>JAWNMR010000493.1:13928333-15175000 GCA_035043845.1 Drosophila picticornis | reverse complement strand
AAGTAAACATCCGCTTTTTGGCTTTGCCCGTTGCCTTTAATTGGATTCAAATGATTTCTTTGTTTACTTGAACTCAGCAGCTATCTTCTGGACACATAATGTATATATATACTTCAGATACTTTTTGGTGTACTTATTAGATGCATACATATTTATACAGTTGCAGACTCGCATTCACATTCACACTCAGATTCAGAGTCATTCATCTGTTTGTTTGTGTAAATAACGCAAATGAAGGCCGTTTTAGTTCATATTTAGATACAGATACAGATACACACACACACACCCATTTGTATCTAAGAGATTAACTTTCTATGCTGGACATTAATTTTAATGAGCTTTCGTTCCGTTCCACTCCATTTGAATGTTTTTCTATCTGCTCTCGTCGAAAGTGATCCGAGGCGCTTCGCACGTTTGAGCTGTGAATGGAGCTGAGGCAATCAAGATTCGATTCGATCTTCATCATGTTTGGGGCAAAATGTTTTTGCTTTCAATGCATCTTCATTTATCACTTTGGCTTCGAGTGTCGCCTTCGAATGTTGTCTGTGCCACGCTTGAATCTTTACGCGCTTTGCCACCATTTTGAGCATTCATTTATTGTGTTTCTATTTCCTGTTCCTGGTATTCAATGGAACTTTGTATTACTTAAATCAAATTCCTTGCTTTTCCAGCTTGTTGCTCAACTTGTTTAAGGTCTTCATTATGCACAACTATTTCATCAAAATATTTGATGAGTTATGTTTGAATATGCTCCAATATTTTGCCACAATTATTCCAATTTTATTTCCAAGTAATTCTATAAAATAGATAATCAGACTTGCTCCAAACTTGCGACAATTTGCAGCATGAATATAGGATTTTTAAGACACATGCGCTTTCATCAAATTTGACCTACAGTTATCGATATATTTATCGATATTTATACTTTGTTAGACTATCGATATATTCATCGATAATTATACTTTGTTAGACTAATGGAATAATGCCTGAAACTAAGCTGACCCATGGCTCAAGTGGATGAGTGCTGACTTCCTCTATAAACCACTTACTTTTTTTGCACTTACATTTGCCGTACGGCGACATCTGTCACATCTACTTATTATACATATTCATAAACTATATTATACATTATTCATATAAGCTGTGTAAAATGTCCTGCACTGCAGTTATCAACTGTGTCCAGTTGTATTCATTTCGCAATAAAGTTGAAATATTTGTAAAATGTATTTGGTTGTTTCGAGTTTCCATTGAAAACAAGCAAATATCCAATCCATAATCCGCTCTGCTCACAGTAACTACCGTTGTACTGCTGGAAAATGACTGGAAAACTCATCAACACAGATTCAATAGACGACACTCAATATCGAAAACTAAGCAAGAGAAAAACCCGTGTCGCATTTGGTTTTCGCAATTCGCTTGTGAAAACTTTTGTGCAAAAGTTTTTTGTTGTTCGCAAAAGTTAATTGATTTATATTTTGGCATTTTCCGTAGCGCTGCCAGCAACAAAAAAAAAGCTAAAACGAAAAAAAAAGAGAAGGTGCACCATAAAACTTGCAACTCCAGAGACCTTTTCGTGACAAATGCCGGAAAGTTGCCTCGTCGTCGTCGACGTTGCTGGAATTGTTGGCGCTGGCTTTGTGTTGTGCCTGCGGTGAGCGACTACAGTTTGCAAAAGTTACTTAATCATGGGCTTCAATTAGTGCTGCGAGCTGAGCTGAGCTGCCACAGTGCTGGGTACTGGTTTCAATTCATGGGTTTCGTGCCAAGCGCATTTTGTTGGGTGTACGCTGACTGGGGCGACGGCAGACGGCAGCGGACGGACTGCGATGAAGCGAATGAAAATAAAAATGGAGTGTCACGGCTGCCGCACACAACTGGCTGCAGTTCAACAGAAAAGCAAGAAAAAAAAAACACAAAAAGAAGAATAAAATAAAATAAAAATAAAAGGAAGGAGAGGGTGTGTGTGGAGTGGTCTCGAGTGGAGTGAGGACTGTGTGGCGTATTGCGGCGCTCATTGTTGTTGCCAGTTGCGAGTTGCGAGTTGCGAGTTTGTCGCTGGCAATTCGCAACGAGCTGCTTCCGCCGTTTGCCTTTGTACAGCGACACCCACTCGCCGACTAACAAACACAGCACTGCAAACTGAGGCGCTGAGCTCCACGCTGACTGCTGACTGCACTCACACTCTCGCACTCTCTCTCTCTCTCTCTCTCTCTCACTCTCTTTCTCTCGCTCTCTCTCTCTGTCTGTCTATCGCTCTCTGGCGCTTTCGTTGTTTTGTTCGTGACTGACTGTGACTCCACCTCTCGCCCCTTGGGAGTCCCACACTCTTCATCGTCGGCTAGCTCTCTCGCGTGCTCGGCTCGCGTTCGGGTTTGTTCGGCTGCTCAGCTCAGCTCGGCGCGCTCTGTTCGGCGTCTTTCATCAGCATATTTCGTGTTTATCGCTGAGTGATGAAAATTATGTTGATGACGTTTGCACAGCACAGCTCCGAGTTGGGGCGCTGCTGCTGTTGCTGCTGTCTCTCAGTCGTTTTGTCTGTCTCTCAGTCTGTCTGTGTGCGCTTTGCACGTCGTCACCTCAGCATTCTCCAAATCCCCCCTCCCCCCTCCTCCTCCGCCTCTACCACACACACACACACCCCTCTCCTTGGGGAGCGTCCCTCTGGCCTTATCGTTTGGCCCCAGCGGCGACAACTAGCGAAAGTTGTGCTAAATTGGAACATCAGCGTTTTGCTTCTGTTTATTTTCATGTTTGCTTTGCGCCATTGCCATCCAAAAGCATTCAGCTGGCTGAGCTATCCACAACAACAAGCAGCAACAACAGCCAGCAACACAATAGCAATAAATTCATAAACTGGCACTACATTTATTTATTTATGTACCTACATAAATTCATGCATTTATTTATTGCGTTTTTCGGCATGTTTTGTTTGCCGACCTTTGATATTTTCAGCTGCGCTGCTCAAGCTTATCAGCGACTCCGCCTTGTGCCCATTCCACACAACACCGTTGCAAGTTACTAATAAATAGCCATACTAAAAAACACAACAAACTAAATATTTACTTGAATAAACATTTTGCGAGAGCTATTTATTCACTGTGCAGCAATTGTCTATAAACAATTTAACATAATTCGGATTGCAATATCAATTTTGTTGATATAAATTTACGGTTATTTTGTAAACTATAAAAAGATGATTTCAACTTCTTCGTCAAAACAGTTTCTTGACACTTAAAAGATTGCATAATTTCTGTTTGCAACAATTGAAAATTGTTACAGTAAATTAATCTTGTTAATTAGTTATTAAAGCAAAAGAAAACTACAATAATAAAGTTCGTTTTTTGCAAAAGAAATGGAAAAATATGAATTTTTAGTTAGAGATTGTTGGCCAATAAGGACAATTTATTTAGGCCGCTGTGCTACCTTGTTTGGATACTAATCCGTGCTGAAAGAGATCGAACCAAATGAACAAAATTCGCAATTCTTTGTTGGTCCCAGACTTGCTAACTGGGATGTGTAGAGGCTCCCCAGAGTGCTTAATCGGAGTTAAGCTGCTGACTGATTTAAACTTCAGTTCAGAGTTTTGTATATATTGAAATAATTTTATTTTCTGTTTCACTTTTGGCTTTGAGTTGAATAGTTCACATTTGTTTAGAAATACTCATTCATCTCATCTCATCTTTTGATCGATTGTTGCTATGACAGCTATGGGAAATCTGGATATATTCAGAACTGTGTAATGCATTTATCAAAAAGACAGCCACGTTTCAACAAGAAAGGTTTAAAACTGAGCGAATTCAAATTGGATTAGGAATATGTCGTTTTGGCTAGTTATAACAATCAAGAACATATATAGACCCTATAGGATCGTCAACGCTTTATACTCCTTTCACATACTTTTCCGCAACTGCGTGATATAATTTTTAATGGCTTTATAAGTGGATGGGAGTTAAAAATACTGAATGCTGGATTTTCCATTATGTACACATAACTGTAAAGGGGGGCGGTCTTCCCTAGCTGACAACCGCCACAACCCACTTTCTTTCATTGCAATTCTATTTGACTTTTACTGTACAGTCTTCAATTCTACATTTTTGAATGTATCCCACTGTTTCACTACTTGATAATATACTTTTCATTCATTTTTTAATGGATATAAATATACCAAACATTTGTTTTTTAATAAAATATATCCAACTGTGGATATATTAATGTATTTGTGGGCAAATAAACATCTTTGTTTGTCAGGATTTCTATTACCAGAAATTGAAATTTAAAGTGAAGTTTATTGCTAAGTTTGTATTATGGAATATATATATATATATATATATATATACTATATATACTTAAATACACATACATATTGTTATTTGAGATTCTCGACAACTTTCCCTTCAGCAATTAGCAATTTGAGCACATTTTCATGTTTGTCATGCAAAAACCGTAATTGTTGGGTTTGCTGAAGAAGAGAAAATCGCCGCCAAAATGGCGACTAAATTGTCATTTGATAATCAAGTTAGAAATCGAAAATGTTGTTAGTGGAATAACCGGAAACCAGACGACGTAATTATCAATAGAAAAAGTTTGCTTTTGTTTACTTGGCATCAAGTTACAATTTTAGAGCTCATTGAAAGCTCGGCCTGTAATTTAAGCCATTTATGCTTATATATTGTATGTATATATATATGTATATATGTATTGTATATGTGTATATAAATAAGGCTTATTAAAGCGTTGTGTGCCGTATTAGAAATTGCTATTATTTGTCATCTTTCAATCGATACACTTCAAATTCAATTTTTATTAAATCTACTCAAAGTTTATTAAGGAATTTTGACTTATTTGTAATGCTCTGCTGGATATTTATATTTGTTTTACGGAGTAAAGGGTATAAAAGTAGTAGATTCTTGATATTCCTTTAGAATAATTCCTTTAAATAACTGAAAATATATTTGTGCTTTGGTTTGTTATATTAACTAAGCAGATTTCTGGTAATAAAATTGTTTGATATAAAATAATATGGCGGCTGCTTCATTGGAAACCTTTTGAGTATTTCCAACTGGCATTTGGCATATTTTTGGTGAAAAATCACAAGGAAAGAAAGCTAAACTCAAAGAAAGTGAACTTCAAATTAGTTGAGTCTTCGGGCGGCTTTTTTGCCCGTCTCTGTTTCATTTGGGTAGACCTTCTTTTGTGTGCGAAATTGCATTCGTCTAGCCAATTTTGGGCGAGTTGTGGGCCAGAAACAAAAGAGTTTGCCAACTTTTCAGACTGAAAAACAATGGAAAGCCAAATGATGCGATAAATGAGCAGCACGAACAACAAATTTGTGTTTGTGACTGGACACGTCAGCAGAAACAGCAACAACAAAAACAACAGAAAAAGCAGAAAAAAAAACAGAAAAAACACAGCACCTGAAAATACTGTATGTAATTAGTTGAGCCGTGATAAAAGCGACAAGCAACAACAACAGCAAAAAGTGGAAAAAAAACACTAACGAAATGTGTGTGTGTGTATAATTTTGGAGTGGGTTTGTGTTGGTGTGATTGTTATTGCTTCTGCTTTTGGCAAGCGAACGTTCGTCGTTCGCTCGTTCGTTCGTTCGCTCGTTCGTGCGTTCAATTATTTTATCGGCATCGGCGAACGAAGCAGGGACGCGACTGAGCAACTGAGAAACGGCAGCAAATGCGCTGTTGCCGCTTTTCAGCCGCGCCAGAGCCAAAATGAAGCAATACACACACATACACGCACACACACCAACAAGCCCAAAACATAACAAAAAGTGGCGCGCTTATAAAATTTTCCGCGCTTTTCTGTTTTGAATCAAAATCCGCACTCACACGCACGAAGACGCGCACACATACATACGCACACATATGCATCACGCTCTCGTTCGCTCTCGTACTTACTCTCATACTCTCTTGCGGCGAATTCGTTGTCGCTGCTCTCCCATTCGAAATTCGAATAAAATATTAAGTTCGAATGAATATCTTGTCAGTTGCTCGCAACATCACGAAAAAGGTCACAACAGACACACACACACACATAAACACACGTATACATTCACACATGCGTACACATTTTACTATAATTTACTTTTGAGTTTGCCGGCGCTGTTGCCAAACTTCATCATTACGTAGCATGGCGAAAATTCAGTCGTCATTGTGGGTTGTTTGCCAGTTTGTTGTGTAGAGTGTAGAGGAGGATGGGTAGGGGAGCGGAGTGGAGTAGAGAGGGGAGGGTTGCGTTTTCCTACGAATGGCGCCATTTATGGCGATTATTAAGTTGACGCCGTTGTTGCTGCTGCTGGCACATTTGATGAGCTTTTTTATGCACTCCTCTCCTGCTCCTCACTCCGTACCCTGTGTGTGTGTGTTGTGTGTGTGGCACACGCCCCTCGCAGCCAGGCCACAATAACAAATTTCATTAGGAAAACTGTCGCCTATCAAAAATTGTAATTACGATTTTGCTTTGCTTTTCGACCATTATCGCTAGATGGCGCTGCTTTTATCACCTATCGCTTAATGTCTTTTTGCCTCGGCTAATGGCTACCCGCTCCCGCTCCCGCTCCACCCCTGCCCCTTGCCCAATGCATCCTCTCATTTATTTATAAATTATTTTCGACGATTGCTCTTTAAAAGGCGTCGCTTTTGCTTCGTCTGCGTTGTTTCGCCATGTGATAAAAGTTTAATTATAGCATTTTTGCGTATTGCTTTTCATGGCATTTTCTGTTTCGATTTCGCTCGTTTTGACTTGTTTTTTCCCAATTAAAACTTGAAATAAACATCAAAATGAAAATGTGTTGATTGAATTACAAAGCTTTCAAGCTTATGTCGATGTCTGTCTGACTGTCTGTCATGCGTGTGTGTGTGGTGTGTGTGTAGCACACGCAGTGCAGCCCGGCATGACGTCAATTTGGTGACGCAAGTCTTCGCTGCATTTTGATGCGACGCCATTTTATGTTATGAGCACAGGCTGTGCACAGTTTTTTCTTTTTTCTTTGCCCTTGTCTTTGTTTTTCGTCTGCGGTCAAGGCGAAAGAGGATTCAGAAGGCGCCGTGAGGAGCGTAACTGTAACTTGCAATCACACACTCACAATACACACACACAATACACACACACACACACATAAGGCATATTTTATGGCAAATATAAATTTAAGCAAATGACAAAAGCTGATAAATTTCTAATGTGTGAAATAGAAATTTTAGAGGAAGTCAAATTCAAAGTGTTTGCATTATCACAGCTCTAATTAGGCTTAAATCTGGAGATCATATTTTAGATATATATTTTCCTATGCATCTTTAAGAGCGTTTAGAAATTTATCTATGGCTATTGTTATATTTCTAATGAATTTGCATTCGATTTGTGTATCTTTTGCACTACTTTTCCAAATCCGATGCAAACCTGCAACACGTCTCACAAATATTTCTTATCTTTTATTATAAATTTAGTTTGAAATTTTATTTTAAATTTAATGTCATATATTTTTGTGTCAACTGAGCATAGTTGACGTTAAATAAACCATTAAATAAACAAAATCGGCGTCAATTTTGAACACTTTTAGTAGTTGAGAATTTTAACTTATTATTTCTGGGGGATTTCTACTTGTAGCTATAGAACCCCATCTGAGGCTATAACTCCTCCATCAATCTTGTTTCTTGCACAAATTCAAGAATTCTTGCCGGTTTGGGGAACTGTTTTCCGACGCAATCTGCTATGATGTACTTTAAGCATTCCCCTCCATTCTTACAGATTTAGTTTGTCAGATTTAGTTACTGATTATAGTTAGTTTAACTAGATGAGCTCTCCAGAGATCTTCGAGTATTCTGAGTCTGAGTCTGATGTTCTCTTCATGGATATTGCTGGCTTGATTCGTTTCTGATTTTACATCATAGTTACCAAAAGATATTTGGCTTGTCTTATTCCTGGACTGATTTTCCCGAGGAATCTCGTGTTATCCACTGCTGACTTCCTCGAGAGGAGCACGTTTAGCTGCAACCCATTCCACAAGTTCTTCAAATTTCTGCTTAGAGTAAGTCGTTTTTTGATTAAAAAAAGAACAAAAAACTGTCTGTCTGCCTCTAACTGTCTGTGACATTGAGCATACAACTTTATATCTTATTTGCCTCTAAAATGATTACATCTGTGGGTTATTTCGTTTTTTTTTAGATTGAGGCAACTAAAAATATGGCCCAATTAGATCAATAATATTAGCTAGATACGCAATAGTTTTAATAAAATATTTTGGTTAAGTTTCATGAAAATAAGACTTTTCAGCAACATTTGCAATACTTTTTTTCCAGTGACTTTTTCTTTCTATTTCTTCTATCGTTTTAATGTAAATTCGAAAACAATTTAAAGCTTTTACATTTCTGCGCAAATCTTCAACTAATTTTTCTGGAAGTTGACAAAAACTCAGTTCGTTTTTTTTGGTAATACGAATCAGTTTGAAAGTCAGTTGCCAATAAAATGCTGTGAAATATGCAACTGAAGAACATAACGATAAAAAAGTGCTTGCTACCGCGAGTCGCGGCAAGAGTAACGGCTCTTTTGACAGCTTACATAATTAAAAATGGTGATTTGTGTGGCAAGTGGCAAGTGAACTGCAATAAACTAAAGACCCAAACGGACTACCAACTTAAGGCAAATTGCAACTGGCGCGTTGGGAAGTGGGGCAGTAGCGAAGGAGGGGAGGGGTTTGGGAGTGGGGGTCTGCTGATGAAACCATTTTATTGCCACGTCTTAAAATGGGAAACAATGCGAATTATGGCAGCAGTGCATAGCGAGAGATCAGGGCGTGGGGCAATGTGGCAGACTTTGACTCGCATTGCTGATATCAAAATAATACACTGCTAATTGACTTAAAAAAAAATAGATAAAATAAGTAAACAAATTTTAGGAAAATCATATTTCTCTCGTTGATAAAATTTGATTAGATTTAATTGGGCTTTCAGAGCTTAATCCAACTCGGAATTGAATCCTTTGAGAATGTTTCTCAGCGTAAATCCTGGGAAGAGTGGTTGGAGAACAGTGGAAGGTTTATGCATATTATTGATTAATTTTCCAACGGATTTATTCAGTTTTTAACTTAATCGCATTATAAAAAGAATGCCTATAAACATTTAAACCAAAACTAGATTAAAGTTCATTTTGATAAATATTTAAAAATAAAACAAACAAATACATACTAAAACATTAATGAAAAGAGAGGGAGAGAGAGAGAGAGCGCATAAAAAAAACTGTACAAATTTGGTCACAGCGCTTAATTTGAATCGTTCGAGTCGAGCGGCGCTCTTCTTGCTCAACAGCGGCTGCACAAGAGAGCGAACTGAAAAGCGAAGAGCGGCACAGAAGAGAAAGACAAACCGGTTGCCGAGTGTCGAATAAACAACGACGACAACGACGTCGCGACGTCAACGACGAGGCAAACGAACGAACGAATGAAATGTAGCACACCGATTTGTCGGCTATTATACGAAATGGGCGACCAATCAAATGTCAGCCGACAGATTGAGCCGAAGTGTGTGCGTGTCGCGCGATTGGACTGAGCCCAGCATGCTCTACGATTCGGTCAGCCACTCGGGTTGTTCGGGCGTGGCTGCAACACGTTTCGCTAAACCGAAAAAGGGGCGAGTTTCGAGGAGTAAATATGTATGCATGTGTGTGTGTACGTGTATTGATTGATGGGCAGGGTGGAGTGGGGTGGGACAAAAAATAGAATAAGGCAAACAAAAAAGTTTGTTTGATTTAAAATTAATGGCCGCAAAGGTGCAACTTGACGTGTGAAAAAACGAACGAAAGAACGAGCGAAAGAAAGAAATATTGAAGCAATTTAATTACAGTTATGTACAAATGAAAACGAAGTACAGTTGCTGCAAGAGTTAATATTGAAGACAACGCTGAATATTATTATTAAAGTCCAAGCCAAAAAAATTGTCAGTCAAAGCAAACAGAAAAGAAAAAAAAACACGTCGCTTCCCTCGCATTACTCATTATGAAAATGACAGAAAGACGAAAAGAAAAGAAATATGTGGCTAACCATTCAAAATCAGCCATATGGAAAGATATCTTTGAAGCGATGAAAGAGGAGAGAGAAGCGGAAGGAAGAGAAGTGAGTGAGAAGTTGGAGGGAAAACACACAACAAAGGAAAATGCCACTGCGCCTATCTATTCTATGCATGTGCGTGTGTGTGTGTGTTGGTGTTAGTGGTTGCGTGTATTTGTATTTGTGTATTTGTGTTGAACGCGAGGAAATTCGAAGCATTTTTCGAGGGTTGCTGTGCAAACTCAGTGGGTGGATGATGGGGAGGGGGGTGTTGAGTTGGGGGGTTGTGTGCTATGTACTTGAACAAATTACGGGTTTGTTTTATGTAAATGAAAAAGGAGACTTTTGTTTAACTTGCGATTTGCATGGGGGTTCTTGCATCCAACGTTTTTTTCTATTTGTTTGCGCTGCGTAAGCGCAACTTTTTCGGTCAGCTAGCAGAATAGTTAGCTGTGGTTAACTGTACTTTGCTTTTTTCCGTTTTTTTGAAATTTCTAGCATTTTTCATTATGCATTGGTTATAATTAAAATCAATTGCGCCATTTTCGATAATAAATTGTTAGCAACTCTGGCAACTTTTGTGCATGCAGCAGGAGCGTGACTTTGCTATGTCAGTGGCGCCACCTATGAACTTGGCTGTTAAGTTGCTGTAATTGCATTGGTTGGTGTCTTGGATAATACGAACTGGACTGTTTCTGTGCTAAGCGCAAAGTTTTTGTCACGCAAAGTTGGCTGCGCCTATGGCTGTTACTTTCGTCAAGTTGGTGGAGTGAACTCAACGAAAGCCGTAATTTGTTCAAAATTCAAATTGATGCGTTAAGCGAACAAAAGTTGGTTATTATAATAAAATTAATAAATAAAATAGAAGAGTGAAAATTTAATGAATAAATTATTGTGAATATTTACAGTGAATGTAAGCTACAAGCATTTAATAAAGCAAGAGGCATTTATATATATTTTATTTGATTTCAAATAAATTGTTTATTTTTAATAAGTTTCATTCTATTCTTTGTTTAAATTTGTGTGTCTTAAAATATCTACAACTCTCAACAGACAACTTATAAATGTCCTTTACTAGGAGAAAACATTTGATTTTAAATATGCAAGCTGTTTTATTTTTCATACAAATCAAACTTAATTTCCAACTTGTCTGCCAATTCGCTTGGAATATTCTACTTGATAAAATTGTATTTCCATTATTATGAGCATTTCATAAGCGGATTGTCTGTTTGTCAATCTGTCTGCTTGTTAAGCGCTTTGTCGGAGGCGTTGTGTTACAAATAATTCAATTAAATGTGCACTAAGCTCAACAATCCACAGAAGTTACTTAAATGGCATTCAGTTCATGGCAAGCTGAACTAAACCGATTGCATTTCACATTTTACATATTTATGCCAATTGAATAACAATTTATTTATATATATTGAGAGCTGTTGGCAATTGCTTTTCGATTTTCATGAAATTCATTTTACAAAAACCGAACATTCAATGCATGTTTTATGGCAATAACAAAATTCAAATATTATTGAGATAAGTTGACTTAAACAAAAAAAATCGAAATAACAAATTTCTAATGTCAAAGAGCAGAGTTTATTATTGTTTTTTAAACTATTTTCCCACATTGCCCCATCGCCCCATCGCCAACTGCCCAAAGTGGCTGCCACTCATCAATATTGATTGAGGCCTGTTGGTGTTGTTGTGGTTGTTGTTGTTGTTGTGCAGGTGCCATGTTACTTTACAATTTTCGGCACGAATTTGTTATGCCACAAATCCCCAGCAGCGCTTGTCAAAAACTGTTGCTGTTTGCCACGTTCAGGTTGGCCAAAAACCCAGGCGTAACGAATTGGCCAACACCCCGTTGCAATCAGCCAATCAGCCAATCATAAATACTTCATTACGTTTGCACTCCCCGCAAAAGGGGCCACAACCCACTGCACAGTGCATCGAAGCCCAACGAAACCCAAACCCAAACACACTTTTAGTATTTGTGTAATTACTACAAATGTTTGTTTATGTATGTGTTTTGGCCCGCCAACAATCATATTCTTAAGTATTTCTGGGAGATTCATGTATTGTGATTGTTTATCATAAGTAAAAATCTATAAATTATAAGCATGTTAAAACTATAAATGAAGATAACCTAATTTAGGAAGATAATAAGATTTTTATGATTATGATTAGATTATGAACTTTAGGTTTGAAACTACCACCAGAATTATGATATATATAAAAGTATTTTTCCTTTATATTTTCATTTTAAATTTTTAACTCAAACGTTTGCTTAAAAATGTGAACTATTTTATAACAATAAAAAATGAGTCCCTTTTTGAGTGCAGTCTTGCATAGCCCAAAAATGTGAAATTTTTGCAGCAAATGTTGGACCGAAATTCAAGCAAATTTGTTGGTTTTTATTTAATAATCTTTACAGGAATTTTCGTACTCATGGTTTGACACCTGATACCAAAATAAATCAATCAATCTTAGTGTTAAATACCAATTTAAACAAGGAAGTTTTTGCATTGTTCGCTCATAATTCAAATTTTCAATTTCCAAGTGCCACATTTAGCTGCACTGTGCTACGGCTACTTTGACGATTACTGTTCCCAAAGTTGTACTGCAGCTAAGGAATGGGGGATGGGGGTGGCAGGCAAGGGTTACATCTAGCACATTAGTGAACCATTTTCAAAGCCTGCATTGGCATTAATTTATCCATTTTGGTAGATTGCACGTCGAACATCGAACGTTTCAAACATTTCTGGCTTGTTGCATATTTGAGGCGCTAACTGAATGTCGCTCCTTGCCCATGTCGTTGGTCAGATTATGATTGGGGGGTGTGGAAGGGATGGGGTGGAGGTTGTTAACTGTAGTTGCCTTGCACGTAAATGTAAACACCTGAAAGCAGATTGTGCGAACGTGCTGCAAAAATAATAACAAGTCCGTTTGGTTTGCCAAATTGCTATTTATTAAAAATCAATGTGGCAGGCTACAAAATCAGCAATTTAACCAGCCTCGTGTGGCAAGCACACTGGTGGCACGCTAGCAGCAACCATAGTGCTGACGGTGTCTCTCTGCTTGTGTCTGCTTCAGCTGGCTGAGTACACAGGGCAGAATAATTGTATTCTAAAACAAAAATTTTACAAAACAAAAAGAATTTTTTAAAAAGCCGAGACTATATTTTATATATTTTAATATGTTTCTTTGTCTGTGCCAAAAGCTTAATATTCATATTTAACGTATAATTATTTATAATATCTTTACTTCATTTATTTTTCATTCATTTTACATTTTTCATTTAATTTATCTGATATTAGATTGATACCAACTGAATAAATTAACAAGTCAGCAAACTTAAAAGCAGCTTTCGTTTGTTTGACTTAAGATATTTGGCACTATTTTCAATTTTGATCCATTTCATACTTGAGACTAGAATATGTTCTTACTTGATTTGATTTTTTTCTCAGTGTACGGGCGACAGTTGGCAGTCCACAGTCGCTACGATTGAACCTCGGGGCCGCAGTGCGGTCGGTGTTGCTGTCATGCTCCAGTAACTGTTGCAGCAACACTCACACCCACACACACACACACACCCACACACACACCCACACACACACCCACACACACACCCACACACACACATATCAGAAACACTCACATTACAGACAGCACGGCACACATGCCAAAAGCCGAGTCTGGTCACCGGCATCTGGTCAGCCAGGCGACATTTCCGGGTAGTTTGAAGTAATTGCTTTGCAAGCTGTTGCCAACATCGTCGTCCTCGGCACAAGGATGCCGCAGTCTGTTGCACAGGTCCAGAAGGGGTCGCGTGGCAGGGGCCAGCAGTGTAGTGGTCAGCTTAACTTAGCCGGCAAGCGGCTTAAGTTAGGCAGTTGACCAAAACGACATCAGCAACAGCAACAGCAACATCAGCCACAGCAGCAGCAACAGCAGCAGCAACAGCAAGCGACCCACGTGGCGTATGCGAAATTTGACAGAATAAATGCGCCCCGAAGCAAATTTGGCAATTCGTGCAGCAGCTGCTTGCAGCACACTAAACGAGGGTTGTTTGTAAAGTTGGCATTTGGCATTCATTCATCGATAAATAGTTGGGGACTTGTACATAATTAAATTGTTTTTTTTTTGTATTGTTAAATATAAATATAAATTCAAATAAATATAAACTAATTAATTACTTTGCAAATTTTTTTTTTATTGTTTATATAGATTTTTTTATTCAGCTTTTACAAGCGTCCTTTTCGTGTCTATCATTAATCTGTCAGCTTACATCGAAACCAAATATTTTGATCGTTTAGCATTGCTAATAATATTAATTACAATCGTGATTTTTAAACTTAAAAATGAACACAAATTTTATCCTTAAAAACGTACAAATTTCAGAAAACTTAATCGAATTCAAAAAGGAACAAGTTTTTTTGGTTTTGTTTTTTGTAGCTTACATTGATTGTTCATCTATATTTGATTCACATGATTTTCTGGTATTTTTGCTTGCTTCCCCCTTTGATAGGATATTTTTCGAATAAAAAGGTTTACGTGACTTTGCTCTGCAGTTTTTCTTCTTTATTTTCGGGCAGCCTTCGTTGGTTGCAGTTTTCCCATCCAATTGAGAGTTTTCCTTTCAGATTGCCTTCCATTTTTTTTGTGGGCCGCGTGGAGTTGGTCGGGAAGGGGGTAGTTGGTTGAGTGAGGGGAGGTGAGGGGAGTGGAACAGAGTTGGAGCGTTGGGCCAACAGATGGCGTGTGTATCCGTAGCGGCATCCGTAAACATATCCGGCTCCGGCTTTGCATTGCGAGCCGCGCGTTTTGCATATTAACTAAGTGAAACATTTCGTTGACGACTTTTCAAACATTGGTGCGTCCTGCACAAATATTTACCTATGTACATGTAAGGACACACAAAGACACATAGACAAAGCCAACTCTCCGCTCCGGGAGCTTCGATTCGATTTTGAGGCCCTTTTTTGTCGCCTCAAGACATTTGAAATTGAAATTTAAATTCGATTCAAGGGAAAGGAAAAAAAAAGTGGAGAAAGGAAAAGGAATTCGGGCGCATCCTTTTGACCGTATCGCTTAACGTTTTCTTTTAGCCAACACTCGCTTCTTCTTCCTGTTATTTATCACCGGCTCTAGCTGCAACATTTTGGATACAAATTCACAGACTCAGCCCCAGCAGTCAAATGACTCCAATAAGTCCATGAAAGTCCTTTCCTGGCAACCCCTCGCTGTCTGTGCTGTTTATGATGTCTGCTTCAGGATTTGTGCAAAATAGCTAACTGAAAAAATATGTGTGTTTGTGTGTGCGTGTGTGTGTGTGTTCCTCCCATACATATTTATTAAATATTGAATGTTTTCTTTTGCCTTTGCTGCCTGCAGGACAAATATTTTTCCTTTTTTATTTAGCGTTTTTTTTTTTGTTTCCATTCAGTCCTTTGTGCCAGCGGCAAGGCGCACCCTTCAAGCAACTCCCAGACGAGGGACTGGGGCTAATACGCCAATATTCCTATATGCAAATGCTGATGATGATCAATTTGTTGCCAAAATGGCAACCATCATTGCGCATTAGAAAGTCATTTATCTGACAGTTAGACGTTTGATATCTATGATGACAATTTATGGATACTTTTAATGCACCAAATTGGCCTATAAACTGTTTAACAGCATAGCTACTTATCTTGGTTTCTTAAAGCATTAGCAGAAAGTTTAGATGATATAACACAAAATTCAAGCAGTTATTCTGCAATACAGAGTAATATTTGTAAAATATATATAAACATAAACATTGACAGCTCTGCAACTGTAAGTATAATAATAGAATTCGTGAACAATAATCGCTTTCAAATAAATACTTTTTGGTGCAGGGCAGATGGAAGCATTTCTGATCCCAAAAAGTGCCAGATCTCATAAAGTCCGTGTGAACAAGCTGATTTCAGAGACTCAGAGAGAGAGAGAGAGAGAGAGAGCAAGAACTGATTTCCATAATGAACAAATTTATTTCACCAAGGCTATAATGAATTTAACAGCTTGGTTCAAGAAATCTCCCCATCAAGCTATTCCGACTAGGGTATTCTAGTAATAATTCCATAGATTCTGTAGAGCAAAATAATAAAAGATATAAAAGAATGCTTTCAAAAGTAAGAATTACGTCTTTTAGTTTTAAATAAAGTGTTAACCTGGAAGTTCTATTTTGATGACCTAATATGTAACATAATTGCATTACACAAGCATTTGGGTCTTATCTCTTTATTTAATAAAGATATTTGAGCAGTAGACAATTTTTTATAAATGCGGCAAGTAAGATTTATTTCGAGTTTTTTATTTATTTTTTTTTTTGGTATTCTTTTTTTAAATTTTTTATTTTATTTTTCTACCTATTGTTTGTATGCGAATTCCATATCGTTGGATAATGGTAGGGGTAAGCGATGGCTTAACGACCCCAGATCTCGACGGTGGAATTGGCCCCTTTGCTAACCAGGCTGCGCAGATTGATTTGGGCAAAGCGATAGCCGGGACCACCGGACCACAGACTGGGCGTGGCACCAGAGGTGTTGCGGAAGTTATCGATCACATTGATAAAGGTTATGTTAAACGTGTTGGTGGTGCCCTAAGAAACCAAAAGAATCTTTGTTAAATGAACTGCAGACTGCATTGAATTCTCTGTTGACTTACGGAACGGGGGAAGTCCACGTTGATGCTCCAGTAGTTGTTCTTGATTGGGGCACGCACCTCCGTTTGGCGTGACAGCAGATAATCGTTGCTGTTCCTCTTGCCCCAGGAGGCGCTGTAGGCCTGGCTGGCGGCGAACAGGGCTAGAAGCAGAACGCAGCTGTATTGGAATTTCATTGTGATTGCTTGAAGACTCTTTGTTTGACTCTGATTCAGTTCTGCTGCGATCGCTGTTTATATAGTAACAGCTCTGCTATGAGTAACTTTGTTTACATACGAGTGTTTGTTGTTGTTTCATTTTTAATTAACTTTCTGTTAGTGAGAAGTGTTCACTTTTGCAAGCTTATCACTACCGAGCCCAGGGGCGTAGACAGAGACAGCTTAAGAGGTCTTGCAGAAAGAGCTTCTGCCCCCGCAACAATAACAGGTGACAGGTGGGCAGGGTAATCAGTTGAATTGATAAGGTGAGGGAATTGTTATTCTACTATTACAGTTAATGTTGAGTCACCTCGCCGAAGTAGCTGGACACATGTGGATGATTTAAGTGACCAGCGCCACTCGACACTCTTATCAAAATCACTACATCAGAATAATAGAGAAAATCACACTTTTGAAGGGCTATCGGATTCGTGGAAGCTGCTCGCCCAATAAAAATTGTGATAACCACACAGCTTTGCTATCTATTTTATGGTTTGCGTACTTTTTCTTAGATGATTTTGCAGAAAATGAGCTCGAAACTATTTGCAACAACAAAGTGAATGCTATTTTTGGAGATTGATAACATTTGCATATGGAATATTTTCCAATATGCCAATGCTTATCAATTCCGCATGTAAATGCTAATAGATTCGTCTGCAGATGTAATCGATTCTACAGCAATAAACATCTTTATTTACGCCTTGTTCTCTCTTACAGCGCAGAATTATTTTGATCGGACAGACAAGTGCCATCCATTGCTGATCTTTCTGCAATTGATCTTTCTCTTCATTCAACAAATGCATTTTTTGTTTATTTATATTTTTTATATTTCTTTTGGGATCTACTATAATTGGGGTATTTGTATTTGCAACTTGCGTCACTTAGTTTGTGTCTCATTATTTTATTGGGTCAGCTTAAACTTTGCTGATTGGAAGATAAGATAATTGGTTTGGATCTTTCTGACTGCATTTTAGCATAATTTTGTTTGTAATTTAACAGAGCACTGTAATTTAACAGAGTGCAGACCTTCAATAACAGCTGCTGTTGCCTGCGAAATCCACTCAATTTGACGAGTTTATCTAACTAACTGGAATGATAAAACCATGTTTGCAAATTGAACTATTCATGCCATTATCAGCGCTGTTGTGTAATTAATTGAAACATTACTGCAAATACTGAGTGATAGCAGCGTTGTTTGTTTTCTATGTGCAGCTCAGAAGTTAAATTTAGAATTCGCAGAAAATTACATTAAGTGGACGAAGAGCGTAGATTATATTTGATGTATGCATTTAAGTAGAATAAATAGTGTCGTTTCTTGAGGCCATACTTACTTTATAATTACTTTAAAGTCACAAAATCCTTTGGCAACATTTATCAATGAGCCGTAATTTATATCCAAATACGAAATCTCTGCTAAAAGTTTATTTACACTCATTACTCTGTACATTTCAAATGATATCCTCGCCAATGGCACTCGAACAATTGCATATTGATTGCAGTATTTGAGTAAAATGTGTAAGTTAGGGGTAAATACATATGTATGTTTATATATATATATATATATATATATATATATATATATATATATATGGAATATGAATTGAAATTGTGCCGGCAGGCATTTTTGGCCAGAAACGAACACCAAGCCATGTTGACCCGGGGTTATCATTGTTATGCACGGAATTTGTTTAATTATGCTGGAAGTTTGTGGGTTCATTAAAGTGCTGATTACTAATATTTCAAATGTCTGGCCAGGAAATCCTCCGGCATTGCGTTCTATATTTGCTCAGCCAATTGAGTTGAATACAAGCGCTGAGGCAGTCGTAGCTTTTACAAGTTTATTCACAGTTATACACAGATATATCAGCTGCAGTTGGGTTGAGGACCTCCTGGGGCGTTGTGGCTGCCACACGCCTGCCCCCCACAAAAAATACGATTCTAGCTCTTATCTGAACTGGCGTCTGCTGACGAAGTGACTCTTGGCCTGGTTGGCTGCATATTTATTGCAAATTACAAAACCCAAAAGTCGCTTGGCTCGAAATAAAATCTCATTACTTGCAGCAGCCCAAAGCACGCGGCTGATAAGGCCAGAGTGGGTGGTGTGGGGGGTGTGCGACTGTTTGGGAGAAGGGGGTGCTTCTGCCTGCTCCCAATTGCAGTTGAGCAGACATATTTGTCACTTATGAAAGGGATAATTTGCCACGCTTGCCAGCAACAACAAAAAAGTCAACGGGTCGGAGAAGGGGGAAGGGGGCTCTTTGGGATTTGTACAAAAGAAAAATGCCTGTGGCCAGTTGAGCAAGAGGAGGGGTTTGGGGGTGTAACGCAACGCAATTGCAATCGACTGTCGGCATTTTTATGCAAAACTTTTTAATCACATTTTATTGACACATTTGACAAGGGGAAGGGGAAAATGGTTGTGCTGTTTCTCGGGGGAATCGATTTCCATTTTTAAATTGGGCAAATTAAGGGCGGCTGACTGCTGTTGCTGTTGCTGCTGTTGCAAGCATTGCCCGATAAGCAATTTGCAGCTGGCAAGTACCCTCATTGTCACACACACACACCCACACACATCCACACACACACACATACATGCGCCTGTTAAACTGGAGTCGACAATTGCCAAATTTAAAAGCAATAAACGTACGAGCAAATTTCTGGGTTTATGCCACGTTCTTTACTTTCCCTCGTTTTTTCGTCTTCTTTTTTTTTGACTGTTTGACAAGGGGTGGCAGCGCGTGGCACTCGGCACCCAGCACGTTGCAGCCACCACCAGCCACCCTCTTCAGTCTCCTCAGCAAGTGTCGTGAGCTGTGAGTCTGACTGGCATTCCGGTGCTGGCAGTGCCATTTCTGAGTTAAACATGCAAAGGCTTCCCTTTCATTTGCGCTTTCAATGCCAATTGAAGCGCACCCCAAAAGAAATTCACAGCCCTCAAAGCACCTCGCCCCCTTCTCCATCAATTTGCACAACCCATTGCAGGGCAGAGTTCAAAATGCGCTTTGGAAAAATGTCAAGTGCGGAATGTGCACTTTTGACAGTTTCAGTTCATTCGCCAGTCACTCACACTCAGGCACACACACTCACACTCACACTCACACTCACACACCCGCCCCTCGTCCGACGTCTGGCGAACCCTGACAAGCCAGTCCTTAACCCTAAAACATCCCTCACACACTCACTGCCATCCAGACACGTACCCATAATAAACCTTGCAGCCGACTCAAAAACAAAGCGCTGCGATTAGCCAAGTTGGGCGACTTGCCAAATACCCAGCAACCATTAAATACAAATGCATTTATGAATTGCAAGCTCAGAAGTATGCTACAAGATGTTGCAACTGCCAAATATCAGTAGTGACTTCAGTTTTCCATTTTTCGATCGCTTTCTTTATATTTTGAGTTTATTGTTTCTTTTTTTATTTATTTTTTTTCTAGATATGGTTTGGATGTGAGAAGTCAAAAGAGTTTCGTGTCCTTCTCGGGGTCAGCAATAGCTTAGCGTCCCCAGATCTCGACGGTGGAGTTAATGCCCTGGCTAACCAGGCTGCGCAGATTGATTTGGGCAAAGCGATAGCCGGGACCACCGGACCACAGACTGGGCGTGGCACCAGAGGTGTTGCGGAAATTATCGATCACATTGATTAAGGTTATGTTATACGTGTTGGTGGTGCCCTAAGAAACCAAAAGAATCTTTGTTAAATGAACTGCAGACTGCATGGAATTCTCTGTTGACTTACGGAACGGGGGAAGTCCACGTTGATGCTCCAGTAGTTGTTCTTGATTGGGGCACGCACCTCCGTTTGGCGTGACAGCAGATAATCGTTGCTGTTCTTCTTGCCCCAGGCGGAGCTGTAGGCCTGGCTGGCGGCGAACAGGGCTAAAAGCAGAACGCAGCTGTACTGGAATTTCATTGTGATTGCTTGAAGACTCTTTGTTTGACTCTGATTCAGTTCTGCTGCGATCGCTGTTTATATAGCAACAGCTCTGCTGTGAATATAATTGTCTTTTCTTGTTTTTTTTTTCTTTAATCTTTAATTAACTTTCATTTAGGGAGAAGTATTTATTTTTTTGGCATCTTATCACTGCGGGTGCATGGGCGTAGAAAGAGTGTACAAATCTTAGGAGTTCTGCGAAAAGATAAAGCGTAAAAGCTCAGCCCATTAATCAATCGAGTTGATAAGGCGAAGCAGGTCGATAATTACAGTAACTAAATAAATTGCGGATGAGCTTAAGCAAAAGTTAATAAAAAGCTCTGCATAACATTGATATCGATATTGATCGACATGATCGGTATGATCGGTGTGATCACCAGCTTGAAGAAAAAGAACTCAATTGTTGAAAATAAAGAAAAGAGTGCAGACGTGCTTGAAAGATAAATAGTTCAGTTTTGACTGACAAAATTTCCGCTTGATTTCGAGCTCAACACAAAGACGGATTTCTTGACATTAAACACGTTTGCTACATTTTGATATATCCTCCTTACACTTTGCTTACAGGGTATTGCAAACAACATCAAATATTAGAAAACCGTCGGGCAGGAAGGAAGTACCATTCTCATTCTCGAATTCATTCACAGCGTGTGTTTTTTATGTTTTTAATGTGTTTCGCTGTTAGTGCCGCATTTGGTTGCCCGCTGCTGTTGCTGTTTGCTGTTTGCTGTTGCCAGCAATTGGAATTAGTTGCTGCTGCTAACAAAATAGAAGTAAAAAGGAACTTAATGCGACAGCAGTCGACAACAAAGCCAAGAACAACAAGAACAAAAAGAAACGGAAAGCAGCCAAAGAGTTGAAATGCTAAAAGCAAAAAAAAAAAAAAAAAATACAAATAATAAAAAAAAAGTAAGAAGAAGAATGGCAAAAAGTAAAGTATAAAGTTGAAAGCATATAAAAGCGCTTAGTTGCTTTGCCTCAAAGCTCAAAGCGGTTGTCGCTTAAAGTTGCCACCAACAGTTGCCATTGTTGTTGCAGCTGCCGCCTTTTTGTCTTTTTGTTGTTGTTAATTGCTGACTTAATGGCGCTTTAATTAAATCGCAACACTGCAGGCGGCAACTCGACTTAACGTGCCACACAATTTACCGTAAATTAAATATGCCGTCGGCTATATATATATATATATTTGTGTATATGTATATTTAATAACTACATCTGTACACTTTTGTACACTTTTGTTGCCAACTCACAAAGTTCTTAACTGTTTGCGCCAAAAAGTTGCGCAATTTTTATCAATAACTGTAAACAAATCTGTTTGTGCTGACCGCAGACAAGAGATAAGCTACTGTTGTGGTAGCTCTTGTTGTTGCAACTTGCAAGTGATTCATTTGGCTGCAACCCCAAAACTATGCAGCACTTCTTCTTCACAGCTGTCTGCAGCCTGTTTCGATTTGTATGCTCAGCTGCCTGGGCACCCGCCTGGGCACCCGCCTGGGCACCCGCCTGGTCACCCGCCCTTTGCCATTGTCTGGCCATTGTCTATTGTGGTTTAATTGCTGCTTTTATCATTCGCTTCAATTCGATTCGGTTCGACTTGAATTATCGTCGTTGTTGTTCTTTGCGAGATGCGAACTACAAATTCGGTGGAAAATTGCAATTAACCCCGAAACAGTTGCCATTTAACGCAAGAACAATGGCAACTCTTGTTGCTGCACCCAGCTGGAACTGACAACATAAATAAATTGCCGAGCAGCAACAATTGCTACAGCAACAAAAAGATAGACTGAAATTGCTTTTTATGCAAAAGAAATCGTTTTAAGTTGCCCAACCAATTCCAATTTCGTTGAATTTTCATGCATACTAAACTACTTACGTAGGGAATATTGTTGAAAGCTATATTTTTATATTTGCAACTCACACACTCAATATATACACATATATATATATGAGCTAGGCACATTCTTGGTTTAATGTTGTTTCTTTTTTTCATATAATATTTACGTTTAATCAAATGGAAAATCCGTTGCAATAACTGGAACTGTAATAATAATATCACAGTGCCAGAGAGCTGCAGCCTTGTGAACTGCACATGTTTGCACAGATTGTTGCACATAGATATATTGCTGCATATCTGCGCTTGTAAATCTCATATTCGTCTCAAATTGCAGTAAATATAATCTACATCCGATTTTTATACACTTGCGCCCAGCACTTTAGTTTTTATAGCTATGATGCGTTACAAATTGAAATAGATGATATTTCAACTATTATCATTATTTTGTATTCTTAATCGTATGATTATTATTAAATATTAATATTTTAAGAGTTGGACGAATTCCCACTACGAGGTCTCTGAAGAAGACAGCATCTAATCTGTAACTATCAGTCAAGAGCGCAAATTTCATTACTATAATTTCCACAGAAGAGAAAGAATTTTTTTCTAAGAATCATATCTACTTTTTAGAAATATTTTCCAATATTAGGAAATATATTTTTTAAAGATGTAAAAAAGGAAACAACATATAACCTGGCAGAAAGTCATTAATGTTCCGGTTATTTATCTAGCAGAGCTGTCAAATATCTGTAAGAGTGTTCAAACCACGTCGGCTTAAAAATAACAATTCTTTCTTGTTTTGTTTTGAGTTCTTCTTATTGCGTAACATTGAAATGTATTTATTTTGTGGTTGTGAGTTTTACGGAGTGCAATCAACGTTTCACCATAAATTGTGTTTTACACTCACACACACACACACACACACACACAGCAATTTGCGTATATCATTTTAATTAAAGTCGCAATAGGATGCATAAAAAATACATATCCCCCACTCCTAAGCCCCCTATGCAGCCACGAAATTGATTATATTCGCTGAGGTTCACGATTTGTTTACATACATCAAATAAATTGGACATACAAATAACTATAGAAAAATTTCCAGTTGTATTATGTGACAAAAATAACAATGACGAATATTAAATTCTTTATCTTTTCGCATATATTTTGATTTTCTATCAAATATCCACAATCCATAATTGAATTGAAATCCATTTAATCAGCACATATATCAACAAATGCCTTGAAACTATCACAGCACTTATACAATTGCATAAGCTGTCAATTAAATTGATTAATCAGATAAATTTTAATATTATTACAACACAGGTCGTATGCGTAATGCAAAAGGTATGAGACTGACTAATGGCTTGGAACCCGATCTCTGGATTTGAATTTCAAAGTTACTTAACCCGTAATAGAAAATGGCTTAAAGTGGATTTTTGAACTTGATCTGTGCGCTGAACAAGCTGAAATATTCATCACTCTAAATATAAAATGTACCTTTATAAAACATGCTAGTTGTTTGACATTATTTATCCATTTATTGTTGCCGAGGGATCCGCAGACGACTACGCAATCTGTGTCCCTTGCTAAGTGTTGTAAATGGTTGCAAATGCACACACGTCATTAGTGTTGACAATTATGAGAGCACATAAAAACTTATTAAGCAGCCAGCACACAGCACACAAAACACAGCACAGCACAGCACGGCTCAGATTGGTTGGGCGTGCCGGCAGGGCATTGGAGGGCGGTGTGATGCAGTACGACTGGTGGCGCTACTGATGTTCGTATGTGGCACTCGATTTCGGGCACGCACAGCAAACAACTTTGGCATCACCCAAAGCCTTTTGGTCAACTGTGAGTTGCTCCAGTTTTTGCCAGCTCAGCGAGCAAACATACAACGTGGCACTTTTTATTCTGCCACTTCCCATTTGCCACATGCCGGTTGCCCCTTGCCACTTGCCACTTGCCACTCAACGAAGTGCTGTCGTTATGAAAACCAGCAGCGAATGTTCTGCGACTAGCAAAAAAAAAAAAAAACAAAAAGGAAACATAAAAAAAACATGAGAAAAACTGACAGTGATTTTGTAATTAGAGCGTAGTCAGGGCGGGGTGGAGGAGCAAGGGCCAGGGGTGGAGGTCAGAGGGCGTTCTCCAAATGCGCCGAGTTCAGCATTTGACACGCACAGCAAGTTTGTATTGGGCAAGAGCCAAGCTGAAATTAACTGAACGTAAGCAGCTTCCGGTCCTATGCATGCTAAAAGCACTGCTCACAGAAGGACTTATTTCAGCACATTTATAACTAATCCTTTTCGTCAGAAGCATACCAGAAACTACTTTTAACAGAAAACAACATTATCTTTGAGCCTTCAAAAATTTAATGAATTTTACATGTAAGATTCGACTTGAGATCAAGAAAATTTGTCTACTCACAAAAGGAACAACCATCAGTTTCTCAGCTTGGACTTACCTACCAAGCGTTCGGGCAAGTCTATATTAGTTGAAATGAAAAAATGATTCGCATTCTTATGTGGCGTGTGGCTTGTGGCAATAGTTTTCACTGGGCTGCTGCGTACGTGCGACGGCATGGACATCACGCATACGCCGCATTAGCCAAGACAAAGCAATCAAGCAAGCCAACAACAAGTGACAAAGCAAACGAACGGGTTGCCAGCTGAGTGCAGTCCACGTACCAATTTGGATTGTCTGTTGCAACTGTGTCAACTCTGTCTTGGGACTGCTGGAATGCTGTAAAACCCAATAAGAGTTAATAATAGTAAATAGAGCTTTGTGTTTGTTTTTGATGATTCAAAAGGAACATTTATTTAATTTGCTTTTGTTTTTCATTTCATTTAGTTGTTTGTTGCTTGTTGTTGTTTGTAGCCGTTGTCGTTTGAGCAAAAATTGAATTTCTGCTTTTGCTTTGTTTTTATTTTTGTTTTGCTATCTTAAACTGCCACCACCCACAGAGACGGAGTTCTCGGAAAAACCCAAAAACTGTCGCACAGATGATATTACATTTAGGATGTGTGTGTGTGTGTGTGTGTGCGTGTGTGTGTGTGTGTGTGTGTGTGTATATAAGTGTTTGCATGTTCGTAGTGTGGGGTGGGCTGTGTTTAGTGATGTGTTTGTGTATGTGTGCATTTGTGTGTGTGGGTTACTTTAGCAAATATTTATCCAATACACATACATAGTATACTAGGGTACACATATATCTTAAGTTAGACAGAGACAGTGAATACATCTATATAAAAATTGGGTAGTGTTAAAGAGTGAGAGACGTTTAGAATCTGAATGATGATAATTTTTAAGGTTTTGTTTTGCTTTGATTGCTGTGTGGCAGAGCATATTTGTGAGTGTGTGTGTGTGTGTGTAGTGTATTTGTATATATATATGTGTGGTTATGTGTGTGTTGTCTTAAAAATACATAGAGAAAACCTAGTTGATGCATGTTTAGTCGTCGTATCCTTTTGCAGCTTTGTATTTTCATTTTGCTATTTGGTATTTGGATAGTAGCAAAATGTCCCCTGGGGATATTGTTAGCTATTTGTTTTTGCACTCGTTTCGCTTTGGAGTTGTTCAATGTGATGACAAATATACATAGATACATACATATACAAATACATACATACATTCAGGATACATACAAGTACGAGTTATAGTATTATATGTAAATATATAAATGAAACACATTCAGTTAGTTATAGTAAGTGTGTGTTTGTGAGTGTGTGTGTGCTTGTGTGTGTCAGTGTCAATTATCATTAACTATTTAAAAATGTTTTACACTTAGACGCATCTGCCTAGCAGCTTCACATACTTAGCATATTTTAGATACATACAGTTGAGAGATCAGAATCTGTTGCGACACATTTAGCAGAGAATTCTATTTTCTAGTCGTTTAGTATTTAGTGAGTACTCGTATTTGGTAGTAGTAACATTCATATTCATTCACCAGTGTTGCCATAACCTTTGAGTGCAAAGTAAATATATGTTGAGCTTGAGATGACAGTATTTTGTTTTTTGTTGCTTTTGGTTTTGCATTTTTTTAGTTTGCCTATGCTTAAAAATAAAACATACATTTAGTGATATAGCTTACATAGCTAGACGAATAAGGAGCGGTTAGTGTTGCAAATAATTACTTAGTATCTGTATTTTTTATGTTTATTTTGTTGTTGTCGGTTTTTGATTTGTTGGTATTTGGACTATCAAGCACTGAATGCGCTTTCATTTTATTGCACTTTCAACAATTACAAAAAACATTTAATCTATATTTTGATGTGGTGCTGCTTGCTGTTTAAGTTGCTGGTTGGTTAGAAGTTTCAATTTTTTGCTTGCATGGTTTTATGAGCAACTTTTAGTTGCCTTTGTCAACTGAAATGCAAATGATAGCATAAATAGAAATATAAACAGAAACAGGAACAGAATCAGTGTAGCGCAATGCAAACTAAAGCTTAAACATAAACATCAACAATAATATCTTAATCTAAGCTGGAAACAGTACGAGCAGTTGAAAAAACAAGGGACAGCAACGAAAACTTTAATCTTGGGAAAAATGCCCTCCTAAAACACGAGTACACTGAGCCAAGTCATCAGACAAGTAAGCAAGTATTGAATTCATAAGCTTCTAAAGAGCTGCTTTTGTAATGAGTAAATGCAATTGAATTTAAGATCAAACAAAATGCCTGCTTAACTCAATTGCAGTGACTTAATATAATCAAACTTGCACTCTGCTAAATAGTGGCTCTTTCTAAAACTCAAGACAGACTAGACTCTAGAGTTAGCTGAAGTAGTTGTCAGTTGTTAAAACTAAATAAGTGTGTATCTTATTGAGTGTGTATTTTCTTTAGTGGTGGCTGTGGTGGTGGTGATGTGTGTGTGCGGTGTGTGTTGTGTGTAGCTTGAGTGCTTTGAGTCTCTTAGGTTATTTGTTCATAACTATTAACTTTAGCTCGGGACATTGACACTCTACGTTTAACAATTGCATTTGCCTCACAGTGTCTGCCGTTTTCACCTGATTCTGATTCTAATTTGAACTTCAGCCGTTGCTGTGCCTCTTTTTGACTCATTTGGACTCCGTTTGACTTTGTAATCAGTCGAGAGTTCTTCTTATAAATATTATATGTGATAATAATCATAATATGTAATAAAAAAATGCTCGTTGGTAAATAAATAAATATAAATATATCGTTTCATAACAATTGAGGACAACATTTGAGAACAAAAGATTCCGTATTTTGTTGTCGCACATTCAATTCTACTTCTTCGCCTTGAACTTTCTATCTTTCGTTCACGCTCTCTCCCTCTCTCTCTCTCGCTCTCTCTCTGTTTGTGTGTCTACTTTTCTCTTTTCTTATACACATTCAATAAAATATGCAATCTCCATCATCCACAATCGTTTATCTTTAATTTAACTTTGCATATTGCATTCTGAAGTGTATACAAATACTATTATATAAGCATGTGTTCTTCTGTGTACTCAATTTCTAGCTACTTAAATACCCAACTGTACTTGTTGGGATGTGTTCCAAAGAACGCTTTCGCTTCGATTACAAGGCGAATTATTGAGCTGCCTCATAGACACTTTCCATACAACAAGGACTATGGGAAAGTTTTTCGATTTTAGACGAGGAGTTAGCGTTTTTGGGAACACTGCTTGCATCCTCTTCAAATTGTTGTATTTGCGTATTTTGATGTGCAATTGTCTGCAATTGGTTTTGATTTAATTGGATTCGTGCCACTTAAACGTCTTAAATTTACTTAGACAATACGTCACTATATAATATTTATATATATGTACACAAACATACATTCAAAGGTTACACACGCCAGAGAAATTGTTAACAGGTAATTCACATTAAATTCTCACATTTAAAATGCAAAAGTTTTCAATTAAATTTATCTTACTTAAGTATCTCGCTTATGCATTTATTGCATTCAGTAAATTCCCCAGCTGCAACCACTATCCACATGAATGATTGGCCTGCAGTGCTCTTTGAGTCAGTTCATCATCCTTAGATATACATGCCCAGATCAACGTGAAAATCCTGCAGATAGGACAACAGCTGGGAAGGTGTCGGACGCTGTTTTGGCTCGCAGTGCCAGCAGCAGTTCATAACCGTAAAACTGTGGGTCAAAAGGATGTGGTAGGGATTGTTTTTTGGGTTGGTGTGAAGGGTTGGTCGGTTATTGGACTACAGTTAAGTCTACTCACAATTCATCCGGGCAGTTGACGGGCTGCTCCAGGCGGTAACCGGCAGCCAAGTAATTGGTAAGCTCAAATATGTCCACCTCCTCGTGCGGCATCTGGGCGAGTGTCACCAGCTCCCAGTAGAGAACGCCCAGGGCCCAAACGTCACCCTGTGTGGTGTAGACCTTCTTCTGCAACGACTCCAGCGACAGCCACTTTAACGGACGATTCTCATTATCGCCCAAGCAGTCGTAGTCATCCGGAAAGAGATCACGCGAGAGTGCGCTATCGCAAATCTTCACATACGCCTCCTCATCCACGCTGCGAATTGACATGGGAATTATAAATTGTGCCCCCAACCCCCCCTCAAGTACGGTGTGTACTTACTAGCAGTTACGAGTGGCCAGATCCTTGTGCACAATGCCCAGCGAATGGAGATAGGCCAACGCCTTGGTTATATGCAGTCCGAACTCGACCAGTTGACGAGTGTTCAGCGCTGTGCTCGACTCCCTTGACTTTTGCAAGTAGCTGCCAATGACATAAATCACAGTTAAAGAAATATTTGTCGTCATCTCGAGAGCAGCTGCATTCAACTCACATCTTTAGATTACCCTTGGACGGATAGGGATATGCAATCTCTGGCGGACCGGGCAGCTCCGTATTGGCCAACAAGGGCGCCAGTATGTGCTGATGACTGACGCCAATAAGCAGCGAGGCATCCTGCAGCAGGCAGGCCACCTGCGTCAACGACGCACCATCGATTACCGTCTTGACCAGCGCATCGCATGTCTCTCCCAGTTTACCCGCATAGATGCGACCGAAGGTGCCCTCCTTAATCAGCTGCTCGTAGCTCAAGGCGCCCGGTTGTACGCTGGGAATGCGACGCAGACGCTCCTTGGTCTTGTCCCCATGACCGTGACTGGCCACAGTGATGGTGCTGCCGGTGGCAATGCCACCAAAGAGGCTGCCATTAACATTTCCACGACTGCTCTTTGGGGTCGACATGCTGCAGACCTGGAAAACGACACAGATAGAAGGGAATAGACTGGTTAGTAAACTTTTTAGGCATGAAGGGCCATAATAGTTGTAACTTGACTTAATTTTAAAGTTGCTTGTCAAATATTTCTATTCAAAGGTTAGGGTAAACTATCCTCTGATTGACCAACAAGGCAGTGCAAAAGGTTCACATTGAAAGATTATTAAAGATAACTTGACCCATTAAAGAAATATTTAAGCTTGTTGCTTTTCTTAGACTTCCTGCTAATCTTTCTTGAGAGCTTGAATTCATTATGTCATATAAATAAATAAAGCAAGCGATTGTAACCTTGTAGCAATCACTCAAGCACATTTCATTTATAGAAGCTGTGTTAGGACAAAACTCGTGTCCTATCAAAAAGTCTTCAACTCTATTTCTACACTAAAAACAAACTCTTTTTAGACAATTGATGAATTTTGGGCTGTAGCAGATTGTAGTGAGGGGAAGGGGTGATAAGAACTGGTGGTGCTACCGGTGGGCATAATGTAACAAAAAGGGCAATGAAAACGCAATTTCATCTGCCGGATTTGCATCTTTCAGTTTGCATCCGTTTACCGTTAGTCATGCACTTGGCTGCGCTCCGTTCATTCATTTTAATGAATTGAGTTCCGTTTCCGCTTGAAGGAACTGCTGATTTTGCCAACTGGCTGGCGTTGCCAACTCCGTCAAACGCTGCTTGTTCTGCCTGCGCCATAATTTGTGCATAAAGTAGGGAGTCAGGCCCATGGTGGAGTTGCAAGGGAGTGGGGGCCACAGCTAGTGGGGTAGTGCCCGTATCCGCCGGGATAGCCGTAGTTGTCTTACGGCATGAATAATTTATTGGTTGGCAAAAAGCTTTAATTCGTCGAGCATTATGTTTGCATAGCCTTGTGCCAGGAGCCAGAAGACAGTCCGAGGTACAGGGAACTGGGGAGGAGGAGGAGGAGCAGGAGTAGAAGGTGCAGGAGTAAGCAGAAGCCAAGCCCTCGACTAAGAAGAACAACAACAACAATGGGGAGCACAGCTGTAGGAAATTGCTAGCTGAGTTGTATAAACAAGGGATTAGGAGGGGTGGGCGGAAATGGGTGGATAGGGGCCTGAAAGGCACTCAAGATAAGCAGAGCAGATGGGAGATAGGGAGACAGCAGGAGCCGTAGCAGCTACTCTCTTTAGCCTTGCGAGTAGCTCATTTATTTTCATAAAATTCACACAGCGAAAATCATTTACCCAACCGGGATGTGTCTAAGGGATGGGTCTAAGGGATGGGTCTGAGGGATGGGGCGAAGAGAGAGAGCGCTGGAGACGGAATCTCAATACGCTGGTCTAATAAACTCAAGAAAAATCTCTTTATTTCTTTCTTAATTTGGTGTGGAAATTTACATAAATGTGGCACAGCGCGTCTGCCCTATTTTTGCGAGTAAGCTGGATGCAGCAGGGCTGTGGTAGTGGGAATGGGATTTGGCTGCCACCTGAGAGACTGGCCAATAATTTCGTTTATTAAAACAAACAGCTTCATTTGAGACGACACAATATGCGTGTGCTTGCCACAATATATTGTGGACTATTACGCTATCTCTACCTACATGACTGTTGACAATTGTCCTGCCAATTGTAAGCCAGCAGGAGCAGCAATAGCAAAAGCAACCAGTAGCAGCAATAAAAACAATAGTTGTTTGCCTTTTGTTGGGTCATTTTATTCATTATTGCCTTCACTGCCACTTTACTCCGACAGTTTGCCTGCCCCCGTACACCCGTGTCACATCTTCTCTCCCCCTTCTCTATCTCACTCTTGTGAACCAGCCATTGGTCGGCTGTCCTTTATTGTACTTGTTTCTGCTGCTGCCGCTGTCTCACAAAGAAAATTCAATTAAAAGGCAACAGTATCGCACTCCATCATCAAAGCTCTAGCTCCAACACCAATACGAGCTCCTGCTTTAGTTGGCTCTGGCCCGGCTCATCAACGCTCTCGCTCCTCCTCGTCAGCGGAAGTTCGTAAATGCGGCGCTGGCAATAAATCCTTGTCGTCCAACTGGTCCAACGACATGCAAAGCGCTCAGTACACAATGCCACAGCTTTAACCAGGAAAGGGGAAAGAGAGGTGGGGGGGAAGAGCGAGAAGAGCAATGTCACCGACAGTGCCCAACAAAAGTGTCTGCGGACTGTACCGGCGTCGCTTTTATTGCACCAACTGTGCAAGGTCCTCTCCAGCCTTGGTCCTTGTTTTATATATATATATATATATATATATATATGTGAAATATATAAATTTGTATGTTTATTGCTTTTTTGTTGAGCATTATTTGAGCAGAGCGTTGTCCCCTAATGAGCATAGCTCAAGTGTAATTAGATTTCATGTAATCGGCTTAGTATTAAAGGCACTGTTGACTAACGCTACAATAAGTCTATTTGGAAACTGTATCTGCAGTTAAGCTTATCCGGCTATATAGCACGGATATGTAACAAAGCAGGTAAAACATAAACATAAACTACTAAACGGGTAGTATCCAATTTTGGGAGTATAATTTATGCAACGGTGAAACAAACCAAAATAGTTAAATTGGTCATTAGCATTTAATTGAATGAGCAAAGTTGGTAAGTAAAAAATGAGACCCCAAATATCTGCAATAACCTTGTTAAAACTGAACCACATTCAAAAAAAAAATACCAATATCCAAATATATAGTAGATAAACTTTAGAAGGCCGATTAAAATTGCCGCAAAAGTATAAATTTTCTGATTAAATGAGATTCAAATGGATTTATAAGCTTCTCAAATTCAACGAGGTCAAAGTTACCATCAATAATTGAAGCGCAATCAACTGAGGCCAATTCCACTGAATCTCATCAAATAGCAACATTGATGCTGATGACCAATTTCGATTGCCAAGGCAGCAGTGCATTTTGGGTAAATGAACCACCTGCACTCATCAGAGTGCTGTTTCCTGCATGCCAAGAGCTAAGCCATTTTTGTGAGCATATTAAAAGTGCATGTCAAATAGACAATATTGCATTGGATTCTGCAACTCATGCTCAAGTTGTCGTTGTTGTTGTGGGTTATTGCTTATTGCATGAACCAAAAATTGGAAAGCATTCGTTGGTGCTGTCAACTGACTTTCTGGTCGCAGTTCTCTCATCTCGCTTTGCATTGACATCCAGATGGGATGGGAAAGCCCGAGAGGAGAAAGGAATATGGCAGTCATCAAGGGGAGAGATGAGGTTTGCTTGTTAGTATAAATTTGCACAAATTTAAACTCTATGCGACAAACAGGGTGGCAATGGAGAGTGTCAGAGAATAGCGAAAATAGAGACCGATATGGGAGGGAGAGAGGCTGGGAAATGCGAGCTTCTATGTGTTGCTGGCTTGCCAACACAGGCGACACTTGGCAACACATAACCAACAACAGCCAGCTATAACAACAACAATAACAACAACAACAAAAACAACAACATGGCTCAAAGCGTTGGCAATGTTGACGTTTGGTTTGCAGCTGTTTGGCTTTGTTGTGACATTTCTAATGACAACAGAACATGGCAGGCAGCAAGCAGGGCAGGGTAGGATGATTGTTGAAGGGCAGTGGTGTTGGCTGCGTAACTGCTGGTGTGCAAATGACACGCACACACACATACACACACATGCACACACATGCACACACTAACACTCTTACTCGCAGTCACACAAATTTCGGCTTGTACACTTGACAGGCGTCTGATTTGTTTATGTCACTTGCAGCTCTACGGCTACCCACACGTTATACATACAACTCGCACACACTTTGTACTCGCTCTGCAACCACAGCGCTGAGCTGCTGACTGGCTCGTAATTAAAAATGCTTGATGACAATTTTACTAACAATTCGTGTGCCTCACAGCGTTTTGCCTGCAACACGAACTTTCAGCTAACAAACAACAAGAGCAACCAGCAACAGACAGAAACTACAAGCAGCAAGTAGCAGCAGCAACACGAACTATAACAATAAGCAAGAGTCCGAGACAATTTAAGCGTAATTTCAGCAAGCCACAGTGACACAAATAAGGACAAAATAAAAAATATTTTGAACAATTTTTAATTTATTTGCGCTTAAAACAAGAGAATGTTGGGAAGTATTTTACAAGTACCCATTCCTGGTTGTTTACTATATATAAAAAAAACGTTTTTTCTAACTTACTCACTGACTAACTGACTGACTGACTGACAGGTTGATTGATGACTGGTGATTAAAGCTCAGCACATATGGAAAGGGTTGGAAAGGGATTACGAAACTTTCCCTTTGGTGGTAAAATTGTTGAATCCTGTTAGATAACCCTTTTATTATCTTTCATCATATCGACTTCTCTTGAAGAAACAAATTTTTTTTAATATCCATATTAAAATTTGATTAACTAACTTAACTAACGTTCCCACTGTGCATTCTCTTAATTGTTTAAAGCTTGAAAACGAAAGAAAATATGCAAATGTGTGAAGCAGTAGCTTTTCCTGTTGCTGCTGCTGTTGCTGTTGCAGTGACACACAATTGCCACAGGCAACGACAACGGCTGGTTACTACGGGGGGTACGAGCTGTCACCTTGGCATTACGATGCAGGCGGCATCTTAATGAACTGAAATTAGTCAGTTGACAAACGTAAAGTTTGTGCTGCAGCAAGAAAACATGAGCTCGTAGCTCAATTATATTTCAATTTACCTGACTGCCTGCCAAGTTTGTGTGCCTGCTGCCCCTTTGCCATTCATGCCATTTCTCATTACCCATTTGCCAGCTCTGTGGAGTCGTTTGCAGTCGAGTTGACTCGAGCCTTTAATCAAGGCTGGTGGAATTTTTGAGATTTTTTATTTTATTTATTTTCAACCAACTGAGGAAAACTCTCATTAATTTCGCATTTGGCTTTTAGCTATTGGCTGTAAGGAGAGTGAGCGTTCTAATTGGGTGGGAAACTAATTTGAATTTTCGTTTGATTTATGCCTCATCGATGTGATGCATGGCAATTTGATGAGTTGCCACCATGCTGTTGGCGTTGCCACCCTCCCACATTTTCAGTGAAACATTCAAACATTTAATAACAGTTTGGCAACTTTTTGGGCGCCTTTTGTTGTGGTCTTAAGCGTCTAATGCATAATTAAAAGGCCCGAAAGCCACGAGCCCCAATTAAAATTCTTAACCCACTTCGCTGTCTATCGCACGCACACATTTACACACACACATACACCAACCAGTACCTAATTACAGGCAATTACCTTTCAATTAAACATCGCGTGCCTGTTGACACGTCCACAGTTAAGTGGCTCTCATTAGGTATTCAATTGTTGCTTTGAAAAAGTATCTATTAATTAAATTGTTATTTAAAATGTTTTCGATTTTACTTCAATCTATTCACTGCTTGAGTAAGCCTAGCCTAACCTAAAATTGTAAATCGTAAGCATCGAAGATTATTGAATTATTTCTAACTTCATTAACAGCATTAGAGACTAAATAGTAGCTGGTAAACTAGCAGGTTAAGCGGCTTACAAACTTACGAAGCCGTTAATTAAAAGTGGAACTGATCAAATTAGAACAAAACATTTTTAAATTTAGTTTAGGTATTCAGACTTTATTTTTGTAAATACAACTATAGACGATAAAATAAAACTCGCTTGGAAGCTGAATTTGTTCTTCACTTAATCTCTAGTTAAACTATAAGAAACTCTCGAAAAAGTAAAGTAAACATAAGTCGTAGGGCTTAAATCTCAACTGAGTGCTTTGTTTCCGTTCAGAGCAACTGCATGCTCGATAAAGCTTACTTCTCTTCTTTACTTGTCTACTACAGATCAAGTGACACTTTAAGCTAATGTTATTTGTATATGAGAAGTGGACAACATAAGTTATTGTTGTCTGCAGAGTTCAGTGTTTCATTGAACAAGCAAAACCATGATTTACGCAGTTTTCCTCTCTCTCTCTCTCTTTCTATCCGCATAGCCCCAGGTAGTTAACACACACCAACCACAATGAAATCAGCCGAGAGCAACAAGCAAATCATCCATCTTATCACATTGCCATCATCCAGCGTCTGCTATATAGAAGTGGGTGGTGTGAAAACCGCAGAGGCCTATGCCGTAAACTGCAGCCGGTCAAATTCCACACAAAGCCCATGTTGGACAGTAGAATCTGTCTCTTTCTCTCTCTCTCTCTCTCTCTCTCGCTCTCTAACGATTTCTCTATGCCTGGGTAACAGGCAAAAAAGGCAACATCCGCTGGCGACTTCCGTTTGTCTCTCTGCGCTTGTCCCTCTGACAGGAAGTAATCAATAGTGTAATGGCAGACAAAAGCATCCGCCGCAGTTTGGCACTGGCCTGGTCCAGAACCTGCAGCTGAACTTGTCCATAAGCGCAAAGGGAAACTAGAGAGAAAAAACCAAAACAAAAAATTGTGCAAAATTCGTTGAAAAAATCAACGGACGGCTACGCAATTTGTCAACCTTTGCCAACGGCGACTTCCCCGTAGTTGCATACCCCCTCACCTGACAAGACTTGTGTCCCGTCGCACATTAAATTGTCCTCCCCTTTTGCCCCTGTCCGTTGTCTTGGTCCTTGTCGCAAATGTAAATAATGCGTTTTAATCAAAAGAACAACACTGGGAAATCCATTAACGGCGTACGTGCCGCACCCTATTTGCCCCAGTTGCCCCAAAGGAGGACAGTTTTCTCTACACCCTCCTTTTGCCCCTCCCATTTTCTATGCCTTTGTTAAGGCCTTGGCTTAACTTTTCGCATGCTGCGCGCGTCATTTGCAGGTTGATTTACAAATTTCTTTAATGAGGCGACGACAACATTTTTAATTAGCACCTGTTTGGGTTTCACGAATCTCTCTCTCGTAATCTCCATAAAATACTTTTGCCGGGGGTACTCCATGGAAATTAATTTCCAACTTTGCTCTATGTTATTTCCTATCCTTTGCTCGTATGTTCCGCTTGGGTTGCTCACGCACTTCTTTAACTTTGCCCCCGAAATGATGCCATTCAGATGCTTTGCGTGGCTATGAGATGGATCCTGTGCCAACTTCCAACCCATTCCTTTAATGTACTTGCTCGACATCTTCAACCGCAGCAGCCACTTAATACCCTTCAATCCTCATATCCTTCTGAGCTTATTCCTGATCCAATATCCTAATGCTTTTTTATGTTTCCTTCGCTTACCCGTTCTCCCCAGTTAGTTGTTCTCCTGTCCACGCAATTGATTCATTCCAGACTTTTGTTGTTGCTGTTGCAATAATATTTTGCAAGTGTTTCTAAACAAGCACAAAGTCATGTTTCAACAGCTGTAGTCTGGCTTCCGTTCGCTGCTGTTGTTATTGTTATTTACCCTGCTGCCTATAACCCACCCAGCAACGCTCCACTCGATCTATCCATTCTTTTCCATGTGCTGTAATTGTTGTAGCTGCCGTTAGCTAAACTTTCGCTGCACATTAAAGCAATTTGGGCAACATTTATATACTGATTTAATAGTAACCAAAGCGAGTGCTTGCCGCTAGAATAGACACAGCGAGTGAGGAGTAGCGAGAGCGAGAGTGGGTAAGGATATGGATATTTCCACACAAGTGAGCAGATCAGGGCTGTGTTTTCTGTGTGTGTGCACTTGGATATAATTGTTTGACTAAATGAGTGAGTTCCCCCTCTGCTCCTGCCTCTGGCTCTGCATCTCCCTCATCTCTTTGGCTGGTGCTTCAGTTTGCTTAACTCTTACATACACAGCCACATGAGTATGTGACAGGGGTTGGATAATGGGGGGTTATAACAAGAGAACAGCAATAATTATGGCAAACTCCTCCTTCCCATCAGACAGAGCCATATGCAATTTTGGGGCTCCACATTTGTTGAAATTCATTTAATTCTCCTCCGCATCCTTCAGTGCGATACGAGGATGACTCTTGGCGTTGTATATTATCCCAGACATCCCAGATATTCATGTGAGTGCGCAAGTGAATCTATGTTTGTGAGTGCCTTTCACTGGGCATGTTTGTGGTTGTTCATATGCTTCACTGCTGCTCCTCTTCGTCCTTCTGCCCCTCAGTCAAATGGCTCCAAAACGGTTGCCATAATGAGTATGAAATTGAAGTCTAAACAAACAGAAATCGTTTGAGCAAATAGCTGAGGCCAAACGAAAGCCAGGACAGCGCCAGGAATCAAATGGAGAAATGCTGAGGAACAAGCGGCAAATAAAAATTCGGAAGAGTCTCCATGGAAATTGAATATTTAATTATGCGTCGATGGAAATGGCGTTTGAAGATGGTGACGAAAATGGCCCAAACAATCATGATGATGGCGGCAAAGTGGAAGAAAGAAAGAGATGGGGTGGCTGACTTTGTTGTCTAGGAAAAATGTAAGCGTTGGTTCCTCTTGGGTCTGAGCAAAGTTTTTGCCAAAGCAACAGCAAAGAAGCTGCTAAATAATTTATTCTAATTTGGGAGAGATTTGCAAAAGCCAAGAAATTTCAATGTTAGCAAGGGAAGAGGAGGGAAAGAGGAGAGTGGCAAATGAGTGCGTGAATAAAAAGATTTGCGGACTATCATTAAATTAATTTGAGGGATTCGTTTATGCTTGCTTGATGTTTGATAGCTGGCCTTGGGGTTCTAGTTGTGGCTTTCGGTTAGTTTAACGTTAGTTTTCTAAATTGCACTCAGCGAACATTTGGAAGAACAACAAAGGAAGAAAGATGAAGAGCAAGAGTTGCATATCTTTATTGGTCTGGGACTGTGAAGCACCTTTCGCTTATCTAAACAGACTCACACACTCCCCCCAACTCTGTCAAGTCCCCACTCTCGTATGAGAACTCGTATCTATGTAATTTACCTCTGCCGGCAATGGGTTTGTGGGTCGCAGCACAACGTACGTGAGAACTACGCAAAATTTGCCCTAACCCCATTGGAAGCCAGGCAGCTGGCAACCATGTCAGCCTGGCATCCTGGCACCCTGTCGAGTAAAAGGGAGAGTCGCATATTTATGAATGGCTGTTGTTTTGAGTTTAACGCACTTCGGGAGCTTTATCAGCTCGTAAATATAAATTAGAATTTAATTTTTATCGCCGAGGAAAGGTGGCTCGAGTGTGGTATTGGATATAGCTGCAGCCTTGGGAGCAATCGTCTGGTGAGTGCCACAAATTGGCTCTGGAGTAGAGCTCAGTGGATAGAATTGGCACTGGTGGCCAAGGCAACCGACCAACCCACTGCAGGTAGAGCATCAACAGGATTCATTTCCATTTGTGCCTGGCAGATGGCACGTGTCGCAACATATCAAAGGCATTGATTTACCTGAGGCCAGTCAACCCCCAGGAGAGAAATCGTGTGGTATCAGATTGAGAGAGAGAGAGAGAGAAAGAGCGATGGAAAGAGAGAGAGAGAGAGAGAGGGACTCACCTGGGTTAGCTGCGAGGAGGTGTAGTAGGATATCCTCGAGGGACAGACCGATTCTGGCTTCGAGTAAATGGTCTCGCCGGTCTGGTCGCCCATTGGCAGCAGGGCGGTGGCATAGGGTGTTGGCGTGGGCGAGCTGCGGAAACCTGTAGGGAAATAAGTAGTTTGTGTTCGATGACTAACATAATATTGGATTGTAAGGAGAGAGGGAATGGATGACTTACGGTCAAATATGCTGCACGACTTTTTGGTCTCCACCGGATATTTGTTGAGGCTGGCAATGGTCGCGTAGGAGCCGGTGGCACTCGGCGGTCGTCCGAGAGGATCAAGGCGAATAAATACGTTTTGATGACTGCCATAACCTGCTGTAGTAAAGCTGGTACTAATGGAAAGGTGAAGAGAAGAGTGGGTTAGTGTAATAAGCGGATAGATAATTGAATTGATGGGTCAATCAATCGGACTTACTGCAGCGAGTCTTGGCGCAGCTGTTTGCGAGCTCGCACATACATCATGCTAGCCACGAGGCCTACGGCGAGGACCAGACCCAAAGCACAAGCAGCGGCGCTCATCAGAGCGGGTCCCTGGGAAGGGGCGTGTGCTGGGGCTGGCGACTGGTTCGGCTCTGGTGAGATGCCTGCAATGGCAATAAGTAGAAACGAGGATATTTGAGGATGATAAAGTGAGTGAGAGTGTTGGGATTTGAGCTTACCCTTGGCACAGATCTTGTTGCGCTTGAAGTGGAGACGCGTATCGTTGAAGCGGGGAGGTCCTTGCACTACCATGTTGACATTCACAGGCAATTGGAGGCTGGCATTGCCCGTGCACGGCAGGTAAACCAGGAAGGACTCGATCTCCTGCGGCACCAGACCCTTGTGCGGAATGCTCAGCGTGGGTGTGCCCAGTGCGTCCTGGTCGTTGGCGTACTCGATGCTGATTGTGTAGCGCAACTGAGAATGGAATAAAGGGGGAGATAGCCAGTTGATGGAGTGCAAATCAAATTGCAAGTTATATGAGAGTGAGGAGGGGTAGAGTTACTTACTGGATAAGCGATGAGACTTTGCCAGGAGAACTCCAACTCGTGCACATCTGCCGGGACGGGGACAGTGAAGTGCATCGCGTATGTGTTAATGGCTCCCTCGTGAACGTAGAACAAATCCGCCTCCAGCCCTTCGAATGAGAGTCGGATGAGAATGTGAGAAGAATCAGGATGAGATTTTGATGCGGATGCATTCCAGGCATAAGGAGAAAGTTTATTTCACAATTTGCTTTGTTATAAGTTCCCCTTTGAGTCTCAGTCCGCGCAGTTTCTATCATTTTCTACTGCTGTGCAAACTTTGTGCACTTTGTGTTTACTTTTTCCGCAAGTTGGTGGCTCTGTTTCCCTCCCCTGCTACCTGCATCCACCTTTCAGCTTCATCGGAAATTGATTTTCTCGACAACACGACAACTGAGGGTAGCAGCGGATTGGCAGTGGGTGAGCGAAGTTCGGTAAACAAAACCCAAGACACAATAATAATCGAAATCGAATCCGTCACAAACAGGCAACAATGCAAGGGGCGTCAATTGGTTCTCGCTCTCGGGTGGTCTCAAATGACGCGCGACAGGCGACAGCGGGTAGCGGACGGATTTCAAATGGGGTGAGACCAAATATTAAAAGGTGTCAAGTGTTGTCTAACTCGATTGGAGGCGAGACATCAGAAACATCATCATCATCATCGTCATTCGCTTTGCTTTGTGTAACTCGTAACTAGCTTGGAAGCGCCCTAATCCCTGACCCCGACCCTGGCAGTAACTCATCCCTGCTGGCAGTGAAAGACGAGCTGTTCGAGTTAAAAAGACGTGAAATTAAATTTCTTCATCCGCTTTCATTGTTGCCACTGCCTCACTACCAAATTTCCGTAACTCTGCTCTTTCCTAGTCGGCTGCTTTATGGTTCATCATTTACTCCCTGGGTTCAGGCTTAGTAGCGTTCGCATTTATCTTGGTTTCGCTTTGCTTTGAGAGTCGCAAATACTATTTACTCTCCTCTACCTTCTTTGAGAAAGATGTTGGCGTCTGTTGCGGATGTTGAATGTTGCGTTTCCGGTGGAGGCAAGACTGAGTGAAGGACAACGGCAGAGCCGCGTATGTGAAAGTGCGCTCACTTTGGATAGAAGATGAGGGGCTCAATTTTTAAAACAATTTCAAATCCAATTACAGAATAAGAAAAAGCATTTTTCGTTAGCTCCCTTCTATTCTTGGCTTGGCAAAGAACTTCCCCAATTCTTAAGCCATTTTCCTGAACAGTTTCATTTTGTTTTTAAATTTGAAATTGTTAAGCACCCCGCTGACTTCCTAGACTTTTCAAGTTATCCAAAGTGAGCCACTTTCCTTTTATTCCGTTTTCCGCTTTCCGCTGACAAACTGCACAGCTCTCTATGAAGCAGTAGAAAGCAAAACGAGAGGCAAGGTGCTGCAACTGCCTCTCAACTCTGCCCCTTGGTCTTGTTTTTCATTCATTTAGAGTATTCGTCGCAGACTAAACAAAATACACAAACATAACCTCAAAACGACTCACATTAAAAATGCACAAGCACAGGAAAAGAACAATGTCACTCAGCCCAGAACAATGATGATAGGATACAAACAGTGACAGAGCAGTTGCAAGTGGATTCTTGTGACCGCAAATGGAATGAGAAATGCACTTGTGACAAGCTTAATTAATTCAATTCTGATTGAAAACGGATGTGATTCACATTTAGAGAGAGTTCAACTTTTCGATTGGCATTTTTAGCGAAATTTAAAACACATCCTAAAAGCATCTTTAATTTCAGTAGTCCCTTCTGTTAGCACGGTGCTTGCTCAGATAAAGAGGACATCCAACTTGGTTACGGGTGCAAGTCCTGCTCCGTCGAACTTTGGCCGTCTTTCATATCACACGCCTTGCACAGCTCCAACTTTGCCGTCGCCTGAGAAACTTTTGGCTCGTTCACAAGTTTTCTTCTACTTCAGGCGAGCCCCAGTAAATTCCTTCTGCTGCCCGCCTGCCTATCCACAATAATTATAATACCTGCGATTGTCTGAATGGCTTCGCCGCACACACGTGACACTGCAACCGCAGACGCTCGCTGCCAGAGCAGGATGAGGATGGTGGAGGGTGAAGTTGTGGACTGAGGACGCAGGGTGAAAGCAGCGTCTGATTCCGACTTTGACAATGGCGTCACACAATTTGCATAAAAGATTAAGAGGATAATTAGTGTCATTAGCTGGCAGCCGCTTTGAAGGAGTGCAACGTGCATTCCTTGAAATCATCATCTCTCCCACCCCGTCCCTCTAACCAGTTTCATCCTCTCCGAATGACACCTAGACACGGCTTATCCCTTTGCAGTGAATGCAGTGCTTTTAATTGCCTGTGCTCCTTGAATCAGAGTCGAGCTCGGTACTTAATTGACACAGTTTACAAATCTCACACACCTTCTATTTCTTTCATGTTTTCCATTTTCCTTTGCAGCTTACTCAGCAATAAAGTGAATCGACACCAAAACACTGATAAACCAGAGCAGGAGCTGGGGGTGGAGGGTCGAGGGTTGGTTTATTAATGTGGCGATTTTCGGGCTGTTTTCTATTCATTAAAAATAATTTTCTTTTGCATTAACTTTTAATTTAAAGGGAAATTCCCAGCCCAAGATGGGAGAAGCTCAAGATGTAGAAAGGTCCTGTTTCTCGTGGGGTTTGGGGCCAAGAAATGTGCACATCAAAGTGAAACTTGTTGAAATTGCATTTTTACGCGCCCTTGCACACCGAGTTCTAGGACGTGAAAAGGGGGTGTGGGTGGGGATGGGAGTGTAGATGGGGCAACCCTCCTGACTGGTGGCTGACGCTGGCTGGTGTCGCTGGCAACATTGGGACGAAAATTGCTTGTTGCTGGGGCAACGCGATGGAATGGAAGGCAGAGCGGAAAATCTTCAACAAAAGCGTAAACAATATTTAATTTTAATGTTGTCGTCACTCCTTCGAAGGAGAAGGAATCGAGATACGTATAATATGTAGTATAGTTAGAGGGAGCAGAATAAAAATCGTTTAACTTATGCTGTGTGGAACTTTCCATCAAAATGTGAGTAGACAGACATGTGAGGACGGAATACTGAGCTGAACTATGTACACGATTTTTATTACGAGAATGCATCACGCCAATCACAGCCAGGCCAGCAATAGAGGCATAACCGGAGAGTAAAAGTATTTCAGGAATGAATCAGAGAGATTGGAGTTGGGGCTTGGAGGTGGTCATGCAGCCGTGACGCGACTTCCACATGAACAAATAACCATAGAGACATAAGCGGAGGAGGGTGGGCGACCTGAAAACAAATCATGCAACAGCATGTTGCACGCGGAAGGAAGGGAAGCTGTTGATGAGAGTAAAGGAAAGGGAAGGGAAGGTGGGTGGGTCAGTTTGTTTGATTTCATGCTGCTTGTTAATTTTGAAATGGAAACAGACCCTGGGGTGGTATTGCGGGGCGGGGGTGTTAACTGGTCGTTAAAAACATAACGAGTTCTGTGGATGGGGAAAATAAGAAGAAGAGGAAGGGTGACTGGAGGAAGTGACAGAAGAAATGTATTGGAATCGTGCAAAGCAAGGAAAATTACAAAGAGCAACAAGCAAAGTGGAAGATTCTTTGAGTTGTCGCTAATGAAATCCGATTTGCATTCAAACGAGAAAGGTTTGTGGGATAGATAGAGGCAGAGAGAGAGACAAAGCCGGCCGGGGGAGTGTAACATGCCTCAGCAACTCGATTGCAAACCACTAGAGAAGTGCCCCGGGGGGGCTAATATTAGAACAAGCTCACAAAGGATTAAGATCGAGTTCAAGTGACACAGTGACGTTGGCCACTGTTGCAGCTGAGAGTTGTGGGTCATTCATCAATCGGGGACTCGTGTGGCACTTGTGTGGAATATTTTTATGCTGTTCAACTAATTGAAGTGCCGTGATTTGGCGATTAGGAGCAGCGACTGTGAGAGAGCCTGCATAATGAGATGGAAGCATTTTGCTCCAATTACTGTTAAGTGCCGGAAAATGCTGTGCACAGCTAACGGGCGAATGATGGAGTAGTGGGGCAGAGTTGGAGTTGGAGTTGGAATTGGAATTGGAACAGCTTCGACTCACATTTTGGAGCCATGAACCATTAATCAACGAGAGGCACGACGTCATTCCGCCCTGGCACGCCGAATGAATGCCTATTACTGTAACTAGTTTTGAGGATACGGATAGGAGTAGGGCTGGGGCTGGTGAAGGGAGGGCAGGGCCTGACACAAGGTCGATCTGGAGGTACTTGAACGGTTGGCGCCATCAATAACGAGGCCTCGCGTTGAACAACAAGCTGCAAAACAGCAAAACAAACAACAAAATTCTCAGCACTGGACTGTGAAGTCGTTAGCAATTGGAAGAGAGTGGGGGAGGGTAGAGGAGGGTAAGCCACTTGCAGCTGTCAACAGGGTGGCTAAGGTGCGAGGGTGGCTCAGTCTTTGGTTCCGGGCTCCAGCCGGAAATCGATTTGTGTGGATTTGTTTTGTCGTGTTTTCGCGCAACTTTTGTGGTCTTCGTCGTCGTCGTCGTCATGGTCAACAATTATTTTGGAACTATTAATGACTGCGACTATTTAAGCCCACTCTACCAGGCCCCTTCCCCTCGCAGACATGGGCTGTTTGTTTTTCCTGTTGAGGAGCAATGAATTTGTCCTGTCGCACTTTGCCATTCAACTATTAATCATATCTGTGGGGCGGGCTTTGTGGCGTGTCTGGAAGCTCTACCAACTATACCAACGATTATTTCCTAATCGATAGGTGTTTCTCCCCAGGAGACATAGTTCTGTGATGTAGACTTACCCATCAGTTTCATTACTTCATGGTGGCTGATGAATATGTTAAGATATCCGCTGACCGAACTCAGCTGACAAGTGAGCAGCGAGATCCAGACACACTGCAGTAGGAAATAGCGGTTGGTGGCCATAGTGAGCAAATGGAGAGCTGCAACTTTTCCTCCTGATATGTTGTCTGGGTATGCTTATCTGCGTGCCAGACGTTGAATTAATAACTTGTCAGAACATGTGTCGCCACAATTGGGGCTCATTTCAATGGATTCCCCTTTCTTCTGGTGGAACTGTCTTCCCCTTTGGCTGTATGACAGCCAATTTCAGTGTGTGGCAATTGAAGCGTTCAGGATGCACAGGCGCAGGAAATAACGACTGAGCAATGGGAAGGAGACTCTTCCGCTGGGAGCACAATTTTGTCTAAAAGAAGAAGCGTTAAAATCAAATTCCAGCAACAGCAACTGCTGCTAACAGTTCCGGATGCGGCTACAAAGCGATGAGGATTCAGTCTGCCAAAATTTGGAACTTTTTAGCCGCTGGAGCTGCCTCTGACTCTCCCTTTCTCCTCAGCTGTCGACTCTCCCCTTTTGCACACTGTGTTCAACTTTTCCAGTTTTGTTTTTGTTGCGGTTGTTTCTCTTGTTGCTGTTGTTGCTGGATTCGCCTGTCGACTGCAAGCGGCATCAGCATTTTCGCATCTGACTTTGCCGGACTTTCGTTAGCTTTTTTATTAGCCACGCCTCCTCCTTCCGTTGGCTACCTACTCCTGGCACTGTTGCTCCTTTGACCAACTGCTGCTGCTGGAGGCTTGGTTCTTCTCGTTGGTGACGTATTCCCAGCTGGTGAGCAGAGATTGGACAACAGTGACCAGCAGCCCGTTATTAGTGTCGAGCACGTGTCCTGGTTGTCCTCGTTGTTCTGGTTGCCTTTTTGTGTCGTCTGCTCGTCTAGTCGTGGGCTGCCTGGTTGGTTGGTTTGTTCTGTAGTGTGTCCTGTTGAATAGAAAGTGATTTAGTTGAGTTTCGGACAGTAGCTGAAGCTGAGAAGTTGAAGTTGATGTTGGTGACACTGTGTGGTTCGAGAGTGGGTAGTCGAGTGTGGTTGAGTGGCTTTGTTGTTTGTTTCGAATATAATCTGTGAATGAGGTTCTCAAAGAAAGTTCTCTGGCTGCAAAATTAATTACAAAGTAGAAAAAAGATTAACAGCTTGGGGAATCGCATATGCATTTTTCCACAATTTTAGGAATGGAATTAGGAGATTGCTCTTTTGATTTAAACTCGCACGAGATACTTCGACTGGCGCTTTAATAAATACGTGTTAATTTTTGCGTCTGTGCATTAAATTATTCAAGAAACATTTGAAGAGCAAACGAGGGAAATGGGAAAAACTTTGGCTTTTGGATTTTGTGGTTCAAGTGGTTTTCCCCTTTGTTTTCCCCCTTTTTCTGCTGGTTGCGTGCAGCTACACAAATAAATTTCTAGGTGCAGTTTGAGCCAGAACTAAAACAAAAACAGTTGGTCGGGTGGAAGTCAAGAGTTGGCATGGAAATAGAAAGGTGAACTTAAATAGAAGTGGGGGACGGCTGTCAAATGCGTCCGAAATGAAATTGTTGCCAAGAAACCGACCTCCAATTCCACCTGATTCTTGTTTCCTGCTTCGCGTTCTCTAATCTCCATGGCAGCAGATTGGAAATTGTTTCAGAGTTTTTTTGGCCACAATAAAAATCGAAATCAGAAAACTTTGCTGATTTCGCCACTACTTCATTCTGCTTCTGTTTCGCTTATCCTTTTGGCATATCATGCCCATATTTCCCGTAGCTATGGAACACTGCTTAAAGCTTGGCAATGCGCGGTCAAGGCAAATGGAGGCGTGGCAGTCGTGAGGGCAGCATCCGAGGAATGTGCTTGGGATTTAATTAAACTTATCTGCGATGAAAATGGACACCGCAAGGATGGACGAGGCGACGACTCACTTGATTAAGAGCCAGGTCATCAACAGACTTCAACTGCAACTCAATTCAGTACGGAAGCTTGGAAGGCAACCACAGCGACTGCTTCAATCCAACTCCGAGGATAAACCCTTCAACAAATTCATTAATAATTCAAAAGACAAATAAGCACTTGTAAGTGCTCATGTGTGTGAGTATGCGTGCATGTGTGTGTGTATGTGTGTATGTATGGTTTGTACGGGTGTCTCTTGATTTTGTTTGTGTTGACATTGCGACGAATGTAACTGATTTAAATGGAGCAGCCGTCAAACAACCAGCAACCAAGCAGTTTCCATCCAATCTCCTTCGTTTGCACCCACCACCCATCCTCTCTCAGCAGTAAAAGCTGTCAAGTCGCGAGCGCGTGGAAAACATTCACTTTAGGATGCGTGGCTTCCCCATTGGAGAAGCGCACAGTGTCGTCATCGATAACATATTAACGACGTCAACTCAATCATAATCATAACGAGGCAAAGGAGTTCGCTCTAGGCAGCAGGAAGCAAGTTATTGGCGAGACCCAATGCTGGAAATTTTCTGCTTAGTCACACGCACCATCAGTCAGTCCCAAAGCTCAAGCCATCGACTCCTAGTCTCAGCTGCCGCGCTCCTCGCCTCCCTAGTCGTGCGAGTGACAAATTGAGCGACGGGTTTTGTCTTGGGTTGAAGATGATGTTCGGGGCGCTGACGATGATGATGTGAGTCCTGGCAGTTGTCTCAAAAAACTTTTCAATTACATGATTCGCTGTATAATGAATAATCATCCTTCGTTTCCCTACAAGCCATTATCATTATCGCTATAGACTTCCCTTCTCCGCCCCTTTTGTTAATTTTTGCTGCACACAATATTTATTGATGTTCTTCATTGTTTGGCTTGAGTATATTTACAAACATTTCCCGTTTATCGTTCATTTCGGTACAGCAAATCAGGGGGCGGTTTTGGGGTAGGAATAGGGAGGCGAAACCGCCTGAGGGCGTGGCATGGCTGGCAGCTGAGGCTTGTTTCAATTATAAAATGGCTTTCGTTTCTAATTGAATCGTGAGTTTGAGTTAAGCAAAGTTAATATTTTATTTCCGCCTCGTTGTTGTTTCAATTGCAGGTCCTCTCATTCCAGTTGCTCCCTTTTGGGGCGCACTCTGCCCTGTGCTGTTTGCCAAGCTCCCCCATTTGGCGACTTTAAATGCCAGATTCGACTTGCTCCCGTTTCCCATTTCCCATTTCCATTTGCCATTTCTAGACTCGTTCCAATTGCTGTGTTGCCAAGAGCCGCGAGGCATTTGCTTTTGCTTCAATTGCAGACACAAAGGATGCCGTGGGAGGGGTAGGCGCAGGGGCTGTTGTCTGCCTTCGCAATTGTTGTTTTTGTGTTGTTGTTGTTCTTATTGCTGTTGATGATAAACTGGCAACAGATTTTACTGCAAGCAAACCAGCAGCTGAAGTCGCCTTGGCTATTAAGCTGCCCCAAAAACCATACATAAAAACAAAAAAAAAGAAAAAGAGAATAAACTAAATTTGAGCTGTTGAGTAATTTGACATATTTGTGTTCGCAAATAAACTCGATTTCAATACATTGCCCTGTGGCACTTTGTTTGGCACTCATTTCGCTCATAGCTGGTCGCCATTTGCCCCAGTCAAATGTTGCGTCATTTCGCTCATTAACTTTAATGGAAAACTGCCACAGCCCGCAACATTGCGCCAGTTTTAATATGCAGCAAACACAAATAAATTAATACAAACAGTCAAAAGTCAGACAGCAAAACTCGTTGAGTCAAAAGGGGAATTCAGAGGGGGCGCTTGTGTAAGCGACTTCATTAAACTAAACGTAAATATTATACAAAAATAGAAAATAAGAATGGAACTCGCGATATTAAAATTCAACTAGAATGAAAACTGTTTCCACCTGCTTCTCGACAATGTTCCAAATAAATTTGCAGCTTTACATTTTGATGGCTGATTAAAAATAACGAGCGACATTTGCATCTGTTTACCTGGCAATGACAAAATGTTGTCATTATACCTATGTAACTGAATATAAATGGATGGGTATACTCTGTCTTGTCATTGGATATGTTATTTTATGTTACCAGATTAGTAATGACTGATTTGAACTACAATATTAAAAAATTGTAAGCACCTGAATATATATTTTTTTTTAAAGCTGAGCCACAATTTAGCACATCAATTCTTGTATCATTTGAAGAAATCTCAGCACAGTTAAGAATGCGTTATTAAGCATATTGAGTCAACAGGCCTATTCTTCACTCCATAATTACTGATTCCAATTGTAATGTTAAGAATATAGTCACACATTTAATGCATGCATAATCATAATTAAATTTATCACAGCAGGCCTGGGTATATTATAGTTGGTCACTTCGATTAAATGTCATTTGCTGGTTATTGGGCAATTACTGCGTGTGGGGAATTAAGGAGGGTCGAACCTCTGCGTACGTATTTAGACCATTTCTGCCAGCATTTTGTGCTGGATAGGCCTAATGTCCAAAATGTACAAAGTGTACAAAACGTTCGAAATGTTCGTCGGGTTGGCTAATTTGTACAGGCAATTAATTTACATTTGGGCCTAGGGCGATGGCCATTATTGTGTGGTGCAGCAGCGGATGGAGAGGTGGTTGTGCCAGCCATTTGTGCGATTTTGTTACATTTTGGTGCTCCGCTCTGCAAGGAAGGAATACAATGCAAAGTGGGGTATGGAGGGGGAGTCAAAGAAAAAGAGAAAGAGAGTGAGAGGGAGACCATTTGTCGTTTGTGCATAGTGGAACATGTGTAGTAAATATCGGAACTCCATGGACACTAATAAAGCCTGTGGCTCAAATGGTGGTTGAGCCTGGTGCTGCTATCGCTGCGGTGGGATTGTTGTTGCCTGTGGTATCGGCTCTGTGTCATATAATTTGTTGCTATTTAATAGACAAATTGCAATGAAATCGAATAATTTATTTAAGGCTACAGGCGTGTAAAGTCAATAACTGAAAGCTTAAAGCTTAAATGGATAAGCACAAATTTGGCTAATTAGGAAAATTAAACACAAATCCAAACTCATTCTTTTAAATCCATTGCAATATGGTAAAAGTCGGCATTATCACACATTAACAGAGATTCAATAATCAGACTTATAGAAGGAAGCAATCCATTAGTCAGAAATGCATTTCAACTTAGAGACTTTAAATTTAAGTCTCTCACGGACATTTTTATTTTAATTTTAAACAAATGCCTTGAATAAAAAATAAAATAAAAACAATATATATAAAAAAAAAAAATTTAATTTTTGGAGTTCATTTTCGTCCCATTCATTTCGCATCATATAACAGTTCCAGCTTAAATAAACTTTTTCCACTCGCAAAAGTTTCGTTTTAATTTCAATTTTGTTTACTTAAAGTCAGACAATTATTGTGGCACAAATATAGTTGGCTGTGCGTCATTTTATTAATAATTTATTTAAACATCACTTAATAAAAATTAAGTTGAGAAAGTTGAAGAATACCACTTAAAACATACAAATAGCTTGCTTAATTTAAGCACGAATTTGAGTTTAAAATTGCTGGAAAGAAACCCTTACATTTGACATGAAAACAATCTCAATTATGTTTTATGAGCGCTTTTCGATAACTCTTACAACCAGTGGTCGTCTGTGGCCATTTTTCTCAGCATTATGTGCGGCAAATTTATTATTATGGCCGAGGGAGTGTGACACAATCGCAGCCAAGCGATGACACTTTTAGGAGCCCTAAACCACTCAACCACCCAAACACCCATTTACCCACTCGAACCTAGGATTGTTGGTGTCTGGCTGTAGCTTTTATCTGGCAAGTGCCATAAAAAGAAATAACTCGACTCAACGACCCATTTTAAAGCCTCGAAATGTGAGTCGGGCAATTCCCACGACAATGGCTGGCAATAATCATTGATTTATTATGGCTGTCATTTGGGCTTATTAAAATGATATCTCAAGACAACGAATCGTATACAGATTTTGGATTTATGACCTTAAACTCTTTGCTGAGTAAGGGATTGAAGAAAATCATACCCGGGATTAAACGCATAGAATTCTTTTGACCTTTTTAAGTTATAAGTGCAATGGAGATCGGGGCAAAGTCCTCTCTAATTGAAACATCGAGTCGTAAAGCCGTGCCACAAAGTAGGGCGCTAAGAGCGTGCCTAATCTATGCATATTTCTCAAGTTGGTCCCATAATCAGAAGCCGTCCACTTAGCAAGCGACCCAAACTAAGGCAAACAAAATGAGAATACGACAACAAAGAAAGAAAAAAAAAAAAAACAGGAAAAGCGAAGGGGAAAGAAGCAGAGAAAACTGTAGCATATATTGCGGGGCAACATTTAGTTGCACTTTGGCAGGGCCCATTGTTGTACCTAATGTTTGCCCATTTATGTTTGAGGCAAGCCCGCGCGCGTGACTCCTGGCCGAGCACTTAGGCATTCCATCAGCGTGCCGCATGGCGTGTCTGGGGCGTTAGCGTGCCAAAATGTTCGAGGGGAGTACGGCAAGCGGGGGTGCGGGTTGCGGGGTGGCAGACTATTCAAAACTGTCCAAGCGCAGCGCAGGATTTGCATAACTTTACGCTTTCTCAAGTTGTTGTTGTTGTTGTTGCTGCTTTAGATTTGAACGGATTTTGTGGCCATTTACTTTCGCTTACTTTTAATAGGACGCAAGCATTACTTGTATACCCTGTAGTAGTATCGGAGGAGGTGCATGACGAACTTAATCAACTCTATACAGCTCTGATTTCTGTACACATATAGTTTTACAGGGCATTTGCCATCATCCAACTTATTTGGATTGGCCTCTTTGAAACGCTGGCCAAAAGCTTTTAATCTGTCGCACATTGCAATTAGTGTCAACGCTTAGCACCAGACACTTCTCAAACAAAAGTACACTGCGAGAAATTTATGAGTCATCATGAGAATTCATGGCTACAGAGAATATGCTAAACTCTATATAAAAGTTTTTGTTAACCTTAAGTTACACCTTTAATTTGAAGAGATTATCAAAAAGTGGTAAGTGAAGTTTATTGAAGTCTGTAGTTAATAAATTGTACTCTGATTTCTATAAATTTCAAATTTGAAATGCAACCTATTATCTTTGGTTCCAGTTTATCGCTTAGTGTACTTAACTCACACTCACACACATACTCGTACACATTTATATATACGAGTAAGGGACGAATGGAGAAAATGTGAAAATATTTATTTAGTTTCACTTTGAAGTGGGTCGTCTGCTGCCGTCCCATCTCGATCCGTGCTGGCTGGTTAGTCACGGCTGCTGCATTCGGATTTGAGACGCGTCCGAGATGTATCCTCGATTTGTGTGTGTGTGTATGTGTGTGCCCGTGCGGGTGTTTAACTTGTTCGTGGAGTGTTTGAGTGTTGAAAAAAGTGTTTAGCAAAACACATTAAATGCTTACTTATCAAAACGCAATCAGCTTAGGCGCAGAGTCCTCTGTCGTGTCCCATATCCTGTGACCTGTGCGGACTGTCAAATGATATGAAATGTTATGCTTTTAATCCTTTCATTGCCAATTCCACACAGACGCGTGCGGGCCTGATGGCCAGTTAACACGCACAACACCAACACACAACACACACACTCGCACAGCTTAATCCTTTTGGCTGAGACACAATTCACACTTTTATTTGCCTGGATGGCAATATATCATTTTTCACAGGACAATGCCAACCGTTGACAGGAGCGAGCAAACGAACGCGCACCAGCGTGAGAGGTAATGAGAAAAGCGCCTTGAAATTTAAGCGCTTAAGAGCCCATTTAAGCCTGTCAACATGGCTCTTGGGCCACTTGGGGCTCAGTGTCCTGACGCGCTTCTGGTTGTCACAGCACGCGCGAGCAAGCCACGGGGCAACCCACTAACCGCGAACAAGAATAATGCTGCTCCTGCTCTAGCTGATATTGATAATGATAATGATGACGTCGACTACGACGAGAAGCACGTTCTGCGTTTACGGTTATTAATGATTTGTTTGGTTCGGCTGGTTTTCGAAACTAGTGCAATATTCTGCGGTTGCTTGTAAGCTGGACGGAGACTCACGTTGTTTCACTGGTGTTGAACTGCCGGCGATTTTGCAAGTTTTTGCGCGTGTGCTTTTCCCGTGTGCTTTTCGCTCCACGACCGACTGACTCTACCGGAAAGCTGTGTGCGACTAAACGTTGCACTAACCAGCCGGATGGCTAGAATATCGAAACCCCCCAGGAAACACGAGGTGACCCGAAGTTTTACTTCGTTTTTAGCCTGTGTGGGCACATGCGCAGTGTGGTTTGAAATATGCCGGTTGTTCTGGGTGGGTTTGTGAGTGGTGTGGTTGGGGGGTTCTGCAACAGCAGAAAGGACAATTGTTTGCTGGCTTGCTGCTGTTGCCACATGCAACTGTTGCGCATTTTTTTCCAAATGGCCAAAGTGAAGCATTTGTTATTGTTGTGCTTTTATTTTTATTTTTTGGCTTCTCTCTTTTTTTTTAAGAGCGAGAGAGAGAGAGAGGGAGGGAGAGAGTGGGAGAGGGAGAGGAAGGGAGAGTTTCTGGTCAGCTTGGGTGGCCGATTGATTTCTTTTGGAGAAGCGATAAGCTAATAAGCATATCACTTAACTTAATAACAATTATTGGAATATTATTGCAAGGCGAGATTAATTGTATAACAAGCAAGTGTGGGCCTCATATGAATATGCATATGAACAACACACTGGGTGTAATTGTTGATTCTTGCTTTTGTCAATTCATTAGGAGTATTACCGAGCAGTTAATTAGTAGACAACTGTCAAGGGTGTTCTTATTAATATTTCCTTATGTACTAATAAAAAGTATAACTTTTTTGTCAACATTTCGAATTCAATCGAAGAATTTTAATCGAAGTGCATTTTCATGCAGAGCTAATGCAATCATTGCCGTTGCTAAATGTTTGTCATTGCCATAGTTTCAATTGCTTTGACAAGATTTAGAGCTGTTTTGTGGGCCAAACTGCAATAGAGAACGAGGCATGCAACGGAATTGCGCTCTTGTGTCGTACACAGACTTGCATACATTTAATTGTATTTCAGTCGTATGCATGTGTGTATGTGTGTGTGTGTGTGTGTGCGTGTAAGTCAATGTGTGGCTGTGACAAGTAGCCCTATTTGTTGCGCTACAAATTCAATTTGTCACTCAAAAGCCGTCGAAATGAAGCAATTTCCTGTTAGCTGCCAACAACAGCAACAAGAAGAAGAGAAAGCATATAAGAAGAAGGACGAGCATGGGAACGAGGACTTGGAAGAGGACGGAGAGAACCAGAACATGATGACGAACTGTTAGGAGCAACATTTCCCAAACTAATTAAATGAAACGAACTCAACGAAGTTAGAACCAAACTAAGCAAATTGAGCAACTTGTCGTTGTAATTACATCAAGATATCTAAAAAAAAACAAGAAAAAGTAAATGTAAAAGTAAAAAAAGAATATATATATATATATATATATATATATATATATATAGAAACTGTCAGTTTGATTCATTTGGGCAAAGAAAGTTATTTGGCAGGACCTGTCCCAGTCTGACAGATGGCCGAAGCTGTCAACTGCCGACACAAAGCTCAATTTGCTGCAAGAACGAATGTCAATTAAAATTTTTTAATGAAATAACTTTCTTTGATTTTCAGAGCTGTTGTAAGAGGCGCTGGCGGTGGGGTGCGGTGGGACAGGCAGGCTGTTTGGCTATTTGCCTTTGCTTGCTACAGAAATTCAATTAAAAAAGGTTGATTAGTTCGCAATTACATTGCCAAACGCCTTAAATATGTCTCATTACCAGCACCGAAAAGCCGCCTAAAAAGCAACCAAGAAAAATAAATTTCGCAGCCATTTTCTGACAGTCTCCACAGGAAGGACACTTTAGACTTTGGACTTTTAATTAAAGGCAACAAAAAAAACTTCTTGGGCTACAGCATGAAAAATATTAAAATTGAAAATCAAATCAGAGGCATCTTAAAAATGATGGAAAATATTCATGTTGCGCAGTGGAAAACCCTTTTCCTAATTTGTGGCATCATTTATGATGTTTACACGTGCAGCAGCCGAATTAATTGCAGATGGGAGATGGGGGATTGGAGAGTGAAATTCCTGCTGCTGCCACGTGTCTTGTGTGGCCATTAAGTAGCGACCGAGTAACTTGCAAGAAAAAGCCGATTAAAAACAAGCGTTTCTCGGAGGGAGTGCTTTACAGCAACTGAGAACATACAACTGATAAGCGAAATAGTGAATAAAACCACATGAGAACCACTAAGCCGCCAGACGTGCACTTATCAGCAAGGAGGCAAGAACCAATAGCCAAGGGACACGCCCACTTTTCAGTAATGAGTCCAACTCTTTGCCAAAACACACACAAAAAGTGCGACAAGGAATCGGTAAGGGAAGGGCGTTGAAATGAAAGGTTAAGCGAGCCACCACTCCGTGCAACAAATGTTCAGAAAAAGCTGCAAAGCAGGATAACAATAAGCAACAAGAACAAAAACAACAATTGACAGACGCTTAAACAGTTGCAGGAACTGAAAAAAGCTGCAGCAAAGTGGCAAAGTTCACACCAACCCCCCCGCAGTAAGGATGCCGAGTAGGGGAAGTGGGGGAGAAAATCCGAGAAAAACCTAGAAGCACACAGCAAAGCGGTATAAGGCTAAGGGAAAAGGATAATAATGCGACTGCGAGAACAAAAACAAATACGTGAAACTCGATCTGTGGCTGCGACTGGGTTTAAATGTGTGTTTGAGTGAGTTATGTGGATGTGTATTGTGTGTGTGTCACTGTGTGTGTGTGTGTGTGTTGGGTGTGAGTGGTAAGTGGCAAGCAGGCACACGCGAAGCAAAGGACAACAACAAACAGAAAATAGAATCTAATCGCAATAAAACGAAATGGAATCCCCTTAATGCACCATGTAAACAAAATAAGCACGTGACCGGCAAAAGGGCGACTTCTCCCCTCAACATTCTTCGACTATCACGAAGCTTGTGTCCTGCTGGCGCCAAACAAATTGCCTCGTGAACATCCAGCCAGGCAGCAACTGCAGATGCAGCTTCAGAGAGTCATCGTGGCGCCATCATAAAATGAGGAGAGTCTCGAGGCGTCTTGGAAGATTTTGAACTGCCCATTGATAAAATGGGATAAGGAATGAATAATTCACACTTGACCAAACTCTGCGAATGCACTTTTCATTTCCTCCTGCCACTTTTATTCTGTTGCACAGAATTCAGAGTCCTTGAATGACTGTCAAGTTGTGGACGCTTTACAAATCGTTTCAGATTCTCAGAGCAAATATGTTAAAAGGCAGATCAGGAGTAAGGAGAGTGCACCAATATATAAGAAGTATCTCTGATGTGTCCGATTACAGTCGGTTGCAATCCTTTGCCGCAGTCCGCAACAAAAGCAAGACGAACTCGGACACTTGCTGCCACATTTTGGGGCATTTCCTTTAACGCCTTCCAATCTTATTGTCAGCAGCTGAGAGTCGAAGAAGAGCTGAGGAAAGCTGCTGCCACTTGCAGTTGAAATGCCTTTAAATTTGATATCTCATGTTTCTGGTTGTGGGTCTGAGAGATTCCACTTGGCCTGTTGCCAGCTGCCAGGTTTCTATTGGCTCACGTATTCCTCACTTGCTTCCATCCAAATAGTTAATTACCTCGATAAATGGGGAATTACGGCACTCAAAAGAGCATATGGGGGCAATAACCCCATCTTACTTGGCCCCAACTAAGTTTCAAACTCAACTCTACTTAATTTTATGCGTCACAATTTGCTTTTAGTGATTCCCTTTCCACAGATATGTTAAGAATCTCTGACAGGACTCACAACTATCAAGATTTTACGAGTGAAGTTATGAAGTCCGAACGATAATAATGGGCCAACACTTTATGCTTGGCACTAATTCAAAATCCACCAACAAGTTTGAGAAACGCCTTTGGCCAATGCCAAGTTCGCTTGTAGTTGGCTTGTTGGCAGCCGAAGCAGACATGAACATTTTACACTGAGAGAAATGTAGTCGAAACAGTTTTTATGATATTGCTAATATTATTATTCAGAGGGAAAACTAAATACGAAACTCCAACCAAAAGTCAAGCGAGTGAATTGTTTGATGCTTTGAGGCACAAACTCAGTGGCATCCGCATTGCCACAGGGAAAGCGAATAAGGAAGAAGGCTGAGAAGTACGTCGGAAGTGACGGAAAACTTTGCTTGCCAACAACAGCAACAGAAATAGTCTTCAACGAACTGGCTCCACTTGGATGTCAGCAATCGGCAATGGCCCAAAAGGATAAGCAGCATCGCAACATGAAATATCTGCCTATCCAAAGGATAAAGGAAAAGGGAGAGTCGACTATGTGTACTAAGGAAAGTTTCTTTTTGCAACGCTTTTATTACTATTCGCTGTCTGGAAAGAGACTGCTGCATGTAGCGACAAATTTGTATGATTGGTAAAAATACAGAGCCAGACATTATATGGAACGAGAGGATATGAGAACAAAGTATGGGGGATATAACTATGAGGAGCACGCTGGGTAAATGAAGTGTGACGCTTTGTTTTCCTTTGATTTAGTTTTATGGGTCTACATCGGATGTAATTGAATTATGCAACTTGGCGCTGACGCCCAACAACAGACAGTAGGCAGTAGAAAGGAGACGACTTTATTAGCATTGAATCGTAAAAGTGGCTCGTCTATCGTTCGTCTGTAGATAGGGGATGATGACATCCATAATGACGATGCGAATGATGATGAACAGCAAGCGACTGTTGCACAAAATGGCTGCCAGGGGCAGGTTTCGATGGGATATGGATGCGGACAGGAATAGGAACATTGTTACGCTTTTTAGCGGTGATATCTGAATTTTCGATACCTCATTCGTGCACAACACGCGATGAAATGAGTCGGAAAATATGTCTGCGGTTGCCCGCCAGTCGAAAAATGGCAGAAGGCAGACGACATCCTGGCAACTCACTGAACGCTAGAAAATTTCCATAACTCAATAAAGCGCAACATTAACTGATAAGCAGCCGTTGTCAGAGTTTTCACTGTAGGCTGGCTATTCGACTGGGTGAGTGATGAGTGATAGAAACATAACTCAACATTCGATGGAGTCAATGCATCGATGGATTCAGCAAATGCGAATGAAGTGGCAATTTGAACTGCTCAGCGTCAGAAACAAATACAGAGAACAAAGGGATACATACAGTCTAATTGAGTTAAGAGGATGCCCAGCTGACATTCGATGTTAACTCCGATCCGAGGATGAAACGAAACTGAAACTGAAACCATTACAGGGGCCAAGCAACACGCGTTTGCTTTCAGGCCGAGGCTCCCAGGGGAACATCAATTCGAATAGACATACTTTACTGAATGGAATCGGGTTTTGCTTCAGTGTCTGGGATCTGCACATAATTAATATGCGAGTTGCCATAGAGCAATCTGTCATTTCATATGAGAAAGTCACCCTCAACCTACCCCGTTTAATAAACTCATAGAGAACTCAAGTGACGTGTGACAGGAGGACAGGTTCAGATACAGATTCGGACAGCTCGCTTCAGTGGCTTCCAATTACAGTTTCATATCCCATCAGAGCATTTCCACTCCCACTCGGTGCGAGTTTAAAATCGAAACCATGAAACCAATTGAAATCAAAGACATCCCACTCAACCCGTCCTTCACTTATTCCGTCTTCTACTGCACCGCAACCTTCTCTTCAACTGCAATTGGAGTTACGATGCATCGCCATGTAATCGGTTGGGGAGATCCAATTGATAGCTATAGCATTTGTAAGTCCTCTTTTTGTTTGCATCCTGTTGGACAAGGACTAAGCTGTGCAAATGACAACTGGTCAGCAGGCAGCTCACGCACTCACACGGAGGCTTACACGGCTCGCCCGATATCGTAATTCCAATCAACACGAATTGGAACAGGGAACACATATAGCAAGTTTAGGACTAAGCTGCCAGTAGGCAGATTGCTGCAGTCGTCGAGTGGGAAACAATGCAGTTTAGTAGAACGCAAAACGAGTTCCAAGTATTGTTTCAAGCTCTTTTCCTGTTGACGAAAATGCTCACGTCCTGAGCACGTGACCAAAATGTTTTCCCATAAATAAGGAAAATATGAAAATGAAGAGATGAAGCAAATAAAATGGAGCACCTCGTTTATCCTCAAGTTTTCCCAGTCAGTTAGCGACTTCATATGTTTCCTTGAGAACAAACTTTGCACGAAACCTTTGAAAAATTTATCAATAAGTTGTGAGTCGCAGCTGAAAGGCACTGCTTGCTCTCTTGCCCCCTCTTACCATTTCTTCTACCCACAAGACATTAACCCCAATTGGCTAAATGGCTCATTAGGTCAGTGGGGGAGTTCTCTGAAGTGCCTGTCTCTATGTCTGTCTGTATATCTGTCTAAAGGTCTGTCGCTAGCTCATCCATGAGGTAAGCAGCCAAAGTCAGTCGACTGCCATTCAGAGAAGTTTTCCCCATTCAACCCGTCGGTCGTTGTGGCATTTGTATTTCCATTCATTAGCTCGCAATAGAAATGGAAACAAAACGCAACCGAGTTGCACTGCTGCGTGGTCAGTTATAATTAGGGGGCGCTTTGAGGGTTTTATGGGCTAAGCGATTAGCGCCAAGAGCCAAACCACGAACCGAGGAAAGTGAAGCCGACTCGTAAACACTTTCGCGTTGACCCACTCTTTCTTATTACCCACTGCCTCCAATTCAAATTTAATATCGTTAATTGGCGACATGGTTCCAGCAGGCTCTGAAGCAACCATAAACCACTCGGTTGCAGCTGTAGTCCAATTCGAAGAAGCTCAAAGTTATGTTTGCAATATTTGTCTAACGGGGCAAAGGGAGAACATACAAATGGGTGCGGTCGAGGACATGCATAAGTCAATGAAAATATGTTTCTTAGCCTGGAACTAGGTCTGGATGTGGGTCTGGATGTGTTGTAGAGTTGATTAATTGATCATAAACCAAACGATTAGCATACTCATATTGAGAACATGAAAACAAGACTCAAGAAAGTTCTCAGATGAACCCACTTGGCAAGGGTGGGTTAGGCATATATCGAAGAGGTTATGCCGTGTCTAGAAGAGGTCTAAGGGAGGATATAAGGTTTTAGCTAAAGAACCGTTTGAGTTTCATTTGGCCCTGAATCGTTTACCGTTAAGATTGTGGGGTGCCAGTTTTTCACTCTCTCCCCAATGTTGCAGGGAGTTTTCATAGCTGCCCATAATCAAGGGGATATGGATGTGGTTCCAATGCTCAGGGGAAAGGAGTACGCAGTACACAGTACCCAGGGCTGTAATTGCTTAATTTGATTACGTGCCGCCGTAAAAAGCAGAACAGGAAATTTGCACGTACACTGAAACATACACACACACTCACAAATTCAGGCGGTAATGAAGTTGATTCGCTGTTCAGATGGATGGATGGTTGGACGGATGGTTAACTGCCTAGCAGGCAATCGCACATGGGTGTGACCCAATCCTCCATTTTCCCCTTGGTCACACTTTGGCAACTCCCTCGACTTTAAACTCCAAAACAACTTTATTTATGTTTTTGGCAGAGGCTGAAACCCTTTCGCAGAATGTCGCCATCGCATTTGCAGTAAACAATAGTGCGGACAACAACAACAAGGAGAGCTAAGTACATAAGTGTAAATTCAGGAGCAACAATAAAGCGTCAAAGGCACGAAATCCAAACCTGTTTGGTTTAGTTCGGTTCGCTTTGGTTCGCTCGTACCATAATTATAAGAGACCTCTGCACGCTCAATTAGAAGCTTGTAAACAGAAGTGAAAGGGAAAATGTGTGTTGGGGGTGGGGATGGGGAATTGGAGCAAACACGTTCATATAAACACTCTCTGCCTCAGTTGCAGCAACACCAACAAATACTACAGGAGAAGGTAACATAGCCGCAGTGTTGAAGGGGAGCACGCGACGAACTGCAGCTGGACAAGGTGAGGGTGATGTTGTAGGAGGGAGGTACAGACGAGAAGGAAGGGATTAGTCTGGAACACGGCATAAAACAGGCAAAGAGCCAGAGGGTGGTAAAGGTGCAGGGAATGCTTGAATGTCTTAATTAACTGTTAGTTGCGCTCAGCAAAAACAGCAGGATGGGATGGTTGCAATGGAGGAGAGAGCAACTGGTAGGAGCAAAGGAGGAGGGAGTAACTGCCTGTCGCCTGTTATTGCCACTAAATAATGTCGAGACGTGCCTCAACTTACTATTTATGATTCGCAATTATTTTAGAGAGGTTCGCTACGCTTCGGTTTTGAGTTGTATGGAACTGACTGAAGAAGGAGTGTTTGCGGAGGGGAGGTAGGAGTTAGGCTCGCTTATCTGATTTGGGGATACACGAAGTGTGCATAAACCTGAACACGTCCTCACTATAAACACACACACACATACACACATGCGAGTTGGCTCTTTTGTTTAATTTTTCTTTTTCGTCGGCGCCAGACGAAAGTGTTCGCTAGACAAATGCTATGTGAAAGGAGGGTTCGGTAGTCAAGCGGTCGCTAATGGAACAGAGAAAGAGATGGAGAGAGAGAGACGGAGAGAGAGAGAGAAAGAGAGGAAGAGAGACTGGGCTGCCATGTCACTTGGTCATAAAAAAAGTTTATGTCTGACATGAGCCAAAAACAATTTGCATATTTTTCCATTGGATAACAACTTAATTTAGGATACATTCGAGCAATGGCGACAACGATGGAGACTATTACGTTAGCTGTTCGGGAGGGAAATGGACGGTTCATATCTTTAGATATATGCAAGTAGTAAAAGGTTGGACACTTGGATGTGAATACTAAATTTAATTTCGTTGATTCCACTGCCCAGAAAGCAGTGAAGAGTTCACCAAATATTTGCAGAGTGACCTTTGGCACTTAAGCCATGTCTTAGAACTAAAGTGGCTTTACATTTGTAGAAGCTGTTACGGCTTCCACCTTCAATGCAATTTATTTGCTGTCGTCGGGCTGACTTTTGACTGACGCCATATTTTCTGCAACATTTGCAATAGCCGTGAGCTCATCCGCTTCCGTGCAACGCAAGACCACTTAGAGAAGCTCCTCTGCTGCTGCTACCCATCTTCTGACGGAGAGAGATGCTTAAGCGCAATGGAAACTCTTTCTGGAAGCCATTTCTCATCGTGTCATGGCTACCTCAGATCAGACGCAGTGAGGCACTGGCTTTGAGCAGCTGATAGATTAGCATAATCCAAGCTGAAACTTATGCCACCAGATTCTTCTCTGCAATCTGTTGGCAATTAGTGTTGCCCTAAAGAAACTAAGATATAGATTTAAATATGCATATGCATGCAAAATGAAATGTTCAACTTTGCAGCTGTTCAGAATCAACCCTCAACTGTCTTTCAATTCATAATGCGTTTTTGAAATTTTTTTTAAAAGGGTATCCCATTTAAAATGATTTTTGTATGCCCAGCCAATTGAGGCTGGCTTTGATGTGCTTTTCATAAAGAGAGGGGCGAAAATGATATGATTAGAGGCAATTTACGCTGCATTTGCCAACCAGCGACTCTAATCTAATCCAACTGCGGAGTGCACAAAGCCGAACAGAAAGCCAAAGGCACCCCCAAAAATTAAATCGGTTTCATTCATTTTGTGTGTATTCCAAACCACATTGGGGCGCATATAATATATAAAAAGGCATTTACTCCCTTCCCAAGAACGCACAGCAGCAGCACCTGAAATATTGGCGGGCTTCAAATGCAGTTTGCGCAGGTTTCTTTTTTTTTCACTTTCTGGTCTGTTTTAGCAAAAAGTCACGTGAGTTGCTTGGTTGGAGCGGGCAACTATATCATATAACTGCCATTGGAATTGTCAGTCAAAAGATGTGTTCCAGTTTGAAAAACGTTGTTGTTTACCGGATCAAAGTTACTAGCATTATTTTAATAATATGTCTAACATATTTTTAAAATCAAAAACTAGATTTAGATGTGACTTGGTCTTCGATCTGCGAGGGTATGCGATATTCGATGTAGCAGAAATAACTTTATTTCTTGATTTTTTTGGTTTCTTATTCTATCCGACGTGGAAGTACTTAACCAACACTGGCACCAGCCAACGCTTTGGCAAGCTAATAAACTTGAAACTTTGGAAAGGCCCAAAAACGAGTCCAAGCTTTCTCATTGCTCGTCGCTGCGATTCCGTTGTCTACTTTATCTGATCTGTCATATTTGTATACCCTGTATCCATTAAAAATGGGTAAAAGGGGTTTGATGAAGCTGTGCAAAAGTATGTAACAAGCAGAAGTAAGTGCATTCGATTCGATATCGATCAAAATTAATTTCTTTTAGGTTTCTTAATAATAGTTTTTAATTTTTAATATTTTCAGGATATCTCCTATTCGAGCTTTCTCTAATTTGGCATTCTTACTTGTTTTTTTTTTGTTCTGCTCTGCTCTGCGCTCTTGCAAAGGGGCGCCAAAATGGCGCACACTGGGCGCCAAATGAATTTCATTTCACAGACGCAAAGCGCACAATTTTATTCACTGTCAAACTGAATTTGCTTCTCGCAGTACCACGAGTTGAAAAACTTTGCACAAGCTTGAAAAAAATCCATCCAAAATTGAAATTAATTTGCTGGCTTCTTGTTCTTTATTTTCTGGCACAGCCTTTTAAGCTAATTTGGCGGGGTCCATCTCTGCTGGCAGTGGCTCATCCATTTCCATTTCCAAAATGCTGCAAATTTTGCGTACATATAGAGAGCATTTTTAATCCAATGCTCGATGTTGGCTCTCAGTAAATTACTCGGATCCTGAGAAGTCACTTAAATAATACGTCGGTGCAGGCAACTCGAGTTCACGTTTCTCGACAGCCCAAAAACATTTTGAGGCCGTTAACAAGCTCTGCCTGCTCCTGATTGCGATTGGAATTGAGTTTGCGATTCGCATTCGAGCTGGTTGCTGGTTAATGTTGTCCAGGCAACACTAACTGTCCAGCCAGTGAGAGAGAGAGATAGAGTAGGAATGTGGAATGGAAGGCGGAAACACTTTAGCAATTTGCAATTGGCATATTAAGAGCAGAGCAGGGCAGAGACGAGAGCTGACAGCTGAGAGTCAAGATGCATTCATGCATGCAGACAATCCACGGCTCGACGCACTTCTATGAGTGGTTTGGCGTCCGACGCAGGCACTGGATGGACCCCGGTTGGCATGGGTACGCCAAATGTGCGTGCCGCATGTGGGGTTGTGGGGTAGGGGAGTTAGGTATGTGGCGATAAATCACGATACGTTGAATCCGTTAGCAAATTTACAATGTAATATTTACAGTTTAACTGAATTCAATATTATTCAAAGGAATGTGTTTGAAAAGTGCAAATGTTACCAGTTATTTAGCTAATTTTATTTCCTGAGCTTTAACTACAATTGCTTTTTACAAAATCCAACTATTTTCATTGGAAATACCTTTTTAGTAATCATTTTTGCATTTTTATTACTAATATTCAATTTTTATACTTTATACTTAATAGCTCTGGGATCAATAAATTGCTTGACATTTGTAGATACAAAGCTAGTTAAGCAGAGCTTATAGCAACTAAATTTATATATAGTTTTTGACTTTAATTATACCAAAAATTGTGTGATTCTCTTCTCCTCTTATTTGTTCACATCCTTTTCAATTTTTCTGAACAGGCGTTAACTTTGCAGCTCTTGGAAAGGTTATGCGACGAAGATAAAGGTCAAAAGGCATTTGGCACTTAATAAAAGTTTTTTGGTCACTTTAGATCGTTGGAAGTGGCCTTAACCGAATTCCACAAAGGCACTGAAATTAATTTCATGGCTCAAAAAACACAAATCGTAAACAATTAGAAAAAGGCCCCACTCAAACACATAAGCACACACATTCACACATCGCACAACACGCATCAGTGCGCCAAATTTTGAAGGGAATAACCAAGAGTGTTGTAGGCGAGTGAGCTCGACTACGATTCACCCTAACCCAGCTGTGAAAGATAGGTTGTAGTATTATTGACAAATTTCTCTTTAAAAGTTATGCGTTTGTTATAAGCCCGAACTGACTTGAACTGGCTTATAACAAACGCATGCATGTACATACATATGTACAGGTAATCGTATTCAACAAGACTCAGCAGAATAAAAAACACATGATCAAAAAGCCCTGGTTTTTGAAAGTGGGGCCACTTTTGACATAGTTATGGTCTATTAAGGTTGTAAGTCGTCCCAAACACCATTTTTCGAGGGAATCAGACCATTTCTGATGACAGTTAACCAAAATTAAAAGTGTTTGCTTTTAAATTTTATTGCCATCGGAACACGAAATATATCGATATTTACGAAACAGGGGCAACTATCGAAAAAATGAAATAAATTTGACTTGAACTTTTATTTCAAATTAAAGTCTCTAGCTATAGCGACTCGACTGTTGATGCTAATCAAGACTCGACTCTGTTACATACATTTGCACAAAACCATTATAACCTCTTTACCCATTTTCAATGTGTTCAGGGTATAAAAAGTAAAAGAATTTCGGACAAACCAAATAAAGCGACATGTGAAAAGGCTAAAAGAAGTTTTCCTCAGCCGGAGAAATAAAGTCTAGTGCCCTTTGTCGTGGATAAACGTGTCCAGGACGCTAACCGCAATGTTCACAGACGCGAAGTTATTTAAACCCTGTAGAGAAAGTCTACATTAATTAAGTTTGATTTAAAGAGGCCAGACCAAAAATGGCATAGCTTACTGAGATAATTTAATTACTATAAATATAATTGTATTAAAATTGGATGAATAATGAATACACATTTTGTAATGGTTATTATAGATATTGATGCTTGCTGAACTTTTTAAAATGAATTTATGTGTAGAGGGTATCAAAAGTGTTGCCCCAGAATTGGAAATCGAATGTCAAAGTTTGCCACTCGTTTGATTGGGCCAATTGTTCACAGTTTGTTCACACTTTGAGCCGGACATGTGGTCGTCTTGGTCTAACCGGGCCAAGAGCTCTGACTTGCATTGAATCGGAACAGCTTTTAAAGTGCAACTTTTTAACTATACTTTTAATTGTTGAACAAGTCTCGACGTTGACTTGTCAAAGACTTGCAACGTGGGTTTATTCATGTGGACACGCAACTAGCAACTTGCAACATGACTAAGTGAATCGTCTGCCAGCCAAGGTGAGTTGGAGCCAAGCCCAAATCGGCAGGCCTCGATTTTCACTGGTTTAAGGTGATGGTGGGTTGTGGTGGTGTTAGTATTTACTTTGGTCTGGAGTCGAGTTCCGAGTGTCTCCGTCATTGCCAATGTAAATACGTGTGCGAAAGCGACCACCTGAGAAATCAGCACTCGACAGGCCATGCCACAACGCGACGCGACTCGTGCCTCAGTTTGGCTTGTTACCAAATCGCTTTAGCATTGCCGCAAGGCAGCAATAAAAATTGCCGCCCACTTATTGTTGACTGTTTGTAGTATATGTAAGCTGTTGTTATATTGATCTAAAATTGAATATGGAATTGCGTGGCAGCTTCTGCTGCTGCTGCTGTGACTGCTGCTGCCCTTGCTGCATGTGGGTAAAGTCACAGCTGTCACTTGATATTCGCGGAAGTGGCTGAACTGGCTTAAAAGTTTTTATATGAATCATGCAGATGATATTTAAGTATTCTTGCTTTATACGCAAAACTTTCTATTGTCAATGTGAACAGGCAAACATCAAAGGCAACGCAAACCGCAGAGAACCATCCAAAACCATCCCCATCCTTGCCTCCCCTGTTGTGTTTTAATGTCTTCATATATGCGCGTTGTACTTGCGGTAGTGCCACAGATTTTTATGACATTGCCGCACATTTAATTTTACAGCTTATCAAAACAGTTGACACTTCCACAGCACCGACTCCTGCGCCTGACCCAGCCATCCACCTACAGCTGCTGCTGTTGCCTCCTCGCCCACCTCCGCCCTTTCAGCTCCAGTTTGTGTTTCAGTTTTGGGCTGGCAACCGCATTGACAGCGACAGCAACTGCGACAGGCTCTGTTTCAGGTTCAGGTTCGAATTCAGGACAAGCGGCTCCCTTGACGCTATTTACATTTTGGTTAACTGTAAATTGGCTTTGTTTTCAATGCCTGTAAGTATGTGTGTTGGTGTGTGTGTGTGTGTGTGTGTGTGTCTGTGTATGTGTGTATTGGTGTGTGTGTGCTATAAAGTTTTTTGAAGCTCATTGAGCGCGTTAATTGATTTTGCGCCAAACAAAGGCAAAAGTTTGAAGCGCTGTCGGGTAGCGGAGCAGGACATCCGAGCAGATTGTGGACAGACAAAAGCGACAGCAATAAGGCAGCAGGACCAAAAGAACGTAACGACTGTAAGGACCAAAAGGCCAATTGTTGGCAGCAGCAGCAGCAGCAGCGGCAACACAATAAACACAGCAAATGTGAAGGAAGCTCTAAAAAAATATGCCAGCAACAAGGGGCTGCTTATGCTTGGAGGGCGAGGTTGAGGGTTTTTATGTGTGTGTGTGTGTGTGTTTGTGTGTGTGTGTGTATGTGTCTGTGTGTTGTGGACAACGACAACTGAAGCAATTTACAAAATGACATTATTTGAGCGTAAACATAAAGAAAATCAAGCGATCCAGCGGGCGAGTGCACAGTGGGCAAATGGGAAAAAATTACGCCAACAACTAAAATAGACAGCAATTCGTAACCACCACCTCTCCCACCACCTGCTATAACAGTTGCCAGTGTTTCCATTGTTATTGCGACTCTTGTTGATGTTGTTGTTGTCAAGCAGCAGTTGGAGAGAATCGCTTGCTGCAAGTTTACATATTTTTAAACGAGGGCGCAACTATTTTTTTGCCACTTCATTTTTTCGTGCTTTGGTCTGGTCGGGACTGTTTTGTTGTGTTGTTTTTGTTTGGCTTCGTTGTCCCTTGAAAAACATTTTATAGCTTCTTGTTCGCGATGTGCCAAGGCGGAGACGAAGGCGGGAACGAAGGCGGCGGGGGCAAAGGGCGTGGAGTCGGAGGTGGGCAGGTCAATTGCAGGCGTTTCTCGGAACTTTTTTTGTTTGTTCGACACTGCATATGTGTGGGTGGCAATGGGTTCCGGCGGCTTGCAGAGAATGTGACGGGTTTGGCGATGGGTGGTTGGGGTTTAAAATGATAATAAAAGGGAAATAAATTGTATGCAGCATGGGCGATGGCAGTTTGAGGGGGGTACGGCTGCAGAGTGACTAACCAAGTACATGCACATTTAAGAAGGGATAAAACGCATAAAATAAATGAAGTGTATACACACACACACACACACACACACACATAGAACAACACAGGCTTAGCGTGTGTGTGTTGATGAAGGAATGCCTCATAAAATAAATGACTCAGCTGTTAATGTGAATAAGGCGCATATCCTTTGTCCTCCAAGGGAATTTAAACTTTGCTTATTGATTCGATGTAAAATTGATAAACTACCCCTAAGCCCAGCCCAAAAGCCATAGCCTGACAGAGTGAATAGTATAAATATATTTTGGGTCATGTGTCGTATTTGGCCCTCACAGCACTCTCCTCCTCCTTCCCCCATCTATGTTGTGGGTGCCTGGATTTAACAGCAATTTTTTAGCCAGCAAAACCTTTTAATTAAAAATGTGAAATCATCTGCAATGCGAATTCGGCGGCAATGTCTGCTCAAATTTACCTTTGTCGAGTCAATATTTACCTGCTCTGATTTTAAAATTTCTAGTCACTGCCCTCAGTTCTGCTCTGCTTCCCCTGCTCTCCTCTGCTCAGCTCTGTTGCTCTCTACCACAATCTCTGACCCTGTCAGCAATTTTATTTGCCCACGTCAAGAGTCTGCAGGGTGCGAAAACAAATAGAAATACGCATACATATGTACAAACACACACATATACACAGACATGTGCAACATTCAGATACATTTATTCAGATGCAGTTCTACAAATATATTTATTCATGTATGTTTTTTTATGTTCCAGCATTTAAACTAACTGAAATGCTGTTACGAGTGCAACAGCCATCAATCATTCATGTTCTCAAATTTGTTAAAATTGTACAAGTTCTTTCACACTTGTGTTCACTCGTCTTCTAAACGTAAGTTTGATTGATGAATCTCTTATGGTATTTGTTATATTATATTCACACTAGGTGGAGTGTCTTTAAAGCACAGATCAGAAGAGTTCTTACCATGAGTTTAGCCAGGAAGGGCCGAGTTGCACGTCATAAATTTAAATATAATCCAAATTGCATCTATGATCAAATTGTGGAAATGTAGTGGGCGGGCAGCTGCTCCAACCAACTACGCCTATGGTTTGTTAATCAACTGGCAATATTGTTTTAAAAATGTAAAAAAAAGTTGGTTTTACAATGTATTTTATCCATATCGATGCAGTAAATAAATCAAAGTTGCGTTTTTTTAGTAAATGTTTAGCAGCTGCCTGATTTCAAAATTAAATTAAACCAAAAGGATTTCAGATTTAAAAATTTTATATATTCCAAGGAAAAATTAAAATTTGTCTAATTAAAATTAGACATACTGACAATAATGAATAATCATTCTTTATGTAAAGCGTATTCTGTCGAATTTTCGTTAGCGAATTCAAATTTTGGAACACTTCTTAGCAACTTCTGCAATGTAATGGAAAATTGTGCTTGTTAAACATGATGAACACAAAGTAAAATGTTTCAGTTTATAATAGAGCAATGGGAGAACTAGACAGAGAGAGAGACAGAGAGAGAGAGAGAGAGAGAGAGAGGGAGAGAGAGGGAGAGAGAGGGAGAGAGAGGGAGAGAGAGAGAATGGGAAACTGAGAGAGGTAGTTAAATCGATTGCAATTGTTGCGAGAAAACCACTGTCAAAGGCAGACACAATTATGCAAATGTGTAGGTGTGTGTGTGTGTGCGTGTAAATGTGTGTGTGTGTGTGCAACATTGCATAATGAATGCTCCATGATGCGTGGGTGTTCGATATGTTCGTGTCATGTTAAATATGCTCACATACAGCAGACACACACAGCAAGCATTGTTCAGTGATGCGTGCATCTGAATCTCAGCTGAATGTGAATTGCGAATTGTGAGTGTGTTTGTGAATGTGTGTTGGAGTGTATGTTTGAGTGTACGTTTGAGTGTATGTTTGAGTGTGTGAATGTGAGTGTCTGCGTTTGGTCTGCTATTTGTTTCCGAGCCATGGCGAAACTGACCCTTTGATTTATCAAATGAAATTGTTAATTTGCAGCCAAAGCCAATTTTGAGCTGCACATGTGACACTGTCATGTTTTCTTCTCACTCTACTTCTCTCTCTCTCTCTGTATCTCTCTCTCTGTCTCTCTCTGACTCTTTCTCTCTCTCTGTTTCTCAGTTGTGCTAAAAAGCCACAGAAAATATGCAACAACAGTTGCTGCTGTGGCTGCTGCATTCAGCGCTGGCAATAATTGACTACAACAATAATAACAACAACAACAACTGCTACAAATTCAGTTAATGCAGTTTCAGTTTCAATTTCAGTTTAAGCTTCAATTTTGACCACGAATCGAAAATTTCAATTGAATTTTGCGCTCGAGCCAATTAATCGATTTCCATTTAAATTTTAATTTAAATCAATTGCCCCACAGATTTGATGTTGCTTTTGTTAATGCTTGCAACAAGCATTTGTTTGACTTGCGGCTTAGTGGGTGTGTGTGTGTGTGTATGTGTGTGTGTGTGGTGGATGCGTGTGTGGTGTAGAGATCAGAAACAACAAAAACGCATTTACCATAACAAAATTTATGGCAATTTTAATTGGCATTGATTGCGAAATAACAATTGCATTTAATAACCTGCAAAAACAATTATTTATTGCCATGGTTATACACACACACACACATACTCACACACACACACATACTCATACACACACATACACTCAAGCACACACCCCGACTCGCTCTCTTAATGAAAAATGCATGCATACTTCTCTCTCGTCTCCCTCTCTCTCTCTCTCTTCACAACCTGTCTCCCTCTAGTTTTGACTGTTTCTCTGTCGCTTTTGATGTGTGTTGAGTGGGGGTGTCAAGTGGTAAGACGCCATTTTTGTTGTGCCCAGTTGAAGTCATCCTGTGACCAGGATACAGAATTTCCATTGCATAACTCAACCCGACGCTCAGCTGTGAGCTGAACTATTATTTCAACCCAGAACTGTTGGCTTTCCAAAATATTTGCAAAAGGGTCAAAATGTTGGCTTCCTAAAACACTTTTATTCAAATAAAATCAGACTTTCACTTACAAAACTTGTTTGCACGAGAATTATGAATTAAGAATTGGTTTTATTTAAGTCGCAGTACCAACTGCAATTACTTTAATGGTTTTCACAAACGCTGTCCAACAGTTAGAATAAAGATTTAGTAAAACTAGAAGCCAATTTGAAAAAATTAAATTTAATTCACAAAATTTGCAGATCTTTGGATACCAGTTTGCGGGAATTGATTTACGACAGAAACGACACAAATTCAACTGACTTGAATCGGGGCAATTTCCTCGCATGTCGTAATCAACGGCGCCAAGTTAAATTAACTTGAATTGGATTCATCTATGTAGGCGTATCTTTCCGGTGAGTTCTCCCTGCTCGTGGTGTGACTGCCTCTACCACTCAACCTCATGTGACAAGGCACATTTCAGGCGCAGAGTCTTTTGTTTGACGCAAAATTCAATTAACGCACATCGTTCATGTGGAGCCCACAGCCAATTTACAGTTAACCAACATTTGAATGACTTTGGTGAAAAGTGGCGTTGAGCGGCGTTGGCGAGGCGTCATCATGCGACGTCCTTGCTCGCCGTTGGGTTCGGGAGTCTCTTTGATAAGTTATAAAATTTAATGCGCCATCATGGTCGTAAAATCTGTGTGGGGCGATGCCGTCGACAACAACTCAATGAAGTTGCCACAAACAATATAAAGTCATATAACGGAAGACAGGGCACGACTCGGCATGGCAGGGTGCTTTGGTGCTGTCGGGGGGAGGGAGCTCAAAGAGCATAAAGCAGCCAAGCAGCCAAATATGCATGATGTACGAGACGTAGGAAGTACCGAGAATGGAAAGAGTCAGGGGAAACTTTGGCCAATCTGATGGCTGTCTGGTTGCCTGGTAGAATGTCTGGCTATCGTTGATATTTTGCTGTTTGCTTTAAGAGAATACTTGAAATTCCGTTTGGCAAACATTTGGCCCCGTTAAAAGGGCGAGCTGGCAAACAATGTACCTGTGGCTAGCTTAGTCAGGTGTTGATAGGAGGGCATTTTCACAGGTGTTGCGCCGCAGCTGATTTAAATTATTCGCATGTTTGGCTTTTGGCCGTGGCCAGCGCATAAATTCCCATAGTATGTACGGAATTGGACTGTGCCACGACCATAAGCTGACCGAAAGCAATTGGCCGAGATAAGATGTAATGGCTTTTTATGGCCGACCGACCCTCATAGTTATCAACAGGAATTACGAGAGAGGCCAACGCCTGGCTGACCAGTAGCCAGCAGTAAGTGCAGCCTGACAGTCTGGTCTGGCTAAAAGCTGCAGCTGGTAGCTGTTGCTGGCCACAGCTTAAAGTTGCAGTCAAGTCAATGACACTTGGCAAACTATACACTTGCCAAGCAGCCACCCTCAACCACACCCACACCCACAATATGGCCCTCAACTTGATAGTTGCTCGTTGCTCGTTGCCAGTTTAATGGCCGCTGAATGATTTAGCAGAAGTCTGCCGACTTTGGCTAGCTAACTGGCTGTCACGCTTCCTCCTCCACCAGCTCCAATTGCTACTCCTGTTTGTTTGCCAAGTTGCCATCAGTTGGCGCATTTCCCACGTGTATCAGCCCACGTTCGATTCATACTGATTCATTTGAGCTGCGCTCTGCATGGCCGCAATTTCACATTCAATTTTAGATCCTTGCCACAACGCATAATGGAGAGACAACCAAACATCTACCTACCCCTCCTCTGCTCTTCCCCTCTACCCCTTCCAATTCTGGTCACAATAAGCTACTCCGTGTTGCCACATTTTGTATCATTTTTATTATAGCTCTCCACGCCGCCGCGTCCACCTTCGTGCTGGCTCAGACAATTGATACAATTGATATCTCAGGTGCTCGCTTTCGCACATGTATTTACATTACCAATGCAGTAGAACGACTTCCCAACCCACCACTCCTACAACATTCACCCCTTGCCTCTGTGCGTTTCTTTCGGCTTTCCAAGTCGAGTTGCGGCTTGCATTGACTTTCCCTGAATAGTTTGCGCTGCATTGTGTTTTAGATTGCTATTTCCTTGTTTCTTGCTCTCCTTTATTTTCAGGGACAAATTCACACACGCACACACACACAGACACAAACACATTCTTTGCATCTTTGATGAGCCCAAAGTGGTGTTGGATGCAGCAAACTCACGAAGCTTGGCACAATTACAAGTATTGAAAGTTGCACTTTGAAGTGCACTTTTCAAGCGAAAACACTTGAAACAAAGTGGTTTCTGTCTGAGATTGGATTGCAAACTCTACATGAAGTGCTTAGACCACAAACATTAATTGCAGTATAGCTTAAAGTGCAGACAATTGGCCAATCAAATAATTTGGAAAACTTTGTGTAATACGTCCGTTAAGTGCATGTCACATGGGCTTTTTGGCTTACCCTATTGGCCAGCCTATGGGCAGACGATAGTAAAATAATAGTCAAAGGGAGCACAAATTAAACTTTGACTATAAACCCTAACTAAATATAACTAGAAAAGCTTTCACACAACCCATTAACAGAGCAATGCAGCCAGGAGCAATGTGTATATTCCCCTACCAGTATTTAAAATCCTTGGCAATTAAAAATGCAAACCACTTCTCAGTCTTTGCATAAGAATATGCAAAACTAACAGCTGTCAACTGCTAAGTCTAAGATTCTTACATAATCCCAGTTTAAACACATTTTGAGCACACTTTACGCTTCAAGTACTCATAACACATGTTTTTAATTTTTATTTACAATCTGTCACAACACCTGTGTGCATGAAACTATAGGTTTGTGTATGTAATCCCTCTGAGAACCTCTTTCACTTTACCTTTTTTCCCACACATGTCAGCATGTCGAGTAGAGCAGGGGTTGGCATCTTTCAGGAATGGGGTGTAAACACACATAAATGAAGAGCACACAATGAACTTGATTATGTGCTTTCATTCACACCTTGAGCTGCTTTTCTTTTCGCAGCTTTTCATCAACATTTCTGTGGCTTTTCCACAGTTTATGTTGTTGGGTGTTTCAACAACAATTATTTTCAATTTGAGTTTTGCGAGCCATGAAATTAATTTCGTTTGCTTTCTCGTGCTCTCATTCCTACGTATGTAGGAGCTCTAATCCCTAACCGCACACATGTATGGACAAAAATATATACATGTAGAGAGAAATTTGTGAAGTTAGATGCAGCTTTTTGAATGTGTTGATGTCTGAAATCAATCTTTGTTGGCACTTTGAAGGCTTTTAACCTACCAACAGCTACGAGCAGCTGTCAGTATCTCACTTCGAGTTGTTTGAATTCGCAAAAGATGCTTCTATTGTTCAAGCATTTGTCCAGCAGAACAATAGCAAACGGCTGTGGTGTTCGAGAAACAATTGAATCCTTACGTCGATCTCTTTAAGGGCAAATTGTAACGAATGCGTGTAGAGTTGGGTATTTATTACACTTATTCATCTCTTCTAGCTGGCATCTGTTTATTATATGATTCATTTTCGTCCACTTTATTTCAAGTTTATCTCAATTTGGATCTTCTGCCCTTACACTTTTTCTTTCTGCACTCTATAAAATACGATTACTAATCGCTTTGTCTACTCTGCTTTGCCTTGGCTTGGCTTGAATCAGGACCGGCCTGGCCTGGTCTAGTCTAGCCCGGTTCTGCTGCGGGCCCTTTTGCGCAATATCTTAGTCATCCACGTCACAAAGGGACACGCCCACTGCACAAGAAATTTGCCAGCTCATCATTTTTGCAGCGCTGTGTAATTAAAGGCGCTCCAAAAACTCGACCACAGCTGAGACACAGGCAGTCAGTCAGCCAGCCCCAAGGCACTTACTCGCAAAGAACTCGAGTGAGTTGCTTAAATCTATAGCCATGTCTATGACTCTTTCTCTCACTCTCTCTCTCTCTCTCTCTCTCGTTCTCAGTATGTATGTGGCGCCTTTTCATGTTGATTATGCTAATTTCCAAGTCGAGTTTCAAGTGAACATGTTTCAAGCATGTTCAGCAGCAACAGCAGCAGTTGCAACAGGAGCAGAAGGAGCAGAAGGAGCATAAGGACCTGTCAGCTACACAAATCCATCCATGGGACGTCTTTGACTTCGGCCACATCCGCTTCTACATCCACTTACACTTCCACTTCCGCCACGGGGCACACAACCAATGCCGTTTGCCACTTTAATGAAAAATGCTGCATAATTCGAAATCCCCTTTCTAACCACTTAGGTGTTTTTGCTGTTGTTATTGCCTTTGCCTTTGCCCGTAATTAAGGCCTTGGAGTAAAGTGAAAGCAATGCTCGTGCTCTGTTCTCTTGTTGCTCCTGGCCATTAACTCCACACTTCGATGGCTAAGCACAAAGTGCGACACTTGCACAAAAGGAAAGCAACCCCCTTCCCTTTCCTTTAATAAATAAGGGTGCAGGGTGCGGCAATAGGTAAGGGAGAAGGATAATTTCAAATATACACTCAAAATAAAAAGCCCTGACATTTAGAAAATCGCCCGAATTGAAATATTGAGAAGCATTTCTGGTTTCTAAAAACAATTCAATTCAATTCTAAATATAGGAAAAATCTTTCTGAAATTGTCTGTGTTTTAAATGTGTTGAAATCGTGGAATCATTTTATTAGCAGAGCAAAAATAAGGCCAATTTAAGAATTGCGAGTATACACATCAAAAACACTCTGGAGTTTCGGAAAGTCTACCTTGAAATTAAGAAATAATAACACTGCTTTCTAGCTAGAAAGTTTCAAAAATTGACGTCAATACTTTTTTCTAAGTGTGGGTTTGCGGAATTTCGGATTTGGTAGTATTTGGGGAGATTATGAATTGTGCACGCAGCTGACAGTTTTGAAAAATTGATGGGCGCAGAGGTGTGTGGGCGTGCCAACAGGCAACCAGCAACGTCGTCATAGGGCATCCGAAGCAGCGTGGCGCCGCAAATGTTGCGGAAAATATGGCGTCAGTCAAAAGTCAGCGCAGCGCGCTTAATGTGCGCGACAGCAAATAAATTGCATTCGGCTGCAGTGCACCCCTCAGAACCCCACTTATAGCACCTGCAAGGCAAATGCAAAGGCAAAAGCGGAGCTCAGCTCTAAAGAAAAAAAAAAAACAATGAAAGCAATTTCAGTGGACTCGAAGAAACTGCCGCGACTGCCAGCAAAAGGTGTGAAAGGAAATCGAGAGAAAACGCAGCGAAAAGAAAAAACCAAATGTTAACAGGCGAGAGTTTTTCTGCTTTGAAAGAAACTAATAAAGCATCCCAACATCATGACGTTGAAGTCCCGCCAACACATTTTTCCTCACCGGCACACTGCGATGCTGAATGAACAATATGAATGCGATAAATTCCTGATTCCTGAAGCATATAATAAAAATGAAGAAGCAGACCATAAGCCAATAAACTAAACGAAAAGAATGTCATAAAAAGACAACTTTAATACTGGGAAAATGTCTCTGAACTGCACAATTTGTTGGAAGAATGCGTGCAACTCAACTATTGTTGTTGCCAGTTCGTTTTAATTGTTATGACAGCCACACAAGCAGCTCCCCAAATCCCACTCCGAAGAATCCCCTCTCATATCCATACGCAATAGTTGCAATCGTCGTTGCTCGAATGTATCCTAAATTAAGTTGTTATCCAGTGGAAAAATATGCAAATTGTTTTTGGCTCATGTCAGACATAAACTTTTTTTATGACCAAGTGACATGGCAGCCCAGTCTCTCTATCCCTCTCTCTCTCTCTCTCTCTCTTCCATCAGCAACCCCTCGACTCCCTAACCATCCTTTTCACATGGCATTTGTCTAGCGAACACTTTCGTCTGGCGCCGACGAAAAAATAAAATAATAAAAGATTCAACTCGCATGAGTGTGTGTGTGTGTGTGTGTTTGCGTGTGTGTGTGTATGAGTGTGTGTTGATGATAGGGACGTGTTCAGGTTTATGCACACTTCGTGTATCCCCAAATCAGATAAGCGAGCCTAACTCCTACCTCCCCTCCGCAAACACTCCTTCTTCATTCAGTTCCACACAACTCAAACCGAAGCGTAGCGAAACGCTCTGTAAAATAATTGCGTATCATAAATAGTAGTTGTGCCACGGCTCGACATTATTTAGTGGCAACAACAGGCGATGGGCAGTTACCTTAATACCCTTTTTAGATGAATTTAGGCTCAACATTTTAATAGCAGTTTTGTTCTAAAAATCAGAACTGTTCTAAAAAAAAACCAATTTTTGAAATTGGTCCTTTTTTGGCGAAGATATGGCCATTTAATGTTTGACCCTATTACATGATTTTAATATATTTTCTTTTTCTTCAGATTTCAATGCAGTTTTATTCAAGAGATGAAACCATAACTACAAAAAGGTTTTTTTTTTTAATTTCGACCGTTTTTTACGAAGGTATGGCCATTTAAAGTTAGAACCAGTTGCCACCAGATGTTGTTGTCATTGCCACCACCCCATCCTGCTGTTTTTGCTGAGTGCAACTAACAGTTAATTAAGACATTCAAGCATTCCCTGCACCTTTACCACCCTCTGGCTCTTTGCCTGTTTTATACCGTGTTCCAGACTAATCCCTTCCTTCTCGTCTGTACCTCCCTCCCACAACATCACCCTCACTATGTCCAGCTGCAGTTCGTCGCGTGTTTCCCTTTAACACTGCGGCCATGTTACCTTCTCCTGTAGTATTTGTTGGTGTTGCTGCAACTGAGGCAGAGAGTGTTTATATGAACGTGTTTGCTCCAATTCCCCACCCCCACCCCCTACACACATTTTCCCTTTCACTTCTGCTTACAGGCTTCTAATTGAGCGTGCAGAGGTTCCTTCTAATTATCGCTCTAGCGAATTAAAGCGAACCGACCCAAACCAAACGGGTTTGGATTTCGTGCCTGTGACGCTTTATTGTTGCTCCTGAATTTACACTTATGTACTTAGCTCTCCTTGTCGTGGTTGCATTTCTTATTGCTGTTCGCACTGTTGTTTACTGCCAATTGCGATGGCGACATTCTGGCAAAAACTCTCAGCCTCACCCAAAAACCTTAATTTGTTCGGATCTAATAACAGTTTAAAGTAAAGGGTTGAGTTGCCAGACAGCTACTGTGGGGAAAGGCGAGGATTGGGTATGATTGAGGAAAAATATGCTCGAAGCAACCATGTGCCATTGCCTGCAAGGCAGTTAGCCATCCGTCCAACCATCCATCCATCTGAACAGCGAATCAACTTCATTACCGCCTGAATTTGTGAGTGTGTGTGTATGTTTCAGTGTACGTGCAAATTTCCTGTTCTGCTTTTTACGGCGGCACGTAATCAAATTAAGCAATTACAGCCCTGGGTACTGTGTACTGCGTACTCCTTTCCCCTGAGCATTGGAACCACATCCCCACCCCCTTGATTATGGGCAGCTATGAAATTGGGGAGAGAGTGAAAAACTGGCACCCCACAATCTTAACGGTAAACGATTCAGGGCCAAATGAAACTCAAACGGTTCTTTAACTTAAACCTTATATCCTCCCTTAGACCTCTTCTAGACACGGCATAACCTCTTCGATAAATGCCTAACCCACCCTTGCCAAGTGGATTCATCTGAGAACTTTCTTGAGTCTTGTTTTCATGTTCTCAATATGAGTATGCTAATCGTTTGGTTTATGACCAATTAATCAACTCTACAACACATCCAGACCCACATCCAGACCTAGTCCCAGGATGTGAAACATATTTTCATTGACTTATGCATGTCCTCGACCGCACCCATTTGTATGTTCTCCCTTTCCCCCGTTAGACAAATATTGCAAACATAACTTTGAGCTACTTCGAATTGGACGACAGCTGCAACCGAGTGGTTTATGGTTGCTTCAGAGCCTGCTGGAACCATGTCGCCAATTAACGATATTGAATTTGAATTGGAGGCAGTGGGTAATAAGAAAGAGACCGGAAAAACCCCAACGCTACAATGGAATCCTTTCGAGTGGGTCAACGCGAAAGTGTTTACGAGTCGGCTTCACTTTCCTCGGTTCGTGGTTTGGCTCTTGGCGCTAATCGCTTAGCCCATAAAACCCTAAAAGCGCCCCTAATTATAACTGACCACGCAGCAGTGCAACTCGGTTGCGTTTTGTTTCCATTTCTATTGCGAGCTAATGAATGGAAATACAAATGCCACAACGACCGACGGGTTGAATGGGGAAAACTTCTCTGAATGGCAGTCGACTGACTTTGGCTGCTTACCTCATGGATGAGCTAGCGACAGACCTTTAGACAGATATACAGACAGAAATAGAGACAGGCACTTCAGAGAACTCCCCCACTGACCTAATGAGCCATTTAGCCAATTGGGGTTAATGTCTTGTGGGTAGAAGAAATGGTAAGAGGGGGCAAGAGAGCAAGCAGTGCCTTTCAGCTGCGACTCACAACTTATTGATAAATTTTTCAAAGGTTTCGTGCAAAGTTTGTTCTCAAGGAAACATATGAAGTCGCTAACTGACTGGGAAAACTTGAGGATAAACGAGGTGCTCCATTTTATTTGCTTCATCTCTTCATTTTCATATTTTCCTTATTTATGGGAAAACATTTTGGTCACGTGCTCAGGACGTGAGCATTTTCGTCAACAGGAAAAGAGCTTGAAACAATACTTGGAACTCGTTTTGCGTTCTACTAAACTGCATTGTTTCCCACTCGACGACTGCAGCAATCTGCCTACTGGCAGCTTAGTCCTAAACTTGCTATATGTGTTCCCTGCTCCAATTCGTGTTGATTGGAATTACGATATCGGGCGAGCCGTGTAAGCCTCCGTGTGAGTGCGTGAGCTGCCTGCTGACCAGTTGTCATTTGCACAGCTTATCCTTGTCCAACAGGACGCAAACAGAAAGAGGACTTACAAATGCTATAGCTATCAATTGGATCTCCCCAACCGATTACATGGCGATGCATCGTAACTCCAATTGCAGTTGAAGAGAAGGTTGCGGTGCAGGAGAAGACGTAATAAGTGAAGGACGGGTTGAGTGGGATGTCTTTGATTTCAATTGGTTTCATGGTTTCGATTTTAAACTCGCACCGAGTGGGAGTGGAAATGGTCTGACGGGATATGAAACTGTAATTGGAAGCCACTGAAGCGAGCTGTCCGAATCTGTATCTGAACCTGTCCTCCTGTCACACGTCACTTGAGTTCTCTATGAGTTTATTAAACGGGGTAGGTTGAGGGTGACTTTCTCATATGAAATGACAGATTGCTCTATGGCAACTCGCATATTAATTATGGGCAGATCCCAGACACTGATGCATAATATTGAAGCAAAACCCGATTCCATTCAGTAAAGTATGTCTATTCGTATTGATGTTCCCCTGGGAGCCTCGGCCTGAAAGCAAACGCGTGTTGCTTGGCCCCTGTAATGGTTTCAGTTTCAGTTTCGTTTCATCCTCGGATCGGAGTTAACATCGAATGTCAGCTGGGCATCCTTTTAACTCAATTAGACTGTATGTATCCCTTTGTTCTCTGTCTTTGTTTCTGACGCTGAGCAGTTCAAATTGCCACTTCATTGGCATTTGCTGAATCCATCGATGCATTGACTCCATCGAATGTTGAGTTGTGTTTCTATCACTCATCACTCACCCAGTCGAATCGCCAGCCTGCAGTGAAAACTCTGACAACGGCTGCTTATCAGTTAATGTTGCGCTTTATTGAGTTATGGAAATTTTCTAGCGTTCAGTGAGTTGCCAGGATGTCGTCTGCCTTCTGCCATTTTTCGACTGGCGGGCAACCGCAGACATATTTTCCGACTCATTTCATCGCGTGTTGTGCACGAATGAGGCATCGAAAATTCAGATATCACCGCTAAAAAGCGTAACAATGTTCCCACTCCTGTCCGCATCCATATCCATATCGAATCCAGCTTCTGGCAGCCATTTTGTGCAACAGTCGCATGCTGTCCATCATCATTCGCATCGTCATTATGGATGTCATCATCCCCTATCTACAGACGAACGATAGACGAGCCACTTTTACGATTCAATGCTAATAAAGTCGTCTCCTTTCTACTGTTTGCTGTCTGTTGTTGGGCGTCAGCGCCAAGTTGCATAATTCAATTACATCCGATGTAGACCCATAAAACTAAATCAAAGGCAAACAAAGCGTCACACTTCATTTACCCAGCGTGCTCCCCATTGTTTTAACCCAACCTTCCATTCATGTATCCACCCATTCTTATCCACATTCTCAGACCATTACTGGTTATGTAGTCTTTCCAATCATAAAAATTTGGCGCCACTTCCCTTCAGCAAGAAGTTGTGAAAAGAAATTGTCTTGTAGTATCCTGTGCTCTGACCCTTTTTCATTGTGATATAGATGGGCAGGTCTTACATGTTGCAATGCTGCTTATTCTTTGGGGCCATTGCCGATTGCTGACATCCAAGTGGAGCCAGTTCGTTGAAGACTATTTCTGTTGCTGTTGTTGGCAAGCAAAGTTTTCCGTCACTTCCGACATACTTTCTCAGCCTCCTTCCTTATTCGCCCTCTCTCTCGCAGTGGCAATGCGGATGCCACTGAGTTTGTGCCTCAAAGCATCAAACAATTCACTCGCTTGACTTTTGGTTGGAGTTTCGCATTTAGTTTTCCCTCTGAATAATAATATTAGCAATATCATAAAAACTGTTTCGACTACATTTCTCTCAGTGCAAAATGTTCATGTCTGCTTCGGCTGCCAACAAGCCAACTACAAGCGAACTTGGCATTGGCCAAAGGCGTTTCTCAAACTTGTTGGCGGATTTTGAATTAGTGCCAAGCATAAAGTGTTGGCCCATTATTATCCTACGGACTTCATAACTTCACTCGTAAAATCTTGATAGTTGTGAGTCCTGTCAGAGATTCTTAGCATATCTGTGGAAAGGGAATCACTAAAAATAAATTGTGACGCATAAAATTAAGTAGAGTTGAGTTTGAAACTTAGTTGGGGCCAAGTAAGATGGGGTTATTGCCCCCCTATGCTCTTTTGAGTGCCGTAATTCCCCATTTATCGAGGTAATTAACTATTTGGATGGAAGCAAGTGAGGAATACGTGAGCCAATGGAAACCTGGCAGCTGGCAACAGGCCAAGTGGAATCTCTCAGACCCACAACCGGAAACATGAGATATCAAATTTAAAGGCATTTCAACTGCAAGTGGCAGCAGCTTTCCTCAGCTCTTCTTCGACTCTCAGCTGCTGACAATAAGATTGGAAGGCGTTAAAGGAAATGCCCCAAAATGTGGCAGCAAGTGTCCGAGTTTGTCTTGCTTTTGTTGCGGACTGCGGCAAAGGATTGCCACCGACTGTAATCGGACACATCAGAAATACTTCTTATGTATTGTTGCACTCTCCTTACTCCTGATCTGCCTTTTAACATATTTGCTCTGAGAATCTGAAACGATTTGTAAAGCGTCCACAACTTGACAGTCATTCAAGGACTCTGAATACTGTGCAACAGAATAAAAGTGGCAGGAGGAAATGAAAAGTGCATTCGCAGAGTTTGGTCAAGTGTGAATTATTCATTCCTTATCCCATTTTATCAATGGGCAGTTCAAAATCTTCCAAGACACCTCGAGACTCTTCCTATTTTATGACGTCGTCTATGGCAGCTGCATTTGCTGCCTGGCTGGATTATACTCACGAGGCAATTTGTTCGGCGGCGGCAGGACACAAGTTTCTGGCAAAGCTGATGGAGTTGAAGGGTGGTCACGTGCCCATTTTGTTTACATGGCGCATTAAAGGGATTCCGTTTCGTTTTATTGCGATTTGATTCTATTTTCTGTTTTTAGTTTATTGTTGTAGTCTATCTTGCGTGTGCCTGCGTTCCCCTCGCCACTTATACCCAGCACACCATCGCATCCACAGATCAAGTCTAACATTTTTTATATACACTGATTCCGAAGGATATTATTGGTTTTGTCCAATGTCCGTTTATCGAAATATATGTATGAGAACGTATCAACATTTCAAGAGACTTGTATAGTGGAATGAACTGGACTATTTCTGCATTAGACAAAGTGTGCCTGCAAATCAATGGACCCTCACACACATATATTTGTAATAAATAAAACCTTTGTAGATGGCCGGCAACCTCCTCTTAAAATTGTAAAATAATTTGATTTCAGTAACAGTCTGAATTTTATAACTGAAGACACCAAGTCTTGAAGATAGATTAATGATCCCTTCAACGTTATATTGTGTATAATTTCTCGGCCATCTTTTCATCGATTACAGAGTATCACATATTCGTCTATGTCCGTATCCAAATTCTTCGTTTTGTTTTTTTTTTGGTTTTCGCAGTCGCATTATTATTCTTTTCTTTACCCTTATCCATGCTCTGCGTAGTGCTTTGGATTTTACTCGTATTATTCTTTTTCCCTTCCCGTCTGCTTGTGGTTGGTGTGAACTTTGCCACTTTGCTGCAGCTTTTTTCGGTTCCTGCAACTGTTAAGCGTCTGTCAATTGTTGTTGTTGTTCTTGTTGTGTATTGTTATCGTCCTTTGCAGCTTTTTCTACACATTTGTTGCACAGGGTGGTGGCTCGCTTAGCCCTTCATTTGAACCCACCTCCCTTACTGATCCCTTGACTCACTTATTGTATATGTTTTAGCCATGACTTGGACTCATTACTGAAAAGTGGGCGTGCCCTTGGCTGTACTCAGTTGCCTCCTTGCTGATAAGTGCACGCCTTGTGGCTTAGTGGTTCTCATGTGGTTCTGCTCACTTCTTCGCTTATCAGTTGTAAGGTATCAGTTGCCGTTGCTATAAAGCACTCCTCCAGGAAACCCCCCTGTTGAATCCGCATTTTATCGGTGGCGATTAACCACACAAGACACGTGGCTCCTGCTCGAAATCCACTCACCAATCTTCAATCTTGCATCTGCAATTAACTCGACAGTTGCACGTGTAAACATCATAAATGACGCCAAATGACAAATTAGGAAAAGGGTTTTCCACGGCACAGCGTGAACACTTTCAATTATTTGAAGACGCCTCTGTTTTGATTTTTAATTTGATATTATTCTTGCTTTAATTTATATTTTATATTTTTTCTTTAATTAAAAGTCAAAAGTATCCTTCCCGCTGAGGCTGCCAGGAAATGGTAAGAGAAAATTGTGAAATTCGTCCATTTGGCATTTGATTTTCGCTCTACTGTTAATGAGACGCATTTTCCAAGTTTTTTTCTGATGTTTTTGAGGTATTTTTCAACTAAATTGAGCGCTGGCAAAATATTTTTAATTAAGTTTCGAGTGGGTGACACATTTCAAAGAAAATCAAATCAAAACGAAAATCGATGCAGACAACTTTTCATACGAACTTGTGACGGAGAATATCCCCACTATGTAATTGACTTTGAAAAGTTGTCCAATTTGTCTGGCGTTGCATGTTTTGGTCTAATCAAATCTTGGACAACTTTAATTGGACAGCATTTTAAACCGACAATTAGCTATGCGAATATAAACGAGATGTGCCCCGTTGCAACAGATTAGATTAAAGTCCATTTGCATTCCTGGGTATAAAAAGGAAGGCGCAACAGTTGCAACTAGATAGTGGGACCTACAAGGGGCAGACAGCAGCCACTGCGCATGTGACCACGCAGCCTTTCGATGTGTGCGTGTGTGTGTGTGTGTGGATGGTGGGTGGAGAAGAGGGTTCGGGTGTCGGATTCCGGGTATCGTTTGGGTTTGTTATGTAAACAAATTTGGCAGATGTCTGCCGGATGATGGGCTTTTCGGCGTGTCTGCGACAACTTTACAACTGCCACAGAGTTAAGCTTTGGGTGCCCACGAGCTCTGCCTGAATCTGCCTCGGGCAGAGCGACGGCAATCGATAAACGGTCAGCTTTAAGCGCCCTAAAGTGCATTTTTTTGTCTATTATCTCTTTGGTCCCGATTCGCTTGTCAGTGCGAAATGATTATAGCATGAAAGCCACTTAACCCATTTCTAGCACCTTTGCGAGTTATTGCTTTTATTTGGCTACTGCTCGAAATTTGTAATCTGTTTTAACAGGAATACCAGTTGGTTGCCACTTGAAAGTACTTGAGGCAAGTGGCTCTAACAAGGGACCATAAAACATACTATAACCCACGACCAGTCCATTCGACTGATTGGCCAAACTGGTGACAATAAGGACGACAAAAACAACATTTTAACTGATTGCGTTTCGATAAGTACGCTTTTAATGCGCGCCCATCTAAGTGTGTTTGTGTGTGTTGAGTGTGTGCTTTTGCTTAACACAACACAACTGAACACAACACCAGAAGCCAAACTATCTAGTAAACTTACAGTTCATAGGGATATACAAACATACAGCAGGCAAACAAACATTTAATATCCTGTAAATATAATTTTGGCTGGCCAAGCAATTATTGCTTCTCCTTTTTTGAGTTTTAACTTGAGGAAAATTGTAAGCTTTTAAAATGAAATTTGAAGGCATTTGCAATTAACACATTTATCATAATATCTGTGTCTCGAAAGCTTGCCTGTTTCTTGATACTCTTGTCAATGCCTCGTTAGACTGATTACAGCAAAAATGTGGTATGTCATGAGGATGTCTAAGGATGTTTCCAAAAACGTTTTGCATCAAACGTCGGAATCTAATTTTGGATATCTGCCAAAAGAATCTCGGCAAGTATTTTCAGTACAGGATATCTCATGTTCGATTAAGCTCGACACTAATCATTGAAACCTGTTTTGTGTGTTCGTGTGTGTATTTTGCGTGTGTGTTTGTGTGTGTGTTCGCTTGGTATGAGTGTACAAATGTGTTAGTTTGCGAGCTGTCACCCAATAACCGCAGCATTGCGTGACCAGTTTTCATGTATGTGGCTTCACTTTGCTTTTATGTTGTGTGTGGTTGTGTGTGGACTGTGTGGGCTGTAAATTATGTAATTTTTGGGAGGCGTATCCTGTGTCATTATTTCTCTGGGTGTGTGTTTATCTAAAAATCAAAAATTTTGACACTAATTGAAATATGTCAGAGATTACCAAGCCGTCCCTAAGTAATGCCAAACAAACGATAAGCTCCATTTCATCATACCACAATCCCTGGGACCGTCCATAAAAGAAAATTATGTAAATTTCTTGCTGCGCTCGGACACTTTTCATTGTGCGTGCCCCTCACATCCAGTGCTTTGGCTTGATTGAATGCGCACTAACTGCTTTGGCTTCGATGTGCCCCATAAACAACAAAAACAACTACAACCACAACAAAAATGAAAACTTTTCAGAACCAAAGTGCATTTGAATTGTGTGCCCATTAAAGTGTTTGCTGATATTTATTTTTTTACCCAATAAGCAGAGTAAGAATGGAATCAAATTCTGTTTTATAGAATAGAAGCAGCACTCTTAAATCTCCGCTAACCATAAGCATCGACTTTATAAATTTAAATGTAGCAATTCTGGCCGCTCAGCAGCAATTTAGGTAACTTAATTTGTAGTTTAGACCTTGGCAAATGAAGGTAACTTAGATCTCACGTATCTTTGGACTCTTTGAATGCAAATATTCATATTAAATCATTCTCTAGAAACGAAGAACAATGTTTTAAATAAACATTTATAAATAATATTTACCATAAAATAATATCTAACCTGGCATTATCATTAAATTGGTACCAACCCATAAGCCCAAACACACGGCTTTAAGAAATGAGAGCAATTGCGCCCATAATTCTTAAAGGGAAATGTGACAATAAAACTAGGATATATTTACCAAAGAACGGTCGATTTTTTTAAATATAAAATTTAATTTCGTTCTCGGCAGTGTTTCTTTGGTTTCAGATAGATGTGCCTACCCACTTTGATTGCAGCTTTTGCTGTAACCTTAAAGAGATTTGTGCTGAACTTAGACATGGGCAGCGACACAGATTAGGCACAGATACGGCTTAACGAGTCAATTATTTCAATTTGCGTCTTTGCGCCGGTCAAGAGGACATCAGCCTAAGTAGGCTAAGAGTAGCAGAATAATTTCCACGCTCAGTCAAAAGTTCGTTGCCTCGACCTACAATGTGACGAGTAACCTGATGGAGTCAACGACAGACAGACAGTGGCTGCCAGCCGAGATTTGCGTAAAAAAGAAATTTCAGTTTAATAACAAAAATGACAGCGATAAATCAATGATTATTGCCCATTGTACGTGGCCGGGTAATGAGGGGATGGGGTAGCTGGAAGCTCGTTTTTAGCTTGAGTTTCTTTTTTTGCGGCGCTTTAAAGTGGCTGCTTGTTGCCGTACAGAAATCCGAGATATTTTTATGGGCCACATGGCCGATAAAAAGTCTGGCCAGACCTGAGCCTCAGCCTCAGTCTCAGTCTCACTCTCGTTCTCCGAGTCCGAGTCTGAGTCTGTGTCTAGTGGTGTCGCTTAGCTGGCGCTTCTGTAACTTTGTCGCCTTGCCTCCCTGTCGCTGTGTGCCCAATAAATTCAGCCACATAATATTGCAAATTTCCAGCTATGGATCCCTTATCTGCCCTGCACGAGTGTTGAGTTATAAAACGTAATTGAGGTAGTATTTCATGCCAAATGGTTGCTTCGTTTGGAGGGCCCAGTTTCAATGGCAGGTGGTTTTTCACAGAGAGAGAGATAGAGAGAGTGTGATTTCTGTAAAATATGAACCATTATAATCACATTTACGATTTTGGAATCCCATAAGCTCTGGGAGAAAAACGATGACACAAACAGAAACGCTGGTCTCAGTCTGTATGGGGTACATTTGCTACGTTTTAGTTTTCAATATTCATTCCATCAAGATTTATTCTATCAATTTGACACCATAATAACACAGCTATATTGGCGGCTTGAAGCTAAAAGATTCATACCAACACTAAGTCTAGCTGAGCATAATGTTCTGCTGTATTAAAGTGCACTAATCAGTTACCTTTAACAACACACCAAGAAGCATACCCATAAGAGAATGCACATTTTATGCAATTAAAACTTAATATTTAATATTAATATGCCATGGTATTTTCAACTTGCGTTGAATTTGGCCTTTCACTTATCTGATTTAAAATTGTTTCGCTTTAATCCTGTCATAAACTTGCTATTAATTTGCTATCAATTGAAAGGCGTAAATTATAATAATTAATCTCCATGTTTATGTGCATAATACATTTATTTTTATTACTGTCGCTTGATATAACTTGGTGTATATATGTTATACATGGTTCATACACCTGTATGCATGTAAAACAGCTTTAGTAGCCTTTGTCGTCTGCCAGGTAATTTCAATTTAAACAAAGCTCCTTTCACATACCGAAGTGCTTCTTCCCCACAATTGTCGGACTGCCCACCATGCCTAATGCAAATTAATTGCTCTTACAAATTAGCTGGGAAAACAAAAACGTTTCGATTTGGGAGCTAAAAATACATTGACCACCCATAATATGTAATTATACGTACGGTTAAATGTAAGCAGACCGACAGATACCCTAGTAAACGCTTATATGCGTGGAATTGGCTTCTGAGTTTGAGGTAGACACAAAAGTTAAAGTTCGCTCAACAGTATCCAACTATGTCAATATAGGATAATGTGTAAGAGTAGTAGGGATAGTGGAAGCGAATCTCGCAAGAATCCCAGATAACTTACATGTTAAGGCCACAATTGTCGCAATTGTTGTCCTTAACCAATATACCCCTTGAGCAGATGCAGTGTAAGCATTCAAACAACAGCCGCGTGGCAAGTTAACAAAAGCTCGAGCGTCGCTCGTTATTTTTAATCAGTTATCAAAATTTATCGCTTTAAATTTGTCTGCAGAATGTGTGGGCCAGTAAGAGGACTCTGGATGTATATATATAGTTAGTGTTCATTTTAATTTTGTTCGCGTTATTTTGCGTTTAACATTTACGCGAGTTTAATGAAGTGGACCACGCCCCTCCCACTCCAGCCAGGGTCCAACATCCGTTGGCCGCTCTCATATTGCATTTTCAACTTGTTTATAGTCGAAAATGTGTGGAGCACATTAAAGTTAATGTGAAAAGCCAGCGGCTATTCAACGCACAAAAATATCGGATGTGGGGACAGGAAGAATTAGCAGAAACAATGAGAGCTCATAAAACTCAGTATAAATGCAATTTGATACTTTTTGGCCCGAAACTGAGCCAAAAACTATTTGCGAAATGAGCGAAGCGCCGCCGGCTGGCTAAAATTCAACTGGGATGGAATTTCACCAAATCCCCGACCTCTGTTGCTCCCCTCTACTATCAGCTAGTCCTTCCGCATTTTCGGCATTTTTTTATATCTAGTAAAATACAAATAGAGTTAAGTTGCTTTGCGATAGCCAAAGAAATTACAGATTATAATAAATCTGTTTATATTTCGCATTTTTCATTTGGAAAGCAACGACTTTAAATTCCTTATTCGCCCGACTTAACTGCTCACATTTTGAGCACAAAAATAATTGAAAGCACAACGACTCGTCGGCCAATCCCCTCCGGGCGGGGGTGGTAAGAAAAATAGAAACGTGGTCTGCCTCGCAATTAAAGTCACCGTGAAGCCAGGTACTGAAACAAAGGCGGGGGTAATGGAAATTGACGTTTGCTTAGCTTAACTCTCCAACTCACGGATTCAATTAGAAACGAAAGCCATTTTATAATTGAAACGAGCCTGGCAGACACGCCACGCCCCCAGGCAGAGACGCCTACTTTTAATCTAGCGAAATATAAGGATAAACTGAACATCAATAGATATTGCGAGCAGCGCAAAATTAGCAAGCCCGAGGACAATAATGATAATGGTTAGTGCGGAAGCGAAGTTGGAGATATGATTATTCATTAGACGGCGAATCATGTAATTGAAAAGTTTTTTGACACAACTGCCAGGACTCACATCATCATCGTCAGCATCCCGAACATCATCTTCAACCCAAAGACAAAACACGTCGCTCAATTTGTCACTCGCGTTGCAAGGAGGTGAGGGGCGTGGCAGTTAAGAGTAGGAGTGAATGGGGGGTTTTGGGTTGACTGATGATGTGTGTGACTAAGCAGAAAATTTCCAACACTGCGTCCTCTCAATTCCTGCTGCCTGTGACATCCTAGAGAGAACTCCCTATCCCAGTTTCTGTCTTCCTCATTTTTCTCCCCTTTCGTCCTGATTATGATTGAGTTGACGTCGTTAATATGTTATCGATGACGATGATGGGCGCTCCTCCATTGCGAAGCAGCGCATCTTTGAGCGAATGTTTTCCTCGCGCTCGCAACTTGACAGTTTTTGCTGCTGAAGGAGGATGGGCGGTGTACAGAAGGAGGAGATGCTGTTCCATTTAAATCATTTACATTCCTCCCAATGTCAACACAAGCACAAACAAGAGACACACACAGTTATTCCCACACATATACACATTACAGTTGCTTATTTGTCTTTTGAATTATTAATGAAATCGTTGAATGGCTTCAGCCTCTGGCGTAGACTGAGGCTTAAGCTGAATCTGTGATTACGTGGCCAGCATCCGAACTGAACTCAACTGTACTGACCTGATTTGCAGTTGAAGTCTGTTGATGACCTGGCTCTTAATCAACTGAGTCGTCACCTCGTGCATCCTTGCGGCATTCGCTTTCATCGCAGATAAGTTTAATTAAATCTCAAGCACATTCATCGAATGCTGCCCTCGCGGCTGCCACGCCCATAGCAAACCTTGACCGCGCATTGCAATTCTTATGCACTTCGGCACAGTTACGGGAAATATGGGCATGATATGCCAAAGGGATAAGCGGAAAAGGAACAGAATGAGGTAGAGGCGGAAGTTTTCTGATTTTGATTTTTATTGTGGCCAAAAAACTCAGAAACAATTCACAACCTGCTGCCATGGAGACTAGAAATCGAGATGGAGGAGGAGGAATCGTGTGGAATTGGAGGGCGGTTTCTTGGCAACAATTTCACTTCAGTGGCATTTCCTCTTCTATTTCCAACTTTGCCAACTCTCGACTTTCCACCTGGCCAACTGTTTTGGTTTTGGTTCAGGCTCAAACTGCACCTGGAAATTCATCCGTGTAGCTGCACGCGTCCAACAGGAAAAGGGGAAAGCAAAGGGAAAATACCATTTGAACCACAAAATCCAAAAGCTAAAAGTTTTTCCACTTTTGCTCTCCAAATGTTTCTTGAATAATTTAATGCACAGAAGCAAAAATTAACACGTATTTATTAAAGCGTCAGTCCAAGCAACTCGTGCGAGTTCAAATCAGAAGAGCAACATCCCAATTCCTTTCCTAAAATTGTGGGAAAATGCATATGCGATTCCCCAAGCTGTTAATCTTTTTTCTACTTTGTAATTAATTTTGCAGCCAGAGAACTTTCTTTGAGAATTTCATTCACAAATTATATTCGAAACAAACAACAAAGCCACTCAACCACACTCGACTACCCACTCTCGAACCACACAGTGTCACCAACATCAACATCAACTTCAACTTCTCAGCTTCAGCTACTGTCCGAAACTCAACTAAATCACTTTCTATTCAACAGGACTCTCTACAGAACAAACCAACCAACCAGGCAGCCCTCGACTAGACGAGCAGACGACACAAAAAGGCCACCAGAACAACGAGGACAACCAGGACACGTGCTCGACACCAATAACGGGCTGCTGGTCACTGTTGTCCAATCTCTGCTCACCAGCTGGGAATACGTCACCAACGAGAAGAACCAAGCCACCAGCAGCAGCAGCAGCAGCAGTTGGTCAAAGGAGCAACAGTGCCAGGAGTAGGTAGCCAACGGAGGGAGGAGGCGTGGCTAATAAAAAAGCTAACGAAAGTCCGGCAAAGTCAGATGCGAAAATGCTGATGCCGCTTGCAGTCGACAGGCGAATCCAGCAACAACAGCAACAAGAGAAACAACCGCAACAAAAACAAAACTGGAAAAGTTGAACACAGTGTGCAAAAGGGGAGAGTCGACAGCTGAGGAGAAAGGGAGAGTCAGAGGCAGCTGCAGCGGCTAAAAAGTTCCAAATTTTGGCAGACTGAATCCTCATCGCTTTGTGGCCGCATCCGGAACTGTTAGCAGCAGTTGCTGTTACTGGAATTTGATTTTAACGCTTCTTCTTTTAGACAAAATTGTGCTCCCAGCGGAAGAGTCTCCTTCCCATTGCTCAGTCGTTATTTCCTGCGCCTGTGCATCCTGAACGCTTCAATTGCCACACACTGAAATTGGCTGTCATACAGCCAAAGGGGAAGACAGTTCCACCAGAAGAAAGGGGGAATCCATTGAAATGAGCCTCAATTGTGGCGACACATGTTCTGACAAGTTATTAATTCAACGTCTGGCATGCAGATAAGCATACCCAGACAACATATCAAGAGGAGAAGTTGCAGCTCTCCATTTGCTCAGTATGGCCACCTACCGCTACTTCCTACTGCAGTGTGTCTGAATCTCGCTGCTCGCTTGGCGCTGATCACTGAACACCTTAACATTTTCAACAGCCACCATGAAGTAATAAAACTGATGGGTCAGTCTACATCACATTCCTAGTGTCCAGGGTGGGAAAACACATATCGATTAGGAAATAATCGTTAGGACAGTTGGTGGAACTTCGAGACACGCCAAAAAGCCCGCCCCACAGATATGATTAATAGTTGAATGGCAAAGTGCGACAGGACAAATTCATTGCTCCTCAACAGGGAAAACAAACAGCCTATGTCTGCAAGGGGAAGGGGCCTGGTAGAGTGGGCTTAAATAGTCGGAGACCACGTCGCAGTCATTAATAGTTCCAAAATAATTGTTGACCATGACGACGACGAAGACGAAGACCACAAAAGTTGCGCGAAAACACGACAAAACAAATCCACACAAATCGATTTCCGGCTGGAGCCCGGAACCAAAGACTGAGCCACCCTCGCACCTTAGCCACCCTGTTGACAGCTGCAAGTGGCTTACCCTCCTGTACCCTCCCCTACTCTCTTCCAATTGCTAACGACTTCGCAGTCCAGTGCTGAGAATTTTGTTGTTTGTTTTGCTGTTTTGCAGCTTGTTGTTCAACGCGAGGCCTCGTTATTGATGGCGCCAACCGTTCAAGTGCCTCCAGATCGACCTTGTGTCAGGCTCTGCCCTCCCTTCACCGGCCCCAGCCCCTACTCCTATCCGTATCCTCAAAACTAGTTACAGTAATAGGCATTCATTCGGCGTGCCAGGGCGGAATGACGTCGTGCCTCTCGTTGATTAATGGTTCATGGCTCCAAAATGTGAGTCGAAGCTGTTCCAATTCCAATTCCAACTCCAACTCTGCCCCACTACTCCATCATTCGCCCGTTAGCTGTGCACAGCGTTTTCCGGCACTTAACAGTAATTGGAGCAAAATGCTTCCATCTCATTATGCAGGCTCTCTCACAGTCGCTGCTCCTAATCGCCAAATCACGGCACTTCAATTAGTTGAACAGCATAAAAATATTCCACACAAGTGCCACACGAGTCCCCGATTGATGAATGACCCACAACTCTCAGCTGCAACAGTGGCCAACGTCACTGTGTCACTTGAACTCCATCTTAATCCTTTGTGAGCTTGTTCTAATATTAGCCCCCCCGAGGCACTTCTCTAGTGGTTTGCAATCGAGTTGCTGAGGCATGTTACACTCCCCCGGCCGGCATTGTCCCTCTCTCTGCCTCTATCTATCCCACAAACCTTTCTCGTTTGAATGCAAATCGGATTTCATTAGCGACAACTCAAAGAATCTTCCACTTTGCTTGTTGCTCTTTGTAATTTTCCTTGCTTTGCACGATTCCAATACATTTCTTCTGTCACTTCCTCCAGTCACCCTTCCTCTTCTTCTTATTTTCCCTATCCACAGAACTCGTTATGTTTTTAACGACCAGTTAACACCCCCGCCCCGCAATACCACCCCCAGGGTCTGTTTCCATTTCAAAATTAACAAGCAGCATGAAATCAAACAAACTGACCCACCCACCTTCCCTTCCCTTTCCTTTACTCTCATCAACAGCTTCCCTTCCTTCCGCGTGCAACATGCTGTTGCATGATTTGTTTTCAGGTCGCCCACCCTCCTCCGCTTATGTCTCTATGGTTATTTGTTCATGTGGAAGTCGCGTCACGGCTGCATGACCACCTCCAAGCCCCAACTCCAATCTCTCTGATTCATTCCTGAAATACTTTTACTCTCCGGTTATGCCTCTATTGCTGGCCTGGCTGTGATTGGCGTGATGCATTCTCGTAATAAAAATCGTGTACATAGTTCAGCTCAGTATTCCGTCCTCACATGTCTGTCTACTCACATTTTGATGGAAATTTCCACACAGCATAAGTTAAACGATTTTTATTCTGCTCCCTCTAACTATACTACATATTATACGTATCTCGATTCCTTCTCCTTCGAAGGAGTGACGACAACATTAAAATTAAATATTGTTTACGCTTTTGTTGAAGATTTTCCGCTCTGCCTTCCATTCCGTCGCGTTGCCCCAGCAACAAGCAATTTTCGTCCCAATGTTGCCAGCGACACCAGCCAGCGTCAGCCACCAGTCAGGAGGGTTGCCCCATCTACACTCCCATCCCCACCCACACCCCCTTTTCACGTCCTAGAACTCGGTGTGCAAGGGCGCGTAAAAATGCAATTTCAACAAGTTTCACTTTGATGTGCACATTTCTTGGCCCCAAACCCCACGAGAAACAGGACCTTTCTACATCTTGAGCTTCTCCCATCTTGGGCTGGGAATTTCCCTTTAAATTAAAAGTTAATGCAAAAGAAAATTATTTTTAATGAATAGAAAACAGCCCGAAAATCGCCACATTAATAAACCAACCCTCGACCCTCCACCCCCAGCTCCTGCTCTGGTTTATCAGTGTTTTGGTGTCGATTCACTTTATTGCTGAGTAAGCTGCAAAGGAAAATGGAAAACATAAAAGAAATAGAAGGTGTGTGAGATTTGTAAACTGTGTCAATTAAGTACCGAGCTCGACTCTGATTCAAGGAGCACAGGCAATTAAAAGCACTGCATTCACTGCAAAGGGATAAGCCGTGTCTAGGTGTCATTCGGAGAGGATGAAACCGGTTAGAGGGACGTGGTGGGAGAGATGATGATTTCAAGGAATGCACGTTGCACTCCTTCAAAGCGGCTGCCAGCTAATGACACTAATTATCCTCTTAATCTTTTATGCAAATTGTGTGACGCCATTGTCAAAGTCGGAATCAGACGCTGCTTTCACCCTGCGTCCTCAGTCCACAACTTCACCCTCCACCCTCCACCATCCTCATCTCTGGCAGCGAGCGTCTGCGGTTGCAGTGTCACGTGTGTGCGGCGAAGCCATTCAGACAATCGCAGGTATTATAATTATTGTGGATAGGCAGGCGGGCAGCAGGAGGAATTTACTGGGGCACGCCTGAAGTAGAAGAAGACTTGTGAATGAGCCAAAAGTTTCTCAGGCGACGGCAAAGTTGGAGCTGTGCAAGGCGTGTGATATGAAAGACGGCCAAAGTTCGACGGAGCAGGACTTGCACCCGTAACCAAGTTGGATGTCCTCTTTATCTGAGCAAGCACCGTGCTAACAGAAGAGACTACTGAAATTAAAGATGCTTTTAGGATGTGTTTTAAATTTCGCTAAAAATGCCAATCGAAAAGTTGAACTCTCTCTAAATGTGAATCACATCCGTTTTCAATCAGAATTGAATTAATTAAGCTTGTCACAAGTGCATTTCTCATTCCATTTGCGGTCACAAGAATCCACTTGCAACTGCTCTGTCACTGTTTGTATCCTATCATCATTATTCTGAGCTGAGTGACATTGTTCTTTTCCTGTGCTTGTGCATTTTTAATGTGAGTCGTTTTGAGGTTATGTTTGTGTATTTTGTTTAGTCTGCGACGAATACTCTAAATGAATGAAAAACAAGACCAAGGGGCAAAGTTGAGAGGCAGTTGCAGCACCTTGCCTCTCGTTCTACTCTCTACTGCTTCATAGAGAGCTGTGCAGTTTGTCAGCGGAAGGCTGAAAACGGAATACATAAAAGGAAAATAGCTCGGTTTGAGTAACTTGGAAGTAAGCGGGGTGCATAAGAATTTAAAATTCAAAAACAAAATGAAACTGTTCAGGAAAATGGCTTAAGAATTGGGGAAGTTCTTTGCCAAGCCAAGAATAGAAGGGAGCTAACGAAAAATGCTTTTTCTTGTTCTATAATTGGATTTGAAATTGTTTTAAGAATCGGGCGAGCCCCTCTTCTTCTATTACAATGCACTTAGACGCACATTTACATACGCGTCTTTGCCTTCGTCCTTCACTCAGTTTTGCCTCCGCTGGAAACACAACATTCAAAATCCGCAGCAGACGCACAGTCTGTCTCAAAGCACGAAGAGGGCACGTGAAGAGGGCAGTGAAGTTGAGGAGAGTAAATAGTGTTTGCGACTTTTAATGCAAAGCAAGACTAAGCCTGATCTCATGGAGTTAATGATGCAATATAAAGCCGACGACTAGGAAAGAGCAGAGTTAGGGAAATTTGGTAGTGAGGCAGTGGCAACAATGAAAGCGGATGAAGAAATTTAATTTCGCGTCTTTTTAACTCAAACAGCTCGTCTTTCACCGCCGGGGTCAGAGATTAGGGCTCCCAAGCTAGTTACGAGTTACACAAAGCAACGCGATTGACGACGATGGTGATGATGTTTCTGATGTCTCGCCTCCAATCGAGTTAGACAGCACTTGACACCTTTTATTATTTGAACTTATTTTATCCGCCTGTACCCGCGTGTGTGTCAGTCGCACATTTATTTACACCACCAGAGTGATACAAGCGATTGACGCCACTTGCATTGTTGTCTGCTGGTGACGGATTCGATCTCGATTATTATTGCGTCTTGGGTATTGTTTACTGAAATTCATTCACCCTCTACCAACCCGGTGCCACCCTCAGTTGTTGCGTTGTCAAGGAAATCAATTTCCGTTGAAGTTGAAAGGTGGATGCAGGTGGCAGGGGAGGAAAACAGAGCCATCAACTTGCGGAAAAAGTAAACACAAATGCACAAAGTTTGCACAGCAGTGGGAAATGATAGAAAATGCTCAAACTGAAACTCCAAGGGGAGCTTATAACAAAGCAAATTGTAAAGGAAACTTTCTCCATACGCCTGGAATGCATCCGCATCCAAATCTCATCCCGATTCTTCTCACATTCTCATTCGCCTCTCATTCGCGGGGCTGGAGGCGAATTTGTTCTTCGTTCACAAGGGAGCCATTAACACATATGCAATGCACTTCGCCATCCCCGGCCCGGTAGATGTGCACGAGTTGGAGTTGTCCTGGCAAAGTCTCATCGCTTATCCAGTAAGTAACTCTTCCCCTCCTCACTCTCATATAACTTGCAATTTGATTTGCACTCCATTAACTGGCTATCTCCCCCTTTATTGCATTCTCAGTTGCGCTACACAATCAGCATCGAGTACGCCAACGACCAGGACGCACTGGGCACACCCACGCTAAGCATTCCGAACAAGGGCCTGGTGCCACAGGAGATGGCAATGCCATCCTCCAATTGCCTGTGAATGTCAACATGGTAGTGCAAGGACCTCCCCGTCTCAACGATACGCGGCTCCACTTCAAGCGCAACAAGATCTGTGCCAAATGTAAGCTCAAATCCCAACACTCTCGCTCACTTTGTCATCCTCACATATCCTCGTTTCTACTTATTGCCATTGCAGGCACCAGACCCAAACTAAACTCTGATGAGCGCCGCTGCTTGTCCTTTGGGTCTGGTCCTCGCCGTAGGCCTCGTGGCTAGCACGCAAACAGCTGCGCCAAGACTCGCTGCAGTAAGTCCGATTGATTGGCCCATCAATTCAATTATCTATCCGCTTATTACACTAACCCACTCTTCTCTTCACATTTCCATTAGCACCAGCTTCACTACAGCAGATGATGGCAGTCATCGGAACGTATTTATTCGCCTTGATCCCCTCGGATGACCGCAGAGTGCCATCGGCTCCTACGCGACCATCGAAAGCCCCAACAAATATCCGGTGGAGACCAAAAAGTCGTGCAGCATATTTGACCGTAAGTCATCCATTCCCTCTCTCCTTACAATCCAATATTATGTTAGTCATCGAACACAAACTACTTATTTCCCTACAGGTTTCCGCAGCTCGCCCACGCCCACACCCTGTGCCACCGCCCTGACTGACCAGACCGGCGAGACCATTTACTCGAAGCCAGAATCGGTCTGTCCCTCGAGGATATCCTACTACACCTCCTCGCAGCTAACCCAGGTGAGTCCCGCTCTCTCTCTCTCTCTCTCTCTTTCCATCGCTCTTTCTCTCTCTCTTTCTCTCTCAATCTGATACCACACGATTTCTCTCCTGGGGGTTGACTGGCCTCAGGTAAATCAATGCCTTTGATACGTTGCGACACGTGCCATGTGCCCGGCACAAATGGAAATGAATCCTGTTGATGCTCAACCTGCAGTAGGTTGGTCGGTTGCCTTGGCCACCAGTGCCAATTCTCTCCACTGAGCTCTACCCCAGTGCCAATTTGTGGCACTCACCAGACGATTGCTCCCAAGGCTGCAGCTATATCCAATACCACACTCGAGCCACCTTTCCTCGGCGATAAAAATTAAATTCTAATTTATATTTACGAGCTGATAAAGCTCCCGAAGTGCGTTAAACTCGAAACAACAGCCATTCATAAATATGCGACTCTCCCTTTTACTCGACAGGGTGCCAGGATGCCAGGCTGCCAGCTGCCTGGCTTCCAATGGGGTTTGGGCAAGTTTTGCGTAGTTCTCACGTACGTTGTGCTGCGACCCACAAACCCATTGCCGGCAGAGGTAAATTACATAGATACGAGTTCTCATACGAGAGTGGGGATTTGACAGAGTTGGGGGGAGTGTGTGAGTCTGTTTAGATAAGCGAAAGGTGCTTCACAGTCCCAGACAAATAAAGATATGCAACTCTTGCTCTTCATCTTTTTTCCTTTGTTGTTCTTCCAAATGTTCGCTGAGTGCAATTTAGAAAACTAAAGTTAAACTAACCGAAAGCCACAACTAGAACCCCAAGACCAGCTATCAAACATCAAGCAAGCATTATATATACGAATCCCTCAAATTAATTTAATGATAGTCCGCAAATCTTTTTATACATTCACGCACTCATTTGCCACTCTCCTCTTTCCCTCCTCTTCCCTCGCTAACATTGAAGCTTCTTGGCTTTTGCAAATCTCTCCCAAATTAGAATAAATTATTTAGCAGCTTCTTTGCTGTTGCTTTGTCAAGAGGAACCAACGTTTACATTTTTCGTAGACAACAAAGTCAGCCACCCCATCTCTTTCTTTCTTCCACTTTGCCGCCATCAACATGGTTGTTTGGGCCATTTTCGTCACCATCTTCAAACGCCATTTCCATCGACGCATAATTAAATATTCAATTTCCATGGAGACTCTTCCGAATTTTTATTTGCCGCTTGTTCCTCAGCATTTCTCCATTTGATTCCTGGCGCTGTCCTGGCTTTAGTTTGGCCACAGCTATTTGCTCAAACGATTTCTGTTTGTTTAGACTTCAATTTCATACTCATTATGGCAACCGTTTCGAGCCATTTGACTGAGGAGCAGAAGCACGAGGAGGAGCAGCATTGGAGCACATGAACAACCACAAACATGCCCAGTGAAAGGCACTTCCCAAACATAGATATGTGTGATATCGTGATGTCTGGGATAATACATATCACCAAGAGTCATCCTCGTATTGCAGTGAAGTATGCGACGGGGAATTAAATGAATTTCAACAAAAGCGGAGCCCCAAAATTGCATATGGCTCTGTCTGATGAGAAGGAGGAGTTTGCCATAATTATTGCTGTTCTCTTGTTATAACCCCCATTATCCAACCCCTGTTACAAACTCATGTGACTGTGTGTGTCAGCGTTAAGCGAAGTGAAGAGGCAGAGGGGAGATTCACTCATTTAGTCAAACAATTATATCCAAGTGCATACACTGAAATTTTGTCGGCCCTGATCTGCTCACTTGTGTGGAAATATCTCATTTGTGTGTGGCTTTCCCTACCCCTTCCGTTTCCCGCTCTATTCTAGCGGCAACCACTCCCTTTGGTTTCTATTAAATCAGTCTATAAATGTTGCCCAAATTGCTTTAATGTGCAGCGAAAGTTTAGCTAACGGCAGCTACAACAATTACAGCACATGGAAAAGCATGGGTTAAGCGAGAGGAGGGTTGGTGGGTGGTAGGGAGGCAATAGGGTAAATAACAATAAAAACAGCAGCAAACGGAAGCCAGACTACAGCTGTTGAAACATGACTTTGTGCTTGTTAAGAAACACTTGCAAAATATTATTGCAACAGCAGGGGGCAACTAACTGAGGAGAGCAGAGAGCTGAAGGGAAGTCGGAACTGAATCCAAGTTAGACTACACATCATGTTTAGTGGCAGCAACAAAAATCGGCAAAGCGAAGCAAACATTGAAAGACTTTAGGATATTGGATCAGGACTAAACTCAGATGGAGATGAGGATAAGTTATACAGGGGGAGGGGATTGAGTGGCTGCAGCAGTTGTGGATGTCAAGTACATGACGTGAATGGGTTAGAAGTTGGCACAAGATATACCTCAACGGCACGCGACGCATGAGAATCTCATCATTTGGGGGCAAAGTTGAAGAAGTGCGTGGGCAACCCAAGCGAAACATAGAAGCAAAGAATAGGAGCGAACATAGAACAAAGTTGGAAATTAATTTCCAGCACAGAGTATTTTATGGAGATTACGAGAGAGAGATTCGTGAAACCCAAACAGGTGCTAATTAAAAATGTTGTCGTCGCCTCATTAAAGAAATTTGTAAATCAACCTGCAAATGACGCGCACAGCATGCGAAAAGTTAATTCTAGGCCTTAACAGTAAAGAGAAGGGGAAGGGCAAGAAAAGATTGTACTGAGAACTGTCCCCCTTAGGGGCATCGTGGGTAAACGGGGAGCGGCACGTACGCCGTTAATGGATTTCTCAGTGTTGTTCTTTTGATTAAAACGCATTATTTACATTTGGAGCAAGCGGCTAGAAGGGGGACAATTTAATGTGCGACGGAGCTCAAGTCTGGCCAGGTGAGTGGGAGTGGATGAAGGGGGGGAGTCGCCGTTGGCAAAGGTTGACAAATTGCACAGCCGTCAGTTGATTTTTTTCATAATTTTTGCATTTGTTTTTCGTTGGTCTGTCTGCTCAAGTTTCCCCTCGTTTTCTGAACCTGTCTTGCCGCTGGTCCAGTGTCAGAATAGTGCCAAACCACGGCGGATGTTTGTGTCTGCCATTACACTATTGATGGCTTCCTGTCAGCCGCAGAGAGAGACAAGCGGAAGTCGCCAGCGGATGTTGTCTTTGTTGCCTGTAACCCAGTTAGCCAGTTATCCAACTGCTCGGCGAGAGTTTGGGCTGTCCACTATGGGCTTTGTGTGTGATTTGGTCTGCCGCAGTGCAGCACTTCGCATAAGCGGCTTCCAAAGCCACTAACTCTCTATGTGCTCATCCCTTTGTGGTATTAGATGCTTCCACGAGCAGCGATCCGGAGACTGTGTGCCCGCGGTTTTCGCACCATCCACTCTGACACAGGCTGTGTGTGTAAGTGTGTGTTTGGGTGTGTGTGGGTATGTGTGATTTTCCACTGATAAAATTGCGGCTAAGTTGTGTTCACTGTAAGGGGGGTGGAAAGGGGGGCCATTAGTTGCACTGTTGCTTGTCTGTTAATCGGGATGCGTGTTGAAGGGGCGGGAGACGGGGCGTGGTGAGCACTCAACGAGATTGACAATTGTAATGAGCAAAAGGCAATGAGTAGCCAACAGTAATAGAAGACAAAAGTCAATAAACTGGGTCAAAAGGTGCACTTTCATCCTCTCCATGGCGAATGGGGTCAAAACTTTAATCACTCGTATTGTTGTTGAGGTTTCGAGTGTTTGAGCAGCTCTTACATTGAAATGTCCCTTAGAAAATGAATGAAAATGAATTTAAAAAAAAACAATAGTCGGACGGGCAATTAAAAGACTACTCAATTCTCTCCATTAAAGAGCATGGGGTTCGGGCAATCAAATTGCGATTATTGCTGACAAGTAATCATTCACTATTCATGAGTGCACTCGCTGGTAGTAACCGTCAGTAAGCGATCAATACATACGTATGTCCATGGATACCCATCAATCAACTCTGAATTGCCGTCGAATCATGTTACGTGCATATGAAATGCTTCACAAATGTTCCCAAACTAATTGCATCAAAGTGTTGCCCCCCTGCCGGCTGCCCCAATGCGATGCAAAGGAAATTCGAGTGGACTCGAACCGGATGTGCAACAAATTGTATTATGGCTTTCACTGAAGCGCAATCCAATCGAACTGGGAATATGAAAATGAAGAGTTCGATTCAACCTTACTGGGCATGTTATCATATGGATTCCACTTGATTGACTACAATAATTGTACATATTGTATGTAGTATCTTGAAGATAGAGTTTAACTTGAATAGCGAAGTATGTTTCTTAATGTGCGCTTACTTAATGTAACATTGATGCCAATCGAAAGATTGCTTTCAATAAAAGCATATCCAAGTCAATCAAACTATACTTCAACAAGAAATTTCGGATTTTTTGAATTTAAGAACATTTGTTTTGACCTTGATTAACGTAATAAGTTACCTAAATGTCAACTAAACCATCTTTTGAGCATTTATTAAATTTGAAATGAAATGCCTGCCTTAAATTGTGAGCTTTCTTAAAAAGTTTGACAAACTCCACGTAACTACGATGTGGCAACAATAACCGGCTTACTTCACAAATTGAAATATAAATGCGTGGCTACGAGCACACCCCACCTACACCTCCTCCTCATCTCCCCAGTCAGCAAGTGTAACTACTACCACCCACTGACACGCCCAGCGTGACACCTGGTGACTAATTTATGTTCATTAAGCAGGCGTTAAGTCGCCTTGAGAGCAGCTGCCGTCATCCTCGTTCTCGTCCTCGTCGACGCTCATTTGCATACATTTAGGAGCAGGCGTGGGGGGAGTGGGGACAGGAGCCGAAAGCGTCGCACAACACAAAACACATACACAAAAAACACACACAGAGCTGATTACTTGCTGTGCGCTGAGGTGACAAACCAAAATGTGTAGTTTCATGTAATTTTGGGGTCGCTGGAGCGACTGCTCTTGGCCAGATTAATATGCAAATTCATGTTGCCAAAGGTAGAGCAGCACAGAGAGGGAGAGAGTGGGGGAGAGAGAGAGGGTGAAGAGTGGAAAAGAGGTATGCTTTGAGCACAGATTATGCGTGTATAGGAAGTGGCAAGTGACAGCATTGCCGCATAGAGACACAAAAAATCAATTTGCAACACGCGTCTCGCTCAACTCCTCGTCGCTTTGCTTTTTTAGTTTTTGTATTTTTTATTTTTGCACTCTAATTTGTGTGTAGTGCATTTTCGTGTCCATGTCCGGAAATGGCGGGAATTAAAGGCAAAGTGGAGAAAAGTGAAGCTTAACCAGCGGCGCACACAAAACTGGTGGACTTGTAATCAGCTTGAGAGCTCAGCTGCTGTTGCCCCGACACCCATTCTGCTGGTTGGATTCGACAAAATAAAAGCGTACACAAATCCCATCCAATCTATCAACATCATTTACGCAAATCGCAGCAGCAGCAGCAGCAGCAGCACCATAAATGCCACACTCTTGACTCCAGCTCCAGCTGCCGGCTCAGGTCAGGCGAAATCAGTGTCAGCTGCATTGGAGTTGATCCAATCACGGATTCACGGAGAAACTTTATTAAATCGAAGCAAAAATGTTCACACTACTGAAAAATGTGGTGCCAAAAACTGACAGCAGCAGCGACAGCGATGGCTTAGGCCACCTAGCACCCAGCTCCACACAACAACAGGAAAGACATAGAGATAGAGAGAGAGTGAGAGAGAGAAACATTGGGAGAGACAAAGACAGACAGAAATGGAGACAGCGAGGCAGCCAGTCTGGCATTCAGTCAATTGTTGTTGTAGTTGCGTGGCTGTTGCTCAAACTTTTAATTACGCGTTCGCTCTGCCGAGACTGGGAATTGTGAGTTGAGAATTGGGACTGGGACGGAGAATTGGGGTCTGTGGACTAGGGGCTGGGGACTAAGGGAATGGAGGACTCGCCCGCAGCTACAAGGCCACTAACATTTTTGGCATGGATACTGGAATGTTACGCCTGTTTGGCCTTGGCCATTGCTCGTTCTCTGTTGCCTGTAACCAGCTGTTGTTGCTAGAGCTGCATGCAAAGCGCCGTGTTTACTTGGCTACAAAGATTTATCACTCACGAACAGGGCGAAGGGACACGGGAGCAGCAGCAACAACAACAAATCAACATCGATGGTTGCTTAACAACTTGAAAAACGAACAGTTTATGTAGAAATAAGACAAACCAATCAGAAAATCAATAGAAACTGGAAAAAAGTTGAAATCTTAAATCCAAGAAAAGCCAAAGAATTGATTACCAGATCAGCGTAATATCTGCGAAATTATTTGATCTATGTAAATAAAATTTGATATGTTGCGCCACAAATAGAATAAAATAAATAAGAAATGGTTTTTAACAATATATGAATAAAAACCATATTCAGGAATTAAACAAAGTGGTTTAAAAAGATTTCCCAAATAGTTTACTGTTTTGCTTCTTATTACATTTGTGGAATCGTTTGAAAAATATATTGAAGCGAGTGCAAACTTTTCAGGCAGCCCACTGAGAAGTGCACCACACTGTCAGTTTTGCAGTTGCAGTTTGAAAGGGTATCGGTTGGGTTTGGGTGACCAAATGGGTGGCATTTTGGGCTAGTTTGTTATGCAGTATGCCATTGAAGCAATGGCTAAGATGGGTGGAGAGGATGTGAGCGGTTTGTCAGCTTGGCGCGCTGATGATGGAGTGCGGCATTGTTGCATTTTAATTGAAATTTCTTTGTGAACTTGCCGCTACAACAACAAGACTAACGATGAACAAAAACAGCCACAAAAGTAACAACAACAACGTGTCGCCAGCAATCACACAATGCAACAACAAAAATAAAAGAAGAAACAACGACAAAGTAGCAATAATAATGAATGAATAAAACGAATAACAGCAGCAGCAACACCAACACCAACAACAACAATTGTTATGTGCTTTCATTGCTATGGTTTGTTGCTGGACTTCTTGCTGGTGTTGGTGATGTTGCTGGTGTTGCCGTGTTGCAGCTGCCCGTTGGCAATGTGCGCAATGACAGCCAACGGCAACTCAACCGTAGCGTATCGAGGTCGGGGTCGGCATTGTGGGGGCTTTTAGGGGTATTCGGTATGCGTGGTGGGGCTGTTAATGTGGGAGGTGGGGCGTGGGATGTTGTAGGGCATGGCGACGGTAGCGTTCACATTTTTGCGGCACAACGCATATATAATAATAATAAATTTCGCATATTGCCGCCGCTTCGGCTATTATTTTTCATAAATGAAACTGTTGTCAATGGAATGTTGATGTTGCTTTTGTTACTGATGTATCTGTTGTTGCTTCTGTTTGCAATACTTGTTGTTTGGTTTTTTGTCACCGCTTTATTGTTTTACCACCCACTGGCTGAATGCCTGGCATTGCGGTCACTTTATTGTTTGCCGGATATGGCCAACACAGTTACCAGCTCAAAAAGTGGCCAGGAGCGAAGTCGGCAGCCTCAGAGAGGGGGAAAGAGGGAGGAAGGAAAGGAGGGAGAGAAGTGGTGTTTGAGCCGTCGGCTGGCTGGCAAACCACGTAATTTGCCGTCTGATGAAGATTTACGACATGAAAGCCACAAAATAAACGCCAGAAACACAAAAGTACATAAAGCAAAAAGCCAATAGACTAGAGGATGCGAACACCACCCCCTATCATCCGCCTCTTTCCCCTGAACACTCCTAAATGATGGATGCACTGCGGCTTCGCAAGACAGCAACCCTATCGAGCTGAGCATGCTGTCGCCTCCAAGTAGGCGGCTTTTGCTGCTGGCCATTTATGTAAATTAAGCAACAAAATGAACAGATTTGTCTCGTGTTTATTAGCCAAGATGTAGCCAAAACTTGGCCATAACTCACACGCATCCAAAGCCAATTGCAACTGGGCCCAGGAGACAGCAGCCCAAGTGGAAGGCATCCTGATGAAAAAGAATTGTGCACACTCAGAGCTACTCAAATGAGTGGGCGTGAAAGGCCCCCAGGACCAGGCACATATGTAGCCAAGTATCTGCTCTTAATGGCAACCCTATTAGAAAAAGAGATACAGAGAGAGAGAAGAGAGAGAGAGAGAGAGAGAGAGAGAGAGAGAGAGAGAGAGATCAAAATAAGAATGGGAAGTGGGAGAGAAGCTGATTAGGAACACAGCTCCTCCAGCTGGCCCAGGAACTCACCTCCCCATGCTGTTAACCCACTTTGTCTGCTTATGAATACTTTGTCCAATAAATAATTCATGCTGCAAGTAAGTTGTCTGCCCGGAAATGCCGCCCAGAGTGTAGCTCGAGTGGCCAACTGGGCGTGCACCCTACGGATGTGGATGATTGTGAATGATGGTGTGTGGTTGCGGATGCAGGCAGCTGCTGAGTGGCAGAGAATACAGTGGAAACGGAAATGTAATGCAATTCACGAGACCAAATCAACGGTTGAAGGAGCCTGAGAAGCAACCCAAATAAATTGAGAGCTACACATGTATCCAACTATAGAAGATTACTAGGCGGTTGGGCCGTTAACTAAATCAGGTGTGGGCAACGTGTTTCAATTAGAAGTCAAGACCCTAATTCAATATAATCTACCTAAAGCGAAAATATGGAAATGGAAAACCAACTGTTGACTTTAATTTTTTAAATTCGTTTGAATTACTTAATCACTTTTAACGTCGCATTAATATTTAAATATTTAAACACAATAATATTTATTTAACACCCATCTGCAATTTACAGTTGGTTATAAACAAAAGTTGATAAACACTCGCACTGACTGGCACTTGGATTCTTTTATTATCACACCATAATCATTGGCTAACTACACACGAGTAATGTCCTGGCTGTGTAGCAGTACATATATTCTGTAATGCAGGGATGCATTTGTGTGCGTATTTGAATATCATCTATAATTAGGTAAAATGGAATCAGACAAACAACGTTTTAAATTAATGTGAGTTGAATTGTTTTAGTTCATAAATTTGAGCAAGTGGAGAGCTTTGTTAGTGGCTACTTAGATTGGCTAAATTCAATAAGGTACACACGCTGTCGAGGGACTACTGCAGCTGGTTGAGCGCATGGCCGGCATGCCTTTTATATAGCATTAGCGATATGTTGACCAGGAACGGGGCTGCCAGCCAAAAGATGCGCGTCCCAATGCCCGTTGCCTCGCGATAAAAGATACCCGAGGCGCCGCCACGGCCCGTATTACAAAAGGACTCCTCGCAGCAGGAGGTGCAGGCATAGAGCTTGGTCCGCTCACCAATGATAATGCAGCCTGGCTCACAGTTAACGGCGCAGCGACGGTCCAGTGACCACATCTTTGGCGGACTGGTTGAGTTCTCAGTGCTGGTAGTGTACGAGAATCGTTTGACCTGCATATATAAGCCAGATTAGAGATAAGTCAGTCCATATATATATATATATATAGAACTTCTTACCATGCAGATAAACTCCTCGCCCTGGCACTTCTTCATTAGCGTCGTATCGTTGCGCTCGAGGACATCCACACAGGCGGGGCCATCGTCCATTGTATCGCAGGCATAGCACCAGAGTTTGTTCACCCGCTCAATGGCCGCTGCCGTGCGATGGATGTGCCCGCTGTTGGTCAACGATGTGCTTAGGCTGACCGCCGAGTTGGGGCCCGATCCTGGCGAGCTGGTGCCAGTGCCAGTCACTGTCCAATGGGATTTTTGCATTGAATTTATTGATTTTCCCCACGCGAAGGTCAAAGGTAGGCAAACTTACCGTTATTAACGCATGCTGTGAACACAATGGAGCAGGAGGTCAGCACAAAATAGGCAAGCGTCAGCAGCGCTCTGGACATGATTTGGCCGCCAACTGGGCCAATTAGCGCCTTCCCAGCCAGCTAAACAACTAATTCTAAATACCCCTGCAGCCGCCGATTAATCTTTGTTTATATGCGAACCCAGCAACTAACACTTAGCAGCGAATGTCAACCGAAGCAGAAACGGCGATAAGGACATGCGCGCTGCAATCAACCTGCCAAAGGTTGGCAGCCCCAATCCAGATGTTAGCATAGACACGAACCCATGCATTTGTTACTTCAGAAAATAAATTTTCACTTCCGATTCAAACGAGATACATATTATTAAAAAAAAAAGAACACATTTATTTTAGAGGCAATGTGCCCGCCTTAAGGTAGTATTCCATAAAATTCTTCACTGTATATGGGTAAGGAATTTAAGAGCTTCTCATTTCAAAATATTTGTCTTGATTTTTGACAGACAATCCAATAAAACAAATAATTATAAACAATTCATTTTAATCGCTTTGCCAAATATAATAGAATACAATACTTTTAGGGGCTAACATAAAAATTTTGAAAGTCCCACAACTATAAAATCTGACTTCAATAGAGACGCAAATACTGGAGTGCCTGGCGGCTCTGCATAGGATAGAGTTCGCCAATGTTGTACATAAGATCAACAATGTGGGTCGGGCGCAGCATGCGCCAGGGCATAAACTTCAGCGTCTTCTTATCGCAGTGTATATCCTTCTCCAGTTCAAGTGGCAGCGGCACCTCGTTGTACAGCATTCGTCCGTCCACACTGCGCTGCAGGGTGCAGGGCAGACCAATCTGATCAGCGAAGCACTTGAAGAGAACGGCACGCTCGAACTGGCATCCGCTCTGCACCTCGCCCAGTGGTATAAAGTTGGTGTGGAAGACGTGACGCAGATTCTCCAGATGGCAGCGCACTGTGTGGCGGGAGCACTCCTCTGTGGTGTTCAGATCGAGTATCTTTATATCTACGCTCATAACGCTGTTCACCGCTTCAGCAATAATCTTGCTGCGCCTAGCCACGTTTTCAAAGTCAATGCTGCGCCTGATTTTATCAGGATTCTCCACAAGACCGTTTAACTAGGGGCGAACAGTTAGCAGTTAGCAGTTATTTATAGCAATCCGAACATAGTTGCTTAATTGGATTGATTGTGGTACCCACTGCCAAAGTCTCATTCAGTGCCTCCAGAAATTCGGGTAGCTTTCGGTCGCCGGGTCGTTTGCAGTAGGCCCATTTCTGATCGCCACCGATATCAATGTCATGCAGGCAATGTGGCGGCACACAAATCAGATCTCTCTCATCCACTGAGGGGCGGTCAAAGTTCACCACAAGCACGGTCTCCAGCGGTGAGCAGTCCTGCCTCAATATGTTCTGAAAGCACCGGAAATCCTCAAACTTGCGCTTGGACACATAGAAATCCTTTCCAGCGGTCACGTCCGTAAAGCCCAAATGGTTGCGAATACAGAACTTCATGGTGGGGCACTTGGCCAGAATGCTCTCAATAGCCGGACCCCAGGTGGACACACAGAACGCGTGCTTCTGGAACTTCATCAGTCTGCAGGCAAAAGAGATAAATGTTGCCAGACATTGTAAGAATTGCAATCTGTCCGTTGCACTTACACCTCGAGAATGCCGCGATCAATGTACGCATCTACGAATTCATTGAAACGTGTGGTCTGCAGTATAAAATTGGTAACAGCGGTCTTGACCAGATTCGATACGGATTTTAGGGCTCGCTTGATCGATGATACGATATAATTATTCATAAGGATCTCGCGAACGGGCTCCTCATCAACAATGGTGCACAGGCAGCGGAATATGTTGTGAACCAATATGGAGTGTGCATATGAGCCCTACAAGGAGGAAAATTGTAGTCGAGAAGAGGCAATCGATAACCGATATTTGAGTGATTACCATAAGTAATTGGGCAATTTGCTCAGTGAGTGGCGCATATTCGCCTATTATCTTGCGATGCTCATCATTTTGTGCTAAAGTCTCGATGATCGCCAGCAACGACAATATTAGATCTATCGATAATTCTGGCAATCCTTGCTCTATGGTCTTGACGAGTACTTCAGTGATGTTCAGCGCCATTAGCTGGTCAGCCGTGGTTCGGAAAGAGCTGACCAAGAGATTCCCAATGAACTCCGCGGCCTGCTCGCGGGTCTTAATGGACACCTCCGCCGCTTGCACCAGGCCCACAAGCTTGTCCAGTAGCCCATGCTCGTACCCGGCGATAATGGCGCGCAGTGCCTCCGGATGCACAGTCATGCGATTTAAACCCATGATAACGAATGGTGATGGCTCCGGCTTGCTCTTCAAGAGGCACTTGAGGAACATCTCAGTAATTCTGGCACTGTGGATGCGGGCCAGATAGTATTGATATTTGGCGGCCTCGGCGAATATGGAAATGATGGTACACACGACTTCTGGGGCCAGTTTGTCTACGTCTTCGTTCAGATGCTCCACCATCTGGTCAAAGAGATTCTGCTCGAAGAAGAGCTTCGTCATTTTCTCGGACCGCAACGCCGTCGCTAGAACCTCGATAATGCCAAGGGCATCGGGTGCCTTTGGATTTGCACAGAAGGCTTTGACCAGCTGCTGCAGCACGAAGAAACAACGATGCAGTGGCTCAAAAACACTCTCCTCGCCGGTGTCGGCCAGTAGGATTTTTAGTACCTTAATGGCGGCCAGACGTATTTGCAAAAAATCATTTGTCAGCTCACAGATGACGCGATCTATGGGGAATCCGGGTAGTGTGGTAAACTCGAGCATCTCTTTGGCGCTTTGAATCTGCAGAATTTTATGCATTGCCTCAATGGAATTCACCACAGTGTCGGGATTATCCGAGCTAATGAAAATTACCTTGAATTTTTCTAAAAATTCGACATTTTCGAGAGTGCTCTGAGCGATTTTCGGATCGCGCAGGCAAAGATTTATTATGTACGTCAGATACTCGATGCAAAACTCATCGATCTCCTTCAGATAGAACCTGAAGCCCACCTCGAGCAACTGTGCCGTTTGTTCAGTTTTAAACTCGCCCAGTTGCGTGCGGTCCATCAGCACCGTGATAAGGTACAATGTAAAACGACGGATAATCACACTATCTGCATTAATAAATAGATCCTTGTATACCAGCAACTCCAACAAATTTTGTTCCTTCAAATCCTCTATATTCTGGTCCGCTTTACGAGCAAAGTCTGCTAAGTGATTGAGTACCTGCTGCACTACCGGCTCCTCCTTGGAACTTAACAGCAACAAACTCGTATCAAGGTTTTTCATAATCACAGTCAATGGCAAAAACGAATTTTCATTGGTTTTTGTACGATCTGCGTATTGCGATCGAGCATCATATATGCGCTTCGTTCCGCCCGACATTTTTCTATAAACTCTAACATATATATTTGTTTTGAAATTCTACAAATGTTTTCATTTAATTTGATTGAAAAATCAGTACAGTATGAGAAATTTCCAAAAGAAATTATACAATCAAAACCATTTTGAGGTTGTTTCTTAACAGTGTTGGTGTTGGTTTATCTGGACAAAATAAATTTGAAGGTATTTCGAAGCATTTTTCAAATAATAAATTCATTTATTAAATTTAAATTAACATTTCCAGGAAAAATGTGCCGATCGATGCAACCATTCAATTGTACCAAGTTGGCAGCACCGAATGCAAAGAAATCGTATTAACGGCAGAACGAATAGGGTTGCAAAACGGAACGCAAAAGAACGCGACGCTTGTGTTTGTTCGCTAACATACAAGAAAACAGAAAAAAAGAAAATAAATTAAATTGCGCTGAGTACACTTTAAAAGAGCAGAAATTTCCCAATAGAAAACGAGCTTTTGAACTTAACAACTACAAGCATCAAAATTGATGCACGTGAACAAGTTGGCGGGACAAGCAATCGCAAAATAAAAATAAAATGATCAAAAAAGGTCGGACCAATACGAAGCGCAACAAAAAAAACAAGGAGAAAGAAAATGAATTGCTGCAGCAAAGTGGCGTCCAAGAGGCGTCCGTTGCTGTTGCTGCCACGGACGCCGCCAACAACAGCAAAAATTGCTCCGTGAGCCATGGGCCCATGTTCACAATCTTCTCGAATGCGCAGCTCAACGAAACCTTCCACAAGCGCTACACAAAAGAGCTGCAGCAACTGTACTCCAAGGTATGTGGCATGTAGCATATTCTACAGTTCTTGTTGGGAAAATATGTATCTTTTCTTTTTACCTCTTTGCCACAGCTCGGTCACGATGCGTTTATGTTCGCATTCATCAAGATGTTCAAAACGGTGCTGGAGGCGGATGAGGGCAACGAATATAGCAATACGGCGCTTGCGTTTGTTGCCAAGTTCGTCACTAGCTTCGAATCGGAGAAAACACATCCCATACTGGCCGAAATATTCTGCTGGCTGCTATCGGTGAGTTGTTGCTGTACTTTTGAGAGGCATTCGGCGCATTTGTTAACAATTTTTTTTACTTTTGTGTGTCGTTTCGCAGACAATTTCTAATGTGCCGAAAATACGGTATCGTATTTGCTTCTCGGTGAATCTCATATTAAAGCATATGGGGCCATATGCGGCATTGGATGACACTCAGTGCGATCAGATTCTACATTATATGCTGGATCGTTTGAAGGATGTGTCGGCGAGTGTGCGCAAGGAGGCGGTGCTGTCCATGCAACGATTACAGGTGCCTGATCATCCCAACGATCCCGTGTTGTGCGCCTATCAGTATCACCTCTGTTCGGATCCCTCATCCAGTGTGCGGCAGTGCATCATTTCGTGCATGGGCCGCAACTATCTGACTCTGCCACACATCCTGCAGCGTCTGTGGGATGTGGACGAGAGGGTGCGACGCCACACCTACATCCACCTGTGCAACTATCCAGTGCGCTCCTACAAGGTCTCACAGCGCCTGACGCTCATCGAGCGCGGGCTCAACGATAGCGCAGAGAGTGTGAAGAAGAATGTCATAAGGTTTATGCTTAAATCCTGGATAGAGTCGTACCAGCATAACTACATACAGCTCACGGCTGCACTCAAACTGGATTCCAATGAGGAGGAGCTGATGCGCTTCAAACGAGTCGCTCGCCAAATGCTGCTCGTAATCTTCAAACAGGAGGACAATTGCAAGTTGCTCGCCCAGCTGCCGCTGACCGAGGACTGTGATCTGCATCGGTGTGTGCCGCACGAGGCACTCACTGTGGAACTGGTGCTCTACTGGCAGTGCCTCAGCGGCTATCTGCAGCAGACGCAAGCCGAGGAATTCGAGGAGGTGCTGCCCGAGCTGAGCGTCTTCTGTGACTATGTAAAAAAGTAGGTGCCAAATGCATAATATTTATATATAAATATATATATTCACAAATTTTTTTTTTTTAAGGTACTGTCAGTTCCAAAAGCCGGATATGGACAAATTCGCACAGATTGAGTTCCAGTGCATGCTGCTATCGCTGGTGGAAATACTGCAGTCCTATGATCTGGGCGATGAGATTGGACGCGAGAACCTCAAGGAGTTAATCACTCATCTGCTGAAGGAGTGCCTGCTCGATCACAAAATTGTTGCCGTCCTGGTGCGCTGCGTTGAGCAGCTCGTCAGCGATGTGGGTGCACGTATGCAGTACTTCATCGAGATCATATACGAGATTTGCGAGCTTAATGCCAAGCAGAAAGATTTAGTGCACGATCGCGAGCTAACCGATAAGCTGCTGGACAATGTGGACACCTCGTTGGTCATGAAGATCGGTTCGTTAAAGGTGAAAATACTTGAGCTCGAGGAACTGGAGGAGAACTTTGTGCGGCAAAAGGAGTACATTCGTGCGCAGGCCGTCAACGATGAGCGAATGGCCGTGCGGGACGAATACAAGAATCTCATCCAGCCACTGCTCGTTAAGCATGGCGACCTAGAGCTACCCACACGGCCCAAGCTGTCCAAGCAAGAGCGCGTGCTCAAAGGCCTCTACATATCCTTTCACATGGTCGCCTCTGAGCATGTGCACTCCCTAAATCCCAGCATATGCAAGCTCTATAAGGTAAGATTGTTTAGAATTCCTTATTTGTTGTGTGTGTGTAAAATGTATTTATGGAAAATTCACCGTGCAGGACTTCATATGCCGACATTTGGCATCGACGGAAATGGACATCTTTGAGTGGGCCATGAAGTGCGGCACCACGTTCAGCATTATGTACGAGGCGTACACGAAAGAGGTCTTCGACGTGCTCATCGATGAGTTCTACAAGAACAACAATTTGCGACTCTGTGAAATATCGGCGCAATGCGTTTGCGAGCTTATGGACCATTATGGGGTGGAATATTTTATCGATCTGAATCAGCCGGTGGCCGGTGGTCAGGGTCAGCCACCGAAATCGAAGCGTCGTATGCTGTTTACCATGCAGGATTTCGATGGCGAGGAGGATCGCAGTCAAACGCAGAGCAGCGAACAGAATGCGGACATTATCAACATGATGGGCTTCTTTATCGAGAAGGTCGTCGACGAGGGCATCCTGCTGGCCATTGTGCGCGGTCTGTGCCGCTTGGTGTTGCGCGGCCAGCTCGACAATCGCAGCGATGTGATTGAGAAACTGCTGAAGCGCTACTTCAATCCAAACACGGGTAAGCTACAAGAATATTTATTACTGGTGCAAACAAAGCAAAATAATTTTTTTATTCTTATGCGCAGAGCCCATCATACACCAGGTGCTGGGCATGTTCTTTGAGAATATTGTCGAGCAGAAGCAGCAACATTTGATTCAGCCTTGCTTGCTACCCATTGTGTGGTCCGTGATGAACAGCAGTTATGACTCACTGCTGCACGACGTGCTGCCGGATCACGTGACCCGCTTCTTCATCGATCTCACCGTGCAGGAACACAGTACACCACAGAGCAATTTGCACAATCGTATTGCGCTCAGTTTTCTACACTACATTCATAACTACTACACGGAACGGAAGGAGATGTGCCGCCTGCTGGCCAAGGAGTTAACCACTCTCAAGCTGAATATGCTTAATTGTCCGCAAGTGAAGGATGAAATGCTCGAGCTGGCCGACAAGCTGATCAATGTAAGTAGAGCTTAACGGAAAGCCAACTGTCTTTTACATTTTTACATGCTTTTGCAGAGTGAACTGGAGCCGCGCATGATCAAGTTCATTATGAACTTCAAGGACATGCTTAACGGCAAGTTTAATCCGCCCGCACGCAACCCGGAAGGCAACGACAGCGACGTGGATGCTGAGGAATGTGAAAGCATCACGGCCAGCACAGCACCCGGCTATGAATGTCCAGCGCCAGCGTCAACAGGCAGTGGAGCAGTGACAGCGATGTCTGAGAGCGAACAGCCACCAGCCATAGTCATAACCGAAGCATCAATTGCAACAGAAGTCGCAGCAAGCGAAGACAGCGTGGCAACGCCAGCACCCACACCTGTGGAGCCTGTGCTGACCACTTTTGGTGCAAAGAATCAAGTTGGCATTCGCTTCCTACGACGTTCGCTGCACAATTCCATCACAAACTCGGATACGGATAGCATATGCGGCCCACAATCACCAGCGTCGTCAGTGGCTAATGCGGAAATAGTCGAGCAGCAGGAGGGAGCTAGGGCAATAAGTCGTCGCATGATGCGTAGGCCCAAATCGAAACTTCGACTGGAAGAAGCAATGGCGCGTGCCTCAACAACGCCTGAAAAGCAATCAGAGGTTCCCAAAACCTCAGAAACCTTGCCGGAAACAGTAGTGGAGCCGGAACCGGTATCTGTAGAAAGTCATAGTCCTGTTAAAGAGAACACGGTAAGTAGTATGCAAAACTTAGAGTTTCACGCGATGCTTATCTCAACTGCTTCTTCTCCTTCTGCAGCACAATGATTCGGAGGTGATTGTGGACTCGCCCACATCCGCATCCCCCCACACAACAACACAAAACGCGAGTCGCCTGCGTTTGCGTTCGTTGCGCAAACGAAATTCGACCGGCAACGGAAGCATATCTCGAACCGCACCACCGGGCAGCAGCAAAGTGAGTACCACGCGCTTGAGTTTGCACCTCTAGGCAGACACAGAGTCCAGAACCAGACCAAGACCCACACCCAGGCAGGCAGACAATAGCAGTAGTTTCCCCGGGGCGGCGCTTACAAAAACTCTAAATTTAAATTTAATATGCAGCCTGTAATTGTTCAAAAACTTTCTACTGAACAAAAGATAAAATTAGCTTGCAAAATTAGAAAATGGAAAAAAAAAAGCTAAAAGCAAAAAACAACAATCAACACCTAACAACAAATAAAGCTGTTTTCTTTCAACCAACAAGTTCTAATCTATTAAGATTTATTAAGCGATCTCCTTTCCTGTATGTGATTAAATATTAAGTTGTTGATTATCGGTATCCTTTTTCACTTCCTTGAGTTATTCTTGTATTTCTGCAGCGCAAAGTTCTACACCTCGAGATCCAAACGCCGTTGCGCAACGGGCGCAAGCGCTTGCTTCGAAACACGAAGGGTGGAACGTCAGCGCGGATGTCGCAATCCTCCGATTCTTCGCAACGCATATCGCCGAAACGTAAACAGCAGCGCATGGATGCCAAAACGCCCAAAGGACATAGCAGCGTGAAGGTAGCGCCAGTGGGAATTGAGCAGGTCACTGCTAGTCCGACAAACAGCAGCACATCGTCCGTTAAAGAGAACACAGAACCAGCATCAGCATCGGCACTAGCACCAGCAGCAAAGTCCAGCCACAGAACGCCGCAGACGAGCCGGCGCTCTTCCGTAACGCAGGCGAGCACTAGCACGCCTATTCCCAGGATGGTAACGAGAAATTCGGCACGCAAACAGCGCTTGAGTTCCATGGTGATGACCCGCAAGCGCTTGTCCCAGGAGCTGAGTATAAACGAGGGTCATCCGAAAATGTCCACACCAAAACGCGTGCGGCAGGACAAAGTAGCGAATACCAGCAGCTCAAGTACACCAACAACGCGAAAGTCGCGGACGGCCACAGCGGAAGTCGCAGCCGTGGCACATCGAACTCGACGCAATTATCTATCCCCACCCCAACCCATTTCTCAGTAATTAGAATTTGACTTTTGGTTTTTTTTGTATTGTTTTGCATTAAGTTATATTTAAATGTTGTGCAAGATTTCCATGTTCGTTGCAACTTTGTATATTTGATGTATATTACGTAGTCGTGTTTAAATAAACCCATTTTAAACATAAAACCCATGTGCACAAATATGTCCACTATGGGTTTAAATATAAATATGTAATTCTTTTGAAAGGATATTGGCCAATTGGAAGCTTACAAGAAAATGAAAGCACACTTTTAGGGCTACAACAGAAACGTTTGAATTTTTTAAAATAAACAAGTGGGAAGATCTTAAGCACGCCGAAGATTGCATTCCCTCGTAGAACGTAGTTTGAAAATTTTTAATGTGTTTGTACGATTTAAACATATTTTGTTTGTGTTTTCTGTCTCACGGCTGGTTTCGATCTGAATAATTCACATTTTACCGAATGAAATTGTATCCAAATAGCATATTTCCACCCCCCAACTAAAAACTCATTTTTCGACCAATTGTTCCTATGATGTTTAATGATGCTGCCGATTCTATTAGCAAATGTGAGGCATTTTTATTTTGTTTTCTTTGGTCAGGATATCTTGGAATAAATAATTTTTGGTTTTTAAAAGAGAACAAATCTTCTGACCGATTATTTTTGAATAGCTATATAATACATAGTCCGATCGATATGATCATTAATAACTAACTTTCTTTCGTATTTGTTGTTGCAAGATGTATTTATTTTGTGAATGTTATATGATCCTGTGAAACTGGCGATATAGAATTACGTAGTACAACTATAAACTAGAAACATTGCATTATTAGATAAGTACATGCTGAGATTCATTCATACAATAGGAGAAAAGTATGAATTACTACATTAGAAACATTTTTTGAGCAGTGATTGAGTGAAGAGTTCAATATAAAAATGTCTTATAAGCTATGGTATAATTTAATATAATGTAGGATACAAAATATCCGAAGCGAACTTGAAATGCTTATAAGATACAATTAGCAACATACGATAAGGCCCAAAGCAGGTTGTTTTAAACAGGCACATGGTTTGCGTGTAGGATATATACGTATATATCTATGTATGTTTGTGTACGTATATATATATATATATATATATATATATATTTGAGATGCGCATGCCTTAGAGTTTGACCCCGTTCAGCTTGACGGCTGTTGTGTGCAGATCCCATTCCTGATGCTGCAGCGCCTCGTACGCGGCAGACAGGCTGAGATTCGCATCGGCGAGTATATTCTGCAGCTTGATCAGTTTGATGGACTTGTGCACATCCCAGTTGATGAACTCCAAGGCGCCCAGACAACGTGTTGGCGTGCTCTGTGGGGATGTGGGGAGAAGAGAAATGGATTTGATTAAGTTTAAAAGTTGAAATTTAAGTCGCCATTCAACTCACATCCTTGCCAAGCACTTTGACCATGATACGCACTTCATCCGAGTCGACGCCGCGTTCACAGCCGCGCGGCTTCTTGTCGGAGAATTCGAGCAAATCCTCACAGCTCACGGAATTGGAATCGGCCAGGCGAGCCGCTGTTGCTGCAAAATATTCAGCCTCCGTTTGCGCCTTGGGCTCAGGCGTAGATGTTAGATGGCCTGTGGCGATGTTGGCATCGTTGCCGTTGATTGAGTTGCGATTCATAGCCAGGTTGACGGAGGCGCGCACCTTCTTGAAGAGCGCATTGCCCGCCAGCTCATTGTCCGCGATGGCCAATCGGCGGCTGCTGCTCTCCTGAGGCTCTTCTGCTGCAGCAGCCACTGTTGCCGCAGCTGCAGCTGCCGCTACTGCTAAGGCAGCAGTTGGCGCCATCTCCTCCGGAACGGCCACTGAGTCCAATGTCGTTGAGCTGCTGCTGCTTGCCAATGGTTTGTCCAAATTGCGTAGCTCATCGTCGTTTACATAGAGACCCGAAATTTGGGCTGGCTCGAAGCCGACATCCTTGCTCTTGTTATAGTGCTCCTTCTGTATGGAGAAGTTATAGAAGCCATCGGTCACGTCCGGCGACTGCAGCACACCCTCCTTGCCCATGTCCGCCTCTAGTATGGACTCGAACTGCAGCGAGGCGCTGTCCGTCAGCCCGGCTGCATCCGCCGGCATCAATTTGTCCAGGTTCTGGTACGTATGTGCCGTTGCTCCGCCCGCCGCAGCGGGCATATTCTCATATTCCCTGGCCTCGGAGCAGCGACGGCGCACGCTGCTCGAACGCACGGCCGCCACCACCTCAATGGAACGTGCCGACGGCTGCTTCTTCTGCAGCTGGTGCTGCTGTTGTGGCGAGGCGTCGCCGCCTCTGTTGCCCGCCTCCTCGCCGAAATCAGTCAGTTTGCTGAGAGTGCGCTGCAGTCCGTTGGCCGGTATGATGAGCGGATATTTGCGGACGTGCCGCTTGGCGCTGGTCTTCACCTGCTTCTTGCCCTCGCGTGATGGCAGCGGCAAAGGATTCGCCTCCTTCGGCGGCTCGGGGAACTTGTAGCTGGCGTGTGTCATGTAGCTGGGACTCTCGCAGGATTCGTTGGGACCTAGCGAGTTGCGGTTCTCATCGTTCTGTCGCTCTGTGCCCGTCTGCTCCGCTCGCCGCACACGCTGTGCAGCAGCGCCACGTGTCGGCAGCGTCATAGGCCGTGGCGGCTGCAGTTGCTGCAAGGGACGCACATTCTCCGACCCGGCAGCGGTGACACAACTCGGGGATACCACAGGCTCGAGGCTCGAATGCCCGGCCCCCACGCCCTGATGACTCATTAGCTGACTGCCCAGGCGACGCGGCAGCGTCTTGGCGTTCATCAGCCCGAACTCGTCGGTGTCCATGTGACGCAGTAGTGTCGCTGCCGGACTGGGACCGATGTCCAGCATGCCCTTGCGCTCGATCAGACTGTTGTACGCCTCGCGACCCTCCTCGCCAATCAGCGTCTGTTGTAGTGAGTTAATGTAGAAAGCCACAAGAAGAAAAGATAATAAAAACATAGAAATGAAAATAAATAAAAAATTTAAACCAAAGAAAGTTTCTTAACACAATTAAATACAAATTAATAAATAACTTAGTGATAATTGTAGTTAAGATAACCTGTTAATCAAATGTTAGTATTTAAATAAGTAAACATACAAAATAATTTAAAGTAATTGTAATTACTTTGTTAAATTATCAATTAAATTAATTAATAGACAATTCATAAGCGTTTTTTGTTGTTGTTGTTTTTTGGTTTCCTTTTGTTTTATTGAATCCCTTTAAATATACACAACGTTTTTTGATTACCAATTGGTTTTTTGTCTGGTTCTTAGAATGCAAACTTGTAGTTTTTTCTTTTCTTTTCATTTGTTTATAAATATGTATATATAATACTTGGAAAAAAGAGTTTAGTTTTTAAATATTAAGATTTTAAGTTAAGTTTAGATTTAAGTTTAGGTTTGTATTTTGTTTTTCATTTGGGTTGTGAAACGCTTCGAACGCATGCTTTAGAATATCATTTTGTAGTATAAGTTGTTGGTTTTTTATTATAGATATGAATATGTATATGAATTTGTATTTATATATGTAAGTACGATTAATCGTAGGTATATAAACTTTGTATATAAGTAATTTTGTGTGTTTGCTTTCACTTCGTATCTTCGATTTTGGTTAACTTGATCAATAAATGCATAGAATGCGACAAATCGTTTAATGCGAATACATTATTCAAGTATCTAGTGCTCATTTTGGGAGCTCTATAAAATTGTAGACGCCTGAAATTTGAACAAACGAACAACTCTGATTACAAACCGTTTGTCATAGTTCATATTCAATATTTAGTACATCGTTTTCGATGAATCGAGGAGATAGACCTCCTGCAATTCCATACAAGTTGTACGAGTGCTTTAATCAGATTTCTTTTTTAAATATATATAGTAAGTATATCAATTATATCAATTATGGTATAGTAAAAATGCAAGCGTAAGGATATGGCACATAATACACATTTTTGCATATGTACGAATTTTTGTTTTAGCTTTTTTCTTTCTTTCTTCCCTCTTATTTATTTATTTATTTTTTTTTTATTTTTATTTTTATTATTATTTTTTTTTTTTGATTTGGACAACTTTTATTTGTAAATTAGGCAAGTTTTATTTTTTTGGTGATGTTGTTTTCGATGGAGGATTGTCAACGGTTTTGTGTGTCTGTATCTAGAGGATGACTGTTGTTGTTGTGTGTGTGTGTGCTTTGTTCTTTTTTTATACCCTGTCCCTTATATGAGGTGTTCTCGAATTGTTCAAGTGACTAGTGTTTAATGAAATGCTAATACTGATACTCTTTCTCTCTTCAATATATCTTCGTCATCTTGCTGCGAGGACGCCGACAACCAAGCTCTGTTTATGGATGATATTATGATGATATCTGAGATCTGTAGGAAATTGTATTCATTGGTTGTTGCCAGCGTCATTCATACAAGTTGCTTTTCTGAATTGAGTAGCCTTGTCCTGGAAGCCTTTACGAGTGTTCCGCTTACTGTTTGTTATCGAGTCTTTTTTTTTCGATACTCTGATACCAAAGGTAGAATAAATATTTATTTATTCTCTTCTCTTCTCTTTTCTATATACCTCAAAGTTGAAATAGATTGCTACTCTATATGCCACAATTTAAGAGATGAAGTCAGCAGACTTGTTTGCAACTGGTATCAGAGTATTTCGCAGTCGGTTACGTCCAACTGCAACTTACTCATTTATTTACATACCCTTGCAGAAGTTATTATTCCTTGTCACGAATTCGTCGACTTCATAAAATAGACATATAAAGCAATAGTTGTGAGTTTGAGGCTAACTTGTCAATTATTAACAACAGAAAGTGACATTTTTGTGAGTCAATATTATTATAACAATAACAAGTGTCTGCAAGGGTATTTAATCTTCGGCAGCCCGAAGCTCGTTTTGTTTTTCCTTTTTTTATGTACGGCAACTAATTAATATTGCTTTAATTATTATTATTATTGAGCTGTTAGTTATAATTCCGAGGAGAGCCTGTTTCCCTTTTGAGGGCTCCCTGAACTAGTTCAGCATATTGCTTATCTTAAATATCAACTGTATCTTTGCCTGCAACTGTATCTGTATCTTTAAACTGTAACTGTAACTGTATCTGTATCTGTGTGTATCTGTGTAACTGTAACTGTAACTGTAACTGCACATGACGAGCATTATTATCATCTGTTCTGAGAGGTCTTCCGTGTTTCCGAATAAGGCACACTCTCAAATATATGTAAGTATACACATATACATATATATGTATATATATACATATATATATATATTCAAATCCAAAAAATATATGTATATTAATACCGACTAATTTATGGGGCTGTAAATACTTCTGCAATTTACTCTTCGACACAACTTGCGACACACACACACACACTACACACCACACTACAACACACCAACACACACCCACCCACTCAAGTGTGTATCCTAATCAGATAGGACATGTCCGAATAGTAAATTGAGAACATATTTCAGCATTTTCCTTAGTTATGGCGCCGGGCTGGGCGGAATGCGTGGCGCAACAAATTCACGCCGGAATTGAAACTCATCGCCGCTCTCCGTGCTGGAGGAAGAGCTGCTGTCACTCGAGTCATGCGCCGCCGTCACCAAAGGCAGCTGTTGAGGATGCTGCTGCTGATGTTGCTGCTGCTGCTGTTGGAACTGGCGCCAGTTCATCTCGTGCTGCTGTACCGTGGACACACGTATCTTCTCCGGCCAGTGGAACTCTGTGGGTCGCTGAGGTTTCACCGTTATCAACTGCGACTGTCGCTGCTGTTTCATTTCATCCGGTGAGCTGCCCACAAAGTTCGTCGACGTCGGACTCTTGCCCGTGAGCCGACTTATGTCAAACTCATGCAATGTGGCGCCGCTCATCGGACGCGCTACTGGAGCAGCAGCAACGGAGGTAGCCGTCCGATATGTGGCCACTGCCGAGGAGGCCGCCGAGGAGGACCCAGACCCGGAGCTGAGCTTCTGCGATTGCGTCGGTGCCAACAACAGGGCATGCTGTGCCAATTGTGCCGTCGTATAGTTGTTGCCCGGACCACGTCCGCCAAAGTCGTAGATACGCTCGTCGTAGTGGAACTGCTCGTAGCCAGCACTGGCTCCACTCCGATGGAAGCTGCGCCTATTCCCTCCACCCATATTGTAGTGCGGTGCCGATTTGATGCTCGAGTTGGAGCCGTACAGTTGACGCGGCGATATGATCGCCTCGCGCTCATCGTGGCAGGCGGACTGCACTTGCCGGCTGAAGCCGGCACGACGCCGGCGGCATAAGGAGCTGCTGGAACTGGCAACGACTCGGGCGCGTATATCGCACTCAGAACGCGCCAGACTAGGCTTGCTGGGCTTGCCGTCCTCACCCCCACTAGAGGAGCTGCTCGAGTCGAGCGTCATGGGATTGTAGCTGAGACGGCGCAATGTGCGCGCTCGTATAGAACGCGGCTTGTATGAGGCAGTGCGTCTGGGCAGCGGCTGCTGTTGCTGCTGATGCTGTTGCAGCTGTTGCTGTAGCTGCTTCTGCGATTGCTGCTGCTGCTGCAGTTGGTGCTGTTGCTGCTGGTGGAGTGGCTCCTGCCTGAACTGGCGCTGCTTTGCATCCGACAGCACCGGCGAAATCGGCTGGAAGCTCTCATTAAAGGATGTGGAACGCTGGCGATAGCTCTTGGCGACCGCCGCATAAACGGAACTGCTGCTCGCATTCAAGCACGACTTGACCGGCGAGGCGCTGGCCAGCAGTTGCTTGGTATGACCATTGCCGAAGCGTTCGTAGCCGCTGCTCATCACGACGGGCGGTGCACTGAAGAGCGCCTCGCTCTTCAGCGGGAAATAGCTCTCCTGGGGACTGTAGCTGCTCTTCTGGCTGCTGCGACGCGACAGCGAAATGTTTGTGTCTCGCGAAGCGAAGCCAGTGTCCGGGGTGCTGCTGCGCTTATCTTCTACCAGTTTCTGCTCGGGCTGCTGGCTGTGGCTGTGCAGCTGCGCCTGTGCCTGGTTGTGCATGTACTGCAGATGCTTGTCCAGGTGACTGGTTGCCGCATTGAAATCGAACATCGTCTGCACTCCGTTGCTGTAGCTGTACACAGCGGACTTGAGACTGCCAGTGGCACTGCTGATGCCATCGTCCAACGAACCCACCAACTGATGCGGCAGCTGATCATTTAGAATGGTGTCGTTCGAGTCGCTCTTGTCCAGCTCCGTGTATGTGTGCATAAAGTCCAAGTTCAAGGCCTTCAGCGTATTCTCAATGTCCATAATATTATCGTTGATGCTCTTCGGCTCGCGCGACTCCTCGTTGCTCAGCTCCCGGTTCAGGGGACGGCTGAGCAACTCGCGCGACTTCTCGAACAGAAAGTCGGAGCTCTCCTTGTCGAAGATGGGAATGCGCAGATCGGAGCTGTTCTTGATTTCGCTCAGCGAACGAAAGCGCTGCTTGATGTGTTTGTTTGTGTGTGGGGGGTGTGTTGTGTATGTTTAAAAACGGAAACAAAACGAAAGCCAAGTCGAACAGAAAACAGCAAACGAATGGGCGGGGGGACAACCAAAAGAACAAAGCAACGGGGAATGAATGGAGCGCACCGATGATGAAGAAAGAGAGAGCAAATTGTAGACAAGAAAAGACGTCCGGATTAGCAACAGACAAAAATGGCCAAAATAAAATAAACACACTAGCAATAGCTCTGGCTCTAAATGTAACACTTAACACATACTATATATCATCCCGGCTCACCTGTATATCGGGTATGCTCTGTAGCTCCTCCGTAAAGTTCTTCTTCGTGGAGAAGGGCGAGCCAGTGCCGTGAGTGGGCGTATGCGCAGAGCTGCCAGCAGCGCCTCCCATGCCACTGCTCGACTTGTCGCCACCGCTGCTCAGATGCGGAAAACGGAAGCTGAACTTGCGCTTGGGACTGTGCGTCGCCGGCGGATGATCGGAGACCAAATTAATCATCGACCTGCAGGGGACAATTAGTGAATCAGATATATACAATATAAATTATGATGTAGCCTTACCTGGCGCTAATTTCATTGGCCATTTCGATAGCATGATTCAGTATTTTTTCATCCTTGACCGAAATGGCCTTCACTGTGCCCGTTGCCGCCTTCTTCTTGGACATCAGTCCATGGCCGTGCTGCTTGTTGCCATTGCTGTCGCCGGCCGTTTTGTGTGCGAACTTGGCTGTCATCTCGGCAAGTTCGTTTTTCGTGTTCACATGATCAAAATCGGGCGACTTTGGCTGGCTGCCAGAGGCGCCACTAATTGAGCCAAACATCGAGTTAATCTCATCGAGCAGTGACGGACCAAAGTCCAACTTGTCGCCAGTGATCTCATCGTCGGATATCTCGTGATATTCGTGCGGATCGTCGGTCGTATTGCGCGAACTGGCACGCCAATTGGGCTCGGAATGGATGCTCTTACCATCGGCGCCATAGTTGTTGTTCTGCAGCGCATAGGCCAGCTGCTCCTCGTCCAGTTTGTGCGTGGCAAAGGGATTTGTGGAGCCGGCAAAATCAAAAGAGCTGTGGCCATTGCTCGGAATCAGTTTGGGCGTGTGCTCCGTGGAGGGAATGAACGTGGGATTCATCGAGGTGCCAGCACCCTCCGGAAAATAGCCGCTCGCCGTTTGCAGCGAATCGGGACTGGTCGGTGTCGGTGGCAGCAGCAGCGGCGTCTGCTCAATGTCCTCCGACGGCTTGTAGGGCGTCACAATCTGCTTGGGTACATGATTATACTGTAGAAAAGGAAAACAATTAATAGACAAATTCATTCAGACTGCGATTCGCTTACATTCTGGGAACTGCCGAGGAAGGCAATGTCGCCAAAGGTGGCGCCATCGATGCCGACATGTCCGGTGTGCTTAAAATCATTTTGTGGCTTCGAAATCATTTCGGTGCGCAGTTTACGCTTGCTAATGCGATGATCACCAACTCGACTGAAGGAATCACGATTGGAGGCACAGGGCAAGCCCTCGAGAAATGCTACGGTATTCGAGGGATTGAAGAAGCCCGTCTTGCCGGTGCTGAGGACACCCTTCCAGAAGGGTGTACCCGTATTGCGATCGAGCACGCTGATAATGTCGCCCTGGCGATATAACAGATGATCCTTCTTCGGCTCGACACAGTTGACAACGGCCTTGAGCTGCTCGGGCTTCATATCGGGCAGCTGTTCGTAGATTTCGCTAAATTTGGGTCGCTTGGCCGCATCATCCTGCCAGCACTTCATCATCAGCGTGTAATACTCACGCGGACAGCAGTCCGGCTGCTCGAGACGCTGATAATTGGGCGCATCGATGGCCTCCAGTATCTGGAGGCCGGTCAGTGCAGCCCATGGCTGAAATCCATACGAGAACATCTCCCAGAGGCAGACGCCAAACGCCCACACATCGGAGGCGTTCGTGAAGCGCAAATAGTTGATGCATTCCGGTGCACACCAAGCGATCGGCAGCTTTAGATTCACATTGAAATTCGTCTTGTAGTAGTCCTTGCCCACGCCGAGTGCACGCGAAAGCCCAAAGTCCGAGATTTTCACCTTGTCCTTGCTGAAGACAAGTATGTTGCGTGCAGCCAAATCTCTGTGGATGAGTCGCTTCTGTTCCAGATAGCGCATGCCATTGCAGATCTGCAGCGCAAACTCGCAGAGGGTGGGTATCGTTAGGAAGCTGACACGCAAACCGGAATCCTTAAGGCACTCGAGTAAGGAACGTAGATGCGCCAGCTCCGTGACAAGCATCAGCGAATCGGTAGCCAGCACAACGCCATACAGTCGCACAATGTTCTCGTGCTCAATTGAATGCATTATGGCTGCCTCCTTGAGAAATTCCATGGGATTCGATTGCATGCGCTCGCGGCACAAGCACTTGATGGCCACTTGAATCTGTGCAACGGCAACAGCCAAATATTAATTACTCACTTCAAGCGGAAGCCCTTGAGGAAGGGGGTGGGGGAAGCGACTTGACTCACCCGTTCGCTGCCATTCGTCCAGACGCCCTGCTGCACAATGCCGAACTCCCCGATGCCCAGCTGCTTGTTAACGCTAATCGAATCAGCTGGTATGATGTGCTTGTTGTTGGGCACCTTGCTGCCCGGTGAACTAGCCCCGTTCCGCGTCGCTGTTGCGGTTGCAGCTGCGGCGCCGCTGTCATTTGTTGCCTGCCCACTGGCAGCGCCATCCTCGCGCTTCACAATTGTCGCTGGCGTTTGGAGCAGACGCTTAATTTTGCTGAGGTAACTGTGGGGGAAATGCTTTTCATAGAATTTACGCAGTCTTCGGATTTCCGGCCGCGACAGGCCAATGAAACGTAAATCCTCATCCGCTGCATATTTGAATTGTGCTGCATTTGTTATTTTTAATTCGTTTCTGTGTGAAAGGGGGAAATTAATTGAGTTGCGTCGTCAACTAAGCCCGGTATGCAGATCACAATTAATGACAAAGCAACAAAAATCACTGATGAACAATCTCTCCTTGTATATTTCGCTCATTTTAAATGTTAAATATATACACACTTTCTGCACATTGGTATTAAATTATAGCACCGAAAAAAAATACAAGTTGTTTGTTTACAATTGCCCTCTCCCTCCCTCTCTCTGCCTCTCTCTCTGCCTCTCTCTCTGCCTCTCTCTCTATCGTTGTCAATCAGTGTTGACATATGGAACAATTTTTGTTTTACTCGCAATAATCGTGATCAGCATACCAGACTTGCCATATGCCATGGTCAATTTGGGTCACAGAACTCACTTGATGGCATTGTAATATTGCTGCAGTTCGGACTCGGTGAGGAATTCATATAAATCAATTTGTGGGCACTCTGCAAGATACACATAAATAAATATAAAAATAAATACGACTATATAAATGCATATTTAACTTAAGTATGCATGTGGTGTATCAACACCAAACAACAACAGCTGCACTCCATAATAATACCATAGGGAATATATGTGTTTGTGTGTGTGGGTGGCATGGATTTCAACACCCACCACCACCATCACCATCACCATCAGCAGCAGCAGCATTGACGCCAACACACATTTGCTCGACTTTGATTCCCATTCACTGGCAGAGCGGCGCCCTCATGTGGCACACAGGCCTTAAAATATTTGTGTTCTTTCATTTCAATATTTTTATCTTCCACCGCACACACACTCACACACAGAGAAAGAAATCTGCCGCTTAACCCGCAGCATTTGTCATTCGGTCGTGTTTTTGTTTGCCTTCGTAAAGGAAACAGCGCAACACATGTACATATATATATATATATATATATATTTACACACACACCCATCTATACATATATTTGTGTGTGTACACAGATTGCCTGATAAAGTCGGTTGAACCTCTGGATTTGCAATTTGAGTCATAAACGCGGCATTCGACATTCATTGAGATAATAAATTCCATGGAAACCGTTCACATCCGCTCAATGGCTTGTTGTTTTTGTTGCACCCACTGTGCAACTGCAAATGCATGTGTGCGTAGATTTTAGGGTTAAAGTCAACTGATTCCTCGAGCTGTAATTAAATCGGCATAGCTATCCCACAGGATTTGCAGTTGTCCTTGAATTTGCAAAATAAAATCGATCGGCCAATACACACACACACACATGCATACACGCACACACATCGCACTCACTAACACACACACACAGAACACAGAAGCTACACATACTACGTAGCAGAGATATTTTTCCAGCAGCGGAAACACTTGCATTTTCTTTTCTTGCAACCACTTTTCACTATTTAGTGCTTTACTCGGCATTCGAATAGAATATGCACAAAATTTTGAACAAACTTTTGCACTTTTTAACTCAATCTTACCCATTTTATTTTCGCGTGTGCATTGTTTGGGAGTACTGCATCTTAACCAGTGTGAGCTAAAACTACTAAAACCAAAAACACCACTTTGCTTTTATAAAAATACCAACATGATAAATGCACTCTTGGTATGGTCACTCTAACCTGCTAACCTTTTCAGCGCCATTTTGAGTTTAACATGTAAACAATTAACTATGTATCTGGATTGTGCAGCTGTTAAACAAAAAACATCTGCTCACGAAAATAAACAGATTTTGCAATTAATTTAGATACAAAAAAACACATGTCGCATACTGAATTCATGTACATATTATATAATTGATTACTTCACGGCTTGCAATACAAATAAAACAGTGATAAGATTAAAATGTGCTGTTTGAAATGTTCCCCAGCTTAATACACAAAAAGTGGCAAAAAATGAACACACTTAGAACAATCGGAAGCTATTTGGGAAAAAAGAAATGGCCATGCGATCGATGACAGCTCGGATATGCTCATAGCCCAGGGCACTATTGATGGCCGCCATCTCCTCGAACAGTTCCCGTGTGCGCCTTTCCTCAATCATTTTCGTCACATATTTGTACATGCGTCCATAATGATTGTGTGCATAGGCGTGCCAAATGGAGAACTGAATGGCTTTCGAATCGTTTGCATCCGCGAACTTAATAATATCTGTATACACCTCGTTCAGTTCGGCCAAATGATCCTTGAGATTGTCATTCAGCACACACAGTTTGGCCAGTGCAATGCCCTTCTTGGTCAACGCCTCAACGAGATTATTCTTCTGTTTGTCCATGGCCCTGCAATCTCAGAGATTAATATGCAGCTGGAACTAGAATTACTATTGCTCAACTTACGTCTTGATCTTGGCTGCATCGGGACGAGTGTCATTCTTAATGCCATAAAAGGAGAGCAGCGCATCGGCATCTGTTTCGCCAATTACAATATCCGCCAGTTTGACAATGCGCTCCAAGGCGCAACGCTGCTTCTGAGGGTCATCTGTCTTATCCACATTTTGGTTGTCGCCCTCTTTGTGTCTATTCTGGGCAGCGACAAAGGACAGCGGCAATTGGGACTTCAATTCGCTCGACTCAATGTTCTGGATCAGCTGCAGATGGGCCAACAAATGCTTTGGATGTGCGGCCACAACATCATTGTATATTTTCTCCGCCTTCTCCAGTTCTAAATCGAAATAATCACAAATTGGTAAAGGAGCACAACAACAATTAGCTTAGATTGGTGGACTTACCACACCTGGCAATGTGAATGCATTGGAAATCTCGCAGGCTCTCTGCGTAGTCATCTGCGTTGGTCTTGCCCTTTTGTGGCGAACTGGGCGAGCCATTGCCGCCATTGGCTGGGATCTCATTCTGCAACGTGACGCCATCGCCGCTGGTTGAACTGGCAGCGCTTGTGGCTCCCTGAGGCGTGGTTGTCGATTTCGGCTTCACCGAATTTGTGGCGGCAGCAGCTGCTGCTGCGGGACTGGCATTGGTGGCCGCTGTTCCATTGGAAGCGCCATTTGAGTACGACTTCTTCTCTGCCGGATTCAGTATGTAGGTGAACGGATGCAAAGCTATGCGACGGCCGCCTTCGTCTTTGGGGAACACCAGATTGCCACTTAGCCAGGCGCATTGCGCCGGCAGATTCGCTTTGGTCAGCTTCTCCTGAGCAATGGGCGCAAGGTAGAGCATCTTTGTAATCTCACGCACCTTATAGGAGGTGACTTTGCGGCCACCCACAACGCACTGATTGTAGCTGTCGTAGAAGTCCATCGACAGCATATTGGGCAGCTTGTATGCCGCAATCAGCGTGGCTTCTGAGATTTTTTCGAGCAGGTCGCGTTTCTCGTGCCGCACCTGCAATCGCACCGTGTACTCGCCCTTCTCCAGCTTCGTGAAGAAGGTTTGCGAGTGCGCGTCGCCGGTGGCCACCAGTGACTTGTTCACATCAAACAGCATCCACATCTGGGACTCGAACTCGGACTCGTATAGCAGCTCGTTGAATATCGGCGCATAGAGCGCCACCTCCGCCGCCTTGGCCACATTCAGATTGTAGACGAGCAAGTTCTGATAGATCTGTCTGCCCTCCGGCACAACGTCGCGTGTGCTACTCAGTGGCGAGATCTTTGCCTCGCTGGGCTTGAGCACGACGGCGGCGTTCTTTAGCTGCAGCAGCGGCTGAATCTCCTCCGACACCAACGCGTCAATCTCCAGTCTGTGTATGCCACGACCGGCGTGCATGACGTCTAGGAAAATAAAGAGCATTAGATATAGTAGAAAATTAATTATTCGCATGTGGATTCATATTTACAAGCGTCGGGATTGTGGGCAGCGACACCGCGAAACTCGAGGCTGTACTTCAAATGAGTCTGTCCATGATTGGACCAGTACTTTGCAAGGCACAACTCCAGTATCCTATTTGGCTGCAAAAGTATACAATGAATTGGCTCAGCTTAACACAAAGTGGGTTTCCCATATTCGCGAATAATGTACCTGAACGCGAAAAGTGGTTGTTGCCTCAAATTCCGAGTTGACGCCAACTATTTTCATCGTTTCCACTTTGCGGCAGGACTGATGCGGCAGCAATTGATTCGTGTGCAAAAAGAACTTGCCAATGTCATTGCCACGATTCGAATCCGTGTTCCGCATGCGCAGCACTACAATCAAAATGAATGAATAAAAAATATTTAATTATTTCAATAGATTCGCATTCACGCACATGCCCATGTGGCCTTGGCCGGCACCAGAATAAAGTCCCTTGTTATGGTGTTGGGCTGGAACTCAATGCTCCTGTCACCCTTAACAGAGGCAGGCTCATAAATGGGCGTATTCTGCCCATGGTCCAGCACATGCGGCTGCACCACTGTCACAGGTATCTCGAACAATGGACCCTTCGGCACGCAGTCTGTATCATAGGCGCGAATGCTGCAAATTGGAGTTGGATTAAAAGTAAGAGAATGAAGCTTGTTTGATTTGGGTTTGCTGCTTACACGGCACTGTGCACACCCGGCTGCAGGCTAGTCGGATCAACTCTGACCGCAATTGGGCGGCCGGCGTAGCTGAGGTCCAGAAATGCGCCGCACTGCACCCAAGGCTGTGACGGCACCAGATTAAGGCGCACATTAAAATTGAACTTATCTTTAGGATCTATGGGTGTCAAATGTATAAAGCGTTAAATTACACAACATATCAATGATGGGTGCTATCACCTACCCACTTCCTTGTCATTGAATAGGACGGGCTCAATGTTTACTTTGCATTCAATGAACTTGCGCTGCACGCCCTCCCTCAGATGGATGCCTTTCGCCTGTTGGGCGCCCACACACACTGAGAAACTGAAGAAGAAGCAGAGTTTTGTAATTTCAATTAATTATCGAAGCATACACACATTACTCCTACTTACCGCAGCATGTTGTCCTTGGCCAGGCGGTGCTCCACCAAATGCTCGAATGCCTTCTCCACGTTGAGCAACCCATGGCCTTGGGCATAGGGATCCACATAGCCCAGTTTGGTGGCCGTAACGCTAATGGCGCGCTTAATACTATATGGCGAGTAAGCGATGTTCTGCTGTTTCAGGCCAGAGATGAGCAGTGCCACTGCGCCGGCCACATGGGGTGCCGACATGCTGGTGCCATTCATCAACTGCGTTTTACTCATCATGAACTGCGGCACGGAGGTAATCGCGCCTCCGGGGGCACACACCGTCACGCCCTGTCCGCCATCGAGGCAGGGATCACGCGATGTCCATGTGTACACATTTCCCGGCAGTTTCTCACGCATTGCATATTCCGCCTCCATCATCTGCGGCGACACGTAGGCGCCCACGCCAATCAAACTGTCTTGGCTGATGTCCGGCGGAGTGCCCACAGTGCTAAGCGCCGGTCCGTGATTACCCGCCGAGACAATCCACACGACGCCATACTTATTGACAACCTCGTTCATCAAGTCACCAACGCGTCTGTAAAGGTAGAGAGTGGAACATTTGTCAGAATGATATAAACGACACCTTAACAAACACGTTTATCGAGTAGAAAATGAGACAAATTCCTACCCGGAATTGGAAAAGTTCGAGTGCTCGCCGTAGCTCATGTTGATCACATCAATGCGGCGACCCTCGCGGCACATCTCCATAACTTTCAAGATGCCGCGCACCATTGCTGTGCCCGTCTCCATGGAGCCCAAGCGGCCGTCACCAATGGTCAGCGAAACGATCTTTGCATTTGGTGCCACGCCATCAAAATCCCTGGACTTGTGATTACCACTGGCAATCGAAGCAACGTGCGTGCCGTGCGGGGCTGAAGAGGCATGGAAAAATAAGTATGGCAGGTACAGGTGGAGCAGCAGAGGAGGAAACCACTACTTACAGCACATGCCCACCAATTCCAGCACGTTGCCATCGTCTTGAACGTTAATGGAAATCGACAAGAAGTCGTCCACATTTTTCGTCTCGTGCGTCTTGCTGTATTCGCCGATGTGCAGCGCTTTCTCCAGATCTCCCTGCTCCGTGTTATCGATAATGGCCAGCCAGCCATTCTCGGTTGGGAAGAGCACACAGTCAAATGTGGTCTTCACATCATTGTACACCTTCTCATATGTATTGAGCATTTCCAATTCAAAGTCCAGATTTTCTTTGATAATCTTTTTGTCCCACGGCAGCTTTTGGCCATCACCTAGATGAAACCAGCAAATCTTTAAGCTGAAACGGTTTTTGGAACATATCAGATGATTGCTTACCCGGATTCTGAGATTCAAACTCAACGATCTTGCGACTGGCATTTGCCGTGGCGATCTTGTGCGGCTTGTCCCAGTTCTTCAGTTTAGCCTGGGCAACAATGTTGTCACGCACCTTTGCCGGTACCAAATCGTTAAAGCTCTTTAAGCCCACGCGCACCGCGCGATCCTTGTCTGTGTTGAGTGCCAACAGTTCGGCGCTGAGCTGCAATGTTCGGCCAGACAGACCCTTGAAGGTGCCCTTCTCGGTGGGAATCACCTTCTTGGTCATGTCCACGTCGCCGCATCCCGAGCAATCAAAGCGCTCAATAACTTTGACAGTTTTGCCATCGCACAGTGTCTGCAAATAGAAATTGAGAATACTTATTTAAGTAGAAAAATAATTATATATTTTGTATATACTTACCGCAAGTCCTGTGGCACGTGGATCTACACCAGAATCAAAGATGGCAATGGTCACATCGCGACCATCGTAGTCCGGATACTTTTGCAGGAAGTTCAGCACTCCCGTCTCCACCTTCGGCACCTGAGTAGTGTCAAATAATACAAATTTTGCCGCTTGACAATTGCAGAAAGTACATAAAATATAAGATTTATGCATACCAATGCACCCGTGGGAAACGATGACTCGACAATGCCGCTGAGATCGCTAGCCATATTTTCCACAAATTGATTGGCGCTGTTCTTTTCGTTATCTATTAGCTTCAATTCCGTGTATTCTTGAGTTTCGTCTGTGCGCAGTCCTAGAATTATGCGCTGATACTCGTTTGCTTTGTATGTGGATTGCTGCCTGCTGCGTTCTGCGTTTTTTGGTGCACCTTTAATAGAATGATTTGCGGTAATTCGACTTCTCCTTTGCATACGTATGTATATTTATGAGCGGAGGCGTTGCCACACTTAAGCACTTCAGCTGCTCAAATTGAACAGTGTATCAGCGCAGGCCGGGATAAAATGCGATAAGTATCGAAATAAAATTGCTTGTTTTTGGCACATATACCAGTTTATATCGACTTTTAAGGACGACTAGAGAAGGATTTTATACAGTGCTTCATATTCATACAAAAAAGTATTGCACTTTCTATTAAGATCTATCGATATATCGATAAGCACAACAGCTGTCAGTCGTTTTGTCGTTTGCCGTGTTTTTTTTTTGGTATAGGAAAATAACACAATAATTTGTGTGTGGCACAGTCAAAATGTGGTTCGAAATCTTACCAGCAGCTGCAATCATCACCGTGGCCATGTCCGTGCCCATATACGCCATGTACGGTCTGCAGAAGCTTACGATTGGCAACGTAAGTGTCTGGTTCAGTAGGAAGAAATTCTTATATAATACTGCCCGTTGATTGTGCATTAAACGTAATTTATGAAACATGATTTAAACGTGTCGAAAAGTCTACCGAAAACATGGAATTTGTACAAACACTGCTTCTACTAATATGCCTAATTTTGTGATGACTTTCGTTCCAGGCCTATCGCCGCAATATGGACGAACGATTCGATCGTGTGATGTATCAACGCGATTTCCGACTGACCGACAATCCGTACATAATGAATGTAAGTCGTCTATTTTGATATTAATAATTTTGCTTGCCAAGAGTATACAATATTTTAACATTTCTGATTTTCTGATATTCAGTGTTCCTTTCATTCACTTGTAATATAAAACACATCATTAATTTTATCCCTCGCACATAAACAATCATTTATTTATTTTGAAAATACGCGAACAATATTCATTTAACCCTTGTGTTTCACGAATTTCCCAACAAACTTCATTAATACTTCATACTTGATAAGCATAGCTTTGATTGTCGAAAATTGAGACAACTTCTCATTCTCTTGCAGGGTCTCCATGCTATACCAGATGAGTCCAAAAATTAAATGTTATGTAGTTGAAATTCTATTAAGCTTAAGTGCAAAAGTGAATAAATATACAGTACGAAATTGAAAATCGAAAATTTTAAAGGCACATATTTCAGTTATTGTTAGAACTTGTAGAATTGAATTATTAGCAATTAATAAGCGATATTTAAGTGAATTCCTTTACAGGGTCTAGAAGAAATTGAAGATGAGGATGAAGGTAATGCGAATAAAGAGACGCAAAAAACCAAAAAGGACGGAAAAGAAGAGTAGATTAAAATGTTTTTGACTGTTTGATTACACTGATTTCTTCTGACTTAAGGTTACTTAATGGCAAACAACCGCATATTTATATATGTGTGTGTATGTATGCATGTATTTGGAATAAACTCAACGCTTGCCGCGCAACAAACAACCCTGTTCTTGTCCTTTCGCTCGGAAAAACCACCCCTATGGGGACGCTTCCCCCAATTGGGTTGTCAACTTTTGTGGTATTCTGAAAAAGGCGTCGACAGAGGCGAGTGCAGAGTACGGAGTACGGAGTGCAGAGTTTGATGCGCCCAACACTTTATTAAGAAAGTTCCGCTATTAAAAAAAGAGTGTCGCAATATTTTCACAAAGATATCGTTTTAAAATTAGTGAAAGGCTCCCAAAAGACGACCGATTCCAACTTCGGCAACGATAAGCAAACAAAACGCAAAAAGCGAAGCGCTCGCAAAAGATACTTCCTCCATAACTATTTACATATAGAGACACAACACACACACAAGCACACACACACACACGAAGAGGAGTCGCGAGTGGGGGGTGCAGCCATGGCTGGCATGGCCGGGCTGAGGGTTGGCCGGGTTGGGCGCGGAGGTTGCCAAACTTTTGTATATGTTTTCGTTGCTGCCTTCGGCCTGTGCGTGTTATTGTTTACATGCGAGGCGGATGCCAACTCACAAAATGCCATCGACGTGGACGAGCCGGCGCGACGCCACCATCAGCGGCACCACAGTGACCACGAACGCGATCGGGAACGTGGCGAACGCGAGGAAAAGGGTTACTGTGCCCCATACAATGGCAAAGTGTGCAAACAGTTCATCACTGGCCCCGTGTGGTACAGCCTGGAGGATCCGACGGGTGGCTGGCGTAACGAGCAAATCACCACAGCGCTCTGGGATGAGCTGATAGTCGACTTAACCGGCCTGTGCCGTGAGGCAGCCGAGGTGGGTTGACATTTCCTCAACTATCTGAAATATGGATTTTAATTTCTCTCATCCCTTGCAGAAAATGCTGTGCGCCTACGCCTTTCCGCGCTGTCATGTGGAGAACGGACGGGCCATTAAGGCGCCACTCTGCCTCGAGGATTGCCAGGCGACTCATCTGCAATTCTGCTACAATGACTGGGTGCTGATTGAGGAGAAGCGGGAGCGGAACATGTTCCTCAAGAGTCGCGCCCACTTCAGGCTACCCAATTGCACAGCGTTGCCGCATTACGATGCTAGCATGCGGCGTTCCAGCTGCTCCTACATAGGACTAACCGAGATTAAGGAGTCGGAGGTCAGCTGTGAGTATTAGCCACTCATTGGCATGGCCTTGTTTTTGATCATGGCTTCTTATAGATGACTGTCGCAATGGCAACGGCCGCTACTACATGGGCACGATGAATGTGAGCAAGTCGGGCATACCCTGCCAGAGGTGGGACACCCAGCATCCGCACAAGCACATCCAGCCGCCGCTGGTCTTTGCCCAGCTGACCGAGGGCGAGAACTACTGCCGCAATGCAGGCGGTGAGGAACCGCAGCCCTGGTGCTATACTCTGGACGAATCAGTGCGCTGGCAGCACTGCGACATTCCTATTTGCCGTAAGATTAGTTTCCACTACAGTTTCCCGCAGCAGGGATTAATTGCATCTTTTGCCTTGTAGCTGACTATGTGGATCCTAGTGCCAAGGATCTGAATACGCCCATTAAGATGGAGGAGTTTTTCACGCCATCTATGATATTTCTGCTAGCGGGCATTGGCTTCATTGGCATTGTGGCTCTGCATCTGATCATACTACTCGCCTACAAGCTGTCCAAACACAAGGATTACACTCAACCGTCGCAGGCAGCGCACGGCGAATGCGGTGCCTCCGTGCGAGGGGATTGCAATTTGTCTGCCAGTCGCGAGACGCTCGGCTCAAACGCTTTTGCCGCCACGAACGCCACGAAGTGCGGCACCATAAGGAGCACCGCAACTATTCACAGCAACTGCATCATGCTGACCACTACTGCAGCGGTGCAGGAGCCCAAGACGAAATTAAATGCACGCCTCGAGAAGCTAGAGTATCCGCGTGGCGAGATTGTCTACGTACGCTCGCTGGGCCAGGGCGCTTTCGGGCGCGTCTTTCAGGCCAAGGCGCCTGGCCTGGTGTCGGGCAATGAGGAGCTGCTGGTGGCCGTCAAGATGCTAAAGGACGATGCCAGTGATCAAATGCAAACGGACTTTGAGCGTGAGGCCTGCCTCCTAGCCGAATTTGATCATCCCAACATTGTTAAACTGCTCGGCGTCTGCGCTTTGGGCCGGCCCATGTGTCTGCTCTTTGAGTACATGTCGCCGGGGGACCTCAGCGAATTCTTGCGGGCCTGCTCGCCATATGCGACACACCAGGCGCAGCCGCGCAATCGACAGCAGCTAGAGGAGCTGCAGCTGCTCCACATGGCCGCCGATGTTTCCGCCGGCATGCTGTTCCTGGCGGAGCGCAAATTTGTGCATCGCGATTTGGCCACGCGCAACTGCCTCATCAACGAGCAGATGCAGGTGAAGATCGCGGACTTTGGTCTGTCGCACAAGATCTATCTGCAGGATTATTACAAGGGGGATGAGAACGATGTCATACCCATACGCTGGATGCCCATCGAAAGCATTCTCTACAACAAGTTCTCACTGGAGTCGGACGTGTGGGCCTTTGGTATCTGCCTGTGGGAGATCTTCTCCTTTGCCCTGCAGCCCTACTATGGCCTCACGCACGAAGAGGTCATCAAGTACATAAGGGAGGGCAACGTGCTCGGCTGTCCGGACAACACGCCGCTGTCCGTCTACGCCCTGATGCGCCGCTGCTGGAACCGCAAGCCCAGCGAGCGCCCAGGCTTCGCAGAGATCAATCATTGCATTCAGCACAGCATCGCCGAGTGCGAGTGCAAGGCGATGCTCTAGAATCCACATTCTAGACTCCAGTCAACCACAGCTAATCGAAATTATTCCGTCATATTTCAGCCATTTGAAATGGATCCGTATCCGTATTCGAAATCTTAATGCTCTCCAGTTGTCTTCCGGAGCAGACGCACTAAGCACACACATAATCAAAGTACGGAGCGTACCATGAACTAACTATCAACTGAATTACCAAAACAAAACAAAAAGAAATGCATGAAAATGTCCAAAGTTTATCAATTCGTGGAGTTATTTAAGTCTTCATTATTTTATAATAATTTTATTTATTTCGGAGGCAATTATTTCGCTGCACTTTTATAACTTTTGTTTCGATTTGGTTTATATCATTTTTCTTTTGTTAGTTATTTCATGGAACCTCAGATGGTTAAACACCATAGTTAAACTCGTCTTCGTACTCGTATACATATACACAAGTATTATGATTAATACAATATATAATTATGATGTTCTTTGATGATATTATACGACGATTATCATTATGATATTCTTTCCACAACGAACGCATTTAGTCAGCCATTTTATTGGTACTCGTACTCATATCTAGTCCGTAGACAATATAAGTTTAATTATTTTTAAATGTAATAATAATATTTGCGCATGTATGTATGCCCAGTGGATTGAATTCCAATCGGTTTTTACTAGATTTAAGCTTAAGAGCACCTTGCCAACGGTGCTCCATACTCGGGATATTTTATCACATTGGAACACTTTTGAAAACGAATCACAAAACACCGAAGACCATCAAAACAATAAGGAATATAAAATATGAAATATTTAGAGAACTGTCTACAGCCTCAATTTCTTAGGACATTTACATAATAATCTTGTAACTAATATGTTGATGTAATTTGTACAATATACATTTCATAATCAAAATTCAGAATGTCTTTCTTCATTTCTACTTATCAGCAATAGTATCCATAATAGTAGTCATAGTCGTAGGGATACGGACGACGACACGGATACGAAATAGGCACTGGCACTGGCAAGACTCCGATGCCTATACCACCGCCGTAGTAACGAGTTCTGTAGCCGCCGTAGCCTCCATAGCCGCCGTAGGGGCGCCCATAGCCACCTGGGCGTCCTCCAGCCCAACCGCCTGGGCGTCCTCCACCCCAACCGCCTGGGCGTCCTCCACCCCAACCGCCTGGGCGTCCGCCGCCAAAGCCACCACGTCCACCGCCAAAGCCACCGCGTCCACCACCATGTCCGCCACCACCGTGTCCTCCACCACCGTGTCCTCCACCACCGTGTCCTCCACCACCGTGTCCTCCACCACCGTGTCCTCCACCACCGTGTCCTCCACCACCACCACCTCCACCACGCGCCAACGAAAACTGCAGGCAATCGAGCAGCAAGGCGAATAAGAAAAGTATCCAAAGTTTCGACATTTTTAGAAAACAGTTCTGTCGTGTTCTGTGCCTTATTGCGACTAAAACAATTTCATTTGATTTCTGGATTGGCAAGTTCTAAATACTTATACCAAATTAATTAGAGTATTCATCATAATTGACGTAAACTCAACTCTTCGTGCTGGAAGTCCCCCACATCGCGCTCAAATATCAATTTTCGCATACATATATGTGTATATTTGTTGTTTGGCAATACAAAACAGAGCTTAACTTGGCGATATCACAGCAGCCTAAAGCCTAAAGTCTAGGATCTAGACAATACATTTAATATGATACTTAAACAATAGGTTACATCTAAACAAATATGTATATCGGCGTGGGTTCAGTGCATTTTGGGGCAGTTGGAATTCTTGCTGAGCACAAGTCTTTCGGGGTCGAGAGAGAGTCGCTTAAGCACATCATAGATCTTCTCTCGGATCTCAACTACAAAGTCTGTCTCGCGTCCGAGTACCCAGATCTGATCGGCATAGCCTAGGGAGCCAATGCTGCCACATGACCACAATATGGCAAAGTTTTCGTAGTCCGTGTAGAGCACCTGGTATTTACCAGAACCGGGCAACAGGCGGGCAATCACCTCCGGAAAACGAGTATTGAACTAATGGAATTGATATGGTTGAATTGAATTGTTATTGTTATTGACGGAATAATTGATTGACATACCTTAAAGTCCATAATAGAGGATCTGCTGTTCTCTGGCGTGGCATAGCCCAGATTTACATTGGGATTACCAGTGCTATAATTATAATTAATATATGCAGATAAATCGATAAGGTTCGCTTATATCCATTTAAGTCCACCACTTACATGCGATTGACGGTTTTTATGGCCACCTCCAGTTTAAAGTTGTTGAACTTGGACAGGTCCGCTTTGTTGTAGGGCTCAAACTCGAAAGTGGTGCAGCCCGATGCAATTTCGGGCAAATAGAATGAACGCTCCACCTCAAACCAGTGGCCAAGCACCTAGAAATGTTTATATGCCATCGTTGCATTAGAAACAAGATCAATAAGATCGCCTGCCAGCGTTTCACTTTGTGGTGATGAGTAAGCAATTAACTGGGTTACTATTATACAAAAAAAGAGATAAAAAAACAACAACTGCCTCCACTCCCAGCGTAAAACATAAACACTTCAAGCATTTTTATTTATTTTGTTGTTATTTTGGTAAACTGGTTTTTAGTGCTGGCAGAGTCCAAGCAGTGACCAGTAGCCGATTCCACAGATAGCTATGGGCTGTGATAAAACCCTCACTTTATACAATTTTATTCTTGGGGTCGGGGTCTTTGCCCCCGCCCAAGCGAACGATGTCAAAGTGCCCTTTAACGCTCACGCTTATCAACTCAATTGGACTCGACGATTTATCCAATTGCTTGTAGCTCAAAGTCCACACAACGATGCTGCATCCCCAACGCGTAGCTGCTCAGCGGGGAACTGCATACGTGACACGAGAAACGCACTATCTAACACGATATCGTTAAATAGTTCAATTTTGTTCCTTTGTAAAGTCAACTGAAACATTTATTTAAGTCAATTATAAGCCCAGTTTTCAGTCTGTTTCGACTTAAACTATAACTAAGATAAACCAAATTAATGTGCAGTGCATTTTACAGACAAAGTTCTATATTTTTTTCAAATGTTCTATATTTGTTGTCCCTTACTCAAATTGAATTTCAATTTGATTTCATTCTTAGTGCCATCTCTAGCAGCTCTGCTCGGTTTGCAGCTCTCACTCGGTTATTATGATGTATGATATATGTTGGATATGGTAATTTGGTTTCATTTGCGTTGGAACTAAGTGATTTCAAGGCGGTCAACTGAATATAAATGGGCTTATGTGCAAGTTCCCAATCCCCTTCCCCCGCACATGATTAATGTAATTGTGCTGCTAAATTGATTAAGGCAATTTTCTAGTTTGTCCAACTTAAAAACAACAAAACGCACAACGACAACACGAAAAAGAGCTTTGGTCTCATTGTTGTTGTCCTTGGCGTGCCAAAGACGTTAGCTGCTTGCTTGGACATGGTCAATAGCCAATAGTGATAGTTGTAGTTGTAGTCTTCTTAAATATGATAAAGAAGTGGATTGTTTGCCATTGGCGACTGCACGACCATCATAACGATTGAAGATATACGCAGATGTGCTTGTAAGGTTTATTAAGTTGTTTTATCTCCTTTGCTGTAAACTGGTTTGCACTTTTACATGGTTGCACACACCTAAAATTGGTTCAAGTTCAACTTTATGCACAATCTATAAAACTGAAATAAAAATACCATTGCCTTTGACGCCTTGTACTAATTAATGGAAAATTTCACAGATGCTCTTTGTTTTGCTGTTATTCAACTTATAGTGCGAAAATTATATATAAATGTGTATTAACATTTATTGGTAACTTACGCGACTCATATTAAACTTTGGCATCGACGGATACTTCGGGCAACGTCCAAATCCATAGGCTTGGGTCTGATCAACAACTGTCAATAGTAATACAGACGACGCTAGCAAAACTCGCAAAATTGCACAACATTTTTGCTGGCTCATTTTGGCAAATCCGAAAGCACAAAATGTTGCTTACTGGGTTAAAGATTGGCACAGTTTTTATTTGTGTTTGTTATTATAATGCGTCGATTTGTTCTGCGTAGAATGTTTATTCGGGGGCAATGAATTCACTTTGTTATGCACAGTGCAACTTCCGTTTATGATGTCAGTTGGCCAATGAACGGAGCCGTTGGATTTTCATTTCCTCAAAGCGATGCGAGTCTTGTTATTTTTTTCTTGTTTGTTTGGTTTTTTAATTGTAATTGTTACTATCAATGTTGTTGTTGTTGTTACTCGGTGTACCTATTAATATTCCGCATAAGAAATGTGCGATAATCAAAACGTGCTGCTCCTCGAGTCTCACTGGGCTTGGAAGAGTGGGTTGACTTGGTTGGCTTGGCGAGTGCAGCAAACAACAACACAAAGAGTGAAAATTAAGCGAAGCGGACACTTGTCGGTCTTCAAAACAAACAATAAAAATAAATACAAACACAAATATTTGTAACTAGGTTGGCTCGTGCCCGACTAGGCGTTACGTAAAAGAAAATCCGAAAACCAGACCAGGCTAAAAAATGACAGGCGAGACAAGGCATGACAAGACGAGGTGAGATGAGGAGAAGTGAACCAGCTGCCGCATAGATCCCGCCTCCTAGAGTGTAGCCAGTTCCGAGTTCCAAGCAAATGCCGAATGCAACGGCAACTGGTTACTAGTTAGTTGCACTTAGTGAATGGGTGAGCGCACTTTCAATGTTTTAGTGTGCACCTCAAAGCTATTGCGCATTCATTCATCATAAACAAAAGTAAAAGGTCCAATAAAGGAAGTCTTTCTTTGTTTCTCTTGTTCGCAAATGTGTCATGAACTTTTCAGTTTGGAGATGGCAATTATTTACGGCAAAACTTTGCCCCTGAGCCACGCCCCAAGCCGGATCCGGTGCAATGCGAGATATGCGAGACACTTGGAAGTGTCATTTATCGAGCGTCGGACAAATTTAATTGAAGTGGTGCAAGTTCAAGATAGCTAATAATTAGCCAAGCAAATGCATAGGAGAAAATGGTAAAATTTCCACATGCAAAATGAAGGAAGTCGACGCATAGTTTATTTTATGACACACACATTTTGCAATAAATGACAAGTTATTAGCCATTTACCACAATCAGGCAATGAAAATCCGCAGTTGGTTGGCTAACCAAGCAACCAATTTGAAATCAAAACAGCTGGAAAAAAAGTGTTAATTTTGCAGACAGACAAACAGCTGCAGAAGCAAACAAAAAACGCAAAAGTGATTCGTTCAATTACAAATGCCTTTAATAGTGGCCTTTCACAGTTCAGATGTAATTTGCAATTGCCAATTATACTATTTTTATTTTACTGCTGCTTTGTCACTTTGAGTGCGCCTTGTTGTTTTATTGTTTTTATGTTATCTCTTTGTTTACACGTTTGACTGCTGCACGTTCTTTGGCATTTGCTGTACGTTAAATCTCGGTCTAGAAAGTCTAATTTAAAACTGACCCCGCGGCAATCTTCTTTTCCTTCATAACCACACCGGACGACCGTTGAAATCATACTGACTGATGTTTATCGCATAGTTATTTGAATTGCAATCAGCGTGACCGTAGTAAAGAAGAATATTATTAAGTGTGCACACACTGGCAATATAATCGATAGTCTTATCGCTCTAATCAGCCGGCCTCCACAAATTTGCCGAATACCAAACAAATAGAAAACAATTTTTTTAAACGAATTAATTATTTGTTTACTTTATTAACCAATGGCGGCTGCATAGTGCTTGCAGCTAATATAAGGTATAAAGTTGGTGATGGCAGCCTGTGTGCTATGTTTCGACTGCTGCAAGACGGGCGAGTCGTATAAGATATTTTCCGAGGCCGGATTGCGGCTCAAAATTTGCAAAACAATAAACAAACATTTTTGGCTGGAGGTAAAAATGGGTTTCATGTGCTTTTGTGCATTCGAATTATGTTAATCTCTTTCGCAGCTGAGCAACGCAGCTGGAGGCGAACGCGAGGAAATTTGCCACCAGTGCTGGCAGGTCGTGAGCAACTTTAATAAATTATACGAGCGAGTCTACAACTTGCACCAGGAGCGCCTCTGTGATGTGAAGAACGTCACCATTGAATTCTGTGATGAGGCGGAGGCAGCGAATCCTCTAGCGCTTGGCGGTGAACTGGATGCACTCGCCGAGGATTTCTTTGCGTCGGGCGATGTCAAGGTGGAGGTGAACGAACTGGAGCCGCTGCCCAAGCTCGAAATGCTCGATGAGCCAGTGGTCGAGGAGCAGAGCAGGGCATCCAAACGTACAAGTGCCGAGCATTCAGCTGCTAAGAGGCGCATCAAAAATGAACAGCTAACCATTTCCAGTGACTCGGACGGGGACATTCCCTTAGCTGAGTTCCTTGATCTTAAAACGACTGCAAAGCCAGGAGGAGTAGTAGCAGCAGCAGCATCGCCGCTCATTAGACGACAGCTGCGAAGAAGCACTCGACGTGGTCGCCGAGAGAAAACCCCATCGGAATCGCTTTCAACCAACTTGAAAAAAGAATCGGAATCTGATGATGCTGACCCTGATGGTGATGATGACAATAATGATAATGATCAGGATATGGATTTTGTGGCCGCAGAAGCAGTGCTGGGCACTGAGGACAGTGCCAGTTCCAGCGAGAGCAGCGACAGCGACTCTGGTGACAGTCTGCCCGATGTCGAGCCGGAGGAGCGCTACGCGGAGATACCCAAACGGGTTGTAGTTAAGCCCAAAAAGTATCGAAAGCGTCCCAAACCGTTGGTCGCGCCGGTACGCATGAGTCGCGACGATCTCGCCAAGCGACGTGCGCAACAAAAGAAATACGATGAGATTATATTTGAGTTTTTCAAGAAGCTGCCATGTCACGTATGCAATCTGTTGGTGCCCAATTTCGGAGACATGCGTCGTCATCTGCGCATGTCCCATAACATCGAGAGTGGCTTCATTGCCTGCTGTGGTCGCAAGTTTCACATACGCAGGGGTCTGGCCGAGCATGTGCTGGTGCACAATAACCCGGAGCACTTTATGTGCGCCCCGTGCGGTCGCGTCTTTCAGGACTCCAAGACGTTGGAGGCGCACGAACAAACGCATACGAATCCCATGGCAGATGCGAAAGATAAACGCATTTACCCATGCGACAAATGTCCGAAAACCTTCACCACAAAGGCTGCCGTCGAGTATCACATCATGTCGAAGCATGTGCCCAAGTCGGACTTCAAGTACACCTGCCCCGAGTGCAATAAGAAGTAAGCAAGACTTTTCTCATTCCTCTTCACTGATCGCAATTGTAATCTTTGCTTAAAGGCTGCCCACAGAGCGAAAGCTGAAGGAGCATCGACGATACATGCACGATCCGGAGACGGCTATCATTTGCGACAAGTGCGGCAAAACGTTGCGTACCCAGGCCAATCTTAAGAAACACCACGAGCTGGAGCATTCCGATGAGCCACGCCCCAAGCCGGATCCTGTGCAATGCGAGATATGCGGCACCTGGTTGCGCCATTTATCCGGCCTCAAGCAGCACATGAAAACGGTGCACGAACCGCCGTGTGGCGAGCATCGCTGTCCCATCTGCGACAAGACATCGACTAACTCCCGAGCACTCAAGCGGCACATTTACCACAATCATCAGTGCGAGCGAAAGTTCCGCTGCACCATGTGCGAGAAGGCCTTCAAGAGGCCACAGGATTTGAGAGTAAGTTAGGTCTGATAGACTAAATGGAAATATAATAATTGTACGCTTGCCAGGAGCACACATCGACGCACACGGGCGAGGTCTTGTACACCTGTCCCAACTGTCCGCAGACGTTCTTCTCGAATGCCAACATGTACAAGCATCGCCAGAGATTGCATCGCGCCGAATGGGAGGCGGATCGCAAGAAACCACTGCCACCCAACATAATGCAGCAGGCTGCCATGAAGAAGCGACCGGGCAGCAAGGCTGCCGCCCCAACGCTGTTCCCCCCATCCGCAGAGCCGTCAACTGCACCAGCTGCCCAAAAGCCAGAATCGCAACAGCCACAACAACCACAACAACTGCATTAGTATTTAATATTTATGACATAGTGATAAGTTAAAGGAAGGAACTCATAAATATACTCTAGGCATAAGGACACATCCATTAGATTAAAGAATACGATTACAATTACGACAACTAATGTTTAGATTTAATGCTCATCCTGTGGAATGCGGATTGTCTCACAGATGCCCTCTTCCCGGTGCACGCTGGCCCAGTGCTGCGACAATTGCTGGCAGATGGCTCGGCGGAACACCATGCATGTGATGTGCGGCAACTTCTCGAAGCGAATGCGCAACAGGCCCAGCTTGGCTAGGGCGAAGCGCCAGTTCTTCATGATGCTGGCGTTTTTGCCCACATGCTGCGAATCGGGTGTGATGATGACTAGGATTCCCTCGGGTCGCAACAGCTCATAGGCTTTCTGGCAGCAAAGCAATCGCTGATCTGCACTGGGCATGTATTCGAGCAGTAGGCTAAAGATGACGCAGTGATAGTAGCCAGCAGGTAATCGCTTCACACTCTGATCCCTTATCTCGGGTTCCGTCAACATGCCATCCACGTCAACCGTGAGGAAGTCTGCCTGCAGCACGAGTGCACCCGGTGCGGGGCAGAGATCGAGGGCCGTCACTTCCAGGTGCGGAGTGTTGCCGAAGGGATTGAAACAGCTGCCCACATCCAGTACACGCAGCTTGTCGGGCGGCTCTTCCATGTAGGCGCACTCAGCATCGGCCAACTCATTATAGGAGGCCAGCAGTCGCTGCTCGCGCAATCGCTTCTGCAGATAGATGCCCTCGATGTAGAAGTACTTGGTTATATAGTCGATGGCCCACTTGATGCGACTGCGTGCATGCAGCTCCGTCTTGCTGGCATTCGTTTCCCAGATGCCAGCCAATTGCTGCATTGCATCCGCATATTCTGCCAGCTTTTCAGCATTATGCGGTCCAGTGTGTTCCTGCCAAGCGCGCTCGGCACCGTACAATTTGGTGAGTTGCCGCAAACTGTCGTGGCAGTTCTTCACTATGTTGGCCAAGCGTTGATGCTCCTCGGTCGCCATGGATTTTATTTCGTTTCTCCCGAGGCGCAACAAATGTGTGTGTATATTCGAGATGAACGATATTTTCATGGGGATACACATTAATTTGGACGCCACTGTAAAAAATGTATACATTGCCCCTTTTTATTTACTATCAAGGCGCAACAGCTCACATAAACAAAAGTGTGGCCAGCTCTACAAAAAGAGTATAACAAATCATTATTTTCATTCTTTGACCATAGGGTCTCACTTTACACTTGACTATACGGCCAAATTTTCAAAAGGAAGAGTAAAGCTTAAAATTCACAGAGTGCAACTAATCGGAAACTAATTATACGGATGTCTGATTTCGGCTGAATCATTGAGTGCCACTTGTTTTCAATCTTTCAGAACCAAATATTAGCTATTTAATAACCGTTTATGAATCGCTTAGAATGTTTAACAATTTAGCAACCTACTAAGGTCAATGGCAATATACTTGACATGTGTTAAGTAAACGCAGTGAATAACATTAATTGCCTAAGCTGTTTTCTACTCGAGTTGAACCGGTTGTTTGGTAATTGAATTCATAACAAGTATAAGTTAAGTAATGAATATCTCAAGTACGGCTATTATTCGAAAGATAAAACAAGTCGAAGTAAAAACAATTGTCTCAACTATAGTATATTATTTACTTATATGATGATTAGGTATGCAGCGATCGACACGCGGCATACGCTAGACAATTGCGGAATGGGTGTATTTGTAACGTATTTGTCATCACAACAAAGAAGACTTGGCCACTCGCCTTTGTATGCATATTGATAAGACTAGGGCCAGCACATTAATAGACAATAATTTTTCGAAATTCGACTTGGACTTTCTTATCATCGCCCACATACATAAATACACTGGAATGTTGCGAACTACAGCCAAAGATATATGTAGAACATGCGTGTTTATAGTTCTAGAATGGTATCACTCTAAAGGTCAACATTGTGTAAAAATACATGCATAAAACGTGTGACGCACACAGGCTTTTGTTTATGTCTATCGCAACATGACAACCAATTAGGGTGTGCTTGAATTGCAGACACGCTGTAAATAGCTCTGAATTGAGGTAGCTAATCTGCACATTCATTTATGACTTTCCCAATACCCCTTAAGGCTACTTGAATGTATCTTAATCACACAGAAAGGTGTAACATTTAAAATGGTGTATAGACATAGAAAGTGCGAAGGAGCAAAACAGAAGGACTGTGAGAGCAGAGGCCAGTTTAAGCTTATCAAAACACTTACATTCCACTTGTAATGTAATGCTACAGATCTTAATTATAGGTGGAACACACTCTTTGCACCCCACACTTTACCATACTAATATATGATTCTATGTTAGTTGATAAGTAGTACTAATAACCCAGTTCAATTAGTACAATTGAGGTGACAAGTACTAACATAGAGACGCCAGACTGGTCTCAGCATGTTGATAAGCCTAATCTAACAGATTTTTAGATTCCATAAATTTATAGTATAGCAAGTATTACCCGTAAAGGTTAACAAGTATAATACTCCTATTAGTCGACAGACACTGATGAAAAGTCAAATATTTTGTACTTTCGGGTATGCGGTTTGTTATTTGTTTATCAGGCATTGCTTATCGTTGAATAATCACTGAAATGGGTTCTTAAAGTGTTAACAGCGATTTCGGATGGTCGCTTGGGTAGCGATAAGGATAAGAACGCAATCGAAATTCATTCGTTCAACAGTTCAGTCGTTAAGGGGTCGTCTACCCAGTCGCATGCTTCTGCCTTGAACTCCACGCTTCGCTTCAGAACATCAAATCGAAATGAAAGTCGAATGGGCGCCGGCAAATGTGCCGCCCAAGCGTCGCTTGGAGACCTTCATTACTGGCCTGTTTACATTGTTTTTCTTCACGCTACCTCTGACGTCACTTCTGTTATTGGTTACACTTCTGGTAAGTTGCATCAAAATCCAATAATTTGTTTCAAGTCCCTATTTATTAATTATGCTGTGCAGTTCTATGGTGGATTTGTGATACGCAGTCTGCTGGTAATCTACACGGCTTACATATATGTTGATCACAAGCGGAATTACTCAGCTATGGACACCAATGGGTAGGTCTACCATCTCTTATTCTTCCTCAAGACATATACCTTCACGCTTCAATCTGTTTAGCTGGATGATAAATCGCTCGAATTACATATATCGCATTTATCGTAATTATTTTCCCGTATCATTAGTGAAGACTGCCGATTTGCCGGCTAATAAAAACTATATACTAGCCAGCTTTCCACATGGAATTCTTGGGTAAGATATCTTATCAAGTAATATTGCACTTATATATAGAATACATATGTAATATACTACTCACTCCATAGCACGGGCATTTGCATCAATATGGGTCTCGACATTAGCCATTGGCTGAGGCTCTTTCCCCAAGTGCGTCCGAAGGTAGCCACACTCGATCAGCATTTTGTGATACCCTTTCTCAGGGATTTGCTGCGCGGGTGGGGATTGATTTCGGTCTCCAAGGAATCACTGGCGTACTACCTCACCAAGCCCAATGATCCGAAGCATCCAAACAATCGCGATGGATTCACATCCAATGCAGTGGCCATTTTGGTGGGCGGCGCTCAGGAGGCACTCGATTCGCATCCCGGCAAATACATTCTCACCCTGAAGAATCGCAAGGGCTTTGTGAAGATGGCCATACGGACGGGGTAAGTGTATCTGAAACTGGGCATCGAATAAAATCTGACACTATTCCATGGCACAGTTCCTCCATTGTACCAACGATCTCGTTTGGTGAAGTCGACATCTTTGATCAGGTTGACAATCCGCCAGATTCGATGCTGCGTCGCATACAGACGATGGTCAAAAAGCTGACGGGCATCTCACCGCTGATACCCGTGGGAAGAGGCTTCTTCAACTATACTTTTGGCTTCTTGCCCTACCGGCGACCCATTGTCCAAGTTGGTAAGTGCTAAAAACTGATCCTGACTTTGAATTTGTTTTCTAAATTGCGAACTTGTCTATTCCAGTTGGAGCACCAATTGATGTCATACAAAATGCGCAGCCGGACCCAGCTTACGTGGATGAGATCCATGGCAATGTAATGGAGGCACTGGAGCGAATGTTCGATCAGTATAAGGATAAATATATGCCCAATTCAACAAAGACGAAGCTGGTCATACACTAAACAACTCTCTCATGAGAGCGTCGTATTTGACATTTTAAAATCAAAGATATAAGGTCACACTTAGACTCAACACGTTGCTTTCAAATGCGTTTGAACTGAAAAGTGCTGATAATATAATCAAATAATGATATTAATGATGAAATAAGCACCAATACGCATAAATTATAATATTCGCTGTCTTTTGGAAGTTCAAAAGTGATTAAAATGATTTAAGTTCTAGATGAAATGTTTTATAAGCATTTGATAGCTATTTGTACACAATAAAGAAGGTTAGTTGGTTAATTTTAACGAAAGCGTATGTTCTTTTATTATTATTATTAATATTATTATTAATTTACCAATTAAATTTATTACTTCGTACATAAATATTATATACAAAAAGAAAAGTAGGATTCGAATTTCATATTGGAAAACTTAACTAAACGTTGCTTTTATGTTTGTGCCATGATCTTTAATCCCATTTTTTCCATTTTAATTTTTAACTTTTCGTTTGTATATACTATATAGAATTTTGGTTTAACAACTATATATAAGGAATTTTAAAAATACAATGTTATGCTACACTAAATTCAATCGCAGAATTTTTCGAGTAAGGTACAATTAATTTTGGATTTCTTTTCCTTTTTTTTTTTAGCAACAAATCACCTTTTTGCAATAAGTACTTACTAAAACAATATTTTGGGATTTAAATCATATGAAATAACCTATAGAACTTTTTTTTCATTACTAAACTATATAAAATATCTACAAATATTACTTCCAAAATAAAAGACACAAATCTATTAGGGAATTCTGTAAAAGTACGCGTACAATACAATACAATACAATTTCAGAAGGAACACTTGGCATAACTGGGTTTTGGATTGGGTTTTTGGTTATGTGAGTACGAGTTGAGGGTTTTATGTTTTGTTCATTGTTCTTTGTCGTGGCATAAGACACCATACACCAGCTCACCTACATCTGGGTATAGAAAATGCATTGCTGTCATACATGTGAAAAATAGTAATGTTTATCGGCTTTAACAACAACAATTTCTCAAGTATTTCTTTTTAAGACATATGTACTCGCTTTATGTATATGATTATCTCTGTAACTGTAGTAAAAACTAAATATATTCTGTGGGCTTCTGCTTAGAACGTACTCGTAATATTTGTATATTGCGGCTAGTTGAATATTTCGCTCATTTCCTATAAATCGCTTTCTATATATTCTTGCATATTTTTGGAATCTAGTAATGCGTATGTCTGTGGGTGGCAAAAATATATATATGTGTGTGTATGTGTGTGTGTGTAGTTTGTACTATAAGCAATTGAATTGCTGTACATTCTAACTATATAAATATAAATATAATTTGATTAATTTGTTTATAGCAATATAAAATGTTTAAGTTAGTTTTTGGCATAATTTATATGTGTTTGTATGCAGTATGATGATGAGTTAACATTTTTCAAAATTGGATTTTCATTTGGTTGCTATCAATTATTAAAGAGCCTAAAAACATTTGCTAATTCCATATCATATCATATCGTTTAAATGCTAGCTCTCTTTAAATTATTTCTACGTTTTAGGTACTAGCCAGGCAGCCGAATTGCGAATTGGGCGCAACAATGCAAAAAGGTTTACGATATTTGCTGTGGTTCCAAAAAGCGTACTTCTTTTATCTAAATTGGTTTTCATATTTTTCACTTGTGGTTTTTTTTAGGTTTTTTTTTTTTTTTTTGGTTTTGGTTGCTTTAAATCAATCCCTGAGTGCATTTTTACTTTTTTTTTTGGTTTTGTTTGTAACCGCTTTAATGCTCTGCTTGCTTTATTGCTGCTAGGTTTTCTTGGTTTTTGGTGTTTTGCTTGTTATGTAATAAGTAAAAACGTTTTGGTTTTTTTTTTCTTGTCTAGAAAGATTTCAGTTTTCAGCATTATAGAATTGAATTGGTTGTGTGCTGCTTGCGCGCGAGTGCCCTAATTGAAAAAGTTATTTATTTATTAACTACATTTAGATACGAAGATTTTACGTTTTTAGTTTTACCAATCTCAAAAATTTGTGGCTTGTGCTTTAGTTAAGTCGAGAAATAACGTTAAGTAATTTGCTAATTCAATGTTTTTCTTTTAAATATATGTTTTTTCTTTCTTTCTTTTTTTTTTTTGAGCGCAAAAGGTGCATGGAAGATTAACAAGGACTTAAGATGTGTGTGAGTGTGTAGGTGTGTGTGTGTAGGTGTGTGTGAGTAGGTGTTTGATTTTCTGTTTTGGCTTAAGCCAAGTAACATTGAACATTTATTAATCGTTAGGTTGTTTGTTCTCTTTTATTGGTGTTTCGATTGCGGGCCTAACGGTGAGCTCTAATTAATTTTAATTAATTTAATTTAGTTTAATGTGTTAATTGTGTAAGTATGTATCTACAAAAGATTTATTTACGCCCTTCCTTTAACAACTTCAAAATATATATGAATTTTGTTTCCGTTTTTTGTGTTTTATTTATGTTGACATATGTATATTTATATATATGTATGCTTTAATATATGTATATATATATATATTTTTTTTTTAGTTTATTTGGTTTTAATGTGTATATTTAATATATATAATCTTGTATTTTCTTTTTCGCTTCATTTTTGTTTTCGCATTGTATAATTACAATTGAATTTTTAGTATGTACGTATTTGTTTTGTTAGTGGGGCTCGCTTTCATTGCTTTCATCGCTTTCATCGCCTTCATACTCCGCCGATAACTCAGTTATGGGTATAACATATGCACTATATGTGGATAAGCACATCTCAGAGATACAATTATTTTCTTAAATTTTGTTTAACTACAACAATGTTTCAGGTTCTGTAATCGAATTATCATTTTGTTCAGCTTGCTGGCAATTTTTCAGCTCCTCAATTGGCCAAATAACGATTGCTAATTTCATAAATTTATCAAATTTGTTTAATTGTTTGCAAATTAACAAAATTGTATAGCTTATTAATTTCATGCACTTCATAAGAATGTTTTACATGCAGTATTGGTTTTTATTGGGGTTACATTTTAATTTAGCTATCAGGTTGCGTGTTTCTCTTGTTCTTGCTTTATCGGGCTACACTATATATAGTAGTATATCTTCTAGTTCTACACATGATCAGCTCGCGTTCCATTTGGTTAGTTTCAAATTTAAACCTACACAAAAGTCTAATTCAACAATACAACAAAAAAATACTCTTATAATTAGTAAAGAAAACAATAGTACAATTCTATAAAATTCATAAAAAATTGCATTATACGTTTGAGAGTGTGTATATTTGTGTGTTAATGTGTGTTTGCGTATGTTTCGGTGTGTGTGTATATGTATGCTTGGTGGATACAGCTGTCTAAACAGCCACAATGGCCGCCATCTACGAAGCAGTCGGCACTGGATTAAAATAATGCAGGCCATTGGTCTGTAATAAGAGAGGAGAGGGGGAGAGAGATGGGTTTCCATTTAGAATACAGATTATTTCAAAATTAATGTGTTTAACACCCACCGCCATATCGTATTCGGTAATGTAGGCGGGTATTTCCAACTGATCCTTTGTGATGGCCGAATACAAGTGTTCCACGCCGGGCAGCGAGTGCACCTTGGCTTTGATGGCTGGCGCCATGAATGTGGTGAACCACCAGGTCATCATTTTAGTCCAGAACGTGGGATGCACTATGTAGAAGGCCTTCAGATTCTTCTTGTATCTGTGCGAAAGATAGTTGATAGCAGAAATATTATTTAAACAGATGCATTTCAACTCGATTACTTACTTGTATGGCAAGACACTGTAGACCTCACGCAGCCAATGCAACGATGGATAGTTGTTTGTGGATGTGAGTGTGTGGAAGTATGCAATGACATAATCGCCTTTGACAATCGGATCCAGCAGTTTTATCAGATACAACAGTGCCTGGCAGAAGCGAACAATATATTAGTCATCTTCGAATGCATCGATTAGCTGAAATGTCGGCTCACCTTTTCCAAATCAATATTCTGCGCTGGAAACCATTTGCCACAGAATACAATCACAGGTCTGCCCAGACGATCCACGCCGCTCTGATATAGACAACCGATTCCAGATACCTCATTCAGATCCTCAACCTGTGCGCGCTGCAGAAGGCGTTCATATCTGTAACAGAAAAAAAGAAACCAAAAACACATGAACAAATATTCATCAAGGTTTTTCAGTGACTTCCAAAATTTCCTATAGTTCCTAATTTTCCTACAGATGTGCTAATGGCGGTTACTGTCAGATACATATCAAGTTTATGATTTATTTATCTGTCCGTCAAAGTGATTCAGTAGCTGTTGATGGTGATGATCACGAGTAGCCGAAATATTTGTTTGTGAATCGTAATTGTGTTTACCTTGTTAACTGCTCGAAATTTGCACCACGTTCGCATTCAAGTCTATCTGCTTGTATGTGTTTTGAAAGTATCAGTTTTATGAGTGCTTAAACAAGAGTATGACTTTTAAAGGGGATTTGCTTTATTTGTTGTGCTAAAATAAGCGCAAATATTTGTGCGATAAGCTTGAAAGCAAGCGGCCTAATTAAATATTAATTAATGTGGAACATATAAAAATAAACATCGAATTGCCATGTTTTTGTGTGGGGATATTCGTGACTACAGCGATCGTTAACAGGCAGTGGCTTAACAGGCTAACAGACAGTGGCTTAACAGGTTAACAGGCAGCAGCTTAACAGACTGCTAACAGCGGCTTAGACTGTTAACACACACATTAATAATTTGTTGTATATTTTCAATCTTAAACTAGCCAAGCGAAGATTAAATCACCTTGCTTCCACTGGCTGTATTTGGCTCAGTGTAGCACACCCGAGTGAGTCATTTTCGGCAAATCATTGACTCCGGGCACATATAAATTCAGGTGTTAATTAACCAGTTGCGGAGCTTATTTTTGGCACAGGCCCCACCAATTGCTGCGGCTGCATTAGTTTGCCCGTGCCTTGAACTGCGGCAATGTGACGCACCTAACAAATCTTTCTGTCCGGCAGCAGCTGACTGCGAGCGATAAGCGCACAAACCGTAAAATGAAAAGAGCAGCGACAGCATCTGCAATGCATGCCCAAATCGGATTAAGATAAGAAGCATCCAAGATTCTATAATGGAAAAGTGACGCATTGTGACGCAGTGTGCAAATAAGATAAATGTGCATATGCCACAGAAAAGTAATGTGTTTGTATAAACTATACTAATTATACCCTGTACTTATGCACATGAATTGTTTATTCCCGTGTGAAATTCGCTGGCAAACGTGCTAATTTTGCATGCAGTTTTATGTCTCAGTTAGTGTCTCAGAAATGCTTGAGATGCGGAAAACTAACTCAAGACTTGCATATTGTATTGTGATTGCGAGTTGCGTTCTTAGCGCAGCCCGGAAATATTCTTCTCTGCTGTATAAATTGATTACTACCCGCACATTGCATGCCATTGTTCAGTTTGAATTGGAAACTAACTAACTGGGTGGGCAGGTCTCAGGGTCGTAAACGTGGTTTCAATAATGCATGACTGCTGATGAGCCGTCCACAGGACCTTATCGGCATCGACAGCGACTGCAACAACGAACACGTTCATTGGTCATATCGAGCGCTATAAATAGATGACAACTAGTTGAAATTATGAGCAATAATCAGGTCGAGAAAACAATTGGGTTGTGGGTCACAGCAAATGACGTCACGCTATTAAAAAACAAAAAACAAAAATCAATTTGAAAATTGAAATGAAATGAAAGAAATGCCAAACGTTGTCAGAGAAGACCATTCTGTGTGTGGGCTAAAAAGTAGTTCAATCACTTCTGACTGTTAATGACTGACTGACTGACTGAGTGGCTGTCAGACTGACTGACTGACTGAGTGGCTGATTGGCTGACTGGCTGACTGGCAACGCTCAATTGATTTCTTGGGTCTTTCGTCTGTTTACCTCTCCTCGGGCGTCTCCATGAGCTCATCGGCGGCCATCATATCCCCAGTGGTCTCCTGCATGGGACTGGAGCCCAAGTCAATGGACGTCATGCCCTCGAGCATTGTCATTGTGGCTGGCTGCCTTAGATAGTTGGGTGATTTGGGTGGGTTGGGTTTATTGGTTGCTTGATTTGTTTCTGTTTCTGTTTTGCTGCCTCGCTTTTGCTAGCTGTTGTTCAATTATATTGTTTTTGTTCCCTTTTAAAGGTTTATCGATCGAGCGAAACGTTGAACGAATAACTATATGGAAATCGCGTATTTGCCTGGTGGGTGCACTTTCTCGGCAATTGACGCAAATGGCGCAGACGATTTGCCTCTTTCAGTGACTCTGCTTATAAATAGATTTCTCAATATTTTACTTTTGCCCGAAAAGTCGCAGCTAGTTTTTTGCCAGACTTTTGCGTTTCGTACGGAAGCCGCGTCAATAACACTAATTATGACAAACCGAAAAATGTGTAAACTTTTACAGATACAGATATATATATATATATATATTTATGTGTATATTGTATATAGGAATATAAGTATTGAGTTTATATAAATCAGTTGGCCAATCTATTCGAACCGTAACACGGACACACACGACCGTTCGCCACGAGCTGCGTTTCTCGACTGACTCGGCGGCTGCTTTTGGCTGCTCTTTAGTCCAAAATCCCTCTCTCTTCTCTCTTTCTCTCTCTCCGAAGCTCTCCCACGGCCACACGCGATTCGTTTGGATGGTACGTGTCTACACCAAGAGACTCAACTCACAGCACAGCACAGCACAGCAGCACCAACAACAGCAGCTGGAAGGAAGTTCGCTCTTCCTTCCCTCCCTCTTCAACTCTCTCTCTCTCTCTCTCTCTCTCACTCTCTCTCTGTTGGCGTTGCTCTCTCTTTTTCTGCCTTGCGTCTGCGCTTTTTTCAGCTGTGCAATGACATCAACAGCAACAACAACATTTGTTATAACAATAATAACAGTTGTGGGTGCACAGGACACAACTATCCAAGGACATGCTACCTGCCCAGTTGCCTGCCTGGTTGCCTGCCTGGTTGCCTGCCTGGTTGCCTGCTGGTTGCCTGCCTGGTTTGCATGCTGGTTTGCCTGCATGACAGCCGCCAATCGCATAGTGCAAATGCCAAGTCTGTCCAAGGAATCGGTTGAGAGCCGTCAAACGTTGGAGTTCTTTTGTGCCACTTTTTGGACAGCGCAACGTGACGTATGCGCAATTTGAATTTAAGCCAATGCAAATAGCCAACCAGCAAGCAAAACAAACAAACAAACAGTCAGCCATTAAGCAAGAGAGCATGTGATAAGTGTGATAAACTAGAAGATATCCTTAAATCAACTTGAACGCATTCTTGATGCTAACACTTTATTCACTAATAAAGCAAAACATCATATTTAATTGACTAGTTAAGATACCAGTTGGTTTATTATGCCATGTGCCACAAGTAGGTATGGCCATATTATGCCAGTTATAGCGGACTTCATTTGTGCAGGGTATAAACCGTGCCTGAACCTAGCTGAATGCTGAATGCATTGAACCAATCGTCACTGTGACTGGCTGTGAGTGGCTGTGACTGGCTGTGAGTGGCTGGCCTGTTTATGAATCCACACATTCCGAATAATTACATAAACAAACGTAATTTATTGAAATGAATTTAAGATTTAAATGACTACAAAATGCGATGACACCCGATCCGATCGAGTTGCGAGTCGCGATCAAGTCAAACAATTGCAACAAAATGTGCGGTTGCATTCAATGAACTGCAACATTCACGTGTTAATCACAGCCAGGAGGAGGGGGGGAGAGGCTGCTAATGTAGAATTAAGATGATTTCAATTAAGCTGACAGCAATAATGTCATCGCATTGGCATTGAAAGTGCAGCATAACTGAATTTCAAGTTGAAACATCAAAGTAATTTCGATTTATGCGAAACTGTTTCAGTTTTGGTTTTTATTTGTTTGTCATTTGCTATTCATATTTTGGATTTGGCTTGGATTCGTTTTGGGTTCACAATATGAATTGCGAAATGCAAATTGAAGCGCCACAAAGATATAAGGTAAACAAAAGATATTGCGAGGGCAGCTTCAAAACTTTGCGAAATCAAAATAGATCAATAAAAGATGCATCGATTGTAATTGATGCTTCTGCTATAAATAGAATAGTTATCTCTTCGTGAGTCATCCTTTGAACCACCCCTGTGAATGGTGTTTATTGTTATTTACTATTTATGGCTTGACACTCAAGCAACGATTTCAAAGGGTTCCAAGTTCTATTTGGGCACGTGCTGGACTATTTTTAGCCAACTGATTGGGTACCTGTATATATAGTAAGTGTCTGTCCAAAAATGGACTTGGACTTTGGACATGCAATCGATGACGTAGTCAATTTGGTCACAATGACGTCGACAAGCTTGGGGATGCGGTTAGTTTGGGGCTTATTAGACTAGGATTCGACTTCAATTGCACGAAACTGGTTCGCGTGCCAATGTCCTGTAAAATTTACATAGGCATAGTTATTGGCAGAGGAGGCATTTGGGCAGGCAAAAGGCAAATGCAAAGGCAACCCGGTCAAAAGAAGTCATTTGTTAGACGCTAAAGATATTTCCGGCACGCGCACACTAAGCACACACGAAACGTATTTACTTAAGAGCATTACGAGAAATACCTAAAGAAAATGTTTATGTGGCCACCTAAGAATGGGCGTGGCTGGCGGGGGGTTGGGGCTGAGGTGTTAGCTGTTAGCTGTTGGATGGCAGTTTTATGAGCTGCAGACGGAGCAGTTGGGAATACATGGTCAAGTGTAAGTGTAAATGGGGAAGGAAATGTATTTAATGACGCAAGCGTTGAATAACTGATATGTCCAGATATGAATGCGTCTGTTTATCTATTGCCGTATGAAAGCAGAAGCAGAAACAGCAGAAACAGCAGCAGCAGCAAAAACAGGATTGATTACACTCTGTAACACTCTGTATTAAAAATAGTACATCTAGTAAACGACAAGGACTTTAAGCACATCAAATAACACAGACTATTCGCAATAATATTGCCTCTGCAAAATTCATGTTGCACTTGAGTTGGAAGCTGTTTCCCATCATTAAGCTATGTGTAATTATATAGCATGTAGCTACAGCACTCCAGTGAACAAATATCTTGTTTTATGCTTTAGCATTCAGCTTTAAATTGTGTTCCACTTTGTTTGCCGCACTCACCGCTCTTGATGCTCCATGCCCTCAATGCCCTCGGCAACGACGCTCTCGTAGACGCCAGCTCTTGGCCGATCGCTCAGCAAATGCTGCCTGTCCAAATCGAGCTGTGTGTGTGAAAGAGAGAAAGAAGGTGTAAGTATAAATAACACAACCAGAGAGAGAGGGAGAGGAAGAGAGAGAGAGAAGGCAGGGAGATTATGATGGAATTAACCTGTAGCTGTGCCTGCAGTCCGCTGCTGTAGGAATTGAGGCTGAGGCCATTCATATCCCGGCCGCCATACTCCAGATCTGAGCTGTTGCCCTCCATATCGTGGGGACTCACGTCAGAATCGTCGTCAGCTGTGTGTTGAGAGAGAGGGAGAGAGAGAGAGAGAGAGTGGAAGAGAGAGAGAGAGAGAGAGAGAGAGAGAGAGAGAGAATTAAAGTTTTGCTGCTTTTCGAGAGTATTTGGGAGATGCCAAATGCATTTACATGAGAACTCAAATGAGTTGTTTATCATATTTGTTGATGTTATTGTTTTGCTATTGTTGCTGTTGATTTATCTATTATCAGCTATTATCAAAGCTCAGACTGAATTCGCGTCGCTAACTTTGTTCTTATGCCTTCAACTTCAGCGCTGCGTAATTTGATATCAACTGAAAGCGTCGCCGGCGCCATCAGCGTTTGAACGCCGCTTTTGTCAGTTGCAGAACTGACAGCGACGCCGACGCCGACTGCGACTGCGGCAGTGGCAGCGTTGAGCGCTTGGCTGAGCCAGCGAGCGAGAGGGAACGCACCGAGACGCCCCCTGCAACAGCTGTTGGGCCAAGGTGGAGCTGAGCGCAGCGGAATAACCAGCGAAGGGGCGTCGGATGAGCGCGATAAGCGAGTTGCGTTTGCTTTGAAACGCTGACATGATTTAAGTGGGCCAAAACCAAATTTGCCAAGACAACGAGCAGCCGCAACAACTACAACAATAACAACAACACCAACATTAGCAAGAAAAAACTACAGCAGCAGCAGCTAAACGTGGCCGACACTCATCTTAGCATCATCTTGTCGTGATAAGCCGCAGAGTTAATGTTTGACAACGATCTTTTTATTAGATAAGCAGCATCTAAAACGTAGAAGAGCCTCATCACGTACATTTTGTCGACCAAACAGAAGCTCAGCGATGATCGCTTGTGATAAGCAAATTCTGTTCCTGAAATTGCTATTAGCAGTCTTTGCCAAGTGGATTAGTTTGTCATTTTAATTACATACCTAAAGAAAATGAACAATATCTAAAATTGTAGTTTAATCTTTGTCTGAAAATTTACATTTTCTCGTACATTTTAAACTAAGTTGAAATGCAGATGCTTTAAATTTTGTAAAATCCAAGCGTTAATTTATTATTGCCGCTACTGTTTTGGACTTTAAATTTGATTTCATATCTGTCAGCTTTTTCTTTAAAGCAGCTTGAAAGTATGCAACACTCTTTTCGCACAGCTCGCCAACTGGCAAACTCGACGCTGACGTCAGTCGCGTGAGTTGCTGCAAATCGTCACAACTTTGTATCAGATTAACAAATATGAATAATTTAAAACAATTTAATGCCGTTTGTACACAAGTTTATAGTTTAAGATCTCTGAATAGATTTATGCACACTACTCATTTAACACTATTTTGTTGCAAACTTTTCATTAGTCACTTACAACTGTGCCTTAAATCGTTTTGTTTACGCGTTTAAATTGAAGCGCAATTGTTTAATCAGTTGTGCAAAATGAAAAACGATGGACAAAATCGGAAAAACGATTCGTTTGCCGTCGAATGACCACACGATGGCGTCTTCAAAACGTAACTGAAGCCGTACAAAATGTGTATGGATTCGGATTGGAAATGGGAACTGGGCCAACGCACAAGCATATATCAAATGCTTCCGTCTTTCTATGTGTGTGTGTGTGTGTGCGAGAGACTGTGTGTGTGTGTGTGTCTGAGTTCTAATCTTATCGACATCGACATTATCGTCAGCTGTTGAGGGGCTAAACAAGGCAATAAGTCCAAGGGAACGCTATCAAAATCACAGCCGAACCAGCAGAAACACTCACACACCCAAGCGATAACTGATAAAAGATAACCGATAGACTGACGGCAACACTCACCGTGTCGATGACGCATGTGCACACTGTGACTGTGCTGCGGATTACGGATGATGCGTATCTGTCGATCCGGATCGGGATGCTGAGGTTCGCCCAACTCGCCACCGGTGTCCTTGGGCAGCTGCCACAGCGCACTGCGCTCCTCCAGCTGATCGCGTGGGAAATAGAGAGGCGCCAGCACCTCGTAGGTGCCACGCTCGCTGCTGTTGACGCACAGTATCACAACCTGCTGTGTAAACTTGTCCAGAAAGCGACGAATGGTGCCTGTGTGTGATTGTATACACCATGAATAGAAAAGATACACTCGAGTTAATTATTGTTTGCTTGCCAGCTGTCTATATACATTTCCGATTTGATTGTCTTTCCCACAAGGTGCAGCAGAAACTGCTTATCAGCACAAGTGCGTTGTGATTGCAAGTTGCAAATTATAAATAGTAAAAAAAGAGTTTATCTTTTGATAGATACTCAATCAAATAAGAACTAAGACAAATAAAATGTTTTAGGAATTGTTTAAGAATGAAAACTATTTAAAGATTTAACTCTGACTATAAATAAAGTGATTGAAAAAGAAGTATTCAAATTAGAAATACATATTTCATATATGGCTGTGCTGCACATAGATAAATACTGATCGTTGTTATATAAATAAGAAAATCAGTTTAAAATGCAACTCAACCGCAGTAAAATGCATTAGGCAATGACACAAATCGTGCCTTACACCAAATGACCAATCAAATTAGATATTTTTAAGCCAGATGACCATATATAAACATATATACAGATTGCTGTCATTACTCACGCAGGGCAATGTGCGCGGCTACATCGGCTGGAAACGTCTTCTGATTGCCACTCACATTGCACACGGCGATTGTGCGCAGATTCAGCTCCTTGGCCTTGCAGAGAACGTTTCTGTGTTGGGTGGTTAAAAGAATGCATTAGACAAGCGCAGAGGAAGAGTGTCTGTCGTTGGCAGGCTCACCTGTAACAGCAGTGCAACGCATTCTCGGCGGCCGTCTTCAGCTTCTCCTTGTAGGCGGGTGCAACAGTGTGCAGAACATACTTGGCTGGTAGATTGTATCCACGCGTTACGCGCACATCACCAATGCGGCACTCTGAAAATGGACACATTTCAATGAGTTCAGTTCAAGAGGAAGGACATGTTCCAGCAGTGCACTTACCCTTCACAGTTGTGCTGAGCTCCTCTTTGAGCTGATTGCCCGCAACGGCAATAATGCGCTCCGATATGCAATTGCTTTCAGTCAGGGTTTCATCGCTGCTGTTCGTGATGGCGTCCACCTCGAGTGTGGTCATGTCGCCGTCCCTTTAAATGACACAGCTTGTTTGTTAGAGGCAGGGGTTGATTAGTGTCGAGGACTCACCAAATCACCAGGCGATTGTTGACATCTTTGGACTGGGGAAAGGGACTGCAATTGTGCCGCGGCCCGCCGAGTGTGGAATAATCCGTTAAGGGCAGCCGCGTGTCCGTCTTCTGTGAGCCACCCCAAGTGGCCAAATTATCCAATTTGACAAGCTAATTGGAAGCGAATTGAAAAAGGCAATTAATCACTGGCATTGATGGAGCGCCGAGAGCTCAGTTTAAAGCTTACACAGGAGCTGGTGCTGGAACTGGAGCTGGAGTCGAACGCTTTGAAGTCCACATTTGAGTTCGTGTCGAGACGCATTGCGCTGCAATGGAACAGGCAATTGTTAAGCATGTATAAACATTATATTTAGAGAGCAACAAGATTTAAGATGAGTGTGTGAGAATGAAGAATGGACATGGAAAACGATGTTAGATGAAGAGGCAAACAAGATGAGAAACAAGGTTAACTGAAGACTAGCATAAACGGTTAGCCTAAAGATGAATAAGAACCTTACAATTGGGTTTAGCCGACTACGCAATACGCTGAATCAAGTTAGGATCCTCAGATAAATCATATACCCTTTAACAGTATGCAGTTAGATCTATATATATATATAGCCACCTTGTACAGCTCTTATCTCTTATCCAAGATTTCTTTCGTCTCGGGGGTTTTTATGTATTTAGTCTGCTGTCAAGCGATCGGTGAGTAATGTAAGTCTGTTGATCATTATATATATAAGAGTAAATTGAGGCGACATTTGTGAGTCACTGCTTCGCATAGGGACTTTATAAACTCGACTGTTATTGTCGATCAATAATATATATAATTTACGAGCTGTCTGCCATCTGCTGTACACATTTGCTCAGCTTGCAGATACCCTTTATGCATTTGACAGAGGGAGTTCTTGCACACAACTCATACATTGCAGTAAATATTGTATCTGGGCATTCTGAAGACTTTGGATTGGTTTGGTTGTCAGTCGTTGACGTTGAAAACTGGCCCAAAACCTCTGCGAAATCTTAGCAAACACTCGCCTTATCGCAGCACAAACAAACCAAACCAGACCAGGCCAGAACGGAAAGGAACGGAACGGAATGGTCTGAGTCACGATCGGAAACGTCAACGAACTGAGCTGAATAACAACTAGTTTGGCTGAGCGACTAACAAAAGACACAACCGTTGACGATATCTGCCCAATTTGCAAGCAAACAACAAAACCAAAAGCAATCAAAAAAATAATGTTAAGAAAAAAACTGAAACTTTTCGTTACGTTTGCGATTTACTCAAGTCGAACGAAAACTTGAGTGTTCCACACGTGGAAGAGGCTATTCATATCTAGAGTGATGCACTGGCAGCCTCCAAAGTGCCTCCGCCTGCGCCAGCGCCAACTGCTGCTGCTGGTGCCACCCACTTACTTGCTGCTATTTGCGGCATGTGCGTCACACGTCGAGTGGCAGGTGAGAGGCCGTTGAAAACAAAGACAGCGCCTGCAGCCTTTTCTCAGCCTGCCGCAACATGCAACATGCAACCAGTGCAGCTGCAGCTGCAGCCCGCTGCCTTGCCTAATTGCCATATCCACACACAGCGTGCACATTAAGTGCTTCATCTATCTGCCTGCCACCTTTGCCACCTTCCCCTCTCTTTCTCTGTGCTGCTTTCTTTATGGACACCAGTTGAACTTTGGCCTTTTGCAGAGCAGTTTGAAAATACTGCAGGTATGCTAAAGTATATAGTATAAAGTATCTGGTATCCGGTGCCTGGTATCTGGTGCCTGGTATCTGGTATATATATACAACATCTGGTAGATAGTTATGTGGTATATAATCCAGGCACTGGCCTAAATTGGCTGTGGTAATCTGGCTCAAGGTGCCATTTTCGAGTGCTGATGATAACAAAAGCGCAGCCCAATAAACAACATGCTAACAAATACACACACAGCAACACACACACACACACACACCCCTTGGCCACATGTGCGCAAACAATAAACTCATAAATTGGTGTGCCATTATTATATAAGAGCACTATTTACATAGATATTCAATTGCACACAATACGCACATTGATAAATTAATCTGCAAATATGTTTGCACTTCGATACTCAAACGCCAAACATTAATGTGCAATAACAACCAGATGTGGCGCACTCTGGGTGTGCTCGACTGGGCGAATACCCCGCAAAACGAAGATATTTATTAACAAATTGATTGTTTTGCAGTTAAACATATCAATTATAATTATGCATATCGCTTGGAGTTTGTCATTTTATTGTGGACAATATTCAACTTTTGATGTGCCACAAATATTATTAAAGACAAACGATTCTGCAGTTCTGGTTGCTGTTGCTGGTCAGGAATATATACAGATTCTATGGCCAGACAAAGTTCCAAATACCCGCTGCAAATGTGTAGAAAACTGGTTTTGAAAAACTTCTGTTTTGAGCAGCCGTGAAATTAGTCGCTTCATTGTCAGCCTTCAGTTGGAATTTGTTTGACGAGTGGCAGGGCAACCAATTATTTATTGTGCTAACTTGTGTTAAAAAATGTGCAAATTCTAGCAATGATTTTATTAAATTTTATGTATTGATTAGATTTTAATTACAATTTGCATTTATCAATACAAATTTGAAGTGGGGTTTTTCTGTGCTGTGCTCAAAGCTGAATCAATCACCGATTTGTATATTTCTAAGTTGTATATTAATTGAATAACTTGCAACAGTTTCCCATGAGACGTTTATTTGTCCGGACTCTTGACTTGAAGGTGATCTTTTAATTCCCATGACTTGGCCAGAATATTTGTCTACTTTCGTGCCATAGATTTTCGTCAGTGTCGGACGTGTCTAAACAAAAGTCTGTCAATCTCTTTTTCAAACAATACTTTTGCTAAAGAGGAATGTAATTGCTTGGACGAATCTGTAGTCCCAAAGTCGTCAGAGACTGCTGTGCATAGCTCCAGCAAGCGTGGAAAAGTCAACAGTTGGCTCAACAAGTATTTGCGAAAGACACACACAGAAAGAGCTATTTTAAAAGCTGACTAAACCCTAATAAAGAAACTAAATAAATTTTGCCGGTAAGAATGACGCGACAATGCATCAGTTTTTGCATATATATATTATATAGTCGTATATCTGGGATACATGTGCATATCTGTGGTGCACACTATTTATGCACACAGCGTGATTTATTTGTGTCGTTTGTTACTGCGCCACAGCTGGGCGCACCCTGTACACAAGTCGAGCTGGTCTTACCGGTAAATCAAAATTGGCAAATATTAACGCGAGGAAGTGGAACAGGGAGGGGGAGGGGGAGGGTGTGTGTGTGTGTGTGTGTGTGTGGGTGTGAGGGGGACAGTTGTATGTGCAGGTGTTTCAGTGCATAGCCGTAGCTGTTAATGACAACCATTGTAATTGCTAATTTTTTGCTGGAAAACTAAGTAGTTGTCTCTGCCTCCCCCCCCCCCCCCTCGTACGCGCATGTGTGTGTGTGTGTGTGAGTGTGTTGACTTTTGATTGAGCTACGTCTCAGCTTGATAAGCAGCGTCGCACGTTGTCTGCTCACAAACTTAAGGCAAACAAATGCCGTCAACAAAAATTTAGACTTTCTGTGCCAGACTCTTAGCGGCAGTGTGGATTGTACTGCTGTGTGTGTGCGTGTGTGTGTGTGTGTGTGGGTGTGGGTGTGTGTTTGCGTCAGACGATCACATCATCACTTAGCAGTTTACAGTTTGGCAGTTGAGCTGACTGATATTTAGTTACAGCAAATTGACAATTTGGATACATTACGTATACGCAGCGTACACAAGACAAAAGCTAAATGTCAAAATCGCATTGAATTATATATGAGAACACAATCGCCAATGTCACGCCCACCCCACCCCCGCAGCCCCCTTTTAACCAACGACTTCAGCTGCGCGGCGAGCAATAAGCCAACTCAATGGAAGACTGTTAACTGGTCTTGTTGCCGTTGCCGTTGTATTAGTTAATATTGTTGTAGTTTCTGTTTCTTGTCTAGTTGAAGTTGAAGCTGACGTGCTTCACTCAATTATTTTATTCTACAGCGATGATGCATGCCATGTTTTTATTTGTTTTTTTTTTTCAGTTTTACTTGTGGCATTGCTTAAATGTCAAATTGTTCTGTGTGGAAATGTGTAAGCTTTTCCCACTCTCCCAGCAAGCCGCAGCTAATACTTTATGCAGCTTAATAATAGTGGCAATTGTTATATAAATGCTTAAACACCAACATTTTACAAAAAATCATGGAAAATTTTGCATGCGTTGACAAGTTAAAATGAATGTTTATTCGGAGGCTGCCAAAGCTTGGCGATTGTTGACAATTCAATTGCTTAATAAAGATAAAGAAATTAATAAACATGAGTCAAATATTCTTTGATTTGTCGCATCAAATTGACACATTCCATTGGGAAATACAAACAAAAATATAACCATTTTAATGAATGTTAACCAAGTACGAATTCTGCTCTTAACTATATCAATCAAAGTACATTTCAAGTGAAGAAGAGCTGGTTTACAGGGCATCTGCTGTGTCGATCATAGCTGGCTGCTTGCAGCAGTGCAGGGGAGACTCTACGTGTGTTGTTGTGATTACTCCTGAGAAACATTTCACATTTGTTATGCCTGCGCTGCCCCTTGTAAATATTTTGTATGATTTTTGTGCTGGGCTGGTTTTTGTTTTTTCTTGTTTTCTTTCTTTTTTTTTGGGTCGCGTTGCACAGTTTTGTTTACGCTACACGCTCAATCCGCCAAACTGTTGCATAATCAATGCGAAATTGTCGCCCACATGCCAAGGACTGGCAAGGACTAATACCTCAGATACCTGCTCATATATATATATATATATATATATGTGTGTGTGTGTGAGTGTAGATATCTGTTTCTGTGTGTGGTAACTGCGCTTGGCACGACACGAAGCATTACGTATACGGCCTGCTGGCATTGTCCTTTGCCTTTTTTTTGTGATCTCTGGCCGAAAAACGTCCATAAAGAGACCAAAGGCAAACGTAAGAAACGTGTCGAGGCTTAAACTAAACTTGCCACCAAGCGCAAAAAGGGGCAAGGAGAAGGGGCATGCCAATGGCACTGGGATGGGCATTGGGACTGGTGGGAAGGAGAATGGGCATTCCGAATGACAATGCCAACTTTGTTTTTTGTACCAGCCAGCGCAAAAGTTCGATTTGTTTATCTTCGAATTTCGACGCTTAACGCCAACGTCAACCATATTCTGAGCTTGTTATTGTTTTCTGCCTCGCTCTTATTACGTTGTTGTGTCTCGTCTGTTGTTTCCTTGTTTATTGTTTATATTTATTTGAATGCGTCACTCGTCGCGCCTTGTGGGCTCGGTCTCCGTTTTGGTTTTGGTTTTGGTTTCCGACTCTTTTCAATCATTCAGTCGAAAAACTAATCTGAGAATTGCGCATAGCTGTGCGCTCCAAAAAAAAAAAACAAAAAAACAAAACCTGTCCAAAAGCAGCAGGCAACATCCATCACCATTATGATCATTAGCTGCTCTCATCGAAGCCTCGAAGCTTCTTGGTTGGTTAGATATCAATTTCACATACGAATGCATTTACATAATGTTCGCATTAAAGCCATTTCTTCTATATACACAAAAAAACACACTTTATAACAATATGCGTGTCTGTGTGTGTGTGTGTGCGTGTGTGCGTGGCTAGCACTGCCCCCATTCGCTTTATTTATGTCGAAGTGAGTCGCTTCAGTGCCACACTCGTGAATTTCACGTTTTCTTTGCCGAGCGGCTTGTTAATAACTAATATAATCGTTATAGCATTCATTTGCGTCGAGCGCGCCACGCACAGCGGGTCAAATATAGCGACTATATTCGTCACTTTCATTGGTAACGCGTATTCGCTTTAACAATATCTGGTCGCAAATGTGGCTCATGATAGTTGTACTGAATTCCACGTGCCACTGCTGCTGCTGCTGCCCTTTGTATCGCATAGTAATCTAAGCGCATTACTATTTAATAGAGTTACTAACTGGTTTTTGGTCTCTCAACTTGTGCCGGACTAGGCGTATGCGCTGTAAATGCAAATATTACGTATACGGCACGTTGAACACACCTTTAAGAATTCAATGGCAAAATGGTTTGAATTGATATGGCGCAGCAATTGGACAAATTCAATTTCATGTTACAACATTATCAGAAATTAGATCTAATTAAACTCATAACAGAGACTGATCGATACATCCTCCATTTGCCACATTTATGTGGAGGAGGGCCTTAAAAGCATTTCATAATTGAGCTGCAAGAGCGCATTCAGCCGGGAAATGGCTGGGGTGCACAGAGCAAACACACACACACACATTTGTATCTGTATGTTGTGTGTATTGGATAAACAAAGTATAAAGTGCATGTGTGCACAGCAAATGGTAAACTGGTTATGGGGGGTGGGGGAGGTGGGAAGTGGGAAGTGGGGAGCAGTGAGTGGGCAAAGAACAGTCAGACGCTTGTCCAATTCAGACAATTAATCAGGTGCCCTTGTGGGAGTTGGCTGTGTGTGTGTCTCTGTGTGGCATTGTCTGCTCCAGTCTTGCACCTGCACGTCTTACAGAGGTCGTCGTCGTTTTGCGCACTTAAGTTTTTATGTAAGCCAAGACCCGATTATTTATGAATATTCGCATAAAGTTGTATTGCATTTTGTTGCACGTACTGAAAGGGGAAAGCTTTTCTGCAGCGAAAGAGAAATGGAGAAACCTGCTCCTCTTCTGTACCTTCTCACTCACTTCAGTATGAGCAGCGACCAGTAACCAGTGAGCAGTAACCAGTGGACCAATAGTAAATAATTACGTTCTTTAATGGCTTCCACTTACAGTTAGTTTGTTGTTTTGCTTTCTCTTTCTCTTGCTGATGCTGCTGCAGCTGCAGAGTCGAACAGCAAAACCGTTGCACAAGCTTTTGAAGGTTACATTTTGATACGCTAGTGACATACATGTGTGTGTGTGTGTGCATGTGTGTATGTCTGTCTATTCTATTGAGTACGTTAGTATGTGTGTGTGTGTGAGTGTTTGTTCTAAGAGCTCAAGTAAGGAAAGCTTCTGGCTGTGATTTTGAAACCTTTTTTGTTGAAAACAACTTTAATTGTACAACTTGCTTTAGAAGCACAACTGACTGACTACTGTATGCTATATATTAAAATATAGATCTACATATACATGTATCTATGTATCTATGTGTGTGTGTCAAACTACAGTGACAGCAAAAACTTCACACACACTCGACGACTTTGGCGACGTTTTTCAAAATGAAAACACCAAACAAAGAAGAAGAACTGCCAAGCGCCATCTAAAATTTACACTCACACGCTCAGTTACATCAACACACACAATCGCACAGGCGTAACTAAGTGTGGGAAGGGGGAGGGGGGAGTGATGGGGGCGTTGGGAGTAAAAAGAAAATGCGGTAGTCAGTGTTAGGCGCGGTGTGTGTGTGTGTCTGTGTGTGTGTATGTGAGTGTATTTCAGGTAACTCTACGAATGTGTGTATGTGTGTGTATGTATATGCATGCATGTGTATGAACGTTGTTGTGTTGGTATTGCCTGAAATGAAAACTTGCTTAATTTTTACGCACTTTTCTCAATGATATTCAAATCGTTGAACAATTTACACACTTCCCAACACTTGGTGGCTAGTTGCTTCGTTTTTTGTTTTTTTGTTTCTCACTTCTTGTTGGTTTATTACTTCACTTTGTGCACTTTTTGGGTGTTGATGTGTGTGTTTTTGTGTGTTGTGTGTGTGTGTTGCAAATAAACTGGCTCGTCAAGCTCGTCGCTTCTGCCCACCGCTCGTCACGAATCCACGTTCGACACTAAAAAGCTCGCGTTTTGCGGGCTTAGACTTTTTTCTTTTTGTGGGACTTGAGGTAGTGCCCAGCAAATAGCGCTAAAAAAATGACAAATAGTAAGACCGTGCTAAAAGAAATACCAAACGCACTATTGAGACTACACATGCGCTGCATGACAAAAGCTGGCTGCATTTGTCCATGTGAAGACTGAGGCGCGCACGCTACACAAATTCAAAAAGATAGTTTGAAAGAACGGCAGCATTGAACAAACTTTTGCAGCGTTATGTCATTAAAACCGAAAGTTGAAGGCATTAATACTAACACATTCATCATCACTCACGTAGCCGCAAAATATGTGAGAAATCTTCTTTTTTTTCTGTGTGCGTTGCCGACCAACTTAATCGGAATACATAAATCATGCCCGCAACTACAGAAGATTTGTCATATTTCATATTTGCGGACTTTTCTCAACACAGCCGGGTCGGGTTCGGGTTCGCGATCGAGCTGCACCAATGATTCATTATTATATGATACGGACATTGGAAGCCGCTGCATTTGGCCAAACAAATAATTATACAACAAGCAACAGGCAGGAGGAGCAGGCGAAAGCCGCCAGGTTCACTTTCAGTTCCAGTTCGGTCTTCAGCTGGAGGAGATGAAGATGCAGCTGCAGCCGTTGGATCACAGACACTCGGCTTGTCTCTGTCATAATCAGCAGATGTTTGGCCGAATTGGAAAGGAGGAAATCGCCACTGGCCAAAAAAAAAAAAAATAATAAAACAAAAAAGAAACAGTAATCGACTGGGCGACAAATAAATAATAAATGCATTGCGAAATTATTTTTTTTGTATTTTTGTTGGTTTTATACTTTTTAGGTATTTTTTGTTGTTTTTATTGAAATTCCTTAGATCGCAAGAAGCGCACAGAAGTAATATGTATATGGTAAATTGTTGTTGTAGATACATACATAATAATTAAGATTATTATTTATATAATATACATATATATATACATGTATATCTATATATATATATATATGTAATATGTAAGTAATATTTATATATTGTGGGTGTGTGTGGTGTATCTGTGTGTGTGTGTGTGTGTGTGAATAGTGTGTTTGTGTTTGTGTGTGTGTCGTGTGTGTGTGTGTGTGTGTATTAATAGATACACATATACATATATTGTATAGTGTGATATAGTATTGTATAGTATAATTATGCATAATTATAATATTATATACAAATCTCAATAGATTGTTGATTGATTTGATTTGATTTCATTTTGATTTCCTTTCGGTTTTTCCTCTTTTCATTTACATTTATTTATTTATCTCGTGTTTTGTTTACATTTAATATATTACAAGCAATATTTTTTCAAAAAATGTCCACTTGTTTTATATATTTTTTGTTTTTTTTGTTATTTTTTTTTTGTTTTGTATTTCTCTACACACTTACAGACTATTCGCTCTATTTATCATCATCATCATCCTCATCATCATCATCATCACCACCATCATCATCATAATCATCACCATCAACTGCTTCAATCATTCGCTCTTCTTTCGTTTTCTTACAGCTACTAATATTCATAAATATATATATATATATATATGTATGTGTATATGATATATATATATATATATATATATATATATATATATTCAGAGTTATATATAAAAATGATGAAGCCGGGTTGTGAGCAAAGTTGAAACATTTTCTCGTTAGTCGAAAACGTGTTGTGAATTATCTGGTTTTCCATTTTGTTTTAGTTTGGAATACATACACTAAACACACAAACACACACACACACACACAGACACACACACACATACACATCTTACTTATATATAAACATCAATCAGTGTCACACATTTCGCTTAAACTAAAGTTAATACAATACAAAAATTCAAAAAACACAATTATCGAGCCTATGCAAAAAAAATGTTAAATGGAAAAAAAAAAGCAAATAAAAGGCGACAAACGCAATCAAAAGTTAAAGTAATAGTTACAGTTAACAGTTAAGAGGAAACATAGCATATATATACATATATATATACACTTGTATATATGTATAATTTTGTGTTGGACTTCAGTGTTTTTTCTTCTTTTTTTTGTATGTTGTCTTTCATTGAATATTGTTTTCAATGCAAAATACAATTATTATTTATATATTTCCTTACATCGAGTTTATTCTTGTATTATAAGTATGTATATTATGGATGTATATATATATATATATATATTCGTATACATATATATATATATATTATGCGCTATATGTATATCAGTTAAATCATTCATAAATTATCACCCAGCAGTTTTAAACAAACAAACAAAGAATCAAGCCAAAACACAGTCACTCAATCACATAACATCACAATACATCAATCAATCAATCAATCAATCAATTACGTTGCTGCTGCTGCTGTTAAACTTCACTAGATACCATTAGATTTATATTTAGTTATATCATTATTATTATTTGTATACAAACTACAGATCTACACAGTTATCAACTTTTACACGCATATAAAAGGATACACTGAAAATATTTTAGCAAAGTTTTCTGTTTGATGCTTTAAAAAACTGTTAAGTAAAAAATTTGATTTTTTTTCGTTTTTTTTTTTTTTTGGAGATTTTGATTTGCGTTTTTCATTTGACATGCTTCAATTGTGATTGTATTTTTTGTTTTGCTTTTGCTTTTTTAAAATTTAAGCTGCTTGCTAAATTTTTAGCATCATCATTGTATTTTCAGTTATCAGTGTTTTTTTCCAGCTTTTCCATTGAGCATCGTCTCACGCTGAGATACATTTAGTTTCGGTTTCAATAACTGTAATTGCATGATTGTACCGTACTTAAGAGCGACACAGTTACAGTTAACATTTAAGAGTTACGATTAAAGATTAAAGAGTTAAGATTAAAGAGTTACAGTTAAGAGTTACGAGTTAATGTTAAATCATATACAATATATAAATACAATTTTTACTTGCACATCATGTCAATTTCGACAGCTACAAATTTGACTAATATTTATTCTTTTTTCTGTTTTTTCTTTTCTTTCTTTTTTTCTTTCTTTTCTTTCTTTTCTTTCTTTTCACTTATGTACATGTCATAATTTCTGCCTTGTAATTATTTATTTCTGTTTTTGTTGTTGTTTTTTGTTTTTGTGGTTGATAAGTAATTGTTTTTTTTTTAGGTTTTTTTTGGATTTTTTTTTTTATTTTTAAATATATTCATGTATTGTATTTATTTATTTGTTTAATATATGTATGTGTGTGTATACGTAGATAATTTGCTTGGAATTTCTATGCGGCGGCTCGGAGGCAGCTGCGCTTATAGCATACGAACAAATTCAAATATTTATAGTATTGGATGATGATGGGCTATTTGGGATATATATTAATATATATATCCACATGTATATGTATATATCGATATATTTATATGTGGTAGGGGGAGGGAGGCTGGCTGGCTTACAACTGGGCTGCAAAACAACAAATGGGAAGAGTAAATAAAAATTGTTTTAAGTGTGTTGCGCCGCAATTTTAACTCTCTTTTTATTGGTTGAAAATCAATCTTGAAATGTGTGCGAGCAGAACCGGGTGGCAGGTTCGGGGGAGGCCAAGTGACGGGCTATCGATAAACTGCAAGTTTGATAAGCATTTTTGAAGATTGTGTTTTGTAGATTCAAGAAAAACACTTGTTTTTTTCTTTGCGACGCAAAAAAATACAATTTGGAATTTTTTTTTGTTTTTTTTTTCTTTTTGTAAAGTGTAATGAAAATTTTGTTGTTGCATTTGAATTGGTTTTTGGAGTGCTGCTTGGGTTTGCAACTTCTTCTCTTTTACGTTGCACCTCCCTTCTGCTGCCGCATTGCTCTTGTCTCCTGATTCCAGCGCACTCCCAAAAACAGCGGCTTTTCCTCACTTAAATTAGCTGAAACTTGGCGTCTTTCTTCTATTCTTGTTGTTAGTCGTTTGTTTTGAGTGTTTGTGTCATATTCAACAACAACAACATAATCGTGCATCATCATTCTGGCAACAGATCATAACAACAGAACACGTTTATATAAATATATATATGGAGACATAGATGTATATATATATATATATATATATATATAATGTATGCATAACAACTAGTTACATCGAATTAATCCAATTCCTGGCTATGTCATAACTGCATTGCATATGTTTTCCTATAGATATTGTTGTTGTTGCTGCTGTTGCTGTTGCTGCGTCACATTCAAATAGGAGTCCTCGCCGAGCAGCAGCAAACTGGGCGCTGATCCATCATGCGGATAGAAATATGCGAACTGACCACTGTAGGTGCCCAACTGTTGTTGTTGTTGCTGCTGTTGTTGCTGCTGTTGTTGTTGTTGCTGTTGCTGCAGCAATTGTTGCTGCTTCTTTTGCTTCTTCTTCCTGCTATAGTTGCTGCTGCTGTTCAGTTTGTAAACGGGCAAATTGTTGATCTGCTGCTGCGTCAGCACCAAGCTGCCTGTGGCTGCCACATCCTCATCCAGTGCTTTGCTTAAGTTGTTGTTGTTATGGTTGTAAAAGTGTTGCTGTTGTAATTGTTGCTGTTGATGTTGTTGCAGTGTCTCGAGTGGCTGCTGCTGCTGCTGCTGCTGGTGCTGGTGCTGCGGCTGCTCCAATCACGTGCTCAGCCAGGTGGAATTGCAGGTGCAAATGGTGCTGGGAATCACAGGTGCATAGTAGACGCCATTGGCATAGATCAGTCTAGGCGGACCAGCTTGAATCTGTATGGTCTGTTGCTGCTGCTGCTGTTGCTGCTCGGCTGTTGCTGCTGTGCCGGCGACAACTGCTGCTGTTGTTGCTGCTGCCGCTGTGCCAGCAACTGCTGCTGCTGCCCCTGCCGTTGTTGTTGTGGTGCAGCAAACCGGCGTCGCCTGTTGCACATAAATCGTTGGCGTCTGTTGCGGCGCCGTTGCTGAAACGAGTGTCAAAACCTGCGTCGTCTGCACACCACCCTGCTGCTGCTGCTGCTGTTGCTGCTGCGGGTCTAGTTGCTGCTGCTGCTGTTGCTGTTGTTGGTGTAGGAATTGATGTTGCTGGTGTAGATGTTGCTGGTGATGGTGCTGCTGCTGCTGCTGGTGATGATGCTGCTGCTGCTGCTGTTGTTGTTGGTGATGATGATGATGCTGTTGCTGCTGCTGCTGCTGCTGCTGTTGGTGATGATGGTGATGGTGATACTGCTGCTGCTGCTCCTGTGCCTGCTTCACCTGGTTGGCCAACGAGTGGATGAGCGATAGAGTCTGCCGACGCTCGTGCCCCATCAGGCAGACGGTGGACATCTCGACAACATTGTATAAATGCATCAGGTACTCGTACTGCAGCGGCTCCTCATCGATGCCCCAGAAGTGATTGCGCAAGTAGGCCTCCAGTTTCGTTGTCTGTGTGTTAATGTCGGGGAAATCGATGAAGAATCGGGAGCACATATAGCGCTCCAGTGTCTTTATCAACTGCGAATCGACGGCGGTATAATTGCGCACCAATAGATTACAATATTTGAGCAGGCCACCGCCGCGTATCTCCTCCGGCTGGCGCGTTGAGATCAGTTTCTTTTGCAAGTGATAGAGCGCCTCCTGGAAGTCACCGTACACCGATTCGCCGACAACGGTCGGATAGAAGTTCTCCGATATGGGCAGAGCGGCGCAATCGTAGAACAGCAGCAGCGAGTCCAACACAATCTGGAACGAGTCCACGGAGAACTCGAACTGGCGACGCATCGTGTCGACGAACTTCAGCTCGACATTCTTGTGGCCGGGCGAATTGCCCAGGGAGATGAGGGACCAGCGATCGCCGTCGTTATTATTGTTGACCTTGACCATTTTGCCGACATAGGCCTCCTTGAGGGAGCACGTGTAGATGCGACGCTTGCAGACGCCCTCGGGCATCAGGTCGAGCAGGGTGTTCAGCACGGCGGTCTTGACGCGATCGAAGACGCGCGGCGAGCTCAGCTCGATGGCAAAGATCAGATCCAGATCGTTATACTGCTGATCCTCGTTGCCGAGGACGTGACTAGCAGCGCCGCCATTCAGGCGTATGTCCTTCACCAAGACACCAGCACCGCCACTGTTCACATCCGCCTCCAGTTTGCGTCGCACCACATTCACCAGATCCTTGAGCGTCACCTCGAGCGTCGGAAAATTGCCGCGTCCATGTATGGCCACCTTCTCGTCCATGACGTCGTGCAGCTTGCGCACCTGCTCGAACGAGAGCACAGCCAGCCGCTGTGTTCCCCCAGTGTCCACGCTCTCCAGCGATCCGTGGTCCGAGGTCGATGCTATCGACGAACCCGAGCTGGGCGATGGCGGCGGCGTTTCGGTGCCGCCATCCGAATGGAAACCGTCGTCAATCTGGTAAACGTCCATTCTGTTGTTGCGCTGCTGATGAAATAACGGTTCGGCGGCTCCGTCTAGTGTCCCGCACTGCAAGAACGAAAGAGAACGAAAGATTTACGTTAGTAATGCAAGCTTTAAGAGAGCTTTAAGAGAGCTTTAATAAAAGGTTTTTTGCAGTCCTCGCATTGAAGCTTGACTTTGAGCTTTTTGAAGTACGTTTAAAAAGCAATAAAAGTGAAATATGTGTTTAAGTTTTAGTTTCCATTGGGTTTTTCGTTCATTAAATATTATTTTACATATATATAAAGAAAAAATTAAGCTAATATTAAAGCTTTTCTTTAAATTTATTTGAAAACTATTGCACCCTTCTATTTATAATTCTATCGGCTTCAAGCACAATTCTGACGAAACATTATTAGGAAAATACTAAAAAACTGTTTAAAAAATGAAAAGAGTGTCTATGAGTAAAATTTAAGTTTTCAATCACGCTTAAACTTAAATTAAATGCGTAATAAAGCCAAGAGCAGAAAGCGCATAATTAAAATCAAAGTCGGTCAACAAGTTCTATTCCTGTTTAATCGTATAGCGATAAGATATTTAAATAAAACTCTTTTAATCTTATTTTAATCGTAATCAAATACTTAACGAAAATAGTTCTCAAGAATAAAAACAGCGATGGGATAAGCTTAATTGTATACAGCTTCAGTTAAGAGTTCGATTCTATAAATCCACAATAATAAGATACAGCTTAATCCTTAATGATATTATTATTATATTATTCACAGATGAGACAGACACACTCAAAGCAGTTTTTGAGGCATTATTAAATGTTTCAAAGTCTCACATTTCACATCTGTTTTCAGCTCTAATTATTGGTGTCTGGGTCTAGTTTAGTAGAACACACAATTTGTTGGGCTGTGTAGCTGAGTAAATTTATCTATTTATTTAGTTTGTTGTTATTGTTGTTCTCGTTATTGTTGTTGTTCTTGTTGCTGCTTTTATGACATGTTATTGCGCCAATGCCAGCTAAATTGCCCAGCCCCGGGGGCTTCTTTTAATTAATTAATTTGCTTTAAATTTGCTCAATTTTCGCTTGTGTTGGTGTCTGTGTCTGTGTGTGTGTCTGTCTGTCTGTGTGTATTTGTGTGTGTGTGTCCCCCTCGCCCACACAAGTTCCTCCAAATGTGTATTTCACTGCTTATTGAGCTACACATTTTCCCACATTTAATATAATGTTTAACTTGTTGTTTATTTCCAATTTGGTTTTTTGTGTGTTTTTTATGTTTTACTAATTTATTTGTTTATTATCAACGCCTGACCGTCTGACCGACCGACTGTCCGACTGCTCGACTGCCTCACCGTTTAACGTTTGCCTTTGCACTGGGCTCAATGATTTTTTTTCGGTTTTCATTTTCGACATTATTTTCAGTTTGACAAAACTAAAATAGAATTTTCAGCCATCCGAGTTGAAATTTCCGCGTTGTTATCGACGGCGCCGCTTCTTCGTCTTCCCCTCCCCCCTGCGCTTCATCTAGTCTTTCTTTTCGGTCGCCTTCTGCTTTGCGGCTGGCTATCGGCATTTGGGTCTGGGTCGGGGCTATGCTTATTTTATACCTCTATCGCTTAGCTCTATCACTCTTTCTTTCTTCTTTCTTCTATTTTCCTCTTCTCTTTTCTCTTTGTATTTGCATTTGCTTGCCTGTTTTACTGTTGTTGTTGTTGCTGTTGCTGTGAGGGTTTTGTTTGTGCGTCGACTTTTTATCATATTGTTTTGTATTTTTTTTTTTTGGTTTAAATTATCTGGCATAACTAGCTGCTGCTGCTGCTGCTGCTGTTACTGCTGTGTATGTATGTATTTAGATATATATATATATATATATATATGTATGTGTGTGTGTGTGTTTAGGTCTGCCTGCGTGCAAATATTCGGACAGCCATAAACCAAATCAAATAGATGCCTGCCTGATGCGAATGATTCACTGGCCAGAGCCACCCTGCATAGATAAACTCACACAGACGCAAACACACACAAACACACAGACGCACACATACAGACACACAGCCATAGAAACATATTCCAGCAAATTCGAGAAAGTATGCAACGTTTACACGAGCAAACACGGCTCGATTACTTTGATTTGAAGTTTAATGCTTCTTATCATTTAATGTTTATCTGTTTTTTGTTAGTGTTTTTTTTTTGACATTTTTATTTTATTTCTTTTGATAAGTAATCATCTTATTAACCTTATATAATTTTGTATATATTAAAAAACTTAATCGCAATTTATTTATATATATATTTATTATATTTATTTATATTGAGTTCGATTCGCTGTTTTTGTTCATTTTCCAATAATATGCAGATCTTCATCAAATGTTTATCAAGATTTGCCTTGTTTTTCTGATTCGTGCTTTATCTGACAGCCTTGGAAACTATTTATAATTGTTCATCTGCTTATCACAACAGACACAGGTAACTAAAAGTATCTGCGACATTTGGGTGCTTCCCATTTCGAGTCTGTAACTAAATAATAATGAAATACCTCAGTTCGACCGCACTGACGAACCGACTGGCGAACACACATTTAGCGTTTATCGCGATTTCGCGGTTGCGTGTGAATCTAAACGATAAATATGGAAATGCAGCAGCTACTAAAAGCAAAAGGGCAAACAAATGACTGAGGTGCAACCACAAGTCAAAAGTGACGCATCCATCGCACATGTTTAACTGAACACATTAACTAATTAGCGGAAACTGCCTAAGCTGGCGTAAGCCCAGTGATAGATGATAGATAAAAACAACGAGAACAATTTGATTATCTCCAGTTTCTCAAGCCTTTAAGTAGACCTGATTTAAGTAGATCAAAACAAGCACAGGAAGTGCGAGTCCATTAACCACTTGATAAACATCTCGATTCTCGATGCTTCTTCAGCTGTACGCAGAGAGGGATGGTTGATTCGCGTAATCATCAGCCGCATAAACTCAATTCAATTGAGTGCCCAACACTGGCGAATTTTCGAGTCCATTTATTTACTCAAGGGAATTGTTGCAAAGTGTTTTATTTGTGATCAACTTGGGAATTGCGAATTGCTGCGTGGCATACTAGTTTCCAGGAGCGGAATTATTAATGTGATTTAGCTTTTAGCTGAGTGTTGAAGTCCACAGTGTCTGTGGAGCAGAGGGTGGCGGGGTAGCTGGGTGTCAAACTGTTTCTATGTTGCCCAGTGTAGTTGTCATTTTTTTTTATTTTTTTTTGCCTTCCGCAATTATTTATTAATTGCCGCTGGCTGGCAACAAAGCATTTATTGCATGGAATTGTAACTTGTAATTGTTATTACAGGCGCAATTTTCTTCTTTTTTTTTTTGTTTTTGCACTTTTATTTTGTGTTTTTGCTTTGATTGTGTGCTCAATTTTCATTTGACAACAATAATTAAGCGCACATTTCGAAAATTTGCTGCTTATATCAAGAGTGTATTTGATTCCTTTCGTAACTCTTCTCGACTTTAATGGGATTCCATATTGCAATCGGTGTCACAGCGCTCTCAAATTGGAATTTTACTTTCTCCTCTCAACCAGCAGCACACAAAACGCATGCATAATACAAAATTTATAACTGAAATTCACACCATAACTGAAATTAGCACACTTTTTTTTTGTTTTTGTTTTTTTCTTTTTTGTTTTTCATATTCGCACTTCTTAATTTCTATAGTGCATTTCTTACATTACATTTCTGTTTTCTTTTTGCGTGTTTTGACACAGTTTTTAAGCTGTTTTTTGGCTGTGCTTCAAAAAATAATTTTTAATTTACATTCAATTCTGTTGCAGATTTGCAGATAAGGCTTTTTAATTGGCTCGCAAGCTGTGATGAAAGCCCAGAAAAAAACAACAATTTTTTTTTTTGATTTGGCATTTACAACAATTTTTATTTATTTATTTTTTTTGCTGTGGCGAATTTCACAGTACAATGTAATCATTGAACCCATACACACACACACACTCACAAATAATAAATTAACGCTGCAATTTTCACCAATTTCTTCTCGGCATTTATTTTGCTGCTCATTATGATTATTGAGCAGAAATGAATGGTTCAACTTCATTATGTATTAACATGATGATTATGTTGTTGGCTGCAGTTGGATTGCACACAGAGGCACACACACACACACATACAGAGCCAAAGAGAGAGAGAGAGACACGCAAACAGGTGTATCGGTCTCTGGTGGAGCCTGGTGGCCTAGACAGACTTGGACTGGGGGACTGGTCTCAAATAAAAGTGAAAACCGTTGTTTTTTTTTTCTTTCTTTCGATAACAGCAAAAAAGAGAAAAACAACAGCAGCAACAGAAAGTGTTTGCAAAGCAAAGCTCAAACAAGTGTAACATAGCAGCCAGCTGTGTGCGTGTGATGTCCAAAAAACAATAGCAAAAAAAAAACAAATGCAAAAACAAATATGGATTCCGTGTAGAAGAAGCAAAAGTATTCATTCGCATGTGTGATAGAAATGTACATAATCTGTGTATGCATGTATGTGTGTGTGCATTTATGTATGTATATAGGATGCAGCAGGAGTGTGAAGGGAGTGTGTAAACAGGTAGGCGGGCAGCAATTACCGTTTTAAGAAACAGGCGAAGACGACGCACCCGCGTCTATTGTTTTAATCTTGATTTTCTTTTTGAATTTTTTTTTTTTTTTGCTTTGCGACTTTGCAGCAGATGCGTGGTTTTTTTCTTCTTTTTATTTATTTAGTTATTTTTCTATCACAACTATTCACTAGATATATTTATGCGAATATTTGCACTTTTCACTTTATAACACGCACCACACGACTTGCATACGTATATATGTATATATACATATATTTGATGTGCTTATTAAATTGTTAACACTATTGTAGGCTTTTGAAATTTTGAAGCTACGAAGTGCGCCGCGCGTTGTTCAGTTACGTTGCGTTGCGTTGCGCGTTCGAAAACCAAATGAATTGGAATGCTTATTAGAATATTCGCGAGTGAGAAACTGGCGCGCACACACCAAAAATCGAAAGCTTTACCCAGCTGACGTCACGACGCTTTTGCCGCTCAACGAGTGACTTTTTTGAGCCATTGAGTGAGCGGGCGAGCGGGTGAGTAGTGGTGAGAGGCGTTGTTGCTCAGCTGAGCGCGCTGCACAAGCTTTGAGTGACTTTTGTGTTGAGGTTGGTGGCGCTTGTCTGTATGCGTGTGTGTGAGTGTTTTTCTGTATATGTGCCAGTGTTTTTTTTTAGAAGGGCAAGCATTGCATGGCGCTGCAGGTAAATTCTGACGGTCGCTCGGTTAGTCGGTCGCTGCCCGATGCAATGCGGCTGCTGCTGCTGTTGCCACTGTTGCTCTCTCGCTCGCACGCTCAGCTGACACGACTGACGATCTATGCACTTTGTGGGTGTGTGTGAATGTGTTTGTTGTGCGCTGCTTTTATACCATATTTGTAATGCATTTTTGCTGCTTGCGAGTTTTCGATTTCATTATTTCTACAATTTTTTCGATCAATTCTCATGCAAACAACAACAACAACAGCAACAGCAACAAGAGCTTTCGTGTTTGTGCAAACAAGTTTTGTTTTTGCTTGCTGTTTTTAGTGTTGCTGCTGCTGCTGCTGGTGCTGCTACAACGCAAATTGCTTAAACACTTCTTTTGCTACGCTTGTTTTGCCGTTTGCTTTTGCTGTGTCCACTCTATTTTTAGACTGATATTTATTTTTATTTGTTTCTTTACTAATTACCAGCTATGCCGCAGGCGCCTCCCCCACCATTGCCCGTCGCTAAACGCAGAAAGCAAATCAACCGCAATGGGGCCTGACAACGCTGACAAAAGCTGATAAGCGTCGAGCGCGCTTAGAAAGGAAATACGTACAAAGTACATGCATATAAATAATGTACGGTGCTCGAAGCTCGCTGCGACGACGATGATGACGCCGACAACGAAACAGAAGATGAACCAAAAGAGCAGATAAGGCATCGAATGAAAAAATAGCAACAGCAAGAGCAGCAACAGCAGCTGCAGCTGCAGCAACAATGCTCCGAGCAATGAGCTTTGAATTCTAATTCAGATCCCAGGCGCTGATCTCGCCTTAGCTCAAAAATTATGTAATGCTAAATGTTCAAAGCTGAAACTCGACAGCTTTTACACAATAATGCGCTGCCGAAAATAGATTAACGGCACATGCAAAGCACACACAGCACTCAAACACACTCACAAAGACACATACACACACACACACACACACACACAATGTGAGTGTTTTTTTTTTTGCTTCTTTTTAAATGCATAATTATACAGTTTTATAATAATTGCCATATTTTATTTATGTATTAATGATTCTGGCGCTGTTGCTGTCTTTTTTTTTTATTATTTTTATTATTTTGTGTTTCGACTCATTTAAATGGCTGGCCTTTTAAATTCAGGCTGGCAAAATCGTAAACACACAGCTTTATTATGTACGCATGCATAAATTGTGTACAGACATACATATATACATACATATAGAAATGTATATTATAAATACATACATGTGCATGTACCGTTAATTTGGCATTTTGTGCGGAGAACGCAATGATCGGCATTATTTTTTTTACCTGCTGCTGCTGCTGCCGCTGCTGCTGCCGCTGGTGGCCTGCGGTTCAATGTTAATCAGCGGATCGAATCGCCAAAAATTAACAATAATGAATAAATGAAGAAAAAAAGAAGGTAATAACAATACTCAACCAAAAAAAAAAAAAAAGATACAGCAACACAGCAAGAGATGTGCAAGTAACGCAATTCAACTGCTACTTTGGCCAAAAAGATTAATGTTGTTTTATTTTCCAGGCCTTTATTATTATGATGGCAACTGATGGATGCCCCACAGCCAAGTAACCAACCACAACAACTTTAATTTCAGCTAAAGCTACGCTAATGTATCTTGCAGATACACACACACACAGGTAAATGTGCACATAGCTTGCACTGCATTAGAAACCGCTCGCAACCCTCGCTCGCTGCGGCAGCCCTGTCTTTATTATTAATGCCATTTATAGTCTGCATCTGTAACCCATATATCTCAATCTGATGTATCTGTATCTGTATTTGTAGCTGTAGCTGTAGCTGTATCTGTATCTATAGCCACTTGTTGCCGATGATGATGACGATGGCGTTGCCTTTGCGCTCTTTGGCAAGACTTTGGCGCGTCTGCGTTCGCATTCGCATTCGCATTCGAGTCAGTCAGTCAGTCAGTCAGTCAGTCAGTCAGTCAGTCAGCCAGCCAGCGAGTCAGCCGGATTCAGATTCAGATTCAGTGTGACCCTGACCTAATAAGTATGCGCAAGCGCAAATTGTCCGTTTGACGCATTTGGCTTTGTTTTTTTTTCCCCCCTCTTTTTTTCTTTCATTTTTCATTCATTGAGCGTAAATCACTTGTATCGTGTATCTTGTGTCTTGTATCTTGTATCTGCATCTGCAATTACTGCATTGCATTGCAAATTCCAGAAAAATGTAAGAGCATCGGAATTGTGATTGCCTCTACTTACATACATCCATACAGGGTATAATAATTTGATCATTATGTGTGATAAACTTTTTCCCAACTTTAAGTTGATCTATGAATTATCGCATTAAAATGCATCATTTTTAAATGCCAAGTCTTTTTAGAAATCAAGATTTGAGGAGCTGCTGGCTTCGAGAAAACAACTGAACAATGAACAAATGCAAATATTTATGATTTTCAATCATAGTTTAGATAAAATGAGAGAAAATTTAAGGAAAATATTAGTATTAATTATTAATAAATAAAAAAAACTGTAAATCTCTCAGCATTCTTACACATAACTCGGATTCAAGGTTGTTTTCTACAGTGTCCCCCAAAAGTTGTCGACATGATTCGTTGCTATTTTCGTTACTTGCTGCTGCTGTTGTTGTACTTTACAAAATGCCAAGGAAAGTGCGAGCAGACCAAGTCCCAATTCCAATTCCAATTGACAATTGACAATTGTGTGCCAATAGGCAAACAAAGCACAATTCCAATTCCAATTCCAATTCCAATACCAAAATCGAATCAAATTCGAATCGAATCGAATCGAATCGTGTTGAATCGTGTTGAATCGAATTCGAATTCGAATTCTAGCGCGCCGCCGCCTTCTCTCCAATGCAAATGAGACTTAATTATTATGCCGGGCCCGAAAAGACGAGTGCCAAATTGAAACCGGTTCGGCCGACATTTCAAATACGCAAAGCGCGCAACCGACTACAATTCAATTATACAACTACGCCAAGAAGCAGAGGCACCCAGGGAAGGGGGAACGGTGCCCGAAGACAGTTAGACAGACAACCAACACACACACACACACACACACACACAGCTAAAACCTTGCTTAGCCAGGGCAACAACAGAAAGACAAACAGACAAACAGCCAAAGATTCACTTGCGTTTTTTTTTATTTTTTTTTTGTTTTTGGCATAGTTTCACATACCAGACGCAGACGGGCTATAAGGGGAGGGTGAGCGGGTGGGTGGCGGTAGGGAGGGAGGCAGGGTGGCAGGTTAACACAAAAAGCACGAGCCGCAAACCGAAAATGAAAGTGCAGCGCGAAGCGAGAATTTGGAACCGTTTTTGATGATGACGGAAATGCTTTGCTGAGCTTTAACAACAACTGTTCCCCTCTCCTTCCCCCTCTCTCTCTCTCTCTTGGAGGTAGAGGTTGCCAGGGATGGGGGGGGGGGCTTTGCACTTTAGGAAGCATTGCTGTTATTGATTGGCTTTCGTTTGACGTCGTTGCTTCGCTTTGCTTCGCTTTGCTGCCGCTTTTTGGGTTTTGTATTTCAGTTTTGGTTTTCAGTTAATCTTGACCCGAACGCCACAAAACGTGACCGCCGTCGTGCAGCAGAGCGTTGTTGCGACCAGGTGCGCAGACCATCCCCATCCCCATCCCCATCCCGTGACCATGCCCTGTGATAGCTCTGCGCATTGGCTGTAAATGGAATTGTAGACACGCGTCTACATTTAACGACAATGGCACGACACAAAAACAAAAAAAAAAAACAAAAAAAAAGCAAGTAAAAATTAAAAATAAATTTTGAATAATTAAATTAAATTACTTTATTTTTTTTTTCTCTTTCTCGCTGCTGCTTTTCTTTTTGTTGCTTGTTTTTTGCATTTGTGTTTCATGGGGTAATTTCGCCAAGTGTCTGTCCCCGTGTCCGATGCCTATTTATAGATAACCCAACGTGAACTGCAGTCACCACAGCGTTATGCAATCTACAAAAAAGACTATCTAATTGAAAAAATAATATGCAAGAAACAGCAGAGAGTTTGGCAAGTTAAATTTGTGTTTTTTTTTTTTTTTGTTTAGCACTGTGCGAAAATTTAATTGCAGCTTATTAAAAAATAAATGCAAAGTTATAAAATTTGCATTTGATTGCCAAAAAAAAAATACACACATAAATAACATAAATAACAAGTAGCAAAAATAATTAGAAAGTTTGCATCGAATTTCAGCTGTGAAACTGAACAGATCAAATATTATGCAAAACTAAGGCACAAAGATTGCCGATTCTTTCCAGATACGCATAAATATTTAGCTGGTGTCTGGCAGATAAACACAGAAACACATTTAGACTATGGGCAAATAGAGGCGGGCAAATTGTCGCCGCAATTGTGCAAATATTTTTTACATATTAAAAGGTTTATTTAGTTTTCATTTCGATTTCAGTTTGCGTAAACATTGATCGACAAAAAAAAAAAACAACATCTGAACTAACATGCAAAAAAAACAAGCCAAACAAAAGTATATTTTACTGGAGCACTTTTATTTATTAACCGAAATTGAAAAGAAATAGTTGAAGGCGTGAAGCAAGCAGGAAATGGAATATTTCGAGACAAGAATGCCAAGAAAACTGGTGAGAAAGCAACAAGAAAAAAAGATGTTGGGCATATGAAAGCTATAAACCACTAAGAAAGTGAAAAGAAAGTGCGATTTTTGCGGCTAATTAGTCAAAATATCAATCACGACACGTTTAAGCCTGGCTTTCAGTTTAGATAATTCCCGTAATTCGCAACAAGTTTAAGCTTGGCTCTAAGTGGTTCACCAGTTTAGGCTTGACTTTGTCAGCTAATCAGAAACTTATATAAAGTTTATGGTTCATAAAAAGTGTAAACTTGTTCTTCAGTTGGAATTCACAACAAGTTTCAGCATATTTTGCCATGACTCCCAAATTGTTTGCTTGCTTCTAATATTTATATTTCGATGTATGTTGAAGCTATTGAAAACAATTAACTAGTTGTGAAATCTGGTTGTTTATGGCCCTTGCAATTGACTGATTAGATTGCCAACCGTTAAATTTGTGTGTATGACGAACAGCAATTAAGATGATCATGTTCACAATCAAACAGAGGATGCTGCCTAAGGTTGTGGGAGATCAAAACTAGACATACTATATATATATATATATATATATATATATATATATAGATCTGTATGAGTATAAATAAGTGTTGCATTCAATTTGAAGCAGGCAAACATTCGCGAGCAGTTTTTTTATTTCTCAGGAAGTACTTGATGATGATAGCAGCACCGAACATTTGTGGCACGAAATCATTTATCAATTTTAATTACACACAGAACGACAAATTTCGCATGAAAATCGACAACGGCACCTAAACAGAAGTAATTTTCCCAAAAAAAAATTGTCCACATAAAAACTATAGATTTGCAGCAAGTCTGCGGCTAGATTCCAATTCAGAGAATCAGTTTTAAACACTTCGTGGCTAATTTACTTTAACAGTTAAAAAAACAAACTATAATTTTTTAATTATTGCTCAAGGCTCACTGGCAAAACAGTCTGTAATCATTTTTGTACAATAAGTTCTAGACTTGAATTGGCTTATACCCGTTTCGTAAAGATGACAGGGTATTTGCCATTTAAAATCAAACTCTGAACGGATTCCAGATACATTTCTACATGTGAATAACTATATATATATATATATATATATATATATATATGTATATATGTGTGTTTATTTGTATCTTTTGGTTGATCGTTTGTTTGACAGTTTTTGATACCCATTTGTCATTTCATGGCTGTAATTACAAGTTGCATGACTTTTGTGTCAAGTCACGCCATAAAACAATGCAAAGCAAACAAACAGCGAATAGAACGAATCCGAGAAGTGAATAGAAAACACACAACACACATCAAAATAATATCAAAACACAATTAAACTTTAGACAAAAATAGACAAATAAACAAAGCCATAAACAAATAGATACTAAAATAGATTCTTATTTAAATGAATTCACTGGATACGCAAATGAGTTAATCTTAAGTGGCAACAACAACAGTTGAAGCAAGGCGCGTGTCGCACTTTGCAATAGGATGAAAATAGATACGGCAAAACAATGGGTCACGTTAAAGATACTAACTGATTCAGAGATACATTTGCAAATTGCCCACAAATTATATGATATGATTAATGGGAACATGCCAGCTCAGCACAAATTTCTGTTGCAAATATTCGAAATCAGCCGTCTATATTAAAATGAAAACAACTAAAAAATAAAAAAACAAAACAGTTGTTTCAACATATTTCGAGTGTGTGCTAGATTCACTTGAGAAACACTTACAAATATATATATATATATATATATATATATATATATATATAAATATATTTATAGTTGTAAGTGTTTCAGGTGTTTTTGTTGTTGATGTTTTCTTAGCTGATCAAAGATGGGCAAAAATTTGACGATATAAGAAATATCTCTATATATATCTATATATATATATATACATATATACATATATATATATATATAGATATATATATATATAGACAGCATTGTGGATTGTGTTTCCTACACAAGAAATATTTGAGTTACAGCCCCCCACACACAGTGTGTGCTTTGTTGCCTCTATCTATTGCCAGATCTATAAATATATGTATGAATCTATCGCTATATATATCTATATCTATATCTATATATATCTATATCTGCTCGGTTGTTTGTTGGGTGACTAACGCTTGAGAATCCGGGGATTGCCGCGCTGCCAACACGTGTCTTCCTCTGTGATTTATGTGACTTTGAATATGCAGCTTAAATTGAGCGAAGACTCGCAAAATACAAATCGCCATCTTTTGTGAATTTATTGCGCGATTTGAAATAAATGGTTAAAATTTCATTTTATTTATTTATTTATTTTTTTTTTGTGTATTATTTAATTTATTTTCTTCTGAGTTTTATTGCCTTTGCTACTTTCATTCGCTTGTCAGCGCAAAATGTCAGGCAGAGCCATGAGTTTAATGCACTCCAATGCCAGGGAGAGATGGAGATAGATGGACAGAGACAGAGATAGAGATAGAGCGAGAGAGAGAGAGAGAGAGAGAGAGAGAGCAGTGTGAATGAGAATGAGATGCAGCTGGGCGGCAACAGCTTTCAAAAATATATCATTTTTATAAAGTGCTGGCACAAACAAAATTTCGCTGTAAATAAATTGTCATATGTAGCAATATATACATCTATATATAATTATATATATATATATATATATATACATATATATATGTATATACAGCGGACTTTGATGGGCTTATCAACATCAATCACAGGCTCATCTCAGTCTCAGCACGTGCAATGTTCCCAGAATGGAGCCACCTTCAACGTTCATTGGCCCCCCGACAGCAACCCATTTATGGGACAAACACACACACACAGACACACACACACACACGGACACAATAATCATGCGATAATCTATAAAGTGCACTATATATTATATACTACTTTCATTCAGTAAACGATTTACTAATCTGTTCGCTTGTTAGAGCCGGGTCAGATCTTTGGAAACTGACGTGTTTCAATTTGCGATTGTACAATCGCCATCGGAGTGGACTGCATTACAATTGTTATTTATTCGTTTGTTTATTTGTGTGTGTGTGTGTTGTTTCTGGGTTTTCTTTTCTTTTTTTTTTAATTTATTTGATCATAATTTGGGCACTCGTAACTATGCAAAGTCTACGCGCTTTGTAATTTCACTTTCTTCGACGTGCGGACAACGGACTCTTGGCTACGTGCCAATCCAAATTGGCTATGGCCATCAAACTTTATAACGAGCATTATGCAATCGCCGGAGTGAACTGTCCGTCCGTCCGTTCGTCCGTCCGTCTGCCTGTCCGACAGTGACGACAATAAGTAAATGCATCGAATTATGTTCAAGAAAAAACAAAAACAAAAAACAAATTAAATTTCTTTTATAAAGTTCAATGCGATATGCATATAATATGATATGATATGATATGATTTCTATATATGTATATATATACATACATATATATATATATATACATACATACATATTTCATTGATTCCTACATTCCCTTGAAAGTTCTCTTATCAAAACTCAAAATTCTACAGAAATAAGTCATTTAATTAGAGACAATGTGAAAAAAGTCTGATTAGAAAACAGACAAAAAAATGTTGCATTTAATATTGCCAAATATCTGTCAAATATTTCTTATCTTTTGAATTGAAATTTTACTTTTAATTTAAGGCAATACAATTTTGATTTAGATTTAAAAAAATAATAAAGTCGAGTTCTTTATTCTATATATCTGTGTCAATTATATATCTATTGAAAGACTCAGATAATCACTTATTATTTTACTATATCTGTATCTGTATCCGTATATTTATTCTCAGATCTATGTGACTTGGTTGACTCGGTCTTTGAAGCTGATCAAAAATATATATTTAGCTTATCAGAGATGCTTCCTACAAACAACTTCATTATAAACATTTTCCCATTTTTAATGAGTTGAGTGTATAAATAAATAAAACTAAAACAGTTTAGAATTCCCAACAAGTTTGCATAAAAATGTCAACAGATTAAAAAATGCACAAAACGATTATTGGACTCAAATGTGAGATTATCTCCAGGCAGATCTTCTGAGTAATGGCTTTGCCTAATGAGCGCTGAAAAAGCTATACCAAACATGAATCACATTTCAATGTACTCGTTTATATTGATGATGCTTCCGTTTCGCGACGACAGGCGACGACATTTATAAAAGGCAGAATCAAATTGACAAATGAAACGAAGCGAAATGAAACTGAAATCGAAATTGAAATTAAAATTAAAATTGAATTAATTTAAGAAGAGCACGAAACAAATAAAGAAACAACATTTCAACAGCCACTCGAGACACAAACAAAAAGTTGCCGATTACGTAATGCCCACCTCCAAAAAAATAAACAACAAATAGAAGGTTTAACGCAACACAAAAAAAGAAGTTGAAACATATGCGCAAATTCTGAAGTGTAACAAAATGTCGAAGACAACCCACGGCACATTTTTTCAGTGCTATAATTGGTACTCCGGACGGATGCCAAACAACTATCTGTGTTCGCATCGCTTATAAATTTAATCAGCTTATTTTACTGACAACGCGTGAAGCGCATGTGTTGAAATCAACCAAGCGCAGCTGCCCCCACCCTGCCCGCCTGCCGCCAACGCAAATGCAAAATAGAAATTCAATTTCAATTCACAGTTCTGCCAGCCACTCAACAGATAAGTAGTCAAGTGCATCCATGGAACACACACACACACGCACACGGATAGAGAGAGAGAGAGAGAGTGAGCCGAGCGTGTTCCGGTTCGCCATAGCCAAGCATTACTTTAGCCTTTTACATCGCACGCTTCACACATTGCGCATACGCCACGTGCGACAACTGTCGTTGGTCGTTTTTGCTTTTTCTCTTTTCCTTTTTTTAAGTTCAAGTTTCCTGTGTGGACCCAAGTTGATTAAACTGTTGCTGGGGCATTTACATGCGACTGAATATATATATTTCTATATATATAAACATATTCGCACTAAATTCAGCAGCAATAAACTAAAAGAAACGGGTTCAGATTCCCACTTAGGGTATAATTGTTGGACTGACTAATGATTTAGCTTATAGTCTTAATGGAGATCAGACGGAGATATTCAGTTGTGATTAACAAAATATATAAATGAGTAAGCCTGCCCCAGTGGACGGAGTTCAACTGGCAGACACCCTTCACTCAAATCTTTAGCCATGCAAAATACGATTATTTGCCGCGAAGGATCTTGAAATGTTGGCAGATAATCAATGTTAAATGTTATAAATAATTATATATATTTATTTATGATCTGAACTAAAAACTTGTATTTCAAATTAGAAGTTTGCAGCTTTAATTTTCCTCTTAGGTCAATCAATGTTATATGTTATATATTATATATATTAAAAGCCCCGACTGACATGATGTGAACTAAAAACTTATCTTAGATCAGACAGCAAATGCTTCCTTTGCCTTTTGCTTACTAAAGCAAAAATTGATGATACCCGCTTTATACGTATTTTAATGGGTATACAGAGATTTACTTAAACAGTCCACAGTCACTGCCTTCGCTGAAAGTTCGTTCAACGCAGCGCGTCTTCGTGTGTTTTTTATTGTTGTTTTTTTTTCTTTAGTCGACTTGGTTTTTGTGGACTTCGCTTCGTTTGCTCGTTGCGCTTTAGTTGGTCTCTGTGTCAGTCGAACTTTGAAAAATGCCAGCTACAATATATATATAGATGTGTGTGTGTGTGTGTGTGTGTGTGGCAATGTGGCAAACATTCTGCACACACAAATGCAGCAACCGCAGCGGCGGCAACAATTGAAACTGAAACTGCGCTTCGTTTAATTTCAACAAAGTGAAAGGAGTTTTTTTTCCAAACATTTATCTTGCATTTTTGTTGTTGTTTAATGCATTTATAATTTTTTTTTCTATTTTTTTTTGATATTTTATTTTACATTTATATTTTTTGCCAAATAATTGGGCATAACATTTGTTAAGTTTAATAAGCAACTTCCTCGAGCTGCAAGCAAAACTGCAAAATAAACGTGCAACCCAATTTGCCAAACAATTGGGTTGGGCAATTGGCAGGCGTCCTGCTGGGTGAAAGGTACAAAAAAAAAAAAACAGTGGCTTGAAATGGGCTTAAAAAATAAATAAAATAATAAATAACGACGGCTCTATTAAAAGATTGGGCAATTGACAGCTCAACAAAACGTGAAACAAACTTAAGTAATTCATTCGCCATTTGCCTGGCTCGTTGTGGGCCCAAATCGAAATTGATGCAACTTTTACAGATGATTAATTTAATGAATTATGTATTTCTTTAAAATTGTGCATTAGCTAATCGATTCGAAACGATATTGGGACAACAGAACAAGTTATCGATGCATAAACATAAACCTAATCTGTCCATGGTCAACCTGGTTAAAATCTCTGGCTTTTATAGGCTCTGAGGCTGAATCTGATCCATTTTATATATACTCCTTAAAAGGTCGGATGTGTCCACCTTTGTTGCACTTACACAACTTCAGCTTAAACCTTTTTATCCGATTTTTATTTGCGTTAAGATATATTTGGCTGCTGCTGCTGCTGCTGCTTCTGTTAATGATGAAGCGACATGCAAAAAGCTTGTTGATCCTTGACGACAACAACAGTTGCTGGTGAAAATGAGTGTCGAGTGTGTTGTCCGCAAACGAAGCAACAACAGCAGCAACAACGAGCAGCGGCGAACAACGCTTTTCACTTAGCAAACAAACAAATAAACAAACAAACAACAACGGAATGCCCAACCCCGAAAGCAGCTACAAACCAAAATCAAAAACTCGAACCACAAAGCTGCTGCTGCATTATTTTGCTGCTGCCTGCTGCTGCCGCTGTGGCAATTGAATGCCTCCCAAGCACAAAGCAAAGCAAAATAAATATGAGCATGCACAGCACCAGCAGCAGCAGCAGTGTGTGTTGTGTGTGTGTGTGTGTGTGTTACAATGCCCCCAAGTCATGCACATGCACATGCACATGCCAAACCATTGCGCCACAATCCACAACAACAACAACAACAACAACAATAACAACATCATCAACCACAACCACAAACAGAGCTGCACCACCACCAACCACCTGACCGTAGCTAAAGCTGCAATTGCAACTGCAACTGCAACAACTCGTGAGATTGAGCTGAGAGTTTTTGTGGCATTTTACTACAATTGTTGTTGTTGTCACTGCTGTTATTGTTGTTGTGGTTGTTGCCTTTGCTCTTATATGGAAGGCAGATATTACAGTTAAAATTTGAGTCTGCTGCGCTTTCATTAAGGCTAAAAGCAACAAAAACCGCTCAACAATCAGGAAATATTTATTAAGATCATTTAATGGGTACAAAAAAGGGTCCGAAATTAAGTTCTGCAAAAGTATGTTAAATTTAATTGTTCTCGATAATTATCAAAAGTTTGTTGGGGATATTTGAAAATGTTTAATAATTTCATATTTCATGTTGCCAACTTTGTTGATCTATTTCAATATGAGAACATTTTTTCACAAATGCTAAAAAGCTGAGCTGAGCTAAGAACATGATTTATATACTTATACTCATATTATATATATATATATATATGTATATGTATGTATATATATATATATATATATTTGATGATGCCTATGCAACGATGATAACAACGAGGCTTGCACAGATCCGTGGAACTTATCTTTTTGTCGGCATTTGCATTTTGCGCCTCTTTTGTTGTTTACGGCGTAAAAGTGAAATCTTTGAAAACGCGCTTTTCTTTGCTTTTGCCGTTGTTGCTGCTGCTGTTGTTGCAGCCACACACAAAAAGAAATGCAACGCAACACGACTGTTTGCGGTCATTAAAGTGAGTTTTGTTTCTTTTACTTCTGTTTTTTTTTTTGTTGTTGCTGTTGTTGTTATTTTTGTTGGTTTCCTCTTAATTTTATAGTTAGCAAAATATTTACAAACACTAAAATGGAGTCGTCAAATCAAATTGTTTACTTTCAAATGTTTACTTACGCTGCCAATTGAATGTCATTCACATGATTCATTCGTGTAATTCAAATGATTCAAGTGATTCAAAGGCGCAGGAAAATGGCTTACCTGCAAATAGAAGAGAAAAAATATGCAAAACGCTGCATCAATAAACAGTTTACAGTTTACAGTTTTCAATTTCAATTCAAATTACATTCGACAGACAGGCACAAGCAACAACTGCCATTGTCTGAATACCCTTCAAAGCTAGAATATTATGCTTTGGAGCATTTGGAATCTTAAACTAAACAAAAGGTGTCTTAAAGTGTATCAGAGATGATCTTTATAAAGATGGATTTTTTTGTGATTAGATATGTTGCAGAACACATAACAAACTTGAGAATACCCTGCAATTGAAGTGTAACCAAAAAAGGCGCCACAAAGTGTCTTCAAGCACGAGCGTCAGCAGAAGTCAATGTAAAAGTCAACGACAAAAACACCAACAAAAAGTGTGAAATTAAAATAAAAATCATTTACGATGCGCGTCTAAATGTGAAATGCGATTTAAAAATACACACAACAACAAACAACAAACAAGAAACAACAACAAAAACGCGATGTCTGCTAAAATAAAAATGTTGAGCGCTTGACAACCATCCGATTGAAAAGTGGACGCCAATTTGAATATTTGAGGGATGCTGCGGGGAGATTGCTCTGCGCCGTACGCAAGCAGCAAACAAATTTAAATAAAGATTCGCAAATTTGTGTTGGTAATGTGCTCAAGGCAAACGAGCATTAACCAAAAAAATAAGAAAAAAGAAAGATAAATAAATTTGTTTTGATTTTGTTTTTATTTTGATAAAAAAGAAACAAAAACAACAATCAAGAAAAACAAAATTGTTCGCATTTTTTTTTTTTTTGGCTTTTAAGAACAATACTCGTTTTTGGGCATCAATTGAATTCAGATCAGCTCAACTCAAACATCTTGCGCTCTACTCCAATTGAGTTAATAATAACTTATTTGGGTTATATTTAAACAGCTGTTGTCACAGCTGTTTCCTCTTTCCTTTTTTTTTTTTTTTTGTTTTTGCCGGATTGCCCATTTCAACTTGATCGAAATTCTTTATGTTCAATAATATCCATAAATGGGAGCACTACAAACACATCAACAGACAAGCACCTACTTTAATGAACAAAGAAACAAAAACAACTGCCACTTTTAAGAGGTGCCCATTAAAGTAAGTGTATCTAAAAATGAAATAAATAACATGGGAATATGTTCGGTCGAAAATATCTTCGAGTTTCGTTAACGATCTTCATGAAGTTTTGATGGATCTCCAATATTATGTCAAGGTGTATATAATTTCGATATAAAAGTTTTATCTTTAATATTATAGTTTTTACTGCCATTTTTATTCATAGTCTCTGAGACAATGGATTGCAGTTGTTTCCACGTGCACAACTTCTTTATAAAAATACTCAATGTCGAAAAGCCATATGAAAGTGAAAGATAAATAAATTTCAACAACCTTTTCTTAAGGGAACAATTATTTATATATAATTAGGGTGACCTATGTTTAGACCAGCCTTTTATAATAACGCTGTGAAAACACTCTGGGCTAATTTAAATTGTTTTCTTTCGTATGAAAACTCATTTATCTTTTAGATGTGTTTATATTTCAGCTGCTGGTATAAAGTGTAGCCATCAAATAGCCAAATCGAGGGCCTAAATCAACATCAAATCCATTCGCTCTTTGCCAGCGTCAGATACAAATGTATCTACAAATGCGCCCGAGTCGCCTTCTCTCTCTCCCTCTCTCTCTCCCTCTCTCCCTTTTTCTCTATGGTATTCTCCCGCTCTCTATTCTATCTCTGCACAGCCTTGTGCTCGGCAAGTCTTTATTTTGGTCTGCTCGAAGCACTTTGCTGCTTGTTGTGTTTGAGTCTTAATTAAATTAGCATTTGGCTGTTCATTGTGCTCTTGTCCTTAACTGACGTTTTGGCTTCTGCATACGAAAAGCAATAAACAACGCAACAATATCGAAAAACTGCGCCCATTTTTAATTAGAACGCAGCCAACAACGACGACAACGACAACAACAACATTGTAATCAAAGTCAAATCGCGCCAAACACACATAGATATGTTAATGCGAATGCATTACGTACATAAAGCATGTACATACGTAGGCACATGTAATATGTATCTATAGCAGCTACACAGCTACACAGCTATTTAGCTATTTAGCTATTTATCTGCTTAGCTATTTAGCTATTTAGTTTGTGCATGAAATAGCCGACGGACAACGCACTTGGCGACCTTCGCCGTGTACGCTGCGTCGTACGTTTATCAAGGTTAACAATCAATAGCAACAACAACCACCAACGCCGACAAGCAACCAGCAGCAACCAGCAACAACAACAACCACAACCAGCAACAATAAAGATAAAAGCGCATTAACTGGAGCAGGAGCTGCCCCGCCTGATATTTGGCTCTGGCTTGCATTTCAAAAACAGAAAAAAAAGAAGAAAAACCCAAACACTCAAAGTGAACAAAATCCGGGTACTCGAAACGGGCTAATGCCAGCAAGATAGAGCAGCACCGAATATTACATTCCCTATCTGACAGCTTTTGAGATTTATTAGTGCAATCTTAATGATTCTTAGAAATGCATAACTGTTGACTTCATTTAATGTGGCAAACAAAAACCAGCTCAAACTCGGATTCATATTTGTTTATCTGAACCCACCCAGCTATGCCAGTTCAAATATAATATTCAAGTGTTATCAGCATTATTAAAGCTAACAGAACTTGATGGATGTTAAAAAGGTTTTATATTCTAGACTGAGTCCTACAAATGTTCACAAATGCTTTTTATAGTCTTAAGACTTATTTTTTTTTAGATTATATTAACTGTTTTTATGGCATATTTGCAACGGTCTTTCAACTATTTGAAAAAATTTTGAGGGATTGCCAAACCCGTAAAAAAAACAGAAACCTGCAACTTGCATTGTTTGCTTGCTGTTGCTTCGGCTGTTGCTTGTGGCAGAGCTGTGTGACGCTAGGCCGAAAAACCTAATTGCACATTGCAACAATAAATAAAAACAAAGACAAACCAACCATTTGCGTGCGATTTCGTTTGGCTTCAATTTCAGCGCCGTGACTTGTAACTAGCATCATCAAAATGAAACAAAACAAAACAAAACAAAACAAGCCAACAACAAAAATTAAAACTGTTAAACGAAGTTTTTATGACACTTAAACACAGACAAGCAGACACAGAGACAGACACAGATACAGAGACAGAGACTGAGTGCTTTTTAATAGTTCTTTGGCCAGCTTCAGCTCCAGCTTCAGCTTCAGTTGCAGCAGCGTTTTTCACTCTCCTCAGGCTGTGTCTGGTCGGTTGTGCAACATCTATCACAATACACTTTAATGGTAACTCAAGAGTTTGGTTTGTAATTATGATTACAAACTCATTAACTCGTCATCAGCAGGCAAACACAAATTGCTTTCGAGTCTCAGCCAATTTACATACGAATTTCGAGTATTATCAATGCTCCACTTTTGGCCCATTTGCATTATATTCAGCTGCATTCATTAGCATATTTTAGTTAACCCCTTTTACTATCTGCTAATTTGGCACAATTACTTATCAACGGCACTTTTCAGCTGGGGTTTTTCTATTTGTTATACCCTAAAAACATTGCAAATGGATAATGAAGTGGAGACTTTCGAATACAAGTTATCGATAAGAATCGATTACCGATAGCAATAATTCTGATCAGCTGCACAATTTTCATCAGAAAAACATTGAATATTAATATTTATCAGATTAAACAGCAATTAGCTGAAGCCTTTTCCATTTAGGGTATTCTCCTAGTCGAACTCTCTCCAGTAGAGCATTCTAACTAGTTAATGTATGCCAAGGTATTGTTGTACTACGAATCTACACATTTATCTCGTTAATTAAACCAGTTGAGAACTCTAATTAAATATTGCATTGAAAGCACACCCCCTGCTGGCAAATCTTAAAATATTGTTTTTGTGATTTATGCTGCGGCACGCAACTTTGTTCTATGTAATTTCTCGAGATAAATCACAAAAATACAGAAAAAACAAACAAACTGGGATAATACAATGCGTAGGCCATTTACCTATCGGATTTTCGAGAGATTCGTAATAGCTCCAGGCAAGAGTTAAGAATATTCATTTGGCCAACGTGCCGCAGCTTAGACAACAAACGACAGTTGTTGCCAGATGACTTGTAATGGGGTCAGATGCCAAGAGACATCGATAGCGGAGCGTGTGCCACACGCACACCAACAACACACACACACATAATCGTCAAAGTTTATACAGGTAGATGCTGCCCAAAAGATTGGCCAATTTTTAAGGCAGGTTAACGACCTCTTAGCAATCAGCAAAGCCAAATAAAAAAAAAGAACATAAAACAGAAGATAAATGTCAGGTAGATCATATTGATCTGTTAACCATTGACACACATACATATACACACATATATATATATATATATATATCTTGATATTTAAGCCATTTGCATTGCGTGTGCCGCCAGCTGTGTTTCATAAGAACCCCTCCTAACTCATCTGGCGTGTGCTGTACAAACACCCATCAATAAATTCATTTATAACTCGAGTTTATTGATATTTTTATAGTCTGGTTAAGTGTAATATGCATGTTTGCACCAAATAAACTCAAAATGTTTGCTCATTTCCTTTGTGTAACTTGTGGCAACAACAAGGCAAACACCAAATGAATTCCAGAATCATGGTACGTGGCTGTGGACAATCAATATTATCAGTTGATAGGCGCTGTAAAAGTGAAAAAAAAGAGACACACTGCAAAGCGAGTAGGCAATGCATTGTTTGCATAATTGCTGCCCGGGTCTGAATGCCATCGAATCCGTGACGCACACACTGAGCGAAATACGCGAGTTAGAAATCATATGCAGACTAAATTGTAACTAGAAAAATTGTAAAAGGATGGCAGCACTAAACAGGATTTCATAGCAGGCAGCTAGAAAGCGTTAGCAGGGATCACTTGGCGTTGCCAGACTATGCAGAAACGTCGTTCATTAATCTGAAGAATGGCAAAGAATAAAATACATGACTTGAATTATAGTTCGGAAACGCGACTCAAATCAGTCGCCACACATGCAGTGTGTCAATTTTTAAATTTATTTTCTTTTGTGTAATCTATATGTGAAGAAGAAGAAGCAGTAGAAGAAGAAGCAGAAGCAGACACGCTGCCCACAATTGATAGTCAGAGTCCAATTGGGTGGCGTTTGGCAACGTGCGCTGCCTGCACAAAGTTGACATAGAAAAGAAGACGAACGAAAAAAACAAAATAGGTGCAACTATTGTGCCAAGTGCTATAAATATATATATATATATATATGTATATACATATATACATATATATACATATGCAAAGAGCAATGTAATGTAATTAGTGAGGGTTTGCAGCGTCAAAATGTAATTTGCGCTTGTGAAATGTGTCTGGGTGGGCCTCCCTCCTACTGGGTTTCACACGTGACCCAAACGCCCATTGCACCCACCCCCCTCCCTTCTCCTCTTCATCATCATCATCATCATCATCATCATCATCGTCATCATCATCCTCCTCCTCCTCCGCCGCTGCGCCCCATCAAAGTTTTGACCAAGTCATTGGGTTTCACTGAGCGCGACGCTAATGAACCCGGATATATACCCATGTATATGGTGTATATATATATATATATATATATATAGTCAAAGATATATGTAAGTGTGTATGTGTGTGTGTAGTATTTGTAAATAGTTTAGATGTGCTTTGTTTTTGTTTATAAATTAAGCATATGTACATATATTTGTGACACGCATTTTGCATCGAACTGGAATATCAATGTCGCATATTGAATTTGAATTTGAATTGGAATTGAATTGAAATGGAAATTGAAATTCAATTCGACTGCATTTCGAATACGTCTCTATTTGAAAGAGCTGCTTAACTTTTATAACTACGTTGTTCAAAATGACTTTGGAGCTGCAAAATTAAGCAGAATTCTTGCCACTTAATGGGCCACAACCAGAGCAACAAAATGCCAAAAGCGCACATCCAAAACAGTCCCAAATAGGTGTAGTGCTCGACTAACAGATACCCTCTGGGGCATGGAGATCTACAAAGAGCTCAAATTGTCAAAGTATTTTTATTACACATATATATTACTGATGCCATTATATATATTACTGATGCCATAAATAGATATTTCTAGCTGAAAAAAACATAGATAAATCTCTCCAGATTCTTTCTTCTGATTCTTAACATTTTCTTTTGGGTACAACCCATTTTAAATGGCTTTCGCGGGGTGTGTGAAAACACATTTTTAACGAGCTACGCATCGGGAAAACTTTTCATCGCCATATGCTACAATTACGAATGGGCTGTGTGTGTGTGTGTGTGTGCGTGTGTGTGGGTGGGTGAGTGGGTGTATGTGTGGGTGTGGCTGCCACTTGTGGGTTGCTGGCTGTGCTTTGTAGGGGGTACATTGAGGCGTGGGGCGTGTCTTTGTGGGCGTGACATTTACCTTTGCATTGCTGGTGTACGTTGCTGCTGCTGCTGCCGATTTTGATGCTGCTGCTGCTGCTGCTGCTGTTGCGGCTGCTGCTGCTGCTGCGGATGTTGAGGCAGATGTTTCTAGCCAATTTTCCGGTTTCATTTAAAAATCTGTTGTGGGCGGCACAAACCGCACAAATTGTTGCAAAAAAAGAGAGTTACAAATATTTCAAGTGCGCACACTTCAGTTGGGGTGCGGGGCGGGGCGGGGTTGGGCAGCTGTGACAACTTTTTCAATTGCACTTGCACTCACTGTTGCTGCTCTTCTTCTTCTTCTCTACTGCGACTTCTACTTGTTGTTGTTGTCTTGATTTGTACACTGCACACACACGCCGTTGACGTTTATATATATATATATATATATGTATATAACGCGACGAATTGACAAAAACTTTTTTTTTACTTTTCTTTTCTTTTGCTAAATCTTGTAAGTTAAACGCTTTTTGGGCACACACGCACACAGCTGCACTTTGGTAGGCAAAAGCGGCCTCTGGCGGCCAAACATATGTTAGATTTAACAGCAGTTGTCGATAGACTGGGAAGCTTTAATTGCAGTTGTTGTTAGTGTTGCTCTAGCAAACATATGTTTGGGCAGCCAGGCACGTACGCAACTTCTGAAGGGTCGTCGTCGTCGTCGTTGTTGTCGTCGTGACGTGACAAAAGCAAAGTGACTTAGTTAGCGAGAGTGAGTGAGTGCGAGAGTGCAGAAGAGCAGAAGAGCAGGAGACGACAGCAGAGTTGACGGCTGGAGCGAGAGTACTTTCCTAACGGTAAGCAAAGCTGTTTTCTAGAATGTTCTCAGAGAGGGGCCAACTCTTCTCGTACTTTGATTGGGTCTTCTGTTTTTTACTTTACTTTTCTTTTCGTTTTTCTTGCACAAATTTCGCTGCTGATTTATTCGAGGCTTCTTCTGTGTTCTACAACAACAGGTATAACATATATATGTGTGTATATGCGTTAAATTCTCACTCTACATGTGTGTATAAAACAATTTGTTGGTTTTGTTGTTGTTGTTATTGATGATGTTTTGTGCGGCTCCGCTGTTGGCTTGTTGGGGCTTTCGTGCGCGGTCACTCTCGTTGAACGACTGAATTCAACGGCAATCGTTGGTGGCATGAAACTTGACTACGTCGTTCCCAAGCAAACAGCAATTGAGTGGAAAAAACGCAGCAACAGCAGCGGCAGCAGCAGCCGCAAACAGCAGCAACAGTAAAGCTCTCAAAAGCACAAGCGCGACTCTTAAATTGAGTGAAAAGCACAGCACAAAAACAAAATAAACGAAAACGAAATAAAAACAAAAAAAAAACTTGTCAAGCATTGCTGCTGCTGCTGCTGCTGTTGCTGTTGCTGCTGATCCCATTCGAAAGTTTAATTATATTTGCGCCACCGACACTAGTTGCTATGCTGCTGTTGTTGCTGTTGTTGTTGTTGTTGTTTACTATTTGGATTTTCGAAACCGGCAAGGCGCAAACAGCAGCAGCAGCGGCAGCAGTGGCAGCAGTGGCGGCGGCAGCAGCAGCGCTGCGTCGATCAGTAGCAAAGAAGCAACAAATTGTACAAGCTCATTGTTTTGGTGCTCCTTTGTATGTATGTGTATGTGTATGTGTGCGTGTATTGGTGCGTTTGGCGATTTGGCTTCGGCGGCAGCACAATTACGTCAGAGGTGCTCACATACACACACACACAGCGACGACAGGCCGCAAAGCTTTGCACTAAAAGTTTACTTATACGAATTTCGTGCGCCGTTCTTTTTTTCAATTCATGCGCGACCCAAAGCATAGCGACCCAAGCAAAAATACACAGATAGGCACACAAACACATGCACAGATTGGTATGTGTACATGTTTGGGAGCGCTTACCAAAAAGCAGCAGTAGCAGCAGCAGCAGCACACACAAAACAGCAACAAAACGGCGAGCGAAAACAAAAATTAAATTAATTAGAAATAAATATTGTGCACAAGCACACACATGCCTATGTTTGACTGTATGTATGTGTGTGTGTGCGTGTGTGTGTGTTTGTGTGTGTGTACGTAATTAATGCAATTCACTTTGAACGCGTATTGAAATAGCAGCCACAAAACAAAAGCAAAAACAAAATCTAAAACAAGAACAACCCAATGCGAAAAAAGGCTTAGCGCCCCAACCACAAAAGCAACTGTAAAAATTGCAAATGAAACCTTTGCTGAGTGTTATTTCTGTTTTATTTCTTTTTCTCTGCTTATTATTTTTTGCGTGTTTTCTCACTTTATTTTTTTGGCATCGTTTGTTCGTTTATTTGCAAGAAGTTAACTATTTTTATTTTGATGTTTATTTTGAAATTGCTTTTTACTCGATTTTATTTGTTTTGTTTCGTTTGTTTCACTCGAATCTCGAATCTCGAAAATCTCTCAAAATGCATCGAATTACCATACAAATCGCTTATACGCAGTGTGAACATCTTCTGCTCAAGTGCAACTCGTGTTGCTCAAGCAAATTTGACAGATACTTGGCTACTTGAGAGGCATTCAACAAACAAACCAAAAAAAAATTATCATAATAAAATTGTATATTGCACTCAAGTTTGATTTTGACACATATGCAAAATGTTAAGGTTTTAACTGCAAGGTAATAATTATTAATATTAAACAAATAAATAAAGTTAATAAATAATTTGAAAATTTATTGACTAGCTAAATTTCAGCCAATAAAAAAAACATGGAGTATCCTGCCTTTATCAAAGCTGAACTGAAAGACAATGTGGAAAAGTTGATTTTAATTATTATCCATGGCAATCATCTTTTTAATTAGTTCGTATTTGGTGACATTGGCTAATTTATCATGCGCTACCTACTCATTTAATATAATTAAAGCCATATATACATACATATACATATATAAATAGATTGTAGACGTGTAGCCTCTTTTACTTTGTTGTAGTGTAGTCAATGCCTCGAGAACGACTATAATCAAAAGTCAAAGTCAATGGCAATGAAAAAGTTTATAGCTCTGCTAACGAATTCTTATTAAATACGAAATACCAAAGGCAACATTTTCTATAATTATTGTGTGCATTCCAGCAGTTAATTTTGATTGCTGGATTGACAAATCAGTGGATTGGGTTTATGAGAGAAGAAAAACAAAAACAAAAACAAAAACCAAAAGAACAGAAAAACAAAAAAAAAACATTACATGAACTGTTTGCTGATTTGCTAATTATTCTGCTTGAATTGCAACTGGAAATTCTGGTAAAATAAACTAATAAAAACTTCGTTTATGGCCAAGTTTTGTCTTTCAGATATTTGCAGATGAAATCTGTCAAGCTTCGACATATGGGATTATTTCAAGTTAAACAAACACTTGCCATGTTTTAGATTTTGAACAACACTTTGACTTTATCTTATCTTGCCTTTTAGCTCAACATTTCCTATAGCAATTCATAGGAATTCGATAAGTACATTTTTGTGTACATTAATATAAGTAAAAGTTAACAAGAATTTATCGTGTAAAGATGTTGGCCCAAGGAGACGACAGTCAATTCTTATCAATATTGATTGTAAGGTGTAAAAGTATTTCACTATTTATACGATTTTTCAGCAAAATTCTGCGATGGTACAAAATGAACAGATACAAAAAGTCGAATATGATCTATGAACTATCTGCAATTATTAACCCAGTCTGATTATCCTATCATATATATATAGATATATAGATCAGATTTAATCGTAGCAATTGTATACATTTGATTTGATCAATATTTGAGGATAACTTTTAGAATGAAGAATTGTTCACTTATATAATAATTAATCTTTTGTTTGTACAACAAAGACAAATGAGCAGTAAAAGAAAAGTACGCTGAACTCAAGTGTTTTTGACTTCAAGTATTATATAAATACAAATATATATATATACATATATATATATATAGCTACTGTTGTGTTCTGCTATTATCAGTAGCAAACACCACACAAGCAAACAGGATGCATTTCACAGTTATATTTATGAAGTGGGGGAGCAGCTGCTGCTTATCGAAGATTTGTGCCCCAACGCCCTTGACAACCACACCTATCTCTGTGTGTGTCTGTGTGTCTGTGTGTGTGTAGCAGTGTCAGAGTGTTTGCTGCTACCTATTAATAGTTGTTGGTAGTTAGTTAGGGCACAACGCTAATTGCAATTAGGCCGACTGCGTCGACACGACACGTGTCAGAACGCAAAAGGGATGCGGCTAGTGAAACAAAATGGAAACAAACAAACAACTCAAGACAAATACAGACAATCAAATGGAAAAAAAAACACATTTGTTGTCTTTTTGCTGTTAAAATTAGTCTAAGGGCGGCCTCTAAGGCTTTAAGCCAGCAATGCAGAAATGCAGAAAGCGAAATGCGAATTCCTTTGGGCTGCGTATGTTTGTGGCATGTGACTTGGGGCGTTAATTAAAAAATGATATATAGATAAATGCACAATATACAGGTACACATATAAATTACGTTCTAAACTAAAAGTGGAGCTTAAAGAACAGAAGACAACAACAACAACAGCAGCAGCAGCAGCAGCAGCAACAAAGGCAACTTGGCCGTCCGTCTTGTCTGTCTGAGTTGTTGTCTGCGTGTTTTGCGCAGAATAAAAAGACCTTGCTTTCGATTTTCAAAAACGCACATACACACAACACACACACAGCACACACACACACACACAGAGCACACACACACAGCACACACATTGACACAGTCACAGTCAGTCGCACACACAACAAGTAAACGTTTAAATTGCTATTTTATGCACTGAAATCTGACTATGGAATACCAACAACCAAAATCGCAAATAAAAATTAATAAAAATAAGAAGAAAACAAACAACAAAAACCAAAAGCATCAGCAACAGCGGCAGCAGCAGCAGGCTAGCATTTTGTGATAGATACAAAGCAAAGTCATTTATAAATTGTATCAATGCTTTTTATTTTAGCCCCAGTGACACCCCCGTACCCCTCCGACGACGCCCATTTCCCTCCACTCACCACCCGGGCAGCCACGCCTACAGCTGCGCTGGCCCAGCAAGACCCAAGTCCAAGCCCAAGTCAAGCCAAAAGTGCACAAAAACAACAACAACAACAAAAGCAGCAACGTCGACGTCGACGTCGATAGCAACACGCTTCAATGCGCCGCAGTCGCCGTCGCCGTCGACGTCAGCAGCGACAGCAAGCTTCATAATCGTCGTCGTCGACGTTGTTTGTAGAACTTGTTGGCCAAAATGTTTTAGTTGGAATACCCTGTTAACAACTCGAAGCACTTTAACGAGTAAGCAATCAGCGCCAAACTATAATAACTGTTATCGATAACAGCTGAGAAATTATGACCAAATTGGCTAGTTTTGGTTAGCTAAATCTAAATTAGTTTCAATACGAGAAGCTTGGAACGAAATCATAGATGAAATTGGAAAATTATGTCAGTTAGATACAAGAAAAAACGATCGATAACACTTTGAAATTTATCGAAATATGAGTTGATAGGCAAGTTATGTGTATAGACTGAAATAAAGCACGTTATAGCCAGACATACAACCAATAAACAGATTTATGCATATCGATATTTATCGATTGTCGATTCTCTTAATGTGCATTTAATATGGAGAGCATTTCGGAAATGCCTGGAAATGCTATTAAAATTATATAATAGATAGTATTTATGTAACCATTTATCATTCGATTAATCGATTAATTACGATGTTCGATATATATTTGAAATAGATATATAAGTAAAGCTAATATATCTCTCTCTCTCTCTTTCTCTATTTATCGCTTTCTTTCTCTCTCTGCAAGCTTCTCTATGAATAAAGCGAAGCACGCAGTTGGTTATTATAGGGTATGTGTTAGTTGAGCTACCAGCTCGTCAACTTGGTTACATTTAACTTGTTGACTTGCCTGAGTTGACTGAGTTGGTTTGTTGTTGCTTGGTTGCTTGGCTGCTTGACTTGGTTTGGCTTGGCTTCGCTCGCTTTGAGTTGCTCTTGGAGTGCCCTGTTCGGCCTATGCCAGGTTAAAAAGACACCTTTCAAGACTGGTTTAGTTATTGACTACAAACACACACACACACACACATATACACAAATAGTAGTAGTTGTTGTGTGTGTGTGTGTTTGTCTCTTGGCTGGCTTCTTGTTACAGCTCATTTGCTGTGAGACTTCTAAAAGGCACCAACTAAATGCAACAACTAATTCTTGGCTTGACTTGTGTGTGTGTGTGCGAGTGTGTGTGTGTTCAAGTGTGTGTGCCTTGGGTGTTGGCTGCCAGCTGTTGTTATAGTTGCTGTTGTTGTTATCGTTGCAATTGCCAACAAGTTAAAAGAATGTCGTTTATTGTTGACCGAATGCAAAGTGAATTGCTCAAATGCCTCAAGTAACCAAGCAAGCAGCAGGCAAACAAAAAAGGGAGTGTTTCTGGGCCAAAGAACAAGAAGCAACGCCCTCCAGACTATAAACATATATATATATATATATATATACACACACAATTGTAGCTAAAGAATCAATAAACTCCAAGCAGCAGCATCTAGCGTAAACATTTTGTTTTTGTTTCTTTTGGGGCATTATGTAAGAAACGTTAATTAAATTGGCTTTATGCAAGAATTTCAATTGCAAAAAGTGAAAGTCAACAACTGCGACACCAACACACATTACACACATGATTACACATGCACATACCACACATTACATGACGTATACGCAACGTTGAATCGAATTGTTGTTGTCGACTTGGCGGCTTGCTGCGATGCTTTTTGGCCAGCGGCGATAAGTGTTGGCGCATCCTGAATTCCAGACACGTGTGCTGCCAAACAAATTTACGACTGCAAGAACGAAAGGCCAGAGCCAAACGTGCAACCGTGAGTGGCAACAGCAACGACCTTAATTCTGTGGCAGCATCAGCAGCAGAATTAACATCATCAAGAAACGACTCCAAGGGCAGCGACAATGAATGCTGCATGCACTCTCGACTTGGAAACATACTCAAAGGCAGGCAACACACACACACACACACACACATACATGCCACTTGCAATGGTTTTACACTCGACGAATTTTAAGCCCTAAGGTTAAAGGAGAGAAAAGAAGAAAAAAACAGAAAAGAAAACGTTTAAGGAATTCCATTTATTGCAAGTAAACTTTTAGCCCAAGCCTCGAGCAATGCTCAATTTAAAGGAAAAGGTTATTTCTGGGCTAGTCAAGCATTAAAAAACAGACTCCATTCAATTTCTATGCCACATTGCGGACTTATTCGATGTGGCATTTTCTGACTTGAGCACACAAAATAAACCTGCATCAAATTGTTAATAAAAAATAGTGAAAAATATTGACGAATTGACTTAGGTGATATTGTCCAGCATTTATTTTATTTGATTGATGGCTGATATTATTTGCCTGATTGCAATTTGCATACCAATAATAAATACAAAGCTAAACAAGAATTTCACTTAAACAAATCCATTAAAAGATGGACAGATACTAAAACACTTAACTGAATGTTTTAGATTACTGATTTAACTCAGTTGTAAATGCATATCTTGAAAGAATACACATTTAAAGCGCAAAGTACACTGCAATAATTGCAGATACAACAGCTAAAGACGAATAAAAATATGCCTAAATACACAAAATTCAAATGGAATAAAGAATTTTAATATTTCCATGCATATCAAATAGAACAACAAAGAAACTTTATTAAAGAACTTGTTTTTTGATATGGAGCAACTCGTCGCATTTTTCGGCAAGTGTATCTGTGGCAAACGCTCACTTTGCAGGCGCATTAGAATGGAACTGGTTGCAACTGCAGCTCCGGCTCGACCTGTGGCTGTCGCTGTTGCTGCTGCTGCTGCTGCTGCAGCATTCATTTGCCATCGTCAGAATTGTGTCCTAACACTTGGCGCAACGCCTCCGTGGCAAGCAGCCTCCATTAGGCGGCGTTAACGAGCTCGTGCGGCTGCCACAACAACGCACAAGAATTGCCATGAACCAAATTGATAATTTACACACAAACACACACACACACACACACTCACACACACACGCACAACAATTATTTGCTGCTGTTTTTTTAAGGCTCGACGCGAAAAAATAAAATAAAATTGAAAGTTGCCGTCAACATTTTGTGGCGCATTTGAAAACTTGTCGAAGCGTGAACACAACTGAAGCAAAGGCAAAAAAAGAACAACAACAACAACAACAACAAATACAACACAAAACGGTAAATTGTGCCATATAAGCCACAGTCAAGACTCCACCCTCTGCGGCTGACCCGCTGCTCTCCTCCCCTCCCCTCCCCTCCCCCAGCACGTAACAAATGACCATGAAATTGATGTCCTGTCGCGTTGCTGGCGTCAAAGTGCCACAGTTAAAGACCCAAATAAGAGTAACGCAAATATGGCAGGCGTGCTTTCGGTTGAGGTGTATAAGACTAACAGATACCCTCTAAAAAGATTTGCTGCCAATGAGCAAAAGAAGGAATGCTGTAGTCGGGAGAGCTCGCATTGTCTCTGGGAAAGCGATTTAAATACAGACAGACAAAGCCGGACATGGCTAGCCGATCAAGTACATAAATATATATATAGTTAATGCTGCTCAGATCTGCTTATAATTATATATAAAAGATTACTTTTAAATGTTTATTAACAACTTTTTTTACTAGAATACATATAAAATAATAAAAACAAATCAATACTATTTTTAGCAGAGTTTTTACTTATTAATTTTAAGATTATTCATTTTTTTTAATATGAGTAAATAAAGAGCATAAAATATATGCTTTCTGCAGATGGGAAAACAGCACACATGGCAAATAAGGCGGCTTAGTTTGTGTTGTTTACCAATTCCTACACATAATCAAACCCATCAAAGACTCTGCCAACTATTTGCAGAGCTGTGCCCTGTTGCACGTTGTGTGCCCCAAATTGGTTTGATTGTAGGGTATGCAACACACAGTAAAACAGTAAAGACAAACCGTACGTCAGCAGCAGCAGAGTGCTGAGAATCACGACTAACAATTTCCTGTCTGCATTTTGTGTGGGCGAACCAAACTGCTCGCAAAATGGTTGATAAGCATTTAATGTTTATCAGCATGCAACACACACGCACAGCTCAAATACTCATTCACATTCACAGAGACAAGCACGCACACACATCAACACACACACACACACCAACACACACTTGACTTAACTTGATTGAGAGTCCTCCGTATTGGCAGTCAGTCTATTTACAAATTGGCATCTAAAAATAGACAGCCTGCATTCGCCTCATTTTCGTGGCGTGGGCAAAAATACGCCACAACCAAAGTAGAAAAAAAACGTATAAAAAATGAGACAACAAAAGGAAAGTAAGCGAAATAAGCATAAAAGACAAGAAAACCTCTCATCGAATGGCAAATACGCTTACAACTCAAACAAATGTCATGGAAAAATAACGTACGAATTTAGTTTTGCTTATCACATGAAATGAATACAAAATTAAATCAATTCCAATTGTTACACAGATTTCAGATTTCACAGTTCACAAAATTCGACTCTAGACAGGAAAAAAACCATCAAATTGATTATGTAATTATTGTAAATATTTAAATGAATATGCAATAATTACTCTGTGGAGCCGCTTCTGAATTTTCCAGCTAATCACACAGCATATTCAAATTACTGATTACTTTGTAATATTGCCAATGCGAGAGACAAAAACTAAATAATAATATGCATTTACATAATCGCATCCGATGATTTGCATATATTTTGTTTAATTTAATGCTATCAATATGGCAAGCAACAAATAGCCCCAAATTTATGCGCAACGGTTGTAAAATAAACCTGATATTCGGTAGTAGTCTGGACTGGTTCCAAAAGGTTGAACACATTTAATGATTTCAGTGCTCTTTTCTATTTTCAATGAAACAAAACAAAAAACAAAACCGATCAAATCAAATAAACTTTGATTCTGAAAGCGTAGAAATTGAGTAACTCATTTGAACTGCAGGCAGAAAAATAATAAAATTAATCTCGTTAAAAAAGAGGAAACAAAGTTAAAATCCATAAAAAAAATACATCAAATATAAAATGCATATGAAAAAAAAAATGTGAAAAACATCAGAAATGATGACGAAACCGAGTAAACTTAATAAAACATATTTAGTGACTAAGCACATCCAAAATCCAAAGCGATTCGTTGGGGAAAAGAGCATTGGTGAGTGGAAGCGCACAGGAAAGTGGGTGGCAGGCAGGAGAGCTGCTGCTCAAGACACAAAGCTCGCCGCCCATCGACAGATCCTTGACGCCAGCCCATCTCTCTCAGAGTCGAGAAAGCTCCATTAATGCCACTGGGCTTTAATGAAAAATCGATGAAGCAGCAGCAACAGCTCGGGGCAAACCACTGGGGCAGCCGACAGGCGCCCGCCCAGCGCTCCCATCGCATGCCCCTTTAACCAAGCCAGCTGGAAGCAATTCTTTTAGTTTGTGGTTAGTCGTCGATTGGGCATATGGGAAGCGATGGTGAGCGCCAATTGAAGCGCTCTGTGTGGAGTGAGCTGCATGCGGCATGTGGCGTGTAGCATGTGGCGACTGCTGGCGCCTGTTAAAACAATGGGCGTGGCGCCCATATGGCGACACTAGGCGTCGGCATGCGCATGACCAGCAGCAGCAGCAGCAGCAAGAGTAGAAATAGGATTGGGTGTAGGAGTCGTTGGAGCAACAGCACCGGAAGGGAAACATGGCATTCAATTAAGCGCAATTTAAATGGAAATGGCAGCTTGCACTTATGTAAGAGGCAACAGGCGGTGCACGCTTAACGCCCAAGTTGGGGTCACTAATTGGCCACATTAGTTGCCAAGGCGACTTTTGGGCTAAAAAGGGGTGCACAACACACACACACACAGACCATATCTTATCAGGAAAGTAAAAAAAGAAAATAAAACACAAAAGCAAACAGTCGCCACACGCAACAAACGTGAATGATTACAAATCAGCGATTACCGTTTAATTTGGGAAAGGGGGGGTAGCTTGTTAGATTGAGGTGTAACGCCCACGCGTAATTTACTTGCTGCGCGTGTGTGTGTGTGTGTGTGTTACACAGCGCAAAAATTACGCATGCTGACGTCATTGTGAATGAGTCGCAGCAAAGCTTCCAGAAGCGGTAAACTGCGTCATTCATTCATATCCATTCTGCACATAAAAAAAAAACAACAAACACACACAAACACGCACAGATTGTCGTAGGTTGCGTGGGTGTGCGAAAGTGCGCCCATCTGTACGCTTGCTTGCATTTCATTCATAAAATTGTCCATATAAAAAAAGAGAGAGCGAAAGAGAGAGGGAGAGAGAGAGAGAGTGAGAGCCGGGGTGAGAGCGAAAGCTCACAAGGGCTTGCTGAGTCCTTTGTTGACCTTTGGCTAGGCGCAAGCGCTGAGTGCGACTGAAGCAACACAAGCAGCAAGCAGCAGTCCAAGTTCGAGTGAAAGCTTAGCAAAAGAACTGCGCAATATGCGTAAAAGCGCTCTCTTGATGAGTGAGAGCAGAGAGCATTAGCTGAATGCGTGGGCGGTGTACTTAAGGAAAGAGCTGCACAATGTCAAAGCCAAGAGAGTCACACAGTCCACCGCAGTCAGTCAGTCGGTCAAATGACCTTTAAGGCAACAATGTAGTTGACAGTTGACAGTTAACAGTTGCCAAATAGTTATGCGGTCAGGTCTAAGTGTTAGCCGGTCTGGGTTGCCACAGCTGTAGCAGTGGCAGCAGCAGCAGCAGCACACATGAAATCCAATCAAAGCATATTGTTGCATGGCAATCGCGGCCCATAAACCGTAGAATTTACGAGTCAAAGCCCCATGCCATGTCCAATTCGAGGCGCATAGCAATTGTGTTGACTCTTATCGAGTGCCTGACAAGAGTCTCTCACACAATCAGGCAGCACGGGATGGTTGGGTTGGATGGGAGCAGAGAGGCAGGGGGCAGATGAGTTTGGTATGCAGCAAGCAAGAGGTAGGCAGCAATTCACATTTGAGATGATTTCAAGGTTGAGTCGAAATGTCAAAATTGCAGATGTGACGCTAAATGCGAATCAAGTTTGCACCTTGGTCAAAAAACCACATAAAACTTAATGAATATCATATTGAAACGATACGAAACGAATCGAAACGAAACGAGTCGCAAAAGAGCATTAGAACAATCACAAACATACAAAATGATAATCATTATCTAATAATAATAATGACGATGATGATGATGATAATGCACAGCAAACGATTTCAGACATGGCATTCCAAACCTTTTCGAGACGACAAACTGGCAAACCCGTATTATAATTTATTGTGTAATGATTGCAATGAATACTGACAACAACAATAACTGAGACTGCACAAACAAAATGCAAAAAACATCTTCTTATATACCCAGTGGAAACCGTAATTGAAAATTGTATGAACATGAAAACTTGTATTAATAATTTGAATTTAATTGATAGATAAATATCAAATGTTCACTTCTTAACTGGATATATGATTCGGCATCATCATTTTGTTAGAGCTCCTCTTCCAACTAGTCTCAGCTTGAAATAATCGAATACAACTGATTTCTTCGTTTACACAATAGCCTTTCGCTCGCATACCCAATGTTCACTATCCAATAAGTGCTGGGTAGAACGAGACAAGTGTGCAATATCCAAAACATTTGCAAGTCAACAAAAAACCAAATGAGAGCTTTGCAATCGGACAAAGGCGACTGCAGAATACTCTGTTAGCTGATCAGATGTGGCCATGTTGAATAATACTCTCAAAATGTGCTTTTATGTTTGGGAGAGAGCAAGATGAACATTGCATAAACCCAATATACTCGTTTACCATCTGCATGGAAGGAAAACAAAGCTGCAAAAGCAAATACGATACACAAAATACACAAGCAGACAAAGTACCGTTGCTTTTTCAAAGCAGCAGCCGCAGCAGCCACAGAGAACAACAACAACAACTAAGACTAATAACAACGGGTCTGACTTTCAAATAAACCGAAACGAAAAAACAAACACAATTTTCAAGCAGCCAAAAACAAAAACTCGCACATTTGAGAGGGAGCTGAAAGATTGAAACCTTTTTAAATGGAAACTGCTGCACTGCGTGTGTGTGCATGTGCGTGTGTGTGTATGTGCGTGTGTGTGTATGCTGATGAGTGTTTAGGCTTCTGTGTGTGTGTTGAGTTTGGCTGCCCAATGCAGGGCCAAATTAGTTGACTTTTTGTTTTGGGCCCAGGGCTGGTCCAGTTAAGCTGATGCAAATTCTGTGCCGAGTGGCACAAGTCGCAACCTGTTGAAGAGAGACGGACAAGCGAGCGAGCAGCAGCTGCTGCAGAGAGGAGTGAGGAGGCTGAGGAGGGGGTGGCAGTTGTCAGACCATGCGCTGCGCTCGTGGTCCACAATCGCAATTCGAATGGCATAAAATGCAGCTCAGTGTGCCAGTCAGTCAACGAGCGACTGAGAGAGCGAGAGAGATAGAGAGAGAGAGAGAGAGAGAGACAGCAGGCATGCTGACGAGTGGAGTGAGAGAGCAAGCGAATGCGAGTGAGTTGAGCTTGTGGTAGTCGTCAGTCAGCTTTGCCAGTGGTTCTTCTATGCACCACTCGTCGCTGCTGCTGCCGCTGCTGCTGTCTCAAAAAAAAGTGAATGTCCACCAAAAGTCCTTGAAACCTGAAACCGATCTTTCCAGTTTACAAGCTGAGTGCAGTTGCCACTGCTGCCACTGCTGCTGCTGCTTGTGCTGCTTTTGCTGCAACTTTGCCAGACAACGAACTCAAAACTTGGACTTGCTGCCAAGAAGCTGTCGCTCTGCTGTTGCTGTTGCTGTTGCTTTGACTGGCCAAACCAATCCAATTCAACTCAAACCAATCCAATCCAATTCAATTTAAAGCTACTGTAATCCTTCAGCGGGCACCTGAACAAATTACAAGTGTCACACGGCAAGAAACTCACACAACATCCAAATTTTCTAAATTTGGGACGACCTTGAGTTAAACTTAAAAGCTTGGCTTAAAGAGAGACAACTTTGATGAAATCTTATGGAAAGAAAAAACACTTAAAATGTCGAGAAAATAGTATATACCATCTATAATTGCATATAAATATTATATACATTTAGTTATAAAGTTTATTATTTATTACCAAAAATTAAATCTTTACGAGCAAAACGATAGTTGAGAACAATTAACAAACAATTTCGTTCAGTGTAGACTCAGCTACCTGTCAAGAATTTGGGTTGCTGCTTTTGGGTGCGGTTCGAGTTGGAGAACATGTGAAATATATTAATGTCTAAGAATTATAAGAACACAAATAAAATACAAAGTACACCAAAGCGATTACAAACGCTGACATGGCATACATCCTTCCCAACCGGATCTGCGGATCTGCGGATCTGTGGGTGCCCCACTCAACACAAAAGGAAGAATACATGTACCAAAATTGAGCTGGAAAGTAGCGAAGTCTCACACGTAGAGCCTCAGAATACAGGTAGAAAAGCTCCAGCTATCTGCTGGAGTTCGACTAAGAGAAACCCTGGTGTACCCAAGGATTACCTATGTATGAGTATACTGCTCATAGATATGTGTATCCCCACTAGAAAGATGGATCTTCGCAATTCAGGTTTGTCATTGATATTGTATCGATATATGAGAAACAAAGAAAGCCATAGATTTTCTGAAATTAACTTATATTCAGACTGTCAAACATGGCTTTTCATACTGAGACACAGAGTCGGAGCTGTTTCCCTCTGCCTTTTACATCATCATTTTGCAGAACTTTATTATAATCTTTTTACTTATTTTTAATAGTTAAACGAAATACAGCAAATGTCCCCCATCTCTCTGTCTCTCTCTATGGCAAAGTAAAAAAAAAAATCAAATCGTAAGTCGATTACAAAACACCCAAAATGCCAAGCGAAACAATTAACCGAACAAGTCTGCGGATAATACATCGTATAAAACTTGTATATGTATCTGTGTTCAGTTTAACGAGCGTTACAGATAAATCAAAGAGCCGTTGCTTTTTTTGATTTTTGGTTATCTGTTTTTATTTTTTGTTGGTTTTTTCTTTTTGGTTTTTTCTTTTTTTGACCAATAACTAAAACCGAAAGCTGGGGCGCAGCCACCTGCATTGGATTGACATTGAAGCTGTTTGGTTATTGGATTGTCTTGTTTTTGTTATTATTTTTGTATCTTTTAAAGTTGTCTTTATTCATTTTATTTTTTTTTTTTTTTTTGTAAGACCCAACCTACAAGTGACTTGTTATTGTGGCTGCTGCCTGCCTTTCATTTCTTGCAATTGGCGATTTAATTTGCCCACTTCACTGAACTAAAGTCCGAGCCGTATACCTGTCTAATCTAGGCTAGTAAATATGCAGGCAAATTTAATCAGCTTATGGTTATGAATGTGCTCGATAAGTAAATGCCTTTGATTGATAATTATAATTTCAATTCATATGAAATTCATTTTAATCTTTAAAGAAAACAACAAAACCGAGAAGCACTTTTGCGAATTCAGATCAAGGGAACTCAGATAGATAATGTTAGAAATAAATAAATATCAAGCTTTTTATAGTAATCATTTTAATTATTAAAATGTATAATATATAAATTACTTTTTGCATTAATTATTTGTAACTTAAAAACAAAAGAAATAGTTAATCTACGATCTCTCTCTCCCTCTCTCTCTCTCCTCTCCCTCACACTCTCTGTCAACTCTCACTGTCTTCAGAGAATAAATGAAAGATTGAAGATGAAAGCTTTGGCAAAGCTGCACTTTAAATCAGCTCGGCTGATGAAAGCGCCGTTAAGCGGCGAGCTGAGCTTATCTTTATGCGATTCCATTAAATTAAGATGTGCTCTCACTTTCAGGCACTCCACTCTAAATTAGAGATTAAAGATAAGTTTCTGTGCCGACAAAAAAATTATGTGTGTATATATAAAGTAAGAACTATGAGTAAATACTCAACTAATTAGCGAATTATTTATATATTTATATATATATATTAAATTAGTTTATTTTCGTGGCGTTGAGGTATTTTCCTTTCGAAAAAAATATAACACTATTAAAGCCAATTAGAAACCAACAAAATAAAACAACTAGCCAGACACTTAACTTGAAAATACCCGCAATAAAGTAAACCTTAATTACTTGTAACAGAAACACGAACCAAAAGCAACAACAATAACAAAAACAAAAGAAAAACTGTGGTATGAGGCTATCTTTAGAGGTGCATACCAAGGCACCGTTCGAGTGGTCTTTTGACGCTGTCGCAACCCTATCAAATAACGCTATAAGCCTAAATCAAAGCTGGCATGTTTTTGCAGATAAAAATGCCACAAGGCAATGCGAATATATATATAAAAATAAAAAAAATAAAAAACAAATTAATAACAAAGTATAAAACGATGTTAAGTAGTTAAACATTATGAATACATATATAGCAACAGATATACTAAATAAATATGCGCCTTCAACTGCTGCGTCCTCAAGATTGAGGAGACGCAGACAAGTTCCAAGAAATCATCAAATAATTCACAACAAATAAACAGACCAATGCACAAATTGAAATTATTTTAAATCCATGTTCTCAGTTCAACACCCTAGCAAAACTTTCGAAATAAATCAGATATTTAAGTCTAGATTTTCTTCTTATATACTATATGGACTCATTCCGTTCGCATGTTCGAGAATAAGAGAAGATAGTAGACTGAAAATACAGTTTATATATATAAATCTGTTTCTTTTATATATAAATCTGTTCCTTTCTATGCACTACAAGCACATATGACTTCATAGCTAATACACCCTGTAGATGGAGAGTAAATAAGGCAAATAACTCTGACAGTTATTGCAGTTTATGTGTATGTGTAGAACGACCTTGCCGCAGGCAGTCTTCCGAACTCTTCCAACTCTTTTTTTTTTAGCTCTTTTCTGCGCTTCATGGCAAATAACAGTCGCAATAAAAGAATTAGCGGCGCTTAATGCGCAAGCGTAACTGAAAAATCGCCAAAAATAAAAAGAAAAAATAATAATAATAATATAAATGGAAAAAAAACCAAAGTTTTGAGGTTTTTTTTGTTTTTGTTGGTTGGGTTTCTCACATATCTGTGGAGAGGTTTTCAATGGAACACACACAATAGCGGAACAAGGCAAATGATTTGGTGTAAATGCGCCATTCATAAGTGGATGCCACACACACACACACACAGAGCTGTATATGTGTGTGTGAGTATCTTATAGATACTGAGCTACTACAATAGATACATTTAAACTACGTTTATGCGATGCGATCGAAACGTAATCATTTCAACATCCGCATTCTGCGCTCTAAATAGCTAAGCAAAGCACAAAACAAAATTTAAAAAAACTTAAAAAAAAAAACCACAAAAAAAAATTGATTAATAGTTTTGTTGAAGTTTTATTTCAATGTTAATTGAAGCTGCGGAATAGTAGCACGCGATTTCCTCACCTCTCCTAAACAGAGACAGAGAATGATAGAGAGATGACTCAGTTAGTCAGAATTGATCTGACGTTTTTATAACTGAACAATACTTGGAGAGACCGCGAGCAATTATAATTGTGGCGTACTTAAAACACGATTCGATTAAATTGAGTTTGATTGTGTAAAAACAAAAAAACAAAAAACACAAAACACAACTGACATCTCGACATGTGTAGCTGTCAGTTGGAAACTGCTGTTATATAGTATGTATGGACTGTATCTAGAGGCAGGCAACAGGTCTTCAAGTATACCCATCAAAATGACGCTAAACAATTATCGACCTCAACTTCGTTTAGTTTTTTAGTGATGTCTTTCAAATAATTATAAAAAAAATATCACTTGTCTGCCTGTGTGTGCTGTGTGTGTGTGTGTGTGTGTGTGTACTTGTAGTCAGCGAGTGTGAGAGCTTTGGATTAAAAAGCTTTATTGAATGTGCTCAATGCATGTGAAAGTTCCTTAAGTTTTAGCTTGTTTTATTTATTTAATCTCAGTGTAGTTTGCAAATCTTTAAAATATTACAATTAAAAAATAACATAACATATTAAATAAAAATATGTAAATGTTCCAACACTTATTGAATTGAGAATTAGAAAATCCAATGAGACCAAGATAAGCAATAGCTAATATACAGAACTAAAACCCAAAGTGTTATTTATGTGCTTGGGGAAACCCAATAAATGACTAATAATACAAGATTTGTAAAGATATGTAAATTTGAGTGTGTGTTTATTATTTTGATTAAAAAACCTTTCGTGTTCTATAAAAGATACGCAATGTCCATAGCAGTTCCTCATATCAGCATAAAAAATCAATAAAATATTTGGCACGTGGTAAATTAAAATAATATTCCAATTGCAAAGCGTTGAAATATGTTTTAAATTTAAATGCACAACTGTACAAAAACGATTGACACGATCGACTGGCCCAGATCGTAAAAATAACAAAAATAATTTGAACACATTTGCCTTGTCATAATCGTTTCCAAATTGGCTTAAATTAATTTTAAATATAGTGTTTACGAATTTGGTGCGCCCGTATTTTTTTATCTATTGTGTTTTTGTCATTATTCTGCAAGTCATGTTTATAATAATAACCTGGACAACACGGCGAAATAAGCCCACATGCTTATTATTATTGTTGAAATATTCGATTTAACCTTTAATATTTGAAGTTTTTTATTTTGATTGTCGCTTTTAGTTTTTTTTTTTTTTTTGTTCTTTAAAGGAAGACACAAAAAAATACATAAACAGAGACTGGAAATTTCATAATTAGCGGAAGTAAATAAACACATACAAAATTTGGCATTTTTGTTGTTATTGTAGAGGTTTTGGTTTCATTTCATTTTTGTCAATAGATAAAAAATAACTTTATCAGTCGCACTGTCGTCAACTTCGTTGACTATTTGACGCAATTTGGCAACACTTTTTAATGCAAAACATTTCTTGGAAATGCGATTGAAAAATTACATTTGGCAGATGCCATGAGGTAATTGTGCTATCAGTGATAAAATACAACTACAAAACTAGCAACACTTAACTTTACAATTAGTTGGGCAGCAACAAAAACAAGAACTGTAAAACTACAGCTCCCAACTGCGAGCACTTAAGACCTGATAAACCCATGCACTGATAAGCCCAGCCCGCCAACTAGCTAGAGAGCAAAGACAGTCAAAGACAGGCAGTCAAGGCTGCTCCAGCAGTTAATGAACTCATAGAATGGTAAAAAAAAAAAAAAAAAAACTAATCAAAATTAAAGTGCACCTCAAAGAAAGGCAGAAGCCCTTGAGATTGTGATGACACCAAGCTGCACCGAACTGAACTCAAATGCCGCGTCAGCCAACTTTGTTAAAGGTGATGTGCCGATGATATTAGCTTATGGCTTTAGTTTGAGCAGTTCGCTGAAGCTCACTTTATGTTATCGTCAAAGGCAGATGAGGCATGAGCTTTCTGCTGATGGAGATTAAAGCTTGCTTTAAGACTTTAAAAGCTTCCATAGGCCACACAGAGTTGGACACCTTAAAGCTTCAATATCCATTTAAATGCAATTAAGCTCGCCTAAGCTGTTCTCACTCTCTTCTCTAAAGCATTTTTCAGCACTGCTCTTGTGGCTGAAGTTTAACGCGAAGTATTTGTATTATTTTTAATGCGATTTGAGTGGCATTTGAGCCTAGTGTCATTGAGGCATGAGCGCTGTCGCACGGGTCGATTGCTTGTTTGGCTTAAATGTCAGCCAAGCCGGCTAAGTAACGGCAGCCGTGCATAAAATGTTAAATGTCTTTAAATACCAATCGAAGCGCCTCTTTCAACGCTCGTGCGCAAGAAGCGCCACATAAAGTTTCAATTTTGAAAGTTTGTGCATAATTATAAATCGCTTTACAGCCACTAAATATATACAATACAAAACTAAAAAACAAAAACAAAAACAAAAAAATAACAAGAAACATTTTTAACAATTTACCAATTTGCAAGGAAAAAAAAGAAGCAAAAGAAAAAACATATGCGGCCTTCTCGCCTCTGCTTTGTGGCAAACTTGCAACAGCGGCAACTACTACTTGCAACAACAACAACAACAACAGAAACGCGACGATTGCAAGTCGAACTCAGATTAGGCGAAAAAATTTGAAAGGTGCACACACGAATGTGCATTGCAAGTATTTTGAACAAAGAACTACAACAACTCTGTCCATCAGGCTGACTGTCTGTCTGTCTGTCCGTCTGCCTGTCTATCTGTCTGTCTGTCTGTCTTTTGGCTTATACACAAACATAGACAAACAACATCGGCTACAACATCGTCAGCCACATTGCATGTAGCATAGCTTGCATACATTTGTAGCTATGTGATTCAATTCACTTCACTGCTAAAGTGGGAATTCACATCCCAACGATGGGTTATTCAAGCTGACTAATAATCGACGGTGCTGGCAATCGATAATTGTGTTTGTTCTACCATAACAATCGATAATTGTGCTTGCTATGCCAAGTCGAAAGATTCATAACTGAGGGCATTAAATTGAGTCCGAAAAATCACCAACAAATCAATTTATAACATTCTCTGACACTGACCAGTCTCCGATTGGTGATAGGTTTTATTAAATAACAGCACTCGAGAAAATTATCGATATATTATACGATATAAATTGCCGAGCGCAATTAACAAATGCTCAACAAACGAGCCAGTTGCAACAATTAGCATATTGTTGCATTCAAATATACTTAATTATACATTTGTATTTTGTTACATAACCCACGCTGAGGAAACTTATCCAACGGCAAAGATATATATATTTATATATATATATATATTATAATTATAATCTGCACAACTCAATGACGTGTGTATTGTTGTGAGCAAATACTTCTAGAATTTTATCGCGAGAGAGACAGAGAAAAAAGAAGTCATGAGTTTTAATTAGTTTGCGAACAGTACCCGAATGAATACAATTATCTTGAAAAACAATGATAAATAAGCTACAAAATGCAGTTCCAAGTATTGTGTGATTAAAGCAAGAAAACAATCTGTAATCTTTAGTGATATAAATATATATATATATATATAAATATAATTTTTTTTGCATACACACACACATATAATTGATAAAGTGGAAACTTCAATTTGGAATTGTGGCAGAGAATTGGGGGACTCGACAAACACCTCTTCCAACGAAAGTAAGTCTCAAGTCTTGTTGCTTATCACAAACCGAAATTGAAATTGTGTATTTTCTATACAATGTACAATGGCGAGGCGGCTTCTATTCTTATCACTAGAATGTAAGAGACCACAAACATTTCGTTTCACATTCATTTGCGACTCTTATCAGAAGAAATTCATTTCGTTGCATTTTGTATATTTTGTGTTCTTGAACACATAAATAAACATGTAGCGAGACTTATTTATTGAGCATTATGATTTGAATATGTGTGTATTCACCTAACATAAACAAATATATACAAACATAAGCATGTATTTATTTATATATTAGACTAGTATTTGTTTACTAAACTTATCAGCCGAGTGATTTATTTCAAGGCACACAGAATGTGTTGTCAACTCGGGTCAACAGCAGCGAGTCAGACTGAGAAACTGACTCGGTGTCTTTGTCTTTGCGCTGTCAAATGGCACTCGATATTTGAGTGTGTCGCACATTGTTTTGCCGCACAATGTGGCATGCCTCAAATTACCAAAAGCCATCTAATTAGCTGCCTTTGGTCAAAGGTCGACTTGGGTTATTGTTTGAGCTGTCAACTGAGTCTAATTATAATAATAATAATTATATTATTCTCTACATGAACACCTTTCTTTGTCGCTCGAAAGCTTTTAAGCGACACTTTTAATTGAAGTTACTGCTAAATTTGTTGCATAGTTTCAGGCTGGCTCCACAATCGGAAATGAATGGTTAGGCACCAATTTATTTCAGTGCATACTGTTAGTTGTTAAGCTGCAACGTTTAATGAAATTATTCGATCGTGTGATGTTAATTAGGTTATTAAATTAGTATTGATAATTAATTGTATAAACTATTCATTAGCACCCATTTCAACGGTTCGTTGGAATCAAAATTAAATGTATAATATAAAGCTTCTTGGAAAAATATTCTCAATTAAGACTCTAGATAATAAAATTATTGTTATTGGCGAATCGTTGAAGGTTAAAAAAAGATTTGCAAAGATGCCGAATTTATTTAAGAACGTTAATAGATACATCGGAAGTTTTTCTCAAATTATCGCTCGATGTTTTTTTTGTTGAGTTTATTCATCTAATAGAACCATAGATGTTTTATAGAGCTCGTTCAGATCTTTAATTGTTGAATGAGTACAGCAAAAATGTAGTGATATAACTATGGGAGCTAATTCATCTAATTCAAATCAAAGACTATACAGGGAATGGATCTCAGTACATGATCTAGATGTAGGGATACCCTGACCTCTGGGTGAATGAATTGTTTCGGGGAATTTATCGAAAATGCCAGCTCATCCACAAACTTCTCAAATTCACATTTAAAAGTCAAGCCTTTTGCTTTTTGCACCTTTTTAAAACAATACGCTGGCATTTTGCCGCTTCTGAATAACAAGCGATTGTAAATAATTATATTTGAACAGCTACAAAATACATAAATGAAAAACAAACAAAATAAAAAAAAAAAAAGCAAATCATTTCGACAGGTGTCGTTGAATATGTGGCGCTTTCTAGGTGAAAAGCAAATCTCACTTTTGGCCAATTTAAAGTATGGGGGTAAATATTTTTCAGTTTTGATTAAATAATTATAATATATATTTTTGCTCGGTTTCCAGTGGTGATACGCAGAACGTTGAAAACGTGATAACAAATTATAATAATCATTATCAAAATCATTATTATCGTTCTCATTATCATTATTATTAGCATTATCTTAGTTTTTTTTTTTTGCATTCGACTAGTGCTGCTACTGATTTTTGACTTTCTTTTAGCCTATTTCTTGGCCAAGTCAGCAATAATTTTTACGACGCAAATAATATATTAAAAAAAATTATAATAATAATAAACGCAAGCTGTTAAAATTAGCTTGCTTATTAAATTGACACACAGCTGCCGCTGGCGCAATTTAATGAGAAACAATTAAATTGCAAGTACTAAGTTCACTTGGTAAAAATAAAATACCCCAACTCTGTATATTTTACATTTATCACCATTTATCCAAATATACCGAAGACGGAAACTGGAAGCTGAGCAAAACATCAGATATTTGATCAATTTAATCGCATATCTAAGTCGGAAACCATCGAAAAAAAAAATACGCTACAAAAAATGATAACTTTTAAGTACAGTTACCAATGAAAACTGATATCTGATGTCATTTACAATAATACATTTAACTTTAATTCATCGCAAACTGGATGAATGAAGTATGCACATCATAAAAGAAAAGTTACGCAAACAATCTAAAATTTGTTCGCCAAATATTTGATGAGCATACTAAAATAAATAATATAAAAAAAAAAAATAATAATAAAAAAAACACATTTTCAAGTTCAGAACGTCATAGACTATAATATTTATTTACGGTATTTGAAACACGCTGATAATTATACATTCTACATTGTTTTCTCAAGTCAATATACAATATATATATATCAATATCATAGTCTACGAGGCATACACGAATTAATAAATGCTTGACGAACCTATTTCAGCTGTGTGTTAAAATATAATTAGGTTCTCACACAACCTGCGCATTGCATAGGTTTCCACAGAACGAGCCCTTTTATGAGCTGCTTACTCTTGCAAAATCATATATCATATATATATATATAATTGAGTACGTATGCGTATATATATATATATATATATATATATATATATATATATTTGAGTACGTATGAACATCTGTATACATATTTGAGCATTTACTATTATCGATTGAAGTCACTTGCTTTACGTAAGCGACTAGTTTCAATATTTACATTGCCTACCACCTGTGCGCAGTTGCTTTGTTTCTGTTTTGTGTTTAGTTGTTGTTGTTTTTTTTTTTAATAATTTGTTATAATTTATTTTTGCTTCGATGCAGCCAACAGTCGCTGATAACCAACACTCATTATTCTAATATATAGAGAGCTAGCGATGCGTGAATCTTGCAAGCTCTTCAATGGCTTCATGAGGCACACAAAATCAGAAAATCCCCTGAATACCCCTATATTGTATATTTATATATTTATATATATATATATATAGTGACAAGTTGGTATTTTTGGTGTTTTGTTATGACAAGTGACAAGTGTCGCCTGCCTTATCTTATCTCATCTGCACGTCAGTCAGTTCGTTTCCGCTGGCCAGTTGAGCAGTTTTTGCCACGTGTTGTGTGCAGTGCAAACAAATTTCAACACCACTCGAACCACTGTGCTTTGAAGGCTGTGCTCGAGGCGGGAAGAAGACGAAGAGGAATAGATGGAGAGAGAGAGGGAGGGAGGGAGAGAGAGAGAGAGAGAGAGAGAGAGACAGACGAAGCGAGTAATATAAGAACAGAGAGTGATTGTGCTTTAAAAGCTAAGCTCACGTGCAGATGCTCTCTCTCACCATAAGTCTCTCTCTTTCTCTCTCTCTCTCTCTATAAGAGAGTACGATCGAACTTAAATGATTCACAATTAACAGCAAATATTAATTGAGTATTGGGTAAGTAAGTAAGCAAACGTAAAAATGTGTGGTAACATTGTTTGTTAAACGTTATTCAAGGTTGTTTTCGTTTTTCTTGTACGCACTTCTTGTACAGTTTTTACTCGACAGTTGTTTAAACTGTGTTTTGTGGCCCTCATGGTTTCGAAATGTTCCGCATTAAGTCCATCAAACTGTTTAACTAAAAGTTCTTTCCAGATTCTCTTTCGGAACACACACACACACACAGACACACGATCATGGAATCTATTTGTACTTTAGATTCCATTCGAAACGATAAGAAACGATACTCTCGATTTTTAAACAAATGTATCCCAGAGGTGGTTAAACAAGTTTCCCTTTTCGCATACATTTAGAACTAGTTTCGGTCTTTGAAGGTAATCAAACAGCAAGCCCAACCAAAACTGATGGAAGTGACGCAGTTGCTAATCAAAGCTGATCATAGGTAGATATTTTTTTTTTAGATATTTTTATTTTTGTTTTTTATACATACTTATTTTATTTGATTTTTTTGAGACTTGAATAATTAGCATAAAATATGTTGTACTCAAACTTGTGTTTTGTTATTATTATTTTATTTTTTTGTTAGTTCTATGCACCAGCCAAAAAAACACATTCATTTCATTGTTTTTGATTTCGTAAATATTCCAAGGCTGATCAATTTCCGCATCAAGGAAAATATCTATCAATTCCAAAGCCCGTCTGTCAAAATCAAAATACCCAACTAGAAATCGAAGCCGAAACAGAACGAGAAAGAATATTCTTATTCGGTGTGTTGCAGAATACAAAATCCAAAGGTTCCTGGGAAGGTCATTCGTATTGAAGAATATAATTGTCACATACAATGTAATGCATCATCAGCATGAGTAGAAAGAAGCTAACAAAAATATGTATATCCGGTCGTATACGTAATGCGAGTCATGGTTAACCCGAACTAGAAGGCTCTAGATAGCTTAGAATATTTAGGGCGCATGTGCAATGATAAGAATAACAAACCTGATCGAACAAGCAAGTCTCATAATACTATTCAAACTAATTTCACAAGATCAATTTGCTGGGGAACTTTCTCAACGAGAGCTTTTTGCTGCTGGAACAGCTACAATTAATATTCCAAACACGTCTTTCAAATTTTGATGCAATATGCATATGAAAATAAAAACATGACTAATAAAAAAACAAATACCAATGATAACTGAAACAATAACAACAACAACAACAAACCCTCCCTCTCTCTTTCTCTATTGTGTTTTTTTTTTTGCATTTGCTGTTGCTCTTAACTAGTATTCTCTATCTTTGTCTTTTTTAGCCTTATCACATAACTGCTTTTGCGCCATTAATTAGAAGCACTTCCTTTGGTAGCGCTGTGTGCGCTGATTAGAAAGAACTTCTCGAATCTTTCTATTTGTGGGCACAAACAACAAATAAATGGAAAGTTACGAAAGATTACGCATAATATTGCTAAAAAAAAAAAAAAAAAATATTAAAAAAATTAAAACTAAAAACAAAATACCAAAACAATTGCCTTGCATGACAAAAACTGCCCATAAGAATTATAACTTTCTCATCAATTTTGCAAAGTTTCGCTTTGCAATTGAGAATTAAGAAATAAGCATCCGATTCATTTAGCAAACAAGCATCATCAGAGTATATTCTGACTGGATTTCCCCACAACAAAATCAGAATAACTGAACAGTACTGATCACATACATATATATATATATTTATATATATACATATATCATTATCTATAAGAAAAGCTGAACGAGACTGACAGATTAAACACATAATTGACTGATAGATCAATTTCCGTTCAATTTTTCCTGTTATTTAATAAGTAAATCAGCTCTAGTCGAGAGAGCTCGACTATATAAATAAATATATAAATAGGTCTGATTGGTTGAAACCTGTGTTTGTATTTAGTATTGCTCACTCGGTCTTGATTACATTTTAACTGATAATCAGTTTTATAATAGTAACAATAATAGTAACATTTTAAATTGTGGATTTTATTGCTATCAGACATCAGAGATGCAGATTGCTTGATATCGATCGAAGTTATCGATAAAATAAAATGAACTTGGTTTGCGTATTCTACACGATGATTTCTATTCCAGATTAGGTTTTCTAAAGACAGACGCATTTGACTCGTTAGATAAAATGCACGTTTGGCTGCCACATGTGTGCATAAGAATGCCACTTTATCTTGACAGCTATAAAGATCTCAACACAAAAAAAAAAAAGGAAATATAAACTTGATGAGCAAGCTATTAAATTCAACGAATGTATCTCAAATGATCTTAACTTAATCATAAGAATAATAATAATTAATTATTAATGGATTTGGGGTTTGGGTGTTTGACTCACCTGCATAATGGGATAGGAGACGCGACCTTTGCCGAAACGCTCGATAATCGTTAGCTTGCTGGCGCTGGCAATAACGCCAGCAATATTGGATGAAGAGAGAACGGGACGCAACGGTTGCACAATCGGCACAAAATCCCGATTGCGCTCAGCGAAAGTGCGATCAAAGGAGTTACGACGATCGCTCTGTGTACGTCTATAAGGCACAGAGCCGCTGCTGTTTGTGTTGCTGTTGTTGCTACTGTTGCTACTGTTGCTGCTGTTGCTGCTGTTGCTGTTGCTGGCTGCTGTTGCTTTGGTTGCATAATGTGTGGCGCCCATATAGGATTTGGATTTGCGATATTGTCTGCCTGTATAAATAATGGCTGCCTCGAATTGTTGCTGCTGCTGGGCGCTGCTGTTGCTGCTGCTGTAGCTGCTCGCCTCCGAGCTGGCGCTGCTGCTCGAGGCGGACGAGGGCAGCAGCATGGCAGGCTTCGAGCATTTGGCACAGGGCGCGGCCAACGCGGCGGTAAATAAATCAGCGGCATTCACTTTGCCTATAGCTGCATGATCAGTGATTGTTGCTGTTGCTGCTGTTTCTATTGTTGCTGTTGTTATTGCTGTTGTCATGTTGCTGTTGCTGTTGGTATTGCTGTTGCTGTTGCTTTTGCTAGAGCTTTTGCCATCTTGTGAAGATTGTTGACGTTGCAGCTGCAACTGCTGGTTGCTGTTGCGCGACAATGGCTGAATGAAGAGCTGTTGCCGCTGTGGACGCGCTTTTTTATTGCTGCGTTGGTGTTGTTGTTGCTGTTGTGCTTTGTTGTTGCCTTGCTTGGCACGCGCTATGTTGTTGTTGTTGTTGTTGTTACACTTGTTGCCTGCATTTTTGTTTTTCTCGCTGTTTTTCACTTGATTATTGTTGCTGCTGTTGATTTTGTTGCTCTGTAGCACATGCAACTGTTGCTGTTGCTGCTGCTGCTGCTGCTGCGTTGCCGTTTTGTCCTTGTCCGCCTTCGCCTGTTTGCCATTGACTTTGTTTACCATTTTCACAATGGTAACGTTCTCGCCGTCGTTGTCGTAACACTTGAAACTTTTCTTGCCGTTTTTGTTTTTATTTTTGTGCTTTTTTTGCCGTCTGTTATTCCTTTAAATTAAATTGAATTTTAATTGGGATTTTTATTTGTGGGGTTTATAAAGAATTTTTTTCGTGTGTGCTATTGATGCGCTTGCAAATGTGCTTCTGTGCTTGTTCTATGAGCAATTGGCTTTAACGGCGGTTCTGCTTAACAGCTCTGAAGTTATTGTTGCTTCTGCTTCTGCTGTGCTGTGCGATCTCGCTCTCTCACTCTCTCACCTTTTCTCTTTCGTTTTCACTTGTCGCGATCTCGCTCACTCAAACACCAAGACGCACACTGATACGGCAATTGCACTCTCCCACTTGCTTTTTTGCTGCTCTCGTTTATTGCTGGTGTTTGGTACAGCTAGCTCTGTGTTTTCGTTTATTGCCACGTTTGTTGTTGTGCGTTTGTTTTTAATTTACTATTTTTTTTTTTCGTTTCGTTTCTATTCTGTTTTGTTATTGTTATTAGAATTTTGTGGTTTTTGCCGTTATGGCGTTCTGATCGACGACGCGATTTTTTTTTAAATGAGCTTTCGTTGTACTTTTGAAATATTTATAATCAATAACAAAGTCATAAAATAACTTCTTTTCTGTTTTTTTTTTTTTTTGATTTTTTAGTCGTTTTTTTCGTTTATTTAGTGCTTGCAATCTCTTTGAACTGTTTCCTCTTCGATTCCTTGACACATGAAAAACGAAAGAGAAAGAAAAATATGAAAAATTAGAAACCACCGTGTTATTTTTATGTTGCAGATATTATTTGTAGTTTTTTAAGATTTTTGTTTGTTTATAACGCAAAGTATTTCTAAAATAGACAATTCGCATTAACCTTGCCGCTGCTGCTTTTTATCACATTTGTTTTGCAATTGTCTTCTATTTCTTCTATTTGGTTTTTTATTTTATGACTGGAAGGAAGAACACCAAATTGCGCGGTATGTTAGTAGTAGTTCTTGTTGTTATTATTATTGTTGTTTGTTGTTTGCGCTGTCGTTTTCAATTCCAACGCGCAATTTCTATTACTTTCGCGTCCACCAATACTAACAACAACATAAACATCAACAACAACAACATTGCTTGCCGTTTTTGGCATTCTTTCGCTCTCCCTCTCTCTCTCTCTATCTATCCTCATCGCAGCGTGATTTATATCACAGGAGCCCACAATAAGATGATGTAAGTTTCTTTTAATGCAAAGCTGCTCAACGTATGTATGTATTTTCAAAATTTACGTTTTTGTGGGTGTATGTCTGTTTGTATTTACGCATTTATGTGCGTATTCACAATTGATTTTGTTATGCCTGTGGCCAGTGGCATATAGCTTAATTAGTGTGCCATCAAGAACTGGGATTATAGCGCCATTAACTGCAATATTGTTTCAAAATTTGCTTACGAACGACAAATTTTTTGGGGGGGCACTCAAATTTGTATCAGTCGAGACCAGACCAGAATGTTGAATTTGTATCGTATTTACACACATCTGTATGTATTTAAATACAACTATCACTCATCGAATTCAAACAGTAAGCACTTCTGAGAAAATTCTTTTTTATTTACAATGGAAACTATAAATATCCAATCAATCAACATTGGATAACCAGGAATAGGAACGGTGACAAACAATCTACAAATGAGTCAAATAAAATTAATATTAAAAAAAACAAAAACTGAAAGAAAATCCAGTTAGAAATTAAAGGAATTTTAATGAAATCTGAGAAAAGCAAAGAATAGAAATCACTAGTTAATTAACTGCACGCTGTTTGGAATAGGTGTAATTAATATTTGATCATAAATTCAATTTAAATGATTATTGCTCATACATATTTTAAGTACTTGTTATGTAGATTTGAATGTCAAAAACTAGCAACGAAAACAGGAAAATGAACTAATTTCCGTCAGCGCTCAAGATCCCAAAGAAACTGGCCGAAGGTGATTTGAAAATTAAGCCGGAAATGCCAGAATCCCTATGCAAAGAGAGATACGTGCGAAAACACTAAATGTACACATTTGTTCTACGTATAACAGACAGAGAGAGAGAGAGAGAGAAAGCGAGAGAGGAGGAGAGTGTATTTTGTTTTTGGGTGATTGCTTTTAGTTGATATTTTTTTAATTTATTTGGTTTTTTCTTAGCTACCCGGCAGCACAACATGCATAGCTGTCACGTAGACCGCCACATAAATAACAAGATCAATATTTTGATAAGTTTCTTGTCATATTTACCTGCCGGAATTTGTTGACGACAAAACTTGTTCTTAATACAAATTCACAATTTACAAGAACGCGATATTTGGTCGATTTAACGAAGATTTACACGATTTGTTTGGTTCCCTTTAGTTTGCTTTGCCTTCTGCTTTCTTATAAAACACACGTCGACAGCGCTTCGAACGAGCGCAGAGGCAGTGAGCAGACAGAACAGTGCGAGAGAGAGAGAGGACCACGGCCACGACGAGGACACCACGACGACGACACGACTCTGTCAGCCAAATTGAGACGGCAGGCGCGTAACAAACTAACCGTTAGAATATCTCTTGCAAATGCGTGAGAGTTGCAGAGGGATAGAGAGAGTGGCGAGACACGAGTGTTGTCCGTTGTTACAGTTAATCTGATGTTGTTTGCTTACGGTTACACGATTACAAAGTCTCTGCCGCCAAAATGTATTTGGCTATATAGAGCACACAACGCACCCACACACAGACAATCGAATTGTTGTTGCACTGTATTAAAATAAATCAGCAGCGGGAGAGAGGGGTGGAGAGTAAGCAAAATACAACTCGATTCTCAGGTGCAGACACTTTCTTGCCTTGTTCTTTGGAGAGTGTTGGCTGAAGGGCGGGAGGCGCGCTGCGGCGGCGATCAAGCTGAAGATGTTTAGTGGTTTAATTTTTCTATTGCTGTTCAAAATACTAAGTGGACTGACAAATTAAACCATAATTGCCGATTTTCGCTTTTCTAATTTTCCTTTTCACACACCCACACACACACACACAGACACTCGAGAAGCAACACACAAAACACGTTGTTCAAAAGCTTCGAGAATGTTGTGGGCGGCAAACGGCGCGTTGGCAACTACTAAGTGGGTTTATAATCTAAGAACTTGATTTATCTATATATGTGTATATGTATGTCGCACACTCACTCAACTTATTTGCTTGCGGCGGCTTTCGACTTTCAATTCGAAATCTGAAATCTCTTCACTTTCAATTGCACACAGCTGCGAGAGGAGAATCTATTGTTTGGCGTGGATCGTTGGTCCAATTATTAGTATGATTTTATTTTTTTTTTTTATATTTGTTTTGCACGAATTCGATATCTTGATGTGGTCTATACTTGAGTGTCGAACATGTGACGAGCAACTGATGGCCGCTGCTTAAGCAAAACCGTATGTTTGTTGAAAAATCGCGGCAGCTACGCGTCGCGTATGTCGGCAACGCACAGTGGTCCAAATGCGCATGCCATTGATCGAAATTGAATTTGATAGAATTGTATATGTTTTGTATGGGCTCAAGCCATAAATATTATCCGATATTGTTCACATACAATAGATTTGTAAACATATTTTCAAAAAAAAAAAAATTTTATATACTTTGTCAATAGTCAGTTTGACAATTTGACGCACACTCGGCTTTTCTTTCGATAACACTTGCCTACCTGTCGTATCAGAAAAAAGCCAGTCCACTGTGCGACGACGATTCTAGAGAGCAAGAAAAAGACAACGGAATATAAAAAGTGAGCAGCGAAATGTTCACAAATAACTAAATCGCCGGCGGCATATAGCAACAACATCGATGTATGTTTATACACCCAAAAATTTACATAAGCAAACCATCATCGTATATATATATACATATACATACATATAGATATATTTATATATATATATATGTGTGTGTTTGTGTATGCATGTTCATTTAAATATTCAAATTATAATCGTACCAAAATAAACAACAACAAACAGTCGATTTGAGCGTCGAATAAATGTTCGTCTCTCTCGCTCTCGCGCTCGCTCTCATTACTTTGCTCTGCCTCATTTCACAGCACTGGGTCAGCTCATTGTTGTGGTGGCGTTTTCACTTTTAAGCCTAGTTTTGCAAAAAGTTTCTTGTTGCTGCTGGCAACTCTATGCGAAATTTTCAGAAATCTTAATAGATAACGAGCGAAATGGAGAGAGCGAACTTTTAAGATCAGCGCACGCACTTTGTGTAATGTGAAATGTGTTGTCATTGCAAGCGCAATCATAAAAAAAAAATACCGGCCGGCGTCGGCATTGAAATTAAGTGAGAGAGCGAGAGCGCGAGCGCGCGCTTGTCTAGAGAAAGCGCCGACCTTGCTTGATAGTGCTGCCATTTGTAATTTCAGTGCTGCCAAGCCCTTCATTTTATTTTCATCGTCTCATTTAGCCAATGAGTAATGTTGTTCATAACAATTTGCGTTCTTCTATGAAATATCCGCGATACATTTACACGTGATGTTAGCTGAGAAAGTGTGTCTGTGTGGTATGTGTGTGTGTGTGGGTGTGTATGTGTGCGATCTATGAATGCATTTGTACATTGGCATGACATATTTTTGGCTTTGCACATTGCCATTCGACGCCGCAAATAAACAGAAATAAATAAAACACACATTTTTAGATTGCCAAACTGAATGCGTAGTATCAAACCACGCGCTAAATACATATTTATTCCCCCTGAGCGAAACACAAGAAGAGTACTTAGAAAAACACAAACACAAAACAGTTGCAAACATGGTTTCCATAAAGTTTAGCACAAATATAAATTTTGGTTATGATAAGAGTGTTGATGGATTAGCGCAAACGTCTTGCATAGATGGCGCCACCGGCGAGCAGGCTGGCCAGGAGCGTAAAGCTCATCAGGCGGCCCAGCAGCTTGTCCTGCCACTGGCGATTGGCGATGCACTTGCTGTAGGGCATGCTGCTAAAGGAGACGCTGTTGTACAGCGGCACCCACCGACGGGGGAACAGCCGGAACAGTGTCGTGTCCAGCCACTTGCGGCAGCGAAAGGACCAACGCTTGGTCAAATCACGCATCTGCAATAAATCAAAACAAAAAAAATCAAAAGATAAAGTCACTAAGACGATTAGATTTGAAAAGTGTTCATGGTTAAAAAAAATAATAATAATCTTAACTCATTTAGCATTTTTCTGGATTTGAAGTGCATTGCTTTTAAATTAAATACGTAAATGAACATTGGATCAGAGTTAAGAAATCTTTGACCTCATCGAGTGCGTATATTTTCTTAATCAGCAGCTCTGTCCAAATGTCGCCCATTTAAATTTAATGAATGCAAATCGATTGCCGAAAATTATTATGTTGTTCGACACTATTTTTATTGTTTTTTAATCAAATCAGTAATCATTCGGTGAATCAAAGTTCCCAAAATAAATGAACCGAAAGATATTTAATGGCTTTAAAAAATGCGAGGTAATTCGACTCCAGCTTTTGGACAATTTGAATACAGAATTTAGCCATAAAATGAAATTGAAAATTCACATAAAATAAATTTAAATAGGATTCTCGCTTCCAAAAATTCAAATCAGTTTTAAAAAGTCGTTTTAAACGAACAGGAAATGTTTAGCGAAAAAAACATCTACTTTTTGGGCATTGCCAATTAGTTGTGGCTGACTTGGAGCCGCACTCACCTCCACATAGTTGTACATGGCCAGATCGCAGATGGCGTAGGCGTCACGCCAGCGCGACTCCGTGAACTGAGCGAGTGCCACGTCCAGTGGCAGCTGCTGGCCGAGTATCGAGCTGAGCAGCGTCAGATCCTCCATGCCGGCGTTCATGCCCTGGCCATAATAGGGCACCATGGCGTGCGCAGCATCGCCCAGGATCAGTGCCTTGTCGGCAAAATGATATGGCTTGCACTTGACGGACAGCAAATGCTGTGGCCGCATCTTGAAGAAGTCCTTGATCAGCTGCTGCTCGCCAATCAGCGGCAGTGCGTCCACATAGTGCAGCCGAAAGAAGTCCAACAGCTGCTGGTGCGTCTTCAGCTCGGCAAACAGTTCAAAGGGCATCGAGAGCGTGACCGTAAATGACTTGTCCTGATTGGGCAGGGCAATCATCATGAACGAATCCCTTGGCCAAATGTGCAGATAATTGGGCGGCATCTGAAACTCGCCATCCTTGGCGGGAATACACAGCTCCAGATAGCCGGTGCCGATGTACTCCTGCGAGTAGTTGAAGCCCGGAGTGCGGACGAGCTGCTGGCGCAGCGTACTAAAGGCGCCATCACAGCCGACAATCAAATCGGCGCTAGCCGAGATTGGCTGCGGCTCGTTGGGCCGCCGGAACTGCATTTGGCCCTCGGCAATGTTGGCCGTGGCCAGTTTGTGCTCAAAGTGGCAGCTGATGTTGGGGAATGCATCGCAGGCATTCAGCAGCAGCTCGTTCAGCTGCTTGCGGCCCACCGAGTAGAGGCACTGCTTGGTGCACGGATCATACAACACGATGCTGGTGCGTCCGCGCGCATTGTGCAACATCCGACCACGCATCGGTATCGCTGTCGCCAGCACCTTCTCCTCGAGCCCAACGGCGGCGAGCGCCTTGCGACCGCGCTGCGACAGCGCCAAATTGATGCTGCGTCCTTGGACCAACTCCGCCTTCCGAATATCCTCGCGATACTCGTACAGATCCACCTCATTGCCCATCTGTGCAAAGTTCAGGGCGGCCAAGGAGCCAACCTACAAATCCATTTATTCAAATTTGTAGAGGATACAATAATTAAGTCTCTGAAACCATAAAACTCTGCGATGTAGACAACTAATCCATCAGTTTTTAAGTTATCTTGATGAAATCAGAAATCGATTCATTATTTCTTATAATATTAACTAGTTTTTTTTTATTGAACTGCTTTTAAAGTTCTTCTGAGTTGAGATTTTGTTGTACTAAAATAGCATTATTTAATTTTGTTTTATTCTTTTTTTTACTTCTTTTCTGTTTTAGTTTTTAGTGACAATTCTCGCAATAAGACGTCTTTTGGTTGACATATCTTTATATGCATATATGATTGCCAAACACACTTATTTTTGGGCACTTTAATCCCACGGGTTCAAAGTAAATGCTCAACTACGCTGATAAGAGGTGATAAATACTTACCAGGCCGGCACCCACAATGGCCACCTTGCGTCTGGGGGCGGCTGCGACTCCATTGCTATCTGAGTAGGTGTAGCTGATGCTCTGTGACATGATTTTGGGTTTGTCTTTGAGTTGGAAGACTGGGATTGGAGTTCTTATGACCGTTTGCTTGGGGCGTCGCACGGGTAATGAGGCTCAGTTGCAACAGCATAGTTACCAGGTCTTTGGTATTATGATAAAAATACGCGAAGGCAGTAAATGCTATCTCACCGACAGTACACTCTACTAAATACGAGCTCCACACCGACGACGGGGAAGCTCTATAACTGCAGCCGCAATTCCCGTCAGTGGGGCAACTGCCGCAGACTGCAAACAGCGTTTTCACTTTCAATTGCAATTACGCGGAACAGTTATCAAAGGGCAATCCAATTTACAAAGACATGATGGTCATAATGTCGAGCTAAGACCTCTTGTTCACATTATCTTATGATACTTACCATTTTGTTAGACTTGGTGGTACAGAGAATAATCAGAAAAAGTGTTCAACGAGAAATCACACCTCTAAAATTCATCAATTCGGGTCTTTGTATTCAATTTTGTTGGGAAATGCATAAGGGAATCAAAACAGAAGAGAAAACACAGTAATACATGCATTATGCATTGTTGCGGATTCTGTTTTTCGTTGACTATTATGTAATGGTGTCAGTAGTTTACTGACTATAAGTAAACCATGAATAATTTTAATGTTGGCACCGAAACTCAAAAAGAAAATCAAAAAGCCGTTGCAAAACGAGCACAGATCCCCAGAAAATAAATCGATTGCAGATTTGATACTCTATTATCGATGCCATTTGAGGGAGCGCTTGCAGCTCTGTAAGCTCCGATTTGCGTACATACTGCTCTTTTTGCGTTATATTCCAAAATAACTGCACAATTTAATACTTTGAAAGTGCAATGAGTAGAATTATGGCAGAAATATAGCAGAAAAGCAAATCTACAACAAAAAACATTTCAATTTAAATTGGCCGCCTAGAAGCATGCGTGCATACGTAAGAATTTGCATATTTGGTCACACGGATTGTCGAACAGCTGACTTCTTGTGCGCGATACCTGTGAATAGTCCGACGCCATTGTGTACAAAAGTGTGTCGCTGTCGCAGTCGCCAAAAGAAAAAGTCAAATTCTTTTATAAATTGCCAAGAAAACGGTCGTCGTTAGTGTTTATACATTTATAGCTTCCAAGGAAATCGACCACAAAAGGCCAAACACAAAATGGTAATAAATTGCGTGACCACGCACGAAAGCGAACTTAATTTTAGAAAAATGCTGCGCGAAAAATACGCAACTTTTTTAGGCTTTTGGCTACATACATTCGATAAGCTTTTTCTAAACGAATGCTGCTGCTGCTGCTGCTTTTGTTTGTATTTAAAAACGTACTAATTTGGCAACAACTTTACTTATTAATTGCAGGGAAATGAAACGTCGCTCCCAATGGAAATGTGCTCGAATTGTAAGTAAATTTTCCACTGTCAATGCCATTTTTGAATGGAATTTGGCCAGGCTCCGCTGCTGCTCATGAATATGCATATTAAATTTGAATAATTGTGTGTCGACCGAATGAACGCGTGCACCGAAATTTCTAGCCAACATTTCCAACTGCATTCGCACATTTGAATACACACAAAAATACTGTTATTTGGCTAACTTAATGTTTGCCCAGAGCAAGCAGCAGCTTTATGGGCAATTTATTTGCCAATGGAAAACGAATTATGCTGAAATGACACTTGTTAGTTGACAGTTGCGTGCTGTCATTGAAATGTGCAAATGACACTTGTTAGTAATGCTGCCCGATTTGCTAGAGCGAGACAACAACATTGCCAAATTTTGTAAATATAAAGCTTTTATTCGTGGTTTGTTTACAGTTCACGGAACTAGTTCCATTTTCGTGTGTTTTTAAGTTGAAAATTAAAAGTGTAATTTTAATCCAGAGAAACGAACGCGTGTCAAATGCAAATTGGCTCTCAGTATGCACTGCGTGAATATCAATAACATTTTCTTTGTCATCTCCGTCGGGGGATGGTCTAAAAATAAAGCGGTCACATTTTTGTATAGGCAGCCGCCACTGCCAGAGGCACAGCACTGCCACAGCCAAAGCCACAGCCGCAGCCACACAGGGCGCACACTCACACGTGCAACTCGAATAATTAGCTTATGAAATCACCTCGAGACTCGAGCAAACAGCAGACAGCAAAGAGCAGCAGTAGCAGCAACAACAAAATCAAAACAAAAGCAAAAACTAATCAACTTTTATATCTATCGCACACACAAACAAACACGCACACAGTCGACGCGGATGAGATACGTCGGCTGGGCAAACGTTTCCGGAAACTGGATCTGGACAATTCGGGTGCGCTGAGCGTGGATGAGTTTATGTCGCTGCCGGAATTGCAACAGAATCCGCTCGTGCAGCGTGTCATCGACATTTTCGATGCGGATGGCAACGGTGAGGTGGACTTCAAGGAGTTCATTCAGGGCGTCTCCCAGTTCAGTGTCAAAGGTGATAAATTGTCAAAATTGCGGTTCGCATTTCGCATCTATGACATGGACAACGATGGCTACATTTCAAATGGCGAACTGTTTCAGGTGCGTTCGACAGCAGTCCAAATGCGTCCCATACACCATACACCAAATATTAAATTGTTATTTGCAACAGGTCCTAAAAATGATGGTGGGCAACAATTTGAAAGACACGCAACTGCAACAGATTGTGGACAAGACAATCGGTTTCGCGGACAAGGACGAGGATGGCAAGATCTCATTCGATGAGTTCTGCTCGGTTGTTGGCAATACGGACATACACAAGAAGATGGTTGTTGATGTTTAAAGCTGGCCAGAGCTGGCCGTGCGTGCGTGGATCCGCGATGATGGCAACTGCTGCAAATAGGTTTACGAGTAACGTGTACTTTTTTTTATATATATATGCATAATGCAAATATTCTTCACTAGTTACTATTTATTTTTTTATATACTACTTTTATTTTCATATGTATATTATTTGTTTTCACTCTTTATTTTGTATTTAATTGTTTTGTTTTTTTTTACAAATTGTTATCAAGCTGTGCGCTCAGAACGAGTAACGAAATATTTACACAGCTGTCAGTGAGCCAATTTCAATCACTCGCTTTTTACGCTCCTACGAAAGAATATATATCACATTTTCTAAAAGAAAAACAAAAACAAAAAGAAAAACAAAAACAAAACGAAAAAGAAAAAAGCAACACACAATTTTTTAAAAGTTGTATCTCTAAGTCGTAAAGTAAAGTACTGAAAGGGAAACACGAACACAACAACAACAAAACACAAAATTCGCTGGATACACCATATATTGCCACATACATATTTGTATATATATATATATATATATATATATGCATATATATACATACATATATAGGCAAGAGAGAAAGTAATGATTGAATTGTGCGCCTCCTACTTACATACTTCTTAAAATATATAGTCATAATTTATTATACAACAAAATATACACGTAACGAATTGAATTGAATTGAATCAAAGCAAAAAACTACATTACAAATTGAGGGGATGTGGAGTGAAGCGAAAAGAGTATAAGCAAATAAAGCAACAAGTTGAGCGTTTTAATCAACAATTTTTGAATGCACTTTTCAATTCGGATCAAATGCAAACTTATAATCAAACGAGAGGCCCAACAGTTTAAGCACAAACAAGTTGGTGAAGCACAACAAGAGTGTTCATAAGCTTTAAACTATAAAATCTAACTTAAACTATTTCTGTGTGTCTCTGTGTGTGTGTGCGTGTGTGTGTGTGAGTGTGTATCTGTGTGTATGTTATGCTATTAAGATATCTGTTTACGATCTTCCTCTCTTAAAACCTGACTTTTTGTATGCCTCATTTTGTTAATTACTTCTAATTCTCCTGTGATTTGGCCAAAAACGAAATCTTTACAAGTGTGCATGAAGATAGAAAACAATGAACTCTGCTAGCCTCTTATATATATATATACATCTCTATATATATACACACACTATATACTATATACTATATTATATATTCATATACTCTTTATGAAACTCAATTTTATGGAGATTTTAATACACACAACAACACGAAGAAAAAAATCTGTGCTATGTTCTTAACTCTTTTTTACTAATAAACAAATTGTTTACTATGAAATTATTAAGGGAAACAACAAATATGATATGATATATAATAATAACAACACATTTTCTCAATTATACTATATATATATATATATATATATATATAAATATATCTATATTTAATATGTATATGAATATTGCATACATACTAATTTAATTACAACTAATTCTAATCAAGTTAACTTAGTAATTACATCAAATCAATATACGACAAAATCGAATAATTTATACATATGACGGTTGATTAACAAATTTTATACTTAACTTATATAAAAAACAAAACGAACAAGAAACTAAACAAAAACAAAAAAAAAAAAACAAAAAAAAACAAAGAAATCAAAAAACAACAACTAGTTAAAAGAATTACCAATATGCATGTTACAAATTTTACAATTAGCAAATTTTTTGCACAATCGCCATTCAATTTGTTAGCTAATCCTAATCAATTTTTTAAATAACAAACGTTTATAACGAATGCAATTTGTAAGTCAGCCAATGATACGAAATGCTCTTTAGCACAGCTGCAAACAAAACCAACAAGAACAACAACAACAACAACAACAGCAACAACAAGTCTTAGAGGGAAACTCAGCTAGGCGGCTCGTTGAAGCAATAAATAAATATATTATATATAAATACTGCTAAACGTTTCTAGTTTAACATTTCATTTATGCTTTATTTTTAATGTATTTGTGCTTTATTCAATATTCCTCTGGCTGGCGCCCTCTAGCGGCGGCAGACGCAAACTGCTTTGCTATTGCAATAGCCGCCCTTGAAACGCTTGGCGAGACAATGGGCCGCACAGGCTGTGTGATTCACATTCCATTTGCTCAACAGATCGCAGGTGGCACGCTTGTGACGTGTATGCAACTCGGGCTCAGCAGCTGGTGCCGCTTCCAGCTCCTGGACCTCTGCTAGGGCCTGCTCCTGCTCCACGAGCTGCTGCTCGGCCACAGGCTGTGCCTGGCTTGAATAGACCACCAGCACCAGCAGACAGAAGCACACGATAAACTTCATTATAGTTGTGATTGTTTGGGATACTGTTTCGGAAATGATGATGCTACACCGTGTTGCACACGGTATTTATAGAGCCAAGGTGTGTCTTTTTTATTATTCTGTCCACTGAAGGGATTCCCGATGGGGAAATTTACTAAGAATTTTCGACATGCATAAGCACAACTTGGGATGGGGACTTTTGCGAAACGTGCTCGACTCACTGATAAGCAGCAAGTCCCAAGAATATGGCAATGGATTGAAAAACTTAAACATTAATATTTATTCTAAGATATAGCTAGTCGATCTATATATGTAGATAAGACAGTCAAAGAGGAAGAAATTAATTATTAGTAATTACTATCAAATGTAAAAATATATCTACTAATGTGGTAGAAATATCGGGCAAGGCGCATTTGCAATAGCAAAACAATGTCATAGGTAGAATGCGCCTAATTGTTGATAATTGTGTGAGGTTGTTGCTTGGTTTAAGTACGTTAAATAAGTTTTTATTCTTTAGCTACATTAAATCATTTTGTGCTTCAAATTAAAACAGAAACATTGATCGACTTCCGTTATTTAATTTGAATTTGGCGCCAATAACTCGCAAAAATTCAAAGTTGTCGCGTATCATGCAAAATAATACAATGTTGCCAACACCGTTTGGCAGCCCAGTCAGCAATCAGCTCAATTTGATTTTGCAGCGATTGGCGCCAATAGTTTGAATTAAAGTACTCGCTCAAAAGTACTCATACCTGTAACGAGTCCAATGCGAATTTCACAATGTTGCAGTATCGTGTTTCGCCAGCCCTGGCAATTATCAGAACAAATTAAGTAAATAACTTGGTTGAAATAAAGTTGCTGCTAGGTTTTCGATGCATTTCTAATATTCTCCTGCATCTTATCATCATAAAATGTCCAGCATAGATGGCATTTACTCCTTGCGGCTGGTAGTTGCCGATTTCTATATGGAGAAGCCGGTATTTGGTCTGGATCCGTGCTACTCCGAGTTGCGCGGCAAGGAAATCAAACGTGTAATTAAAATAAATAATATGAATATTAATAATATAATAATGTGATATGTAATTTTCATTGAAAGGTGCCCATTGTGCGGATATTTGGGGCCAATGCCAATGGCCAAAAGAGCTGCATGCATGTGCACGGAGTGTTCCCCTACTTTTACATACCCTACGATAAGAGAGACTTTGAATCGGTGGAACGAGGAATATTGCAGATAGCGATGCATCTGGACAAGGCCATCAATATATCTTTGGGCCAGGGCAGCTCCAATGCGCAGCATGTCTTCAAAATACAATTGGTGAAAGGCATGTGAGTATGGCCCAGCCAATCCTCGAAAGCAATAGTTGTAATCCCTTCCCGTATTTAGACCATTCTATGGCTATCATCGTGGCGAGCATCAGTTCTTTAAGATTTACATGTTCAATCCTCGATTTGTTCGGCGTGCCGCCAACTTGTTGCAAAGCGGCGCCATACTCAGCAGGAACTTCAATCCCCACGAGTCGCATGTGCCGTACATTCTGCAGTTTATGATCGATTACAATCTGTATGGTATGAGCTATCTGCACGTGCCGCTCGAGATTGTCAAGTTTCGCAGGCATACGGATGAGGATGGTACATAAGCGATATTTCGCTCTGCATGCGGCTTCATCCATTTGACTACCTCTCTTTCAGTTGTGCCCTATGCGGACGTAAAACCCCAACAGCTGCTGGACACAGCGATTGTTAAGAAGATGGCCTGCAGCACCTTGGAACTGGATATTAACTCAAATTTCATACTGAATCGCTTTCAATTGGTCACCAAGAGCAACGCAACGCATTCAAATCCGGGCATTGAGGCCATTTGGCATGATGAGCATGTGCGGCGCCAGAAATTGGCTCAAACCCTTGCTGCCGACAGTCAGAAATTAAATGAGGTAACTGCTGAAATACAACTCCTGCCATTCATAATTCATTTCAATATATTTGCTGAATAACAGCTGCCGGTGCTGCAAGTGCCGCCCACTCAGGAGCGACCCAATGTGGAAGTAGCTGAGAGTGATAGTTTCTATCGAGCGGCGCTGGAAAGCAAGCTGCTCACCTTGGAGCAAACATTGAGCACGGATCAAACGATCTCGGATCAGACGCAGATCAGCAATGTGAGCCATGCAAATGTGACGCTGCAAACGAGCGCCAAGGAGCAGCGTCGAAAATTTAATCTGCAGAAGCTGCTGGTCAACTGCGTGTATCCCGAGGAATGCACCCAGGATGCCCAGCAGCAGCTGATGAACGCCTCTGTCATCCAAAATCATCTGTCTGGCAGCGGCAGCCTGCAGAGCGTCGTGCAGCAGCAGAGTGCCCCAAATGATGAGTCTGCCTTTTTGGACGATACGCTCATCGATGAGCAGCTCATCCAATCTCAGGCTCCAGTGCCTCATGATGCCACCTGTGAGTTGATGTTGCTTCTTTTTTGATAATTAAAGCAAGTTGACAAGCAATATTTGAACAGTGCGCGAGGAGGATTTGGAACTGCTCGATGTGCTGCAGCAGCTGGAGGAGCAGAATGCAAATGAGCCACACATCGATTTGGACAGTTCGCTGGCGCAACTCTCGCAGCAGCACAAGCAGTGTAAAGGCTTCAAAACAAATACTTAATGGCTTGAATAAATAATTGGCTGCTCTTTGCTTTTAGTTGAACTAACGCCTGAGTTGCTGGACAAGCAGACAGCCGCCGCAGCCGCACAGCAGCCGCTCTTCGATGGCGAAAGCGACAATTCGGATGAGGAGACGGCCGCTGGCAATCTGCTTGACTTCTCTGTGGCACTCGATGACATTGACGAGCTGCTGCTCAAGCTTACCCAGAGTCAGCCCAAGCCGGCCGCCGAGCCCAGTCAGCAACTGCAACTGCCGCAAATGGATGGCGCCGATGATGAGCAACTGCAGCGCACACCCACCAAACGGAAACCCAAAATGCAACGCAGTCCGCCACGCACACCCACCACGCCCAAGAGTCGCATAAGCATGCAGCAGCCACGCACGCCCAAGTCCAAGAGTGCGGCCAAGAAATATGCACCGCTGCCGCTCACCATCACCAGCAAATCGGCGCAGAGTAAGTTGCAGTTGCAGTCTTGGGAGTAAAGTCATAATTCTAACCAGTTTTTAATGTTACAGATAATGCAGAAGTAGCAGCAGCAACAGTTGCAATGTCAGCTGGCAGCAGCGTGAAGACACGGCTCAGTCAGCAGCTGGAAACCGGCGTCAGAAGGTTGTATCATGAAATCTATTTAAATCTAAGCTGTTCCTTATAACCATGTCCTCTCCTCAAGCAGTCAAGCGTTAACGCTGCGCAAGAAGCTAGCCATGACGGAGTTGCGTCGCAAAACCATCTCGGCACCGCCAATCACGCAAGAGGCCAAAGTAGCACCGCAGTCGGATGAAGCGTATGTCCATCAAGTCGTCAACTTCTACCTTCTATTTATGTATTTATAATTGGTTTAGTACGCCCCTGAGGCGCAGCAGTCGAAATCGTGCGAGAGATTTGGATAAAACACACATCGTTTGCTCTCTAACACCTCGACGGAAAAATGTGCGCATTTCGGATAACTTTGCAGTAACAGCAGAAAGCACGGCAAGCACAGCTGAGACTTCTTCAGAGTCGAAGAAGCCACGACGCAGTGCTCGAAATAGGGCCAGACTGGTTATGGAGGAGGTGCCAACTCAAGCAGATCCTTGCCAGGAAGTCCATCAACAGAATTCACCCGCCATTGCAACCAGCGATGATGAGGCAATCGTGTCCGATACGGAAAGCGATAGAAGTGTGCTTAAGCTGCGTAAAACACCAAATTTGAGACGTTTGCGAAGCAGCTTTCGCGAATCAGTGCTGGCCAAAAGAGCGACGCCAGCAAGCGAGAAGCGAACAAGCCCAATGACAGAGGGTAAAATGATCGAGAGTCCAGTGTTTCACACTCCAGCGAGTAAAACAGCAGTGAACGCTCAGAGTACAACACCAGCAAGTAATGTGAACGAGTGTTTAACGAGGGAAACTCCTGGGAGTAAAAGAGCGGTGAGTGCTGCGACTCAAACACCAGCGAGTAAGACTGCAGGGAGTCTGTCAAGTGAAACTCCAGCGAGTAAAAGAGTAGTGCGTGCTGCTAATCAAACTCCAGCGAATAATGCGAAAGAGAGCCTCACAGCGCGAACTCCAGCGAGTAATATGAAAGAGAGCTTATCAAGCCAAACTCGAACAAGTAAAAGAGCAGCGAATGCAACGAATCAAACTCCAGCGAGTAATGTAAAGGAGAGTCCATCCAGCCAAACTCCAGCGAGTAATGTAAAAGAGACTACATGGAGTCAAACTCCAACGAGTAAAAGAGTAGTGAGTCTGCCAAGTCAAACTCCAGCGAATAGTGTAAAAGACAGTCTATCGACTCAAGCTGCAGCGAGTGAAACGCCGACGAGTCTATTTCGTCCAATGAAGCAGACTCAAACCGAGTCTGCAGATGGGGCAACTGACTCGCCACAATGTAGTCCACTGATTAGTGCGAGTAATACACCAGAACTCATGCAGAGTTTCTATGAGCACTCGCTGGTTATCAACAGTCCGTCCGTATTCAGCGATGATTTGTCCAGTCCCCAGCTACCCGCTCAGTCCAAAATAGATTCCAAGCCGGGCGCCAGTTCAAGCAGGTCTGCCGATCCCAATGCGATTGTGATAACACCGCTAGAACTACCGCCCAGCTATGAGGAGGTGCTGCACAGCTGCCACAAGCTGGACATACCCGAGCATGTGTTCCAGCAGCCCTTCTACAGCAATCCGGCGGATGTCAGCAAAATGACGGAGGTTGGTTTTCTGGTGCTGCGCATACCCGGCAATAAGCTAAGCGATCTGGAGGCCTTCCAAAGCAGCGTCCTGGACAGCAAACGCGGTCTCGCCGCCTGGCGGCGCAGGCAGTTAGTTGACATTGGCGGAGCGGCCATGTTGCAACGCTATCGCAGCGAGGAACAGATGCGAACGTATTTCAGCACCGAGCAGCGTCTGGTGATTGAGCCGGCAATGAGTCCGCCAAGCAAACAGGATGCTAAAATCTGGCTAAAAGCCAGGCAGCTGCTCAAGGACGAAAAGGAGCGCGTGCTGACCACTGATGTGGATAGTCCCATTAAAATAAAGCGCCAAAAGATAACCATGATGCTGAACGAAGACGACTGCGTTGCAAGTGGTGACGAAGATTTGGAGCTCAGCTGCAGTGGATTAACCGTAACGCCCATGACACCACAGCTCAGTGGATCGGTCAAGCAGCGGTCCAAAGGCACGCCACTCAGCAGCAAGGGAAGAAGTAGCAGACGCGGCACCAAGCTGCAGTTTCAGGCAGTGCAGGATGAGGCACCGGTTAGCAGTCAGTCGAGTGAACAGAGTGTCGCCAGCAGCGCCGCTCTGGATGCACTCGAGCGCAGCTCGTTTGTGCGCCAGCTGGAGAGCGTCAGCAGCAACGGACGCAACAGTAACGAGCTCAGCTTTGGCCTGAGTCATGCCACGCTGGACAACACCTTCGGCTTCAAGGTCAATCTGGAGAATCTGCAGCAGGCCAAGGCGGACATTGAGGTGAGTTGGAGCCAGCCGGGGCGTTGCAGGCCAATGTGTCAAAGTCTTCTCAATTGCAGTGCAACTATTTGACCACCATGACGCTGGAGGTGTTTGTGCCGACGCGCGAGGAACTGCAGCCGGATCCGCTGCACGACGAGATACGCTGCCTGTTCTATGCCATCGATCACAGTCTGCCGACGAGTGCGGATGCAGAGGAGTCCCTGCCCAGCAAGTGCTGCGGTTATATTATCGTCAACGATGCACAGGATTTGCTTGCCGAGGGACGCCATCATGGCCTGGATGCGGATATTCAAGTGCAGGTCGTACAGAGCGAGTCGGACGCTTTCGAGGCGCTACTGGCACTCTGCACGCGCTGGGATGCGGACATCTATGCTGGCTACGAGATCGAAATGAGCTCCTGGGGCTACATCATCGAGCGCGCCAAGCATCTGTGCTTCAACATTGCACCGCTGCTGTCGCGTGTGCCGACGCAAAAGGTGCGCGACTTTGTCGATGAGGATCGCGAACAGTTCACCGACCTGGATGTGGAAATGAAGCTCTGCGGCCGCATTCTGCTCGACGTGTGGCGTCTCATGCGCTCCGAAATCGCGCTCACCTCGTACACCTTCGAGAATGTCATATATCACATTCTGCACAAGCGTTGTCCCTGGCACAGTCCACGCTCCCTGAGCGACTGGTTCGCCTCGCCCTGCACACGCTGGATTGTGCTGGAGTACTACCTGGAACGGGTGCGCGGCACTTTGGCGCTGCTCGATCAACTGGATCTGCTGGGACGCACCAGTGAGATGGCCAAACTGATTGGCATTCAGTTCTACGAGGTGCTCTCCCGTGGCTCACAGTTTCGCGTCGAGAGCATGATGCTGCGGTGGGTGAAAAGCGATCCATAAAAATACCATTTTATATACATTTGTCCTAATCTTTGCCCACAGCATTGCGAAGCCAAGGAACCTGGTCCCATTGTCGCCCAGCGTGCAGCAACGAGCTCACATGCGTGCACCGGAATACCTGGCGCTGATCATGGAGCCGGAGTCACGTTTCTATGCAGATCCCTTGATCGTGCTGGACTTTCAGAGCCTGTATCCCAGCATGATTATCGCGTACAACTATTGTTTCTCCACGTGCCTGGGTCGTGTGGAGCATTTGGGCAGCAGCGGCACCTTCGAGTTCGGTGCCTCCCAGTTGCGTGTCTCGCGCCAGTTGCTCCAACAGCTGCTGGAACGTGATCTGGTGACGGTGTCACCTTGCGGCGTTGTCTTCGTCAAGCGCGAGGTGCGCGAGGGCATTTTGCCGCGCATGCTGACCGAGATCCTGGACACGCGACAAATGGTGAAGCAGTCGATGAAGCTGCACCGAGACAACTCGGCGCTGCAGCGTGTGCTGCACTCGCGCCAACTGGGCCTCAAGCTGATGGCGAACGTGACGTATGGCTATACGGCGGCCAATTTCAGTGGTCGCATGCCCGCCGTCGAGGTGGGCGACTCGGTGGTTTCGAAGGGCCGTGAGACGCTGGAGCGCGCCATCAAACTGGTGGAGCGCAACGAGAAGTGGAAGGTGCGCGTCGTCTACGGCGACACGGACTCCATGTTTGTCCTGGTGCCGGGTCGCAATCGTGCGGAAGCCTTTCGCATTGGCGAGGAAATCGTACAGGCTGTCACCGAACTCAATCCGCATCCGGTCAAACTGAAGCTGGAGAAGGTGTATCAGCCGTGCATGCTGCAGACCAAGAAGCGCTACGTCGGCTACATGTACGAGACGGCCGACCAGCAGCAGCCCGTCTACGAGGCTAAGGGCATTGAGACGGTGCGCCGGGACGGCTGCCCGGCGGTGGCCAAAATGCTCGAGAAGGTGCTGCGGCTGCTCTTCGAAACGGCCGACGTTAGCCAGATCAAGCAGTATGTGTGCAGGCAATTCACCAAGCTGCTCTCAGGACGCGCCAATCTGCAGGATCTGATATTCGCCAAGGAGTTTCGTGGCCTCAACGGTTACAAGCCCACCGCCTGTGTGCCGGCACTTGAGATGACGCGGTGAGTCCAGAAACCACACAATTTGGGCAACTTTAATTTGAATTAGAAAATGTATTCACGCCGCAGCAAATGGATGCAAAAGGATCCGAGACGTGTGCCGCGTCGCGGCGAGCGTGTGCCCTTTTGCATAGTAAACGGGCCGCCTGGAATGCAGCTGATCCGCCTGGTGCGCAGTCCCCACGAGCTGTTGGCCAACGAGGGCTACAAGGTGAACGCCATTTACTACATAACCAAGGCCATTATACCGCCCCTGAATCGCTGCCTGCTCCTTATTGGCGCCGATGTGAATGATTGGTAAGCAACTGGCTTAGTTAGGCGGAAGGCAGATCTTTAATCTCTTTCAACTGTCGCCAGGTTTAGCAATTTGCCGCGCAAACTGCTGATGACACCGGCACTGTCCACAGCTGGTGAGCTTATGAATCGCGGCAGCGCCAAGGCGACAATCTCGCAATACTTCTCCACGACCAATTGCATCATTGAGTGTGGTCGCCAGACCAAGGCGGGCATCTGCACGGAGTGTGCCTGCAATGCCAGCAAATGTGTGGTTACCCTGCAGGCCAAATTGGCACAGCTGGAACGAGGCTATCGGCTGACCCAGAAGATATGCCAGGCCTGCTGTGGCCGGCTGGGTGAACTGCAATGCGGCTCCTTGGATTGCCCTGTGCTGTACGTGCTGGAAGTAAAGCGGCGGGATCTGCAGCAAATGCCCCACATACGCAAACAGCTCGAGGAGCGTTTCTGAGAATGTCAGTATATATCCGTATATCAGTATACCAGTATATCTATATATATATATATATATTGTATATTTAACTTTTGGCTTACTAAAAAAGTTAAAACACTACACGTTCACATTCATTGTCGGCAGCCAGTTCAATGTGTAAATAGCTTACATACTAAATATGCATCATATTTGTTGGATGTGATTATATGCATTGTTAACTATTGATATTTGTTGTTAGTTGACATTTGTAGTTTGCAATTGTTTAAATTAATTTAATGATGAGAGAATCGTTTTCGCATTAAATGTGTGTATATTTTTGTATGTTCTGCGTTTATGTATACAATATTCAAATGGTAATGCAAATTTAAAACTAAACTAGAAAATTACAAACGTTGAAATTTAACAATTCTCCAATGTGTTTAACCAAATTAAATAACAATTCGATGTATGTATGTATGTGTGTATATATAACCATGTACATAAGTAGAGTTTTTAGTTCTCGATTTTTGATTTTGATTTTGATGGTGTTTGGCCCTGATTTATCATTTATTCATTATCATATCAGTTATTACTATATCTTATGCAGTTTCTAAACAATTTGCAATTGTATATGGTGATTAAATTGAGCGCGTGTCTGCTGCTTATAAACAACAACATTTACCGACTACAATTAAAAACATTTGTTCTTCAAAAAAAATATATAGTTCAGTACAATAATAGTTTCAAAAAATTCATTGACAACCTGCAGGAGAGCAGTAGATGTCCACCTCCACTTGCTTGTGTCACGACTCTTACATGTCCTCATCATCGTCATCCATTTCGAAGATCAGGGCATTTTTAGCATCAGCCTCATTGCGTTTAGTATCCTCTTCGTTGTTGTGATTATTGTTGTTGGTCAAGTCCAGACCGCTGTCGTGCAGCGACTGGTTCTTGTTGTTCTTGCTATAATTACGATTATTGTTGTTTTGCGGCTGCTTGAAATACTGTGCATTGGCAGCGGTCTGTGTGGAGAGAGTAAGCAGAAACGGTCAATAAGAAATTGTAAGGAAACTTGAATATAGTCAGTATACAGCCTATCTCAATATACAGCTCAATATATTTATCACAACATTTCATGTCGTGTAACTTGTACAAACATTTGTGGGCGAAGTCAAGAGCAATGCAAAGCTAAAAGTTTATCACTCAATGACAAGTTGATTTGAATATAATTCACGCAAATTGCAATAAAGCCCAAGCATCAAAACAATTGTTATCACTTGCCTGGTTAACCTTCAGAGAACGTAGTTTTTTGCTAAACGAACTTAAATCGCAGTAGCACAGCTCGGCATACCAGAATAAAGTAGTTAGTTATTTGCATTAGTTTCGAGCTAATTCGCAATTTTCATGCACTACTCAACCATGGTTAGTGAAATGCATACAATAGACTCTAATACGATGCTTATACAAAGATAAATTGGTATTTAACACTCTACTTAATAATCAATATTTGCGTCTACAAATTGAATTAGCTTCATTTCGCGAATAAACACAAACTGATGGGCGAAAGTGCGGGAAATCAACTCAAGTCATAAATTAACCTTGTTGGCAGTCGGCTGCCCGTTGGAGGCGTGTTCCACCTCCTCGTAGTCAGCGGAGTCGCCCTCGCTGACGCGACGCTGTTGAGCGCGCAATTTGCAATCGCGACGCTTCTGATTCTTCTTACGCTGGCCCAGAATGCTCGAGTCGAGCCTAAAAATAGAGGTGCGAGAATTTGATTAAACCAACAATTGAGATTTGCGTTCTATTTTTGGACCCACCTGAACATCTTTTTCATGATGTGATCATTAAATCTAACAGTCTTCTTGCAGCTCTCCGATAGCCCTGCATCAGCGACAACCCGCTCCTCGGGTATGTCGCCAAATGAATGGGAGAAACCGATGCCAGATGCATCCACAGAGCATGAATACGAAGAGGAGCAGTCATCGATCGAGGAGCTGCTCTCGGAGATGGAGGGACGCGGTCCGTAGCGACTGAAACGCTTCAATATGCCACGTTGAATGCTGCTGCTGTCGTTGCACTCCGAGAAGCTACGCTGCTTGCGCTGTGGCAACTTCAGCGTTGCCATAGGCTCCGAGATGCCATCGTTGAGACGCTCTGGCGACGATTTCTCGGGCAGTTTCTCTTGCTGCTGCTGCTGCTCCTGGTGTTGTTGTTCCGCCTTGAGATCCTCAAATGCCGATTCGGATAGCGAGCGTTGCTTCTTGTTGCGCTTGCGCTGCTTCTTGTTTCCCTTTTTATGCTGATGCTGCTGCTGTTCATGTTGCTCCTCTTCTTCCTCCTCCTCCTCGTCTTGTTTTTGCTCTTGCTGTTGCTCTTGATGCACTTGCTCGCTGATGTCTTGTGGAAAAATAGTCACCTCAAATGATTTGTCTAACTCATTGTGATACGTGCTAATGCGCAGTGATTTGTCCGACTCCAAGTCGCAGTTCTCATCCTCAATATACGTATTGCACTGAGCAAAGCAAGCATACTCAGTGAGATCTGTGTCATCGGGTCCGGCCAGATAGCTAGGCAGTGTCATGCAGGACTCGCTCATAAACAGTCTAAGGACGACATTATAATCGGAGGCATCCGCCTCGACGTGATCGATGTGCAGCTGGGGATCAGCTGCATCGGGCAGCTGCACTAGGAACGCATAGTTGGTGGGATAATAGCCACTGCCCATGGAGGCGAACTGCAGATGCACACTGCGTGCATCCCTTATCACTGTCTGCAACGAGTCCGGCTGCACATTGCGCACGTGCAGCACAAACGCCATCACATTCTCCACAATGTTGCAGTCAAAGTTGGCGGGCATCTGATAATGCAGATCTTCTTTCAGGAACGACTGTTGCGGGGGGACTAATGGACGAGATAGAGAGAGAAACAAGTGAGCACGAACCATAATTAAAACTGGTCAAGTTTGTGATTACCCTCAACTATTACTTACATGCATCGAAATTATCAGTTTGCTTCTGTTGCATCGTTGTCAGCTCAATAATAGCTTCGCTGCCGGCTTCCTCCTCCTCGGCAGGCGATTCGCTGTTGGAGTTCAGCTCGACGCCACTATCCTCGCGACTAAGGATGCGCAAATTGTCGTGCATTTGGCGCTGCTCGCGAGCGGATGAACGCACCACGGGCAGCGTGATGCACAGACGCCTGTGCTCGGTGTCGAACCGAGCATTGCCCGACTTGTCATCTACGGTGTAGGGCAGATCCAATTTGAGGCGATATTTGGCTCCCGAACGCTCGCTGAGCAGATAGACAGACTTCTCCGTCACATCTAGTTGACAGTCTGCTGTCGAGCTGAGCAGCGGCAATTCGATTTCGACGATAAGTGCTCGAGGCATAGTCACCTGGAGCTTGGCGTCCAGCTCATCCGTGTACTGGGCCATATCGATGTCGTGGCTGTGCTTGATGCTGTACTTGGGCACCGCAAACGTTGGCGTCGTCGTCACATTTTTCTTCATGGGCAGCACTTTGGGCTTGCCGGCATTTGCCTCCGGTTTCTTGGGGTACGTGTGCTCCAGGGGATGTGGTTCGCGCTCCTCGGCCGTGGCATTCTTGGCCAGCTGGCGTATCACAGTGGCATGCGGTTCGCCCTTGTAATCGAGTTTGGGATACTTGAGATTCGCACGATCTAAATTGACATTAAACTCGCGTTCCACGCCATCCAATGCGGTGTCTATCAGACATTTGCGGAACTGCGAATTACGCGTACCGAGATGCAAGGCGTCCGGGTGGAAGACGACGTCGAAGACCTTGCAAAGCTTGTTGTTCGCATCGATATCGTCGCGAGCCGGTGCCTGGGCCATCGGTATGGACCAGGTGAGGCCCCTTTCGCCCGTTTCCGAATTGATGGCAACCTCATTGTTGGGCCTCTCCACAACCTTGGAGCTGCAAATATTGATGAAACACTTCAGTTCGCCATCAATGGCCGTTTTAACCACAAAACCGGGTTTGGGATGGATAAATGTGACATCGACGCCACGCTCCTTTTCCAGTTGGGTTATCTCCTGTTCGTAGATTTTACGATTTTCGGGATCTTGAATTTCGTCGACGTAATCGAAGAACAATTTGCGAAACTCTTCGTCTTGCAAGGCGAGACGCATGCGAGCGAACTCGTCCTTGGTTATATCCACCTTTTCATTGCCGTGGATCTTTGAGTGTTTATTGCGTGTGGAAGTGGCTGACATTGCTTCAAATGCCCAAAATGCTTGCACTCACTATCACTAACACTATCACTGTATCCCTCTTGCTCTTTTTCTTTATAATACTTTTTACACTTTTTCTTTTTTTTATCAAATAGTTTTACAGTTATTAAGGAACACGTAGCCGTTTTGAAATGCAATTAAGTTCTGTTTTTATTACCGTTGCTGTTGTGGATTATGTTCTAGTCGTTTCTGTGAATATAAAAAACGGAGAATTGATAGCTTTAATGAGCACAGCTGATGCAATACAACCCAAAATCCCTATTCTGACGTATTCATACAAACACACACACACGCACACAAGTATGAAAGTAATCGAGCTGTCGCTTATCACACAATTGTCGTAGGTTACCAAATAATAGAAATAAAGACCACCCCCAACCCCCTTATCAACCGGCTCACATATACACTTATAAGCATATATTTATATATATATGCGCTCTTTCGTGCTCTCTCTTTCTCTCTCTCTCTTTTCGCACAATTTGCCGGTTGCAATGCGCTGATTGGTTTATTTTGCAAATCAATTGTAAAATTTAATATTACATAAAAGTGTGTAGCTTATGTAACATATTTTTGAAGAGGAGCAGAAAAAAAAGAATAGAACACGCAGTAGAACCATGCGTTTTATTATTGAGCACAAGCCAAAGTAAAAAAAAACGTACTGCGTAGTTTGCAGTTTTGTTGTGGCCGTTGCTTCGTGTCTGTGCTTGCCTGTGTGTGAGTCGTTGATGTTTGCGTCTCAAGCGAATTTGTCCGAATGAGCGCAAGAAACGCCGGCAAATGCAGAGCAGGCCGCTTGCTAAAGTGTTGGAAAAGTGTGAAGAGAGGCGGTGGGAGGCGCCAGCTAGATAACCAGAGGCAACAGAAGCAACTAACCAACCACTTGCCCTCAATTGTTTGCATTTGCTGTCGTCGTTGTTTGTCGTTTAGCGTTTAGTTCTGTATACATAATGTAATGTATGTATGTATGTGAGTATGTATGCGCTGTGTATTGGATATCAAAATAAAATATGTATGCAGAGCTCGATAAGTCGTCACAACAACACAAACATATGTTTACGTTCATTAGTGTGTGTAAGCGCACAATGAAAATAGGGGGAAAATGATTACAGTTACGTGACCAAGGAGAGGGAGAACACACGTGTATGTGTTGTCTTCAATCAATCAATACACTTAAATAGTTTGATCAATATCGAAATGAAGCACGAGGAAAATTGTTGGATTTTCTTATTGCTGCATTTAAGTGTGGTTCACATTGTGAAACCGGTCCGAATGAACTTAGAGCAGACAGGAGTTTTATAGAGAATTACCCATGTTAATTGAAGTTGACAATCTGCCTGAACTTAAACATGATAAGAAAAGTCAATGACCATTCAGGTTTTACTGAATGATAATTGCAGAGACAATAGAACTAGATTCGAGACTGCATTTTCTTCAAGTCTTTACACACACACACACACAGAACTGACTTACCTTTAATAAGAAATATATACAAATACATACGTGTATTACTCTGTCGATGAATATTGTGCGCAAAGAACGCTATTTAATTTGTGTATTTTTTTTTAATTGCTGTGCAACTGTTTTTGAAGTTTAATTCAGAATTTCTAGAGACTTTCAGCTGATCAATTTTTTTCAGGCGAAGCAAGCTGAGGACCGGCTCAGTGTGACCTAAGCGCTGTGACGACAAGACTCTTAAATAGTAAACTCCAAAAGAATTTGGTATTTTGTGCTCAAATGTTGACGGGGTCACACTAATCCTTTGAGTTAACATTACAGCATATGTTAAAATAATGGGGTGCCCACATCTATAAGGCTATCTTTCAGTGCTGGGCAATGTAACATATTTTAGTGTTGGGTAAAAAACAATGGCAATGGAGTCAAATTTATTTTTGGTTTTTCTGTTGTCATTATTTTTATATAAAAATGCAAGAGGTGTGTTAAATTCTATTCCCAAGTGCCAAACAATGCATGTGCAAGAAATGTGGTTATTTTTCACGCACAGTTGTGCCGTCTCAATAGCGGCAAATTGAGCTGGAAAAAATGATGCTTACGCTGCTACTGCTGATTTGTTTGTTTGTGTGTGTGTGTGTTTTGGGCCACAATTTGTTTTCATATGCTACTCCACTGACCAATTGCGCCTTGTATAATGCCAAATGTGTGACAAAAGAGCCATCCAGTGGCTTAAAAATCATGCAAATAATTCACAAACCTGAAAATATGTATTATATAAATGTGCAGCAGTGCTGATTGTGGGCAAACGTATAAAAATGCATTTAATCCTCACACACACATATGCGTCTGATTTGTGTATACACTAACGTGTGTATGTGTGCGTGTGTGGAGTATTTCTAGCCCGTTGCGTGTGTGTGCGTGTGTAACTGTTATTTATCTCTTGTTCTTGCAGCGGAAATTAGTGGACTTTTGCTAGACGAGCAACAGGATATGGACATGGAGTTGCCACCACACATTAATGGCAAGGAATTTCCAGCGATACCACAAAACTCTTTGCTAACGCATCCCAGGTAATTACTCAAAGAAAAAAAAAAATAACCAGCGCAATAAACTTCATCAAATTAGAGCCATGCGATATAGTTTTTAAACTGTAGATTTGAATTGAATCCGACTTATTATCGCTATTACCCAAGAACTCCTCTAACCACCCATTCTAATATTCCCCACTCATTCAAATGCTGCACTCTAAAAAAATAAAAGGAGACATGTTAAGAGTAAGCGACGCATGAAAAGAAGGTAAAACTCTCAAGCATTTGCCCGCCTTTTCTCATTAATCACACACCTATTTTGTGTTTTTGCATTTATTATTTATTTAATCGACTATTTTTGCATCACGTACAGATTAAAGTGTTACGCCTGTGAGCCGCCCTGTCTCAATCCCAATGAGCACGCCCACACATGCCAGAATGCCGTACAGGTGAGCTGTGCACATCGTATTAGTAATTATTATTTTTTATTCAAATTTAAAATCTTTTCGTATTTTTAGTGCTGGAAATCTCGAACGCGCGATGCCGACGGCGAGGAGAAAGTCTCTCGCGGCTGCACCACGGCGCCAGATCAATTGCCCTTAATTTGCAATCAGAATGTGCGCAATAAGTTGAACGGACCCTCCAAGCGGAACACGGCGAAATTTGTGAATGTTGTGTGCTGCGCCAGCGATTTTTGCAATGACGGCGAGTTCCCCGAGCTGCCACCATTTGTCAGCAGCGATGTGGCCACGGTGATCACCGCCGACAGCAGCAACATTAGCAAAATGACCGCCGCTATCCTGGGTCCATTTCTGATAATAATGGTTATGGGCGCGGTGGCCGTTTATTTTATGCGACGCAGCCATCGCAAACGGTTGGCGGCAACGCGCATTAAACAAGATCCCGAATCATATTTGGTTAATGATGAGCTGCTGCGCGGCACCAGCGCCGGCGACAGCACCTTGCGCGAGTATCTGCAGCATTCGGTGACTTCAGGTTCCGGCAGCGGTTTGCCGCTGCTCGTGCAACGTACCCTGGCCAAACAGGTGACGCTCATCGAGTGCATTGGCCGTGGCAAATACGGCGAAGTGTGGCGCGGCCATTGGCACGGTGAGAGTATTGCCGTCAAAATATTCTTCAGTCGTGATGAGGAGTCCTGGAAGCGCGAAACGGAAATCTACAGGCAAGCATTGAGATACTCTAGATTCTCCAACAACTAAGTATAAGAAATTTGTGAAGGGCAGAAGGAGGTATATTTATATATAACTATATATCGTTGCTCTTGGTTCTGTAGGTCGATAATCAGAGTTATATATTGCAATTGACTTTCCACAGCTTGTTTTGTAGTTTAAGTCGTGCTTGCCAACCACAAATCCTTACCTATTCTGGTTTTATCTCAAATTTCAGCACCGTGCTGCTGCGTCACGAGAACATACTTGGCTTCATTGGCTCCGACATGACCTCACGGAACTCGTGCACGCAACTGTGGCTAATGACCCACTACTACCCGCAGGGTTCGCTCTTTGATCATCTGAATCGGAATGCTCTTAGCCACAACGATATGATCTGGATCTGTCTGTCAATTGCCAATGGGCTGGTGCATCTGCACACCGAGATCTTTGGCACCGAGGGCAAGCCCGCAATGGCGCATCGGGATCTGAAGTCAAAGAACATATTGGTCAAATCGAATGGCACTTGTGTCATAGCCGATTTTGGTTTGGCCGTTACACACTCGCATGCCACAGGACAACTTGATTTGGGCCATAATCCCAAAGTGGGCACAAAGCGTTATATGGCACCCGAGGTCCTTGATGAAAGGTATTCTTATTTATTTATAATGAGGCACCAATTTGTAACTGTATTGCGTGATTCCAGCATTGACATGGAATGCTTTGAGGCATTGCGCCGAACTGATATCTACTCCTTTGGCCTGGTGCTGTGGGAGGTGTGTCGCCGCACCATTTCGTGCGGCATTGCCGAGGAGTACAAGGTGCCCTACTACGATGTGGTGCCAATGGATCCCAGCTTCGAGGATATGCGCAAAGTGGTCTGCATTGACAACTATCGACCATCCATACCCAATCGCTGGAGCTCAGATCCGGTAATTATATCTGCACTGCATATACCTAGTCCTAATTTCTTAATTATTGTCGCCGATTTTTCCTTCAAACAGCTCCTTGCCGGCATGTCTAAGCTAATGAGGGAGTGCTGGCATCAGAATCCGAACGTTCGTTTGCCAGCGCTGCGCATTAAAAAGACTATACATAAGTTAGCTTCCGTTGACGAGAAGATACGTTTAGACTTTGATGAGGTGTGCGTTTAGTAGCTTTTAAGTAGTTGATTTAAGTTTACTATTAATTAGCCTAAGCGACATTAGTTGAGTTCATTTTGTTAGCAGCTAAGTTTCATCATACATACACAACATATATATTATTGAAGTTATTTTTATACATTTTTCATATTTCATTAGTCTGTACATGGTCTGCATTAATCGAGATTTAGTTTTGTGCCTTCGAAATTGCCTTAAATGTAAATCGATCTTGACTAGAAGTATCATCTAAATAAGTTATTATCATCAACCTGCCCATCTGGATGCTGCCCCCAGACAGAAAGAGAGTGTTAAAGAATCCTTTTTGTTTTTAATTTCAAGTGCCATTACAATTAAGAATTGGTAAAAACCACAACACATTTTTACATTACACCTAAGCTCACTTTTTACACCTACACCCAACCCCAAACACCTAATCACACCCCATGAAAATTAAACAGCTATCAAGCAGCTATTGAGAGAGTATTGATATGTAGAGTTAATAAGAACAAACGACACTCAATTAACACACATACCCACTCACATATACATAGAGCAGAGCACCTAGTTAAGAGCATATGCCTGTACATGATAAGTTCCCAACTACATATAGAAGATACGATTACGAGTATACTTTTTGTATATTGTACAAATGCGCGCTAATTAAGTTGTATATGTAGTTTACAAATGACTAAGATACTATCAACAAATAAAATACACTTTCTTATTGTTAAGTAAATGCTAAAAATGTTTAATTATTTATAAATTCCAAAACAAAAATATTGGTAACCATATATTAATGCACTTCAGTGGATTAACATGAGTCAAAGAAGATGGGCTTTTGATCATGGTAATTATGGACCATTGGCAGTCAGCAGGCGGAAAGTCTCGTTGTTTTGCTCATCGAGGAAGAGCAGCTTGAAGATATCATTAAAGAAATCGGGATAGTAGTCACAGGCACGTTTACAGTCCGGCGTCCAGTTGATCTCCAGTAGTTGCGGCTGCATGTTACGCTCCTCATCTCCTTTGCCCGTCCAGCCCAGCATAATGTCCGCCGCGTAGAGGGCCCGGGACTGAGCACATCGTGCTATGCCGCAGGGCGGCGGCGCTTGACTGGCACAGGTGAGCACCTCGTGCAGCATGTCGCAGATCTGTTGTTCCAGCAGAGCCCAATCGTGTTTTGGATACTGCTGGCGCCACATGTCCACAAAGTCATCGCATTGCACATGATGCAGTTGCGCATCTTCCTGGTAGTTCATCACCGTATAGTGCTTCTCGTAGTCATCGAACGTGTCCAGCGCAAAGGGTCGATTGGCGAAGCGTAGGAAAAACTTTCGATGTACATACGCCTCCAGTGGCTTCACCCGCTTCAGCAGTATCACATAACGTACATCGAACTTGACCCGGGCACCGTTCAGCTCGTCGCGTTGGAAGAGCACCGGACGATCGATGTACTTCTGTGCGATTTTGCGACCCGTTGCGGGCAGACGGACAATCTGCTTGATGTTGTTTGTGATGTGCGTGTCCAAGCCACGTGCCAAGTTCCAGGGTTTGATAATCCAATGATTGTCCAATTGCTTAGCCGCACGCTGCTGATAATAAGCGACAAATTCGCGCAATTCCGTGCTAAGATTATAGGTGGTGGGCAGCCACGACGGATACGTGTCCAGCGTCTCAGCATTATGATGCTCCTTTGCCGCACGGCGTCCCACAATGCTCAGTAGATCCTTGATGGTTATCACATACTCAAAGGGAAACTGATTGATGAACTTGTGCGGTGTTTCACGCGAAAGCTCGCCGAAATTCTTATAGTGGCAGGTGAGCCAGAGCACATCCGCATCCTCGTCGCTATCGACCAATACAAATTCGGGCGCTGTGAGATGCTCGCGCAGCACATCATACTGGGCATATACTTTAAGGGGATCACAGCGCGTCGAAGTGCCGATGACAGCTGCCGAGTTAACTTGCTCTGGATACGTTTCGGGGATGTGTCCACTGGCAAAATAATCGGCACCGGGTTCCACTTGCAGAAAGCTTTCGCCACTCAAATCACTGTCGCTCCAGGGTAGCAAGAGAGCCGAACGCTGAGGCGCCTCCTTCGACACATACTCAGCAAAGTCACGCGTCACCGGATCACCTTGCTCACAATCCCTAATGGGAAACAGTAAGCTGTATGTGGTGTGTGTGTTCACGTAGAGCAGTGGCACCACACGGAAACTGGGCTCATCCGAGTGATTGACTGCAGAACCAACCTCATCCATGACATACCAGATGGGCATGCGCTCCTCATCGCTCAATCCCACGCTGGCAAGGGAATACGCATGACAATAGCGCCAAAGACGTCGTAATATTTTCTCAATTCGCTGCTCATGCTCCAAATCCAATCCAGTGATGGCAGATAGACGATCCGCTAATTGTGGATATTGTTCCAGTTGCTCGCGCGCACTATTCAGGCGAAACGTCCAGGCATGATCTATTAAGTATATGGCCTGAGGATCGCTTGCCTTGATGCCATGCTCGCGTGCCACTGCCAGAGCAAAGGCCGGCTTGGCACTGTCGTCGTCATTGGCATCGAAGCTCTCATCCTCATCGTAATCGATGAGCATCAGTTGCAATGCCTCGCCGGCATCAAAGCTATCCGTGGCCAGCTTGCGATATAGGGCCGGCCACAGATGCAGCGGCACCGCCGATGATTCCAATTGCGGCTTGTGCAGCGCCACAAATTCGTTGTATTTATTAATTCCATCCATGTCGTGTGCTAGGTGCAAAAGTCCCCCCGGGTTGTTCTTCACATGGTATATACCAAAACAATATACCAACAAAATACCAAAGATCAGGACGTTTTTTTTCTTATTATACTAACTATCGATATGCATAAGCTAAATAACAAATGGAGTTTTGGGCGCAACTTTTAAAATGTGACTTAATAAATGTCGATACCATAAAGCAAATCGGAAATGGAGCTTAACCGCGACTATTCAAATATTATAACTGCCGACCAGTGTTGGTAGTTTTTAAGTATGACTGCATCTTGCCGCTCCAAATTAATACCAAATCACACATATAGAACATCTGTCAGGGTTGCGGGAGGGCCAACAGCTGTTGTACTAGTTTGCCTTGGTGAGCACATATAAATAAATGACAACAATATACAATTTCACCATTAGAATAGTTGTGCATGATATCAGTTGGTAGGCTTAGGTCGAAAAAATTCACAGTCATCGCAACTCAGCACTTAACGAAAGGGGTGTATATATATCTTTGGCTTACACTCGTTTAACGAATATTGAGTAAATGTTGTAACGCTGACACGGACTGTGTGTTAGTAAAAAATCTAAATTCTCGCTCTCCTGGCAAGCGGTCAAAAATAAACAAAAAAAAAAGAAAGAAAAAAAAAATTAAATGAGTGGCACGCTGTCATTGCCAAACCACGCCACAGGCGCTGCAGATGCTCTCGCCGAAGATCCAATTATGGATGTAGAGGTAAGCCAAATTAAGGACTCTGAAGGATCTTGTCGCAATCAATGATCAAAATTGATTTTTCTATAAAAAGAAAAAAATGAAAAAGACTTTATTTTGTCACCTAGCAACCACAAAATGCCAACACTAAAATGCGATATGATTTGTAGTTAATTGCGCAGTTTCAATGTGGACGCGATCACTGTGTCCGTTAGGTAATCCAAGCCCATTTAGTGCCACTTCCCGATTTGCTGCTGTTGCAACAAATTTTTCATACCCCTTCTATATCGCGATAATCTCTTTTTTAGAACAATATTTCCTTTAGTTTTATGTATTCTCAAAATTGTCAAAAAGATAATTGATATACCTGCAAAATTAATGTGTTTAGAACCATGTCTTTATAAAAAATTGTGAATTTGTTGTTTATTTTCCATATATTCGCTTACAGGTTCCGAAAAATAACGGATTCTTTCTATGGCAATGGTTTTCTAACTGGACTTCGACATCACCAATAATGCTGCGCGCCGTTGAGAAGAAGATTCTATCATATCTAAAGCTGCCTTACCGCGGCTATTTCGTGGACATTGGACCAGCTGTGGGTGAGGCTGACAAAATATGGACAGTCAGCATGAACACAGACTCCAAGGAGGTGCCGCTGGTGATGTTGCACGGTTTGGGCGCCGGCGTCGCACTCTGGGTGTTGAATCTCGATTCGTTTGCCAAGGATCGTCCAGTCTATGCGATGGATGTGCTCGGCTTCGGTCGCAGCTCGAGGCCACAGTTTGGCAAGGATGCGCTGGTGTGCGAGAAGCAGTTTGTTAAATCTGTTGAGGAATGGCGTCGGGAAATGAACATCAGTAATATGATTCTTTTGGGCCACTCCATGGGCGGCTTTATAGCCTCCAGCTATGCGTTGAGCTATCCGGAACGTGTACGCCATCTAATTCTGGCTGATCCTTGGGGCTTTCCCGAGAAACCCACCGATCCGACGAATATCAAACAGATACCATTGGTGGTGCGCGCCATTGCACGCATTTTGACGCCACTGAATCCGTTGTGGGCTTTGCGTGCCGCTGGCCCATTTGGCCAGTGGGTGGTGCAGAAGACGCGACCGGATATAATGCGCAAGTTCCAGCAGACCATTGAGGAGGACATCAATTTGCTGCCCCAGTACATACACCAGTGCAATGCACAAAGTCCGAGCGGCGAATCGGCGTTCCACAGCATGATGCAATCGTTTGGTTGGGCCAAGCATCCCATGATCCATCGTATCAAGGATGTGCGCAGCGATATACCCATCACATTCATCTACGGTTCGCGCAGCTGGATCGATTCGTCGTCGGGCGAGAAAATCAAATCGCAGCGTGGCACCAATATGGTGGACATTAAAATTGTAACCGGAGCCGGTCACCACGTGTATGCCGACAAGCCGGACGTATTCAATCGCTACGTCAACGAGACCTGTGATATGTACAACGTTGGTCGTCTACAGCCAGCAATATCGTCACCGCTGCAGTTCATACGCGAATCCACCGAATCCGATGAGGAGCACGAGCTGCCCAATTTGAAATCAGCGGCGGAAACGGTGGAAATAAAGCAACAACCAAATGTTGGTCAAGGCGTAACGTCGACCACATCGACAAGAGCAACAACAGCGACAGCTCCAGCTGTAGATTTGGGCGATATGAATCGGAAATTATAAAACTAACAATATTTGTCGACCTTAAATTATAAAACTAGCTCTACTTACTTGTGTCTCTTCTATTAGCGTTCTTTTTAGTATTAAATGTTGTCTTATCTACATACATTTGGCTTAGTTCATATTCCATTGTTCTTGTTATTCCCATTCTAGACAACGTGAATCAGTACTTGACTCTGATTATTTTAGCACTCGTGCCTCGCTCTGGTGGGGTACAAAGTACAATTTGTACACTTGGCTATTGCTTAGTTGTTCAAGTGATAAATATGTAAACTGGATACGTCATTTATTAAAGCACACCGCCCAAAAGCGCGCTATGCCCAACAAATCCAAGACCATCCAATTCGTATCAACTGCAGTTGCTAACGTCTATCAACCCAGAAACCACACCACACACGGAAGCCATCGACCTAACCCAGTGGCCTATACACAGATTGTTTTGATTCGACTTTCAGCGCAGCTAATCACAATTAATCATCCATCATAATCAACAATCACACAGAAGTCCTCTAACACAAAAAATTATGCAATCTAAAGGCTTAGACTTGCCGCTTGCAAGCAAAGTAAATATAATTTCAGTTAAAGTTTGATTGAAGATTAATGATCTATGCATTACAACTTTAAATTGCGTTTATACATATCGCAGCCTTAGAATTTCTATAATAATCTCTGCTGCTGGATTACGCTACTTTTAAGACAGTTAAAGTTTTCGCTCAACAAAACAATTTTTTGTAGGATGGTGTTTGTATTATTGTATGTATGTACAGCAGTGTCATCCATGTTTTCGCTATCAGCAAAAAGTTCATTATAAATAATCGTATTCTATACAAACATATATGAATATAACAAAACCCGTCAATTATATGTAGTATTTATATATATATATATGCATGTGCATCAGTTTACTGCTAAGTCACGCATTCCCAGTCGAAACAGTGGTTGTGTATACTGGAACTGGTCACTGGAAATACATAACACGCACACACATATATCTTTCAGTGCTTCGTAAACAAAGCTGGGTGAAACAGGCCTTATCAATGTGGCGAAAGTAAGCAAGAATAATTGGCCACCAGATAAGCAAAGGTCCAATGGATGACAAATAATAACAAAAACAGCCAACTGTCAAAACAAAGGCAAAATTTATACAATACAATTCTATAGTCTACATTAATAATGCTTTCATTTAATTCGCAATTGCAGAAAAAGTCTCTCGATTTACACAATTCTCACATATTTTAAAATTGTTCACATTTTAGGGATATAATGTTTAAATAATATAATTTTGTTTGGTTTAAGCCAACGCTCTACTTGGCATCAGCGAAGCCAACGCGATCGTTGCCCATGTCGAATTCGGTGTAGTACTTTCCAATGAAGACATCGCCGAGAATCCAAAGGGGTCCATTTGGTGGTGGTATGTCCATGCCCATGAATCCGGACAGACAAATGGTTTTGCCCATTTGAGCTACGCGCAAAATGTAGTCCTTGCCCTCAAGTTCGAATGTTTTGCCATTGAACACGAACTTAATCACTGGCAAATTGGGAATGGCATCACACGATACAACATACTGAAAGTGCAGTTATATGTTATGTATATATTTATATAGTATAGTTTGACTAGATACCTGTCCACCCACAATGGGCGTGCCACCAATGGCCTGATTTATGGAGGTAGCCTCATCATGTGGGGCTGCAATCAGCGAGGTGCCCGTATCGGCAATCACCTGGCAGCCGCCCTTGCAAAGCTGAATATCGTTTAGCTGAGCCGAGTCCATTTTGATCTGCCAATAGCCCTTTCGCGTGACCGGCAAATACGTAAAGTCGCCAGTGTAATGATTAGGATCAGAACCACCGAAGATAATTTCGCCTCCCTCTGGGGCCTTGGGATCACGATTCAGATAGAACGAAAACACCGGATCGGAGATCAAACCCTGTTCGTACATAGCATAAAATGAGGGCTTGACACCATCGACAGAAATCGAACTATAGCCCAATCCAAGTATACCATCGAATTTGGCGGCGACGAAAACTAGACCGGGTTCGCTCAGTGCCTCGGCGAAGGTATGATCCTTGATATCCAGACCGGCAATGTTGACGGTGTCGGTGGACAAATAACCGGACAAACTGCCCGATCCGTAGTGTATGGCAAATTCGGTGCCGTTCTTGACATACGTCGAGGACTTAGTGGCATCATATTTGTTGTGCATTAGGCAAGCAATGTTGGTCAGGTGACATTTCTTGGACGGCACCCACAAGTTAGAAGAGCCCGTATCGAATACTACCTTAAAGTTCTGCGGCGGCGAACCAATCGATATGGGCCCATAGTATTGCGCATCCAGATAATTGGACAGCGGCTCGGGTGCGATGAGGCCTTCTTTGCCAGGCCGGATGTTCAGGCGGTGCAGCTCGGTGCCGACATCAGCGAAATGCCGGCGAACGGATTGGAATTTGCTCAACGGCACTCGCAACAACTTTGGATCGGCCCATGCCAGGGTAAGGCAAACGGCAAGCAGAAGCAGAGACTTATGCATGTCCACTGAATGCGATGTTTTATGACGTTATAACTTGTGAAATAACAGTCGTCTGATTAAATCAAGTAATTTGGTTGCAGCTAATTTAATTTTGTTGGGCAGCGAAAATGATTCAGCAAAGAAAATACACTAAATTTGGCCAAATGGCGTTATGAGTGTGTTTAACAGCTGTTAGTGCTTCTGTTATTTCCTAAAATATTTTCTTAAAAATCAATTTTATAAATAATAATAAAACTATTGCTTACTGATGTTTGGTTTTATTTTAACGGATAAATATATACAGAATGGGAATTAACACACGTTAGAATTTAGTACCTGAAATTGATTTACATATTATAATTCATTATAAATTACGTTGTTTATTTACAGCAAACAACTCTGTATAAATATTGTTTTCAATAAATACCGACTCTATTGACTCTAGAGCCGTTCCCTGATATTTACTTTTGGCTGGAACACAGAAGCAGTTCGTGAGCAAAGCCTGCTAAATAATAAACCTATTTAAACGTATTTCAATATGCCCGCGCGTTGAAATAATTCAAAGAAAATGTACTGAATTTGGATAAACGGCGCAACGAGAGTATTTAAAAGTACTGAGGCTGTTGTCAGCGTTTCTGCTATTTCCATATCTAAAAACATATGTTTAAAAGCATGAATAAAAATCTTCTATACAAATTGGATAAAACGATTGGCTAATTGAAAGAAAATAGTTTTATTTCTATGGATATTTCGATTGTGATTGTGTAAAATAAGGAATTAAATTATAAGTATTATCCAAAAACCATTGCATTTATTATAATTATTATTTTTGAAGGTGTGCATAGGAATTATCTTCAAAACATCTTTACAAGAAAGCAGTTAGTTTCCAACTTTAATAATTTCGCTTTATGTATTAAAATGCATTTGAATTGCTTAAAGTACTCGGTAGTTTAGATTACAATTTTACACTCTTACGTCTCAATACTTGTAGCGATAAATGGCTACACCAGCTACACCAATCAATATTGTACCCATTAAAAATCCAAGTAACTTCAGCTATGAAAGAATTGATAAAAATTATAATGGGAGTTCTTGTGCGTTTCCACTTTTACATACCTTTGAGTTGTCCACCAACGGCGCTTTCTGTCTGACGCTTGTTTTCTGTTCCATTTTTTTAGCCTGACCCAACATTTTCTGATACATCTCCTTTTCATTGTGTTCCTCCCGGCGTGCCTTAATAAAGAGACGAGCCAGGTCAGATTGCACGGTGCGGTTGTCAGGCTCCAATGTGGCCACTTTCTGTAACAACTTGATTGCGCCTTGCGTATCATTCTTGCCCTCAAGTACCTGGAAATTATTGTTAAGTCTCTGACTTGACGTGATAACACCTCGCACTCACCCTTCCCTTGCGGTACAATGCCTTTGGATTATTCGGCTGGCATCGTAGCACATGCTCCACGGACTGCAGTGCGGCATCATAGGCACCAATTTTTATTTGGGCCATTGCCAAATTGTTGTACACAATCAGTCGATCCTCCAAGAGACTCTGCAGGTCACTGTTTGATAGCTGTGCGCACAGAAATATGTATGCGTATAAATGCGATTTCTTTATTATTTATCACATTTACCTCGAGGTCCTCTTTGCCAAACTCCGCATCTGGATCGCCATCCCGATGATCTAAATAGTCCAAGGCGCGTCTATACAAATGTATGGCATTGTTGTATTCCACCCGCTTGTAAAAGTAATTTGCTCGCTCTTTTTTCCTGGCTCTGTGATTGATAAATATAACAATGATTAGGATTACTTAACTTCAGTACGGATCTTAGCAGAACACACCCATATTTACTCAACACTTCAAATGACTTCAAATCTGCAAAATCTTCGTACTTAACATCTACCAATTCCAATTCGTAGATTAACTAAAACAAAAAACAAAGAAATAAAAACCACAACTTGAATATGAATCAAAAATTATATTTTTGTTGTTACCTGAGCATTTGGTGGTACGATGATTTCCGGCGGATTGTCTGTTTTAAGTCCAGCAGTGCCATAGCCGAAACGTTGATCGACGGTGATCTCTGCCACTTCGCCCACATGCATCATTGGAAGCACCATATCTAAGCCCTGCACCACTTCAAAATCGCCAACGTGACACTGGAAGAGTTCCTCCTTCTCCACAACGGTACCGTTCTCCAATTTTCCGGTGTATGTTATGGTTACCAAATCACCACGATTGGGTCGCTTGGCATTTAATAATGCCTTTTTGATAATTCGCTTCAATAGCTGCTTGTTGCCCAAAATGTCGCACTCGTTGTCATCATCCTCATCGTCCACCTTTGCAGCGCTGTCAATTTTTGCAGCTTCTGCTGGGACGTCCTCGGTGTCGGATGTTTCAGAATCGTCGATAGCTGCCTGAGCTGCACGCATGTCCTTGGTGTCATCGGCACTGGGTAGATCTTCAAACGAGCTGCTGCTAGATTTTTCCACGTCCATATTAACCTGAAAGTTTAGATTGCAAAATGTTGATACCTGGAACAAAGGGCAACAAATGGTCCGATTTACTCACGCTATGTCAAATGTAATGCAATTTGGTACTAAATGTGGACTTTTGGGACAATTTGGTGAAAAGTGATTTTACGTTTTCAAAAGCGAAAATCGCTACGTTGTAGATCCACACTTTTTTCCAACAAATAACTTTTGGGGACAAACAATGTATAATAAAGATTTGGAAATGATTACTTTCACAAGTACATTTGACATTTTACAGTGCATAGGGTTGTCAGCCCGTTACAGAATGGGAACAGCATGTAATTATCTAAAACTTTGCACCTTGATGGATAAGAATTAAACCAAAGCTTTTCATAACAACACAAAAATATATTGAGTCGTCCTGACAGAGAAAATAAAAGCACAAAATGCAATAATTAAAACAGCTTCGAAATGTTTTAAATACTAAACAAAGATTGACGATAGGTTTTGATGTGGTGGCAACGCCAAACATTTGTTGCGTAGTTTTGGTAGATTCAGTGCATTTTGCATAAAAACCATTGTTTGTTGTGGCTCAGTAAATGTAAATAATGTTTAAGAAAAACAAAAGTAGTCTAAAGAAAAGGTCCCACAGACACAAACATCGGCATAAGAAAATCATCAATCGACAACAGAGCCAAGCCGCGCTGCGTGCGCTTTCAGCTGCAAACACGTGCGAAGCCAATGCAGAAAGTGCTTTTCCCGCCACTTCTGTTCATTTTGCTCCTGTTGTTGCGGCACAAAAAATCAAAGTAAGTAAAATGCAGTTCTATGTTATTGGTTATATCTAGTTGCATACTCGTATTTACCGCATCAAGTGCGTTGGGGGCGTCGCGGATATTTTGTTGGGGGTGCTACCTGCAAGTCAAGACAGCGCAAGCGCCAGCGCTCCCAAACACAAAAAAAAAAAAAAAAAAAAAATGTGAAAAACGAGTGAGTTCCAGCAGATAATTTCCAGTAAATTGAATCATAGTGAATTTGTCAAACCAAAAAGTGGCCAAAAAAAGTGTAACTAGACCCACCAAAAAATAAAATAAAATAAATAAAGCTAAAAGAAGAGGTAATCAGGAAGAAGATGGAACAAATCTGGCGAAATGTTTGCGCTCACTACGATGTGCCCGAGGATGTGAGCAGCACTTGGTTTACACGGATCGAACAGCATCTGAGCGATGACAGTCCCACACGCGCCTATCACAACTGGCAGGAGATGATGCAGCGCAAGCACTCGCATCTGTCTGACTGTGCGCCCAGCATTGCACTTGCTGCCTTCTTTCAGTATTACCATTTCGATGGTAATCGTAGCTGTGTGGAACAGAATTGCGAGGTATTCGATGAATTCTGTCGCGATGCCAACATTGAGGATGTGAGTAGGCAAACTGCACTTTGTGTTTTAACCCACGCATTCTACAAGGCTATTGAATGTAAAACAGGAGGAGGCCAAGTCGCTGGTGTGTAATCTGCTGGGTCGCAAATCGCCTGATAATGAGGTCACCTGGTCGCACGATGACGAGGCCAATTTGTTGCAGGATGTGGATTTAGTTGTGCTTGCGTATGTAATCAATAACAATACGAAAATGAAATACCCTTGCAGATGAGTAATTATTAGTAGTAAATCGATTTGAATCTCTTCTGCAAGGGTATATATGCAGTATAAGCAGTGTATTTAAAATCTTACCTCACGCACAGTGCACCGCCGGAGGAGTATAAGCACTACACTCAGCTGCTGCGGCACGAGTATGCGAACCTGGACGATAAGGTCTACAAATCGATGCGTATTAGGGTGTTGGAAACACTGCTGCTGATACCCTGCATCTATGCAACAGCCGAATATCATGACAAGTACGAGCAGCTGGCGCGGACCAACATTAGCAACGAGATTAAAGAGCTGAAGGAGCTTAAGGAGTAAAGTATAGCGGTTGTCAGTTGTCACAGTAGTTAGTCAAAGGGTTCATTCTGCTTTCTCCTCTAATCTGTTGCCTTTAATAACTATATATGGTTATAAATGTGTTGTTTATTTAACTGAAAATTGAAACTTGTGGTTGAGACACATTAGAAGTTGTTTAGTTAATGAAAATTGTCATATAAGTGTATTCAGGAACTTTATTAGCTGCATTAACAGTGAAGCGCCAATTAGCAATATTTAGCAAATTGCTGTTTAATCCACGTCAAATTGGAGCCATATGCAAATTGGAGTCAAATTGAATGTAATCACAATGTAATTCTGATACATCATGATATATGATGTGATATATGATATACGTAAGCTTTCTGGCCTGTCAAAAATGTTGCAATTCGAAAATGAAATAAAACCGATGCATATTTAATCAAAGACATAAACTGTAGTTTTACTCAAAGAACCACTATGAAAAAAATTTGAAAGCAAACTAAAACGAAACGCAGTAAGTATGAAAAGTTGCATATTGCATACTTTTCAAAGTCTCGCAAAGAAAAGTACAGAAATTAACCCACGTCCTTTTTTTCATTTAACATCAGTTTCACAAAAAACTAAAGAATAATTCTACAATGCAGTCAAGACGTCCAAACTTTCAGAAGTTCAAGGATGAGCACAATAAGGTATGGATTAATAAAAAAAAAACAATTCTAACTCAATGATTTTTAACATTCCATTTACTTTTAGAAACCGCTAATGCGCTTGAATAATAAGAAACCAAAGCAAAATAATTGCAGCTACACACAAAAACTGGCAAATTCCATCAAACGTCGTACATTTAATTCGCGTACCGGGAACACTTTGACATCGAAACCATTAAAACGGAAGTTGGAGTTTCAAGGCGAGATGCAGCGACAACTGTTGCTGCCAAAATCAAAGTTTTATCGCAGCAAACAGGTAATCAAGAGGCTCAATTGATCTATGGTGTTCTCTGCTGAACTTCGTTTATGTCGCACAACCGCAGCAGGCAGCTCGTTCCAGAAACATGCTAAACACAACGATAAAGGAGGGCGCGGTTATCGAAGAGATTGAGAGTAGTGACGACGATGACTGCATTATTTTGGAGCCAGATGTATCAAATAAATGCCCAGATAAAGATACCAACGAAGTTCCACCAATAAAAACACTAACTACGAGCAACGAGGACGATAACATTCCAAGTTGCAGTCATTTTAAGGTGGACACAAAGCCTGAGCGTCAATTATTTGATATTTGGTCAAAAAGATCCGGCCGTGGTTTTGTCCATCCCGTTACGTCCGCCCCCTTAAGTGCATCCAATGATAGCTGCGTTGTATTAGACGATAGCTATGATAATCGAGATGAGAGTCCGGTTGCAATTACCGATGATCGTCAGCATCCAAACATGTCTAAAGAGAAGCCGACGCAGAAACAAACATCAATGAATTCACTGGACGACAGCGTGATAATCATTGAAGAGAATTTTATACCTCTGCCAACGGACGATACGCCAAAGAAGCCACTTAATAAAAAATACAAGGGGTGTGAACAGAAGAAGTTAGGGGATCAGGCGGCGCAAAAGAAGCAGCCGGTTAAGAATAACGTGGGAGTGGCTGTAAATCGGCCAAAGATGTGCAGGCAGCGTATGAGCCAGCAACTATTTACGACAACTGAACGCAAAAAACTGGCTGATTACAATAGCAACACATATAATCCTGGCAAGGAAACGGGAGCGGATGAGCCCATCTCGAATAAGCGTTCCATTATCATCGATGGCAGCAATGTGGCCTTTGGGTGAGCATCATTTTGGCAACACATTTTGGGAACACATTTTTGTAATTGATTTAATTGAATTGCTTAACAGCCATGGCTGCTCCAACATGTTCTCGTCGGAGGGCATCAAATATTGTGTGGAATATTTTCAGAAAATGGGACACGATGTGAAGGCCGTTATACCGTTATTTCGTCGCAATGCTACCAAATCAACGAATCCAGAGATTCTCGATCAACTGCATAGGGATGGCAAAATTGTATTCACACCATGCAAAAATCTGCCCAATCAACAGAGTATCAGTTATGATGATCGGTACGTTATCAGTTATATCATGTCCATTTACCGATATATGTTATATATATATATTGTGTCATTTCAGCTTCATCCTACAGTTAGCATATGAGCGTAACGCAGCGGTTGTCTCAAATGATAATTATCGTGACCTCATCCATGAGAATCCAGCATTTAAGAAGATTATCGAGAATCGCGTCATTGGATATTCGTGGTGCGATAACATACTTATATTACCTAAGGATCCATATGGCAGATTTGGGCCACAGTTGGATGAAATTTTACGTTGCTAGAGTTAAGTTAATAAAGTTTCCAAGAGTTTCCATTTAAGGAGGTGCATTTTTTTATTTCCATTTCATTAAATAAACATAGTTGTAAAATATATAGAAGTGCTGTTAAATTAGATTCTAGGTGTAACCGAAACAACAGTTGTTGTGGATACTGTGGTTGATTGTGGGGCTGCAATACCAATGAATCTCGGATCATATTCTGGTGGCGGCTCATTTAAGCCTACTGCCAGATTCGGATTGCTGCACTCCAAATCAGTGGCTATTGTCAGTGTGGAGGCCCCCATGCTGCCCTCTTGCTTGACATTACTGCTGATGCTAAGGTCATCGTAACTGGGTGGTAGATCCATGCCCTTGGGTAATATACGGATGTCGTTTAAATCGTTGTCGGCCTGAGTACAAGCGTTGCCGCTGCCATTGCAACAGTTGTTGCCTGTGTCCGCTGTGCTATTGTTGGTAACGCTAATCTCCATTTGTTGCCGTGCTGTGTTGGAGACAATGAGAAATAGAAACGGTTATTAAATATTGACACAAAAATTATATCTTTGCCACGCTTATCGCTCCGATAAAATGTGGCAATCAATATAAAACATGTATTTTCACGCTTCATCTTATCTTTCAAGCACGTAAATTTGAATTATAATTTATCGATACCATCGACTTGCTCACGCTTTCATCGATTAATCTGCGCTGAGGGTGCTGCATATGTGCCTTAAACAGCTGATGGTTAGTTCAGTAGCGCGCAGCTGGCGGTCCCAGCGACTACACATTTAAAGCTGCTTTATTAACTTAGTGTAAGTGTTAGCAAGAGTCACTAACAAAATCACACACGTAAAACACAATCGCATACACAGTGTAAGTGAAAGGCTTGTACAAAAATTGTTTAAATTTGAAAGTTTAACTTCGATCGGTCATTTATATAATAGACAAACAATTGCTGACGTTATTGGCCCAACAAATGGTGAAAGTGTTTGGCAGGGGTTTTTTCTGTGATTTTGTTTCAGCAAATATGTAAATGTAACTCAATGCATCTGCAACAGGTTGAAGGCCAAGTGGCAAAATGTGATCTATTGCCAAAGATCAAATTTAATGATAAATGGCTTTTTGTTTTGGTGTTGTTTATGCTTGGACGGAAATATATAGTAAATTAACTATTAGTGAAAGTCAGTTTATAAGATTAAAAGGCTAACACGTTAACATTTTAATTTTGTTAAACTAACGAACACAAAAGTTTTTAAGAAAGCTCGAATTCAAAACAAAACTTCTCTCAACAATTGTTAAGTCTAAAGGTTCTTTGACGGTTGAATTAGTTCTTGGCAACAGCTTGGGGGTTAAAGGTTAACACTTTGACTCTAAAGCGAGATGACAACTTGTTGACTTAACGCAATGAACCGCGTCACTGCTGGCAATGAAAAAAGCTGAATTATTAATCTGAATCAGTACAATTTTTGCAGACTACCTGTGCTGTTCTCCCAGCTCTACGTTTCCTGCCATAAATGCTGAGACGCGTTCTGGGCTATGGCGCCCTGGGCACCGGCCTTATCAGTACCGGACTGAGTCTGCACACGAATGACTATGAGCTGAACTCGCTGGGAATTGTGCGATTGTCGCGGACGGCTTGTGCCGTCGTTGATGTGGCGCTGACCTACAAGCGGGAGTTGTACTATAAGGAGTGGGACAAGACGACGCCCGAATACAAGGCGGAGAAGAGTCGCGTGCACAAGATTGCCGCTGAGAAGCTGCTCAAGCTGATCTGCACAAATAAGGGTGTGTATATAAAGGTGGGTCAGCATATTGGTGCCTTGGAATATCTGCTGCCCAAGGAGTTTGTGCACACAATGAAGGTGCTGCACTCGGATGCGCCACAGAATCCCATTGAGGATCTGTACAAGGTGATCAGGCAGGACTTGAAACGCAATCCCGAAGATATATTCGATAGTTTCGAACGCGAACCCCTCGGCACTGCCTCATTGGCCCAGGTGCACAAGGCACGCTTGAAGACGGGCGAAATTGTCGCCGTCAAAGTGCAGCATCCATATGTGAAGGGTAATTCCCGTGTGGACATGAAGACCATGGAACTGGGAGTTAAGATGCTGGCACGCATATTTCCCGATTTTAAGATCCAGTGGCTGGTCGAGGAATCCAAAAAGGTGAGCCTTTTTGACTAGCGTGATTGACTATTTTAAAAGATCTTTGAAAAAGTTATTGAAACTTATTATTTACAGAATTTGCCCATTGAACTGGACTTTCTCAACGAAGGCAAAAACGCGGAAAAGGTTGCTGAACATTTTAAGAAATACAGCTGGCTGCGCGTACCAAAAATCTACTGGGAGCTGAGCACATCTCGTGTGCTAGTCATGGAATATTTGGAGGGTGGTCATGTCACTGATTTGGACTATATTAAACGGCACAAAATTGATGCCTTTGCGGTGGCCAATAAGATTGGTAAACTCTACTCAGAGATGATCTTCTCCACAGGCTTCGTGCACAGCGATCCACATCCGGGCAATATACTCGTCCGTCAGACGCCCAAAAACACTTTGGAAATTGTCCTGCTGGACCATGGCCTCTATGCCAATCTGAGCGATAAGTTTCGCTATGAGTACTCAAAACTCTGGCTGAGCATACTGAATGTTGATCGCAAGGCGATGCGGCAGCACAGCGAACAGCTGGGCATCAAGGGTGATCTATATGGTCTGTTCGTGTGCATGGTGACAGGTCGGCCCTGGGAAACGCTCTTGCAGGGTATTAACAAAGTCAAATATTCCAAAGAAGAGGTGAGTGCATGAAATACATCAAATTTGAAATCTTTCCCGACTCTAAACTGTGACCGTTTTGCAGAAGAATACGCTCCAAAGCAATACATCGCTGGTGTTGCCGCACATTTCGGACGTGCTGGAGCAGGTGGATCGCCAAATGCTGCTCATATTGAAGACGAATGATCTGATCCGTGGCATTGAGGCAACGCTGCGCACACAGAATCGCATGACCGCCTTCTGGGCCATGTCCAAGTGCTGTGTGCAATCGTCATATGCCGAGCAACGGTCACAACAGTCATCGGCTTCGATACTTTTGCGTTTGCGGCTGCACGAGCGCTGGGAGCTGTTCAAGCTGAATATCTACTACCTCTACTTGGGTCTGATTAACTTTGGATTTCTGACCGCGCTCAAGCAGGTGTTGTAGCTCTACAGGCGTTGACCTTTGACTCGATTAAAGTACAAATTTGTTGGCGAAAAAAAGAGCAATTACCTCGTTGCCTCTGCAGGACCAGCCTGCGTAAATTCTCCTTACGCTTGCGCATTATTACCGTCTTTGTTTTGTTTTGGGGCGAAATAGAGAGAAGCTTGTTAGCGGAAGTCTGGCCAAATGTACTTGATTTTCATTACCATTGGGATGATGAATAGCATCAAAAAGAAAAAGACGCTCAGCCACACAATATAAAATGCATTGTCATAATAGAAGCCATAGTCCCCGCCATAATTCCAATATGGTTCAAGGGTGCCAGGTGCGCTGGTGGTGTACCAGTTGATCACAATGCTTTCCGGGGTTGTCGTTGCTATTGCTGCTGCTGCAGTTGTTGCTGCTGTTGCTGCAGTTGCTGCTGCTGCTGTAGTTGTTGCTGCTGTTGCAGTTGTTGCTGTTGCTGCAGTTGTTGCTACTGTTGCTGCAGTTGCTGCTGCTGCTGCAGTTGTTGCTGCGGTTGCTACTTTTGCTGCAGTTGCTGCTGCAGCAATTGTTGGTGCAGTTGTAACTGCTGCAGCAATTGTTGGTGCAGCTGTTGCTGCTGCTACTGTTGTTGTTGCACTTAATGCTGGTACTGCCATTATGGGCGACATTTCGCTGCAGCACGCAGCTCCCAAAAAATTGCTTGAAAAGTTTCGTGTCACTCGATATGCTCGCTCAAAGTGAACTGAATTCACCGAAATAAATGCGCCTGGTTATTTGGCTGGCGATCAGTCATCGTGGGTCAGGCACGGCTCACATATTTGTTTGTAATCATTAGCTGATAAAGCTGACAAAATCAGTGCCAAGTCAGGGCTTAAGTTTTGTACTTTTCTCTGTCTGATATCATACAATTTGTGCGTTGGCAAGGGGACAGGTGGGGGGCGTCTGGCCCTCTTTATCTAATTGGCACCGTGATAAATGTGCGCAAAAGTCGCACAAACTGCTAGAATATTTCTATACTATCTACATTTGTATATCGTATTGTTTTTGATGATTTATGGCTAGTTTTGTTAATGGCAAGTTTTCAGTTTTTGGCTGTTATCATAGGGATTGTCTTATGGGTTATGAATACTAAACACGCACTTAGAGCGAAATTTTTTAATTTTCAGGAAGTAATTTTCTTTGTTTACTAATCATAAGTACCTCTTTGTTGATAAATAATTTGACTATGAAATATGTTGACACAAAGTTTAAATATTTGTACATATAACAGACTGTATTTATTTTGCTGATTTTTCGTTGAGAATAAAGTAAAAGCGTATTTATTTGAGATGTTATGCCTGAATAAACCATTTGTTAATGTAATTGAATTCTCAATTGAATTCTCAAAATTGCAGTTATTCGAATTTTTGTATTTTACTATATAACTATTGGACAGCCAACTTATCAAAACATTTGTACATTTTTCTGCTACATTGCTGGATCTTGTTTTTTTTTTAAAGCCACGACACGCGCCCAACTCCTACTAAGTTTTCGAAGTGCCAGAAACTAGTGCAAATATTTGAGATAATGTCTGCTCACCTTGTTCGAGTTGAGTCGCCTCTTTCATGCGTCTCAGCAAGTAAAAGCGATAGGCTATCATCATGGTCTGCAATTCATTGTCAGAACATATGTTACGAAGAAAATAACAATAATATTTGCTGCCAACTTACGCGTAGAAAGAAGAGGCAAAAACATATGATGGCCAATGAGATAAGCAAGGCTTCCGAATCCATTTAAATATAGTTTATTTGCGTTCTTTAAAGTGCGTATTTCTTCGAGGTTTGTTGGAATTTATTTTTGATAGCGATGACTCAGAGTAAGCCCTGTCGCATGTACAACGATAAGATATGAGTGGATACGGCTTTATGAATATATAATTCCAGTGGGCATTGATTACATTTTAATTAGTTCTAAAAATCGATTCACATGCAACTCGTTAACCGAATTAAGACAACTCCGATTGGCTGGCCGAATGCGAATGAATATTCACTGGTTAGGCTTGCTAATATTACTATTATTATTAATTTGTTGTTGTATATCTTCTCTGTTATAATTCAGTGGTGTATATATTGCGTTATCACCATTACTCTGCGTACCCACTTCAATAAGCAGATTGCCATTTTTGCCCGGCCGTTTTATGGCTTTGGTTATCACTGTACAAACCCGCCAGTAAGCGAGACATTTTGTATGTGTATTTGTTGCCGCCGCGTCTCCACCACCCTCACCGACCAGGTCCAAGAGCATCCGTTAACCCAAACAGAGAAACGCAGTCGGTTGCTGTCATCAACCGTTAAGTAAAGTGAATGGCCGCTTGGCTTTTTGGCTGTCAGCTTGCATGGCATGCGCAATCTTTGCCATGCACCTTAACCCCGACCCACAGTCCTAGCTGGTATGCATGAATGAGCACACACGCCTATACACCCACTTATACCCACACCCACACACCTTAACACACACACATACAAACATATATGATTATCGCTCTTTTGTGCATTGCGTTGAGAGATTTTTGCCGAACGGCTGCTCATTTGCATAACGCGCCGTTTTCTACATCCATATTTATATTCGAGAAGAGCGCCTCGCACCTGAGCAAAATTCTTTTGTTGCTTTTATTGCATTATGCACGCACACTTAGGCACAGTGTTTGTGTCAAGGTGTCTCTATCTCAGTGTATGTGTATGTGTGTGCGTCTCTTCTGTTTTTTTTTTGGGCCCTCTTTGTGCCTAGCATTAACGTAAATCTCTTTTGCATCAAAGTTGCATTAAAAAATCGTTTTCAAGTCAAATTGTTTACTGAGCCATGTAATTTACACTCGAAATTAGTCTGCGAGCTGAACCTGAAACCAAACCTGTTTTAATATAAAAGATGCGTTCTATTATTGATTTATTGATATATTTGTGAAATTTGTTACCATTTATTTTAAATTAATTTCCAGTCTTCAATAATTAAAACACATTTGCATTGAGTTTTCAAACGTATATTTTGATTTGAAATCAATTAAACGATTAAAAAGCACCAGACACGACAAAAGTTTCTTAATTGCAATACAACAAATCGAATTACTCACATTAACTAATATATATGTTTATATATATATATATATATATTTATGACTAACATCAACATTTTCATGTAATTATCAGATAATATTCAGTTTTATATTACACGCTAACCTTTCTAATAGTTATTATAATATATATAATATTTCAGAGTTTTGGTTAAAGTTTTTTTTTTTGTTTTTGTTTTTTTTTTATAATTTGGCACAGTTTTTTGTTTTTATTTGCAAGGGCTGAAATTAAGTCAACTGTAAAAAATCAAATGCTATTGCAAATGTATAATGAATATTGTTTGTTAGTTTGCCTGGTTTTAAAGAATTTTACATACGATTTCAATTGGCTATATTAACTTATCATTTGATTTTGTTTTTAACCGATGCACTCTTGACTTCAGTATTTGAATAAACCTGCTCTATTTTGATCTGTTGCCTTTGGCATTTTGCAACTTAATTGAAGCTATGTTAAACAATAAATGACAAGACCACACAATGTAGTACTTTTTGCATACACTGTCACATGCAATTAATATACTGTATTAAATTTCAATTTAATTAGCTGAAATTTGTTTACTTTTGCATATTTCACATTCATATCGTCATCTGAAAATGGAGATCAGAAAATGGAAATAGATGACTTGCATTGTTATTGTTGTAATCAGGTCGGTCTAAAAATCACATGTAATGCATAAATAAATTATTTACATTTTACATAATTCAAGCAAAAGCGCCAGCACACACACACACACACACATACATTCTCACACCCACACATGTTCACAGCCACGCAAAGGGTATTTTGGCTCATAAAAAATTCATAGATTCCCATACTTTTTGGCCTTAAATCATGTCACATTGACTGCGCTCAGAGTGCTGTGTTCAGAAATTATTATATACTACTAAGTCTCCAGCACTTGCATAATTTATATGCCAGCTTAAATATATGCACATATGCATATTGTGTAATTCATACATGTCCACTTAAATCAACTTCAAATGCTATAAAATGCTTTTGACAATAGCGCCTAAAAGTATGCTTCAACAAATTGAAAGAGGCTCTAGCTAAAATATGCATAAACTAAGCGAAACTCGAATTGATATAATTTGGTCTAAACAAGACAATACCAGCCCTACAGGGCACAATTTATTTCGAGCATATATATTTGTAAAGAGAGAGAGAGAAAGAGAGAGAGAGACAGAGAGAGAGAGAGAGAGAGAGCAAGTGTGACACGAGAATTATTTTTGAATGACAAAGTAAATTCAAGTGACATTTTAATTAATTTCAATGTGAATTCCCAGTTAATAGTTGCGTGTTGATTTTAAGTTAACAATGTTAAGTGAAATGTCACACATATACGACCTTTATCAAATATGCGCGCACACACACACACACACACCGACACACAAACCAAAACAAACAAACAAACAGGTTGTAAGGTAAACTGCAGAAATTTGTCGGAGGAACACAAGACACAAATCAATTTGCATGAGGATTGAAACTTTGTAACTTGCCGCAAAACGAAACTTTGTTTTTTGCATACAAGTGTGTATGTGTGTGTGTGTGTGTGTGTGTGTGTTTGCATGTGTGTTTGTGTGTTAGTGCTGTTTCTTGGTCTAGCACTACGTTAAATTTGAATTTTAAATTTATGAAACTGCAGCAGTCGCAAAAAGTAGGATTTTCCCAGGCGCACAGAACTAATATATGTATGAGAATTTTTAGTGCCGAAGCACACACAAACACACACACACACACACACTCACTGACACACACGCACAAATTTGTGGCATTTGCTTGATGCCTTTACAATTAGATAGAATACTTTTTAGGCGTCCCTCACACGTCATAAAATCCTTTTATGTGGTGCAAATTTTGAGCACAATCCCCAGGCCCCCTTCTACAGGACCCCTCTGACTTTGTGTCCATTCACTCGTTGAAAGTCGTTCAGCTGGAATCAAGTTGTTAGCACAATTAGTGTGGGCGTGTGCTGTGTCTGTGTGGGCGTGCCATCATGTTCAGTGGAGGCGGTTGGGGCGTGGCAGCTGTGGTTTTCATTATCGGCTACGTGCCTCATTTTGTCCATGAATGTTAAGTAAAATTAATTGCGTAGCCGCTGGCGCCAAAGTGTGCGAATTGTTCCCGCTTTGTTTGCTTATTTTGATAACAACAGCCACAACAACAAAAACAACAACAACAACAACAACAACACGAAAAACCGCAGCAGCAGCACAAAAACTTTTTGAATAATTTCATTAATATATTTGGTAAAATTTGTTGGCGCGTGAGATATGCATGTAATTTTCACACACAAAAATAAGCACGCACACACACACACACTGCGACTGCTTATTATAATTTATAATGAGATAAAAGCAAAAAAATATATCTGAATAAAATGGATTTGTTTATCTTGCCACTGTTTACGCGGAGGAGGCGCTACCTTAGCCCGTTTGACTAAAGGGCTTAATGAAGTTGTCTTTGTCAAGAAATTGGCCAAACATGGGTATTCAAGGGGTTGCCAAATAAACACAAAATTGGCTTAGCCAAAATACTTTAAATTCAGCTTAAGCTTGAATATATTCAGGAAACTAAGTAGGAAGCGCTTGAGTACTAACTAAATTGTTGCAGGGTAGCGCACAGTCGGCACTTGGCGTAAAACTCGTTTTGTTTATAAACGCTAAGGCCAACATTTTTAATTATACTTTTAGGATATTGGCAAAAAGTTTGCACTTGGCGTATATTGGACCAGAAATAAGGTCCAAGCGGTCTTGTTATAGCCAAGGCCCCCTTAAAAATAAAACAGGTCAACAAAAATGTAGTACAATAAACTTTAATGAATTACAATTTGCAATGGCTGGCAGGAGGCAGTCCTGTAAATCCTTCAGTAAGCAGCAACTGGGCAAAAAAATAAAAAACCTAGAAAACGAAAAGGAAATGAAAATATGTCGACGGAAATGAGCATTGACGCCGCTGCTGGTGCGGATTGCGAATTGCGGATGGTGGCCATTGGAGTATTGGCATTGGTATTGGTATTGGACTTGTGTTTCTGGTCAAGTCAAGTTGCCATGGCGCTGATTTTGCACAAGTAAGGCGGAGTGAAGCATTAAGTTGCCGTTTCATCATTGTCAACAGTCGCAGACGCAAACAATAAATATTGTAAACAATTTGTTCTGCGTCTGATGCCTGATGCTTAATGCCTGTGTGTGTCTGTGTTTGTATCTGTGTCTGTGTCTGTGCGTGTGGCACTAGTCGAAGAAATGCCAGTGCAAATATTTGAACACGCTCAAAAGAGGAAATAAGGTTTCGAATGCGAAATCCGCAAAACCCTTCAGGCCCATAAATTATCATCATCAGCAAATGACTCGGTGGCTGTTCTCTGTGGCTCTTCTCTCGTTGCGCTTACAATTTCCAATTGCCGCATTCTCAATCCCCGTGCTGCCCTCTCCCTCTCAATCACCATCCAAGTGGCGTTCACGTGGCCAATGCGGCATTAATTAAATCAAGCATCATTAAGCGACTGTGGCACTGGCAACAGTAGACACTCTGTGGGCGTGCCTGCATTTGGATTTGCAGCCAAGTTCCTGCACAGTGTCCTCATTACATAGTTTCTGAATAGAAAATGTTTTTACTTGACGTGCCAATAAAATGTGATTAGTCCTTAATGTTTAATAATGTTTAATGATCTAAACAGTTCTGTTTTCAGAATGTTTTTTATAAGCTCCTCATCAGCATCAAAAGTCGAGTCGAGCTATCTCCGTGGATTAATATTTATGCCTATGCCAAAATATATAGGAAGTTTCAAAGGCGGTCGGATGTTCTACTATAAACAAATTAGAATGCTTGCCTAGAAGGTATCTTAAGCCCAGATGTTAAATATATTAATTTTAGCTTTAATTTTATTGCTAAAACTTCCCTATAATAAAGTAGAATATATATGAAAATATATGTCTTACTTTTCCCACTTTTATTGGGTCGAGCGATTAAAAATCAGACAAAGGATGAAATCGAGAAATTTTTGTTAGACTTGGAATCACAGTAGAGTTGGATAATTGAAAAGCACCACCAACTACTAGTTTGGGTTGCTGGGTAAAATTTCATTTGGTGGAGTGTAATTTTATGGCATCGGATGTTGTTTTTATTAAACAGACAATTAAAGTATGTGTAAAGCGCTCAACTGGTCTTTAAAAGCAAATACGCAATCATTTTTCATCTGGTTCAAGACGACTGACAGTTTCACAGTTTGTATTTCATTTATTCAGCCATTTGAATGGATTTTTGATTAGATAGATGTCTAAGAGCTCAGAACTGAAAGAAAAATGTAAAAGAATTTGTGGGTCACATATAAATTAAATGAATAAGCAAAAATTTTATTGCATTCGTATATTATATGTTATATAGCCAAGTACATTTTTCTCTGGGCCAACTGCGCTTGTCTTAGCTGTATCTCTGGCAACTGGCCAAATCGACAAAACAAAAGTCGAGCACAGAAGCAGCAGTTTGCCGAACGCGGAGCATGGGCCAATGTAGCCAAGTGAAATGGCAGAGTAGCGCCAGATGCGCTCTCTCTTGGCTTAAACAACAGCAAATGCACTTCGAGGAGGCTTTTTGCTGGCTTTTTGCCCCTCCACACACATACAGCACACCCATACACACACACACACGTGCGTCCTTGTCTTGGGTTTAAATGGGCTTTACGTACACACAACGTCTATTTATTGCGCCGCTTGTTCGGGCAATTTTTCACCAGCGAGGATTTTGCCGCACAAACGCTTGAAATTTCATTTGGCAAATGTAATTCGATTTAAGTTTAAGGCATTCGCCATTCTCCCCATTCGCCGTTTGCTTTTAGCCATTTGCTTTTTACTTTTACTTTTTTTTTTTACCATTTACCGATGTGCTATTTGCTATTGTGATGGCAATGAATTTTGCAAACCTGCAAACATTTTTATTTGTATGGAGAGCACTTTGCGTAAAGAGCTCTGCATAGATTTCAGATGCATTCTTTTGTCGGTTTTATTGTCACAAATAATCATTGCGTAAAGTGCATGGTTCGTGTGTGTTTTATTTTTTTATAATTCAATATTTTAACCTGTTCAACAGCGCTTGAAAGTTTTTGAGCCGTATTAATTGTGAATCTTTCAAGAGATTTTTTTGTGTACCTATTTTTTAATTGCATAACTTTCAAGTTTTAATTATTACTAAAGTTTAGTCTGATTCTGATTCTGAATGAATACTAACTCAATTAATTAGAGCAAAACTGTTTAACTTATGTAAGACTAAAATTATATAAATATTCATCGAAATGAAATTGCTATAAAAAGTGGACCAAGCCCAGTCAGTCATTTAATTAGAACAAAACTGTATAATTTATATAAAATTCAAATTAAAAATAGAATTATCAAATTAAAATACTATTGCATTGTGAATATTTTCATCTTATTTTGTCACTGGTATTTAGTTTGTACTAATGTTAACTTTAAGTTCGAATAGAATACTTTCATCTGATGTTGTCTTTAGTATTATGTTTTTATTAATTTTTAAATAAATCCCAACTGCAATAATTTCATTGAGCATTAAGCTAATTGAAAACCATTAACGAAACTTGACAAAACTTCTTACAATTGAAACAAAAACTGTACTTTGCTCTAAGCTCTGCTTTTATTTTTATTAGAGGAAAAAAGGATTAAAGCAATGCTTGAGTTGACTTTAATTTCCACTACGAGCTGATGGAAAAATTTCTTCCATTGTTTTTCTAATGAAAATTCGTACGCTTTTAGAGAATGTATTTTTACTTAATTCTTTGTTTTTTTTTTTTTTTTTTGCTGCTGGAGTATTCGTTTGCTTTTCTGACTTGTCTGCTCTTAATTAAATGAAAAATTTTCGAAATTCTCTTTGATGCACAAAGCGCGCTTCTATTCCTAGTACAAAAACTGCTCGCCACAAATACACAAATTGTTTTGCATATTGTTCCACAAATATGGAAATTGCACTTGCCCATGTTACACACAGTTTGGTGTGTGCGTAATCAAATTTGCCGAGCTGCAGTGAGGGATTGGGCGTGGGGGTTTTCGACAGCGCATTCGTATACAACAATCGGTTAAAAGTAACAACAACAATAACAGAAAACGCAACTTGGCTAAAAGCAATAAACTGGTCAAGTTGGCCAAGTGGTTGGCATTGCCAGTGTTGCGGTTCTGCCGCTGCCCCATAACCGCCCACCACTGTCACGCCCCGCCCTTTGTTACCCGCATCACCGCAGCATGCCCCAAACTGAGAAGTGGAGCCTTGCCAACTCAGCAGGCATTTAGTTTTGTGTAAAATGCAATTTGCTGCTTTTGCATAAAAACGCCTTTGTTGTTGTTGTTGCTGCCTCTCATACTGTATCAAGTATCAAGTGTATGAATTTTAGTGAACACCAGAAAAAAGTGGTCAGCATATTATCATTAGTTGGCTCGTAAATTGTTCAAAAATTAGTTCAGGGTTTATATCGCCGGCCTTTGAGTATCGCAACGGACATTATTCCATGCAGGCTGGACACAAAAAATGTGTGTTTGAAGGTAAAATTTGAAATTCCTTTATGGTTTTTATGATGTGCTCAATTTGCATTCTGTTAACTAACCACAAAGGGGAATCTGCAAATTGTTTAAAATTAGTTCAGGATCCAGAATTTGAATTGAATACGAGAGTTGCTTTTGAGATTTGGCATGCATAAAAAATAGTATAAAATTTAATTGAGTGATTCAATTTTGGTGCTTCACTCAAATGAGAATTTCAGTCTACTTCAATCTTACTCATTTTTGAGAGCACGCCTGCGACTCACAGTATGTTGGCATACAGCATTTGCAGCTTCTTCAGCTGTGAAATTTCACAGACATCTTTAAACCACATACACTGAAAGATTTTACACGTACCTGAGCATTTACGTAAATGGCTCCACTTGCTGTTCGGCATCCAATAAACTTAAATCGTTGAATGTTACACAATTTTCCAGCACTTGGCTGCTGGTTGCATTAACTAAATCAACATCAATGGCTAAACGATGCTCAGACTCGGACTCCCTTCTAGCTGCATTCTGCTGGCAATCAACTGCATAGCAGAGCTGCAGCTCCTCATGCTGCTCATGCTGTGAGTTCTCTGGCTGATTGGATTGGTCAGCTGGATGGGCGCTTGTCAGGAGCAGCATCTGCTCATCGTAGCTGTAGCCGTAATCGTATTCATCGTACTCATCCATGAGTGATTGCTCCGAGTAGCTCTCGTCGTCATCATCAGCGCAATCAAAGTAGCCACTCTGTGGGATTTTTAGTTTGATTTATTCGTTACTCGAACTCTGAGCTGCTGCCTACTTTCTACTTTCTACTTTCTATTTCTCTACTCGGTAAATACGCACCTGGCAGTCTAAGCAACGGCAATTATCACAAAGGCTGCAGCTGAGACCCAGTAGATCTGCCGCCTCCTGGAACAGTTCATAGCTGGAGGACCTGTTGGTTTGCTTATACAATTCCCGCTCCCTTTGCTGTGGTTGTTGTTGTTGTTGTTGTTGTGAGTAGTTTGCCAACTTGTTGTTGTTGTCATTATGCATGCTCCAATTGTTCAATTTATTTTGCTGTTGCTCTACTCCAACTGCCTCTTGGCTGCTGTTGCTGTTGCCGTTGTTGTTTTGATTTTTCATGTTGCTGTTGTTATTCTTGCTGGCTGAGTGACCGGCAAATGATGATTCGACCGCCGACATGGATGTAGATGTGGAAGTCAATGTGGCAGTGGCAGTGGCAGTGGAGGCGGACGCTGTATAAGGATCCGCCTCATTGCTGTTGGCCCTGAAATGAAAAGTTTATTCGTCGTGTATTTAGCTTTCGGTTGACTAAACTAAACGCTCAAGTGCACAAATGAACAGGAACTCACAGCACACTAAGCGTACCCACTGCGGAAGCGGAGCGTATGCAAATTGAAAGAAAATGTAGCATAATTTTCATCCCGATTTAATTGCAACTGTTGAGCCTAAGCCATAGTCTCGTTGTGAGTACAACTTTAATTTGCAGCAAGGAAAAGATTCAGATTTATACACACATATCAGCAAATCTGAACACTCAACTCAAGTTAGTTTTTTCAAGTTAGTTTGTGGTGAAATTTGTTTGTGACAACTTCCCTTTGATGTGGGAAGGAACTTCACTTCACCCTCAACTTGTCTGACATTCATAATTTGTGGCTTTTGGGTATGCTCCATAATCACAGTTATGTTGGAAAAACTTTAACGTATTTCTAGCATTTTTGTGAACCGATTTATGGATAGTATAATGAAAGACTGGAGTTAACTTATTATTATAATTACTTAGTAGTCATTGGTATAACTAATGAAATAAATAAGCTGATTTCGATCAAATCAAAGCAATTATTGCCTGTTACGTGACTGGGTGTCATCTACTTTGACTTAAGCATGTCAGGCCAGTCACACTGTCATATCATCCTTAAAGGACATATTTCATCTGTACGTCCCACGCCTCGTCGCTTAATGGCCCAGGTCATTTATTTTATATCAACTGTAATGCGGGCCATTAAAAAATAGATGAAGGGAGCAAGGGAGCGAGAGTCATAGCTGCTTTTACTCAGAGGTTAAAATGGCACTTGAGGGGGTGCTACAAAATAGTTGAAAACTGAACAAAAAACTTTTATTCCCCCACCCACAAAAAAAAAAAATGAATACAAATTTTCGCTTGATATTTTGCGACACTATGCAACTTGATGAAGTTGTTTGAGCTGAATTCGCGACACCCCCTTGATAAATGTGTTCCACAAAATGTACTTGTTATCAACTGCGAGAAGAGTGAGAAGTGCATTTCCCTGCTGACGCTGCGTACTAATTAAAGTCGCTAATAAATCAAAGAAAAACTTGCCGTCATTTTCGTTGTGCTTCGCTGCAAGTTGCAATTAATGAAATATTCAAGGCTTTGCATTTTGACATCATCATTGCGACAAAGGACGACGCGGGCAAAACTTGGCGAAAAGTTTACCGTCGCAAGCTATTTGGGCCTTATGTGTGCCGTGCGAAAATTTAATTTTGCTGACATTAAATGGAGGAAATATGTGGGATATTATGAAAATAGTCAAAGAATATCGATTTATCATCATTTTATTAACTTTATTGAATGTGATAAACACGTCATTTAGCCATTTGTTGGCCTGGTTCCGCGTTTTATATTTTTTGTTATATATTTATTTTTTTTTGTTTTTTTTTTGTTTTTGGTGTGTGTTGGCAGTCGCGCCCATTATTCCCAAGCAGATCATTAGCTGTTGATATAAGAATATTGCATTTCAATATTGTGCGGAGACAGCTTTTGCAGCATGTGTGGCATGCACTTTAATCAACTTTATATCAGAACTGCTACACATTGGTGCTTCGGCCATTGGTACGCTAAGCGCTTGACTAACTTTCCGTTAGCGCGTTAATTTTTCAATTTCGCAAATGGCTATAGCAACTCAAAACTAACTCCAAACTCCAGACTCTCACTTCCTCCATCAGGGAAGTTTGTCCGTGCTAAGCGCTGGTCATCAAAACTTATGACTTCATGTACAATGCAACAAAATTGCACGGCTAAACAAAAACGGGCGAAATTTCAGGGGCGAGGAGCGGAAGCGGAAGTTTATTGAGTGGGCTGGGTTGTAGGTGGGTGTGGTTGTGTGCCACTGTCATGTTGTGGACAGCTAATTGAATGCGTTTAACAGCCGCTGGGCCATGTGCTCGGCGAAGTTGAACTCATTTGCAGCGTGACTGCCATAAAGATGCGCCCCAAAGCATAAAATGTGTTGATTACTTTCAGATGCCAGACATCAAGTTAATAATAAATTGAAAGACTATCACTTAAAGCCATCATCCAATAAGCTATTAAAATTTTGTGGTAATTCTAATAAATATTAGATATAACAAGAGCTCGTGCGGAACCTGAAAAACAGCAGCATCTTTTTGTGTTGGCCAACTTTATTTAGGAACTGTGTAGCTACAACTTTAAGGACACTTAGAAAGTGTCAGTTAAGTAAAATATTGAGGATGTTTATTAAATAGAGGTGACTAAAAACTCAATCTATTGGCACAATTTGTTAAAAAAACCTACTTCTAACAAAATATTGTTAAACATTATTGAAGTTTCCAATAAGTTTTGAGAGGCTAATTTTGTCCACACTTTTCCGTTTTTGACAAAAATTTGATTACTTACAATATTTATTTTTATAAGAAGATAAAGTTTTCAATAATTGCAATTGCTTTACACTCCAATATTGAGGAACTAATTTCTCTTGGTTAGCTATATTTCGATCGATAAATTTTGTATTTCGTACTCCTTATGCACAATAAATCGATAAGTTTTGCCAATCACACTATCCTTTCGATTATTTGTGATTGCATTTCGTTTCACATAAAATCAGAATTCTGCAATATTATTTTTATTTAGGCCACTCTTGCCAAGTCTTATAACAGCGTGGCAAACTAAATGACAAAGTTGTTGTTATGCCAGCAACTTTGCTGGTTGCTGGTTGCTGCTTATCCCCGCGGCGGGGATTCTTGGCGTATCGGTAGGGTTGCCAGCAACTCGCAAAATTCCGCTGTCCCAATAAACTTGTGCCCCATAAAAAGTTGCCCACAATTTTAGCACCGCAATATGCCTTATAACATTTATGAGAATTTATAAGTTTTGCCACAGAGTAGTGTGTGCGAGTCGGAGGAGGGGATGTGGGATGGGGGAAGGGGTACGGGTTGGTAGGCAAGTACCCACCTGCTGGGCTGTGGCTGGATGGCGCCACAGGCATCCGCATCATCCGGTGTCAGCTGTTGGCTGCTGCGCCATTTTTCTTCTTCGAGAAATTTCAAAAACTTTGTCTTCTTGGCAATAAGCGTTGATTTGACATTGGTGCATTTCTTCCTGTTGGCCACGGCCCCAAGCAGTGGCAGTGGCAGTGGCAGAGGCATTGGCTGTGGCAATGGGAGTGCACCTGCTCCTGCTGCTGCCACCGTTGCTGTTGCGCTCTCGAGCGGATCGCAGCATCTACTATATGACGCTGTCGCTGACAGGCAGCTATTGTTAAGGCTCCTAGCTGAGCAATTGTTGCTGTTGTTGGTGTGGCTCTGCTGTTGATTTCTGTGGCTGTCATTTTGGCAGACATCGCCGACGTTGCAATTGAACAATTTCTGCAGCGCTGCCGTTGCCGGTGAACACATTGCGGTTGACATTGATGTAGCGACCGGATTCGCATAGTTTGCTGTTGTTTGTGTTACTGTTGTCGTTGATATAACTGGGGTTGTAAGTGTTGCTGCTGCTGCTGCTGCTGTTGCTGCTGCCGCTGCTGCCACTGCTGTTGCTGTTACTGACGAGCTGCCGTTGACTGTGCCAAAAGTTTTGAATTTATGCTGCAAACTGCAGGCGCCACTTGAATAACTTGCCCCAATTGTATTGCCTGTGCTGCCTCTTGTTGTCCTGCTGCCATTCATTTCACGCCCTGTTGCGCCAAAGTCCTGCAAAAGTCGACCCTTGAATATCCAGCACTTGGGCAAACAATTTGACCCTTAAGCAAAAAAGAAAAATAGAAAATAGAAAACTTACCCCATACGTTGGGTTGTAGCCGGCATTAAGCACGTAAATGGAATTCTGATTGCTGCACTGAAAAATCATATCGTCCATTGTTTGAGCTGTTCCACAGTAAAAATAACAACACGAAGAAATTGTATAGATATTATAGATATGCAAAGTAGCAACAGACAAGAATTAAACAACAATCAGAAATTACGTAGGTATTATAGACATTCAAAGTAACTACAGCAACAAATGAAGTACTTTCAGAACAAATTTAAAACGTTTTTTCTTTACAAATTGTAGCAAAAAACTTTTCAAATGTTTTTAATAAACTATGCATTTAAAATTACATAATGAAGCCAGAGTTGATTTTGAATAAAAATAAATAATTGATGGCCACAAAATTTGTTCATGTGCCCACAATTTAAGCTAATTTTTTTTCAGCATACCCTTTGGGCAATTTCTTTAAAAATAAAATAAATTCACATTAACATTCTTTCCAACCAACATTTCTCATTTCAAATATTTGTTCTGCTATTTGTGGTAAAGCAAAACTGTTATTCGTTTAACAAATAAAACTATGCAAATTTTTTTGGTTTGAAATCAGGCTTTGATTGTGATTCGGATTCTATTCTAATTCTGATTTCGAATATTAACGCCTGCTGTTTTCTCATTTCAACTTTCGGCAAAGAATAAAGAAAATAAAATAAAGAAAAATCATTTAAATTCTGATTGATGGAAATGCGCTGAAGCATCTTCGATTGTGATTTGCTGTTAGTGTTGTTGTTGTTGTTGTTGTTGTTACCCGCTGAACTTTCAATAAATTTCGTCTCGTAAATATCCGACGAATTTGTTAAAAATCTCCACTTCTCCCGCTGCTGCTTATTCGTGCTGCGCTTCAGATTTCGTATGGAAAGTGTTGATTGCTCTTCAGCTGCTGATGCTGCGCTCTGTGCTTGTCGTTGTCGCTGATGTTGTTGTTGCTGTTGTTGTGGTTGCTGATGCTGTTGCTGTTGCTGCTTTTGGTAATGGCCGGATGGCAGCTCGTGTTGCTGGTAATCAAAGCTGCAATTACCGCTGTACACGTCCAATTGAAGCGGAAATTTATGCGGCTGTTGTAGCGTGTAAACGCCAGCATCGACGCCAGCGCCGGCGTTTTGTTGCTGCTGCTGCCGTCTCTGCTTCTTCTTCTTCTTATTGCTGCTGCCACTGCTGCTGCGACTGTTGTTGTTGCTGTTATTGGAGCTAAGCCAGCTCGTTAGCCACAAGGATTGTAAGTCTACAAAAGAAAGCAACGACAGACATGGATGATGAGATGGTGGCTGGAGCCTGTAGCATATTGAGCAAAATAAGCAAGTTTTTGGTCGATGCCCCTGAAATGTAGCCTGAGATTTGTTTAATGCACACGATGAGCATTTCGTTTCATGGTTTATACATTTTGCCGCCCGAGTCGACACGCAAAAGGACTTTTTTTTTTGTTATTCATGTTAATCGGCTGGCTTTCAACTTGCTAGTGTGTGTGTGTGTGTGTGTGTGTGTGGCAACAACATCAGAGAAACATGTAACAAAGAATTATTTGGGATTGTATCTACATGAATTAGGCATACTCTGTGTGCATTGTGTAGAGGGATTAGTTCTTAGGATTTAAAGGACACTGCTCTTCAGCTCTTGTCAAGGACCTTTAGTTGAAATGAGCAAGATTGAGTTCTCTCATAAAATTGAAGTAAGCTGATCCTTCAACCAATTACTATCCAGTGTAACATAATACAGTAAACTTAAATATAAGTATATATTTCTTTTCTGCTACATCATTTTCTGCTGTTGCTCAACATTATTTTAAATTAAATCAAATTGTTATCCACTTCAACATAATTCAGTTATTCAGAATTTTTACAGTTTAGCTGAATTGTTTACAATACATAAATATTTACATAGTTTTGTCTGCTTACAGCACCATTTTCTGCTGGTACTCAACACTATTCTACTGGTCTACAACACTTATATTATAGATTAATTAAAAGTCATTCAACACTGTCTTATCACAAGCTTATCCGTGACACTTGTTTTGTTTTTCTTTTTATGCAATTCATTAAGATGTTGTTAAGGAATAATCTACACACCCGCTCGGCACATTTGGGTAACCTTTTTATAAAATGTTACTTAGGCACTTCACTGAAATAAAGAGCAGCAGGTTGCAGCTCCTCAACTTCGCTTGTTCCCGGCTCCATTATAATCCCAACTTGCGAGTATATTTCTGTTCTGCTTTTTTATTTAGTAAAATCCCAATTTGCGAGTATTTTTGTGTTCTGTTTTTTTTTTTTTTTTGTTAGTTGAGAAAGTCGGTTTCAATGTTATCTCTACGCACTCTAACCAGCCCCCGCAGTAACAATGGAAAAAAGCAACGAATTTGTTTTGTGGCACGCAGAATAATCAAAAATAATCCTTTTTTCTTTTATTTTTTTTGCCCCATCTGGCTTTCTGTGTGTGTATTCATTCGTCTGTTTGTTTGTTTTTGTTAGGGTTAGAGCTGGGCTTAGTTATGGATGCCATTGTTGGTTGTCGGAGCCATCATTTGGCTAAGCTTGCTGATTGTTTTCATGCCCAGATATGAGACGGCGCCGAAATGGCTTTTAACAATTGTGCGGCGTATACGTAATATTCGTGCTTAACAGCTGAATCCACTTCAATCTACTCCACGCCAGGCAAGTCAACAAATTAGTCGCATGTGCTGGCAGCCCTTTAGCGGTTAACTGGACACACTTCAATTGTTCTGCCGGACAATTTGTATGCAAAATCATGTGTCCAAATTGCTGTTTGGTTATTCTTTATGGCACACAACGAGGTCACTCCACACATATTCGGAATGGCGCCGGATACGCTCACGACTGGCTCCATTCATCAAAATGTCACAGCAGTTGTAACACTCCCAATCTTCTCTCCTCATTCAATTCTGCCAAGCAGAAAAAACCGAATAAGGCAGCCAGCCAGCGAAATCATTGTGATGTGCTGTCATTAATCGCAGCTAACCCTCTGTAAGCCCGGGTCTGGCCTCGAATTGTTGCAATACTAATGCGGGCTAAAGCCCAAAAGGCAAATATTCGCATACATTGCGCAAAATGTGGCAACAATATCAAACGAAAATTGGATTGGAATCGATAATCGTTGTGTGGCCAGAGTTAGTCAAGGGTTAAACCATAAATATGTGGCTTAAGAGCTGTCGAAACCTCAACCTGCAGAGTGTTTTGCAATGATAACAGCAAGCAACGCCTTTTTAACATAATTTCACTTTTAGCTGCTAAATGATTTAAGCTTCCGGTCAGTGAGTAAAACTTGCCAGACAGTGGAAGACAGCCCAATGATGAGTTTGACTACTTGGCTTCAACGACCGTTAAATAATTGTAGCTTAATATTATTGGTCGAGCTTATTGGGGGATTATAAATCTGATGGTTGTTGTTTGAGATATTTGTGAAAAGTATTTAATAATTTGCTCGGGTTTTGTTTAGCTTTTGTTCCGTTTGGGTTGGTTAGAAGCATATTGAACAGCATTAAATTTTATCAGTTGCTCTTCAATTTACCCAAACGGAAATGAGAAAGAAAATTGCAATTTTCATATGAAAAAGCACAAAAGACTTGCGCTTGTAGTTATTATTAATCTATTCTGAAAAGTAGCTTAAAAATAGAAATGTTTATTTACCAGAATGCTGCAAAATCAATAACGAAATAGATCAAATATTTAAGATTGCTATTTTTGCCTAATATAGAAACCATTTTTCAGCTCTTTAAAATGGCCCGCCACGTTCCCTTGCCTTTCTTACAGTGTATGCCAGTATGATACACATCGACAAGAAGCAGCCATTAATGGAAGGTGTCATTGTTGTCATCCGATGTTGATATGTTTATGTGTGGCTGTGTGTGTGTGTGTATGTGTGTGTGCAAGTGGGTGTGTATGGGTGCATCATTTGGGTTCGTTTTTTTTTTTATTTGCTTTGTATCCCAGGCAAAGCTGCTCGCTGAGCATTTGTAATGAGCCGCAATAAAGGAAATGTGGCAGGTGACATATATCAAACAATTTGCACATTATAATTGTTGACACGCATCACCTCCATGTAGGGATTTCCAGACAAGCTCTCAAAGTGATGTGTCATTAGGATTGGGGCACGGCAAGAGAAAGGTATTTCCTGCACCCACCCCTCCCTCATCTAACTTATTATTGGCTCTTTTTTTTGTTTTATTTTGCTGTTGGTTTATTTTATTTATTTGGGGCACGGCTGGCCGTGTGTTTTGTGCCTGATGCTAATAATAAGACTGGTATTTATTTAAGGATTTTGCGTATAACTGGCCGACCAAAAGGCAAAAAACAGGCCAACCGAAACACAATAAGCGCTTTACAAGGTCACCGCTCGCCGTCCTCTGAGGAGAGGTTGACGAACAGAAAATGAGGCGCGGGGAGACAACGAACCGCAGCCAGTGAAGCGTGGCATATTTGTCATAATCAGCGCTTAGTCATGGGCATAAATTTGAATGTGTGTGTGCATACTCAACTACACACACCCCTACACAACTTTATCACACATCAGCCAGTCATGCACCACACATGAGTGTCTGTGTGTGCCTGTGATTTGTGATTCTCAATGTGAGCCGAACTAGTGACTAGTTTGGGTCTAAGCCCATTGTCAAGCATTTGCCTATGAACTGGGCCAACAACTGTCAATTTGAAATAAGCTACTTAATCGAGTCTAAAACCAAACCATTTGAGAGTTATAAACTACTTTTTGATTTCGCTCTCAGACAGAGCGTATTTGCAAGCGATATTTTCGTTTAATATCAGGAAAGCCCATTAATCAAGCCTGGCTTAAACCCGTTTAAAATTTAAGGCATACAAACTTTAAATGTTGAATTTAGGGCTTTTCGGATCTCTTGTTTTCGTTGAATGCGCTAATATATATCAATCCCCCAAAGCCATTAACAACGCTCTAAGCCTCGGGCCACTGACCATGACAGCATTTTTGAGGGCATCGCGGAAAACGCTTTATCGCCAGTGCCCGGAGCCAAATATTTGTCTGACAAATTTCAAAGAGCTGCAGCAGAAATGCCAAATCGAATATGGAAAGAGGGAGTCAACCGTATAAAGGGGTGCGGATAGACGGGTGTTGGTTGGAAAGGGGGTAGTATGTGGCACGGCTGTCCTACGGTCATATACATTTATGCAGGAGCCCCACAGCCATTGGTCATAAATTTTATGCGAGCATAAAAAATGTTTTCGATTTGCTTCGGCTTCGATGCTTACATAAATTGAAAGGTCACGTATTCACAGGTGTATCTCGTGTCTTCTGTCTGCTCTCTGGGAGAATCTCCACACCCCTTTCCCAATCCAGAAGGTAGGCAACAAATCAATAAGCAACTTACAAATATATTTGTTTTACCATCGATTCCGGTTTTTATGTTTAAGTGCAGATTTTTTGACTGTCTTGATGAATGTACCACATCTATAAAACTAAAAAAAAACAAAAACAACTGAGAATGCTTGACTGTGAGTTGCTCTGTTATAAAAAAAATAATAATAGTAAAAGTTGAATAACAATAATAATAATATTAAAAAATTATGATTTTTTAACAATCATCTAGTGAAAAGCAAGGATATTTTTGTTTAGTTATACATTAAAGTTATCTAGCTTATTTACTTGTTGCAAACAATATGCTAATTTTATTATACCCATTCCGGGCACATTCAATAGCCACACAGGGTAGTAAAACAATATGTGGTCAATCATTTTCGAATGCGTGTTTTTGGCTTTTGTTTTCCATCATAAATTTCCAATTCAAAATCCACATAAACATTTTAAGCGGCAGTTTGGCAACCGTTGTTTCTTTGCATTCATACAATATCATGATTATATATAATCCGGGAAATTGGCACAAGAGCCATAAATTAATATTCTATACAAACACATCCATAGTTGGCTCTCTCTTTTTTTTGCAGCTTTGTGTGTGTTTGTGAAAGGATTTTCCCATTATGCAGTTTGTAAGGCTTTTATGGCGCGATTATCATTATATGTATATATATTTTTGGCATTCCAATAAGCAGTTATTCAAAGAGGATTTGGATTGGACGTTGGCTTTGCTATCGGCAAGCCGCATCCTTTTGGTCAGCAGCGTTTTTATTTTGGCTCAGCGCAGCACTTGACGTATACGTAATGTGCTTATAAACGACATAAGAACTGCGGTTGATTCACAGATTCGCAACGTAAACGGCTAAAGCGAGTGCCGAACGAGCTGCATAAGAGATTTGAGCAATTCGAATAAAATAACTCGCATTTTGATAAGTCATTTGCAATGAAAATTCTGGCAACTCATTGCCAGCCATTCTGCCTTGCAGCTTATGCAATTCTCTGAAATTCTCAGCAAACTACAAAATCTGACTTTTTTAAGCTTTGGAAATGCCTTAAGCAGCAAGTCGAATAAGTTAAAATTTGGATTCACTTAAAAAAAAACAGCAAAAAAAAAAATACCGAGCATATTTTACTTACTTTGAGCAAGTTACAGATTTCGACCTCTGGTCAAATTTTGCATTTATAAGCGGCGACTTGGGGCATCAGTTGGGTTAGGTTAGGTTTTAGTTCGAAAAAAAATAATGCGTAAATATTTTGCTTTTTCTTTTGGGCGACGCACAAAATTTAATATGCTTGTAATGAAAATCTAACAAATAAATTCAACAACAATCTCTTTAAATGCTTTAGCAATCAGCAGCAGCGGGAATGGGGCATCACTTGAAATGCGAGGCATTTATGTTTAAGGCCAGCTGGCACTCAAAATGAGATAAACATTATTTAAGAAATATGCCAAGTGTGTGCTTGTATAATCAAACATACACACACACACACACACGCACACTCCCTATAAGGACCTGAGGGTAAAATTTACATGAAGCTAAGCAAATGTTTGCGCTGTCGCACTCCTTGTTGTTGTTGTTGTTGTTATTGTAGTTATGTGGCTCGTATTGGAGAGCAGTTATTAGTCGTAATTAATTGAAGCAAAACATTTGCACTAATTGGTAGTAATACCACAACATTTGCTTTGATGTGATATTTGATTTGGCCAAAGCAAAACTGAGCAGCCACAAGGACAAGGGAGGACGACGAATTGGTTGGAGCAGCTGCTAAAAAGCGCATATCAGCAATGCGGATAAGACATAGATAGGGAGGGACGGAGGGATGGAGAAGATTGGGGCGCCCTGGGAGACACCCTCAACGATGGGTCCTTGAGGGCCAGTTCACTTTCAAGTCTTGCGGCACTTGAATTCTAATGGAAATGGCACATAAAACAGAGAGCACAAAAAAAAAACAAGAAAAAAAAGTGAAGAAAGAAATCAAAAAGAGAACAGAGAGAAAACACAGAGAAGCGAAAACATCACGACAACGAAAACAGCCAATTCAAAATGTCTGACCCGAGGACAACGGGCGACAGCCGGCAGGACATGGATATGGACGCATGGACTGCGGGACAGCAGGACTGCCGGAGTGCCGGACTGCCCGGACTGTCGGACTGCTGGACACGGCGATGAAGTGTACAAAAAACTTGAAGAACATGGTGAAAATTTCATCCTCTTCATGTGCTTTTTTATATCTGTTTTTTATTTTTTTGTTTTCGTCTTTGTTTTTTTTTTTTTGCAAGTTTTCCTCCTCTTTGTTTGCTGGCAATGTAAACACATTAGATATCCCTCTACTATATCTTCCAGTTCTGTGCTTTGAAGACCTGTTTGTGGCTGCTGTGGCAAACTTTATTCCCGCAGTTGCCTGCCCACCTGCTCCAAACATATTTGCTTAACAATACGGGCACCTGCTGGATGCGTTCTGCACGCAATACAATCACTTATTGCCGGTGCAAAGTACATTTTTACTTATTTGCAGCTTGAGATTGAGATAAGCACGCTCCGCCGATGCAAATATACAGATATATATATGTATATATATATATATTCATGAGCAAGAGAGAAAGTGAACAATCAGAAGACATTTGCATTTTAGTAGATTTGCTTTCGCTTCGCTTTCCTTTCTCCACCCATCTGACCAATAATTTCTCATTTGCACAACTTTCAAAAGCTTGGCGCGTGTCCAACAGTCAGCCAAACACACACACACACACACACACACACACACATTATGCGCGCACTAAATATTCACTAAATGCAACCAAATTTTGTCATTTGTTTCAGACGTGATTTGATTACACAAAGACTTCCAAGTTCTCCTTCTGCTCCTGAGCAACAAAAATAAAATCTTCACCGAATTGCTTCTCTGACTAGAATAAGTGCAGGAATAAAAGCTGCGGAAAGCAACAAAGTTAAGCTATTAAAGAAATTTTGAAAATACGATTGTTTTTGAAGAAATCTTTAGTAAAAAGTAAGCTGGAATATATAAAAGAATTGGCTTGAATAGTTTGAGTGTGATTAAAAGGATTGAATGCGACAAAGATTATGTTTACCTAGACAAATATGTTTTTACATTTATTGGATAAATATTTTATTATGTGTATATATTTTATACCATTATTTTTTAGGTTAATATATAGTTTTGGGGTTTGCTTCTGGAGCTGCCCTCCCATAATCCGGTATTGGCTGAGTTTCAAAGCCTGTCAGCAGGTGACAGAAATTTCATTTAATTTCAGTTCGCCTTGGCAACGGATTTGGTTCCGGATTTGGGCACGTAGCCACCCCACCCCGTTGCTGCACCTGCTGCCATATTCCTTACCACCACATCATCTACTTTTTACGTGTGTGTGCGATTTTGTTTTCTTTGCTTGGTAAGTCCTTTATTTATATAAATAGTTGAGTCACTTAAGGGGATTAATGTTGAAATTAGTTGATGCCAGTGTATGGATGTAAGCATGTTGTGGCTGCTTGCCGACAGTTTGCTATGACAAATCAGTTGGGACCCTGGCTGAATATTCGTTTTGACAGTCACCGTATAACAGATTAATTCATAATGCTTAATCTACGAAGTCTGTCAGCTGCAAGAGATTTCCATAACTTTTTACAGTATTCTTTGGATTGCAGCCGAAATATGGTAAATGAAATAAATCACATATTTCATAAGGGATTCACAATGGAATAATCCAATCTTGCACTGAGAAATCAACACAACCACAGAAACTTTTTGTGAGTATTGAAATAAATGAGAAACTGTATTTGTGTGAGTTATTCTCTCTTGCTTGCGTAGTTGCTCTTCTAACGTCTAACTTATTGCGTCATTCAATTAGCACCTGACTCAAAGAGCGATCAAAATACTGTCTTTTGGCACTCTCAATTCTCTGCAAGCAAACTTTACTGAGCACGCTCATTTTGTTTATCACTCATGCTGATAATAACAAACTTAATCCTTCTGTATTTTGTCTATCATAAGCTGAAATATGTTTAAATTTACTCACAGATATAATAATAAAATATTCCAAGTTTTCTTATTTAGTATCACAACTGATTCAGTTATTTAAGTGTCAAAGAAATGTTTGTGTTTGTTCCTCGCTGTACTTGTTAATTTGTGAGCTGCTCACTCTCTCTCTCTCTCTCTGTCTCTCTCTCTCTCTCTCTCACACTCTTTCCCAATCTCGCTCTCTTTTGCTCGCTTGTCACGTGCTCGATTGCTCTTCACTTTTTGTGGCTCTCACTGACACAAGCACAGTGTTTGCCGGTGCTCGCTGAGAGCAAACAGCTCATTCGCTCAGTGGTGTTTCAGTGGTCCGCTGAGTAAGTCGCCAACGGAATTGTGACAGCTGCATCTGTGGCGCTGCGTCCCCGCGTCAGCCTTTCCTATACCAAACCTAATTCAATGCAATGGCGCTCGTGGAACTCTTCTTTCTGCTCACCTTTCTCGGCGCATTGCTCTTCAAATGGTCCAAATCGAGTTTTGGTTACTTTCGGAGCCGGGGCGTGGCTTATGAGCCCCCCCTGCCGTTGCTCGGCAATGTGCCGGCATCGGTGATGTTCGGTCGTGGCTCCTACGTGCGGCACACCATCGAGCTGCACCAGCGGCTGAAGGCGCACAAGGTCTATGGCGTCTATAATCTGAGGGATCCGCTCTATTATCTGGCTGATCCGGAGCTGATACGCCTGGTGGGCATCAAGCACTTTGACATCTTCACCAATCATCGCCAGGGAATTGGCGATGAGCATGACACGGGCGATAGCTCGGTCTTATCCAAATCTCTGCTGTCTCTGAGAGATCGTCGCTGGAAACAGATGCGCAGCACATTAACGCCCGCATTCAGCGGGCTCAAAATACGTCTCATGTTTGAACTGATCCAGGCGTGCAATGTGGAGGCAGTGCGCTATGTGAAGAAGCTTCAGCTTCAGTCAACAACGGATGGCGATGGAGTCGAACTGGAGCTCAAAGAGTTCTTTACGCGCTACACCAACGATGTGATTGCGACGACTGCCTTTGGCATAGGGGTGAACAGCTTTGTGGATGAGCAGAATGAATTCTTCACGCTCGGACAGCGCGTCTCGCAGTTCAGTTTCTGGGGCGGTATCAAGGTGCTGCTTTACATAATACTGCCACGGCTGATGAAGGTAACTATATATACTGAAGGTGTACTCATATATGCATATATATATTTCCACGATATTCCATCATCGATTAGGCCCTGCGTGTGTCCGCCATCGATCTCAATAACGTGGCCTACTTCAGGCGTTTGGTCTTCGGCGCCATGCAGCAGCGGCGGGATTTGGAAATTGTGCGTCCAGACATCATACAGCAGCTAATGGAGGCGCAACGCCTGTTCAGGGAGCAACAGCAGCAGGGACAGACGACATTGGATGGCGCTGAGTTCAATGATGAGGATCTGCTGGCACAGTGTCTGCTCTTCTTTACAGCCGGCTTTGAAACGGTCTCCACCTGCCTTAGCTTCACTAGCTACGAGCTGCTGATGAATCCAGCGGTGCAGCAGAAACTATACGAGGAGATTACGGAAGTGGAACAGCAGCTGGAAGGCAAACCACTGGACTACGACAGCCTGATGGGCATGAAGTACTTGGATTGTATCATCTCCGAGTCACTGCGCAAATGGCCGCCAGCCATTGTCATTGATCGGATGTGCGGCGCCGACTTTGAGCTGCGCGACGAGGCTGGAGAGCTGCTGTTGAAGCTGAGCAAGGATGATCTCGTGCACATACCAATTGTGGCCCTGCACTACGATCCGGACAACTTTGAACAACCCGAAAAGTTTCGACCCGAGCGCTTCGATGAGGAGCACAAGCATGAGATTCGACCCTTTACATATCTGCCCTTTGGCTTGGGTCAGCGCATGTGCATCGGCAATCGCATGGCCCTCATGGAGGCCAAGGCGATGATCTACCAGCTGGTGTTGCATTTCAGACTGCTGCCCACCGAGCGCACCCCCCTCGACATGATGGCCAGCATTGAGGGCTTTCGCATGGAGCCGCGAGAGCGCTTCTGGTGCCGCTTCGAATCCAGGCACTGAATTTGAAATATTGTATTAATGTAAGAAGTTGATCGACTAATGCACAATAAAAGCACAGTTCCTTTAAGCTTTAAGTGAGCTTTTATAACTAAGTTTACTTAAAGCTCAATCTGATTAATCGACTTATGCAAAATAAAAGCAGAATTCCTTTTTAGCTTTAAGTGAGCTTTTACAACTAAGTTTACTTAAAGCTCAATCTGATTAATCGACTAATGCACAATAAAAGCAGAATTCCTTTTTAGCTTTAAGTGAGCTTTTACACTAAGTTTACTTAAAGCTCAATCTGATTAATCGACTAATGCAAAATAAAAGCAGAATTCCTTTTAGCTTTAAGTGAGCTTTTACAACTTAGTTTTCTTAAAGCTTCATCAGATTTTTTAGACAACCATTGATCTTTCATAGTCTATTTGTCTACCGAGTTTTAGCTTGCGCTTTGAGCGAACTTTCAGGGCTGTTGGCAGTCAATTTCAGAGCTTTAAGAACGCTTAATGTAAGCACTTAATAAATATAAGACCGCTGGAAGCTTTAATATGTTTTCAAAGCTAGTGTCATTCATTCAGAAAATTATGCAAAAATATAAAAATAAAATCGAGAAGCGAAAGCCCGGAAAATCAGGCAATTTATTATGTTTGTTGTTGTTGTTGTTGTTGCTGCTTTCAGCGATGAAAAGCTGACAAATTTGCCGCGGCAATGTTTCACATGCTAGGTGGCAAGAGCGACAGGCCACGTCATAACACTGTCAGTACTTGATAGCCGCAATATATACATATACATATACAATATATATATATACATACAAACAGATATGTATGAGTGACTGGGCGGCTGTGGTTACAACAACATAAAAGCCACAACAGAAACAAGAGACGTGTAAAATGAAATCACACGCGGGGCAACATACGAGCTACAATATAATGTGTGGGTAGCAAAGTGGGCAACGAGTGCAGGGAGTTGGTACACACACACATACGCACACACACACACACACACACACATACACAACCACACAGCAGCAGCATGTTCAGCTGCAGGACATGGGACACAAAGGCACATTAAGGATTATTTATTGGACGTTATTTTTCAGGCGGCATTAAAATTTTTTGTACAATATGAATTATATTTCACTTGTGTCATAAACCGCGTAAAAAATGTGATGCCACAAGCCGCCCAAGCATATATATATATATATATATATATATATATATATATATAAACTGCTTCACGTCTGTTAAATATTAAATATTTTGACGCACTCCTCTTAAAATTGAAGCAAGCAACAAAATGTCTTTTTGTGACGCATTCTCAACTTTTAAATCAAAGCACATCCCTCTTAGGCAGTGCCATAAAACTTAAGGAAATGGCACCAATTTGAAGTTTTTAATACTTCCCATTTAAGATAGAAAGTTGTTCGTATAAACTCCCTACTGTAATTTGTTGCATTAACTGTATGGGGATTCACTTGGGGTCATTGGGGTCCGGGCGTGGGGTCATTAAAGAGTCATATAACGCGATAAAAGTTGCAATTAGCTTGTATACATTCACACATACGTCCAGGCTGTTGTTTACACAAAGTAACACACACGTAATTAACCGCATATTTGAGCTTGGTCCGGTGGCTCATAAAACTTTCAACGTGCTTCAAATTAGTGGCACAGTTTTTTATTGGCAACCTTTGCGAGCTGTTATGCTTGTTGTTTGTTCTTTTTTATAGCCAGCAGCAGCAACAGTAACAACAGTAACAAGAGCAGTATGTAAATATATCCTAAAGGGCCAAGTGAAGGAGCCTTGGACATCAGCACATGTGGGTAGGACTTGCAGCAAGGACGAGCTGCTGCAAGGATAACTCAAAACTCACTTGGTTTTTCTGTGGTATTTTGATGTGCAAAGTTGCTACGCTTAAAGTCAACGCGTCGTATGCGTAATCTCTTCCAGTGTAAGCGTAAACATCATAAAACTGTGAGACACGACAATCACAACAACAACAATAATAACAACAAAACCAACAATAATAACAACAATCTATTTCGGCAGTGTTTACAAAATGCTTATCAATCAATTCTGGCGAGCAGCCTAGACAAAGGGGGATGGACAAAGGCTTGCGGGCGATGTGTAAGGATGTGTTCTATCTGACAGAGGTCATAAAGAAAACTTTGGCGCCGCAACCGCCAGACACCAAGCGTATACCCCAATCACCCGCCTCCCCCACCTCATAATCCAACTCCAACCCTTGACGCCCGCATGGCGCAAAAAATAAGAACTTGGCTCGCTCTCTCCTTGGGTACAACTACAATAAAAATTGCCAAAGTCAGCTGCGTCGGCGGCGGCGTCGGCAGCGTCGGCGGTGGCTGTAGCTGCGGGTGCCGACAAGGACGATACAATGATAATGCCAAGCATAATAACAGCAAAAACGGCGTCATCACAACAAGAACACAGCAACAATAAAGAATGCGTGGGAGTAGCGAGGAGGAGCGAGGAGGGGGTTGAGAGGGCCAAAAAGGGAAAAGCAAAAAGCGAAAAGCGCTCAACGCTCAACGCTTGAGACACTAACAATTCGGGCACAATGGGAATTGTCGCAGATTCCAGCGAGTCGCCGTCGCCTTCGTCCGTATGCGATGTGTTCGCGATAAACACGAAGTGATAACATTTGCTATATGCGTATGAGTCTCTCTCTGTGTGTGTGTGTGTGTGTGTGTGTCAATTTGTGTGTCTGTGTGTGAGTGTGTGTACTTTTTGGGGGCGTGCTGCAGCAAAGATGAGCGCGTGATGAAGGTTTGCAATTGTGAATGGCAGCAGAAATAAATAATCAAAATAAACAAAACACTTTATCCGCAAATAGGCAGATGGATTTAACAAAATAAATATTATTATAGACTCTGTGTACAATTTGTAAGCGATTGAAATACCATTTTCGAAATAAATCTCTTGTGTACAGATTAAAGAACAACAACTATCTCATCTACCATTATGTCAAACGTTCTTCTGCATTGACAACCAGTCACTGTTCCAATCCTCCCATTAACCACTCCAGTCAAGTCACTCTTAATCCATCACCAATTTAACTCTATCCGAGCAGTTTCATCCCAGTAGCAGTAATAAATTAAGTGTTGCACTTAAACTCCATCAATCAATCACTGCATCTTTATACTTCAGATAAAATGATTACTTTTAAGTAACATTCAACAAAATAACCAATTAAATGAAGTCTTTTAAAGCGCCATAAAAGTGATTTATTATCAATATTGATGCTGTAAGCATTTGTTTGTCAAGCATAATTTGTTAATCAGGCGTGCTTCAATTTACGCAAATCTTTTCCATTTCCGTTTTTACGTTTCCATATTCGATACGTTCCTCCCTCTTGTGTACCACTCCCATCTCTAGCAACTGTCTCAGTTTTCACTTGCTCCCAAACATGTTTTCCTTTTGTGCGCGTCGCTTTAAGCACGTTATTTGGCTTGGAGAACTTTGTAGTTTCCTTTGCTCGGCTGCTTGTTATATAAATTGTGTGCGATTCTTGTTGGCGTCTCTTTAAGTTTCACATTCAATAGGCGGCAGGCACAACAAGCATATACACATATCTATATATATATAGATGTATATGTATATACCAGACATAAGAGCAATAAACTGAGGTAAGAGCATAATTTGAAGTAACCATGAAGCGCAAGTTTCTGCACAAGTTTTCTTCTCATGTTTTCTGTTCTCAACTTGGGACGTGGGCGCCGAACAGAATCAACATAATTTTATTTCGTTGGGGTTTCTATTTAATGCAAACACATTTAAAATTGTGCCAGCTGCTGTTCGACAAATTCTTTTTTGAATGCAGTTTTGCAGTCAGACGGTGGTTTTGACTGATTTATTGCGGCTTACTGCATGCACCAGCTGCAGTTGTAAATCAAAACAAAAAAAAAAAAACAATTGCCATCAATGGAATTGCAGACACCCTGTGCCAAGCCTAAGCTGCTCCCAAAAGCTGTTTTTTTTTTGTTAACTATTGCTTATTCTTTTAGAGACGATATGTTTTCAGATATTCTGTACAAATATGATCAACATTCATTTCAGCTGCAGTTAATCAAGTTTGAGTTGTATCTACCCTATTAAAGTATAGCTCTGAGCACAGGGTATAATTGTTATTCCCTAATGCACATTGAGCCAGGCCGAGCATAAATTTGTTGATGTGTCTCTGTCTCTGTGTCTGACTGTCATTGTCATACTACAAAGAGTGCCACTGCTGCTGTTGTTGCAAAGCATAAATCCTTTTCGGCCAACCATGATGATGACTGTTGTCTTGCTGGTTATGCAGAGGCAATGGTGGGTAGAAAACGGGGAGGGGGTGGGGGTTGGGGTTGGTTTGCATGTGCCACATATTTGTGTGACATTTTTTGGTTGCCTCAGTTGTTCACAGTTGCGTGGCGCGTATGTGGCGTGTGTGGCATATGTGGCATGTGGCACTCAGGTAGCAACATTTAATATTTCTATTTTCGCAGCCCTAAGCTGCCTTAATGCCACCTGCAGCAGCTGTTGTGGCACACACATTTATGCATCAACTATTCCTGCTGCCTGCTGCTGTCCCGTTATGCTGCTGTACGCAGGATGCGGGCTGCGTGGTATTGTGTGTGATTTGTGTGTGGCCCGCGGCAATCTGCCAGGCTAACTGGCAAACTGGCAAGCTGGCAAACTGGCAAACAGGCAAAATGCATTTTGTCTCGCATACAGCGCAGCCGCGAAATATGCAACAAATATGGCAGCAAATGGTTTTGACTGCGGGCAGCGCATGAGTAACGGTGCGTGGCATAAAAATCTATCTATATATATATATATATATATATATATATATGTGTGTGTAAGCTATATACGTATTGGCTTTTAATTGAACGGCTTTCAAATATAAATGCATCTGTATATTATTCGGCACAAGCAAAGAGCTTGGCATGCAGTGCTGAGGGAACAAACAATCTACAGCATTTTAGCACCAAGCTAATTTTTTTACGTTTAAAAAAAGTCGTGTTTATTATGGACAGGAAATTACATAATAATTTGAGCTATGTGCAAAGAGAATTTATTATTATTTTTACTCGCTGGCTGGCGGTAAGCATGATTTTTAGTTTTATTCCCTTTATTCGACTAAAATATTCTTGATGATCTGTTCAGGGCGGGCAGAGCTGATTGCTTACACGATTTCCATATTAAGCAGAATACAATTTCTGATTTATTTTTTATGTGTTTAACCCATTTTTTGGTTTTAACTTTTAATGCCTTTTCTTGGTGATCTGTGCTGTTTTGGTAATCAACGGCAGTTTAAACTGATTTTCTAAATGATTTCGATTTAGGATTTTATCTATTGACTTCTTTTTTGTGATAATTGAGTTTTTACCAGTGTTTTTTTTTTTTTTTGCATGCCATGAAAAAGTTGTGAGCTGCATACTTTGCCTAACGCACAGCTAAATTGCAATAATGTCAAGCATTTATGGCCATTTGGTGGGGGCCAACAACAAAGCGAATTTCAGGAATTTGCTCAACTTCAGCTTGAGCTCAGACCCGGAGACACACACACTCACACACACATACACATACACACTCCCACCCATCAAACACTCGCACACTAGGCACATCCGGCACGACGGTCACCATCAGCGTCGCCGTCAAAGTCGCCGCGTTCCGGAAGTCACTCAGTTGACTTCGTTTCTTGTTGTTGCTGGCAGCTGGCGGTGCTTTTTAACAGCATTCTTTCTCCAAAACACACTCCCAACGCCAACCCCATCCCCATCCCCCAACCCCAAACCCAACCCACTCCACGCTTGACAGTGCAAGGGGCGGCGTTAATGAACAACAGACTGTGGCAGGTGAAAGAAGCTGAAAAAAATAAGTAGACGGCAAAGAAATCGCACGGGCAGCGGACAGCGGATAGCGGGGACTGGGCAGCGGGTAGAGGGGAGAGAGGAGATGGGGTCGAGGTAGGTATTTCTTAACTTACTTTTTAGCAAATCCGCCAGTGTCGTAAAGTCGTTTATTTCAACTGTGGCGAGACGTAAATGAAGTTAATGTCGTCGTCGTTTTACGGTTGTCCTTGTTCCCGATCCAGCTGCTGGTGGTGCTGCTGCTGCTGCTTCTGTTCCCGCTCCCGCTCCCGCTCCAGTTACACAGCACCTTGGCATGAGCATCAGCATCAGCTTTAGCCTTGGCTTCAGCTCCTTCAGTTGACTGTCTTTGTGCTTATCGTTTTTCACTTTGCATTGCGCTGGACCAGTTGTTGTTGCTGTTGTTGCTGTTGTGAATGTGCTTTTTTGGTTGTGCGCGCTTTTGACAATTGCTTTGCTGTGTGTATAAGTGTGTGTGTGTGTGTGTGTACCTGCCCCCAATACAGGTGTGATAATAAGTATAATGACTCTGTGGGCGACAGCTGAGCTCTGTTCTCATTTCGCTTAACTACGCAAATTCTATGGCATTTTTTTACTCGCTTTTCATTAGGCGCATTTGCGCCAGCTGCTAATGAAGACCTAATTTCTGTTGGCTTCAAGTTATTCGATTAATTCAGCAGCAGATTGACTTTCTAACATCTCAAAGCCAACGAGTGCCGCATGGCTTTAAGTAGTTGACGGTTAGGCAACATTTGAGTTGTTAGTCAACTGAATTGTATTTGTTGAGTACAATTCAAGCACTGCTCAGCTTTAATGAGCTTAAAAAGCGACTTTAATTACTGATTGAATATTACTGAAAGAGCTGGTGTTGTACTAAATTTATGTAGATATATTGTTTATTTAGAAAGTCCCTTTGAAGTGATTTAAATTTTAATGCCAATGAAATACTCTTAATTGGGTTTCAGCTGGCAAACTGATACACAAAATTGATGTTTTGGCCAATTGTATTGCATCAGGTTTTAATAGACTGCCTAAGCTAACTGCTTATGCTGATTCACTCAGTGTCCATTATTAATGTTGTTTTCCCACTCTGGGTCTTGGCCAAGATTCATCTTATCGTTAAGTGACATTTTCAGCCAGTGTCATGGGGCCATTAAGTCCAACAGTTCGCGTCTGACACACAGTCAGATAATTATGCCCGTAACAGGCCGACTAACTGATATCGCCTGACTCTTTCCCAGCGCAGCCTTATTAAATCTAATGGCCGCTGTGGTTGCTCGAGAGGATGACGTGGCTTGTACCATGGTTGCTACTCTGGCAATACAATAAATAACAAACATAGAGTTGGAGCAACTCCCCCTTCCCCAGTTTGCTCAGTTAATAGTTGCTCTGCGGACCATTATATAAACATGACTTTGACTGTGTCTCAGAGTCGTAGTTGGAGATGGAATCGGATCTCTGGTTATATATTTGACTTTGGTTGTTCTTTGGCTGCACAGCGCCAATTTTTGTGAATATATTCTTGCTATTTTTTTTTCGTTTCTTTTTGGCTCAGATAATCAGACAGTCAGCCAGCTGTTTGTTTATGTGTGTGTGCACATTGTATCAGCCTGGCCACGTTGTCAATATACACACACTCTCACACACACTCACACACACACACACACGCTGCTTTTGGCATTTGGGACTAAGCTTGAGAGGAGCAGCGTTAGCCGCGGCGGCAACAACATCAAAGCCGCCCGCCAGTCGCCAAGGACTCAGAGGAGGCGGGGCAAGGCGCGCGCAGAGATTGCCGAGCGCAGGACGCACGAATAAACGTATAAACGTTGAATATTTAATAAATGCAAAAAGGGATAATAAAGAAACGTAAAATGCGCTCAACAACAGCAAAACAAAACACAATGAACCAAGAATATAAAGATGTCCCATATATTAATCAGTCTAAGTATATTAAATACCCTGTAAAAAAACAGATTAACTTATCCGTGTTATGCTTAATGAAAAGATTCAACTTGCGATTCTCATCATAGAATTAGTTTATTTTTGATAGTATATTAATTAATTTTTAAGCTTTGTCTAGGAAAATTCAATTTGCTATTTGCATTTTAATTTTTTTAATATATGCATTTTAATATATCCATAAATTATTATAAAAAAACCTTTGCCTACATCTTTTTTAATCTTAATTTTATTTTCAATTAAATTTATGATCAATTATGCTTTTTCTACAAACCGAAACTTTCATAGAACAAGCTGAAACTAGAGCAAAATTAATTTTTAAAATATGCATTCAAATTGCAAACTTGTTTAGCTTGCATGATTCAAAATCATCCAAACTCAGTATGAAAAGTTCATGTTGATGTTTTATCGTTTTTTTTTTTTATGAAAGAAGAACAAGCAGAAGAACAGTTTCTCCACAAATATATGGGTTTAAATTTGAAACTACTAAACTAAGCCGACATTTCTAAAAAATTATTGTTGCTGTTTCCGAAATAAGATTTCAGGCCTGATATTTCTAGAAATTGTAGCTTTCCCAGCACTAGCAGAAAATGGTTTTTTGTAATATGGGCATTTAAATTGAAAACTTGTTTAGTTCTCACTTAACGCTGACAAATATTAAAAATATTCTGAAATAATTCTAAAATGATCAGTATGTTTAACATATATAAATATATATCAAATATATACATATAAATTGTTAAAGAATTTCAGAGTATTACAAATTTGATATTTACGTGAATTGTAAAAGTAAAATTTAAATTTCCAGCTCGGTTCATTTATAATCTTAGCAGTGGCCTAAATCTGAGCAGTCTCTACTATTTCCTAAAATTGCTGATAAATTGAAATGGACTGCAGAGAGTCCCCAACGGGGCATCGTTGAGTGCTTCACACAAAACTATGAATGGCACCAGAGAATTGTTTTTTATTTTCTATCTTCTTGGTATTCTTTGCACTGTTTTGCTGATGATAAAAACCCAGGAGAAGTTTTTGTTGAACGCGTTTTGTTGCAGCCTTTTCTCGCTGGCTAAAATGATTTTGATATTTTATTCATGAAGCGCTGCGGCGTCTCCTGCTGCTGCTGCTGCCTCTGCCTCTGCCTGAGCCTTTTGAGCTGTTTGAGCTGTCAATTGGCATTAGGCTATTGTAATTTATTGATAAATAAGCGGCTTTAAATATTGCATATCAAAGCATAGCAATTATTGTAGCCGTTTTATTTTATTATTGTCTGTGTGTGGTTTTAAGGCAGGGGGGAAATTGACACTGGGCTGGGTGCGCAACTGGAGTGGCCCAAAGCTAACCGCGCTCACTTTTAGGCTAATGCGCTTACACACACACACACACACACACACACACGCACACACACACACATACGCACAACTAAGCAAATGCACACAACAATAGCACGTAAGCACTTGGGAACGTAAAGTAAATACCGTTAGGAACGTGTTGCGTGACGTAAGCGTAAAGCGTGCGCTGCCTTTGGCGTGCTGCCTTCAACTGATTGTGTGCCAAATTATGAATCTGAATGATGCTGCTTTTAGCTGCCTGCTGCCTGCTGCCAGCTGCCAGCTGCCAATATACTACTACACTCGTGGCAAGTGCCTTTCGGAGTCTCGCGACTCTTTTCGGTGCATGCAACTCGTGGCACTGGGGCACTGGCACACTGCCACTCTGCGCACGCGTCGTGAGCGTAATAAAAACAGACTGTCTATGTAGGTGCTCAACGAGGGGAGGGGGCATATGTTAAGGTAAATTCATTGATATATATTGTAATAACATGCAAATTACTTGTAAATATTAGTCAAGGTTTGTTTATATGAACGCCGAGACTAAATTGGCTTCAATATTTATTTATTGATTGGATTAAAGATGTGCCTTATTTGATTATTTTTAATTTAAATAATTAAGAAACATTCGCTGTTGCCAGACTCGGTCTAAAATTATATATATTAAGATGGTTCATCAACAAACCACCTGCCAATAACCTGCACGCATTTGCCAATTTATATTTTGGTCATTGTCGTTGTTTTATTTCCACTGTGCGGTCTGATTGCAAGTTGTGCCCTTTTCGGAGTAAACAACCAGGGCTGCTAGGGCTACACACACAAGCACCCACACACACACACACACAGCCGTACACACAGCACACACACGCGCACACACTGACACACACACAGCACACACAAACACACACACACACTCTCCGAATCAGCGACGCGTCGTAAAATAGTCGTTGAAGTTTTGCGCTCAGTTTGAATTGTTTCTGGCTTAAAAACGCATCAAATTTGACATTTAAAATGCCAATTGTTTTCCCTTACAATATGTACTATTTACTACTCGTCTAGCTACTCATCAATTTTATTGCCAAAGCGTTCGCCAAATATATTCACATATTTAGCCCTAAATACTTAAGCATGCTACACATTCTGTAATATATAAACTCTGCTTGGGATTTAATTACATTTTCAAATATGTGTGCCATGAAACTAATGAGCAACTGGGGCGCAGAGTACTCAGAAAGAATTTTATGTACTATGATTGTGTTATGTTGCATTATTTAACACATTTCTACAAACTTTGCTGATGCATTTTCTACACCCTTTTAGAAAGAAGGAAGCAGACGTCCTCGACAAGTAATATATTTTTTTGATAAGCTGCGCTAGAAGAGTTTTGCCGCTAAATGTCTGTTTGTCTGTTTCTGTGCAAACAAGTACTCAATATGCTCTTCACATTTCAACAAAAAATTATCAAAATGGTACTGCTTTATCATAGAACTCCCATCAGAAGAGTCGTTTGGTTATATTAATTTACAGTGAAAGTTTAATATCGGAGTTGTTTCTTAAGTTTTTAATCTGAGAAGTTTTAAATTTTAAACTGCGAATACTTAATTTTAGGGCATAGAAACTTAATTTATTTGTTTTTATATAACAAATTCTTAACAACATTTTATCAAAATGTTGTCAATATTAATAAGAGACAATACTTTAACTGAAAGTATTTACAAGTCAATGTTTCAGCTTAAAATTTGATTTCATGTTTATAAATTAAAAATTGAATTATAAATTAATTTTCTCTAATTGCGGATAAAAGCAATACTTTTGTTGGAATTGTATTAAAATTGTATACAGTTGATAATTCACCAATTTTTATCTGTTTTATCGCAATCCATTAATTAAGATTTTCTCTGTATTATTTACGACTTACCCACAAGATACATATAAATTGAACATGAATATTTCTTGTTGCTGAAGTGTCATATCGATTATAATAATTGCATAACTGACATTCAGCATTAATAATTGACACACTCATTATTGTCATCGACATTTATTTATGCGCATTCCCCAATGCTCGACAAGCTCGTAAATCTTTTCAAGCTGGCTGTGGATTCCTCACTGACTGGATTATTCCAAGTCCTTTGGTTGCTCTCAGCTTGCCGTATTTATGGCCATCAGTATTAAAAACTTTATTATTATTAATATGGCGTTTTATTTGCGCACAATTGACTGAATTCTGAACACAATAAATTGTATTTGTTTACAGTTGTGAGTGCCATTTATTGAATGGGATTCTTGAATTCAATTGTTCTGACAAAGGATGTGCAACAAGAGCAACATGAAATCAAAGTGCGCGAAACCTGTTACCAGAATTGCATTCTGAAAAGAATGAATTTTATAAATCCCACTGAATATGGATTATTTCTGAAGTTTTGACTTTAAGTCAACCACAATTGTTATAGCTGCTTAAAGCTGTTGAAATAGACTTTGTTTAACCTTTTAATAGTCTGCATTATTTTCGCTGTTATTTCACATGGGTTGCCAGTTTTAAATGCTACTTTTGCAATTGTACAGAATTATTTAGAATCGAATGCGCGACAGCTGCACTTAAATTTTTATTATTGTAAGCATGGGGGGGGGGGGGGGGGTTTGGCTCACTGTAGTTGTTCGGAATTGGGAAAACTTTGTTTCTCTGGCAGTGCGGATACCTTGACTAAGCCAAAGATTACAGCTGAGCTTTAAAAAAAGCGATGGTAAATTATTGATAAAGTTTTTCATAAGAAACTCGAGCTCGAACTTGCAAATAAATGCATTTGTTTTATCTACGGCTTTTTAAACTCCTCGATTTGCTTCCTATTAAATAAATTAACTGGGGAAGGGTATAGTCGATATTTCTAAAAAGCCACTGAAGTCCTAAGGATTCTGTCGAATTCTATAAATGTGGCTTATAAGCTCTCAATTATGTACCACATGAGAGTTCCTAGTAATAAAGTTCCACATGTGCCATATTGTTTACGTTATGAACTCAATATAAAATAGAAATAATTTTAAGGCATTATCAAATAGTGTGCCTCGATAAGCGAACAGAACTGATAAGCTAGCTTTCAATATATTTACAGTGGGTGGTTCCACAGCTTATGTCTGACAACGTAGATAACAAATTAGTAAGGTATGTAAATAAAAACATTCATAATATTTTTAGAAATTGCCATTTTATTTCTAAAATGCTTACGGATCATGTGCAAAATATGTATAAATTTAAAAAACTCTTAGAGCAACCCGCTTGCCAATGATTAAACAGTGCCATGACTAATGGAAGAAAACAAATTTGAATTCGCAAAATATCCATTTAGTTAAATATGTTTATATATAAAAATTATGAAAGACCTAAGAAATAGTCTAGTCTAGAAGGGAATGCTCAGTGGAAGTTCTCCTGGCGATTTGGTTCGATGGTGACTCGTGCATATGGACTTCCAGCACCCACCTTGCGTCGCATGGTGACGCCTCGATTCGGTCGCAGACCCATCACAATTATATAGACTCCCGAAGCACAGAGTCCAATAAGACCTAGTACGATCAGTCCGTAGGCCCATCTTGGCCATCTCTCGCAACTGAACTCGTCGCGTCGCAACGAGGAGATGAGCATTCCGCGAACTCTGGTTGGTCGCAGGCAGCGACCGTTCGTCTGGATGGTCAGATCCTTCATCCACTCTAGCTGGCAGTCACACTGAAGCGGCACACCATTGAGATCCAGTTCGGTAAGTTGCCTAAAAACCGGTGACAAACTGACATTGAAATTGCGCAGCAAAGTGCCACGAAAACTCAAAGTGCGCAACGGGGGCAGAGTAAGATTTCCACTCTCCAACACAAAGGCATCGCCATCCAGGTGGGTGAGCCGACGGCTGTTCTGGAAGCTCATCGACTCAATTTGGCGCACGGATGCCAGCGAATGGGCTGCGATACTCTGCAACAGTGGCATATCCTCCACATAGAGTTGCCGCAGCTCGCTCCTATTGGCCACATCCTCGGGCAGCAGCTCCTCCAGCCGGTTCTCGCTAATGTCGAGGCGCTGCAGGGCAGCGGGTAGTTGGCCAGGCACACGCTGGAAGAGATTGCGACGCAGCGAAAGTTCACGCAGTGGGGCATCAATACGCAGCTTTAATTCACTCAAATTGCACGCATCCAGACGCAGTGCATCTAATTTGGCATTAATGCCATAGTTGCTGTAGAGCTCCGTTCCAGCGGAGATGCTCTGATTGAGCTGCCTATTCCACGATAGCTCCAGTGAAGTCAGCAGTATGAGTGGCCCAAAAATCTGGGCGGGCAGCGCATGCAGATTATTGTGAGCCAAATTGAGTACCTGCAGATGAGGCAGACTGGCAAAAGATTGTGCATCCAGCTGCTGTATGCTGTTCCAGCCCAAAAACAACTCACGCAGGCTAACCAAACGTCCAAAATTGCTGGCTGAGATGGTGCTAATGTTATTGTGCATTAGATTGAGCAGACGCAGACTGTCGCTGTTAAAGTTTGGGGCGCGATTCAGCTGATTCCAGGACAGATCCAATGTATCGATGTAGAGTGGCAGCTGTTCCGTCAGATCCTCTGCCTTGAAGTCCTTGTAGCTGCAGTCGATGTGCAGGGCACGCATGCCCCAGGGTGCGGCACTCACATTGCTGCACTCACACGAGTTACGCGTATTGCGATGTGCGACGGGATAACAGAAGCGATCAACTTCCTCATCATTCGCATCTATCAGCTCTGTCTTAGCAGCAGAAACTAGCAGTGCTATCACCAGCAGGAAGTTCAGTTTGAGGGCAAAGGTCCGTCGTTGAGCAGCTCTTCGATGCATACTCATCGTCAGTGTATTCGTCATGGAGTTGGTTGTGGTGCTTTTTGGCAACCGCACTGCACCAAATTGAAAATGTTTGTGAATTGAGCTGCTTGGCTGGGGCACTGGCATTCTCGATATGGTAGACAAGGTTTATCTTATCGCTGGAACTGAAAAAAAAGCTCAAAGGCTATGCATAGAGATGGGCAGACTGAAAAAAGATACAAACAATATGAAGCACGACTGTGAAGACGAGCACGAAAGTGAATTTTAAAGGGTTAAGCCCGGTTGGTCATGGATCGTAGTTCGAATAGTATTGTGAATATATTAACGTACATTAGATAGATAATGCAGATCGCAAAGGGATAATAAGTCGAAAAATATTTAAAGACTCTTTCAAAATAAGACGTTTTACTCTTATATTTAAGTCTGATTGTGAGTCTTGTCATAGTATTCAGTTTCTATTAAATTGTAGAACTTGTTTACTCTCGTAATATAAGTATTTAAAGCCGTTTCAAAATCGCCAGAAAGTTAGTTTCGACTATTTTCTAGGTATTACAGAAGTCATTATTAAATGTTTTTATTCGCTCCCTTCTAAAATGAGAGAATTTTTATGATGTTGCCACTTCATTGCACATTGTTTACCCTTTAATAGGATCCCAATACTTTTTACCCTTATTTCAAGTTGACTGACATTTGCTCACTTTTGCTTCTCACTCATCGCATTCATTCTTAGTCATTCTTAATGAGTTTTGTGCTTCGTTCAGGTGTGCATTCAAATAGTTGATAAGATAAGGTGAAAAGCTTTTTGTTTTGTGTCTCTCTCTTTCTCTTTTGTTGTCACCATAAATAGTTTGGTATTTGCTGTGGTTTCATTTCATTTATCTAGTTCATTAATCATGTTATAAGCTGGTGGCATAGGCAAACACAAAGGGCAACCGCTGACATACAACGAATCGCATTGAATATTGATGGAAATTGGTTTCCTTTGCATCAAGAAGCTGACACCTTTTTTTTGGTTTTTTTAATAACTCGCCTCAAAAGTTGACACTAATCCTTGACACCGTTTTACACATTGACTTGGCTATGACTTGGCCTTATCCGGGGGTATTTGTGCGTTTCTCAGACATGTTTAATGAGGGCCAAATTAACTCGAATTCTAATTGAAACCCTATAGAAAATTAGATAGGAGATAATTATATTATAATCTTATATAATAATAAGTGTATTTATTTCAATAAAAGAATTTTTTATGCCAAATATTGATATATTCTTACAAAATTATGTTAAACAAAATTATTGATTTTAATAATTTAGCAAAATATATAAAAAACAAATATATTTATGTTATTTTCTTTAAAAATCAGTTATCTTTAAAAAGAATTTAAGAACTCTTTAGGCAAATGTGAGTTTTCTTTAACTCAACAAATTACTTCGTTCCGGCACGAAAGTTCTTAGCGAAATTAAATTTAGTCCGAGATTATTTCCCCCACAGCTACATAAATTAAACATTTCATGAGACTCTCTTTCCGGCTGGACATTCTCCTTGGGGGCTTTTCCATTGCGCTACTATACAAAATTGTAGCTGTAGTATTTAAATTATTGTTGGGTTTTTCAAGCTGTATGCGAGCTTTTTTTATTCTGTCAATGGTAAATTGATGAGGAACACAAACATAGACACACATACGTATACATGTACAATACATATATACAATATGTATACATATATATGTACATATATATGCATACAAGCAAAAACACAGATTCACACGCAAAATTTACATAAATTAAAGACTTGTATGGAAAACTGTTTCCCGCTCTTGACTTTTGTGCACAGACACAGCATCAAATTATATGTTAAGCGGCGGGGCAGACGAGTGGAGGGGAGTGGCAAGGGACGAAGAGTGGTTGAGTAGAGGAGTGTGCAGAGTGAAGAGGGGCGAAGAGTTGAAACGAGCACATGTAAAGCATTTAATGAGCTCTGTTGCCGGCTGTCAAGTGAGTGTGTGTGAAAGCATGCAAATTGTGAAAATACCAGGCACATGTTTCAGCTATGCCTTGCCAAGGAACACCAACCACCTCCCACTAACCTCCCCTAGCAGTGACACCCTCCTCTCCAACAAGTCATTATTACAAGGCAAATTTATTTTCAACTAAAAACTCATTAATTACATTGAAAAGCTGATTACGCGTGTGCGTGCATGCGTGTGTGTGTGTGTGTGTGTGTGTGTGTGTGTGTGTGCTTATGCATGTACTTAACAATAATTATGCGCAATTTAATTAAAACCCAATCCATGGAATCTAACGGAATTGTTAATTAATAGGACACACTTTCAGCATCAATTGGCCGAGATATGAAATTGAGTTCAGGCTTGGGCCATCCATCAATTTCCGGCCTTGTTTTTTTTTTTGGAGTGGTCAGCATTACGAACAAAATTGCAAAATAAATTCAGCGCTAAACGTGCAGCAATCAGAATTCGCACACACCCGCCCACTAACACACACACACACACACACACACACACACAACACACACACAAAAGAAACACAAGCTGTGCGTTGGATTGTTCTGAATATTTATGAAAATTTTAATATTAAATTGTTGGACTGCAGTAGCCAGTCAGTTTTGTGGCAGGTGGCAGCTGGCTCGTGGCAGCTGTCGAAGGTATGGCCAGGTTCAATCAGTGAGGCTTAAGTGCGTGAGCTCGAAATGAACGCAATGGGCATGCAGCATGCAAATCAATGCCGTAAATGGTGGCTGGCATTGCCAGGAAATGCAAACGGCCATCGAAATGGGGAAACCATTAAAAAAAATAGATGATATCCTGCAATTGACTTTAATGTCCAGCTGCATTTCAACTGTCACCCAGTGACAGTTTTGTGCTACACACACCAACACACTTACATATTGCAGAGCACAGCGCATCAATTGCCGTTCGAGTTGTCCTAATTGAATCACTTGTCATTCATTTCGTCTAATAATAGCGCATTAAAATGTAAATTACAGTTATGCATAGCACGAAGCGGTGGCGGTGAGCCGGGTGGACTGCAACCGCATCCGCTGACAGGAAGTGGTAGTCGGCCACAGCCAGTCAGACTCATGCAACATCAGCAGAGCAAGTGCCACAAATGCTTGCATTTTCCACACTGCTCTGTCTCTGTCACTCCCTTATCTGTTCTCTCAGAGCAGTGCTGCGTATACGTAATTTTAAATGCTTGAAAGTATGCGACGACGCATGCAACGTCTGCCACACACCCACTGCCAGAGAGCAAGGTGCAGCACATTATCTAATTGGCTTTGAAAACGTTTCTGTCATGCCCGATGACATTTTGGAGCCGTCTCTCTTTTCCTCTATGGGCTCTGCTTAGTTAGACACTGAAATTGTGGTTTTGAGGGAATGCCAAATGAGTCCAAAGAGCTGGCAAAAAGGCACAAAAAAACACATCCACACCCACGTCCAACCAACACAAGCACTCAAGAGGATACTTAATTGTTGAAAGAATTGGGCGCCTCACCAGTTTGAACTCGGCTCTGAATTGCTGTTTTAGGATTGCCTAACTAAAATTATATTCAATTAATTAATACAAAATTGTATTTTTGAGGTGTAAAAGTGCTTATAGATATAAGCTTAATTAAGGAATCGCACCGAATCCAATTGTTAATCAATCTTTTTGCAACTCATAGTTGATAATAAAAATATTAAAATTCAAATTTTGTGTTTTCTACATTTCATATTCCAAAAACCATATAAAAACAATTCAAATCAAATCTTTAGGTAAGAGCATTCAATCCTCGGCTGCCCAAAGTTAGCTTCTTCTTTATTTACTGCGCTCAATTAAATGTCAAATTTAAAGAAAATGATTTCGTCTAATGGCAGAACGTGCCACAAAAGGACCTCGTTGCGTTCTGCCATGTTCCATTAGGCTTGGCCTATGTAATGCCTTAACTAAACAATAGGTCTTTATCAAAAACATCTATATATGTGTGTGTGTGTGTGTATGAGGGTGTATATATATATACTTATGTGTGTATTTGTGTCTTCCTGCGCATATTAAGCACATATAAAACGAGCAGGCGAACCATTTAATACTTTCATTTGATCAAAATGATAAAAGCCAAGACAGCAGACGGCAAAACCACACATACGCATGCAAGTTGGTAAAATGAATAAAATGGATAACGAATCTAACCGCAAAAGTAAAGAAACGTTTTCTGGCAACCAATTGATATATGCCTTGAAGTGGTTAAATTTTTTAAAATGCGAATCCTTTTTAAAATTTATAAAGGTTTTTTCTAGAAGGAGAACAGTTATGCCAATTGAAGAATTTTCCAAAACAGAGCTGGTAGAATGTATTTAAAAAAAATGCTTTTTAACATATATTCTTAAAATTTGTTCTTCTCATTGATCTTTTCTGTTTTGGCAGTCGCTTTAAATTAGTAGCTGCCAGAGAAATGCTCGTTTGTCTCCCTAATGAGTGTCTTTCAGTGGCACTTTCTGCTGTTGCTACATTTTTTGCTACTCAGCCACATACATTTGTTTTTGCTGCCTTTTGACAACAGTAATTTACAGATACACCAGCAAAAAGTATTTAAATGTACGAAAATTAATTCAAATACATATTAAGCCAAGCACAAACCGTTCTTAGTGCGTTTGTCAGTGCTTGAGGCGTAATGAAATTTGCAAAACCTTTGACGGCTTTGCGGTGAAAGTTGAATGCAAATACGTGCAACATAAGCACACAAAATACATACACTTAATCCCCCCCCCCCACACACACACACTAAGTGAAAATGTTTTTGACTACAAGCTAAAGATTTACAAACGATATAAGTTTCACAATATGTGTTTGTGTGTGTGTGTGCGTGTGTGTGTGTGTGTGTGTGTGTGTGTGTGTGTGCGTGTGTGTGTGTGTCTCTCAGGGTGTATGTATTTACCTGGGTAAAATGTCAAATATTTTCAGCTGAATTTACTGCAGCTCTCGGCTGCTCAACGAATTGCCATTGTTGCTGGCGACTGTGCGTATTAGCAACAATATAACATTACGCATACGCAATGTGACATATGATTAGAAAAGTATTCCGAAATGTAATGCTGGAATTTTACTAATCGTTTATTTATGGCTTGAAAGTGAGACAAACAAACTTTGCAAATTTAATTGCCTTTAATAATATTGTTCGAATAAAGTGCCCAAAACATAGAACTTTTAAATATCCTATTCGAATGACATTTGCTGAAAAGGGTATTTTGAATTTGTTCACGTAACGAAGTATATATATTCTCAGAATGTCGAGCTTAATCGGTTTAAGGTAAAGTGATTTTGTTTTGTGTGGTTCTGCTGTATTCAGATCAAGTTTATTTGACATATTTAAGAAATGGGATCTGTTACCAGTTTAAACATAATGAAAATGAACATTCTCATGAACAAGTTATACATACAAATGAATATATTTTTATAATTTCTTTTCTTAATATTAAATTCAATTGTTGTTTTTAATTACAGCCTAACGAACGAATCAGTATTTATACCTGTGCACCTAGCTACGCATTAGAAGCATATCATATTTCTCGCTAAGAACATTTCCAGCATGCGCTAGATAATTGTATTTGAAGAATTAAGCATGCTTTAGTCCTGTTTACAGAGCAGCTCTTATTCGAGCACTTGGCTCTCGAAATAACACAATTTCTTACATCAAAGGCCATTTGCTTGGCAACAGCAACATTTATTTTGCTGTGCCAATGTCCCTTTTCGCCCCTCTGCATTCTTGTCGGTCGTGGATGCTTTCATGTTTCGAGACCAAATGAAAATTCAGTTTCATTTGCAAATGCTGCTCCGTGCCTCGTGCTCCCTCTGCCAGCTTATCTGCCTGTCAGTTTGTTGTTTTTCCTGGCGGACACTAAAACTCTCACTTATTGCCGGGCCAAAAGTTGAGACTGCATTTTATTTGCCTGCTTGCAGTTGTTATGGCTGTTGTTGTTTTTGTGTCTGCTCCGTTCGCTTCGAGCTCTAATTTGATTTGTATTCATCCTGCTTGACTCTGTTGGCAATTGCTGGTGTATCTCGCTTTTGTATCGGTTTTTTGTTGGCTTGCTGTCTGAATTGCAATGCCATGTGGCAAGTTGAAGTCGGTTTGTTTCTTGTGTTGCCATTTCTGTCGAACTAATTAATTTTGCTGCTGCTGCTGCTACTGCATATTTCATGTTGTGTGGTTCTGTGGCATTGCACGTTTTTGTCCTGTTGCATTGATTGAGATTCAATTAGTCTCGTTCAACTGGCCATTAATGGCTTACTCTTGCAGTCATATGAACTCGCCTCCAACTCCAGCCAGCTAGTCAGCCAACCAGCCAGCTGTCAATCTCGCTTTGCGGTGCATTGCGCATGTGTCCTTTGTATCCTTCGCTTGCGTGGAAGATTTATTGCCTTTGGCCTTTCCTAAGCTCGAAATTAATGTACTTCACAGTTGAGTTTAGCAGCTGCCAAAACGCCACCAACAGATTAGCGTAGCCCATTGCTGTACGGGTGTAGGTGTGTGTGTGAATAGTACGTGTGTCGGTGTGTGTTTGGCAGCCTAATGAAGTTGTTAATGCGTAGGCAGCCGTGTGTGTGTGTGTGTGAGTGTGTGTCCTTTAGTTAGACTGTGACAGGATTACTCGATTGCACTTATACTCAGCAAGCAAAACACAAAAGCACTGCAAACAATTGCAAATTCAAATGAGTTTCTTCGCATAAGGAAATTAAACTCAACGCAATCCTACAATTTTATGGTATTGATTATTTCTTAAGACTGGAAAATGTCCAGTAAACATTTTTATTTATTAAATTTTGATCTATGTTTTATATATTATATATTTAAGCACGGTACACATTACAGCATAGACTTGGTTATAAAAGTTATAATAAAACAAAACAAAAATTTAAATACATTTAATTAAATCTAATTTTTAACATATTTTTAAAATACCTCCTTAGCATCTTTATTCCTTTTAATTCAATATTTTTAAACATGTTTTTTATATTAATTATATTTTTGAATTGTAACCAACATTTTGTTACTGTGCAAAAAAATCTAATAAGTCGCTTTGGAGTGTGTGTTTCTAGATGTGTGTGTGTGTGTGTGTGTGTGTATGTATTAGCCATGGGCTTAACACCCTTTTGAGTGGGCTGTCAAGCTAGCGCCTGAGCAGCTTCCACAGCCGAAGGGAGAGGCACTGATGACCATTAGCCAGCGGCAGGACTCTGGAGCTTCCTGAGTCTTACAGGGGGAATCACTGAGAGTGACATTCATCTGGTTTATGTTGTTCGTTTCGTTTCGTTTTGTTTTTTCGTACTTTCCAAATTTTATTGCTTCTGCTTTTTTTTATGTGGTATCCCAAAATGTGTGTTTGTAGTTACGATTTCAGAGTTGCCCATTTCGCTCAATTTTCTTCCCTATTTAGTTCCCCTAGGCTTGTCTCAGTTTGGTTAAATTTTTTCGCTGCTACAGCGTTTATTTTTATGCGCACACTTGATTGGATCGTAAAACTTGTGTTGTTGGTGCTTAACTCTGCACTAACATCAAGTAGCAACACACATAAATAACTCAACTCAACTTAACTGAAAGACACACACACAAATTACATTTTAATATGGGCTAAAAGCCTGTAGAAATAAGATGTTCTCAAATGATTTCGAAAATTTTGTAGTCGAAAATCGTGATAAATCTAGAACTTAATGATATATTTCTTATGTACATATATTCTGCACTTGTGATTTTAATATCTCTTCACTAACTATATAATATTTATAGAAATCCAATTAAAATAATTATTAGCTGCCAAATCGACCTAACTAAAATGGGTTATTATCTCGAATAGGTAAAGTGAATGCTAAATTGCTGGTTGATCGTATTTCAGAGTTCACAGCTCGCTTAGCCCTAGTAAAAGGCAATTAAATTAAATGCCAGAGGCATGCATCAGTTGCACTTGCAGCAAGGAATTAAATTACCGCTAACGAGTGTGCAACAGCAGAAGAAGAAGAAGAAGATGAAGGTGGGCAGGCGACGTTAAGCTTAAGCCAGGCTAACTTGCAGTCATGGCTCAAATGACAACATTGCAGTTTGTAGGTTGTAAATTTTACATGCCGTTGGCCCTGTTCTTATTTTACTTTCGGGTAGAAGCCGGAAATAGGCGGAGAGTGTTAGGCGGAAAGGGGAAAATGTGGAAGCGTTGCTGCAAATGAATTAATTTCTCATTTATTTGCTGTGGAACGGAAGGAGTCTCTGGGAGGAAACTGCGCCGAGTGCAGGCGCTTAATTAGGTAAGTGAAAGTGGCGCCAGCGCCAAACAATTGAAGCTGTCAGACGCCAGCAAGAAGTGGGTCAATTGCCACGGGCAGCGGCAATGGTAGTCTCCTCATGCACCCACTTCATCCTGACCCGGCCACTTTTGCCCCGGCAACGTGCTCGAGCATATTTTAAAAGCGAAACAATGCGCCAAGTGCTGCATTGAGAGCATTTCAGTTGACAACCATATAGAGATGGAGGGATAGGTGGATAGAGTGGGAGAGCTTAAGGGAGAGAGGGAGAGAGAGAGAGTGTGAGAGACATAGTCAACTTTGGCTGATAAGTGCAGTATAATTGAATTATGTGCTCAAATTCTGACAGTTGCCCATCGAAGTGTAATAACAAAAGATGCAGTTGCCACTGGGAATCACTTCAGCCGCAGGTCCTTTGCCTCAGACGTTGCCAGAGCTTGAGGCGGATGTGTGTAATTGACATCGCAAAATTCACTTGACAGCATGCCACATACACACAAACACACTTATACATATACAGACGAGCTCGAACCCACACAAATACACATGCAAAGAAGTGGAGGACACTTGTTGTTTGTGCTATTAAATTAAATTGCTGTGGCGCAAGTGACATTAGCTGAAAAGAATTGGAATATATATAGATATATATATATATATATATATATACATATATATAATCTTTAATGCTCTCTTAATTGTTCATGTTTGAACCCAAGTTTTGTGTTTATTATTTAAGCAAGAAAACTGTGCTTTAATAAGCTTAATCGGTTAACTTAAAGCTGAAAGTTGGCTTACAGTTTCAAGTGGCATTATGAATATTAATGGAAACCTACATAAAGTTAAAGAATCTTTCGGCCATTCGGGTCAGAATATTGCATGTATAAGCGCCTTGATTAAAGCTCACACAAATCCAAAGGCCCAGCAGGTAACAATGAAGCATTTAATTATAACTTTCACGTCCCGAAAACCTTTTCAGTTGCTGTCATTTGGGACATGTATATACATGTGTAGATGTATTTATGCCTGCTAAATGAATATTGAGCATGCTGTACAACCATGATGTGATTCTCGAAATTCAATTTAAGTGTCGGCGCCAAAGGATGCACTGGAGAATTAATTGTGTTTATGGCCTGAAGCAGTGAATACTCCGTGAGTGAGTGATCTTCACCCCCCCGTCGAACAATTTGACATAATTGAAATTATATGTGTGCCGAGAAGAGCTGCACTTAATTTGCAGCAACAAATCTTATCAATAGGCCACATTAAGCCGACAAAAGAGAACTGAACTTTGACATGGAATGGAAAGGTAGGCAGGCAGGCAGTTGATCTATGCGGCACTCGTAAAGCCCTAGAACTGTCAATAAAAATAACATGAAGCAGTCGACTTACTGATAATTTATGTAGCAGAAATTTTCGTTCCTTTATTTGCCGTGGCAGAGCCGAGTACAGATTTGGTACGTTGTCTGCCATCTCGCATAATGTATTATGTATTACGTATAATGCACACGCGACTATCTCTAGCACTTGGGCACTGCCAGAGCGTACAAGTTCAAGGACCAAGGACAGGGCAACGGCTGGCGACAACAAAAGCAGCAGCAATGAAAAAATCCCATTAGCCAAGTTTTGTGGGCTCTAAATGCGTTAGGATGCGACGACGACTGGAGAGACAGGTGAGGCTCACAGCCTTGGATGCTGGCAGATTTATGCATGCAGTTGGTTTATTGAAAGTCAGCCGACTGTTTAGGCAGCTATAAATATTTTTACGTCTTTTACGCCCTAACCCAATACCTGGGGCATAACTGGCTACAATAAGATGAATCATCGCATTACAGACATTTTTCGTTAATGTTCCGTATTATTATAATAGAAACGCTCAAATATTAAGTATGCGAAGCATTGGCTTTTTGGAGAAACTGAAATTAATTTAATTAAAATCAAAGTCATTTACGAGTTTAGTCTTAGTTTACAGGGATGAAAGCTTTACAGGAATAATACGAAAGTTTGATTTCGGATTTCCTACCTTGCCTTTCGTTTGGGCCTTCGTCAGCAACACGGTGCAGGTATGCCAAAGTGGACTACTTTACTCTCAGCATTCTTTCAGGTACATACTTGGCTTTATTTACGGTTCGTCTTTTTATTGTAGTCGACAGATATGCGCGAATCACCCGCTGTTTGTTTGCTTCAAATGTATTTTGCAATATTTGTTAGTTTGCTTTGCCTTGGCACCTGACAGCTAACAATGTCCTGTCTCCACGCCCTCACGCCCTGCTCTTGTCACTTACACTCATAAATAAGCATGGAGAAGGGGGAGAGGAGGTTGGGCAGAATGGAGTACTCGGGAGGGAAGTGAGCGTAAATCGTGGCACATATACATCATAAATGTAGACGAAGCCTAAAAACAAGATCTCAAATTGCACATGGTAAAAGTTTTTATGATGCATTTAAAACTTCTTGATTATGCTCAGCGAAGCTATCTATAGCTACGCGAATGCGAATATTTATGTGTGTATGTTTGGCTGACAAACCACTTCAAAAATACGAGCTTCGAACTTATTTCATTTCCCTGCAAGCGAAGTTAATTTAAAGTTGCGTGCAAGCATACATTTCAGGCGGCATAGCAAAAAAAAAAAAACAGAGAAAAAAGAAAGCAGAAATTGTTTCCAAAAGCGTACATAAATGGCTACGGCGCAATTAGGCGTGTTAGGTATCTCATAGTTAGTTCCAGGAGCGAGACTAATCCCTCTGCTCCCATAAATAACTTTTGTGTTTCAATCAAAGAGGGAGATGGAAGCAAAGACTCTTTAAATTTTCTTCTTCCTAAGCTGATAAAGGATTTGTTGAAATGTGCGTAAGCTTAAATAATAAAAATATCATTTGGCTTATAAAAAGATGGTAGATAAATAACCGTTAAGTAATATTTAAATCCCTTAAGCAACAGACAAAAGGTCTGTTGAATAAAAATGATCAATCTTTACATACCCCATTTGCTATTTATTTGGTTACTGAGTATTAAAAGTTAAGGTTTGACTCTTGTGAGTCTGACTGAGATATCAGTGCTGTTGTAGCTGCGTCTGTATCTCTATCAGTATTTGTATCTGCCTGTGCTTCTGTATCTGCATCTGATTCTGTCATCTAATTGGGCTTTTTATGCACACGAGCACACACTCGACATCATTTCTATTTCCAGGGCCATTTCCGTGCCAAAGCAGTTTATCACTAACTATGCACATTCAGTCTTGTCCTCATCCTTATCCGCGTCCTCGTCCTCGTCCTGTTGCCTCATCCAGTTGCCTGCAGCATGATGCTGCTTCTGTTGCAACTGCACCAATTCAATATTACGTATACGTCGCATGTGCCGCTTTAGCCAACAGTCGCTGCGGGCTAAGGACGCTGCTTGACAAAACGTGTGCCACTCTACATGAAGTGCTCGTCCACATCCACATTCATGCCCATGTCCAGCCTACAGTCAGCAGATAACCCCATCAGACCCAGCATCCATCCAGCTTTTACTGTTATCCTTGCTACAGGAGTAGCTCCCTGCCGCTAATGGGGGCACCCCACGGGTTTCAGCTTCGCGACACGCTTAACTTGTCGGCTTTAAGTGTCAGCGTTGAGTATCGTTCAGCTTTTGAGTCCACCTCATCCCCAGGGCTCTACATCGTACACACTCCTTCGTCCATCTCTCTCTCGCACTCTCTTCTCGTGCCTCTCTTTCTCTGCAGGATGCTGTGATGCGTAACTCGAATGACGTTTCATTAGCTTCATTACGCGCAAACTTCAGTTCGGTTGACAGTTCCTTATGACATGTTATACAACTTTTTGACATGCAATGCCAATTCACTTAATTGGTACCTCGAATTGGCCCAAAATCGCAGTGCATCAAAGTGGTTCTGTGGTAAGGAATTCGAGCGTTAACTAAAAACATGAAATTCATTTGCAAAAGTGAAATGCCATCCAAAGTTTGGCTGAGAACAGTCGACTTGATCGATACCCTGGGCGAGGCTTATACAGTTTTCTCATCATTCATTTTTTAATATATAAAATGCTTTAATTGAAAATTTCATAAATATATTTTTTATCAAAAATATTTATTAAGTCTAGTAAATAGTTTCTCAAATTCAAGAATCAGCAGCATGTTATTTTTAATGAGTGCTTTGCAACCTATCAGCACAATCATCTGACTTAGTAATTGCTATGAAAAAATGATGTGACAACTGCAAATTTCAGCTATTCTCCAAAAATTCACAATACGCATTTGTGACACGTCCACCTATTAAATATGTATTCGTTTATAAGCTTATAGATCCGACCGCTGTTGGGGAAAACGTCAGTTCATTTTACTTTACTACAACACCTTCGCCACACCCCTGCTGGTAAGTTTTAGCTCCCAATATTAGAAATTCTTAAGGCTGCCCAAGCACAATTGAACACAATAAGGCGACAGCCTCATTAAATGCTGTTGTCGATGACAACAAAAACAAAAACAACAAGGAAAGCCAAAGGAAGGCAAAAAACTTGAGCGCTGCTTGTTCATTGTTCGACAATAAAAAGGCTGTTGTTCATTTTTATGGAGTAACGCCTTCTGCCTTCTGCCTCCACGCTCCTGCCCCTTGCCTTGACTCTATGCAATGTGAGAGGCAAAGCCGACAGACGCCACAGAAGTGTCTGAAAAGGCGACGTCCTGAAGACGCCATTGTTGGCATTACACCAAAAACAAAAGCAGCGACAACAACACCAACGACAAGTGAGCATTGTAAAGCCAACAATGTACAATGCACTATGACAGGTAGATACCCTGTAAAGAGTCATATGATTGTAATTCATAGCATTCCTAATTATATACTAAATATAGATATTGCACACAACTTTGACAGAGTTAAATTTAGAAGGCGACCGAGATTGGACCCACCATGGGCATTGGGAAGTCTCAGATGCTGCGCTCCCAGCTAAACCAATGTCAAGTATTCAAAGTGACTCTTTGTACTCTCCGATGCAAATGAGATCAGGATAGATATTCCACTTGGTGGCTTATGATTTTGATTTATGTTAGACTCCGTGGATTGCATATATTATCATTGTAGTCCCCCGCTGGTGATTGCATTCACATTATAATACCTTATTTAATGTCTTTGTGTGGCTTAGAGAGTATAAGCACCAGCAGCAGGGACTTGTTGTTTAGTTTAGCCACAGCCACGCCCACAGCTCGCTCGACGTGTGTGTGACGCACATAATGAGTGCCTGTTCGCCAACCATGTACCATCCACCCCATTCCGCCCCCGTGCATACCTTCGCACTCGCACTCGCCCTGCCCAAGTTGAGCTGAAAAAGTTTATGAATATGATGGAATAATTAAAAGTTGGCGCCAAATTGAGGGCGGCTCGTTGCGTTTGTGTTGCGTAGGTTGCGCAATGTCAACTTCAAATAACACAAGCAATGCCTACACTGATTATCCCCCATTCCTGTACTTTTGCCACTGTGCTTTCATTGTTTGCCTTTTTACTTGGCACTTTTGTGGCCTTTGGACTTTTAAGGCCTTTTGGGTGCCTCATTTTTAGCCTTTGGCTGCGCCTACGCGCACCTACAAATTTTCTTACTACCAAAAAATAAAAATAAATGCTGAACATTTTTGGTTGCCGCTTGCCTATTTTTCGGTTTTTTATATTTTTTTCCCTGCCGTTCTTTGGCTTTGCTTTGCTTGCGCTTTTAATTATTTGCCCCCCTTTTGAATTATTTGTTGTTTGTTTTGGGTGTTTTTTTTTTTAATTATGCAACATTAATTAAGACATCGGGCTTTAAAGAGACTCTGTGTTGCTGTTGTTGTTGTTCTAGTTGTTTCTCTAAGGTGGATCAGACAGAACGCAAACGTTGCTTGTGCTGTTGATGTGAGTGTGTTTGCTGAAGCGCATTTGCTACTTAACTATCACGTCCCCGATTCCAGCTCGCCTCAGTCTAGGTGACAGAGACTCACACAACCAACCAGGCACACAGAACACACACACACACACACACTTGGCTGTATAGCTGGGCGCATTCAAAGGATAATTACGTGCACATTTATCCGGGGCCAAGTCTCTCTGGGTGGCCACTCAAAGTGCACTGGCGCAGCGTCATGTCAACAGCAAAAGCAGCAGAAGCAGCAACAACAACATTAATATTAACAACAACAACAACATCAGTAACAGCTCAAAAGTTTATTTGCTGCTAAGCAGCCTTAGAGTCAAATACAAACACGGAAATGCGCTCAGCATTTTGGTTCAATGAACTTCAATGAGATGGGGAAGCAAGTAGCAAGATGTGGTAAAAACAGCTACAGTGAAAAAAAATAAGGTGAATTATGGAATTTAAAGAAATGTTATAAATAGATACTTAACTTTTGCCTGCAAGGAGTTCATCTTCTGTTTGTTAGTTTTCACATAAGCTCCATTAAAAGTGCCCTTCGGCTATAAAGAACTTTTTTCTTATTATCTGAAAACTAGTTTACTTCTTAGTTAAGTCTCTAAAGAATTTCAGCAACATCAACTTTCGTTGCACAGTGAGAAATTCTTACTAAGAATATTCATTGATTTTGTTACACTTCAATATTTTTAAGGTGCATTGAAGATAAAAGTATTGGCAAATTATTATGTTAATTAGTATAATTAATTTATTATTTATTAAAATGAGCCAAAAAATTCAGAGAAATTATCTGAAATTTATGATAAGTAGCATTTTCTACTTATTTAATAATTTTTGTCTAACTTAATAATTACTCTTATAAAAAGAACGAACTTAGGAAAATCTGTTTCAAAAGTCTTAAATACTTCCCTGATGATATGTGACTTAAAGTATTTATAGCATAGTGTTTTTTCTTAGTGTCATCATTTGCTCAGCTCAGTGGAATTGCAATCTGATGCTGCCCAGTTGGCCAGTTAGCAGTCTGAAGCGCTTTAAGCTTTCGACCATGCTTTAACGTGTCTGCTTCTCTTTGTGGTCATAAAAAACGACAAACAGCTGCTGTCAAGAATTACGACGACGACGACGACCTGTGCTGGAGTGCTTGTGTGTGTGTGTGTGTGTGTTTGTGAGAATAATATATTTGCCAGGTCTTTTGTAGCATATGGCAAGTAGTGGTTTAAGGTAGAGCCCACACTGCAAACTCTTGCCCCAACAAACTAAGCATTTCAGCTTAAGCATTTTTGGCCTGAAACTTGAAACTCGAATTTGTTTTATTTCTTATGCAAGTAACGCAACTGAAAAGTTTACAACATAATCCAAAAGTCCACAAAGGAGTAAAAAGCCGGACCCGGCAAAACTTGTGTGGACGGCGGACATAACTGCTGCTTCTGCTCCCCCCTTCAGTGGTCTGCTGTGCGTCTCGTGCGTAGGTGTTGCCATAAGTTTTATGTTGCCAGTTGCCTTTTTAATGTGGATGGGTGGGCATGACGAATGAGCTTGGGTCAACTTTTTATTTATGTTGTTTAGGGCTGCAAACTGTGACAAACTGAGATCGCAAATTGCAGCCGGGCTCGGCTCGACTTGGCTTGGCCTGGCATTGTGAGGCCAAGTCAGCCCAGTCAGGGGATGCCGGCATCAAAACATGTCAATTTACAGGCGAATGCATCCACGAAAGGTTTCGCTGTAGCCTTTGACGGTGGCGCTGAAAAGCCAAAGATTTTCATCCAATTTGCAAAAGTGGCGCGTCGCGTTACGCATACGCCACGTGCGTCAACGTCAATGTCGACATCGACTTTCCACTACTACTGCGTCCTGGCTGCCGTTTTGCTTGACTTCACATGCTGCGACATGTGAGCTATAGCTGAAAGTGCTTCTAAAAGCACGGGCGGGTAGCTGTGAGGGGATCAGCGGGGAGTGGGGGCGGGTGGGCTGGGTTCGTGCGATAGGGGAGAAGCACGTGCCCGCTGGCAAGTCAAACATTACAACATTACGCGCTTTCCAATTCACCTGTGAAAATCATTTGCTCTCTTTTTTTTTGCTTTTCAAGCAACGTGTAGATTTTTGGTTGTATTATTCGCGATGTCCTGGAGCTAAGCAATCAAAAATGGGTTATATGTGGTAGAAGGAAGCGTGCAGCGACAGCAGCTGTATATTAAAGTAAAAAATTAATAATTAAATTGTTTCAAAAGATTGATCTTATTTATTTAGGATTGCAGTCATAAATGTACTGCTTACAATGCATAGTCTACTTTTGGGCTTCCCACTTAATCCGACTTATTCCCGTTTCAAATTAGCTGTAAGGTGTTATATATCGGGCAACGCTTGACTGATTCAGCTGTTATTTAGTACAGAGTATTGGCAGGGTGTAAGTCAACCTATTGCTACTTACGCACTACAAACAATTATCCATTAGGAATATCTCAGCATAATGAAAGAAATTGAATGTTCTTTAAGCTCACATGAAATACAGGGTATCTCCAGGGTACACACACACACACACACCACAGCAGCCTTTTGTGTGATCTCTTTTGTTTTCGTTTTCCAATTGTTGTTGTTGTTGCATTTTTTCGTATGTCGAATTTGCCTTGTCAAATTTTGGAGCCAAACGTGACAAGCATTAGCTATAGAAGCTGCCTACACAAAATGCCAGCATGTCTTCATATGTATAAAGAACTGACTTTAAGGGGCATTAAGGGCAACACTAAAGGGTGTCGCGGGGAGCGCCACGTGCGTAGTTTGGCATATCAGTTGGTTTCCAATTTGAAAGCCGTTGATAAACAAAAAAGTCTGGGAGCAAAGTGTGGCATCGGCGCAGCGAATAAATGTGGAATTGAAGGGGTTGACATTTAGTGCCCATGTACATATATATAAATATATACAGATATATACATATATATTTGTGTATGCTGCGCCTCTTCAAGTGCACAGTGTCGAAACAAAAGTTTTGCACATCTATCAAAAGCGTTGAAAAGCCACAAAGCACAAAGTGTCTTTCCATGTTGAACTCAAGACTGACTTTTGTTGCTTAGAAGTCAGACATGTGCCAAATCCCATATTGTTCTGTTTGTGTGTAGTTGCTGGACGCCTTGAGCAATATGCAAATTGAAAATGGCAAATGGGAAATGGGAAATGGGGTAAATAAGAGAGCGCAATCGAAATTAAATGACTTTTGCTTGTTGTGCAATCAGGAATTACTACAAAATAAACTACAATTGAGTCGCATTTACATTTCATTGAATAAATTGCATCATATATATATCGCATATGTAGATAAATAAATATATAAATACATATATATATACACAATACTATAATGCCTGAATCCTTGTGTACTGTAAATATATATATATATATAAATGCCATAACATTTTGCTTCCCACTTTTGCGCTTGAGAGGGCTTCGCCCATTTCCATTGCCATTTCCATTTCTAAAAGTTCTTCAGTGGAAAAATCACATAAAAATACACACACACGCACCCAGAGTGAAAACATATGTAAGTATATATATATGTATGTATATGTATATATGTGTGTGTGTGCTTTTGTAAGAGTAAGTGTGCAAGTTGCAGACAATACGAAACATTTGCGACTTGGCTTGAATTGTTTTTTTTTTTTTTCAAATTTCGTAATTTGTGCAGCAAATGAATTGTTGCTTGTTGCTCTTACTACTCCAGCTGTTGCTGTAGCTGTTGATGTTGGTGTTGTCAATATTGTTGTGGCAATTGAGTCAATTTATTATTAGCATTATCACCTCTCGATGCCAACCTGGCAGAGCAGGCAGCGATGAGCTGTAAAAATTGCCAACATCTCATCGCTTGTTGGGGACAATAAAACCAAATATAAAATGCAAATTACTCTCAACGCATTGAAGCGAAAATGGCGTTGAAATTGAAAACACAAAATGGCTTTGACTAGCGTGTGGCGCTATGAATACAGATATACACTCATCTAAGCACACACACACACACACACACACACACATATATATATAGATATACCTATTGACTGTGCGTAAATACAGAAGAACATGTCAATAACGAAAGGCTTAAATAAATAGGTTTTATTGCCTCTATTAAATTGTGATCTTTGGAAGTAAATTTAAGTACAAATTGTAAATAATCAAAAGCAGTTTTAAAAAGAAGCTAAACAAATGCGTTTCCTTATTTATGGACCATAGCGAGTCAATAAATTAATTTGAAGTTAACCACTTAAGAGACATTTTATCTGGAGATTAAGAAAACCGGCCCGAGCAGTTCATCATAAGGAAGCTGGACTGTATCGAATTGAATATGTTCTTTGCAAAATGGCTACTCAGCAAAAAAAAGTCAAGTGTCCACGTTCAGTTCCGGATGAAACTTTGTAACGATGTTGAGTGGCACACTCGGTCTTTTAAATTGCAGCGCCCGCAAGTTTGGAGGCTTATAAATAATGTACGCAGCCAGTGTTGCTGCGAACTGTACTCATTGATGGTTAACAGCTTAGCCACGCCCATCTAACCGAAGCTATAGCCCAAAAAGAAAGGGGGAAAAGGTAGCGTAAATTGCTGAAATATGCATGCGACTTACACAGACAGGATGTGTTGGGCAGGGGGTGAATGCGGGCAATGGCCATTGCCATTCCATTATCAAGGCGTTGGCGAGTCCAGAGAGCGGTATGCCATCGAAAACTACGTGTCTGGCATGCCAAAGTTATCCAAAGTTATCCGAAAAAAAATATAAAAAACACTCCAACAGGCTTCGTGCCTGCAGAGTGCGTATTTCGCTGGGCAATGGTCAATGGATATTTGGTACGCATTTGGTATTGGGTTTTGTGGTTTTTGAAATTGCACGCATTTGATTGCGTTATTGAAATTGACTGTGGCTTCATTACTATAATGCTTTGTCGAAGACTGGCTGGACTGGGTTGTTTTGTATTAAAGAATTCAATTATAAATGCCTCCCAACCTACAATGTCTGGCTTATATAGTATCCGGAATTCAGAAGTGCCCCACAGCTGTTCTGCTGGCTTATGAATATAAATCAGCTACCTGTGTGCGCAGTTTTGTCTGGGTCCACACAATTTAGTTTAATTGCCACGTGGGGTTTTGGGAGCTCGAGTCCCAAGTTGAGTGTGCCACAAAATGGCTGTGAGTGTTGTCTGGGATTTAAGATTAGTGGAGGGTGTTGATAAATGTTTACTCTATGCCTATTGGCTGTTTACTTTGTGGGCATGAGTCTAGCTTGGCTTAAATCCTTTGGGCTGCATTTAATAAACGACGGTTTCTTAAGTGCTATCTAATATATTATACAAAATAAAAACTGCATGAAATACACTTTTTGGATTTAAGTAAACTAAAACGGTTAGCATTACACCGCTTCTGTCAACCACAATTTATGGAATTCCACTTAACCGCTAGCGATCTCAATTTGGAACTTTAATAACCAGTGTGGCAACACCTAAAAACGATAGTCTTTAAAATAATTATCGATATTGGTTAACCGTTTCGTATCGCAATAGAAACAGCTGTCTTTGCTTATTGGAAAATCACTTATTGAGGAACTTTGTGCTCAACATCAGATGTGAGATATTTAATAAGATTGTCGAGTAATTAAATAGCTGCTAATTGTGTTAGATAATACTGTCTTTACTTGGCTTTTGGGCAGCATTTGTTGTGCTCGTAGTTGAGTAATCGATCTAATTGTGTTTATTATTTACTTCGCTTCATTTAATCCAATCAGTTGAAGTAAATTAACTAAAAAATGGCCTTCAGACGCTGTCACCTAAACCCGAAAAAGACACTTTTTCTGCTGTGCGATATTCAGGAAAAGTTTCGTCCCGGCATGCCGCTCTTCGACAATATGCTTAAAAATGTGGACAAGCTGGTAAGTGAACTTTGCAGCAACACAGTAGCAAATATCTTATCTAAAGCGGAAGATTAAACTAATTCGATTTGCAGACGAAGGCGGGAAAAGCTCTCGATGTGCCATTGCTTGTCACGGAACATTATCCAGAGAAACTGGGAAAAACTGTGGCCGAGCTGGACGTTAATCATGCCAAACTCGTTATTGGTAAAACCTACTTTAGCATGATGACGCCACAGATGAAGAGTGCTATTAAAGAAATCTTTGGTGAAAAACCACAGGATGTAGTGCTGTACGGACTTGAGGTTGTCTACATTATTTACACAGATTATCCGCCTTGTTTATTATCAATTCCAATTCTTGTCTTTGCGCAGTCACACATCTGCATTGAACAAACTGCGATCGATCTGCGGGAACAGGACATAAATGTGTACATTGTTGCCGATTGCTGCTGCTCTCGCCTCAAACAGGATCGTGACTTGGCTCTGGAACGCTTGCGTCAGGCGGGCTGCGTGATAACAACCAGCGAAAGCGTCATCTTTGACCTGGTGCGTGATAAGAACAATCCGAAGTTTGATGTGGTACGCAAACTGGTGAATTCACCCTCGCTGGACATGGAGCTTGCACGCAGCCCTGCCAAATTATAAAGCCTGCATTTGCCTTTTATTGCATTTACAGTAAAGCCTAATTTCCTTTCAACTTATGTTTTTTTTTATCTTAGATTAGTAAATCACTTTAAGCATATAAGCTTTAATAAAGATTTTGAGATTCTGATTATTTTGGAAGCCATATTTCAAATGAATTGCTTGTGAGAAAATTGCAAATGTCTAGCATTGTTTTTAAAATCTAATTTATTACAATAATAGACAAACTTTCATACCAGAAATCGATTGAACAATAAATTTTCAGAATACATGTTTCAACTTACTGGAAATTAGTGTCTTGATGAATCGGTCATATTTTAACATGATATTAAAATTTGTACAAATATTATAATAATTTTGATGTCAGAAACCGATTAATCATTAAATTTTTGTATGCAATTTGTTAATTTAAAAAGAGGAAATAAAGAAATAATGGATACATTTCCGAAATTAATTAAATTTGTTAGCGAAATCAATTTTAAGAGTAAACGATGACCAACAATAAATTCCTGGTGAAAATCGGTTCAGTATTGAGACAGTTATGGAAGGGGAAGGGTTCGGATGAGCACTTTTGGTGCGAAATCTCCGTAAATGCGTTATACTCATAATAAAAATGTACTTTTCCCAAATAAACATATATATTACGCTACGAACAGAGTAGTTCATAATCGTTTATATACGACTGCAATGCTCTTACTTTTTTCAGTACATTTTGAATGTTGTTTTTGATTTTTTGTTTTGTTTATTTTATTAATTTGTGTTTTTTAATTTTTGCGTAAACAAGTCAAACGAATTTTGCTAATAGGGTTTAATTTATGTGTGGATGAAATCCAGTAGAATCGGCCGTATAGGTGACTCGTACGGGAGGCTGACCATCCTCGGCGGGTAAAAAGTATTCACCTTGAATACCATTCACATTGCCCTGGGCGGATGTCTTGATGCCATTGTCCACCTCAATCTCGTGCTTGTACTGGCCAGCACCATCGAGATTCTGTTGATTGACGTGCTTCAGCAGGACGGGGTCTATGGCACTGACCAGACCGAGGAACAGTAGGAAGCAGGCGCAGTTGAGCAGTTTCTAAGAAATAAAGGATTTGCGCAATCAGTTCCTTAATTCTATACAAAAGAAAACAATCGTTACTCACATGATTCAACATGTTGTGCAAGTTCTATGAATTTCAACAAAAGTCAGAGTGGCATCAGCTTTTTATATACTGGCCCCGTTGTTGTTTGGGCTCAAATAAAAACGAGTTTAAATTAATCGCCATAACAATAGTAGACTAACTTTTATACCAGAAATCGAATTAACAACAAAGAAAGATATGCCTTGCAAGAATTGGTCACATTTTGAACTTATATTAACATAAATATTATAATAATTTTGATGTCAGAAAACGAATCATTAAATTTTGGTATGCAATTTGTCCATTTGTTAATTTAATAAGAGTAAATAAAGAAAAAATGAAAACCTTGCCGAAATTAATAAAATTTGTAAGTCAAATCAATTTTGAGGTAAACAATGACCAACAATAAATTCCCGGTGAAAATCGGTTCAGTTTTGACAAAGTTATGGAAGTGGAAGGACCCGGATAAGCCGCATACATCCCTTGAGAGCTTTTGGTATTCCATTAAGTTGTCACTTCCTGAACGTGTTCAACATGGGTATCCATTCAGGACGAACAAAGAAATCTCCTTGCATTTGAATATAACATTTACAATGGCTTCCATGGCCATCCCTTCCGGCTTTCACCCATCGCCCACCACGCTCCATGTACAATCTAATATGACAATGCGTATTTTATGGACTTGCCGGAGTGGAATGGGAACCTTGGTCATAGAGTTGGACCCGTGACACGCACTCAACCCCTTCCTTTCCCCCTTACGCTTAACATAGAACGTTTCAGAGAAAATCTTTCGTCGTAAAGTTTTATTTTTATGTCCAACTGATGGAGACGCATCCAGTTGCAATTGAATGTGCGGCAAACAGAGGGGCAGAAATGCAAATCGAACTGCTTAATGTTTACCGTGTCCATGTGAGCTGGCCGGGTGTGACTTTGGCTCTTCCTTGTACGGTGGATGCGACTTAATGTAGGCCAGCGACTCGAGTATGGCCGCTGGGGTGGGAGGCGGCGTTGGCACCGCGTCGCCATGCGCCTGATATCCGTTCTCATCGGCTGTATAGGTTATCGCAATGGGAATGCCCTCCTTCGACATAAAATGATACTCGCCGTGCACATGGTTGTGCTCATCGCCCTCCTCCTTTGCCCCAATCCCGTTGGTCACGTCAAAGCTGTATGCAAAGTTGCCATGGGCATCCTGCTTCTTTGTCTCGTGTGCCTTCGCATGGGCGTCATCGTCGTGGGCCAAACTGGCGGCGATCAGCATGCCCGCAATAAGGATTGCCTTCAAAATAGGGCGTGGCAATAAAACCATTCATTGTCGTGACAACAGTATCAACTTACGTATTTGTACATGCTGCGTTTTCTGGTATCAATTGCACTTGGCCAAAGGCTTTTATACCCAAATCCGCTGAACCAGTCGTAATTATACATAGCATATATATTAGTACATATAGGATTATATAAACATATTGTGCCTGCCTTGTTTATTCATTTAAATGTAATGAGTCCCATAAATTTGAACGGTTACCTTCATTAAATTGTATCACATTTCGATTGTATACTCTGGACTGCGAAGAGACTAGAGTATACACAAACCATCTTTCACATTTTTACATAAACAATGTTCAAGATGGAGACCATATCAAAATATTATTATTTCGAAGTTGTAAACAAGATTATTTATTCTGATTAAGCTTATAGATTAGATACATAGATAGATCTTACTTTAAATTTGAATTTTATTTGCCGTGGAACCAGTGAAACCTTTCTACAAAAAACAGTTTTAAAGCAGATCATAATTGTGCAAGGTCGATGGCTGGCTAACTCATTTATATAACTGAGTATGTATTTATCCATTTATAGTTAATGTAAATGCATTATACTCATAATAAAAATGTTCTTTTCCCAAATATACATAAACATTACGCTACGAACAGTGTAGTTTACAATCGTTTATGTACGATTGCAATGTTCTTTATTTTTTCTGTGGAATTTTAAATATTGTTTTCATTATTTTTGATTTTTTATTTTTTATTTTATTTTTTTTTAATTAGTTGTGTTTTTTGATTTTTGCGTAAACAAGTCAAACGAATTTTGCTAATAGGGTTTAATTGATGTGTGGATGAAATCTGGTAGAATCGGCCGTACGGGTGAGTCGTGCGGGATGCTGACCATTCACATTGCCCTGGGCGGATGTCTTGATGCCATTGCCCACCTCAATTTCATGCTTGTGCTGGCCCGCACCATCCTGATTTTTTTTATTGACTTGCTCCAGCGCGCCAGGGCTTATGGCACTGACCAGACCGAGGAACAGAAGGAAGCAGGCCCAGATGAGCAGTTTCTAGGGATTCAAGAATTTGCACAATCAGTTCCTTAATTCTATGCAAAGAAAACAATCGTTACTTACATGATTCAACATGTTGTGCAAGTTCTATGAATTTCAACAAATATCAGAGTGGCATCAGCTTTTTATATACTGGCCCCGTTTGTTGTTTGGGCTCAAATAAAAACGAGTTTTAATTAACTGCTGCTAATGATAGCCATGAATTTGCATTAGTTGGCTGTGCTGGTCTGCTCTGTTCCCCATCTTTGCTCCCACTTATGTCTGGTTTTGAGGGCTCATCAATTTATTATTTGGCTAGTTAATCGAAGGTGTTTAAGTTTCAAAGTATGGTGGAAATGAAGAATTGAATCAACTTAATGAAATCAAAGCAAACTACAAATAAGAATATCCTCGTGTTTTATGTAGCTGGATTTCCCTCTTAGACTGTTTTTTTCTGTTGTTTCAATTGAAGTGGAAGAGGTTTGGCTCGACTCGTTAGGAGCTTGGCAATGCCATTTAGGAATTTCGGTTCCTTGTGCACATCTTGTTCGTTGGGCTCAATGTATTTTTCTTGTTCTTTGTTGGGTGTGATTACAAGCGATGGGTAAAGCTGTGCCACTTGCCTTTCTATATCTGTATTTTCTTCTCCTTGCTTACTACTTAATGCTTGCTGATGACGTTTTTCATAGAACTTGTCGTAGAATTTGTGGGCCTCGGATCGCACAGAATTTTTAAGGGCATTCATGTCCCACGGCACGCCCAGTTTGGATTTTATTTTATCCGAAACGCTATTGTCGCTGGATGAGAAGAGGGTGCGAAAAAGGTAGCTCAGATCGTTGGTGGCTTCTTCTTCACTGGAGCGTGCCACTCGTTGCAACTTCTTGTTATACTTCGACACCCTCATCTCGTCTGTGTGCTTCTCGCCCAGCGTCATTTCAAAGCCCATTTCGGGCGTCCTGAGATATCCTCGATTCTTTAAATACACAAGCGGCGAGTTCCAGTTAGCAATGAGATCCTTGACAATCTCCCTAGCGGAGGTTGGATAACTAAGCGTCTTTACATTGTGATGATCTTCCTCAAACCTTTCCGCACTCTGCTGAATTACAGATGTGCTCAGCAAGGACACGAGTAGAAATAACAATAATGAGTTCATCAGTGTGCATCAAATATAAAAGTGTATAAGATTAACGAATAAATTTTATGTTATAGCAGACAAGCGCAAGAATAAAATTGAAATACGAAAAAATTCGATTTAAGTTTAATTTTTTGGTTGTGACAAGATTGGAAGTAAATTTGATTTTAAATTTCACTTTAACGTGCAAAGCAATCGATTGCCAAGTGTCGTGGTTATCGCAGTTGCCTGTGACTTGCGTGAAACGGTTATGCCTATCGATAACGCGATAGCAAACAGCTGTTTTTTGGCTGGAAACTAGATTTGTGACTCGAAAACTGACAAAATAAACACATTTGTTTGCGATTGAAACGACTTTGCTGCATATTTAAAGCAACGGCCAGAACAACTCCGACGTAATGGTCATTACAAGCAATACAACACTGCCGGAGGAGGCAGAGCTGTCCACACAGGAGTTGAATCTATCGTCGGCTGCACTGCGCGCTGGTGCTTTTCATTTGGGCAAGCAATGTGAAGCAGCCAACAATGTTAGTATTTGCCACAAATTAAAGCAATGTCGAAGGCCTTAAGCCATGGTTAGAAACATGCATTGCATGTCTTCATATAGTTTTTGTATACGTATTCCGGTTGAACGGCATCAAGAGTCAGTTATATAACCTAACCTCAAAACCGATTGGCGATTGTTTTGTTTACGTTTGATTTGCGTGCCTCTTTGCAGGAGTTTATGCTCTGTCGGCAGGAGCTGGATGATCCGCGAGCCTGCCTGGGCGAGGGACGTGCCGTCACCGGCTGTGCCATAGACTTCTTCCGCAAGGTGAAGAAGAGCTGCCATGAGGAGTTCATGCAATACGCAACTTGCCTGGACAAGAGCAGCGGAACAATGGCTTTCGGCCAGTAAGTCAATCCATTAGTTTCTTCTTATAGCTCATCAGATCCTAATCTTCCTGTTATTCGCAGTTGCCGTAAGACTCAGGGTGTCTTTGACAAGTGCGTAAAGGACAACTTTGACTGGGAGCGTCCTTCCTATGGTTATTTTACTCGTGCCAAGGTGAGCTAATCTACGCGATTATCTCTGGTAATTTGAATTGCTATAACTACTATGTGATTTAGGTCATTGAGACTGCACGCAAGGCGCCCGAGAAGGAGCCACTCACATCGTATCCAGATGCTACACCCGGTCTGCCAGCGGATTATCCAACACCACCAGCCAAATACGGATCACGCTTCTTCTGGCTGGAATAGTTATTGAGGCTTAGTGAAATTGGGCAGCCTGATGATAGCCTTAATTTGTAATTTACAACATGCATAAAATCTTGTTTCCATTAGTAGACAATGATGCATTTTATTCACTTTCAACACACAATTCCACATTGAATTCAGATTAAACAATGAGGCTTGCTGATACAGGATATGGAAATATATCCAGCTGGTTGTGGACGACACAAACTTGGTTTCTCAGTCATTTATAAAACATTTCTGACTAAATCTTTAATTGCTAATATACATAACAGTCCCGTGTGGAGGACATCAATCAGTGAACCATTTGGTGCGCTTGGGTTTCTTCACTTTGTCGCCGCCAGTGACGCCACCGCCGCCCTCGTTGCCGCTAATCATGTTCTTGTATTTGTTAATCAATGGCCGCAGATCATCCTTTTCCTTTTTGCGTCCTTGTTTGGGTCGATTGTTTGCCTTACGCTCCGCCAGATGCGTTTCGCGTATTTTTTTGTTTTTCTGCTTGCGCTTTTCGGTCTTCACGCGCTTCATGTGCTCCGACGCCTGCTCCATGATCTTTTTCTTGGAACGCATGCGCAATGAAGTGCCCGGCTTGGCCGCCGTGCCCACATAGTCACCCTGGACATCGCTGGCTTTTTGCTGCTGCTGTTTCTTGCTTTCCGCTTTGGCTGCACGCGATGCCTCCAGTTTTTTTATGTGCTTCTGAAGCTTGACCTTGTTATCGTTTTGTGGTGCGATGGTTGTAGGCTTAGTTTGCTTCTGACCCTTTCGCTGCTGCTCCCGGCGTTCCTTTCGCTGCTCCAGCTTGGACTTGTAGGTAGGATTGTTTTGCTTGGAACGCTCGTTGCGTTTTTCTTTTATTCGGTGCACGGCGCGATCCTCAATGCTGAAGGCAACAATCGGTCGCTATGGGAAATACAAGAAATCAGCTTAGCTCAAATCTCTGATGAGTTATATTCTCTGCATCAAGGATCTACTTACGTGCTGTGTGCCAAAAATGCTGGGATTATTGTTCAGTTTGCGCAGCGCAGCCAATGCCCGCTGGTGCGTATCGAAGGACAGGAAACCGAATCCTTTCGACTTGCCCTGCGGATGCTCTGGAGTAACTTTCTGTTCCCGCATCACGCGACACTCGTGCGGACGAAAGCCCGTGTAGCTGATTGCCATCTGCTTGAGCTTCTCATTGTCATAGTTTAGGGGCAGATTGTGTATGGACAGACGATTGCGGGAAACGAAGCTAAATAGGGAAAGGAATTAGTGGGAGTTGCAAGTAATGAAATAATAACTGACTGCTTACCGATTAAGATTCTTAAGCACCTGCGTTTTCACCTGCTCCAGTTCGTGTCTTCTGGACATGTCGGAGGCGGACACGCCGTCGGCGGCCTTTGAATTAGCCATAATGAGACCCTCTCGGGCCAAATAGAGATTACGTGAATCCTTGCCCGCATCATCTTTGGAGTCTTTGGTTTGCTTCGTTTTGATTTCATCCCGACTGAGTGCTGGATGTGGATCCAGCACTTCGTTCAGCAGGGTAAACTCGGTACCAGCCTGCAGGCACAGATCCGCCGACTCCTTGGCCTTAAACTTAACAAAGGCAGTGCCTTTGGAGTGGCCGGAAACTGATTCCCGATTGATGATCGCATAATTCACCACACCGAACTTTCGGCACACCTTCCGCAGATCTGCATCCTCCGCATCGAAGGGAACGTTCTTTATGAAGACTGTGCATCCCTGTTGCACATCGTTGGAAATGTGCTTTTCCTGTTTCAGATTTTCCAGTTTTGTTTTTAGCTCCTTTTTATCTTTCTTTTCATCGTCGTCGTCATCGTCATCTGCCTCTGCATCGTCATCTTCCCCTTCCTCCTCATCATCATCATCCTGTTCTTCAACTGAATCATTTCCTACTTCGTCGTCAATTTCCATTTCAGACTTCTCCTCGTCTTCATCTTTGTCAGCGCTTAACCCTCCACTTTCTTCGTCGCCACTCTCCTCCTTGAGCTCCACCTTGGGCTTCTTGTCTGCAGGCTCGTCATCTTTCAGATGCTTGGCTGCATACTCATCCTTGCCAATGGCCCAATCGACAAACACCTTACGTCCCAGCATTTCTTTGCCGTTCGCCTGTGCTATGGCCTTGGTTGCCTGGTTAATGGTCTCGTATTGCACAAAGGCGCAGCCCACAAGCTTGCCATCTCCGCGCTTTAGGATCTGCACATCCTCTAGAGTGCCCCATTGTCCAAAATGCTCGCGCAGCGTTTCATCTGTCGATTTGTAGCTGATGTTGCGCACGATGAGACGAGCTCGTTTCTTCTGCCTGCGCTCCTTCTCCTCCTTCAAGCGCTGTGTGTTGAATGGATTGCGTCTCTTTCCCGACTTAATACCGGGCACATTCTCATTGGCGGACGACTCTGTTCCTATCACGGGCTTCATTTTTTTAAGCTCCATTCTGCGCGCATAAACACTTGCTATGCACGTGGAGTTCAATTGTTGACATCATATCGATAGTTTCTACGAATCGATGGTTGCAGTGCTGCCAAGTCCCCTAGTCAATAACGTGGCAACTCCGGGCATTTGTTTACCATTTCTGAACGGGTACAAAGAAATAATAAATTCTGCTATCATCAACAGGATTTCATTTTATTATATAAACAAATTAAAGTTAGTCTTGGCTTTCTTTAAATAACTGGTGAAATTCCGCTGGCGTCTTAAAGTAATCAATCATAAGCATAGACGAACGATTGCCCAGTTTGAACATGATGTGACTCCAGGGATTCAGCACATTTTTGTACTCGGAAATTTGGCCCCGTTCGAAATAATGCTTAGCTGTGCCCAGCGGCAATTGTGATCCGTAGACGGCAACATATCTGAAGAACAAGAAAATTAACAACTTAATTGATGCAAACACTGATCTCCATTTAAGTTATGCCTTACTTATCGCCACTTTTGTATATCCTCAGTGGATATTTAGCCACAAATGCGCGAATGGCCAGGTTAATTAGCACAAATCCCGCTGCAAAGAAGTAAATGTCTGATTCATTTGATATAAGTACAGCAACATCAATTTTTTTAGCAATATCCATAAAGCTCATTGTTGTGGCCAGTTGATAGGCGGCAACCAAGCTAATTAACGTCACTGTGGCAGTTGACATATTCTTTGCCCATGCCACATACTCCTGCATCGGCGCGCGATAAATCAACTGATAATGTTCCGGCAAGTTGTCGCCTCGCAAGAGATTCCGCTCAACATCAGCAGAACCAATGCTGCGCCACTTGCAGCGTGCGGCGCTTGTGCTGAAATAAAGTGTTGCTCATAAATTGTGCACGCTTTGGAGTGAATCCACAAATTATTTACCATATATTTAATTTGGGTACAGCCCTTGTGTTTATTCTCAAATTTAAGCATTTAATGCTGTTTCGTAAAAGTGCCGCACACATTTTGCTTTATTTTTGCATATGTGGGGCCTAGTATGGTGATCGCAACCAGCGCTTGGCCTAAGCAAAACTTTTACCTAGCAACCTGAAGCGCATATGCTGGGCATAATTTTAGGGCGTATTGCAAAGAAAATTGACTTTTCTGCGACTCTTCCCGTGTATCATTTACCAGTTTATATTAAAAGTCATTAACAAACTTATTTCACACAGGGTGATTACAGCTCGTGGTGTTGAACAACATACTCATTTTAACAGATGTGATACTGTGTGGTCGCACATAGTACACATTGTGTTTACTGAAAACAGCTGTGCGTTTGGCGTTGCCACTATGTCAGCAACTCAACACAGTAAACTTGTATTTTGATAAGAAGCTGATATTTTAATAAATAAAAGTGGATTTTAACGTATTCGTTTTATACGGTACAGTTTTGAAATATTAATAGTTTTTTTTCGGGAAAGATATGGACCTAAAACGATCTTCATCAATAACGGGTCTGGGCGATGGCCCAGATGCAAAGCGCGGTACAAATCTTAAAGAAGAGGAGATGCGGATAGATCAGGATTTGGGTTCAGGCACAGACAAAGATTCGTGCGACGCACAGCCCGAATGTAACATGCCGCACAATGTAGCCGAACAACCGGACTGTAATGGCAATGAAGTTAATCGTGACGGCAGTCTATCGCCCAGCAATCATGTTGCCCCATACACTGGCAACGGTTGTGCACCTTCACTGGAGTCTTTCATGTTTCGGCAGACACCTGCCGGCAGTAAGCTGTGCTCTTGGATGTCGAATACTGATTCAAAGACTTCCGCTAATGAGGATAATAATGGGACAGCACTCTTTGAATCGGACATAGATTCAAAAACAAATTCGCAGAGTAAGTGACAGACGCCAGGAGGTTTGATTTAATTTTGATTTATGACAAGCAGCTAATTCTCGAATCCCTTCCAGAAGATGCCAAGCTTAATCGCAAGGCAATCGCCAATTTACGCCGTCAGAGTGCATTGCGTGCTCTAGAGCTGGAACGTGAACTGACCACGAAATCGCAATACGCACCAACGCTGCTCATACGATTTCCCGATCCCCAAATAAGTGTTGCATCCGTCAGCGGATTCTCTGGCAGCATCAGGGATGTGGTATTTCCCATTAATATCGCACAGCGATATTGCCTTGTCCATCTCAAGGTTGGTGCGAATGTGGAGCGCACCATCGAGGAGATCAAAAAAGTGCGTTTTGGCCAGGGCTATCTGCACGCCGAGGTGAAAACTTTTACGGAGGAGGAGCAGGCCGATTGCATTGATCCCTGTTCGCTGTACGTGAGCAATATTCCATTCAACATGAACACTGCTGAGATTAAGGCATTTGTCAACTCCATGCGAGTGGACATTGGCGTGATGAAGCGACAGAAACGTGCACGCTACGCATTTGTACGCTACTCCAATGCCGAGACTGCCAAGGAAGCATTTAGGGATCTAGTAAGTCGTACCCTAAATAATCGCGTGCTCACAGTACGCTATCGACGCCTACGCAAGCGCCAGGGCAATCCGACACCAGCACCGATAGACGCTATATCAAGTCTGACCATCGACACGATAGCAACGGATGATGACAACATTGAATGCTGCGTGATTTCACCGCCGCCGGTGGAGTCCATTACCATAATTGACAGCGATGAAGAGCAGCACTGCGAGACACTACACAACAGCAGTTTGGCGCTAAAGAAACGCGAGAGCACAATGACTGCACAGGAGAAGGAGATCCAGCGACTAAAACTGCAAGTGGCCGAGCATGGAGCCATCATCCGGAGCTTACAGAAGCGGGAGAACAATATTGGTAATGTCGACTCGGTGCCGATGATTTGAACTAAGTAAACTAAACTAAGCTAGCGCTGCTTCAATTACAGCTAATGCCATTACCAAAGTAGAGCCACACTCGGATCTAGCAACACACAAGTCTGCGTATATGCATCGCTCGCTATCACCGTGTTCCAGCTATGATATCAAAATGGAAAATGACTATTTAGGCATAACTCAAAGCACGCCTGAGCCTGAACCCGATTCGTTACCAGATGTCCGTTCAAAATCGCCTTATCGGCCCACAACGTGCCCCATTGACGGCATGGAGGATCCCATCAAACGTAAACAGCAGCAACAACTCAACTAACCTTTAATCTGTCTATATAAGTTATTGTATTGTATTGTCCCGTGTATCCTACTTAGCATCCGATTGTTTTGGCTGGTTGATTTCAGGTCTCGGTCGCTGCAAAAGTGCAAAATCAAATGCACGGCAGCAAATCAATGAGACCACAATCAAGAAATGTCCAAGATCAGCCAATTTGCAGGGCGCACATGTGCAGGTCGGAGCTAATTTGGATGCAGAGGATTGAATTCTTGAACTGTTACACCTCAAAATTGTTAACGTATACACCTAATTTACTGTACATAAATGAGCATTTCGTATGTACATTATGTATGTACATACGTACTTGTATGCATAGTGTAGACATAGAGCTCAAGGGTTTTAACACTCATTTTAATTTTTATTTAATGTTTTTCGATCACGTTTGCAACGTACAATTTTTATAAATTGTAACACGATAATAATAATATGTAAATTAAATAATAATATTTCGGTTTTAAATATTAAACCCGAACAAATATCGCTTACAGAATTCTTACAATCTTAGAGTTACACTTAATTTAATAATGATCTTTTATTATGGTTTCCTTACGATCAAAAGTCCTTTCGATAAACAGCATTAGTTTCTATAGTTAATTGTTACGCAGCTCTAAACAACATTGAATTTCTTGCTTTTTTAGTGAGTGTAACAACTCGAATTGAACTAAAATACGTTTATCATTTGTTGCGTTTATCGATTTTAAGTATTGTTTTTTAATATATTTTTTGTTTTTCATATGGCTTGCTATAGTTAATATCGCAAATTGTCATCTTTAAGTTACATAACATACTCGTAGTTTCGGCTATGATATGAATCCTGATCTCTTTTGTTTATTTCGTTTTATATTGCATTCTTGAATTTCCTTGGAATGTTAATAACTATTTAAGATTTAATTTTAATTACATTTAATGCTGCTTTTTGCAATTTGTATTTACACAACAACGAATTTAAGGCACCTGTTTCACATGATACATATGTATATATACAAGTATATATATATATATATATGATTGCTTTCTTGTTAATATGTAGGTTCGTAATATTCGAATACACAATTCAAATTTGTAGGTAGCCTATCAAGATTTTGCAAAGTGCAGTAAAATTTTCAAAACTTTACCAAAAATGAATATTTTTCCCAGTGAAATGTTCCTAAGAATTGCGCAATGTTCAGATATTTTAGCTAATTATATACTTGGATAGGCAGCAGAGCAGGAACGTGGTCAGGAGCACACTGGCACCGGAGTTGCTGGGCAGCTGATGGGACATCGCACCAGATCCAGTTCGTTCCGACTTTTCGGGCTCGATGGGCTCATCATTGGTTTGGTGATCACCGACTGCTATTTTAATTTGTATTGTGGAAAATAAGAAAGTTAAAAAAAACAATTAGGAAAATATTTACTAAAGTTCAAAGTTCTTAATACTTCGGCTTAAGTACTGTGTAGTATATCTAAACTAAGTTCTGTGGCGGAGGTGGAGGTTTAAATTTTTAGTGCAACACTTTTGGGCACAGCTGTGTAAAGATTTTGTGTGTTGGCCAAACAAAAAAAAAAAAAAAACAACTGTCGAAATATGTAAAAAGAGTAGAACTAAAATTAAGCTATCTTAAGAAACGAATAAAATTATATATGTATATATAAGTAATTAATGCAACATACTGTTCCACTCTGTGCGCAAATGTTTTTAGGTTGATTCGTTATTGAATTTTGTCGTTTGCTTGACTGTATTCTGGGCGGTTTTTTCAATGGCGGCAGCGACGCAGGCTTTTATTTCTGGGCGTTGCATTTTTTGTGTGTTTTGGGTGTGTATGTGTGTGTGGTTCTTTTTAATTATTTATATATTATATATTTTGTGACTTTACTTTGAGACAGAGATCACTCAAGCAGGCATAGAGTTATGTATATGGACGTAATACAACTTAAGGCACGCGGTTTGTATCGGTACTAATACAAATACAGTGTTCATATGTATATATAATTATATATATATTGGATATTAGCACAGTTATTTATATAGTTGTTGCTGTTGTAGTAGTTGTTGTTGTTGTTGGTGGACAGAAAACACGAAACTCTGAAGGAACTCTGGAGCTGAAGCTTGCGTGCGTTCTTTAAAAGTAACGGTTCGTCAGACTCCACATCCAGCCGGGCAGCAGACCCATGCCCGTACCCGGAATCGTATTCGTATTCGTATTTGGATTCGTATTTGGGAACCGCGGTACTGCATTATGGCAATACATGGATGAATTTGATCAGTTTTGATTAGAGCACGCCCAATTCAAATGAAATGAGAGATACACATATGTAATAAAGAAAAATGGAGAAACAAAATAAGAGATAATCGCATAAATAACAATTCCAGCAATTTGAAGCGCTTGTCTGTATTGGTGCGTCTACGGCGGGGGAAGTTTGGGGCGTGCGCAGTGTGTGCTGTGACGTAACTACGAACATACAAACATTTGCTCTACGAATGATGCGATTGCGATACGATACAAGCGACAGCAATGGTGGTAACTAATAATCAGTTCGATCAACTAGCATAAATACAAATACAAAATGAAGCACAAAGAGCTACAATTAATAAAGCTTAATTACACGTATACACACACATACACATACAGCTGATGGGCGGGCAGCTTTTAATTGTCGTAGCACACAGAAAGAGAGCGAAGTGCAGTAAAAGCAACATTAGCAGCAATTTGCCGGTCGGGCGTGGTAAAGCTTTCGATGTGCGCGCGTTACTTTTGTCTTCTTGCTTTTCTTGTGTGTGTGTTTGTGTGTGTATGTTTTGGAGTTCGTTGTTATTGTTGTTGTTCTTTTCGTTTTTATTAGGTTTTTTTTGTTCAGTTGTTGTTGTTGTTTTTGTTGTTTGATGTTAATTGTTCTGTTTCGTTTTTATCCGCGTCTCTTAAAGCCTGCAAGAAATACATTTATACATGACATATACAACATCTTAAGTTCAGTTCGGTTTATGTAAATTGATCGGGTTATGGGCAACAAGCACGTGCATGCAGTGTTAATTATTCCAATTGGCCAACAGAACGCCGGCAATCGTGCAAACTGGGTCAAAACATAGCGGTTTGTTGTGGACCACATACATAACATATTACAGTGTATGCTTTTGTGGATGGGTGTGTGTAGGTGTATGTGTATGTATTGGTGTAGATGTATGTGTATGTGTTGGTGAAGATGTATGTGTATGTGTTGGTGCAGGTGTAGGTCATGCGGGTCGTCTATTTAGTGTTATTGATAAAACATGCAATTAAAATGATTTTTAGCTCTTTAAGTAGGAAGCCTTTAGCCAGTTGAATTTGGTGCCACAGGTGTCAAAGGGGTAACAACATTTTTGGTTTCGATTTCGATTTCGAGTAAAACGTTTTACGCATAGAGTGCTGAAAAATGCCATAATAACTACAGGATATACATACATACATATTTTTAGTTGGGTGGAATCACAACATATTAATAATACCATAGAACTACATAAGATACCTTAAACTTAGTGGGTGGGTGGGTGTACGTACTGAGGATTGCAAGAACTACACTGTGTGGTTTTATTACTAGGTAGTTGTTTTCATTGTGGTGTTTAACAAATAGTGTTGTAAAAGTGTTGTTATTCATACGCTTAGTGTTGGTGGTGTTGTAAAGTGTTTGATTAGGTTAATTAGGAACATCTAAATGCAAGGCTAAAGCTAGATTAATTAGTTAGTTGGCGCATGCAAAGTCTCGGGTGCACGTTAAGACTTAAATCTAAGTAGATAGTTATGGTTTATTGCCTGGTGCCGCCCCAGGAGGGAGCGGGGGTGAAGTTAGTGGGACCGACTGACCAGTAGTTTGTTTTTTATTGTTTTTTTTTTATACACTGTAAGCAATATATGATTATTATATAATCTTTTATTATTGGACATTAGACCTATTTTAATTATTTGATCATTTTTAAATCTTTATTAAAATTTTTCGTTGTGTTTTCTTAACATGGTATGCTAAATTGAGTTGGTTAGCAGCTAAGAAGAAGAGTTAGATAATGTTAGGAATACCAAGCCGGAAAGAAATGGTTAGATAAATTAGAAAAGTTAGTAACTGAAATTATAATAAATAAGATATGAATAAAATAAAATAGCTTTGTTTAGTAAAAATGTAAAAAATAATTATATGTATCATTACCAAAATTAAAATAAAAATGGGTAACTCTTAAAAATGTGGGTATTAGTATAGTTAATCAAGAACTTGGTGATAAGCCCTAAGGCAGATGTTAATGTGATAGTAGGTTAATGGGTGTGGTTAGGAGTGTACAAGTGTACAAGTGTTGAGAGGAAAGTGTAACCTTCAGCTGGTTCAGTTTGAGTACACTGAAACAAACTAGAGTAAAACACCACAGAAGAGAATATATCTAATTGTTTACAAGAACTACAAGTACAATGAGAAGAAATTGGACATACACAATTTGAGAATTAGTTTTCAGTAAAAAATAATAATGTATTTTCTGCTTTCATTTTTTTTTTTTGTTTTACGTTCATTTGTTATTTGTTGGCAATAAAAACAAACACAATGAGTTCAGTAATAGAATTGACTACAGTACGATACATACATACATATATAAACTTAATTAAACATACCATATTTGTATAAATTCATTTAATTACTGTGTCTATGTGTGTATATAGACTTTTGAAAGATTTTTAAGGATTTTTAAACATTTCTTGGCTGGTTAAGTAACAACTCATACAACTCATGTTTATGAGATCTTTTTGACTTTAGTTTCGATCTTTCTATGGATTCGATACAGTTTTCTCTTTCTTCTTGTTTACAGTTCAGTTACAATTGTGTGCGATTGGATTCAAACAAAACTACCGCCGAGTCGATCCCACTCACCTGCTTCTAGGTCAATATCACCATTACCATCATCAGCATATAGCTGTGAGCGCTGCTCAGACTCCATTCGATCATCCTCAATAATATTACCTGTGGACGAGGGCGTGTTCTTGCAGCCGAACCACCAGTGCGCCGTTGGCCTCGGGAATGCCGGCGTTGCCGTATCAACCTGTTATCGGATAGAGATTAGATACCATCAGTACAATTTTGGGCAAAGAATGGCTGAATTCGAGTTTATAGCTATTATACTTTAATGCTAATAATAATAATAAATACTTTAAATTCTTCAATTAATTTCCTCAGATCTAATTACTGCTCAGATTCACCTTTCTATTATTGAGCACCTCTCAAAGTCACCAGACTATTCCGCTACTTACAGACTCAATACTTCAGATCATTCACTGTATTCTCAGATTCTTTTGGTTCTTTATCTATGTTCTTGAGACTCTTCAATTGGTTATTAATACTTCAGATTCTTCACTGGGTTTTTAAAACTGCAGATATTGACTAATCCACTAATTTATCAGTTCAACCTACCGCAAAGCGTGCATCGTGGAAGCGATAGTACTTGTCGCCCTTGAAGAAGTACGTGTAGCCATTGGTGTATCGGAGTGCCGCATCCAGATTGTTTGGCACGCCCTCCCAGTTGGAAATGGGCTTGGGGTAGGTGGCCTTGACGGGTGGCCGCTTGGAGGGATCGAAACGCCAGAACTTGCTTCCCTTGAAGAAGTAGATCTTGCCGTTGCCGCCCCAAACCATTGCTGCATCCAAATGATCTGGAATGCCGGTGAATCCCTCGCTTATCTCCTTGGGATACGCGCCATCCATTTGGGTGCCCTGGTAGCGCCAGTACTGAGTGCCCTTGAAGAAGTACGTTTTGCCATTCTTGTACGTAAATGCAGCATCGATATTTCCGGGCAATCCTGGCCAGCCCTTGGATATGAGCTTCGGATAGCCATCCTCAACGGAGTCCGTTGTCAGCTTGTAGTATTTATCGCCCTTAAATGCGTACGTTTCGCCGGTCGGCGAGTTGAACAGCGTGTCTATCTTGGAGTCCTTGCAAATGGAGTCATCCAGAGGCACCTTGGGTGGCGTGTACGACGGTCTGTGCGTGGTGGGCGGGTAGACATTGGTGGGCGTCAGCTGACTCGTCTTGCGTCCATACAGCGATTGTATCGCTGCCTTGTCATCCTCGTCCAGCTTGAAGACGGGCTCAAAGCCACGATAGAATGGCGCCATCAGCGCTGAGCTCTGATCCGAATGCGACAGGCCCAAGGAGTGACCAAATTCGTGAGCAGCAACCTGGAACAGATTTGTGCCACGCGGCGATCCAATGGTCCACAATTCGGCATCATCGAAATGCGCATCGCCACCAAAAACGGGGAAGAAAGCATGGGCCAAAGTGCCGCCCTGTCCATCGAACGCATCGCCATCTCCATGCTCGCTTTCAACAAATCTAGAGAGAGAGAGAGAGGAAGAGACAGAAGGTGGAAAGGCAAGAGATGTTAGCAATGCATATAATATTTCACTAAGATTTTTCGTATAAAAGCAGATGTTTGCCTTGCAGCACTTACTTGATCTCAATGTGGACGGGGCCCGATGTCTTTCTGGTGAAGGTTAGATCGGTATCCTCGCTCCAGACAGCGAAGGCGCGTGCAATCTCCGCATCGACATCGTTGCGCTTCAAGCGCTTCGGGTACTTGGAGATTTTGTAGGTGAGGTTCTTCACACGCCAGCGACTGCCCTGGAGAGCATAGCGCTTGGATCGACCGTCGCCAGTGCCGACTCGATCCCTGACACCACAACGTGGCAGTGACATCAATTTCATCGTCTCCTCATCCAGTTCGCCGGTGATGTTGAGTCCGGCGAAACTCTGGAACTCCTGTATGGCGCTCACCCATGTGTGCTTATCCTGCAGCCCGCTGTTCTCCGGATTGCGAGCCGAGGCCGGCAGGTAGCCAAACTGCGACAGGTAGATCTGCAAGTGGCAAGCAGTAAGCAGTTGTGCGTTTGAGTTAAGGCATTGGGACATGGGGCATGATCAATAGGTTGCCAACGGGTGGTTGACTGGCGTTGATTTATTGTGATCAGATAAATCACGTTTTGCTGCTTTCTAATTGTCCGGCACACAACCACCACCCACAGTCCACCCCCTCTCCTCTTCTACAGGCCTCATGCGTCATTCGTCACATTTTTTGCGAGTGCATACGTAAATTTGCCTCAAGAAACAGCAGCAAAAACTATCTGACTTGCATAATTTATGGCCAAGTGACTGGCATGGTAATGTTTTATCATACCAACTCCCCCCTTTGAACCACTACCCTTCAGACCAGAACGGGGCGTATGCTTAATACTAAGAGCGAATCACAGTTACGTGACTTTAATTATGCGATTTGAGGTGTGAAAACAAAAACTAAGCAAACTAACAACACAGCTCAGCTCTGTTGAGACGAGACAAGTTGAGTCAAGTTAAGGAAGTGTTTTCTTATTTCTACTTGTTTTTGCTTTTGTTTTTGTTGTGCTTAGCATTTTATGGCGATTTTGCAGTTAATTGAACGCATATAAGTTGAATTAAATTGTAACGCAAATCTTTCTAAAACAGCTAATTGTGCTTAGCATTGAATCTCAGAGAACTGAGAACAGAGAACAGTCTCCATAGGAAGTGCCACCTGCACAATGTGCACAATGCGAGGTTAGAGATGCACCTAACGGTTCTTTCCAAGCACAGCCCAAAAAGCAATTAGAATCAAGCACTAATTGCAGCAATTAGTATTTATACTAAATAAATGCAATTAAGAAAAAAACATTTATATTGATTATTATTAAACTTTGAGCTTAATTGGAAAGCCGCTTTAGGTATTTTTTTTCTTATTGTTGATGGGCACGTAATAACAATTTGGCATGTGAAACATGTGCCGTCTGCCTCATGTGTCGCACATTTTAATGGGGCAGCTGAAGAGAAGCGCATGTATACAGAATACATGTGTGGTATACTGTGCCATATACTATCGAAAAATATCATATAAAATAAAGAATCACTCAGAAATGGCGCTTGCATAATACCAAACAATCCACTCAGCTGACTGCACAGATTCTGTTTTTTATTTTTAGTTTTTTTCTTTTTGTTTTTTCTTTAATTTTATTATTTTTATACATGCTTATAGAACTTTTTATGATATTGTATTTTATTTTGCCGAGGAAGTAAACTTTTTCGGTTGAATCGCATAAGTATGCGTGGCGTTGTCCCATCCCACTTACTTAATAAACTGGGTGGTGCTGCCGTTTTGGCGTGTGGTAACCACAACTGGTCACTTTGCCGGGAGGAGGGGTTGGAGAGAGGTTGTGGGGAAAAGGCCTTAGTCTCCTCGCCTCAAAAGGTAAATGAACTCGAGTGCGGCAGACGCTTTTGTGGCTTTGTTTTGCTTTTCCTGTAAACATGACTCCGACAAGCGGCAATCAATCTGGGCAAAAGCACAAAATATAAAAAAATAAAACCGAATCGAACAACTCCAGAATCAGTAGCAGAACTGCGTACACAAAGAGCGATATGCAAATCATTTGCAATTCGCGTTCCGCCTTGCTGTCAAAATTCTTACACAATAAAATTAATCTATCCCTCTTTCTCTCTCTTTCTCTCTCTTGCGCTCTCTCTCACTCTTTCTCGCTCTTCCTGTTACTGTTTTTGCTATATCAGTCACTGTTTTGATAGCCTTGAGCAGGAGTATAATGACTGGAAAATTCGGATTTTATAGCTTTCGTATTTCCTATAAAGATCATACGTTTTACGTAGCACATCGATCAGTATGCTTTATCATCGATATTCTGTTATCTATTTTGCAGTCGGTTTGCGTCACACTCAATGTTCGCCAAATTAGCCACAGCCTTGAATCATGCTTTGGCACTTTTAAATCTATTTTCAAGTAATTTACTTTATCACTTTTGGTGAATTTACGCTTTGATGGAATGCAGTTTCGAGCTCAATCCTAATCTCGAGTGGCTGTCGAACATATGTATAAGATTCACGCTTAATCTTGAGTAATTCTGGTGAGTTCAAGTTCAATTTATTTGATATTTTTTTGGAAATTCCCTTTAAGATGACTCCATATTTTGAGTCATTATGTTGACATTGTTCTTGAACTAAGCTGTTTGCACATTCCAGTGCTGAATGCTCGACTTATGCATTATGCAATTAACATAATTGCCGCATTTTGAATGCAGTAAATGAAACGATGAGCTGCAAGCGCTTCGACTGCAACTCGTGGGAAACACATGAAAGCAGCCGCTGGGGCAAACACGCGCTTTGAAATTCCAATTAAAATTTGCATTAAATTTTTCAACCGGCTTCTGGCCCTGATGCACACATTGAATATGTTTTTTGTGACGCGGGCCAATATAGCAATAACTCTGATCAAAACTGAAGGCAACTGCTGATGAGTTGGCCCAGTCACAATTAGAGTTTGTTGGTGTTTGCACCACCTGATAAGATATGTTAGAACACAAGATACCAGCAGACGGAAAGTAGAAGTACCTGTTGATTATTAAGCAAGTATTGAATGAGTGGCTTATGAACTTATCAGCCAAATGCTTCATGATTCATGGGTGTTGACGAACCTTTCGAATGTTCCGAAAACGAATGAAATGCGTCACAATAAATGTATATTCGTGAGGATTTCGAAACGGAAGTGCGAGACGGAAATGGCTTCATAAATTGCAGATATGACACACGATAAGGGCAGACACTCAATACAGGTGTTTATATAACACGTAGATCCAAATATATAATATTGATCAAAAAGCTGCGAATAGCAGCCATATTTGAAATGCAATCATACTGCAATCATTTTTGATTGTTAATTGACAAAGCAATTGATTTCTTTATCAACAAGCATTTTTAACTGATGCAATGGCAATCGAATAATTAGTTCACATTACAAATCAGACAAGCGCACAAATTATATAAATTATAATGTAAATCATTGCTTGGATTCACGTATCAGCGCACGTTGAAATTGCACTTCAATTTGTGAATATGACAAAACACACACAAGAGACATTGACACGATTTGCAAAAATACAAAATAAATGCATACACACACACACACACACACTCACACACACTCGTACATATATAATAATAACAAATGTGCCAACAATTTTCAATGTTGTCCATGCTGCTGCTGCTGCTGCTGCACAATATGTAAATGGAAATGTCAACAGCTGAAAAGGAGCTCAAAACTGAACTAAAAGCAGACACTTCATATGAATATAGCTTGCAGCACTCGCCATTTGTCTATGACTGACCTGCTTGCCTACTTTGCAGCACTGGCTCACTGGCCACGCCCCCTCAGGCCGCAGCCCAGTGGAACAGTTGAACTAAACTTGTGCCAGGTAGCAGCTGGCATATGGCAAATGCCACGAAATGCCGAAAGGGATTTACATTTTCAAAGCCAAAAAAAAAAAACAAATAAATAAAATAAACTTAAACAAACTACCAAAGTGTACGCAAACTTTTGTTAGTCACTGTGTACGTTGAGTGTGTTTGAGAAATGTTTTGAGTTTGCTTTCAAAGTTCTGCAAGAATTCGTTGATTGCTGCTGTTTTGTGTCGAGCAAGATCCTCACCAGCGATAATCGGCTTAAACTGCTGGCGAATTACAAGCCCTAATGCCGTCTGCGTGCGTTAGCAATGCAATTGTACATTTCGAATGCCTGCCTATTGCAGTCATTGACCCCAGACCAGAAACTAGTGGAAAATACCTTTGGTTAACGCCTCGGTGGCATGTTTTGACCCTGCCCGGGTGGCACTCAGAGGCGGCAACTAGCTCTCGTACCATTTATTTCCGGCCAAACAAGACCAGGACATGCATAAATTATAAACAAGCAGTGAACGTAGTATTTTTCACCTTTTTCCTTTATTTTCCCTACTATTTACTTGACCGGAAATTGATGAGAAAATTGTATTTGACCGGCAAAAAGGATGGGCCGAGGGTGATTCAGTTGGCTGGTTGAGTGTGTGCTAGTGTGTGTGTGTGTATGTGTGTGTGTGTTTTACGAGTATGCGTGTCTAGGTCTAGGTACGTTTGGGGTGCGTTTGCTGACGCTTTAAATTTTCCACCTTGATTTGGGTCAAGCAGCGTTGGGATCAATGACCAGCGCTTGCAACTGCGCAACTATTTAAGCCTAGACCTTATTTCATAGACGCATTGAGAAAGTGATTGACTGCAGGCTGTTAACAGGTAATAGACCCAATAGATCTGCAAGTGGCCAACACTTGACCAACTCGTTTGGTTGGCCAAGTTGTACGTTGACTGTTTTTTTTTTTGATGGTTACATCACTTATTAAGCGAAGCCAAATCGAGTCCCCCTCTCCTTGATGAAGTCGGTTTGTGTAACGCGGGGAGCGTGGCTCCAAACTGGGCCAAATGAGCCGCTAAAAAGGTGCCGCCAAGTTACGCAACTTTCTAATCGGGCTAATACGTGGCACAACTGAGACTGGCCCAAAAGGCTAGCTAATAACTTTGTCAGCTGCTAATTCCCATAACTCCCATCTGACATTTAGCCGCCAAACTTTGCCAAGGTGTCTTTCGTTACGCTTTTTGCCCGCTGCTAATTCCATTGGCGATAAATAAAGCGCTTGATTTGAAGATAACCCAAGTGTTTTATGCAAAACTCCAGCTACGCCTTGCCAACAACTTACCTGTCTAACAAATGAGAAAAAAAAGGAATCGCATTTCATTTGCTGTTTTTCTGAGCTGTTCCCAGCTTATTTGCAGCTATTTGAAATCTGGTCAGTACAAATTACACTTTTTAGTCGAATGCGACTAAAATACCTGTATATTTAGCTATATATTTATGAGGGTATTTTCGTACAGAGTATTGCCAATTCCAGCACTTTGGCCTGAAAGGCTTTTAAATAGTTTTTCTTTTCTATGGCGCTGTGACCTTGGATGCGGCTTTATAAGGATGTTTCACACACAGAAATATCATTTGCTTGAGCTGTTAACATTTGCTTTTTGCATACGCCTTTTCAGAATGGCAAGGTTATCCTGTTTAGCTTTTTAACTGTTTGCCTGCTCAGCTTGCATGGTATCCTTTTGTTAACACCTCGTGAAGGTTGCGCACACGCAACGTGACTTTCCATTTTAATTTTTTTTTGGTTTTTTTTTTGCTCTGCTGCTGTTTGTCCAAATCAATCAAACTTTTATTTTTTCGTTGCGCAAACACTTTCCTAGTCATGATGTGCTGCTTTATTGGCTTGCTGCTGGGTTTTTAGTTCAAGTTATTGATTGACTGGACGGCTACTCTCGAGTTTCGATTCTAGAGACTGTTTTCGCTGCTGTTTCTAAGCGCTGCGTGACGCACGCGAATTTTTTTGCGTCTATAGAATTTTGTTGGGCAACTTTTACTCAGTTTGTTGTTCAATTTCTGTTTAATAGGGGCAGGCTACAGTTGGGTGCTTTAACTATTATAATTAGCCAAATACGTCATTATTGAAGTAACGAACAAGTTTTTCGCCAGGCTCTTCTTTTTGGCAAGTTTTCTTCTTCTGTTATTTTTAGCTGCCGTACAACTTTTCCATGGCGCCCATGTTGGGCTTGGGCTCTTTTAATTAGGCCAGGCAGACAGTTACACTGATGATGATGACGCTGTTGCTGCTGCTGCTGCTGTTGCTGCTGCTGCTGCTGCTGTTGTTGCTGCTGCTCCAGCTGAGCTCATTTCAATGAACCACAATTAACCTTCGACATTATTTATTATGTATACGCCTTCGATTATGACGCCAGGCTTTTGTGTCTGTGTTGGGCGACACGCTTAATCATAGTGCTGCACTTACTAATGAGTCACGTATATGCAGTTGAAACGGTTTACCTTTGTTTACACTAACGATGTCAATTTGTGTGTAATACAATTTGATTTTTATCGATGAAAACGTAGTGTAACCTGTCAAACGACAGGTGACAGTTTAAGTAAAGAGACAAGATAATTTCGTACCCTACATGAATCAGCTAAAATGTATTAATCAACAAAACAAATCGTGTCTGAGCCGAAAAGCAAAACTTCATTGAAATGCAGTACGGCATCAAATAGCAGACAAAAAATGATCAATTGCAAAGAGTTTGTTTAGCAAACGATTCGCCGACTCTGGTCCCCGACCAGACATTTGATTAGGCCCAGTCATTGAGCCATTGCGCTTATAAATACAATGCAACTTGGCAGAACTAACAGAAGAGAGGAGCGATAAGCGATAAGCGAGAGAAGAGTTGAGTAGAACAAAAGGGGCATTCAGTTGTGTGTGACATTGAATTGAGACGAACATGGGACGCACAATGTTGACGTATGCGTTCTATGAACAACATTATGATCATCATCAGCATTTATCGACGTCGTTTTGGGCGACTGGTCAGCCAGCCGGCCAGCCAGTTAGCCAGCTAGCCAGTAAAATGGCCATGCTGGTTCCGCGCCAAGTTGTTGGCAACGCGCTCAACATATCAATTAGTCAAATCCGTTGCGAACAAAGACGCTTAACTGGCAAATGTGGTTTGCATTTTGTTCTAAGCACGCATTTACATTTGAGTAGCGCGTGCGATCGATCCCAACAAATTATCGATGGCTGCCATCTATCGATAACTTGCTTACACTCTGACTCGGACGAGTTAACGTTGCATTTCACTCGCCGTAAATGGTTAGACAGGAACTGAAATTTGTATAAACACATTACAAGTTCACCGCGTGATGCAGCACAATTGACGCTAGTTGAGCAGCTCATCTAGCATTTGATTAAAAGGTGCGGCTCGCTCGACACTTGGATGATTTGCACCTGCTGCTGCTGCTGCTGCTGCTGCTGCTGCTGCTGCTGCTGTAGTTTATTAATTTATGCAGATTGCAATCGTGCAACAAGAGAAATCGCTTTGTGCCGCAAAACGTGACAGCCTTGTCAGACGCCAGCCGCAGCAGCAGCAACAGCAACAACAACAGAATCATGAGAAAGATAAACAACCCAACCACCCCCCTTTGGCAACCTCAAACCAGTTGCCAGTCACGTGCCAATTGCAATTTATGAGAATTTGCTGAGGATTTGTTAAGGATTTGTGCAAATTTGTTGCTGCTGCTGTTGCTGCTATTGTTAGCTGATGTTGCTGCTGTTGTTGCTGCTGTTGTTGCTGCTGTTGTCGCTGCTGTTGTAGGTGCACTGAACGATAATCATGACAGCCATTTGGCATTAGGCCGATATCAAATTCAGTTTAACTTAATGACTTGCAAAACAGCATCTTGATGCATGTAGCCATTACAAGTGCAAATTGGCAAACGGAAACGAAGTCGGAGGCAGACAAGTTTATTGATTAAAGTTCGTTTCAAATGTGCATCTCAACAAGATGTGCAAGACCCGTGAGAATTTAAGTTGCTGCAATAAAATACTGAATACTGATTCACTGAACGAAAAGCGCTGTACTCAGTCTAAATAGAATATAGAACTATAATCATAAACGTTAATAAATTGCACATGAAATTGAATTAAATTACTGACAAATTTTCCATGGAATGTTAAGCAAATTATTTCAACTGTATAATTTATTAAATTAGACAATAGCAAAAAACTGGATTTAGAAAAATGTATAAAGCCATTAAATACAATTCAGCAATAACTTAAGCGCATTTGATCGTAGTCCAGTGCAAAGCAATTAATTGTGATTCTGAGCGCACTGGCCTGACTATGAATCATTCCAAACAATGTTATCTTCTATGTGCTCAACTGATTGTAGCTGCTCGGTACATAAAAATATTAGAAATTATACGCCATTTACTTTCGAACTGCTTGACAAAAATTGCGCAGAAAAATGGAAAGAGCTAAAACCACATTTCGATTGTCATTGTCAATGGTGTTGCTTCATACAAATATTATATATATATATATATATATATATATATATATATATGTATAGCCAGTTGGCTGCACATGCAACGGACTGTGCATGTGCAACAATTATTCGAGTCACATCTGCACGCAATGTACTTATCGTATATGTAGCCGCATATATATCATTTATACAAATATCGCCGTCTGAAATTTTCACGACCTTAGCCTTTTGGGGGACTTTTAGCCAACGGCAGTGCATTAAACGACAGCCTGTTGATATCGTTGTTAGCCAATTCATGTGAGTGCACTAATTACAGCTTTGCCTCTGTGCCTGGAGATGCATCGATTTTTGTTTTTTGTTTCGCTTTGTGTGTTGCTTTGAAGGGGGTGTCGAGGGGTGTTGAGGGGTGTTGGTCTTGACATTGCAACTGAGTCACATGAATCTGGCTAGCATTGCATGTTTATTTCTAATCATTTTCAAACTAAATTGCCAGCATGTTGCGGGATAAGCATAAATGCAAAATATAATTGCCTAAACTTAAATAGTAAAAGAGGGTTTGACAAATTGAAAATAGATAAGAACTCAGCGTATTAAAACTTATAATAAATGAAAGAAAACTATATTTTTCAACTTTTTTTGATCAACTTTTTGAGTTGCTAATTTACTGCAACATGGATGAATAAATCGATGCTTGTAGTTATTCATTTATTTAAAATTTATTTTACACTCCTCGAGAACTAGTCTTGGTCCAAGACTCAGTTTACTTTCATTCTAGAATCGTTCCTCTCTTGTCTAAAAACTAGATACCCAGTTCAGTTCAGTTATGTCTCAATTATTACTCTTCTAAATAGATTTTCCACACTTGATCAATAAATCATTTCTTATATTTGTTGAGATTGTTAGTTGGGATTAAAACTTACCTCGGCTTTTGTCGTTGAGGAAACTGGCGCACTTTGGGTGGCCACCAAAATGGATAGGAATGTGCCTAGGAGTATGAACACGGATGAGTAGCTTTGGCAGGTGTTGGACATTTTGTAGCTGTTGTTGTTGTTGTTTTTGTTGTTGTTAATGTTGTGTTGGTATTGTTGCTGTTGTGTGGGGCGCACTTTGAACTTCAAGTCGTGACTAAAGATTGTAATAAACAACTGCGCACTGCAAATAGAAATAGAATCGCAAAAAGGTCAATAAATATTTCATACGGATAGAGACAGTCAGGTGAAAATCATAAGAGAACCCGCCATTAAACAGGCCAAGTGCAAAAGGGCAAACGGAAACGGGCACCATTTGCCAACAGGTTGACTGCGATGGGCTGCAGTGCTAACTGGGCCGAAATGGCACACAACTTTTCGCCTGGAACGGCTAACGGAAGTGATGGCTTACTACGCCAACTATAGCAAAGTTGTAGCCAAGTTGTAGCCAAGTTGTAGCTAAAGTTGTGGCCAGGTTGTGGCACAGCTGTAAGACGTAGTAAAATATTGGTTGTAACTACACGTATATGTGTGTGCTGCTTGTGTGTGTGTGTCACGTTGGCTTACAGGGTGTCAGCTGTTTTAAAGTTGTTGTTGGCTGCAGCAGCAGCAGTCATGTGGCTGTGCCACACTACACTTGAACTTAAATTAGAATCTAAATATAGAAATGCAAATTTACACAAGGATAGCCAGATTCATATTAGACGACACTTATTTACACCATGCTGAATGATATGATATGCTTAAAAATAGCTAATGTTATATCTTTCTTGACACACACAACTTTGTATTTAAAAGTTACAAGTTAAGTATACGACAAGTGTTTTGCTCTACTTGAACCAGGACTAACAAGCTGTTTATTGCTCTATAAAATCGGATTACAACAGTCACAATTATTACACTTTCTTAGCGATAGCCTAGCAACAAGCAAATGCAACTGACAGTACAATAAAAATTACACTTATTATTATAGAGACATTTGTAACTGCACAAACGGCATATTCGCTTATATGAAATAGAAAATTATAAAATTAATAAATTTAGTTTGGGTATTTGAAGGTTTTCTGAATACTTAGCCCCATTTTTGTAAGCCTTTTATGTTTAGCTCGCGAAAATGCTGAAATTGCGCTCAGTGCGTTGTGGGCTGTGACATCAGCAGCGTGCGATAAGTGATATCAAGTATACGATAAGTGGCGTACAGTTTTTATCGCCAACAGCCGAAAGGAAACGGCATTTACAGATACAGACATACATATATATTTATTTACTTTTTGCTCTTTTTGGGTGTGACACTCACAACAATAGAGACAACGAGCGAGAGAAGCAATATTTGCCGAATGATACGCATGTCTGCATTTTGTTGTAGTTGTTTCCATTGTTGTTTTTATTATTGACTAATCACCTGGGGGATTTCAGTGTGGACAAGGGTCTTATCATTTTAGTGGGTGCTTGCAGTTAACACATGTACTAAGTGGAAAGTCATGTGTGTTTTCATATACATTTCAATACGTGTGTATAGATAAACAGTTAAATTTGGAGCAATTAGTCGAGTTGAAGGTCGTCATTTGATAGGTTTAAGGTTAAAGCCGTCGATGCGGTTCGCTTGGGTTGGCTAAGCAATCAACTTCATGAATAGATAGTTATTTTTGTAGGGAGTCATAGTCGCTATAACGATGAATGCTATTGCATTGTTGTTAAATCAATACGCGAAATTTTGCTGCGGCAAGTTCTGAGCTCTTTACAAAAATTGCAATGTAGTTTGAAGTGAGTTTTGGTTTAATATCAAAGCGTTACGTATACGCAATGTGGGTCACGTATGTAAATAAATGTATAAATGTGCTGCGAACTGTTCTGGAATGAGGCCTGGAGCCATGTCAACTCTATGCTAATATTTTTTATATTTCAAGCTAATTGTGAATCATATGCATACATAATAATTTATTTTATATGTTAATTATTTTGGCATTCTTTCCAGATTTGTTGTTCCCTTTTTTCGGCATCTAATAGCAGTTGAAATGTTTTGTTTGCCAACAGGTTTAGCAAATGTTTTGTTAGTTACTCAAAATAAACACAGAGAGAAAAGAAAGAGAGCTATTTTGAACAGCTGCGGCACACATAATAAAACTGATTTATACTTTTTTTTTGGTTTTCGCTCAGTACATTTCATGACGTGCGTTAGCATTTCCAGTTTGGCTGGCCAGTTTCGTTAGTTTTTGAAAGAGATGCGGTCCATTGCACAATGAGTTATTGCTTCTTTTTTTTTGTGGCACTGTATGTGGTGCCTTATCAGTAAAGCTTTAGTTATTTCTTTTTTTTTCAGTTCTTCAAATTGTGGTTAAGTTCTTATATGCATTGATAAGATATGAGGCGCGTCGATTTATGTCCCAGGATTGCGAGTTACCAAATATTTGGAATGGCCAGCGCACAATCAATAAATAAATTGTGATTGGTTTAGAACTTGACCTTAGAAAGATGTATGTGTGTATGAAGAAGCATGTGTCATGATTAAGCCACTAAGGGACAAAGAAAAGTAATTAGAGTTGTCAAGTTCATTTCTCCTTTTTTTCTTTTTTGGATTTTCGCTTAACACGGTTTTAGATGAGTTAAGGGGCTTAACACGAAGATTTATCACTCGCTGTGGATGCTGCTGCGGATGCTTACATGAGAATTGTGAGTCTCGCAGCGACGTACTTAGATCAATGAACTGCAGCAGCGACTGCAATTGTTGCTGCTGTTGCTCTCTTTGTTCCTCTGCTGCTGGTGCTGCTGCTGCTGCTGCTGCTGCTGATTATTGTCGCATGCAACACTTTGACAAATTAATTAATTAGCTCGTTGCATAGATTAAGTGCGCGTGTGGGCGTTTTTCGTTGGCGTTGACTTATGTATTTCTGTATTTCTTTATCTACTTATTTGTTGGCAGACAGTTTACAGACAATCCTTTTGTTTTAGTTGATATATATCTTTATATATATATACATATGTAATTACTGACACTGTGCACACGCGTTTACTATTTCCGCAAAACTGCACAAAACAAAATCGGCACTTATTGTTCACTTTGCAAACTCTATTTCGCTTTCAATTCAATTGCTTGCAACTGTTACTTTGGATTTGAATTTTTGTCTTAATTAACTTAAAATTTGATCGAATGGTCGCCAATCGCCGCTAAACACAACCGCACAGAGCAGCGCGCAAATTTTAACTGATCCAACGGCGCATCACAAAGTTCGAGGCGCTCTCAGCTAAGCGAAAGCTTTTTGCGTTTGCGCACAAAACATAAAAAAAGCTTTCGCATACACACTGGCAGCACAGTTAACAGCGACGCTGAAATTAACAGTGCGCCGCTCTACGCCTTGCAGCGGGGATTCCATTGCTGGTCAAACCTGTTGCTGCTGCTGCTGCTAAACCTCTTAAAACTACGCTCTGCTATATATTGGGGCATTGCGTATGAGTAATCCGAATTTCTTGGAAACTGCTACATGTGTCATGCTCTCTGTCGACTTCAGTAGCATCAGCAGCAGCAGAGGCAGCGGCAGCTTTTGTTAACTGTTTAGCGTGTGCTTTGTTTTTGTATATTTACGCTTTTACAGTTTATATTTGCGCCGCTGTCATTTGAAGACTGCTGCTGCTGCGGTTGCTGCTGCTGTTTCTTGAAAAAGTCGTGCAATTTCCGCTGAATTTGTGACTCTTCGCGCCCTCATTATGAGAGTGTTTAAGTATGTGGGCATGGTAATTCCTCCATAAACAAATTTATGAATGAATCTCAACTTGAATTTCAATATCGAACTTGCCTTTCAATTTGTGGTTTTGTATTTCTCAATGAATATTAGTCATGACAATATTTCTGTGTGTGTGCGTGTGTGTTTGTGTGAGTGAGACAATTAACACCTGTCTGGCACACGCCTTGCTGTCTGATGCTGAGCTCAGTTAAGAGGCCAAAGCAGGAAGCTGGGCTCCGCTGAGTTGTTAGAAACTAGATAAAATGTGCATGCATGGTGCACAAATAAATAAATATTAGTAAATTTCACTAAGCTTATATTTACTTAATGATAGGCGTGCTCTTAAATCTTCGGACTATGGTTTATTGACTTAGACATTTAGTCTTAATTATACTTTGTAAAAGATTATCACCTCCATGTTTTCCTTTATTTTTAGTTTCCAAGTGCACTTTCGCCTTATCTATATCTATATATCAAATGCCATATTTACCTAGATATTCTTCAATATTTACTCTTGTTTGTTATTGCGACAATTAACCTTATCCTATCGCAGGGTATTTGACAGGTCGACTATTTAAAATGTTTGTTAGACACCAGACATAAATGCACATACATATATAATTTAGTCATTGGGAATGCTTTCTTAGTAAATCTTTGCTGTCGGCGCCTGTCGGAGTTCTACCCCACTGCCTATTAGCATCAATTGCTATAAAATATTTTGTTCTGGCTTCTGAATCAAATTCTGACTCATCTTGTGTCTTTTAACCCCACCCTACTCATCTCCAATTTTCAGAGAATTTGCCTATAAGCAACAGCTAAATGTGAATTGCCCAATGTGGCCCCCACTTACGAGCGGGCAAGCAATCACAGTAGCTGCAAATTAAATGCGCACGTGGTGGAACATTACAGTGTGAGAGTCGCCCTTTGGCCCAGACGAGATGACTAAATGAAAAGTCCCATGTGTGAAATGAATGTATACATTTTCAGATCGCATTTTATGGTAAACGGAGAACAAAAGTGCCACAAAATGTGGCATTGGAGATGCGATTCTTTGACAGGCCAGCGGAGATCGGGCAACTGAAGAGTGAGGAACTCCAGATCTCAAGAACTCAACAACTCGAGAACTGGTACTTGTTGCGACCCGAGGCGAACCCGCCTCTGTATGGCAATAACAACTTGCAGTTGTCATCGCTGTTCCCATTCCCATTCCCATTCCAAGTTTCCATCCGATGTCGCTCCCTGTTCCCTGTCACGCCCCTCCTCCCCCTCACATCTTTCAGCTTCATCTCGTGCGGTTTCATCTCTGACACGCACAATGAAATATTTATGAGCCTGTTTCTGTCTTTTGTTTGTCTTTTTGTTTTTCTTTTTAATGGCAACTATTTATCGTACTCGTATTTATAGATGAGTGTCTCTCTCGTTTTATAGATCTGTTGTTGTCGCTGCTGCCGGTTCATTGCCATTCGGGAAGGGAGAGTGAAATGAACTTTTCAAAATGTGCTCTGCCAGCTAGAATAATAATAATGGCCATATTTCGATTAAATATAATAACAATTATCTATTGTCATAAGGCTAATTGTTGCTGTTATTTTGGCATTTGGAAGTGCTGATTCTAAACTTAATCACGTCACGGTCAGCTTGGCCATTCGCATACTCGTAATTCAAATTGTGATATTGGCATTTGAATTCCAATTCAAATTTGAATTTGAATTTGAATTTACACAATATGCCGACGTGCCTGCATTTGACAATGTTTGAAGAACAAACAACAACAGAATCCAGTGGATCAATTGAGTTTTGCCAATGCAATTTTCTATTATAATTAAGTCAAATGAATGCACTTTGGTGATACTTGTGTTTATTATTACAACAATAAACAGGATAAATAAGTTTGGAATTTGGTTTCCAAAATGGAGTGTGGAAAATTAATGGATAAAGTGTTTTTGTATACCATGTACGATATGCTTTACAGGGTTCTCAACCAAGTAATTTCTAAGCGTTCTTCCATAAGGGTTGCTATAACAAAACATATATAATCAGATCGAATAAAGGGAATATTTTTAAAAGGAAGGAGAACTTAATTATTTTGATGTGTACCAAAATTTAAAAAGAATTAAGTTCCTTATATCTCTTAAGCATATAACACCAACCAAAAAATTTATATTTTATTATAAACTTATGTGTCACTGACATAGTTCGTCATTTTATGGAAACCTTATTTCAAATGTTAGTCAAACTTTCACAACAATTTGACTGAGACCTCGATCAACTGGTATATTCCATACAGATGCTTAGGGATGACTTTAGTATGAAGTGAGTCATTGGCTTACTTACCACGTGAGTGTTGAATGTTGACTTTTGGCAATAGTTGCAGCAATAAAGATTGGTATTAATGTAACACGTGAGTGTATCTTTCCAGAGTGTGATAAGAATCAGTGCAAATATGGCAAGCAAACACACGCCGAGGTGCAGATGGATAGTTTCTTATCACAAGCTAGCCCTTAAGATTGGCCAATTGCTGATTAGATGCAAACGCAAACGACTGATAAGTGAATCAAGCTGACAACTGCCAACTGGCGACTGCAACTGGCACAAGGCTAATAACTCTCACTTGGGAACAGCTTCGGTTTAGGTTTTTACTTAATTTGTTTACACTACTTTGAGGCAATTTACGGTTAGCTGAGCTAGTTAGTTGTTGTTGTTATTGTTATTGTTGTTTTAACTGGCAGTTCTTGTGCATACTATCAGTAACTCCCAAGTGCGCCAGGTGGGTGAGCAACAAATCAAAATTCGACTTCGACTTTTAATTCGAATTCAAATTCGTTGCGAATCGTTTGAAGCGACGTCTTTGGATTACGCGAACCGTTTCATAGCACGTTCCGTGTGCGACTCCCGTTTGTTGTTTAGCCACTGCAAACGCGTTGACTCTGTGCCTCTAGCCCTCTCCCTCTGTCTCTCTCTCTCTCTCTCTCTCTCTCTCCCTCGCTCACTCTCTGTCCCTCTCTCAGTCTGACTCTCGCTAGCTTACTCACTTTACTACCCCGCTGCCGCTACCTCTCTCGGTTTGCTGGCTCCACAGTTGCTGATTCGTGGTGGCCTGCTTGGCAAGGCAAAATTACCTGCTGCTAAGTTGCCTTTATGCCGTTTCTTTGGCGCGACAAAAGCCGGCGACACTCCTCTCTCTCTCTCTCTCACTCTCACTCTCGCTCTCTTGCTCTCCTTTTTCATTTCATGTGTGTGTGTGTCTTGCATTCTGATGGTACGAGTATTACCTATTACCTGTGCTACCTTTGCATATATGTCGCGACTTCGTACTTTGCTGCCCTATCTATTCGTAATGTTTATAAACTTTGTTCAGCTGTTTGAAAAGCTTAATTTGAGAAGTCTAATGTGACATAGAATTTTAATATATTCCTATCATATTTTTCCTAATATGGAATTTGGCAAGTACTGCAAAAATATTTCCATAAAAACCGTTTAAAAGCTTAAAAGATCTTATACTGAATATAGATCAACATTGATTAAAAGCAAAGCTTTCTAATCCATGCTGATATATGTTAACTTAAGATTTAATCTCACGAATATTTGAAAAATATATAATATTGATTATTGTTCAAGTGTTACGACTGAGTTGCTTCGATTATTTATCAGTTTCATAGTTTTCATCCGTAAAGTGAAAAAGATGTAATTTAAAGTGTGTAGAATATTCGTAGTATCGAATTTAAGTTTTTTCATGTTCTATTTATTATAATAGTTCAGGCCACATTTGGAACGAGTGTGAGCCTAGCGTCGTCGTCGCTGCTGTCGTCGAGTCACGCGACTAGCAATAACTACAAATCACACACAAACACACTATTGCACACACCCATACACACAGACACCCTGGTAGTGTTTGGCTTTTTCATAGGAATAGAAATAGAAAATAATTTCCTGGCGTTTTGTGTGGTCGAATTGGCCGCAGGCACACAGAAAAGCTGTTGCCATTGGGACTTGAGCAACAGGCCATAACAAAACAAAATAAATACAAATAAAAGTTGAAAAGCTCTGGAACTGCTTTATAGTTGAACAGCGCACTTACCCCAAGTTTCAATTGTAAGCAAATGTGTGCAGAGAGTCCTCTTGCCTTAAACTATGCTCGGCAGCAGTTTCAATTTATTTGTTAATGATTCACACAAGAAAACACCTTTCTAATAAACAATGAAATAAGCTTTTTTATTCAAATATTTTTTTTGGGTTTTTTTAATCTTTTTTGGTGCCGTCTGCGTCACAGTTCACTTTTTTTTTGAGTATTTTGTTTGACAATATATTTGGATAATGATTAATTTCTGTGGATTTTTTGTTCTAGAGCCTTATTTCTCAAACAACGCGCGCACTGCAGCTAAAAAAAGTATCGGATTTCAATTACAGTTTCACGAGTTTGCAACTAGACTGAAGCCGACGCCGCCGCGCTTAGATACTTTTATATGGCTCGGATCAAGGGGTGCGTTACAACAACAACATTGTGACGATCCAATCGGATCAGTCAGTCTGACAACGCTGCCGTCGCTGCCGCTTTCGCAGTTGTAGTCGCAGTCGCAGTCGCAGCCGATGTCGACGTCCTTCCCTGTCAGACGGATGCTTCAATGAAGTGTTTGACTCTTCCTCATTTGTTTTGGGAAGTATGCAAAGCAAACAACAACAACAGCAACAACAACAACAACAATCAGTTGATACTGACAAAGCCCGAACTAAGATAAAAACAATTGCATTTAGCCTTAGTTCTGCAACAGCATCAGTCTGATCTCCTCCCCTCTGTTAACACAGTATTGACTATCTTTCATCTGCCTGAAGCATAGTTTGGGGATGCGCTGCCCGAGTCTGAGTCATCAATCATTTCACTGGCTCAACGCTTGTGACGCACTGTCGATATTAACTCGAGCTGGATTTCTCCATCTGCAGCGAAATGATATCAAACCGCAACGCATTTGTATTTCTGTTTGTGGAGAATCCATCCCCTTATCTCTCTGCCTATCGTTTTTTCCGCCTGAAGTTCAAGAGCTGAATCATTTGATATGCATGCCGTTTCCAATGTCTCAAATGGATGGATCGGTTATTGTTGTTGTTATTATTGTTGTTATTGTCACTGCTAAATTTAATTTTATTTTGTTCTTATGTTTTGATTTATACACACTCAAACGTGCAGGAATGCCTCTGTTCTTCTGCTGCTCCTGCTGTGCATGTTTTTTTCTTCTTTAATGGCTCCATTGTACGGCACTTATATATAAGTAAATACAATATTGAAATCAAACAAATGCGCATAAACCAAGCATTTAAGTTAGCAATGAATAATTCAGCCAGGAAGTCAACAAACAGACAGACAACAAATCAAATGAACTGACCACTCCCTCCCTATACCTCTCAATAAAAGAGTCTTAAGTTGAGATCTAATTGAAAACGAATATTGAAAAGGCAGGAAATGCATATAATAAGACCTCACATCTCAGTGTGATGATAAATTAAGGAGCCTTTCATGGAAAGTCTTTTAGTAGCAATACAAATTATTCCTATTCATAGCAATCTTAGTCGGAAATCTTCCATCTAGCATACTTTTGGGCGTGATTTTGGTATTCAAATATAGAATAAGAGTCAGCTAATAGTTGTTGGAGACATTGTTAACAAAATAAAGTAATATTTGTTCACTGTGATTGTCTTGTTCTTTCTTTTGATGAGTCAAAATATTGGTTTTATTGTTCAAAGTTATGGGTATATTGCGGCACTTTAAAATCAGTTTAGCAATAAAATTTCTCAATATTTTGATTGTGTGGAATTGAAGCCATGAGATCATTGAGTCGATTAACATTTGGGGTATTTATTTTACTCTACTGCGTGAATGGAATAATAAGACCCTGATTTCGCTTTTGTTAATAATCAATTTAGAGTAAACAGCCTTAAATATTTGTTTTACAATTTTGCATCAATGTTTTACAGCTGCCTATCAGTCAGATAAAATTACCCTTTTATTCTTATATTTTTAGATTTTTGTTGTTGTGGAGATATATGCATTTTACTTAGGAGCAGCAAAAATGAAGTCAAGTTCAAGGATTGCATAAATATCAACTACAGTTGACTTTATTTCGATTTTATACATGTATCTTATATCTCACAGCACGACTTGAAAGTGTACAACTATCCGGTTTGCATCGCTAATAAACTGGACCCGTTGCCTTTGATTTATAGTTAATGATTGACTATCAATTCGTTATTAATATTGAGTCATATAATATTTACCGTTGAACACGCAACTTGGCCTTGAACAGAGCCAATTAACGGCATACAAATAAAGTTGTGTGCCGCACAAATATGGCAATCGATATGCGGGCAAATTAACCTTGACTCTTTCTGCCTTCTGCGTATCGCATGCTGCGTGTCTGAGCCACCTTTGTCTCGTGCCCCATGTCTCCTGCCTCCTGCTTCCTGCCCCATGTCTGGTCTTGGGCAAATAATCTGCTGGACTGCAATGGTACGTGATGTTGTGGTCGTAGAGCACGCCCTGATGCATCATGGGATAACAAAAGCTGGGACTCAGGCTTTTGTTGGAACACTTTAAGTAATAAACCACATTAATTCATATTTCGAGTGACTAGCACAGAATTCACAGAAATGTCTTGAGTAATGCTTCGGTCCCAAAATTGAGAAATGGCACGACAAATGAATAAACAAATTTGTAGAAATTGGATAGCAATTAAATTTAAGTGAAGCAGCTGTAGATACCATAAGGCAAGCAATGGACTAATTCTTGGAGCGGGATGATTCGATGCCCGATTGACAGTCAGATGGGGGCAAGCCGGCGGACGGACGGATAGAGGGCCGGACGGACAGCCTGTGTGCTTGAGTCTGATTCCAATTAGTGCAACATTGAAGCGTAGCCAAATCCACTTGACAGCAACTTATAAAAACAGACGCGAAATTCATGTCGATGTCGTTTGCCAATGTTTCTATTTTTGTTGTTGTTGGTGTTTTCGTTGCTGACCCTCCACGGCGACCAGAGCTGTCATTTAACACCAAATAGAAATAAAAACTCAAAACGAACATGCATGCAACAAAGATAATAACAAATGCAAATGCCAATGGCTCAACACATTTTGACTCTCTGGTCACGTGGATGAATTCAGCAACTCAGAACGGAACATTCATCAATAGCCGCAACCCTGCCTAACAGTCCAACAGTGCAACAGTCTAACGCCGTCGTCAGAGACGTCAATTAGTAGTTGGCTTAATGATTTGACTTTATTGGCATATCCGTATATCCGTTTAATTATTCACACGCTCCCTCATCGATTTCTGATAACGACACACGACACCAGCTCGGCTCATTAACAAAGATTCTTATGCACCTCAACAGTTATTCGAATTTGCATACGATATATATATATATATATATATATATATATATATATATAAATTATTTACATACTCGTTGCCCAGCTAGTCAATGGTTTATCAGAATTTTATTGACATCAACCCACTTATAGGTTTGACTACCTATTTATTAATTAATTACTTTTATGTATTCTCAATTGCAGTGTTCTGTGCTAATATTCACTGGAGACGTCCATAAATTATTGATTTATATATATCGATTCGTAAGAATTCGTCCAATCGATGACTGGGCAGTCTATGGTTTTTCAGAGTCCCCCTGAAAGTATTGAGTGAGATTGGAAAATGTTTTCGAGTGTAGTGTTAATCAGAATGTGATTTCGCAGCTTTGAGTCAGACTCAATGGCCTTATAAATATACAAATAATAATTTTGGATGAATTTTCGGAATTACAGTCACGTCCGGCGGGCAATGAACGCACATTTGTAAAAGGTAATCAAAACATATCAAAATTCTTAGCAAAATGATGCCGCCGGATTGGGGGGGTTTCGGGGGTGAGCAATTGATTCACGTAAAATGAACAAAAATACAAATACGAATGCAAATTCCAACTGCAGATGTGGCAACACCAGAGAAGAGAAGAGAAGCAGAGCAGAGCGGCAAGTGCACACATGCCACATGCGGCCCGTATTTGCATTTGCCAAACAAAAGCCGCAAATGGATGTTGTTGGTAGAAATGTAGAATGTTGAAAATGCAAATGTGAAATGCCAGTTGCACTTTTTATTTTATTGTTTTTATTTCGGCGGCGACGACTGTGCATGGGTTAGATGAACTTTCTGGTCGATTTGTACACCTGTCCAAAATTTCAAATGACAACCGCAAATTCGATTTGTTTTTGTGTATTTTGTGATTCGCGTCAGTTTTTGGTGTCATTCGCCGCAATATTTGGATTGCATTTATGCGGCACGTGTAGAAAACAGAAAGAAGATTGAATTAATTCAACTGCGTCCTTTCGCTACAACTTTCGTTTGTTTTCAGCGCCTGTTGGTGTTCTGCGTGTGGTTTCCTGGTTCAATGCTTTCGCTTTAGTGCCAATTTTAAATGTTTATTCCGACTATATGAAAGAATGCACTCGTATAACTCATTTAACTGCCTCCTCCTCGACCTCCTTCGCTCCCAGCAACAACAAGAATTACGCATACGCCGCGTACTCGCCGAAGTACAACTGCCATCATAAGTTTATTTTGTTTTGCTCACCTTTTGGGTTTTTGCTCTTGTCTGTTTTGGTGTTTGCTGTTTTCGGGGCTGGTGCGTCTTGGTCTTCGCGCCTGCTCCTCTTTGGCATGCCGGGCACGTTTCGGTTGCCGCAGCACGTATTAATGAGCAATGCCCCCAGACCCCGCCCTTAATCCATAAACTCAACTGTTCCTTGCCTCCCCCCCTCACAATAATATTTGTTTATGTATATATTTATATCGCTCTGTTGCACTGTGTAGACAACAGTTATCGCGTTTAATGGTTAAAACATGCAGCAATCAACAGCATACCCTGTTATGTAAGTGATGTATTGGGCGTGCATGGCTTTTAGCATAAACATCTGTAATTGGAAGTTTGTCTTTTCTGAGTTATTTTAACAGGGTCACAGTTCATTTTGCAGCTTCTCTAAGCTAGCTGTGAAGCTTAGCTTTATGTATAGGGTATCTCATAGTCTGGCCAGACGTTCATTTGATTTTTTTTTACTATCTTAGGATATTTATATTCGGAGTTTAATTTTGGCGATGAAGGTGGAATATCTCTAAGTCTGGCCAGGGAGAGGAGGGTTCCATTTCTGCTTCTGTTACTACCTTAGAAGTGTTTTGTCTTCTTTCGTTACTATATATGGAGTATATTATAGTCGGGCCGCATTTTATCTTTGTGGGCATCACAAAGCAATTTTCAAGTGATATTCTGATTCCCTGCAATAATATTTTCAAAATTGCTTTGATTGTGCATTACTCCTATATAGGGTAACTCTAAGTCTGTCAGTGCTATTTATTTTTTGTTGCTTTTGTGGCTCCTCTGGCCCGTAAGAGCTGTAAGCAAACAAATAATCAAAATCAAGTGCGACAGCCACTTTACTGACTCTGACTTCATTGTCCATTATAAAGAGTGTCTTTGCGTGGGCGATTCAGTCTCAGTCTCAGTCACAGGCTCAACTTCAGGTTCAGGCTCAAGGCTATGCACGCTTCCGCCTTGCTTCGGGATGGGAACACCACACACTCACCCATATAAGCAAATAGACATACATATATATTTATTTATTGCAAATATTAATAGTTGCAGCCTCTCATTTTTCCTTTTTGTTAAGCTACTTGAAACGTGTGTGTGTGAAAACCGCTTGATTAAATGCACATTGATCGCTCGGTGGGATCAGGGATCAGTAACCGAAGAAGTTGAAGCCACAGAGCAGCTTATCGGGTCGTCGAATGCGCAATATGCCAAACTGGAAGACGGACATATCGTCGGCGACATTCATGTCCAGCGCCATTAGCTTCTCGGCGGCCAGCGGATGCCAAGAGCCAAATGTGCATGCGGAATTCATCTGAGAATTTCCATCAGTTAAATGAGTGGCAATGAGTACAGTGGCAAGTTAAATCTCTCACCTCTTTGCTGTAGTAGTGGCAGCGTCCATTGAGCCGCGTGGAGGGCACATACTCCACAAAATCAACCTGGGGGCAATGCGGCAGCAGCAGCGCCAAACCTGTAAATAAAATTAAGAAAAGCAGCCGACTAATTTAAAACTAGTTAAACTATATTTGAGCTTCAACTATATTTATTCCGTTTTAGTAGCCTAACCTCTTAGTCTCAAGCCATCTTCAAAGTTTACTCAAAATACTCACCTATGAAACCAGAGCTGGGCGGATTACGACGGATGGATCGATTGCCGGCAAACATTTGCAAGCTTTGCCAGAGGCGCCACACCGAATGCGGATCGATGAGAAACGCTCGTGATTTTGGATAGCGTCGCCGATAAATCTCATAGTTGGTGAACAGATCATAATCGGCGCTAGTCAGCCAGTCTTCGAGAGTGCCATTATAACGGCCTGGATCCCAGGCGGCGATCGTGACATTCCTAAAGATCGGCGCATGGGCAAAATCAAACTCGGGCTTGGTCACCACCTGGAACAATGATTGATGAGTGCTGATGAGATCTTGATTGATGATTGACTGAGCATTGCAAGCTGAGCGGAACTGCACTGCTGGCCACCTACTTGGGAATTCACGACACGTATTGTAGTTTTGCTGCCAACATCCACCTCGTGTCCTCGGGTCGGTGCGTGATTAAATCTCATGACAATATCGTGTGTATCTAGAAAAATTGGAGTAGACGACAACAAATGGAATCAAATCAATCACGCGCTGACTTCTAGTCACAATATGACAACAACGAGATTCTTCCGAGTGTGCACCGAGAATTCTGATGTGGCAACTCACCTATAAAGCGTCCTAACTTCGAGCCAGCCAGCGATCCGGCGCTGGAGACAATTGCACAGGTCTTGATGTTCTTCACATTTCTAAAGAGTTTCTGGCGCGGAAAGAGTCGACCGAAGGGTAGCTTGTTAAACGGTTTATCCGTGCGACGCAAGACACGCACACCCGCCTCCATGACGAGACAGGTGGAGGGGTAATACTGCTCCTCGAAACTGTCACCAAACACCGGCTTATAGTCCACATAGTAATGATTGGATTCGTTGAGTGCCTCGCTCATCGAACGCTCAAAGGTCTGCACAATGCGCCGGCGAAAGGAGGCTGTCTTATTGTGGCACTGCTCCGCATATTTGTCGTGGCAGACATACAGTTTTGGGCTAAGCGTCAGCTTGGTGTTCTTGGACACCTTCAGGCGCGGATGGGGCGCCAGTTTGGATGAGTTAATGGCCGGACTCTCGCGACTCTCAACAATGAATTTTTCATTGGGATTCCAGCGCACATGGAAAACGCTGCGCGCCAGGCGACGCACAACTGTCAATTCAAAAATGCTTAAATATGCTCAAATACGCCGCTTCCCCTTGCTGCATCAAAACTCGCTACTTACCATTGCGCGTCTCGACTGACGGTTTATTCACCAAAACATTTGGTTCGCGTATTCGCTGAGCTTTTGCCGGCGTCGCTGCCGGCGTCGCTGCTGCTGCGGCGCCATTCTGTTGCTGTTGCGTTTGAATTATTAATGTGCAGAGCAGCAGGGCGCTGATTAACGTTGCCGGCAGCGTTGCGCGATATTTAACTTGCAACATTTTTAAATCATGTTTTTCTTCCACTGCTGTTTGTTGTGGTTTTGCTTATTTTTATTTTAAAGCAATTTAACGTTAGTCACGTTTCACTTTGAGCTCAGATACATTTGTATCTACTAAAGCATTCAGGCTATTATCCAAGTGACGCAGACTTTTAATGACCATAAACTTGACCAGAATTGCGGTTTATCAATTATTCATTTATTGACGAACGTTTTGGCCAACCTATTGGGTAAATGGTCAAATAGTTGGCTAACTTGATTGCTCCCTTTAAATTATGTGTCAATGAGAGAATTGAATTCAGTTAAAACTAATTTGTCAAACAGTTAAAGTATAATTTAAATTTCTGCTGACAAACTGTAATATAATTAGGCAATATAGAAGTAACTGTCAATTATATAACTATATGTTAAGTATTGGAAAAGTGGAAATTGCTCGAACATATTATAAAGTCGCCTCAAAGTTTTCTAAAAAAAAGTTCTTAACTTATTCCATGCAAATATTTGTTTTTTTTTTGCATAAAAAAGTTTTCCTCTTGTGTACCTATTGAGCAATAGTCTAAAATGCTATGAAATGGTATATATATATATATTTATACAGCAAATTTAGTGGAAGAAGCAAGCAAATTGCTCAAATGCTTAAATTTAACCACAAAAATGTACTTACACAGCTGAAATAAAATTCAGTTACTCAATGGCAAAAACGAAAATTACTAAAAATGATATAATTTATTACCAGCAGTCATATAATTCTAAAACTAAGTTCTAATCTCTGCTTTAAAATGTATGGAATATAAAAGTTCAACTTTAAGTTTTCACTCTTTTGGAAATATCACAAAAACTTGTGAAATCGCTATCTTTTAACCAGCCTCATCTGTCTTAAACAGAGAGTAAAGAGCATAATTAGATAAAATTATACACTTGAATATAATTAAATTCGAATTATCTTCATTAGAAAAGTTTCAACGAATTAGTTTTTAATGCGTTCTGCGTACGCAGAAAAAGCGCTCATTTCCGGTTCCACTTTAGTCACATTTCAGTGTCAATATCAATTAGGCTTTGACCTTTTGTCGGAGGGCTTAAATGTAAATGTTCGCGACTTGTCCCAAACATATTGTTAGCCAAATTGAAGTAGAAAGCCGTGTTGCCTGTTAATTAGAGAGGCGGCTCTTTGGGCATTTGGATTTGATGCTGTTGGTCATAATTAACATGAACACAAATAAAGACACACACACAAACACACCAATGGCTGACATGACTAGAAGCGAGTCGTGTTATTTGTAATTAGTTTTTGCACATGTTTTCTGTACATTTTCCCTACCGCGCTGTTGTTTTTCCTGCTGGGCGCCCCGAAAAATATGCAAAACAAACCGCAATTTAACCGCAACGAATGCTGTAAAAACTTTGAGACCCAGTTGACCGTCAGCTCGTTAACGTTTATCCGTGTGGCCTATGCAAATATTTGGACAGTTTTACACACAAACACTCACACTGACACAACACTGACACAACAGTAGCTGTAGTGCGTATCTGAACACTCGCACTTGGACTTGGATGCGAGTCACGCAACTGTGGCAAGTGGCAATTTGCAATTGGACGACGTCTTGCACGCCGGCTAAGCGTCCGTGGCACGAACTTTCCCTTTCGCGAGTTGAAACGAATCTGAATCAGCGGCACAGTTGCTGCCACAGCGAACACCTGAAGGCGGCCACTTCGGCAGCTGCTTCGGTCACAAACCGACCGAATTGGATCCTTTGACTCGATTCAACTGCTGCCTGCTGCTGCTGTTGCTGCTGTTGCCTTTTGGACGCCCACTGCTTCTACTCACCGCATTTCTAATTACGGTCCGCTTGTTATTTGTCGTTGGCGGCTCTGCTGCTCTGTTGCCATTAAGAATGTAAAAAAAAAAAATGCAGAAAAAAAATAAGTAAAGTTTTAATACACGAACGAATCGCGTATTTTTCACGCAATGCTGCCAATCGGGTCATTGGGGCAGGTGGCTAAATGGCACTAACTGAAAATGGCGCCGGCTCATTAGATTAATCCCGGCAAATGAGCTTTTGATGTTGAGTGAGCTTCAATGTACTTGCAAAGCTTGTTTTTGTTTCTAATTTCACCATGCCTAAAAGCTCGCCTAAAGTTTCCAGCCAACATTTAATGATCCTCTTGATAAGCTTGCTTCTTTCTTTGTGTTTGAATAAAATTAAGCCAGAGACATTATTCTCATATATATATGTATATATATTATTTTGTTTTTTTGGTTTTGTTTGTTTTTTGTTTTTTTTTTGGTTTTTGAACAATAATTATTATTTGTAATCATTTATTATTCATCGTCATAATCATAATAATTTTCTATACAAATACATTCAATAACAACAATTTATTTTTATTATTTTCACTTTTTTACGTTTACGTCATTGTTTAATTATTTTACAATTACCATAATTATGCCAGTTGTTTTTTTTTTCATTTTCATTTCATTTATATGCCATATTATTATGTAGTATTACTATTACATTATCTCTCAATTTTATATACGATTTCCATTTGGGGCTTTGTTATTTGTTTTTAGACTTAAGTAAATCATTTCGACTGGGGCCAAGTATTTATTTTAAGGGGATCTTAACGAAAGTTTTCTCTTACGCTCATCAGTTTTAATTTGGTTTATAGTTAAAGTTTTTGCTTATCATTTTCATTTTTAATTTAAATTTCTTATTTTTTGTTTTCTCTATGTGGCTTTGATTTTGTTGTGTTGTTGTTGTTGTTGTTGTTAATTAACAAGTACAGAAGATTTCAGTTTGAGTTTTTAAAGTTTTTAGCTGTTTCTTAATAATTTCTCATTTACTAATTAAATAACAAACTTGGCTGTTTGTTGGCATCTCGAGAGTGTGTCGTGGGTGATGGGGACCCTAGGGGTGAGGTGGGGTGTTGTGGAGTGGGGTGGGGTGGGGGTGTGTGGGTTGCTAGGGTATAGGCTTATACAGAGTACTGTGCACACACATTTGAAATACTTTTTTGGTAAGAGTATTTGAAATCGTCTGCACGCGTTCGCTTTTTAAATCTTTTAATGTTTGCATTTAATTAAATTTGACATGAGTTTTTTTCTTTGCTTTTCATTTTTTTTATATTATTATTATTTATATTTTCTTATTTATATTGTGCTCGCTTTGGTGATGATATCAAATACGATACATTGAATAATTTCTCGCTTGGCACATAAATTATGTAATTTTTTTTCGTTTTGTGGCCTAAAAAGAATTTTGGTTTTAGCATTTCCCTCATTTTAAAATTTTTTCTCATACTCATTTTTATTTTTACATACATTAAATAGTTTTGTTTTTTTTTTTTGGGTTTTCTTAGTGTTTTGTAAAAAATAATTGCTACCTTGCCATAACATTTTTTTGTTTTTCATTTGTTTATTTTTTTTTGCTCGCTCAGCTGCTTTTGTTGTTGTTTTTAGCAGCTGTCCGGAGTTTACAAAATTATTGTATATACTTGTTGTTGTTTTTGTTTGATTTGGTTTTTTTTTTTCATTTTAATTATTTATAATATATTTTGGTTTTCGTGCTAATTATTTGTATTGATTTCGATTTTTTCGGTTTTTGGTATTCGGTTTCGGTTTCGTCTTCGGCTTCAAGTTTTTGATTCATTCAAATGACCTTTAACATTACGAGTATGAAATGTCCAAAATGATGCAATGGCATTTGCTCAATTGTTACTTTTGTACACAAAACTTGAATGTAAATGTTGCTGTAAAGTAATTTTATGCTTGATCCGTATTCCGTATTCCGTATTCCAGATTCCAGATTCCAGATTACGTATTCGTATTATCGTATTTATAACAATATCATTCCACCATTCAACTAGTTAGATATACGTCAATTTGGATTTCAAGTGATCCGACCATGAGACGCATTCAAAATCGACGTAATTTCAATTTCAATTTCAATTTCGCCAGCATTTCTATTCTCGTTTCTTTTGTTTTGTTTATTGTTTACATTTAAATAAATTAACATTTAATTTATTATTTAGGCATCTATTCATGTTAACTATATTATATATATCAAAAAGTTTTACAAAAGTACACAATAATTCATAACAATTTGCATATTCGCGCAATTTGTGCCAGCGGCTCTCGCTTTTGAAATGGTTTTTTTTTTTTGTTGTTGTTTGTTATTTTTTTTGTTGTGTTTTCGTCTCAGAACGTGTGTGTTTTTTACCATTTCCTTTTATTTTTAGTTGTTAAATTCCGCCTCCTCCTCCTGTTAACCCGCATTTAATTAGAAATTCACACAAAAATCGAGTGCGATTACAAATTACTCCTATGTAAATTTTCATATCTCAATTTTTGGAAAAACAACAGAAATACCAAAGAACTCTCATTAATTAATTTAAGAACCGAAACAGAACATTAAAATTCATTGCATACTTTCTTCAACAGTGTGTGAGATGTTCGTGAGAGTGACTGTGTACGTGTGTGTATTTACAAAGGCAAATAGCAGGTTTTCAGTTGTATTGGATAATTGATATGAAAATTAGGAGTGAAAGCTATTTAGCTCAGGTGGGAACGTGGAGCATAAGTTTCATTGCGAAGCTTCAAATGAATTTAGTTCAACTCCTATATGGGAAAATTACACTAGCTGAAAGTAGTTAAAAGAACAGAACATTAAAGCTTTAATAAGCTTTAATGCGCCTTCAAAGTTCATTTTAAGTTGGAAAATAATGGAAAATAGATTGTAAGTGAGAACAAGCTGCTGCTAAGGAGCGACTTTCAGCTAGTGTGCTTAGAGACTGAGTTTGTAACTAAGTTTTAGAGTTTGTTATCTACAAACAACATCTAACATACCACACTAAAAGTGCTTTTGCCACATTATAATTTGTGGTTTTTCTTAAAAGTGACATTTTTCCATTAAAGTAACGCGTCAGTTAAAAGGTCAAAGTTACCAAAGAAATCGTTGAAAATCAGGGTTCTTAGTACTGCCTGCAGTGCCTCAACCTTTACGAAAACAACAGAAAGCTAGCTAAAGAGCAAGAGGAAACAAGACCAAAAAGCGCAGAGCCGAAAAACTCTCGAGTGGTTGGTGGTGGTGCGAGTGGTTCGAGAACTTGGAAAATAAAAAACAGTGACAAAGTGAGAGAGAGAGTGAGTGAGAGAGAGAGAGAGAGAGAAAGACAGAGAGTTAAGAGTTGAGAGAGATTGGTGGTGAGGAGTGTTTACAGAGTTGAGAGTTGAGTCATGTTTTTGGTGGTACATGCTTAATTCGATAGGCAATTAGTTAATACGAAATACATCTATCATTTATTTCATTTAGTTGCTAATTATTCTCATATAATACTTAAGTGTATATCATAATGTGTTTTCTGCTTCAATTTTTTTATTGTTTGCCTATAGGTTCAATTTTCTTTCATTTTCTTTTTTCGTTTTTCTTTTTTCTGTTTTCTTTTTCATTTGTTTTGCAAGTATGTACGATTAATTGTTAATTATAAATATATATAATATATATATTTATGTTCTTTATGTTTATGTTTATGTACGCTACATAGAGTTAACTTTATTACAAAAATTATTATTATTATTTGTATGCACTATTTATATAGTAGGTATGTTGTTGTTGTTGTTGTTTGTTGCTGTTACTGCTGCTACATCTGCTTCTTCTTTATAATCATAATCATTACCAACATCAGCGTCTTCTTCTTCTTCTTCTTCTTCTTCTTCTGCTTATTCTTGTTATGTTGCGTTGCACGTTCTGTTATCTAAATGTTTACCCAGGCATTACTTTAGATGCGCCATGCCCAATCTCGACTATAATCGTATGCTTCTTCTTCTTCATACTCTGCTTCTTCTTCTTCATATTTCATATTTCATTTCTATGTTGTTTATGAACCTTATAATTTAAGTTTACTGTGCGCTTTATATTGTTTTGTTTTTATTTTTATTATTTTTTTTTTTTTTATTTTTGTTATGTTTTTTGTTGGTTATACAAAGTTCATTTTTAAAAACTAAATAAAGACAATCTTAGACACATTTTTGGTTGTTACTTGTTCTTCCTCATTTGCTTCATCCTGTTTATGTTATTATTTTACTTCTTCTATCAAATCGCCTCCTGTTTTGTGACTATGTTATAATATTTGATTTGTTTTTAAACTAATTTATGCATTAAGTAAAGTTTTTCATGTTACATTTTTGGGTTTCTTTCTTCTTTTTTTTAGGGGGATTTCCAGTTATTTTGGTTTTCAATGTCTTGAAATTGATTTGATAAGCGGTCTATATGTCAATTTGTATAGTGAAAAGTGTATGTGTGTGAGGGAGTGTGTGTGTGTGTGGGGGGGTTTCATATTATTATCAGGGAATCTTCGACTAATTGTTTATTTTATTTCGGTTTGCAGCAAGTTGTGTGTTTTTATCATTTTCATTATTGAAATTTCTTTAGTCTGGTTGTGAATTTCATGACGTGTTTGTGTTGTTATTTTTGCTGTTGGTTTTTCGTTATACTTAGCTAACCTAAAATGTTCTCGTTTTTTATCCGCCTTTATTTAAGTTAATAACTATATGTGTGTGCTTATGTACCTTTTTCACACATACATTTTCGTTAAATGTTCTTGTTTGTGGTTTTTGGTATTTGTTTATTTGTTTATTTTCGTTTTTTGTTTTTGTTTAATGTTTACCTAAAAAACCTATTTTTGTGGCAGTTGTTTTTTGTTTAATTAAATATTAATATTTGTTTCTAGTTGTAATAAAATATGCTATTTGTTGTCGTTTTTTTTTTGGTTTTTAGGTTTTAATAGAGATTTATAATTTATTTACTCTTATATTTGGTTTCTTTTGTTATTTATATTTCACTTGAAAGAGGACCATAAATATTTAAAGTGTTTTTTCCATTTCTTCTCGCTACTTTTTCATTTCATTTATCGTTTCTCCTTTAATTTCGTTTCTTTTTTTACGACTTGGCTCCAAAAAATTGCAGAAGAACAACCTGCAATTTCTTTATTACTTTATTTATTTTTTTACACTCAACGTTTTTTTGTTTTTTATTTTTTCTCTTTTGTTTTCGTTTTTAATTAGCTAGCATTACGAGTAATTTTCTAGAGTACGAAATACAATTAATGACATTTTGTTGTTCTTGTTGTTTCTTGTGTTTGTTTTTCAACTGCAAATCTCAGTAAAGAAATCTGCAATCAGTGTGAGTGTGTCTGTTTGGGTGTATGTGTGTGCGTGTGTGTGTGTGTGTGTGTGTGTGGCCGCATACGAATTGCATGCACTATAAGGCGCCATTTGAGATGATGGTTGCCGCACTGCCAACGAGCCACTTCCATCTTCGCCACCAATCGTTTATGTTGTAGTTGTAGTAGTAGAAGTAACGATAGTTTCTAGCATTCCTATTCCTATCGCTGCACTTGATTCGTATTTGTAGTTGCTGTAAGTCTCTATAGTTAATTATACGACAACGACAACGATCTTTAGACCATCCTCGCATCATCATCATCGTATCTCGCTTGCATTTTAATTTACTGCGACTGCTGCTGTTTACAAAGTATCGCACTTTCCTAAACGTATTCAATGGCCACGCCCATAGCCATGACCATGCCCACGCCCACGCCCATGCCCATGCCCACGCTCTGTCCTGTTTCTGTTCCGGTCGCTGGCTGGCAGTGTAGCTTGCAATTCCTTTTCCGCTTTCACTTCCGCTGTCGCTGCTGTCTCGCCAGCTGTCGGCGCCTTGTTGCGCCCGATGACTCTGACTTGAACTCGGATTCGGACTCGGGCTCGAACTCGAACTGGCCAACAGTTCGTGGCAGCTGGCCGGACAATCGACACGGGCAGTTGTGTTGCGGGTGCGCCCGCAGCGCTGTCGCGCCGCTCCACAGCTGCTCAGCAGACCGAGCAGGGCGCTCAGAAAGACGAGCAGCTGCGTTGGCGGCGAAGGCGCCACACCGGACGCATAATATGGTATCTCACAGCGTGTGCTCACCGATGGCACCGGCGCACAACCGCCAGACAGCGCCAACTCCGGCATATCGCTGCCCTCATCATCGTCGTAGTAATAGACGCTGTCGTGGCGCGCATAATATGGCAGACGCTCCAGCAACTCAGCCCCGGCCGACAACGCTTGGCTGACGTTCCTCAGCGCCACCGAGACGCTGGCAGCACGCGCATGTTCCCCCGGCGGCGAGCTCATCGTCAGCGTTATGTTGTGCACCCGGCGACCGGTCGAGCTGCTGTTGTTGCCGCTGCTATTGCCCGCGGCTGTGGTTGCAAACTCCTGGCAGATGGTGCAGATGCCGTCAATGGGGCCGTTGCAGTAACTGTAGCAGCAGTCGTTGGGGCCATAGCTGGACTTCTTCAGCTGCTCGCCGGTCTCGGGTATGTTTTGATCTGCAACGTAAAATGTGCGTAAAACAATATGAGTTTTGAGAATAACATTTAGCGTTGTTGTTGCTAGCTGATGTCATTTCATTCGCATTGCTCTTTGCTTCATTGGTGGTCTGCCAATATTAATCTAACCGCCGACTGTATCTGTTTCGAGTGCCACTCACCTAGGCATACAAATGTCGGCTCGCCGGCATATTGGGTGGGCAGCGCTGGGGCGCGATCGGCGGGCAGCAGATAGGGGCACTTTTGTTCCACTGTTTGGCACACACTCAGGCAGGGTCGAATGCGGCGGCGCTTACGGAACTCTGCCTTGCGTGTTGATCTATGGACAGCAAAGAATACCACATTTAAAAATATATAAAACGCATTCAATTCTCATCGAATTAATACTGTTACCTCTTTTGTAGTTTTGATATCACTGGATCCGCTGCGCTGGGATCCGCATTATTGGCAGTCGATATGAAATTATTGAATTGTTGCTGGGCACTTGCTCCTCTGCTATTGTTATTTCTGTTGCTGTTGCTGTTGCTGTTGCTGTTGTGGGGTTGGGCATTCACGTGGAGTTGAGAGTGGAATTGGGTTTGCGATTGGATTGGGGATTGATGCTGGCCAATGCCAACGGCATCGTAGAACGCCTGAGCCACATTGGCAACATTCCGATTCGCGCTGGCATTTGGATTTTTGTTTTGTGGCTCGTTGTGGTGGGGCTCATTGTTCTCGTCATGCTGTTGATTAATCTGGCGCTCGTTCCTGTTATTGCCGTTATTTGATTTATTGTTATTGCTGATTAATTTCTGAGATTTATGCTTGCTGCCACCCGTACCATCAGCCGTGCCACCAACAGCTTCACTCGCACCCACACCCCCAACCCCACCTTCGGTGCCTGCATTATTTCGCGCAGCGCGTTTACTTTTGCTGGCGGCCGCTGCCGGCTTTGCAGCAACAGAAGCTGCCCCTCGTGTGGCGAGGTCATCGGCTGGCGTTGCATTAACATCCTGGGGCTCGGCATAATACGGCACCAGTGTGCTGCAGACCCAGCGGCGATAAGCTTCCTGCAAATACAATATACACAATACATTTCAAATGGATGACAGATACACAGTCGCAGACATCCAAGGGGCAAGCACAAAATAGCGCCAGTTGGAGGCAGTTTGTTAGTTGCTCCAAGCTATTTAAATAATATATTTATACACATATGCCTTGAAAAAATAAAGTAAGCATCTTGAGCGTGATTCGATGTTAGTGCTTAGAAAGTTAAATAAAGTCAGAAATGAGCTCAACATTCGAACATTCGAAAGCTGCAGGACAAATTGTAAAAGCTGAACTGAATCACTTCAATTTTTAAGCTAAAATTGCAGCCAAACGATTATTTTCACTGTTCATAACTGCTCTGCAAGCATAATCTTAAATTATACTTGTGTTCAGCTTATGTGCTTCGATCGGTTACAATCGGCTCTGCATGCTAAAAGCACTGAATTTCTAATCGCATGAGTTATGCCACAAGTAATTTTATCCCATTCGATTTATCATTGCGCCACTGCTGCCCCACCGAGCCGGGGCAGGATGGGGACACCTATTTCGGCTTCGACTGCGAACACAACAACGACTGTCTTCGTTGAGTGTGTCGCCCAATGCCTATACGTGATTTGTTGATGCATCTGTGTGTGAGTGTCTGAGAAATAGAGAGTGTGTCTGCTGCTCACACACTGCATACAACTGCATACTTTTGATGCGAACACTTCGAAAGGGGTTAATGGGTAGGTGGCGATGGCTGAAAGTTAAATTCAATTATTGCTGTGTTTGTTTTCGGGCCGCAATAATTGCCATAATCGATTTAGGCAATCAACGTGGCATTTGCTTGCACTTTGCAACATTTCGTTGCACTTCGGCCAATCAAGTAGCAGCTCAAATATTTGCCTTGAGGCAGCTTCTAAATATTTTTACCTGCCACCGAGCCAACTAAAGTGGCATGACTTTGTGCAGGTCAAGTGGATACGTCATATGCATATAAGAATTGCAGGACGCACAGCATTTGATAGCCATTGATGACAATCAAATTGAATTTGCGAGCAGTGCCTAACTCCATTTGCACTACAAGAGGAATATGAAAAAGGAAACTGCACAACTTTATTCCGATGCCATTTGCTTTGCTGACACACCCAATAACACCATCTAAAATGGAAAATGTTGGGTAAAGTATAAAATTTGTTTACCAATACAAAAAAATGGAATAAAATATTCAAATGCTCAAATGCATATTAGAAAATAAATAAATATAAAAATATTCAACTGCTGCATGTATTTTTTAGGCAACACAGAATCTGCTGACAAATCAAAGTGCAGTCATGCAGCATTCAATAAAAGGGATTGCTTGAAATATAGGTAAAATAAAACTGAGACTCGTATATTGGTACACAGCCAAAGATATTTCCTTCTGAATTCCCAAATTAAAATGCAACAGCTTTGGTATTCTGTATTTACCTTATTTTTGAACGTAAATGTTAAATTTGTAATGTTCGAGGAAATATTTTCTTAAGGCGCTCAAAGTATGCTCAAATAATATTTGATTGGAATCAAACACGATGAATCTAATCAAAACACGTTTTGTATAGAACAGTAAATCACAATGCAAGAATTTCAAATTCTGAATTTAAATTTGTTAAACTCAAACAACTGCTTTGCTGCTTCTGGAAAATCAGTTGACACACGAACTAAAATGCAGAAACAGCGAAAACAATGCACAGCCAGGAGACACACCTGAAATGTGAATACGAAACAATATATATGACGTGGTGCACACATTCTTTGGGGAAAAGCAGCTGCCACAACTTGGAAAGTAAGAAAGTATGCAAGGTAAGTGAGGAGGGGGAGCAGAAGGGCTTTCTTATCTAGACATGACCGTAAAGAGACAAGACACAAGATTATTATTTAATTACAAAAAGTATTTTTCAAAAATGAAAAATGGAAATAGAGAAAAAGCAGCGATGCGAAAGCAGGAGCCACTTGAGGTGGAACGTGGGAGGGGCGTGTTGCAAGTCACAACTCAATTAGCGGCATGCAGGGCGAGTCAAATGCAAGACTTAATTAGAGGTAGGTAAAAACTACACAGCTCGCTATAAACAACTGAGCGAGCAGCTGAAATGCAACTAAAACGAATTTTAACCTTTTTATTGAAAGTCAAAAGTTTAAATGGGCTGTGCCAGAAAGCCAACTGAGTAGCACAAGGCCTAAGGCATTAAGTAGATAAGCACAGTTCGCACACATGCAGTATATATATATATATATATATATGTTTATATGTGTATTTATATATATATGTGTAGCTTGAAGAGTATATGTTGCCCCATCGGGCCCACTTTTGACTCGGGCAAATCCATTTGCCAGGCGCAAACGCCATTCACTTTCAGCTCTACAGACACCGCAGACACCCTTTTCCCTCCATTGCCCTGCTCCGCCTGCCCACAACGCAACCAACTGACTGTCGACACTCGGTGGTTGGGTGGTTTCCCTGTTTTTGGCTGCCTACGTCAGAATTTCGTTTTCGTCCATTACTTTGACATGCACATGCACAGAACGAATTGGACAAATGAACTGAGGGGACGGACAGTTGGGCGGGGGGTTTAATTCGTGACCGGGACACCAAGCTATGTGGTGAATTGATGCGAATCCCGTTACTCAACCAGCCCACTCTCAGCACGCTTGTCCCCACTTCAGCCCTTGCCAGTACGCGTGTGATTTGCCGTGTGGATTCTGCATGCCAAACATGCACGTTATGGAAGCAGGAGCAGGAGGGCTGGGGATGGGGGCGTGACAGTGTGACTGGCGAATAGGTGAAGGGAGATGCTGCAAAATAGTATTGTAAAATTCAATACTTTGGCAATGATGCGTGTGGCGACTTTTGTGAGCAAATTGTTCCATGCCACATGCCATCACGCTTGGCACAAATTGAACGATTGTGCAATTAATCAATTAAAATGTTGGCATTTTTATATGTTTAAAAGAAAAATATGAGAAAATCACACAAGTTAAGGCTCCTCAATCTATTGTAATCTGAACTTATTAATTAATAGTTATTTTTAGCAGCATATAATTGAAAGTATATATGACAATTCTAATTCTAAGAGAATCTTACTCTGCGTCTAGCCCACTCAGAATATGTCATGGCTTTGGGACAATCGTTGCAATGGGTTTATATTTTGTCTAAGGACAGACAGCTGAGAACAAAGAAGTGGAAAAATCTTTTCGACTGGCCGCAGCCATTGACCGGGAGACAAATAAGTGAAATTCTATTTTCAAAAATATACTACAACACACACACACACACACACAAAGCCACCCTAAGTCACACAGACATAAAAGTTAATGGACGGTCAGAAGAATTGCCTTTATATTTGGCAAATCAAGCAGACATTGTGGCAGCGAGATTTACGGCTTCAAATACCAAAACACCGAACAGCAAACACCAAACACCGACTAACTATCATAATTTCATGTGCCATTGAACTGCTCCGAGGATAAACAAAGCAACAAAGTCTCGACTCGGTCTCAAAGTGTGGGCAGTATGCCGTATACGAAGTATGTAATAAAAATATATAAATAATTTGTTTCAACGAATCGACGCGCACGTTTTAGTGGCCCCAAATGACCCAGGGGGCCATTCACTGTTGATTTTTGTGTTTGGCACCGTGCCACAAGAAGCGGGACAGATTTTGCAAAGCCAAGCATTGAATGTATGCCAAAAAGCACATGCAGGGCATTAACTTAACTTTATCATGCACAAGTATACAGTATCGGATTTGTCAGCCTTAACTGCATCGAAAGTATTATTTCTTATGGCTTTGCCATTGCTATATGCCAAGCCGATTAGTTGGGCAAACAATGCTTAAACTGTTTGAGCATCAAACTCATTTTATGCACAAATTGATTTGCAAAGTTGCATATTAGTTTTCATTGCTTGGGTTGTAAGAAAATCTTTTCAATTTTCGTGAGCTTTGTGCACATCAAACTAATTTCCATTTTCTCAGCTTTTGTTCGCTGTAATTGAAGGCTGCATTGTTGATGCCTGCTGGTCAGTGTAAACACAACGACCATGCACAACATAATCAACTTTGTTTGCTTTGCATGAATCAGCCAGCTAGCCAACAACTCCCTGAAACTCTCTGTGCTCCATAAGCAAAGATCTCACTTCGTCGGTACGCATTGGGGTTCAAGTAATGCCTTCGGCATTGGCCCTCAATTGGACTGGAAGCATAAATATTTTATGGATTCCCAAGCGCACTCACTTCAGCTACAATTTGGTTTCGCAATCGCAGCAGCACATGCCGTCCAAATGACCCAACGTAAAGTGGTCAATGCCTGGCGGACCGAGGGGGGGTCAGCTGTTAAAGATTTGACGAGCAATTTTAATACACTTTCACTACAGACTTGGGGTCAGCGGCTGCATGGAGCCGCTACGTGACGAAATTGGTCAAAGATTTGGCACACTACGAAACACCATATGCAGTATTTGTAATATAGTAACATCTACTGCGATGTATGTAATGTAATTGATATAGTGCACATACACACACGTACAAGTCGGTCGTATGTATGCAAATCAGTTATGATTTGATTTGTACGATTGCAGTAACTTTTTGGTTACATCACAGCTTTACAGCTGCGTTCACTGCTTGACTCTATATACGTTGATGTATGCATATATTTATATATTTTTGCCAAGCAATTTGCATAACGGTGTACGTGTGTGTTCGTTTGTATGTATAATAAAAGCGAGTTTTTGCGCGCAGCCAGACAAATTGTGCTTGCTGCCCGTAAAAGTATGCTATATTTTTGTGTTGCTTTCGTTTTCTTGTTTGTTGTGCATGCAACTCATAAATAATAATAGAAAATAATAAACGTTGATTTGAAAAATGTTAATAAATTAATTTTAATTGCTGGTTTTCTGATAACGACATATATTTAAAGTCAAATGCTGTCAATTTATTTAGAAACTTTGATTAGAAACTAGAGGATAATAAATAATCATAAGCTGAAATATAAAACCTAATATAAAATCAAAAATATTGTCGCTAAAACTATTTATCAATTTTAATAATTTTTAATTAAACTTTAGAAAATTTAAATAAAATTAAAACAATTGGAAAATTAACCGCTTATCGCTTACCCGATTTAACACAAAATTTAATCCCTTTCAAAACGAATTTGCCTTGTTCCAATTGTTGGACATTGTTGAATAAATTTTTTGGCAATTTTGCACAAAACCCAATTAAAAACCAAATGAGAATACTAAATATGTGCAAAATCTTGCTTATATCACATTTGAACTTAAGTACACATCGTTATTTATGAATGTGCTAGTTGTGGGTCGGATGAGTGCACACATTCATATAACTGATGGATATATACGGCATGCATAAATTCCAACACTTGCCCCGACAACATATCCGTCATAAACACAAAACTGGAAATGAGGGACAAACAAAACACACAAACACACACACAAAAACATTAAATTTTCACTTAAAAATGCAAATTTGACCGAGCGCGTTACAAAAAACCAACCAAAAAAAACCCAGAACAAAATTAAAACTGCCAGTGTGTGTTTGTGTGTGTGTGTGTGTGTTGGGTACATTAACAAAGCGCATAAAAATACAAGTAGAGCAAGGCATCAGGGCCAGACAGGACGCAAGTAAAGCACTCGTTTTTTCCGGTTTGACATTTTAAATTACGCTTTCAGCTGCAAATAACAAAATGGGCCACCAGAATTGTTTCCATACCTAAAGTAAGAGCAATTTGCAAGTAAATTTGTCCACTGATTAGACAGATTTACGGGACAATTATTGACCCAAACCGTTTGCTATGCAAGAATTTATGTAAACAAATTAATGACAATTAGGTCCGCAAACTGCAGCTGAGCACGACACTTTACTGGCCACCTTTTAAAGCCGGTTCGCAGCTTAACAAGTTGGCACTTTGAGTGCGGGGATTTTGTGGCTTTAAAATTTTTGTACAGCACACGCTCTGCGTCGCGTCCGAGTTGCACTCGAGTGCACGTAGCGGGCAACAGGATGAAGGGGCACACAGTACTCGACAAGGAAAACGAAGGTAACACGTGACCGTGTGGCAAACAAAACAAACGAGGCAATGAACCAGTATCCGCAATGTGCTTGCAACGCTTGCCTCGTTGCATGCTGCAAAACAAAAATAAAAAAATAAAAAATGGCTGAACGTAAGAAGAAAAAACACACTGAGAACGACTGAGTATGGTTTGTAAAATAGAAGTTTATCCTTGGACCAAAAGCATTACTTAAGTGTGGGTGTGCATGTGTGTGTGTGTGTGTGTGTGTGCTTGTGCTTATATTTATGTGCTTATGTGTGCTTGAGTGTGTGTGTATATGTATTGGCTGTGCCAGCACTTATTGCTATAGCCAATGCGACAACACGTGCCACAGTTGGTCAAGTGCGCTGCAGCCAACTACTGCTGTGGTGGTTTGTTAACCAGCACACACACACGCACACACACACATACATATACATAGATGGAGATAGCGAGAGAGGGAGACAGGGGGCAGCTGGAACGCATCAAAGTTGCGTTCGTGCTGTAATTGTATGGCTCGAAAAGAGCTTCAAATTGTCTGCTTGGCTGTTACCAACTTGACTTGACTTGACGTGGCCAATACTATTAGGGCGTAAATCGAAACCAGTAGATTCCATTTATTACAGACTCTAGCTAAAAAGTAGCTAATGCCAGTTGCGTGCCCTTGATGAAAGGCAGATGACAGAATAACAGCCGGAGCCACGTGAAGCAGCTGAGATTCAAAGTGTTTCCTACTGATAGATGCGAGAATTGCAATCACTTGGCAAAGCAAGTCAAGATAATTAAGAGCAATGAGAAATAAAGAAGAACAAATGCAGTCGATTTTCCTTTCTAAAACAAGTGGATACTCAATTGGTTTCCAATGGATTTCAAGGCTTAACAAAGTCCTTAATCAATCAGATCTTGACGCGCAAACTAAGCGTATCATTCAGAAATGAGTTCTGCTATTTTTTTAAAGTTCAACTTAAGATGGATTCACGCTTTGGAAACTATAGGTGAGTCTAAGAGCGAACTTTATGCTTATCCACAAAATATGCCAGTTGCCATATTTCCTCTTCTTTAATCTGAAACCTTTTGAGAACTGTTGTAAAATTTGCTTAAACATTTTCCACTGCCTTGCGATTAAATCCATACTTGTTGTCCATGTAGGTGTACAATTAAACATTTGACATCATTTGACAGCGACAACTTTGTGCACATTTGCGTTAAATACGTGCCATAAAAATACGAAATTGTTGCAACAACTTTGTCTGTGTGTACCGCCAAGGGGCAGCAGCAGCAGCAGCAACACAGATATGCGCCACAAAGGGCCATTAACTGGGCCAAGCGCATTGTTGCTAAAACCACAGACCATTTTTAATAGGGACTGCGAAGATAGGATGAAAGAGCCACAAGATGGTTGACCCGATCCGATTAAAGGGGATCTCAGATGCGTTCAGCTCAGTGCAAAGGCCACGTAAATCAGCCAGAAAAAGTGCGATAAGCCAAATTCATAACAATTCATTACGGCATTGCTAGGCAGCAATCGAATTGTTGTGGCAGTCAAGCGCAATTGATTTGCATTTACTGTTGAGTTGCAAGGCGGCAACAAGAGCAACGCTCAAATTTTAATTAAGCTGGCATGCAACAAAGAGAGAGAGAGAGAGAGAGAGAGAGAAGGCGAGGCAGAGATAGAGTCTGAAATATCATCAGCTGCATAATTGAAATGCCACATTAATTTTGCAGGCAACAGCATTGAAATGAGCCACAGATTCGCAGTTGCTGCTACAGCCAACATATGCGTTCCAACTGCACACAACATGCTCCACACATTCTCTATCTCTCTCTTTCTCTCTCTCTCTCTCGCTCACTCTGTCTCTCCATGTCAGTGATGAGTGCCCCGCAGCTCTGTTTAAAGCTGGGCGCCACAGCCTGAGGCACAGCTCGCACATTGTCAAATCGCAGACGCCTTCACCGTCAGTCAGCGTCCTCGTTGTCCTTGTCGTCCCCATCGCTACACACAATGGCGTCGCATGCAAGGGAAACGCGCAGACAAACAAGGAGCTGCCATGGGGCTGTAGGGGTTAGGACTGCGGTTGTGGGTGCGGCTATCAGTAGCGCTTGACTGATTCAGACAGCCGGACGGAAACTGCAAAATAAACTAAACACTGCATTTATGCAAATAAATAGAAATGTGTGCGATATATGTAAATAGATGATACATCTATGCCATAACAAAGGGAAAAATACCATTGTGGAAAAGATGAAGACACATTTATGACTAAAGCGGAGAATAAACCGAGAGACCGTTGAGCAGAGGAAAAACTATTGAACTATTAAGCTTATGATAAATGGTGCCCGACCAATACCAAATAGATTCTTGAATACTTTTTGATAAATAATATATACATATATATATATTTATATATGAATAGTTTTACAGTTTGCTTTAAATATGAAAAGTGTGTGATTAGCTGCAATGTAGTCAATTTGATGTAGATTCTTGCATGGTTTTTTATATGCATTGTTGTGATTCTCAAGACGTTGCCACAAAAGTGTGATTAGATTCAATGTTCATTAAGTTTATGCAAATTTGGTTTGGTTTGTTCGCACCATTTGCTTGCAGCTGATATTTATCAATGGCGTGTGAGTCATTCACAACTCATTACATGCACTCACACACTCAAAGATAGGCAGACAAAGCCAAAAGTATGAATGACACTAATACGCAGTTACAGTTACGCACACACACAGATACACAGACACGGGGCAGACAGACAGAGAGACACATATGACGTCAGCCTATGCATAAGATAGACAACAACAACAACAACAACCACTACAACAACTACAACAATAACAATAACAGCCAGCGAGAGCATTTAAACTTCAAGTGAGGGACAACAACAAAGGCGTCAACGATGGAGACAATCGCCGGCACTTGAGTGTTTCGCCAGTAATTCGTTTGCCTTTGTTGCTGTAATCGCTACAGCACTTCACCACCTCCAACCACCTCCACTCCCCCCCCTTAGCGTAGTCAACAGTTAACAGTGTTTTCTACCCATTTCCACCATCTCCGCATTTAAGCATTTTTGGGTTCATTCCGGGTTGTTCTGCCAAAGTTCGTTTCAGTTTGCTTCGGTTTGGTTTTCACTTTTCCAACTGTTCACTAGCTTTGTCCTTTTGTCTCGCCTGTCATTATATAAGGCAAAAGACAGCAAGCGAGAGAGATGCACACAAAATTAGGCAAACAGAGAGAGAGAGCGAGAGAGAGAGAGAGAGAGAGAGAGCGAGCAAGCTTGAGCGAGAGCGTAAATTTAAATAAATGCTTTGAAGCACACTAAAAGTGATTTATCTTTGTCGATTGTGGATTACGAACATGTTTTCCAAAACATTTTTCATATTGTCCCAGCTTGAGTGTAGCTGTGTGTGTGTGTGTGTGTGTGTGTGAAAGTGTGTTTGTGTGTGTGATTGCGTTACTGCTGCTGCGTTGACTGACAAGTCTTTGTACAAACAGCAGCAGCAGCAGCAGCATCGGCGGCGGCGGCAGCGGCAGCGGCAGCAGCTGCCTGAAACACTTTGGTTCAGCTACCCTTTGCCCCAGCTGCCCAGCGGCAAAGCAAAGCATGAAAAATGCCCTGAAATTACCATTACTTTGAGGCTAATTAATTGCAACTTCTCGTCGAACGCTTCTGTATTTAGTTAGGCCTTTAAAGATTAGCTCTTTCGCAGCTCTCGGCACAAGCCACTACAAATACACAGTTTCCATAAGCATAAAATACACACTAAATTGACATTTTTTCCATTTATTATTTTAGTTTAAGATTTGTAATTATTTAATTCAATAGCTGCAGGCAAACTTACGTGTCGCTATTAACCCCTATTATTGGCTTTCCTGTCTATTAACTCGATTCACATTCGCATTGTATCGCATTTCGTTCCAACTGGGCTATGGGATATGTGTCTGTATGTCTGCCTGTCCGCCAGTCCCTGTGTCTCCTTTGTCTGTGTGTCCTGTTCATCAGGTTTCGTTTTATTGATTAATCGTCTGGTGGTGCTGCGGCTGTGGTTGCTGCTGTTGTTGCTGCTGCTGCTGCTGCTGCCATTGTTGTTGGTGTTGCTGTTGTTGTTGGTGTTGCTGTTGCTGTTGCCGTTGCTGCTGTTTCACATTAGCAGCATTTGCTGCACTGCGCCATAACTAACAAAGTCTTTTGTCTATTTTCATCCTCCTTCATTTTCCCCTGGCCCTCGGCCATGGCCAATGCTCATTTCCATTGTTGTTGTGTTTGCTAATGCTTATTCGCATTCGCATTCGCATTCGCATTCACATTTTTATTTTCATTTGCATGCGACCAGTGGCATTGGCGGCAACGGAAGCGGCCCACGCAACGTATACGCAATTTAGCTGCTTGTCGCCTTGTCGAACAGAGATCTAATGTTCCATTCCCATACCGTTACCCATTCCCATTCCCATTCCCATTCCTATTCCTATTCCCATTCTCATGCTCGTTTCCAATCCCATTGCCATTTCCATTCAGTAAACGTGCCGAGCGTCGCCCACGCAAAAGTCGATAAATTATTAGATTGTAAATAAAGCGAACGAAGACACACTGAAAGTATCCGAGGGAGGAGTGCGGGGTATCGGGGTGAAAGGTAGCAGCAACTGCTGATGCTGATGCTGATGTTGATGGCAAAAAACTGGCGTAAAAGAAAAAGATTATTGGGAACCGCAGCAAAGTTTTCCTTCGCCCACAGCCAGCCGGCGCACATGTGTCCAAAAAACCACAGAGCAAAAAAGGCATGAAAAAGAAGCTGGAGCATTGAAAAACACACTAGATAGGCTGGCAGGCAGCGCGGGCGGGGGCGCAGAGTGCAGAGGTAAAGCTTTACAAAGCGGCAATAGTTGTGGACTTGTGTGTGTGCGTGCGTGTGTGTGTGTGTGTGCGTCAGCTGTCGCCTGTTCTGGACAACAACATCAACGACAAGAGCCTAAGCAATATTCATGCTTTCGTGTGTGTGAGTGTGTGTGTGTGAGTGTGTGCATGTGTGTTGATATAAGTGAGAATGCGTGTAAAGTGTGTGTAATCAATCATTTATGAAATTACGCTACTTCCGCTTTTGACAATTTTCCTTTCAACGCCCCCGAAAACCCTGCAACGCCCACACAACCACCCACCCCACCCACATCCCCAACGCGTCAACCCCAACCACTAAAGCCTCACAACGTATCAGCGATGACGTAAGTGTCTTTGTAATACGTAAAATGCAAATTCACACACATGCCCAGGACGCATGTGTTTCTGTGTGTGTGTCTCAAAATCTTCGATGAGGAATAGATTATGATGATGCCCAGCAACAAAATGCGATAAAAAGAATAAAGTTTTGGGCTGCAAATAAATGAATATAAAAAGAGACCACACGCAGCGGCAGTTGAGAAAGTGTGAAAAGAGGCTCTGACTTGGGGCAGGTATAGAAACATACAGAAATATACACACAGATATATATATATATATACATATATATAACCTTGAACCCACTCGTTTGAACTCAAGTTAAGAATGAATGTAAAAACAGGCCAGCTTAAAAAGAATCTGCTTTAGTGAAAAACTTTTGGAAGATGAGCCAAACCATTCACAAGAAAGTCACAGGAAACCATGTGAAAATGTCATAACAAAGGTGCTAGCAATATAAAAAGCAATGTAAGATCAAATTTTGTGAAAATGACTGGATTCGAGCTAGCCCATGTTGGCTATAAAAACTGAAGGAAACAAAACTCTTGCTTTGATTAGATTTCTATTTAACGAAACTAGCGAAACAAATTGTAATTGAATCGCTATAAAATATGTAATAATAAAAAAAACAACATTTATTTGTTGCTAGCCTCGACGGAAGCTAGGAAAATTTGTAAATTTCAATTGTGCTTTTGAGCATAGTTCTGACATTCCTCACAAATATCATTTACTTGGCTAAAAAAATCATAGCAGATAAAACCTTGAATGGAATTCGACAGTGGAAAACAAAAAACATGCACATAACTTTTAATTCAATTGGGCTGCCAAAATAGTTTTGCTAATGTACCAACCCTTAAAAGTTTCAACGCCCCCAAGTAACCAGCTGCGGCCCCCAAAGGTATGCAATATGAAATTAATGTGTGGCTTGGATGTTTTTCTGGCTTGGCCCAAGCAACGCTTTAGCCAGCTTCTATGCCCATCAACTAATTTGCGTTTGTTTGACCATCAAAAGACTCGTAACCCAAATATGAAAACTGGTTAGAGGTGTGCTACTCTGTGTGTGTGTGTGTGTGTGTGAGGTTGAGTGTATGTGTGGTGGGTGGGTGTGGGTGCTAGCTGCCACTCTGTTGACTGTTTCGGTCCCTGCGGTTCGGCCACAATGTCAGCCAAGAGTCCTTTTGACTAATTAGACGACTTGCGGTGAACGTAATCATAAATACACACAGCTGTAATTATGATATGAGGCCGACGAGCAACAACAACAACAACAACAACCACAACATCGATAAGACACACATATATGTGTATGTAATTGTATATGTAGGCAACTGACTGAGCTGTCGAGTTAATTAATTTAAAACTGGCCGAAACTGCAGAGCCTCAAGGAGGCCTACAAGCTCGCGTCTCGGCCATGTGCAAAGCTGACTGGAAGCCAAAATGCGAGGGCTGTAGTCGAAACACTTTTTTTTTATATTATTTGTTTTGTTGTACTTTCTATTTTTTTCTAGATGCTCTTCGGGTTTTCTTTTTGGAAGCTGTGGCAGGCGCTGAATGTGGAGCAGTGGCGCAGAGCGCGCGCAGTTCATAATTTCAAAAACTAGCGACTGGAAATGTCGAAGGCACAGCTTTTTTTGAATCACTTTGCAAAACAGCATTCAATCATATTTTAACTATAGCAGCTAATCAAAGTAATGAAATCAAAACATTGCAATAAATTGCATTTATTTGTTTATTTTTTGTTTCAGTAACATTGGCAGTCGCTAAAAATGGGCATAAAAAAAGTGCCATGGCAAACTTATATAAACTGCGGAAAAATTGCAGAACAGAAAAGTGTTTCGTGTCATGTGAGAGCGGCGCTGAATAGCGAAGAGACACTGAGAGAGAGAGAGAGAGAGAGAGAGAGCGAGAGTGAGAGCGAGAGAGAATGTGGGAGAGAATCGTTAGTAGTATTAAGCAGCTGACTACGTGCTCTCTCCCTCTCTCTCTCTCCCTCTCTTTCTCTCTCGCTTTCCGACGCTCTCTCGTTTTCTTGCTCTCTTCTCATCACCTGATTTCCACAGCAGACGCGTTTCGAACTAGAAACATGTTAAGGCTGCTACTCCTGCTGTAAGACCCAATTGGGGAGGGGGTGTGTGGTAGGGGGGCATAGGGTGGCAGGGTGTTAGTTGCGTGTCTGCAGCAGGTTCCACCCGCTGGCTGATAGCCTGCTGCCGTTGTTGTTGTTGTTCTTGTTGTTGCTCTTATTGTGCAAGCATTTAAATGTGTGCCAGCTGCACACACACCGGGCGTATGCGTAATTTAAATTTAAATTCGTGAGTGTGTGTGTGAATGTGTGTTGTTGCGTTGTTGTTACTACTGCCGCTGCTGCTGCTGCTTAGCTAGCTGCCTCAAGTTTTACTTAATCAGCAACGCAATTCACATTCGCTTGCAACCTGTTTTTTAGACTCGGCCCCATTCACGAGTTTGTTTTCTATTTTCATTTTCTTTTTTGCTTTGCCCGAGCAAAGCTTTTCCTTTTATGCCCCTGTGGCCCGTTTGCTGTTCAGTTGTGGCGCTCATTAGCGGTCGCATTGTTACGCAGCCCCTGAACAAGCGCCACCCTCTTACCCAACCTCAGCCCACCCCTTGGCATGAGAAGTGCACATTGACATCGTTATAACAACTGCAGCAGTTGGTCAGCTGCTTGTTGAAAGTTGTTTAAAGGCTCGCAGCAAATAATTGGCAATTACACGCACACACACACACACACACGCACTCACACAGGCCAATGGCCATCAAATATGCAGTCAAATGTTTGCACAGACATTGAAATATGTGACAGCAGCAACAGAAGCAGCAGCGGCAGCTTTACAGTTGCCTCAGTTGTCAGTTGGCGACCTCTAAGTGCCACAAATTAACCGCAACGCGTTGCTTTTTCACTTACCCAAATACCCTCCCCCTACACCCATCCCTTGCGCACTCCCCCGTCGCTGCACCCCTCTTTGAGCTCTCAGCGCTGATAATTACGCGCAGAAATATAAAACCCAAGGGCCGAGGGCTGAACGGGAGGAAGGGAGGGTTTTCACTTTTTGGACGACTGCTGTGCGCGGATTTCTGAAGTGGGCGCAGCTGCTGCTGCTGCTGTCGCTGGACTTGGGACTTGGGATGCAAAGGCACGCCTCATTCCGCTAGTTTAAAGCAGTCGCGAGAGGCGACATCAATAATTAATGAGCAGCTAAAAATGTCACGCAGCGTTCTTGCCGCACGGAAGTGTTGCGAACCTAGCTAGGATTTAGCTTCAGATGAGAGTTTACACTGGGCAAAATTGTGCACTAACAGCAACAACAACAACAAGAACAGCAGCCAGAGCCATTAGCTTGTTATATCCAATGAATAGCAGAGAGCAGTAAGACAGTGGCGTTAGCTGCCATTGCTTATATTCCGGCTTATTAAATTTGGTAAAGAATTCCTCAAATAATTAAGCCAATTAAATTTAGTTTGCTATTTTGTAAGAATATTGAATGTGATGAGTAAGGAAACGGCAATTGTAGATATGAAAAAATCAAGGAAAAATCCAGAAATTCAGCTAAGTACAAAAGGTATTACTAAGCACACAAGTATAAAAAAATAGCTTGATCTTAAATCTGCACAAATAGCTGCGTATATTTATAGGGTAGCAAACAGTTGAATACTCGATGCTTGCAACACTTTCGCTTGTTTTCATTTGTCTTGTAGGGTTGCGGCTATGGCGTTTGGGGCTTTCGGCTTGGGGCATGGCATATTTTGGGGTTAACGGGCTGAATTTAAATGAGAGGTTGAGTTGAGTTGAGTTGAGCTGGGCTGCGCTGCGCTGCGCTCCGCTGTGGCAAGGGTTGCCCACCCATTGCCCAGTATTTAATTAAAGAATGATGTAATGCGAGCGCGTGTCAAGTGAATACACAGACAAAGACACAGACACAGACAGAGAATGAGACGCGGAAGAAATCGCAAGAGCTCTAGAGATTTGAGTACAGAAGAACTTGCAATTACTCTGCTGAGACTTTTCACAAAAGTCGAAAGTAAGATACAAAGTCGGTGAACAATTGAATATTCTAGATAAGCACGGCAGGCAGAGAATTTGAAGCCACACTCGAGAGTCTTACAGACGCTCTCAAATTAAAATGATATTTCTATTATGCAACCAATAAATATTGCTACTACTTACCTTGCAGTCATCACACTGATTGACCAGCGAATACACCTGCCGGCAATCGAAGCGAAAGAGTATCTCGGCCAGTTCGCAGGTGATGCGATTTGCCAGCGCATCCACATCGAGGAGATCGCTGAGCAGGTGAATGCAGTCATCGCGTTTGGAGAGTGTTGCATTCAGCGCCAGTGTGTGCAACGCACTGAACACGCTACGCTCACAGCAATGGCGCAGGCGCAGTGTGCGCAAACGCGCCAGCAGCTGTCCAGGCGACCGCAGGCCGCACAAATGCTGTGGACTCGTCTCGGCCGCATCGCCCAGGTAATCAAGGCACTGTTGTTGTTGCTGCTGTGGTGGTTGTTGCTGTTTCTGTTGCTGTTGCTGTTGTTCGTTGGCGCTATGTTGTGCGTGTGTCTGCAGATGGCTGTAGAGCAACGTTGGCTTTGACTGATCCTCCAGCTCATCCATATCATTGCTGCTGGCCGTGGCTGACAGTGTGGAGGCCTCGGGCAGGCCATCCTGCTCGGTTGTTGCTGCTGCTGCTGCTACTGCAGGCTCCGTTGGTGCATTGGCAACAGCATCTTGCATCTCCCATTGCCTATCGCGTCGCACTCGAGACATGGCCTTATAGTTATTGTTGCTGTTGCTGTGGCTTAAACGCGTATGCGGCGACTTATAGTTAATCGTATTTGCATTTATGAAATACTTGAGTTTATTATCGGTGCGCGCCTCAGCGCTGCTATCCGTCGGCTGCTGTTCGGCACAGGAACGCGGACAGATTGGCGGGCCAGGTCCCTCATCGACCCAGGCCATGGGCAGTGTGCCAGCCGAGCACTGACCCTAAAAATGAATAGAAGTGAAAACAGGCATGTTAATAAAAAGTTATGAATGCAATATTCATCCATTCATTTTATATTAATATCTGTAGACCTGACGGGAACCCCATGCGTAAGATGCTTGGCTCATACCCCGTCGAGGTAATAAAAACCAATGATGTTCCTTAATTAAACCCACATTGCAAACGAGAAGTTGCCACCCGCATTTCCGAAAGATAATGTTTTTCATTATATTTTAACTATAATTTTCTGCCAGTGGAAATAAAATGAACAAGAAGTATCATTCCTAATTGCATTCATTTTATTCTATTTAATGTTTATGTTATGAAAAAAGGAATATATTTAAAATGCAAATGGCTAAAATTGCAGCTAAAGCATAAATAAATAAACCAGCCATTAAAACTAGAAGCGAATTATACCAAGCGATTTAACACCAAACATTCTAGGCAAAAACTGGTAAACAATTTAAACTATTTAATATGTTTAATAAAGCATTAATGCATTGTATTATTTGAAAACTAAGCAGGCAAATGCAATGTACACACACCACAGCGAGGCAGAGAGAGAGAGAGAGAGAGAGAGATAGAGAGAGCAAGAGAGAGAGAGAGAGAGAGAGTGGGAATATGTGATGCAAGGCGACGGTGTAGAAAACAAAAAGTACTCTGGTATATTGAAAAAGTTTTCTGCAGCTACTAACAACAACAAGCGGGAAAGTCATAAAATAAAACAACATCAAGCTGAAGAAATAGTAGAAGAACAAGTAAAATAGAAGCCAAACAACGAAACAAGCAGCGAGCAGCAACAAGAACAAAAACAAAGGAACATCGACAACAAAAACAACAATGGCCATGAGTGCATAAAAAGCTGATGTTTTTCGTTATTAAAATGACCGCACTTCGTTGGAATTTTCCACATTTTCACATGCCTCGCCATTAAATTCGAGCAGCAGCGAAGCGCAACAGCAACACAAAAAATAATCGTAGCATACTTTATGGCGGCACAGTATCAATACAAACAGCTAAGCGAAGCGGTTGGCCAACCGTTTATGGCACTCACATGCGGGTTATTAAAGCTTTAAGCGCAAATATATTAAAAACAAAATAAATATATATCTCGAACGCGAAAAAGGGCCACAAAACTGAAAATAAGCAGTCCGAATCCAACTAAATCTTATCCAAAACCGGGAAAAGCAACAAATCTATCATGATAAAGTTTAAAAGATAAAAAAGCATCAGTAAAAGTTGCACTTAAAACACAACACTTAAGAATTGTGTACAACTTCGTTGAATCTCGTCTGATTTTGGTGCAATATTTGCAGTTAATCCATAACTTGTCAATGTACATTTCATATCAATTGGAAGACTCTGCATAAAAAATGACGGCTTTTATTGCTGTCGAAGTTCGATAAATATATAATAATAAAATAATCTGTGTGGAGTATTCAAGAGCTTATATTCTAAATTGGAATTCTCTAGTTGCTTCCAAAAGCAAAATTCACCCAATAACTGAATCAAAAACAAGAACTCATAGAATCCTGTAAACTACAAAAGCTGATCAAATGTGGCAGCTAAATACCAATTAAATTCGCATGTGAATCGAAACTGAAAAGTGAACTAGAAACTGCAACAGAATGCCACAAAACTGAATCACAAAACACAAATCAGAAGCATATCTCAAAGCAAAGCAAGCAGCACAGACTTATGGAGCAGAGCTAAATGTGCAAATTGCATTACAAGGCACATCAATATTGCATGTCACACTACTTGTGTGCGGTGTGCATTTTTGCGAACTGTTGAACTTTGTCTGGCTCTCCACACTACTGTGTGTGTGGGTGTGTGTGTGAGAGAGAGAGAAGGAAATGTGCAGCAATCAACGACGCATAAAAACTCAATTGCCTGGGCTCACAGAAGTGTTTTATCCAGGGCAATAACAATAAGTTGGATGCCTTCGTTCAGCGGAACACACGCAACCTTTATGTGCACACATATATACATATATAAGTGTATAAGTTAGGTTACACACGAATTCACATTCGAATTTGCATAAATGTATATCACGTAAAGAGCAAAAATGAAAATCATACAATGAATAAAAAACATGCACAGCAAAATTGTGTAAGTCACACAGCAATGCACTGAGAGATTCCCTCCAAATGATTGCATAAAGTTTTGAGATTTAAGAAGTATTTCACAAGTGCTAGAAATCAATCAATACATATTTAAATTAAATAAATATGAAAAGTAATCATTTAACCAACTGACAACACATTTGTCCAAAAACTGTTAAAATCCGATAAAAGTTGACAGTACTTGAAATAAATTAAGTACAACTGTTTTCATTTAAAAAAATGGTTTTAGTGTTCTTTCTAAAAACACTCTAGTTCTTTAATCTAACCTGATATCATTTAAAAATTAATCATTTTGGTTGTTTAGACTTTTGAGTGTTTGTTCTGGGCTCAAAAACTTTGGTTCGCATTTCAATAAAGCACGATTCGTTTTTAAAAAACAAATCGAGCTGTTCACCGCACCTAACAACAAATCAACAACTCTTTGCTTACTTTAGTAAAGGGTATAAGCAAACAAAGACACACGCACAAAGACACAAAGACACACACACACACACACACACATGCATACATACAGACAAAGTGGGAAGCACGTGTACACGGTGCCATTGTTGATTTAATGGCAGACCAGCTGCGGCCCAGTGCACAACAATGCGACCCATCCAGCTGCCGTCCAAGGCTTGAGTTGGGGTTACAAAATAGGCACTGGGTTAGGGGTCGAGGGTCGCTGGTTGGGGGTTGATGGTGTGTGGGGTGTGGGGGTGTCGGGGTTGCTGTGTGGCTGGGTTAACGGCAGCTAACGGACAATACAAGACAGCAACAAGATAAATTCTTGAATGCGCAACAGCGAAATAAGAAATTACAGAATGAACTGGCATTACAATTTGTAAAACGGTGTCCAGGGGACCGCACACACGCCCCGCTCCCCTCTACATGTACAGCACACAACCCACGCTCCACCGCTCGGCAGCAGCCCATGCCCCACGAGCATCGCGCTGATTAGTTGCGCTCATTTCAGTCCGATGGCTGTTCAAACAGTTTGAAAATGCAAAATAAATGCAAAGTTTTGCAAAACTTTTCCCAGCTTTTGGTTAATGCAAAATTCAAGAGAAAAATATGAAAAGTTTCCGTTGCTTCGCCGTTGCCGGTTTGTGAAGGGGTTGATTGCGGCTGGACGGAGGATTGGCTAACTAGCTCGTGATATAAAATAAACTTCGAACTGTAACTCAAGCTGGCCAACACTTAATTATGCCAAATTGTTTTTCAGAGTTTGGGCAAGAGCGCGTCTCACCTGCAGGTCAAATCCTGAGCTGAGCCACAGACTGCATGAGAAATTCCCAACAAAATAATAACTTTTAATTATAAAGTCGTTTAAGGGAGATGAAGAATGGGTATTTCAACCGAATTGAATGCAAGTTTCTGCGGAAATTATGTCTGCTTAAGATTTATCAGGAAATGTGTCCAAGGAGTAGTCATAAAAATAAATTACTTTTTATCTGCCAGAGTGCAGCAACGAGTATTTCGTTAATGTCGGTCTATAGATTACCACAACTTGAGAAATGCCTTGCACAAAATATGAGAATGGGTTGTCCTGGAAAATATATGGAATTAAACTTAATTGTTTTTCTACTACTTTTTCTATAAAATACAGATACATTTATAACTTTGTACGGCTAGAAAGATAATAATTTAAATTAGTTTATGTTTGTATATAGCAAAACAAAATATGAACGTCTTTATATATAAGATACTTAGCTCCATCAACGCTGACTTCGTGCTGTCCTGGGTCAAAGGCGGACTGCGGCCGGCGATGACGGATAGCATCCAATCCAGCTGACAACTCATTGTCAGAGGAAGGAAAAAGTGGGAGAGTGGGCGGAGGAGAAGACCTGGTTTGTGTTGGGCTTATTGGACGAGAGGCTTTCAGCTTGCAACAAGCAGAGACAGGCTACGCAGACAAAAGCCTCATTGCCACAAAGGACATTTAACTAGCTAGACATTTAGCTGTATGTGTGTGTGTGTGTGCTTTTAGGCATAATGCATACACTCCATTATGCAAGAGCTTTGTCTAAGGTTTGCTGTGTGTGTGTGTTTTATTTTTGTGTGATTAGAGGCAAGACGTAAGGCACAAGACAAGTTGTTGTTGCAACAATAAACAGCTTAAGCTCCCCAGCTTAATGACAACTTGCATAACACAGCAACAAATTTTAGTGAATCAGAGAAAATGTTTGCCTATGCACTGCATTCTATATTCTGTCTACAGACCCATGAATCTTTTAGTTTTTGGGCAATTCATTGTTGCAGAGGCGGCAGCAGCAGTAGCAACAGCAGGAGCAGAATTGTTGCAATTTCAATTACCCAAATCTACGATACTGAATATTTCATGCCAAACATTTTCGAATCTCATTTCACTTTCTCGCTTTCGCTCTAGCTCTGTGTGTCGGCTGAATGGGTCGCATGTGTAATGCAGCATGTGGCATGTGGATTTTCAATTGTTGCTTCGGCAACTCTTGGCAGCAGCCAACTGCAATTTGGCATCTGGCAAGTGACAAGCGGCAAACAGATTATTAGCATAATTGTTCTTAAAACACTCTGAGCCGTTTGTTATTCCAATGTTTTTTTTTTCTTTTTTTTTGAGCTTAAGGCGTATTTTAATTCGGTTTTTACCAAGAAAAAAACTTCGAAGCTTTTACAAAATGCATTATGCATTATGCTGTCAGCAAATCAACAGCTCGCAGAGTATGTTAATTTTTTGTTTCTGGCGTGCAAAAACAGTTGAATATAAATTTGCTGTCTAATGCAGTAAGCTATTAGGCCCGTCTGGGCACTTTAAAGGGTTTTTTCATTTGATTCGCAAACATTTTCAGCTGCACAAAGTTTATAATATGTGCATCCAGTTTATATGAAATCAACAAGCGTATCAAGCAAGGGATTTCATGTTAGGCTGTTCCAAAAACTTATGCTCTATAAATTTCACAAAATTTACAGCTGTTTTTGAAGAGTACACAAATATTTGGCAAAACAATTAAAATGCGCTAAAAGAGAAACGAAGCAGAAAACAGAAGAGTAAAAAAAATAAAACCATACAAAACCCAGTCAAAACATGGCAGGGGCAACTGTCAGAGCCAAAAGAGGAAGCAACCAAAAGTGCACTTGAGCTAAACACCAACAGCAGCAGCAACAAAAACAACAACAACAGCAACAAAAACAACAGCAACAACAACAACATCAACAACGGCAGCGGAACCGACAACACTTTAAATGTTACAGCTTAACCTCGACAGGCAATTCAAACAATGCGAGTGTCTATGTATGTATGTGTGTGTGTGTGTGTGTCAAATTTCAACGCTTGTCAACAATGGTGCAAGAAAAATGCAAGTACAAAACAACAACAACAGCAACAACGACAACAACAAGAGCAACAGCAACAGCAGCAGCAACGTCAACAACAGCAACATCAGCGTGGAATATGTCGCAAGCAGCACTCAAATATCCAAATGCAATGCCAGAGTGTGTGTGTTGTGTGTGTTGTGTGTATGCGAGTGTGTTTGCATGGCAGAAGCGTAAAAAAGTGACAGCTCACACACACACACACGCATAGCAATAGCGGCCGCAAGGGAGCAGGTCAGCAACGGAAAAAGAGAGGGACAGGGGAAGACCAGATTTAGGACTTGCCCGGCTTTGGCTGTGTGTGGGTGTTTTTATGTGTTAGGCCTGCGTTTAATTGTTTGTCACTTGACGTGCCGCGATATACACAGGCACATGAGCAGCAAGCTCGCATCACCTCCTACCCGTAACCGTGTCCCTTCGACTGCCCTTTCGTCAACCCATCACTATTTATGCCCCTTGGCAGCAATTTCACCTTGATTTTGTTGTTGTTTGCCCGTTGCCGCTTGCCTTTGTTGTCACAAATCATAAACATGGCCCCATGACTTATTATGCTCCCTTCTCCCGCCCGCCTCCCCCAACCTCCGCACTTATTTAGTTGCATGCTACGCGGTCATTTTCATTGTGTTACTGCCTCGACTGCTGTCAATTTGCACGCAGTACAAACACACGCCTAAAGTTATGCAACATGTTTTTCGTTAAACTAATTTCAGATAAGATGGGAATTAATCCAACTAAATAGATATGGATTGCAATATAAAACATTTATTTTAAAGCTATGTAAAAAAAAGTCACTTATAGTTAAAGCTTTAAGTTCGATGCATTTTAATTCATGACTTAAGTTCAAATAACTTCACCACATGCGATTCAAACGCTTTTATCTTCATTTGATAGATTATTTGCATTGTTCATAGCTTAATAATGATGTATGAAAAGACGACATACATTTATCAGTGATTACTAACAGCCGAAACCTAAATCGGTGTCTTCTTTCCATTTCGGAAAAAAAGATATTAATGTTATTTTTGTGGCACTTTCATCTAGTGGCATTTGCAAGTTGTCAAGAGATATTATTACGTCTGTCAATGGGAATTACTTCTCGTGCTGACGCTCCTCCTGCATTGGCTGTGTTCCGTACAAATTAGCATGCGTTGAGGGCGTAATCACGAAATCACATTGCGAGCAACGCCAGCCAGGACAATTACAGTGCTGCGTGCATAATTCAGTGAGTGCTCCCCAAGGTGTCATAAAACCTCTAAATGGGACAAATCATTTCAATGTTTCCACCACACACACGAAAACAACAAAAAAAAAAATCACACGCACAGCTAACGTAATTGTCGAAAGCGGAAAAAATATAATTCTCAAATATCGCAAAGGTTAAAGCTGACATCAGTATAAATTGATATTTATATTGGTGTGTTGTTTTTTAAGCTTGAACTTTGCTTTTTGCATGCTAACTCCAACACTTGCAACAATATTTCTATTCAGATTATCTGTCTTAAAGAAATCTTTGGCTAAAGCATTGCACTACGCATGACAGTGTGGAATATGACTAAATAATTGCGCAACGCTTATCAACACTAAGCCGCACAGTGTGAGAGAACGTTAGATATTTGTATTGTGTGGGGTAGAGTCAGCATATGTTTTTATTAAAATGCAGCAGAAAATGAAAAATTATGCATAAATCAAATATGTTATCAGACGGGAGGCAGAGGGGCGTGAAACCGTTTTAATCATATTTAAACAGAGCAAGTATTTATCATTCATTATTTATGCATATATCAATCTATATTACCGTAAGACCCCATTAATGGACAAACAAGCGCCACGAAAAACTGAAAGCGGAAAGCCGCGCCCCAATATCGAAACGCCGAATTATGCCAAAGCAAGGCCAAAGCCCAAGCCGCTAGAGTGTGTTTGTCGAAGTGTGAGTGTTGGTGTGGGTGTGAGTGGGTGGCGTGAGGCATGTGGCAACGCACCTGTCCGTCAACGTGAATGATACTCGTATATTCGCATTTGTTTGTTCTACTCGTGGCTGCAAATTGAAAGGCTCGCTTGGACAGTTACAACAACAACAACTACTACTACTACTACAACAACAGAAATGTTGATGATAATAATAACAATAATAACCAGAGGCAAGTGGGTAACTTTGCGCCTGTCGTTATGCCACACAATTTTATCAACATTAATTTGTCCAACATTTACCGGCATTCGTTCTCTTCCATATGTATATACGTACACACATATATATATATTTATATGTATTTGTATTTAGGAGTATTTGTCGCTGTGCCTAATGGCAATACAATGGCATTAATTTTATGAAATGAGTTGCAAACAGTTGTGGACAGCTCTGTGGTTCTCGTATACAATGGGTCCCATTACAGTTCAGACAATAAAGAGTCGACGACTCTTTCAATTACATTTTTCTAACTCGTCACTCTACACATTTGGTTGATTGTTTTCTAGTCACACATTATTGTTTAAACAAGTCGTTGCATTGTACTTGCTTCAACTCGCTACTACTTAATGTGTTTAATGCTAAATCCCATCCAATAATTCACTCTTCACTTGGTACTCGTCAGAGTTTTTTGAGTGTTTTCCAGTCAGACGTTATTGTTTGAATGCCTTCATTCGCTACTCGCTACTCGCTACTCACTACTCACCCCATCTAGTCTAACACCCTTTCCCTGACTCGTTACTCTTAACTCGTCACTTAATCCTTGCTCGTTTAGCAGGCCACGTTATTGTTTACACATTGTATTCTTGGACATCAAAATATCTGTGGCTTATTTAGTAACCGAATCGTTTACTTGCTACTCTTTAGTCGCGAGCTGCAACTTGCCATTCTCTCTCAACGTAGGCCATTCCTCGTTGCCTCTTGTTGCATTTACACATTTGTGCCTGATGGTGAACTCGAAATGAAATTCTACAGCTGAATTTCATTTGCAACTTTTTATCAATGCTCATTGAATAATTTACGCTCCCAGCTCGAGAGATTGATAGAGAGAAAAAAGAGAAAAGCAAACGAATTGGGCTTCCGCCTTCTGGCACCGGGGAAATGGGGATCGGGATGAATAGTGCCCCACTTAAGCAGGTCCCCCGGCAATTTACGTGCCGAGCAGCGAGCTTCAGCTGGTTCGGAATGCCTTTTACCCCGTGCCAAAGAGCGTCCCGCACATAATTGCATTAATTTATATGGTCGGGAGTCGCCCAGGATCTGGCGGGGCAAGAAACGAGCACCGACTCGAACCACGCTTAATGTAATGGTTTTTATGTGTGTGTGTGTGTGTGTGTGTGTATGAATGTGTTTGTATGTCTGCACGACTATTTGTGAAGCACTTTTTGTGGCACTTTGAAAATCCTTAATCAATGCATACATCATGCCGCAAATCGTGGCAGCAGTCAGCCCGATGCCTCCAGCTGTCGACGGCTGACCCGATCAGTCTTTCTCGCATGCCACCAAGAAAGTCGACTCAAGCCAGCGGTCGCATGCAAATTGCAAATGCAAATTATCTGTAATTAACGGATGTGGCCGCAACGAAAGTTGCCGCGTTGTCGAAAGAAAGCGAGAGAAAGAGAGAGAGAGAGAAAGAGAGACGGCAGGAGTTGAGTCCTGTAGGCATGACTAACAGGCAACAAGACGCGCTGCAAAGTGCCTACTCCACTAATCCCAGCTAATTAGTCAAGCAACTAATTGAACACCGTGCACTTAATGTGCTGGCAGTTAATGCTGACATTAAAGCAGAAGCGACTTGAGGTGCAAGTTGGTAACAATAAGGAATTCATCTAATGCAGCGACGATATGAAGCGATGCAACGAGTGACAACTGAATAGATTTTAGAACACATTCTGGAACCCTTTTTTTAGATAGGCGCCTGCACATTAAAAAAACCAGTACAATCTGAGCTCTAAGAAGAAGTTGCTGGACCAAGAACTATAATTGAGCTATTACAATTTGCCTTTTAAATACTTTTAAACAAAAACATTGTACTCTTTTTCACTTTTTTAATAGAATTAATTAATTCCCAAATATATTTTTGGCTATTTTATGCAGAACTCATTTAATTGCCTGCAGTTTGAAGCACTTTGTTTGCTATTGCGGATTTGATTGGCATTTAATTTTCATTGTGTAAGTTATATGAAATGTTGTTGCGCAATTTAATTTCAAAATTGCACATAAACACAATCAATGTTGCAATTCTCAATCACAGAAGCAGTTTGTGGAGTTGAATGGGGCACAAAAATGAATTGGCAGGCAGACAGACAGACAGAAAGACAGATAACATAAAGGCAGCTTCAATTGCTGGTAACAGTTGAAATGAGAAGGATCCGCCTATGAATTTCTTATGACAACCTGAAGCACTTTACTTGTTTCTGGTATCGACGAAGGACATTCGCCACACACAATGCCAACAACTGCACAATATGCTTTTATATATTGCTTATGTATATAAATATATATATATATATTCCCCTCCCCCCCTTAGCACTCAGAAAAAATCACACTGAAATCCAGCAAGTTTTTCCGGAGTTTTTCAACAATAAATATAAAAAAGAAGAAGTCATTCTTATTACGCAAACAGACAAAATAAAATATTAAATAATTACAGAAAGATTTATGCGATTTATTATTTATTAATTATCTTGCTAAATTTCTGAGTTGCAGGTCGATATTTTTGTTGAGTGTAATTGTGCTGCTTGCTTGCTACAGAGTGTCAGGATGTTTGCTTGAGATGGCCGCGACAGGCGCATTGGGCCATTTAGCCCCGCTTGGCTAGCAAGGCAAGGCGGATTCAATCAGTGTTATTGCAGGCTGTCCAAATCCCTGGCGGCCACAAGTTTCATAGCTTCTTGCAACGATTTCCCTTCATCCAAGTGGCGGAGCAGGGCCAGCTTTTCCTCGTATTCGTAGTCATCGTCATCGTCATCAAAACCAGAGCGGAAATTTATGACAGCGCTCGCATTCAACTGCAATTTGGCTTGTCTGTCTGGCATTTGGCATTGGGATTGAGTTACTCTTCCCGCAGCTCTTCATGAATGTGTGTGTGTGTGTATGTGGATGTGCTTGTGCTGGCAGTGAAAATTATGTAATCATATTGCACATGGCAGCAGTTGCTGTTGCTGTTGCCGTTGCTGTTGCTGATGTTCTTGCTGCGTTTTGCCTGCTTACAAAATAATTGATTTTGTGTGCACATCCTTGACACAAATAAACACTGTACATAAACACACATACACACCCACATACACACACACACACACACACGCACACACGCACACAGAAACTTCGAAAATTTAACTGGAAGCTGTAGTAAATTTGATTTAAGTGCAACAAAGCAATGGTTTTTAATTGAATTTGTAAAGCTGCACAAAATGGCCATGTAAAATATATATAAATATTGCAACTGTTGAATTGTGTTTTGTTTTCTGTTGCGTTGTATTTTGCTGTGTTTTGTTGTTTTGTGCTCAGTTAATCCAATAGAAAATAGCTGGCTGGCACAATATTCTATGAGATGAGCAATGGACACAAAGCTTCGTCGATTTGTTTGCCAACACACACCACACACAGCCAACCACTTGCAACAACTCTTTGCTCCCCGGTCCACGATACCTAACCAGCTGCCCCATTTGGCTTCCCAGTCTCGTTTTCGATGCCATAAATGTTTGTGCAGAAATTCAGTTTCCACTCGAATATGAAACGTGCAAAACAACATAAAAAAAACAGCATTTACACTCTGAAAAATTAATAGAGAATTACAATATTTTCAGCAGCCAATAGCAGCTTACGATTTTTTTAGGCAGCGCATTTTCAGAATGAAAAGTTGTGTTTTTCTAAAGAGCAAAGCAATCTTGAAAAACTCTAAGTCCAGAAAAAAATCTCTCAGTTTTGATATTGTTGATTTAACGATTTTTTATTTAAATTTTTCTTGAATAAAGTTGTGCAAACTTAGCAATTAACTCGAAAAGCAAACTTACTAATTATTAAAAAATGCATTAGTGTGGTAAAAAAATATATAAAACTTAAACATTGCAAAAAAAACATATTTTAGTACTATTTATTGACTTAAGGCAATAGTTTTTATCATTTCTGCTTGAATACATAATCCCAAAATATGACAATTATTCTATTGTAATGAACTCATTTTAAGCGCTACTTTCCCTTCGAGTAACTTGTAGTTTAGTTCTTTAAGTGTAGCAAAAACAGGCCATAACGCACAGCACAAAACCAAAAAGGCCACGCCATGCATTGCAGGGGCAAAAAGAGGAGTGTCCGCAGGAGGGGCAAGTGGAGCAGGTGAAGGCAGAAATGTAGATGTACTAGCTTGGAACTGAGGCATACTTGACTGGCACTCATGTCATGTGCTGAGTGCATGCATATGTAGCAGTTAGCAAGAGCAGGCGGCAGGCAGGCAGGCAGGCAGGCAGGCAGGCAGGCAGGCAGCAGGCAGAGGGCTGGCAGCATAAGCCATGTGCACAATAAACCCACCTAGCACTTGACGACAGGCATCAACACATCAACAGGCCGCGAAGCCCGAGCTGAAGCTAAAGCTAAACCAAAAGCTTTTGCCGATTGCGTTGGCGATGTCGACGTCGATGTCGATGTCGATGTCGAGATGCCGATGTGGAGAGAACGAGGCCTCATCAGAAATTCCGTTCATTTCGCACTTGTATTCCCAATGAGCTGACAGCTGGCAGTTATGCAAGTGTGTGTATGTGTGTGTGTTAGCGTGTGTGTGAGTAAAAGAGCAATAGTTGCTTAGCCTTCGATTTGGCTAACTAAATCTAATTCACCGATATGGCTAATTGACACTGGCCTTCGAGCTTCTCTTTGCCATGCGTTGCGTTGCTTAACATTTTAGAAATCACTCAGGCGAGTTGTCAAGTTTAATTGACTGCCAGTTGCACAAGGGCAACTGATGACCTCTCTCTCTCTCTCTCTGTCTCTCTCTTTGCAACATGCCACTGCCAATAAGGATTGGAAACTTGGTTTTAGTCCCATCAGTTTCAGCAGCGCATATCAAATGCTCTCATTTGGAAGGCCGCAACGCAACCAGATTTGGTATTTTAATTAAAGTTGCCACAATTTGTTGCAAAAATACGAGAGTGCCAGAATATGAAAATATGATAATCACAGCATAAATAAATGCAAACCAAATACCAAAGCGAGCCTGTTGAGAGGAACTCTTTACGAGTGCTTCTTAGGTATGTAAATCATTATAAGCGAGGGCTGTTCGGTAAGTTACACAATTCGCGAGTGATTAAGAGAAACTACAAATAAATTTAAGCAAATATTCGTAGTTAAAGTAGAAAATGTATCAGAGCAGCAAAAAAACGCTAAGCACCCAATATGTTCTTTGCTTGAGACTTATTCTGGAATTATTATTTATTATATTTTCATTCTCATTTGAGATTTAAATTTACAATTTGTAACATTTCTGATTTTAGAATAAATTATTTGTATGTGAAAAGTGGTGCCATGTTCTGTTTATGTCTTAATTAAACAACAAATAGTATGAAGCATAATAAATACACTTACCAACTAGCATCGAACAACAGATTGTTAGCAATGACGGCTACTAAAGTTGTTGTACACTTAAATGGAATTATTGACTTGATTGTTTAATAGCCGCTGGCCGCAAATAATCAAACAACTAAGCAAAGCAAACAGGTCGACAAGCTGGGCAGCTGGACAGGTGGTGGGAAGGGCAGGGGAGGTGTGTAGGACTTCAGTGATTAAAAATCAATAAGGGCACATGAGTCTCTGGAAAGATATTGAAGAGCAAGTAAAAAACAACAGGAACAACTAATGGCCAACCAATTGGCATTGAAAGTCGCTCTCTGTCAGATAAATAGAACAACTGTGTCATTCCAAACACTTTAATTGTTTTTGTTGGGGTTCGTTCATCCGTTCAGCCGCACACAACTATCAAGTTGGCCAAGCCCGCAATGTAGCAATGGCCAAAACTCGCCTCGGGCCAATGCAATCGCAATCAAAAGGCCATTGAGAAATGGCACCAAATTGAATTAGATTTGCATAAGAAAACAGGGAAAACGACAACGAAAACAAAACCGACAAGCGACCAACGACAAACGTTGACGATGACGATGATGACGACGTCGACGATGGCGGCTGTTAATAAATATTAAAATTTTGAATTATACTTGGCAGCCCAATGAGAATCTTATGCGCGCTGATATAAAAAATAAAAGAAAACCGAAAAGAAAGAAAAAACGCAAGAAAGAAAAACCCACCCAAGGCATCCATTTTGTGGTCGAACTGAAAGCGGCGGGGGTGTTCAGAGGGAGTGGGAAGAGGGTAGTCGCTGTAGTGGTGTTTGTAGGTGTGGTCGCACATTTTGGCAACGTTTCAAAAGTCGGCCACTGATTTGAAGAGCGCTCGCACAAAGCCAAGAACCAACAAAAAAATACAAAGAATAATCTAAAGAAAAGCGAAAAAAAAAATATTGTAATGAAAAAAGTAAGAAATAAAATGACAACGAATTGAAAGTTTTGGTCGTTTTCTTCGTATTTCATTTTTTTTTTTTGTCGCCTGGCACAATTACCAGAGCCATTTTCGTTGATTTGTAACACGTTGCAGGCTGATGATGATGAAGATGATGATAACGATGATTTTGATGGGGCGATGATGACGTGCAACTTGGCTGTCGGTGGAGGAAAGTGGAACTTGAGTGGCCCCAAGATGTGGCGCAATTGTCACACAAACACTTTGCATGCACAATCACAGAATGAACGAAAAGAACCAAAGAAAAAGAGAGCTCTCCTTGCGATTGAGAGTGGCAGCCCCCCATTTGCCATTCGCCATTCGCCATTCGCCATTCGCCATCCGCCATTCCCTTGCCCCACTCCAGAACAGATGGCGCGTTCAGCTGCTGCTGCTGCTGCTATTCAACTTGAGGAACACTAGTAATAAAAGTATATGGAAAACTTGTCGCTTAACGCGTCGAAGCCAATTGGCAGTTGCAGCTGCTGCCCCACTTCAATATGCAATTTAATATTTAGCAAAAGCAAAAAATAAAAATAATCCTTAAAATTCACAATTCGCAAACTGGCATAAATTAGTTTCGTTTCTACGCACACTTTAGGGTTATTCCGAATTTTTAGTAAAATTCTATACATTTGTGAATATGAAATTAAATTGATTTTAAGCAGAATAACTTAAGCAGTGGATCCGTAAAGATTTGATCACACTTTTGTGTACTAGTTGGGGCATTGAGCGTTTGAGGAGGAAATCGACTTGAATCACTTTACAATTTGTGGCAACTAAGAAAACGACTATCGATTTGTATGTGTTGCAATCGTATTTTCATTTCAATGCACTCTTCCATGGCCTGCAACGGCAATATGGACAGGAATCAGAACATGCCCAAAGGCGCCAAACAAATCAAAATCAAATCAGGACATGAAAAATCGCACTAAGCAAACCGTTTTATTGAATACACTGCCTGGTCAGCCTTTCTGTTAGTTTTCAAGGCGAGTTTACCTAAAAACCAAACTCATTTAAAAAAGATAGCTCAACTTCGATGCTTATTAAAAACCAGTAATTTATTATTTTTTTATACAGATTCATTTATGAAGCAAAGTATAAATCGGAAGATTGTTTAAATTAAGCATTTGCACATATCTTTGATAAAGCTACGTCAAAATGATGTTTGGGTTTATATTTTCTTTCTTGTAGACAATGGCAAGGATAACAACAAAAAATGGGAAAAAATGAAAAATTCTGGCTTTTGTCATAGCTCCTTAAGCAGTGTCTTTTCAGAGCGCTCTTGGTCGTGTCATGCGCGTGACCTCCCCCTCCTCCTCCTCCTCGTCCTCCACCTCCTTCAGCCTCCCTCCGCCCCTGCGTGCCTTTCCTAGCAGAAAATAATTATGTACATGTGGCCAATGTGGAGGAGGATGGCGAGAGGACTGCAGTTGTTTTGTGTGTCAAGCCACGTGCAAGGTCGCCCTCGCCCTCGCCCACGCCAGCGATTTCAATAAGATATTACACATTTAATTGCGCATTCGAGTGAAGTCAGCGATGCCACAATCAATATCAATATCAATACTTGACAATGCCGGCAGAATAAAGCCAGCATAAGCTGCTGTCAGATAGAATATCTTCAATTTAACTGTGTAACAGTCAAGATGTCATATTCTTTGCGGAGTTCCTCGGAGCAATTCTCTTCTCATTGTGTGACTGTTGTACTTAAATATTATTAAATTGCTACTTATTTAATTGAAAACAACTAAAGGGCCAGTTCTAATGCAAAACTAGAAATATTTTCGTGATCAGAATCCCTAACCAAGTCAAGTACATCAAGCTTAGCCATGCGAACTAGTCACTTAGTTATAATCTCTATCTTAATGAAACATGCAAAGTTTACGTATTTTTACTGCAGCCTAAACATATGTCGGATATATTATAGCAGTCATAGGAACAATAAGATTAATTATTGTATGAAAAACTCTCCAACCATGAGTGTTATCATGCACCAGCGGACTAGTACATCATACAACTCTTATACGAACTATCGGTCAATTTTCCAATTTATATTGAAATTTTGTGTAGACTGATTGAATCCGGTCTGCAAGGATATTTCTTATAATCATTGGCGCATCTAAAAGCCGTTCATAACAAGTGAGACTGATTTATAAATTTGAATATGCAAGGAGCAAAATCCTTAATATAGATCTAATAACTAATGTCAACAATATCTTTTCCACATTATTTCGCTTTAATATCAAAAAAGGGAGTAATGAAGAAAGTAAAAGCTTTACTTTAGCTGCTGTTATAAATCAATCTGTCGTTATTTTTAATCTAATAACTCTTGTCCAACAACTGTGACAATATTCACAAAGTATTTGTATATTGATTTTAATAGATCTTTAAAAATGATTATGAAGCATGAGGGATGAGTAAACAAACAAATCTCAGTTCCAATTCCCCGAGCATGTGGACTAAAAGTCAACTATTGTTCAGTCTTTAGTTTAGTGGCTTTTATTTCATTTAAGATAAATTTTAATGAATTAAATATGTACACTTCTCTCTTCGTTATTTTTATAAAAATAAAATACTTTTTACCAATCGCTCTGTGTTTAAATGCATCCAATCTAATACAGTATTTATTGTCCATCGAGGGGTTAATTCTAATTAATTTCCCACTGATTTCTTTATAATTTAAGCGGTTGCATCAAGGACGTGTGGCTTACCTGCAGATCGGTGCCGGTAATGCCCGGCTGTGCCAGATCACAAGCTGATATCCAAGGATTAAGGCGTGTTAGGGCTGTTTTAGTGCCTAGTATGGAATTTCTGAGATCCAACACAGGCGCTGCTACGTTGCTGCTGCCACTTGCAGTTGTTGCTGCTGCTGTTGCAACGGCAGATGGCAATGTGCCACCGTCCCTCTGGGCAATAGCGATTAGATGCGACGCATAGGCGTCGTTGACTCTGATCTTCTCCTGCTTCTGCACCCGATCCTCCTGCTGCTCTCTCGCCTCGCGCTTATTGTTGTTGCTGTCGGCTGTCTCCCGTTCGTTCTCGATGTGTTTCGCATGCAGCAGACTCTCATCGATCAGTCGACTCTCGTCCTGTTGCTCCGGTTCGGGCTCGTGTTCCCGCTGCTGCTGTTGCCGAGTCAAGGCGAGACTCGCAGCCAGATTGTAATCCTCGTCCTCCTCGACGGCGGCGGCTGCTGCGTTATCAGCGTCCTCGCTGAGCTTTATCAATCGATCGAATGACTCCTCCGAGAGCAGATCGTCCTCGGCGACGAGCGCAAAGATGTCCTCGTCTGCGACAGCGTCTGTGTCCGCCTCCAAATCCTCGTCGAATGCTGAACGCGATGAGGCGTATTGCACGGGCAGTCCTCTGTTATCGTCCTGCTCCTGTTCCTGATCCTGTTCGTCCAGCTGCTGCTGTCGCTCCTCGCGCTCCGTCTCTGTCTCCTCGTTCTCGTTCTCGTTCTCGCTGATGAGCGTCGCCTCGCTGGATTCGGGCGCCCCCGCCACTGACTCTGTCCCAGCGTCGACTACTCTCCCTCGCGCCTCGTCGCTTGTCCCTCGACTGCTGCTGCTGCTGCTGCTGCCGCTGCCTGCTTCGAGACTGCGAGCGCGTCGCGTCGAGAACGCTGGCAACTGTTCGTCTGGCGCTCGGCTATGCGGATAGAAGTCAAAGTTGAGCTCAAACGAATCACGGGCGGGGGCAACGTAACCGGGACTACCGTCGCCCAATGTTGACAGCAGAAATGAGAAGCCGCCACCACCACCACCAGCTCTGCTGCCACTGGTGGCCGAATCGTAGCTGGACGGTAATGTTGTTCTTGTTCTTGTTGTTGTTGTCGTTGTTATTGCCGGTGTTGCTGTTGCTGTTGTTGTTGGTATTGTTATTGTTAGTGAGCTGCTGCTGCTGCCGCTGCCGCTGCTGCTGATGGTGTTGGTGTTGGTGTTGATGTTGGTGGTGCTGGCACGCCGAGCCCCCGAAATAAACGCAAGCGCCATCACGACCAGCCCGGGTCCTGGCCGCATATTGACCTCGGGTTCGGCGGTGCTAGCATGGTGCAGGCCCGCTTGAGACGCGCTTGCGACTCCAATTCAATGCGACAAATGATGGGCTCATGGCCCCATCATCATCATTAATATATCCTGTGTGTCGTTTCGATCTCCCACTTCAGCTGCTTCAGCTGCTGCTGCTGCTGCTGCTGTCGCTGTCGCTTTCTGCTTCGATGGCGCTGCCTGGAAGGCGGCTCCAAGCGTTACCGTTTCCGTATCCTGGCAACTGCGCGGCTCAACCCTGCGCTCGGCGGCTAGCGGCATGAATTACGTGCTACAATTCTATAATACGGTCACACTATATTGAAGCGGCTGCTTCTGCTGCTGCTGCTGCGGCTGCTGCTGCTGCTGTCAATTACCTTGCACTGCAATTTGATGTTGCTGTTGCAGTTCTTGTTGCTGTTGCAGTTGTTGTTGGCGCTGCGTAGCGTTGCAGCGTGACATGGCAGCCTCAGTGAGTGAGAGGGGGAGGGAGGGTGGAAGGGGCAGTAACGTTAGGATGTAAATGCAAACGGAAGTCGAACAATGACGAGTTAAAACAAACTGGGAGCAAAGAAACAAACGTAACGCAACGCAACGCAACGTAACTTAACGAAAGTCACGACTGTTGAGGCTGGCGGCCGATTAACGATTTAATTGCCACTGATTTCGATAACACAAAACATTTTTTAACTTTCGTTTGCCATTAGCAACACTTATTTATTATTTTCATGCAATTTTCGCTTTTGCTGTTGTTGGGGCCGCTGTTATGTTGTTGTTGCAGTTGTTGTTGTTGTTGTTGTTGATGTTATTGCGACACTGCTGCACATTAACCTTGAATTTTAAATTGAAATTTGTGTGTCGTATGTGTTTTTTCTTGTTTTGCTGCTGCTGCTGCTGCTGCTGCTTTTGCTGCTGCTCTTGTTGTTGTTGTTGCATTCTTTTTGGACTTACAGCCTCACGCGAAGGTCACATAGCAGCAAATTTTGGCTGGACTGTAAGTATTATTATTATTATTTTAATTGTTGTAATTATTATTATTCATTCATAATTCATTATTAATTATTATTAACTGCTTAATTGTGCTTTGAATTTTACTTTTTATTTTTTTAATTATAATTTTGAAAAACAAAAGACTGTTAAGGTTGCCGCAGCGCTTTGCGCTTTTCGAAACGAGATTTTCGGTCTTAACGCGCTCTCTTCGTTTCTCCCATATTCACTTCCACTTCCACAATTCACTCTCTGACGCTCTCTCTCTCCCGCTCTCTCTCTCTATCTCTCTGGCAAAAACGCCAACGCAACGTACAATTTTGTGCGCCCACGCTCCAAACTCAGCTGCGCGCTCTCTTTTTTTTTCGGTTTCTTTTTATTTATTTTTTTTTTTTTTGCAAACTACAGCAATGGTCTGCATTTGATTTGCATTTGGAATGCCGTTACATACGTTATGCGCTTTGTACAGCTTACAAAACGCAATTTGGATGACTGAAATTTATGACAACAACTAAGCATTTTGCATTTGCATTTGCATTTTGCATTGTCTGCTGCTTTGCATTTGTCCACGCAAAGAAACAGAAGCAATGTGTGCAAGTGACACAGCAGCGAGCTTTAAGCGAGCCAATAAGCGAAAGTGTGAGCGAGAGACGAACGCAGGAAGAAGAGCGTGAAAAAGAGATGGAGAGAGTGAGAGAGCGTGAGAGGGAGAGAGTAAGGGCGAATGTAGAATGGAAGCAGCACATGACGAGCACGAAGTCAAACGAAGCAGCCGCAGCAGCAGCAGCCACCGCACAAAGAAGAACGCCGAAAAAACGTCCCTAGTACACGCACACACACACACATAGACACATTTACACGTATTGAGAGACACACGCACAGGCCAAAGAAATTTATATAATTCGCAGCAGCCAGCCTGCTGCTTGTTGTTGTTGTTCTTGTTTTTATTGCTGCAAACACAAAATAGCGGCCGAGTCGCTCGTGGGTGGTGAACAGCAGCGCTGTTTATGTATGTATGTATGTGCGTGTGTGTATGTGTGTATATGTGTATGTGAGTAGTTACTTAGGGCAGCCAGGCAAGCACTCGGCGTGCCTTTTGTAGCATCATGAAGTAGTCGCCGTCTTCTTTGTCACTGTGCGTGCTAGTGTTGGTGGTAACTGTAAGTACGTATATGTATACGTATAAATGTATTTATGTGTGTATGTATGTAGTTAGATGTTATGGCAGAGCTAAAGACGACGGCGACTGCGGCGCCTGCATGTGAATTTTTTTTCTTTTAAATGTCTGTGTATTGGTGTTAGCTGCTGCTGCTGCTGCTGCTGATTGTCCAACAATAAGCGCAGCATACTTTCTGGCGAAACCTAGCTTTTTTTGTTTTGCCCATATTTTCCCTTAATTTGTACTTTGTTTTTTGCTGCGTGCGCGTGACAAAAGACGCTGCGCTTTTCAACAAACAAAAAATATTATTATTATTATCATAATAATAATCATCATAAGTAGTCGAGTGGGGAAGCTGAATTTGAATGGGCTCTCTTTTGGTCACACTGTGCGTGTATATTTGTTAACTTTCACTTTTGTTTTATTTGCTGCTGCGTTGACACTGCGCACACACACACAAATACACACAAATACATATGCATATGTATGTGTAGAGGTATTTTCTCTTTTTTGTGCGTTTGTGCGTCTCTGTGTGTGTGTGTGTGTGGTACTTCGGGTTTCTGCTGTTTCTGTATGGGGGCTGCTTATATAAGCCCGGAACATGGCACAAAAACTATTCGCAAACGAACTATTCGTTGTAGATTTTCCTGCAATTTGCTACAGGGCTTTTGTTTATGCAACGTGGCCACACTTTTGTGGCTCTGGTGTCAAGAGTTGATTTTCACATATTATATAACATTTGGCATACAACATTTGCAGGCTTTATGTGGTGACCAGTCGATGTCTCACTATTATCGTTTCTATCGATCACGATCTATCGACGCAATACACACACACACACACACATATATAAACATACGTAAACGTAATGCTCTCTTAAGTTACGTAGAAAACTAATATAACAAACGCCTAAGCAGCCGTGTGTACATAATTACAATGTATCTGCTCGCGCGAGTGTGTGTGTGTGTGTGAGTGTGTGTGTGTGTGTGTGTGTGTGTTTGTGGGTATGTGTTTCATTGTGCGTATGAGTGTGTGGATATTTCTTCCAAGAGCGCAGCATCAACTGCCGTAACGGCCGCGTGGGCGGAGGCTGTGACTGTGGCGGGAGGGTGGGGGGAGCTGCTGCTTTGGGGGGCGTTGTAGGCAGTGCCTTTGTGAAAGTTATGTTTCGTAGATTATTTTTTGTTATTTGAGTTGAACACCAACAAAAATTGTAAAATTGGCACCGCGTTTTATTCGCAATAACTCATGATTTTTTTTCTTCTTTCAATTTGAGAATAACGATAACGATAGCGATAGCGATAACTCAATGGACTTTGGCTCGTTTTCCGATTCGCAACTTTTCACATTTGTTGGCCTCTTGCTGGTTTTTTTTCATTTATTTCGATTAATTGCTATATTTCTTTTTGCATTTACATTGTGTGCTAAGACATATTTGATATAATTTTCTTCTTTCTTTTTATAATTATGTTTGGTTTCTTTTTTTTTCTTTGTATATTTTTTTGCTTGCTCTTTTCTTTTTTTTTTTTTGGTTGGTTCTTTGCTGCTTGACTCTGTGGACAAGCAGTTGCGCGACGTAGCAGGTTATACCGTTACAATCCTGCTTCTTGCTGATGGCCCCAAACGGCACTGACTGTGCCACAAATTGCAGATGGCGCTTAACTGGAATATGCCAATGTCCCGAGCTGTCCATTGGGGCAAACCCGAACGGCGGCGCCACGCTCAGCGCTGACATCCAGATGAACGAGAGAGAGCCGCTGATTACGTCGCTCTCCCACTCTCTCGCTCTCGCCCTCGCTCTCTCCCGCTGTAGCACTCGCTCTTGTTCTCTCGGCATGTGTGACAGTTTCGAATGAAAAATTTCCAGTGCTGTTAAGTAACAGCTTCGAACAGACTAACAGCTGAAGCTAAACCGTTGCGTGCGTGCGTTTGTGTGTATGTGTGTGTGTCTGTGTGTGTGTCACTATGTTGAGATGAAGCAAGAAAAATTACTTGCTGCAGGGCACTTAATCACTAATGACAGCGACGCCAAAGCCAGCGTTAGCAGCGACAGCGACTTAGGCAGCGGCAGCGGCAGCGGCAGCGACAATGCCTAAACCTTAACTCACTCAAAGTGCGTTGGCGCTGTCTCCACTTGACTCGAATCGAATCAACTCGACACTCGACTCGGATTACGTTCTTTGCTATGACTTGGGTTTTTTGCTTTTGCTTTTGTCTCTGCTTTTGCTGTTGCTCCTCTTTGCTTTTATGTCTCTGTGTGTGTGTGTGCGTATGCGTTGCATGCTTGGCGCGTTTCGTTACGGCGTTTTGTCTCACTTGGCCTAAATGTCTAATACCCTATAATGTCGTTTAATCCCACTCAACGTGCTTTAGTTTTGCTTTGCAGCTTACAAAAGTCAGGCAGCCAAAGCGAGTCCGCTGCAGTTGACAGTTCCAAATGAGCTCGTTCGATGAGGAGAGAATAATAGTTCTCTCTGTCTTCCTCTTGCTTTAATTCGAATTGAAAATGTCGTAGCATAACTTTGAGCGCAACTTTAAGCTGCCAAAGTTGTTTGGCAGAAAACTAACGACAGGACTCAAACAGAAAAGTCGGCCATGGAACTCAGACGACAGTTTCAGCTGATATCAACGAACTTGCCACAAACAATCCAAGGCCACACGACCTTCAACGGCCAAAGAACAGACAGCTGATGCCCAAAACTGATGAGACTGAAACGGAATCCGATGCTGAATGCGATTCCACAATTGAATTATTTAGTTCTGTTAATTAACTTAAGTAACTGTGCCACATATCAAATGAGCCAAACCCGAATCGAAGGCCAAAATAGCAGATACAAACTTCAATATGTTCCAATTATATTTATATATTTATTTATTTTTGTTTATTATTTATTTATTTGTATAAAACGTAAATTGAGTTTCTCCAGCCATTAAAAAAGTATTTGCACTGTAGTCATTCTATAATTTTAAGCTACTTAAAGACCCCCAAAAGAATAGAAAGAAAATATTCATAGGAGATTTAAATATCAAATATCTAATTCACAAGTATAAAATTAAAGTAATACACTCAGGGATACAACAATCCAATGCTTATAAATTACAAAATATTTGTGAGAGCAATAAATATTGGGAAACCAATTCATAAAAAGGGAATTTTTCTGATCCCAATTTTTCTGACGCCCGTTGCCCAAACAAATTGGTTTAATTTCAATAAGTTTATGTTTTATGGAAAGCACTGATTAGAATTCAGAACGTTGGGATTTGCAGAGATTTTCTTTTCGAAAGCCAGTTCCTAGTGGATTTTCGCTTGACACCAACACCAGCCCCCGTCCCCAACCCCATGTCCAATGTCCTGACCACACCCGATGCTGATAAGGATAAGAAACAGTAAAAGTAAAAATGAACGAGGCGACAGACAAAGGGCAAAGGAGAACAACCAAAAAAAAAAAAAAACAACACAAACACACACACACAAAACAAAGTAGAAGGAAAACTTAAAAACAGGAGAAAAAAGAATATAAGAAGGGAAAAAGGGAAAATGGGGACGCAGCAGAAAAAAGAATCCCACATAATTTGGCTGGGAAACCATTTTGCTTCAATTTATGCGCATTCCAATCAATAACTGTGACACATGCAACCAACAAACCGACGAGCCACGCAACCAGGCAAGGACATCATCAGCAAGGAGAGTGAAAGTGGCAAGATATGCTGCTCGGCAGTGGCAGAGGCAGCGGCAGCGGCAGCGACAGAGCCAGTGGCAGAGGATGAGCAACTGGCAGAACTGCTTGGCCAGCGTCAAAGGAGACACACACCCGCACACACACACTCACGCACACGCACAATGAATGGATATGAATGTGTCAAACTTATGCGGGCCCACACACACACACACACACACCCTTAAATGTATGTGTGCAGAAATTGATAAGAAACAAAATAACCCTGAAGAAGAAATTGTGCGAAGAGCGGCGAACCAGTTAGTGAGAGAATGTGTGTGTGTGTGTGTGTGTGTGCGTGAGAGAAAAGGGAAAACAAAACCAAAAATGGCAGCACAAATAACAATACTACTACTGCTAACAGCTACAATAACGGCAACGAGGATGGCAGCTCAATTCTGAGAAATTCTATGAGCAGTTCAAGAGAATTTTTGCCAGTGAGTTCGTGGTTAAGCTTTGTATGCAGATCATAAGCATTTGCAAATGTCAAGTGTCTTTGGCAAATGTCAATTACCAGCAGCTAATTGTTGCCACATCTACGCTTTGGCAGTTGTTTACATGCTTTTTCTTTAATACACATTTGCAAATGCAAATGCCCTGCATTGTTTGCATTGATCAGCGTACTGTGCATAAATAACGGCAATAACGAATGCGAAGGCTGCACAAAAGCAAAATGTCAACAACAGACTCAGGCAGGCAGCAGCGACAGCGACAGCGGCAGCACCATAACAATTGACAGCAAGCAGTTTGGCAAGTTGAGCATGTCAATCGGTTATCGTAATCGTAATCGTAATCGAAATCAATGTCTACCTTGGCGCACAGACGTTCTTGGTAGATAAGCGTTACAAGGACGCCGCCGACGCTGCTGCTGCTGCTGACACGAAACTGGGCAACGAAAGGAAGCGGCAAGGATTTTGCGCAGTTTTGCTGACAGCCAAGTGGCAGGCAGGCAGTCGGGCGGGCGGGCAAAGATTTCTGCTCTTTTTGCACGCACAGTAACTCAACAACAACATCAAACAGCACCTAGGAAGCAAAAAAAAAAAGAAAAAAAAAGAGGCAGGCAAAGCCAACGCAAGTTTTGTGAATGAAATTTCGCGCACAAATAACGTTAATGTGGCGCTCAGACACACGCACAGCACAGCACACACACACACACACATGTACTCACAGACAGATGCTCATGCTCACTCACTCGCACTCTCAGACTCATACTCGCTGGCAAGTCACGCGGCAGGCTGATGCACAGATGCGAAGCACATAGACAAAAGGGACCAGCAAAGGGAGACCCAAAAGCAAAGCAAACAATGCCGCTCTCTGTGTTTTGGGTTCAAAGCTGCTAGCAACAAAAAAAATCACACAAAACGAAACGTAAGAAGCAGTGGAGAGCAGCTAGCTAGAGAGGGAGAGTGTGTGTAAGAGGTGGAGAGAGAGAGAGGGAGAGAGGGAGAGAGAGAGAGTGAAAGATAGAGAGAGAGAGAGAGAGAGTGATATGTTGGGTGGCCCCCAAAAGGGAATCAACATCTGCCGCTGGGCAGGCAGACCGTCGTTCTGTCGCTCTCGCGGGCGTCGCCTTAGCAGCGACGCTGTCTGTAGGTGGAATTAAAGCTCTTGGAATTCTGCTGCTGCTGCTGCTGCGGCTGCTGCTGCGGCTCCTGCTGCTGCTGCTACGCTGCTGGAAGGCTCAAGCCAGAAAACTAAACTAATGCTCAGCATTTATCGATGATGACGCTGCGTACACAAAGCAAATGCGGGCAGCGGTGAAACAGTTTGCGGCGCTATGCGTTGACCCACAAATATTGCTGCTGCCGTTCGCTATACAAACACGGCTAGTTATTTTAACCTCTGTCTCAGTCCAACAGGAGACGCTCAACATAATAATGATGACGTTGAGCAGCTAATTTATTGCAGCCAGCTGATCTGTATATATTTGAGGATGTATCGAAAGTGATATGTATTTCATATAAGTTGTAACAGTAAAAATTTGCTTTTTAAGTCACATTTTCGTGGCATACTTTCTGGCGCAAAAGTTTAGTTTCAAATGTCAATTTTTTTTTAATAGACTCATTGGAGTCAAGGTGTACAGATCAAATCTTTTATTATGTCGTATAACTGGAAGTACATTCTGGTCAAGTTAAAAACAGCCGGAACTTGACTTCAACCTTTACTTACCACATCAGCATTGTTCTTTTTTCTAAATTCAAATTTTATAAGAACAACTATGCAATAAATTGCTCTAATCGGATCAGAGCTTGGCATATGTTTAACTCAATGATAGTAAACTAAAAAACTAAGAAATAAATGTAAAAAAGAAAGCCAAAGAGAACAGAGATGAAGTATAGATCTGGTCATAGCTGCACAGCATAGATTAAGTTATTTTCAGGATATATTTGTGTGTGCGTGTGTGTGTGTGTGTATGTTAGCCACGTTTGCTTGCTTTGGTGTTTGCCTGATTTAGTTTGGCTAAAAAGTATGCAGCGACTTTATTCTTAACAACATAGCGCAGTCGTTGGCAACACACACACCTAAACACACAAGCATACACACTCATGTGTGTGCTGCTGCACGTAAAATGTAAATTTATCTGTGTGTGTGAGTGTGTGTGTGTGTGTGTGAGTTGGGTGATAAAGCCATAGATATAGCTTGGCCTGCACGAGTGTGGATAATGGCGCGGCGAAAAGTCGAAACGCACACAACACCCACAGCACACACAGCACACACACAACACACACACACACACACACACAACACACACATACATGCGCGCACATAATAAGGTGCGATTTGTCTCGCGCATAAAACGAAATTTCCTGCAAATACACACAGCAAAACACACACCTTCACACACACAACAGCACACACACACACACACCAGCACACACACTTGGTAGCTGAATGGCTGGCCAACAATGGTCGCTTCTGCTGGGAAGTAAGTCAGGTGGGGAAGGGATGGGTTGGGGTGGGTTGGGATCGGGTGGCAGTTTCGATTGCTTTGTTGCTTGTATATGACAGCGTGCCGATGTCTCTCCAACTATATGTGTGTGTGTGTGTGTGTGGAGGACATCTTTGTAGGTTAAGGCTCATGTCAGAAGCTGGCAAACGGGTGCCACAAAAAAGGGCGTAAGGCTTTAGGCGTGGCAAACTCGTTTGCCATAATTATTGCTTTTGTTAGGGGGCCCGCATTATTATTTTAACCGGAAATGTGTGTGCTACCCCGGATACCATCGCTACCCCCGTCACCCCTCACCTTTCCCCCCACAGACACACTAACGTACATCCTCTCTTTCTGTGTGTGTGTAAAATTTGTGAACTGCATGAACTTTTTTTCATCCATTCTTGTCGCTTTTGGCGGAAGCTTTTGCTCTGTGCCGGCGACAACATTTAGCAAAATTTTTTTTATGACAATGTTATCCTCTCTCTCGCTCCCCCTCTCTCTCCCACTCGTTCTCTCTTGCTGCTGCTCTCTGTGCAACCTCAGCTGCCGACAGCGCCCACTTTTATGACAAATATTATGTTAAAGACCGAATATGCGCTATGCCATAAAAGTCAATCATTTTTCATTTCGCTCTCGCTCATTCTCATTCTCCTTCTCATCGCTGTTCTCTTTCTCCGCTTGCCGCGTCTCCTTCTGCTTGGCTTAGCGCTGTCAGTCACTCTCACAGCCATTCACACAAAAAACCAAAATGCAGCCCACTCAACCATTCCCCTTTTTTGCTTGCTTTTCCTTTCCATTCTTTTTTTCTGCTTTCTTTTCGCTTGCTTTTGTTGTTGGCTGTGTCCGCTGGGGACATTTAATTTTTGGCGGTCATTCGTTGTGATTTTCCTTGATATGCGATATAGTATTTTATGTACAGTGTGTACATGTATATGTCTGTGTGTCTGTGTCTGTGAGTGTATGTGTCTGTGAGTGTATGTGTGTGTGTCTGTATGTATTTGTCGCTTTGACTGGATAAGCGTTGTGTGTTGTTGATATTTGGCGCGGCTTGCTTCAATTTATGTTCTGTTTGCCTTTATTGTCGAATTTTACTTGCTCCTCTCGTGTTCGGTTTTTGTTTTCTTCTTTTTTTTTAAAGGACTTTTTATTAGGGTGTGGAGCGTTTTGGTGGATCGCATTTATTTGGTGTGTTGTGTTGTGCTGTATTGATAAGTTCATTTAATGGGCACGGCCTGACATGACCTCTTCCTAGCTTCCTCTCTTCCTGTGCCCAAACACACACACGCACATAAGCACACACACAGATATGTGTATATATATATATATATGTATGCATGGCATTTGTTTGAGTGCGTTGCGCCTAATGAGTTTAATGCTTTGTTATCAGCGCTGTAATCTGCTTATGTAATATGCGGCCAAAACTTCAACATAATTGAATCACAAATTATGTTGTTTTGTGTGTTTGAGTGTGTTTCTTTTATGTATATTACACATATATATATATATATATATATATATATATATATGTATATATAGACACACACACATATACGTATTTGTGGCCTTGGGCGCAACTTTAAACACATTAATTGCCAGATTGCCAGATTGTCAGAGAAATGGAGTGACTGGCAATTAAACAGTGCACTGATAACCGGTTTAATGGCACTGCTTAACCGTTTTGATTACTGCTTGTGGCGAGTGGAGCAGAGACAGCGAGGGAAAAAGGGAGAGATGGAGAGAGAGACAGAGAAAGAGGGAAAGTGAGAGAGTGAGAGATGCTTAAGATCAAGAACAAGAAGACGATCCTTGGGCGATTTTACAGCAATCCCAATCGACGTCATTTGCAATTTTTCTTGTAAGAAATTAAAGAGTTGTTAGTTTTCCAAAACGATTTAAGACTGCGCTCAATAAATAAAGCGCTCCGCAAACCGTTTAACTAAGCAATTGTCATGAGGCAATTACAAGAAATGCCACACCTGATCGCTTTCTGTTTGCTTTAAAGAGCAATTTTCATTACAGTTGAGTACACGTGCCACCGGCACTGGGACACCCCCAACATGACTTGCGACTCCCCGCGTCCAGCCACGAATCCTGTCAATGACGGAAGGCTACTTTCATTTTTGTAGGAAAAAGCAAATGAAACTTAACGGAAAAGAAAATTACATCATGCTCGTTTCAATGGGTCGACATAATATTATTTTCCTTGGTTGATTTTATTTTTTTTGCCCCAGCAGCACCCACTGTGTATGAGGCATTTCCACGTGCTGCGTGTGAGTGTGTGTGCGTGTGAGTGTGTGTGTGTGCGTGTGTGTGTGTATGTACATATGTCATCATCATCATCTTGGGAACAGCTCACTCCTCGCTCCTCGCAGGAGAAGCTCCTTCCTTTTGCGTGCTGTCGATTTTTTATTTATTTATTTTATGCCTACGCACATACGCGCCAAGCAGTTTGACAGGTGTCGCCGACTGAGTGGCTGCCTGCCCTGACAATTTGAGGGGTGGTGCGGGGTGCGGGACAGGCAAATTGTGCTCATAGCGGGCGTGGTTCAGGCCAGGCCTGGCCTGGCCTGGTCTGCTTGTGGTGCCTCGAGGGGTAGATGGAATGAAAAATGTCACCCTATTATTCTTTGTATTGTTTTATGCGGCATTTATACGCTTATTTTTTGTTGTCTTTTAATAGACGTGGCAAAGTACGCCCCAAACAACAAAGCAACAACAACGGGAGCTACTTTACGTATCCCCCACCCCCTGCCACCTTCTCTCGCGATGTGTCTGCTGGCGTTTTATCATCATCCAATCAGTAGATAAATAACACATAAAATGAGGTGCTTCATCGGGTTTGAAGTGATGAAAGTGAAACTGTGCCGAGTTTGGCTTTGTGGTTGCCTCCCCCGTCTGACTGTCTGTCTGTGTGTCTGTTTGTGGTTGGTTGCTTGCCATCGTCGAGAGGCAAGAGCCGAGAGCTTTGTCTTTGTCTTTGACTCTGGCGCAAATCTGAAGTAACAACTTTATATAGATATCAGTTACAGGCAGTGCTACGTTTTTGCATTTCGTTCGACTTAAGGGCTCAGCATTGAAATGGGCGCGTAGAGAAGTAATTTGTCAACATTTCATTGCATTACACGTAAAACAAGGTAATTTAATTGATTGACAAGCACTCCCACACAACAAACACAAAGCACACACGCACACATACATTTAAATTTGGCGCTACACGCATCGCGGTAGGACAGCCAAGTGTTTATCGTAACCGTTTCACAACAAGTTGGCAGTCACAGAACTCACAGGGTTGCGAGAATCGATTACCGCCGCAAGTGTTATCGGTAGCCAAGCAGCTGTATTGTTTTTTTTTTGTTTTGTGTGTGTGTCTGCGCTTATTGATAGCTAAGCAAATCGAACTGAAACAGTATTATGTACTCGCCATAAAACCTGGACTATTAATTATTAACAATTACTAACGAGCAAAGACAAATTTGCTATTAGCCATAGCACAATAAAAGAACACACTCAGATACCATACAAAGCAAGCAGCAGCCGCCTACTTGCTGAAGCAGCAGCCAAGAGAAGCTTGAAAAAGGCTAAAATAGCCAGGTAAAAACAGTCTAAAAAAAAAGCATAAGTTTTGCATAAATTTGAAATGCTTAGCTTTTGATGTGCTTTTTCGAATGGTTTGGTTTTCAGGTGCGTAACAGAAACTTGTTGCTGTCCACATTTGAGAGTTTATTGATTTTGTACTGTCTGTTTGTGTGTGTGTGTGTTAAATGCTGTTGTTGTTTTTCGGTCACACCAAATGTAACTGAACTTCTCTGCTCAATTTTGACAGCTGTTTCGCATCTAAATAATTAATTTTTATATAGCCCTTAGCAATACTGCTTATCAGTTGCGCGTAAACCACAAGTGTTTTATTATCGGCCAATGATTAAAACACACACACACACCCCCCGCAACGCCCCGCCCACAATAGACGCTGATTGAGAAGTTGTTGAATGAGCCTCTTGACCAGATGATGCTAATTGGCTGATTGCCTGTTAATTAAATTGTGGCACAATAAACAAATCAAGCTTGTTCAATTAAATTTGTTGGCGTTTAACAAGCGCTCAAAAAATGAACAACAAAAGTCAATAGAATAAAGCGAGCGATGCAATTTAATTTGCTGCTGACCTTTGACATTTTACAGCAATGAACACAGCCCGGGTCAATTTAATCTAAGCGCCAGCTGGCGCCCTCCAATTAGAAAAACCCATACAAAAAACAGACGACACCGTGTCAAAAATGATGCAGAAAAGTTGGCGGCACAAGCGCAAATAATATTAAAACGCACCAGACTGAGAAATAAAAGAGAAAGAATACAAAGAAGATTTAAGCAAGTCGGGGAAAGAGCGATTATAAACAATATACCATGCTTGGGCGCACACAGAAGCTGCTGCTGGGCCTGGCCATATTGTTGCTAGTCAACCTGCTCTGGGTCTCCTCCAGCGAACTGACCAAGGTAAGTTTAAATTCAACTGATATGAATTCAGTGTTTGAATTATGCTCATTTCACTCTCCAATTGGCAACAGTTCATCTATGAGGATGACCGATATGACAAGCCCTTCTTTTACACATACTTCAAGACATCCATGTTTAGCATCTATTTGCTTATTATTGGCATTATAGCGCCGTGGAAGGAGTCCTGCGATCGGCAAAATGGCAACTATGCGGTTTGTATAATCTCGAATATAAAGATTCTGCAACATGACTTATTTATATACCCCCTGTTTGACTTTTAGATGATGGAACAACATGCTGATGAGGAGAACTATTACACGAATCAGGCTGCCCTGGTGAGTCTCTGCCTGCACAACAATTGAAATGATGATTGATGAACGTTTTTGGTGTTGCAGAGTGACTCCACTTTTGTGCCCATACGCGTGGCCAATCCGGGCAGCATACCCGGCGTGTTGTCCGGCGCGGAGAGCGATGATTCGAGTGTGCGCAGCGTGCGCTTCTGCAAGATGGCCGAGGTGCGCGAGATGTCTGCACATGAGGCGACAGATGCGCTGATGGCACGCCTCTCCTATGCAGCCAGCATGCGGATTAGGCGCCAGAAGACGCATCACAAGACGGCCAAAACGGCGCTGCTCTTTTGTTTGCTTTGGCTAGCGGCCAATTACTTTTCGCACTTGGCGCTGGACATGGACGAGGAGCCGATGATAACACTCATCAGGTTAGACTAACCTGAAAACCTTGATGAATATAAAACATAAAAAATCCACGATGCTTTCACAGATCAACTGCTGGCACAGTATTTACGCTTTTGTTGGCTGCCATGTTTCCATCTGCCATGGGCGACAAGTTCACCATAACGAAAGTAATCGCTGTCACCATGAGCATTGGCGGCGTTGTGGTAATCTCTATAAGTGATTTGCATGATTCCAAGATGACGCGTGGCGTGCTTTTGGCCTTATTCAGCGCCTTCTTCTATGCCTCCTATTTGGTGTTTGTTAAGCGAAAAAGCGACACCGAGGAGAAAGTCGACATTCCACTCTTCTTAGGTGAATATATCTTATCGTTTGTCTGTATGTCTTTATTATAACGCATTTATAAATCTTGAAGGCTTTGTTGGTCTCTGGAATCTGTTGCTGTTGTGGCCCTTATTCTTTATACTACATTTCACCAGGATCGAAACGTTTGAGTTGCCCAGCCAAGGTCAGTTTGGGCTGCTCTTTCTAAATGGCTTCATTTGTACCGTGCTGGCCGTGGCTCTGTGGCTGTGGGGCTGTTTCCTCACCTCCTCGATGATTGGCACGCTGAGCCTGTCGCTGCAGATACCGCTGACGATTGCCTTCGATGTGCTGCTCAAGCACAAGCCGTATTCACCCATGTATGGAATGGGTTCCATGGCATTAATCTTGTCATTGTTGCTGGTTGTGCTGCTGTTGCGCAACGACGATTCAGATCCGCTTATGAAGCTCTTCAAAGTGGTTTACAGAAAAGTCTGTGGCTGCCATAAGCCAAGCATTGTGAGGTAACTTTTATCACGTACTATCATCATTAAGTAAATACTTTTAATCGTTTAATATCTGTAGAGTCACCGATGATGAGCAGCAGGAATCTCTGATCAACAGCAGCGATTGAAGTCGCACATCGGTTAGGAGAACGCTTTTAAAAAACGCGCTTCCGCAAATTGAATTATTGCTCACTGCAATGCAAATCCAAAATTTGGCTGTTCACGAGTTCGTTTCGAATCGTTCTTTAATCTATAGTGGCATATAATACATATATAGATATATATTTATATATTGATTGTATGTAGTTGTAGCTGATACAATACTTCGCACAACAACTAAATAAATATATACATATATATTTATTTATATACATATGCATATATATATTTTTCCTAATTTTTTTACGTTAAGAGCTGATCCTGATTTGCAATTTTACGTACAATTAAGCTGATATTGAATATATATTCGTGTAGCTTACATTTACTACAATAGGATTGTACTTTTTGTAAATAGCTTTAGTCGTAGTGTTTGTCTCTATGTGATAGGTCTTAAAATTTGCTGAAGCTCATTTCTAATTTATTGTGCTAATTATGTATTCCCAGCTATTTAGTGCTCGACTTTAAAATACCTACCTATAGATATACCACCTGCATACTCAACAACTCATACTCAATTCCTGCATTTGAAGATTATAGATCGGATATGTATTTCTCTATACGTTAACCTCTATTAATTAAATAAATGCAGAATCTGTTTACAATTAATCGTATAGAAATACACATGCATATATATTAAAAAGTTAATGTACAACTGTTTACAAAAATATATTAATACTCAGTGCCAGGGGTTTTCATTTAAGAGTCGTGCATAAAAAACCCACAATTTCGGTGTGCTTTTCAGGTACTTTGTTTGAACATAAATATGAATTTCTAATCAAATGAATTTAGAATTCATTATTGTTTACAATAAGCAAAATACAAATTCAAAATAATTGTTATCTCTCGATAAGATTATTTCGTGCGTATTAAATAAAAGTACGTAAAACTGAGTTTGTTTATGATGTTGTGATCAGACAAAAAATAATTTTATAAGGCAATAGTCACTAATCTAATCTTCACTTTATAACAGTTTCAAATAACAAATAAGTCTCGCGCACCATCGATATTTAATGTAATGATATCGAAAATGCTATGTACTTTTCCAACACAGTGATTATATTTACAATGTTGCACAACAATAGTTTCGATATATCAACATCGATAGTTTGTGCCAGCGAAATGAAGAAGCAGACTATCATTTTGGCGTCTCCCATTCTATTTCTCGCTGTCGAGCAGTGCGGTTGTAGTAACGGTTGCAGTTATTATTGGAAGAGTCGAACAAAATGAAGTTTCAACTGGCTTTGTGCCTAGTCGCCATTGCGACCGGCATTGTGGTTGCTGATGAAAGCAAAGGACCCAAAGTGACCGACAAGGTGAGCAACATCCCCACAAAACTCATACACACACTCACATGCACACATGCATGATTGTGTGTGTGCCTGCGTCATTTTAATGTATATACACAAATACCAATATAGATAAATCATTTGCGCTGTTCTTTTTAGCAAAATATATATTTTGATACGTGTTTTTTTTTAATCTCTGCGTAGGTTTTCTTTGACATCACCATTGGCGGTGAGCCTGCTGGTCGCATTGAGATCGGTTTGTTTGGCAAAACCGTTGAGAAGACCGTGAGGAACTTCAAGGAATTGGCTGAGAAGCCACAGGGCGAGGGGTAAGTGTTAATAACCCTTATGTACCGTTAATTGGCCTTAACACACACACATACACACAACGAGAACTACAACATACACGTAGACATTTATAGGTTAGACCCGGAGTAGTTGCTATCAATTACGTGGCGTTTAAGTGAGAATTAGTTAACAAAGCGACGAGCAACGGCCTGAAATATTGTGTTGCAAATTGATGTGTTTACGTCTGATTTGAATCTAATTTGACAATTGTCAATTCTACTCTTTCTATGTAAAATAGCTACAAGGGCAGCAAGTTCCATCGCATTATCAAGGACTTTATGATCCAGGGTGGCGATTTCACCAAGGGTGACGGCACTGGCGGACGCTCCATTTACGGCGAACGCTTCGAGGATGAGAACTTCAAGCTGAAGCATTATGGCGCCGGCTGGCTGAGCATGGCCAATGCTGGCAAGGACACCAACGGCTCACAGTTCTTTATTACCACCAAGCAGACCAGCTGGCTGGATGGTCGTCACGTTGTCTTCGGCAAAATCCTGTCTGGCATGGATGTGGTGCGCAAAATCGAGTCGGGCGCCACCGATGCCCGGGATCGTCCCGTCAAGGATGTGGTGATTGCCAACAGCGGCACCATCGCCGTTGCCGAGCCCTTTGCCGTTTCCAAGACAGATGCCACCGAATAAGATGAATATTCAAGCAGAAGGCAGTCAGGGAGGCATAACTAATAACTAATTAGCTTTTGCATTTTGCAAATTTTAATCGCGTCTTTTTAAACATAATCAATGGAATTAAATACTATCATAAAAGACTAGAATCTAGAGTACATCGAACCATTTTGTGTGGCCAGCAATCGATTTTTCTCAACTCTCGTGTTGAGGTTGCATTTAAATCTAATTGAAACATAAGATTAAATTTGTAATCCATTTTATCGTCTAAGCAAGCCAATATACTGCTCAATTACTCTCAAATTGTAACGTCTAGAAATTCAATATAATAAACTATGTGATAAAACAAAAAAGAAAAAAATGAGAGAAGAAAAGACAATTCTTTGTTGTGTTTTAGTTTTTGGGTTCTCAGTTTTACTGTTGGTGCTGCGGTTCATTGAACTGCTTTTGGTATATATATATACATATATAACTGTGTGTATATGTGTGTGTGTGGGTGTGTATTTGTATTTGTTGTGTGTTTCGGATTGACTTTGCACTTCTGCTGTCTCCCTTAAAAGCGAACCGGTTTTCCCAAACGTCAACAGCTTCCATGTCTAATTTTATATGCCTTTTGTTTCCTTCTTTTTATTTTTTGCTTTGATGCACTGATTCTAGCTGAGCTTTGTTTATGATAAAAAAAGCTGACACAGTTGCGTCTGTTTGTCTGTCGCTTTCATAAATTCGTGTCACGTTCTTTATTTTAGCAGCGAGTCGACAATTGCTTGTGCACATATTTATTTCTTTTCTTTTTTTTCGTCAATGCCAATTTTAGCTGCTCAATTTGTACAACAGCCTTGATTTTGTAAAGATAACATTAAGAACTTTTAAGAATTCACTATTCTTATACGACCTTTGTCGTTGCATAGCATTCTAATAAGAAAACATGTATATTTTTCTTTTATTAACCCTTAAGCGGGTTAAAGGCATTGGAAGCATTACGCTTTCAAATTGTGATGCTTTAATAGTTTCAATAGCAGCTATCAACTATGAAAAATGTTTTAAAGCACGCAAAGTAATTATTTGGCATACTGCTCATATTTCCAGACATTTTCCAGTAGTGCAATTTGTATGTACGCATTTCTGTATGCATTTCTGTGTGTGAACAGGCCCTCTTTAACCCCTGCCACACTCACAACTTGCAACTGAGAAAGCTGAGAGCCAATTAAAAACGAGAGAGGATCTGCGAGTGGAAGCATTACAAACTTGCCTGTGTCAGTGCAATTGTACCCCTCACACACACAGATACAGATATGTGTGTGTGTGTGTGTGTGTAGATTGTGTATTGTTTATGTCGGCAACAAACTCATGTGCCACATATGTTTTCCATACAGTCAGACAATCAGCTACATACACACACAAATACATAGAATAACCACAGAACACAGAATTTCTGGACGCTGTCGCATTTCAAAGATTATGTTTTTTTTGTTTTACTGCTCATTGGAAATCAGTGCTGCGAGACAAGGCGCTTGGAGAGCAGCAACCAAATACGGAAAAGCTTTTCAATTTTGCTGCTGCATTTTGATATTGAAATAGTAGCTGCTAAAGTTATCAACTTTATCTCCTCTCAAAATGGTAAGTGGCAATTTTCGAATGGGGATCATGGAGATCATGCGGCTTATAAATACTTTGTTGATAAGAGGAAGTCGGTGCTGATGTGTACCAATGAATACGCTCTATGTAATCCTACATATTTATAATAATATGTCTTATTTAGAAACACCTTTCGCTATGTTTCCACATCCTGTTGATGGGCATTGGGGCTTGCCGCGCTGCTAAAATCCTGGTCATCTTTCCACATGCCAGCGAGAGTCATTTCAATGTGATGCGCACTGTGGTCACCGAGCTGGCGGGCAGGGAGCACAATGTGAGTATTTATAGCACTCGCCAAGATGCACAATGATGACGATTCCATGCTAGGTAACCGTATACGGCAGCCATGGACTCGGAGAACGTTTCGAACGCGTTACGGAGACGCTTGTGGAGCCCGAATATGACTTTTGGAGCAACTGTAAGTGAGAGATGATGATGATGCAAATTATAAACAGCTACAACTTGTTTGCCACAACTTACTGCAGTGCAGAAACATGGTGCAGCTGGTGGCAGCCTGGAGGATCTAAGCCGCTTGACGGACAGCAGGCTGCGCAGCTCCTTGGCCACTGTCGGAGCTCAGGCATTGAATCACTTTTTGACACAGCCATCGGTACAGGCACTCCTGCAGTTGCCCAGCGCTGAATTCGATTTCGATGTCATAATTGTGGACTACTTCTACACGGAGGCACTGCTGGCGCTAGGCTACAAGCACAACAAGCCAACCATTGGCATTGTTAGCACGGATTTTGGCAATTATATGGATGATGTGCAGGAGTCGCTTGTGCCCGTCGCCTGCTCGCCCATCAACTTTGAGGATTACACGCCGGAGCTTGGTTTCTTGACGCGCTTGAGTGGCATACGTGAGTGTATGACACGCCGCAAACAATTTCGGAAGGAGCACCATGCGGCACAGGATGAACTGATTCGCAAACATTTTAAAAGTGAGTTTTCACCATTTTGCGGTTGGCGGCATTTGTCTGTGAATGGCAAATGTGTGTTCACAAGAAGTGGCAACACAGCAAATAATCAATATCGATTAAATCATCTGCCTATCGACTTTACTTAATTTAAATAACAAATATTAACAAATTTTAATTTGATTTTGCAGTTGCAACCACTGTGCATGAATTACAAGCTAATCATTTGGCGCTGCTTTTACTCAATAATCACGTGCCCCTGTGGACTCCGCGTCCACTGGTACAGCAGATTGTGCCGGCCGGCGGTCTGCACATCCGTGCTCCGCGCGATCTGCCATGGCATGTCAAGCGATATGTGGAGGAATCTCGCACTGGAGTCATTTACATGCAGCTGGGAAACGAACAGCTCTGCGGCCAGTTGCCCCCGCAAAAACTGCAGACGATCTTTGAGTTTCTGGGCGCGCGCAAGGAGCGTGTAATCTGGACGTGCCACGATGTGACGAAACTGGATGGGCAGCCCAAAAATGTCATGATACAACATGCAGTGCCGCAGATCGATATTCTGGCGCATCCGGGCATTCGTGCCTTTATCATGAACGGGGATCTGCTAAGTGTGCAGGAGGGCATTATGCGAAATGTTCCCATGCTGGGATTGCCCATCTTTCAGAACGAACGCAAAAACATGCAGCTGGCTGTGAACCTTGGAGTTGCCCTTCAGCTGGATCAGAGCAATTTCAGTAAGGCATCGCTCAACTGGGCACTGGATGAGCTCACCACACAGGAGGCGTATCAGTTGACCATTCGGGAGGTTTCCAGCGAGTTCCGAGACAGACCATTGGGCGCATTGGCCAACGCCATGTTCTGGGTGAACTATGTGGTGCGGCACAAAGGCGGCGCAGCAATTAGAACACGTGGCATCGATATTACCTCGAGTTATTTGCATCTCTTTGATTTGTTCGTATTTTATTTTGGTTTGGCAGCTGTCTTTTGTGCACTTCTGGTTGTCACTTACTTTGGAGTCGTATATGCATTGCAAAGAAAACGCAATGACACCAAATTTGCCAAGATAAATTAGAGATTAGCTTAAAATTTATTAAAGCCAAAGTGAACTAAAAAAATATTAAAGTTAGCTAATTAATTTTCCCTCTCTCTCTTATGATGCTATTTCAAATTTTGAATGCGCGCCATTGACAGGGCTGCATTACCAGCGATAATAATTCAGGCAATACAACTCTGGGAAAAAAGTGCTGCCAAATTTTTAGCAATCGACGGTGGCCATCTTCCTTTCTAAAGAATCGCGTTCGCACAGCAGACGTGTTTAAAACCTTTACGAGTGTTTTAAAAGGTAATAATTGTGTAAATGTAAACGAAAATGCGTTTCAAGTATGCAGCTAATGGGTGAAACCAGCTAACTATGAACGCAAGCCGCATGCAACGTGTACTAGCAAGTGACTAGCGCAGCGTGTCACACGTGGAGTCTCAAATTGCTCAGCGGAGCTACCCCTCGCATTGAGGTTATGTTGAAAACAAAAACAAAATCATGCAGCCTGTAAACTGTGACAACATGCGAATTATTGTGTAAAATTATCAGTCAACTGTTTGTCTAATTTGCTCGCTGTGCCGTTCTTTCAGCTCCGTCAAGATGTCCACTGGTACAACTGCCACAATCCGCACCCGCAAGTTTATGACCAACCGTCTGCTTGCCAGGAAACAAATGGTCTGCGATGTCCTCCATCCCGGACTCTCGTCGGTCAACAAGACCGAGATTCGTGAGAAGCTCGCCGCCATGTACAAGGTGACTCCCGATGTTGTGTTTGCCTTCGGTTTCCGCACAAACTTTGGCGGTGGCCGCTCCACGGGCTTCGCGCTCATCTACGACACTCTGGACTTTGCCAAGAAGTTCGAGCCTAAATACCGTTTGGCTCGTCACGGTCTCTTCGAGCAGAAGAAGCAGACACGCAAGCAGCGCAAGGAACGCCGCAACAGGATGAAGAAGGTCCGTGGTACCGCTAAGGCCAAGATCGGCAGCGGCAAGAAGTAAAGCTCACGCTGGAATCATGATTGGTGTGTGTGTGTTGCTGGTGGCGCGCACCGAAAATTCCAAAAAGCTGCTGGTTATGCGTTAGTTTTTCTTTTAATCATTAAACGACAACAACACAAAATCTAAATCGGTTTTCTTCTCGAGCGACTTTTGTTTTATATGCTTAAGAAAATAAAACACTAAAAGTAAATACAACTTGGTGTTTGCTTGCTGAAAGGCGTTGCGGTAAATTAATATTTTATAGAATTTGCTTGAAAATCTAATTAAAAGCATAAATTGACAATAAACAAATGCATTTTTTTAGTTGTGCCGGTAGCCTTGCCATACTGTTCCGACGTCAGCACACTTTAAATGGCAGCAACAATTTGCGTCAGTCTGGCCACATTTTGTCTAGCATTTCAACCCTACTAGCAACGCTACAAAAATTTACTGCAAAAAAAAGAACGAAACCGGAAAAAGATTCATATACAGAAATTGTATAAAAATGTTTTAAATGTCAGTTGAGCAACTGCTGAGCGTTTGCCAAGACAACTCACAGCAACAATCCGGAAAAAAACAGAGGCAACAGAACGAGCTTAAAAATGTCCAGTTGCGGGGGTGGTGGTGGCGGCAGCGTCGTCGGCGGCGGCGGCATCAGCGTCTCGGCTGGCGATTGGATTTGTCCAGATATTGAGTGAGTGCGCGTAGAGCTTCAGCGTAACGATCCAGGATCGTAGGATTTGAGAGTACTACACCCCTCTTCAGCACAAAAATCTCTTACCCCCTCCCCCTCCACAAAAATTCTCCTAACAGACAAATGCAATAAATTGTTGTTTTGTTACTCTTATTCTTCCTCCATCCGCTCGCCTCTTGGCGCGCGGCTGTTGTGCGTGTGTTGGTTATGCATTGTATGTGTGTGTTGCAGCTGTCGCCATTCGAACTTTGCACGTCGCCTACAATGCAATAAATGCAATCGGGAACGCGAGAGCAACGCCACTGAAAAACTGGACCGGGACAGAGATCGAGAACGGGAACGAGAGCGGGGCAATGGCAGCAGCAGCAGCTCCAGCAAAAAGAAACTGGGCACAGAGATTGGCAAAGTGGCCGCAGACAAGTCACGTGGCCTTTTCAGTGCCGAGGACTGGCAGTGCAGCAAATGCGCGAACGTTAACTGGGCTCGCCGCCAGACTTGCAACATGTGTAATGCTCCCAAGTTTACCGATGTGGAGGAGCGCACAGGTAAGTAGAAGAGCACGCCCAATAAGCAATGATTCAATATTGACTCTGGAAATGCATTTGCAGGCTTTGGCGGTGGCTATAATGATCGCGGCGTCGTGGAGTACAAGGAACGCCAGGACTCGGACAGTGAATACGATGAGTTTGGACGCCGCAAGAAGCGTAAAAATAATGACAGAGGTGGCGGCGGCAGTAGCGATCGCAGCGATGAGGATGGACGTGGCAAGGATGATGTGAAACGCGCTAGACGCAGTGTCAATGACGGCGACGAGGAGGAAGACGATGAAGAGGACGACGATGGCGATTTGTCCAAATACGATTTGTGGGGCGACAATGAGGTGACCTCAAGCAATGTTAAAAGCAAGGAACAGGACAATGGCACTAGCAACAACAGCAGCAGCAGTAGCAGGGAGAAGCAGCCACCAGCTGCGACAGCTAGCAGTAAAAGAGCCACACGCGACTCCACATCATCCAACTCGTCGTCGTCCTCATCGAGCTCGAGCAGCTCTAGCGACTCATCCACAACCTCAGTAACAAGTAGCTCCAGCAGCAGCAACGGTTCCAGCAGCAGCAATAGTAAGCGCGACAAAAAGCGATCCGAAACTCGTCGCTAGACGTCAATCTCCGTTGGAGAATGCATGCTGTCTTGTTTTTATTTTCTCTTTTTTCCTTGGTGGAAAAGAAAAAAACTGATGTTTATTTATTTTTCTAAGTCTGCGCCATTTCCCATGACATGTATTGAAACACCACACCCCATAATAATCAATAAATTCATATTATTTAAGAAAGTCACCCAACGATTTTATTGCAATGCAGCCTTTAAAGGATCAATGGAAAGTTTCATCCGATTGTTTGCGTGTTGCGGCTGCCTCCGCTTCACGCAGCTGCTTCAGTTGTGCCAGCTCCTGTCGCGCATCCTCGATTTGCTGCTCTGTCACAGTCACGGGCACATCGCAATCGATCTGCTCCTGTCGCACGAATAACATCTTCTTGATGGCATCCTCCAGATAGGGTATTTGCTGTGCCTGCAACTCTTTGTGGTACGCTTCCAAGCGCTCCTCCTTGATCTTCTCGCAATAGATGTCGGTTAGCTTCTGCAGCGACTCCTTGCGCGTTATCCAATGAAAATGCGCTGGCGGTGGCTTATAGACCAAATCCAGTTTCTCCAATATCCACTCGAAACGCGGATAATCCCAGCGTCTCAGGTATTTCAGAAACTTTTTGCGCTTATCGATCAGCTCCTTTAGTCGTACTTTGGTAATTTTGTCGCGTGGATGCGCCTCCATATGCTCCTGAAAACGTCGTATGAATGCCGTCATCTTGGCCACTATCATCGGAGAAAGTAGGATATGTAATTATTGTATGTAGTGTAACAAGAGGCATGAAAGACCGATCTATCCCTGAAGAATACCCCGTAGAAAATACAATTGGGGAGCAAACAATCATGATACGCTTTGGGATTCGGAGTTCATCTGCCTGTTGCATAATGGGACATGTACGTACATTTCGCCTCCATAGAGCCATAGTCCAGGGCATGACGCTGCACCTCCTTGATCATTTGGTCGCGGTAATAGCGTGTAGTGAAATGATTCGGATTGTTGCTCAGCTTGAAGAGCGATTTCACTGTTTCATCGGCACTAGAAAAATACGCAAATGAAATAAAGGACAATTCTGAGGAACAATAGGAGCCAGCTCACCTCTCCAGTTCTTTGGAATCCTTGTAATCCGGCAGAAACTCATTGGCACTCAGGGCTGGCAGCTTGGCGAGATCGCCACTCTTCTCCGGCCTGATACATGAAATCTTCTCCGGTCTCACCCATTTGATTTTCAGATCTGACTTGAAGGCATAGTCACGCACAAATTGGCGTGGCACAGCGTTTGCTATATTTAATAGTTTATTCATAAATAACAACTTTAATCCGCATCCAAATGCAATCAGCTCGCTAGGTTATATCACTTGGCCAGTGTGCACACACCAAACGAAATGAAAACTGACACAGCTGACATTGAACAGTGTGTACATACTGTACCAAAAGCACATAAACACGCTTGACAGCTGCAATTATCAGTTGTTGCTGTATCTTGTGAGTGTTTTGTGTTTTGTGGCCAAAGATATTAAAACAATCGTGAAATAAATGATATTTGAGAATTAAATTCGATTTGGAGTATCTTACAATGGCGCACATGTCGCACATGCTTCCCCAGACATCGACGCCCTCAAGCGTTCCCTCGGGTACCTCGTCGCGCACGATGTCGCTCATGGAGAAGCAGAAGTATATCGAGGATTATGACTTTCCCTACTGTGACGAGAGTAGTAAATATGAAAAAGTTGCCAAAATTGGTCAAGGCACCTTTGGGTAAGTCGTACAAGTTATGTTTGACATATTTGCAGTTAAGCAATTCCCTTTTTATTTGTAGAGAGGTGTTCAAGGCACGCGAAAAGAAGAGCAACAAAAAGTTTGTTGCCATGAAGAAGGTGCTCATGGATAATGAAAAAGAAGGCGTAAGCAACTGATTCTTCCATCGCCATCGTTGCAATGTTGACCAATATTGTTTCACAGTTTCCCATTACGGCTCTGCGCGAGATTCGTATCTTGCAGCTGCTGAAGCACGAGAATGTTGTCAACCTCATTGAGATTTGTCGTACCAAGGCTACCGTCCACAATGGCTACAGATCAACCTTCTATTTGGTGTTCGACTTCTGTGAGCATGATCTGGCCGGTTTGTTGTCCAATATGAATGTGAAATTCAGCTTGGGCGAGATCAAAAAGGTTATGCAGCAACTGCTCAATGGCCTCTACTACATACACAGCAACAAGGTGGGCATTCCAACTTAAAAACGCATGGCAATTTGAGCTTATTTGTCGTATGGTTTTTGCTTGCAGATTTTGCATCGTGACATGAAAGCTGCTAATGTGCTCATCACAAAACATGGCATCTTAAAGTTGGCTGACTTTGGTTTGGCCCGTGCATTTAGCATTCCAAAGAATGATTGTAAGAATCGTTATACAAATCGTGTGGTTACCTTATGGTATCGACCACCCGAACTGCTGTTGGGTGATCGCAACTACGGCCCACCGGTGGATATGTGGGGTGCTGGCTGCATCATGGCTGAAATGTGGACACGTTCGCCCATTATGCAGGGCAATACGGAGCAACAGCAGTTGACGTTCATCTCACAGCTGTGCGGCTCATTTACGCCAGACGTTTGGCCAGGCGTCGAGGAACTCGAACTGTACAAATCCATTGAGTTGCCAAAGAATCAGAAGCGTCGCGTCAAGGAGCGTCTACGTCCGTATGTTAAAGATCCAACTGGTTGTGATTTGCTAGACAAACTGCTGACACTGGATCCGAAGAAACGCATTGATGCAGACACAGCCCTGAATCACGATTTCTTTTGGACTGATCCAATGCCCAGCGACCTGAGTAAAATGTTGTCGCAGCATCTGCAGAGCATGTTCGAATATTTGGCACAACCGCGTCGCAGCAATCAGATGCGCAATTATCATCAGCAGTTGACAACGATGAATCAGAAGCCACAGGATAATAGTATGATTGACAGAGTCTGGTAGAATATATACCCTAAATATAAGCTCTTAGTTAGCCATTAAAAGATACAATTGTAAAAAGGTGTATATGCATCTATTTAAAAAGCATTTGAATTTAAAGACAAATATTTGTAAGCATTTTACCCTAGTTCTCTGTTGGTGCAGAATGCAGTAAAAGTAATAATTTCCACATAAAAAAAAACAAAAATAGTTTCCTTTGTTTTGCTAAAGAATAAGATAAGCTGCGTACCCAGCTACACATAAATGGTGGTGTGTACACACTGTTAAGGAATTGGCATTTTTTAGGCATTATTTGCGAAATGCACGTCGAGCAAAAGGTAAACAAAGCCAAGAAGGCGGAGAAAAAACAAAGACGTTGCTTGGCGATTATAAAAGCCGACTGCAATGTTGCTCCCAGTGACGCGCCCACTCTCAACCTGGCCATACTCAACGTTGGCCTCAGCAATGGCCTCACCGAAGAAGCGCTGCTCGCCTCGGCTGCCGCAACAGGCGGTCAAGTGTCGCAGGTGCTGATGCTGCCGTCGAAATCCTATTGCTTTCTGAGCTGTGCCACCTTGACGGATGCGCAGCGTGTGTTCGAGGGCATGCACAATGTGGCGACCATTGGTCAGTTGGGCGCTGTCGCCTATCTTAGCTATGTTTTGCAATTGCCACGGGAGATTGAGGAGAACGGCTGGCAAAAGCCATTGCCAAATGGACTCGTGTTGCTACCTAATTTTATCAATGAGGCGGAGGAGGCATTGTTGCTGCAGACAATTGCTACTGATGATGCTGACGCTGCCGGCACGGAGGACACATTGAAGCACAGGCACGTTAAGCATTTTGGCTATGAGTTTCTTTACGGTAGCAATAATGTTGATGCCACAAAACCATTGGAGCAGCCCATACCTCCGTCATGTGATTTCTTGTGGCAGCGCTTAGGCAGCACCGAAATCCCAGGCAAATTTTTGCCGGATCAATTGACCGTTAATGAGTATGAGCCTGGCCAGGGCATACCACCGCATGTAGACACGCATAGTGCATTTGTGGATCCCATTCTCTCGCTGTCTCTGCAAGCTGATGTCGTCATGGACTTTCGTCGCGGCAATGAGCTGGTGCACGTGCTGTTGCCACGACGCTCCCTTCTGATCATGTCCGGCGAGTCGCGCTACGATTGGACACACGGCATCAAGCCCAAGCACATCGACGTGCTGCCCACGCCAACTGGCAGCCTAACCACACAGGCACGCAACAAAAGAACATCGCTCACCTTTCGGCGACTGCGTCGTGGAGCCTGCGATTGTCAATATCCCACGCTCTGTGATACACGGCAGACGACTACTCCACAAGCAGTGACGGATAAGCTGGCTTCTCATGCCAGTCATTTGGAACAGCAGAATGTGCATGAAGTTTATGATAAAATCGCTGATCATTTTAGCGATACGCGCCATACGCCCTGGCCGCAAGTTGCCGAGTTTCTGCATAGCTTTGAGGCGCATTCGGTGCTGCTAGATGTGGGCTGTGGCAATGGCAAGTATCTTGGCTGTAATCCACAATTGCTAAGCATCGGTTGCGATCGGTCCCAGGGTCTGCTAGGTGTTAGCAACGGGCGCGGCCAAAGCGTCTTTCGTTGCGATTGCCTACAGCTACCGGTGCGAAGCGCCAGCATTGATGGCTGCATCAGCATTGCGGTGATTCACCATCTGGCCAGCAGCGAGCGGCGGCTGGCAGCGTTACTGGAAATGGCGCGCGTGCTGCGTCATGGCGGTCGGGGACTCGTCTACGTTTGGGCCAAGGATCAGCGAAAGAATGACAAAAAGTCGTCATATTTGCGACAGAATAAAGCCGTCAACAAGCAGCACACCACGGAGCAGGCACAGCGCCAAAAGTTGGCGCAACAATTGGAAAACATGGAGCTGGAACAGCAGCAACAGCTGCAGATGCAAGTGTCACTGCCTGTGCACACAAACCGCACCGAGTTCCAGCAACAGGATGTCTATGTGCCGTGGAAAACCAAAGATAAACAGCGCACAACGTTTCTGCGTTACTATCACGTCTTTGAGGAACAGGAACTGGAGCGTTTGGTGTCACAAGTGGAGAGTGTGGTACTCAGACGAAGCTACTACGATCAGGGCAACCATTGCGTCATCTTTGAAAAGAGCAGCAATTGATAAATAAGCTTTAAAAAAAAATAATAAAAAACTACACTTTACGGATAAGTTTTCAATAAAAAAATGTCTTATCATTTGTACAAAATCAGTTTTAAACATTTTAAATTAGTAAAAAAAGAAATAGAAATTCTTGTATTTTAATTATGTATTTCGTTTATTGATTTCAAAAAATACACATCCACATATTTTTATTTAATAGCGAATTGAACTTTGACAAAGTATAACTTAATTAAGCTTACTTTCGTCCCATTTAAATGGTTTTTTGCTTTTTATTGTAGCTTTGGACCGTAAATTGACAATTCCTTAACAATAACATTTTGTGTTCCATTCGATTACCCAGTGGACATGTTAATTCACTAAGCAATCAATTCAGGCTTACAGATTGATTTTATTAAATTTTTTTTTACGTTTTTTTGAATTTATAGTTTTTGGTATAGAATCTGTTTTCAAAGTGGGATTTAGAGCTTTCATAGGTACATGTGCGGGTGTATTTACACAAGATTTAATTAAACCGAGTTTTTAGATCATGAAAAGTACACGTATATAGTATTTGTATATAGTAGAGACGATATATTTAAGTTAGTATTACTCTGAGAATTTGGGTAACATAACTAAAGTTTCAAGAGCTACCTAAAGAAGAGAGAGCAAATGGTTTCTGTGCTACCGTCAGTTTCATAATTGATAAAACTATCATATGTATATATGTATGTATATGTAGGTACATCAAGTGAAACTGTTTGAAAATGCATGATTATACAATACAAGGATACATCATGAGTTGGTACATACATTCATATTTATACGTATATTAATGTCTATATAGAAGTAAATGTTTTAAAATTACATCTATATATGTATATATATATATATATATATTTATATATATATACTACATAAGTGTACAAGTACAAGTAGTTTTAAAAACACTTAGAACTCATCCTGGGCACTTTCTTACTTGACAATAATTACAATCAATATCATTGTAGGACTTTAATTTTTAGACTAGTTTACAGTTTTAAACGTTTCGTTTTTGGTCGTGGGTAATTGATATGTTAGCTAATAGTATGTATATGTATAGTTATAGTATAAGTAACAAATTTGACTAGATGTTCAATGTTCGGTGCCTACAAGCAACTACAGTATTTAAAGTTGTTTTCCTTCTGAACTACCTGCAATGAGTGCAGTGTATAAACTACTTGTGAAAATATATAGTTATAGAGGTGTATATACCATATAAAGATGTGTGTGTGTGTGTGTGTGTGGGAGTGCCCAAGGTCTGGCTATAAGTATAACTATTAATATGCCGTCTATATAGATATAGATTGGTATAGGAGAACAATATAACTTCTTCATCAACAGGATATTAGTCTGCCTATGACTAAGGTTAAACCAGAAATTCATCATAATATTAAAGCCTGATAGTTTACTTGTTTGTCGTTAAAGCTGATTTATCAGTTGTAAATATATGTGTATATCTACTTAGAACGCCTTATAAACATGATCTATATAGGTTTTGTGTTCTTATATGTGTATACTTCAGTCGTTGTTGAATATACAAAGCTTTCTTTGCATGCTGATGACCTTCTTCTTCTTCTTCATCCTTTTTTTTTGGTTCAATAACTAAGCCTATTCCTATTTCTATTCCTATGCCTATTTCTACTTCTAGCTCTAGTTCTACTGCCTGGAGAGTCGAGTCCTCATCCTCTCCAGCTCTACCGAAACACTTATTTGAGCAGCTGGCATACTTCTAACCACCTTTCCTTATGAGTCAGGGATGGTTGCGTTGGGAGTGTTTGTGATGATTATGGCTGTTTGTGGATGTGTGCGTGTGAGTGTGTGGGTCTGGTGCTAGATCTGTGATTGGGTCTGGGTGTCCAGTTTGCCTTGAGTGAGCGCGCTTAGATAAATGTTTCGGCTGCCATTTGTTACAAGCATTCAGCAAATGGCGGCTTTTCAATCGGCGGCGACGGACCCGACACCGACACCATTGGCACGGCACTGATCTTCGGCTTGATGATCTTGAGACCGAGGCCCAGATTCTTGGGACTGCTGTGCGGCGACGATGAAGCCGTCGATGAGCGCTGATGCACCAACACGCGTGGCTTAGCCTCAATGGCCATGCTGGGCGTGGAGGTAAGCGCAACGGAGGCTGTGGCTGTCACACTGCCCAATAATGGCACATTCACCATTTCCTCGACCGTCTCCCCCGAGTCCTGTGAGTCGTGTACTATGGCCGAAACATCGCTGTGGATCAGCGCCGATGTGGAGTGCGCATCATCGTCCTGGATATATGGTGGTGGTGCTTCCAATGAAATGCTACCCACAATGACATTGGCCGTGGTAATGGCAGAGGAGCGCGCCAGTAAACTGGTCACAGCTGTTGGCGAATGCTTGGCATCGTGGAGCACGGGCAGCGTAAGTAGCTCACCAGCGTTCATGCCACACTCCTTTAGTTCAATGTCCTGGGAGGAGTTTTGCTGCTGATGCTGTTCTTGGACGGAATCATCATCGGTGCGCCAAGGCCGCAGGCTCTTCTGTGTAACGAAGGATTATAGCATTTATAAAAATTGGTAATGATGTACAAACTGAAATTAGATTATCTAAACGACTTCTAAATTTCTATGACGGCTACATCATTTATAGGACCGATCAGACCACAGATTCAGTAAGCCAACTTTCAAAATTTTAGCGAACGATCGTTATTTATGTAATTACTGTGCTTATGGCCACTTTAATACCTTCTGCAAGGGTATAAAGAGGTTCAACGGGAGCCTGGCTTACCCTGCGTCCATTCTCGGTAATGTTCTCGGCACTCTTGGCCTTGCGGCAAAGGACACTCTGTGAGCCGTGACGGCGCAGGAACTCAATGGAATCGAATCCGCGACCCTCGGATGATACGAATATGGCCGAGTTGATGCGACTGCGCGTGCAACGCTCCGATATCGATGTGGAATGCTCCTCGGCGAGCATGTGGATGTGCTGCAATACAGAGATAATTAGCAAAGCATTCACTAATTCGGCCAACTCTTGGGACATGTGGTTGTTTCTCTTACGCGGCTATTGCAGTGCAACGGTGGGTGAGCAAAGGTGCTGCCACAATCACTGCTGTCGAACTGTATTCTCAATGCAATTTGCAATGTTTAAATAGAAGGAGAGAGCGAGAGAGAAAGAAGGAAGAGAAAAACAGATCAAGAGAGGGCCAAGAAAAACGTGGAAGAAATGTAAGACAATACAAACACGTTACAGACTCAGGCACACACACTTACACACACACACAAACATAATTTGTACAGGAATTGGAACACTAATAATCCCTCAACAATGGACTACGGCACTATTTGAAGTAAAACTCCTCTTGAGGCGATTAACAACAGTAACGATAACAACAACAGCAAGCGAGAAGCGTAAAGCAACCTGCCCAAAACACTACAAAAGCGATAAGAAAACTGTTTGTGATAATATTGGTGTTGTGGTATTATTTGCGGCTGTGTTTTTGCTGTGCTTTGGTGAAGCGCAAGTCAAGAATTGATTCTCTAACTTGAACAGATGTGTTTTATTTGTGTGGAAGGTGCGTATATATTTAAAGGGTGCTCTAGAGTGTTGCTCAATGCTGCAAATGGCTGGCGATCATAACGGTAAACGGTTTAACGGTTTAACGATAAGCGATTAACGATTAACGTGCCCAACGTACAACACCAGGTGCATGGCGATTGTGCAGTTATCGGTATCGATAAGCGAGCGAATCGAACGAATCGGAACAAATGAACGAACGAACGATCGAACGAATGAACGATTCGTAATTTTGTTGGTTCGATTCGTTTAGCACTTACGCTGGCCGGTTCACTGTAGTTGCTGGGATTGAGCATGGACGATTCGGTGCGTATGGTATCGCTGGTGACCATGCTGTGGTACTTCTGCAGCTGTAGTGGCGAGGATCCGCGACTCTCGCGGGATCCATCTCGACTGCGATCGGCGCACGAATACTGCCGCCGGTAATGTCGTCGTCGTCGCCCAACATTGCCAGCAGCGAATTGGCATGTGGTGCCGACGCCGTCAATGTTGATGCCGCCACCGGTAGTGACGGCTGCAGGTGCCCCATAATCAGCGTATGCCAGCGCTCTAGGCGGTATCGGAGGCTGGCGAAAGTAACTGGGATCATAGCTGAATTGTCGCCGTCGCCACTGATCATACTGCCGGTAATGGCTGAAGAGGCGCCGCCGGCGCAATATCAATTGCTTTTTGGCCTCGAGCACCTCGTTCTCCTCGACAAAGGTGCGCTCCTGTGAGTTCTTTAAAATGCTGCGCTGTTGAGCAAATCGACGTTGCTTCGCCTGACTGTTGACCGACAGGGGCAACATGCGCTGAGGTGGTGCTGGAAGTGCTGCTAGCACCATTGCTGGTTCCCTCTGCAGCAGTTGTTCGTCCTCTGCTTGCTGGCAAGCGTTCGCCCTGTCTTCGACGTAATCTCTATCGAGAACGGCACTATCTATGCTATCCACATGCTCCAGCACATTGGCGTTCACAATGGACTGATTGTCGACGCTGGGTCCGCGCAAATAGGTGTTGGTTGGCGTGTCATGGCTGTGATTATGGCTATGACTATGGCTAACTGCCGCTGTGGGCGTGGTAGGCGTTTCACGATGCACTGGTTGCTAGCTCTCCACATCCGCTTTGTGCAGTAGAGCAAATTGACAGCCGCAGTCGCGCTCCAGTTCCCTGCGTGGATACTGAAAGCAACGATCGAAGATTCCACAACCCTCGCAGCGCGGCAAGCACTGAGTGCAGCCAAAAACAGAGAGAGAGAGAGAGATAAAGAGAGAAAAAGAGAGAGAAAGAGGGAGAGAGAGAGAGAAAGAGCAGCAGCGGCAGCAGGCGAGCACGATAGAGCAGGCGACAGCGAGCCATAAGTGGAAGGGTGTGGAATTAAGGAACATTTGTCAGTGATGTCATTGAAAAGATCTAACCTCAACAAAGCTCAACAAAAAGCTGAAAACCAAAACCGCTAAACTAATTACGAAATATTGTATGTTTTTAACACTATGTATAGGAAATGCAAATGGGATTGACTTGACTTGGATACGGTTTGGTTATGCACAAACATTTTCCATGCTCGGAACCTTTAAACATATACACAAGGGTCTGTGGAACAGGTTCAAGGGTCAACCGCCTGAGTGCAGTTCTAAATGTGACTATGTATAAATGTATATTTTGATTGGAGGAAGTTGAAGCACGTATCTAAGAAGAAGAAGAAGAAGGTAAAAACCATCTTCGGTGCACACCGAAGCCACAGCACTCTTTAAAAATTATATTTTGTTTTGAAGGAGCGCATGCATATTCTACAAAATAAGATAGAACGTAACGGAACTAGAAAAAGCTTTATCTTTTGGCAAATTATAAGGTAAGAAGTAGAAATGCAGTGAAACCTAATTTACAGAGAGAGAACGCTTTCTAACAAAAATCCATTTACATCATATAAGAAAGACATTTTTGAGAAGATTTACACTTATCCCAATTGAAATTATTCATGCGCTCACAAAAGTATGCTATAGATGTGAACAAGATATCAAATTATTATTTGAATAGTAGTTGTGAATCAGACAAAGACAAAGTATTTCTTAATTTGCTACCAAATGGGCCAGATATAGATTATATCTCTGTATATATCTACATGTAAATATATATGCCGATCTGTTTAGTAGTCAAACATTCAAGATTAGAAAATATAAAGTGGCGAATAAGCTGTCATTGTACTTATTTCTCAGAGAGCAACATTTGTATATAGACAAAGGGGGCGTTTCGACAGAAAGGGGCTGGGCTGTGTGCACTAGTTAAAGAAAATCGTGCGCTTTTGTAGATAATTTCATGAAAATTGAAATTGTTATTAATTGTCTTGATGCAAAAGCTAATGAAATGCAAAAAATATGTTTCGTATGCAGTAAGTAATTGAGAAATTAAATATTTTGAATACCTTGACAAAGAAATCGGGGTGTAGGTTCTATAAATAAAGCATAACAGAAATGAAACATAGTTAAAGTTCAGTTCGCGCTCATTAACACAAATACTTAAACCCCAGCCCAATGTGTTTCCCCTGCTTAACCCACATTCCGCAATAAACGTCGCGTCATTTCTTTTACAATATATTCCCCCACGCACATATATATATATAGATATATATATATGTATTCCAGTATAATCCATACCTGATGCGAATGTTGGCCATTGCAGCCGCTGGCTGTGCACACTCCTGTTCCCGGCACCTTCAGCTGCTCGTGCTTGTAGTCCGGCTGATAGGGCAGCAGCATTCGAATCTTGCCCCACCGATTGAAGAACAGCGCTATGGCCCCCGCCCACACCATCAGCACAATGAGCACAATGCCAATCTCTACGCCGCGTATCTGTTGAACAAATGGAATTTTAATTGATGATTAACTTGTAATTAAAAGCATATAAATTGCACATTAAATTTATATTGATTTTGTCCAAGTTGTAACAGTGGATTTCTTTTGTTAAACATCTGAGAGCTTAAAAGGTTATGGCATAATATATATTTATATCTATCTCCCTGTTAGACAACTTCTTCTAGAACACTTTTACAACACAAAATCTATACTCTTACATCTTTTAACAACTGTATGATAAGCCTTATGGATTTTGAACTCTGCACTTACCGTTGGCAGCTCTCGGGTGGTGCTGTGGGTGAGTGTATTGGTCGCCGTGGAGGTGACATCGTCTCCAAACGAGCTGCCATTGCCAGCGGAGCCATTGCGACCATTGCCATAGATGCCCGGCGGAAAATCCTGCTGTGATGTGTTCTTTGGCAGATCTACAAAAGATGTTTCAGCTCAACTGGAAATTTAAAACTAATTTCAGCTTTGGGGCATAGAACTTACCCATTGTACGAAACTTGATCTGGCCCTGGCTGCGATATTTCTTACCCATCCAGATGGCGGTGACGGCTAGAGAATACTGCGTGCTGGGTAACAGGCGGTCCAGGACAATGGCCTCGCTGCTACCGGCAACGTCCTGTACAACCCTGTAACTTAAATTAATTCAATTACCACTCTCGAACGGCAACTAAGTGTGACAAGATGTGTGAGTGACGGTATGTGAGTGTGTGTGTGTGTGTGTAAGAGTGTATATGTAGCTAATTGCACACACTACAATAAATACTTAGTTGCGAGTAGACGGTGAAATATGAGGTCGGCTCCTTGGCCAGTAATTACAGCATGGGTCCAATATTTCACTTTGTCACTTAGCCAAACATGTCCTAGATTTTCCCGCAATTGAGCTCCTATTACTCCTGCTTATATATGTATATATATATATATATATATATCGTATAGTGATATATGAGCGTGTGTGTGTTCGTTAGTTAACAAGTGCGTGGCCAGGCTGGAGAGTTGCCTGGACTGTTGGCCTCTTTGTGCAATGTCTCCTGGTGCGCGGCCGCTTTACAACAGCCTGACAAATGATTCATTATTCATACTGAACACACAGTTGCACACTCACACACACAGACACAGGTGTAAACGAACACACAATGTCGCAATGGGCCCCAGTGGAATCGACCAACAGCCAATAGGGCCCAAAAACAAACGCTATTCGCCTTTTGTCTTGTCTGCAGCCATAACAAAAATACAAAACGAAAACAGAAAAACTAACGCCAAGTTTGCACACATATCAAAACCCGAAACGACTGTAAAATACCCTGTGAGATATACTCTTCTCCACTAAAGTCGAAACACTTGCAGAAAATGCATATTGGTTTAATTCTCAGCTATTTAATCATTGTTTGTATTTAAAAAATGTTTATTAAATGAAAAATGGGCGATTCTACATATGATTTCTATACCAAGTCTTTAAAGCAAGATGCAGAAACGGAACTTACACTTGAATATGATTAGTTCTTCTTTATATATTCACCAAATTTCAAGATGTTATCTTTGATTACCATAAATGCCATTCACTTGCCAAGCTGCTTCTCAAAGTTTGTCCCCGTTATCTCAATCCGTTGTATTCCCAGCATAATCATCACATTACGAAAGATACATTTTGCATGCACACTTCATATGCCCCTCGTAGTACCTAAGTCTTACAAAATATACTTTGTTTTTATTTTGGCCACTTTATGCAAACTTTGCAGGCAACAAAACGGCAGGCAACAAAACGGCAGGCAACAACATATGTGACAACGTCTAAAGTTTTGCTTCTAAAAACTAACGGCCAAATGTGCCTGGAGGCGGGCCAAATCAAATGCCATGCAACTGAGTAAATTGAAACTAGTTTTGGTCTGAGTAGGAGCTCCCGCCGAGCCTCATGGCGGAGCTTTCGGCAACCGTTAACCGCAATTTGCACGCACGCCAACCCTTCTGCGGCCACTGGCTGGTTGGTGGATTGATTGGGTGGCTTATTGGTATTCCAAATGCACTGGGGAATTGGTCTCTAATATATGTGTACTGTGTGTGCTCAATGTCTGCTGCTCTTTAAAGTGAAAATGTGTAACGCTCCAGCATTGTCTAAGTTCACGTTTAATTTGTTCATCCTCTTTTTTTTTGCACACTTTTTTTAGCACCCCTTTATGGCAAAGTTCCTGGACAATGGATTTTCCCTGCTATTAAATAAACAATCAGTTTACAAAGCGCGCGGCTTTCAAAAAACCATGTCCATTACTCAAACCCTAAATTGAAAATTCAAGCCACACATATATATAAATATATATATATACATATACATATATATGTGTAACACACCTGTGAGTAAATGTGCGCAGTTAGTGGAATTCACTTGGCATTTTTAATAACTTATGATGGGCATTGGGTTTGGGTTTTGTTTTGGATTTTGTTTTGGGTTTTGTTTTGGATTTTTTTTCTGGCCATAAGCTGAACAATTCTCATATTTTCGAAATTGCGACACACACATGAGTGGAATACAAAGTTTTGATGCCATGTACACACACACACACACACACATACACACACACACACGTGCACACAAACACACACGACTATAAAATGTATGCAGTTTATGTGCAGCTTTTAGCGAAGCCAGCAACTTTGTTCTAAATCAGGTATCAGCTTTATTGGCCTGTGGCTCGCTCATGCAACTGATTTCTAATCTGAAATCTACCGTAATCAAATACATCCGTTGATAAACATTTCTTTATGTTGCAGATTAGATTAGAATTCTACCATAATATTAACAATAGTATAAAATATTATCTCATTTTCTGTTCTTTCACAATAAAGCTCAGATTTCATTATTTCACTCAAACAACAATATCAGAAATGGCTTCTAACAGATTTTTAGTGTCATCCAGCATTTTTGAGTAATATTTCAAACTTTCAAGTAAATAGAGTTATACATTTTGACAACTCTTAGTTAAATCATTTAATAGTAAATGCAGAAGTCAAAACGTTTAAAATTTTTTGTTACTCTCTTAGTTTGCATATCTAATGGAAGTTTCATGTTTCCAATCAGCAGTATCTGAAATGCTGTCTTAAATTTTTTATGAACAAATATCGAGTAAAACTCAAACTCTCTGCAAACTTCAGCTGCTGTCGAATGCCAACGTAGTTGACCAACTTTTCATGGCAACTTTTGTATTTAACTTGCAGTTAAAAAGAAAAATTATGTGTACGTCATGTGCTGCAGTGAGTTAAATTTCCATGAACATAATGAGGAAATTAAATGATTGCCATGAAACTACATGCAAGATTATATCAAGCTAATTAGACCTTTGAAAGGGGTAAAGTGGAAATATGAAAATTGTGTAGCGCATTTAACTGGGCCTTGACTTTTGGCATTTCCTATAGTTTACACAATTTGGAGCTGTCAGAAACAAATCCTCGACATTTGTGAGTAAATGCTGAAAAGCCAAATCCTCGATATTGTGGCTGCATTTTCAACACATTATAATCTGAAAATACTACAAATATATTAACATATATTGATTGGAATATACCCGAGCACTTCATATTGTGTCCGGACAGTTGAATGGACAGTAATTGTTATTAATTATTATTGTTATTGATGGTTCTCGACAAATTGAAGTACCTATCCAGCGCCAGGCCGTCAGACATTGTACAAATAAATGAACTTTCTAAGCCCACTACAAACGTATGCAGCTCCAGATAGGTAATGTTCCGTCTGTCCGGACTCCGGCGCAAGGGCATACATTTATATAGAAATATATATTTCCATTTGTGTGTCTGACTGTTGGCTAGTCCCATCGGTGGTGAGCTACGAGTACGTTATAAGCCCATTTAGTGAGTGGAGTCATCGTCGACTTGTCTATGTGCTAATCATACATTATTCATCAACACAATTTTACTCGGAAAACTGCTGGAAGATACTCACACACAAACAGACACGCCCCCTTCCCAAAACTACCCCCTACTCCACAGCGAGTGCGAGTACTAAAAATCGATAGAAAAGAAAAACACAAAAGTTAAAAAGCCAACTGACTTATAAATAATGTCGGGCCATTTGAAATGAAACCAACGGAAAGAAACACAAAAAAAATAGAAAATAAAAAATAAAAAAAAAACAACGAAATAAACGTAATAAAATTTTAATATAGGCGTGAACTTTATGAAACAATATGAACAACAAAAAGAACACTAAAAGACAAACACGAGCCTGCAGTCGAACACACTCGCACACACGCAACAGCAGCCATTAAATTGAAAACACCTTGACCAACAAAAACAACAGAGACGGCAGCAGCAAACACACAAAGGAGGCAGGACCCGGCAGCAGCCACGCTACTGCAGCAGTGGTCAAAAAGTCACAAAAGCCGAGCACTTAACTTATTACAGCACGGCATTCCAATGTCCTTCCAACATTGAGATCTCCTGCCACGTCTCGCCGCAGCGAAAACGGAAAAAGCGAAAGCGGAAGTCCTTACTTTGCAGTCGTTAGCAAAGTCCTTCCTGGTCGCAGTTCGACTCCTAGTCGAAATATGCAACGCCACTTTACCATTTTTATTTTCCTTTAGCCCAAAGAAATCGCAGTTAAGTCAAGAGATGGGAGCGCCGGGGTGCAAAAGAGAAGGGAGAAAACGAGACGCAGTGGGAGAGGAGAGCCACAGTTGGCGGTTAAAGGAAAAATATTACGATTACAAGCATGTTTTGTTCTTCCTTCCTCTCCTGTGCTTGCCATCTGCGTGCTTTCCGCCGTCTCCTCCTCTTCGGCAGTCTCCACTTTGTTGCTTTCGGCTTTCCTGTAGTGCAATACACTGGCAAAAAGTTATACGAGTATGTGCTGATCTTTCTATATGCATGTATTTAAAATCTATCCGGTTTAAATCAACAGCATCAGTTAATGTGCACATATTTGTTTAAAACTTTTTAAATAATTAAAACAGTAAAGAAATAATAGTGAATTGAAGATGAATGAAGGTAATTAAAACTCCATCAACTTTCTCAAATATATTCTTATCTTTTTGTTCCTTATTGCCACTTAACTTATATTGTGTAGTAACTTGGTGTGTTCTTTGAGTGTAAACAACTTTGGGCACTTCAAGTACATGCGGCTATTGCTTTTCTTTTCAGACTTTTCCTTTAGACGCGGTCATTTTGGCTTTAACATTGTATTTGCTGTTGCGGCTGCTCTCCACTTCTCCCGCTTCAGCGTATGGCTGTTAACTTGCGTCGTTATTTAGCTCAGGGCCAATTCACATTCACACACACACAGTATACTTACACACACACACACACACACAGGCAGCACACACAAGAAAAACCAACAGGAAACTTTGAGCCTGTCAATTGCATAAAATATTGTTAAGCCAGCAACGCCTTTTTGCATAATTGCAGCAACTTTTTGAACTGTATAAAGCTTAAGAACGTGGTTACTGGCCTGGGGGTTGTGTGTTGTTTTTGATGTGTGTGTGTGTGTGTGTTTGGGTTGGTAAGAGGGGCAGTTAATTTGTAAGAATGCCAGAGGTACCTACCTGTCATCTGTGGGCTTATAGGTAACAATATATTTGTCAATGGGATGCGCCCTCAGATCGATCTGCGTTTGCCACGAAACACGCACCGCGGTGGGCGTTAGAAATGTAACTGTAATGTTTTCCGGTGTAGCTGGCAAGGGACCTATAATTGGATATAGATATGTATGTAGATATAGAGGGTAAGCTTGGCATGAGAACAAATGCAAAATACACATGGAAAAAGGCAGTCGTCTGGCGAGAGAAGCCTGATTTTTCATATGTGCGGATCGATTTTGATATAATTTAAAATAAGAAATATATATTTTGACTTGCATTTAATTTTAAGGCTCTTCCATGTTTCTGTTTAATATTTAATTTGCTTAAAATTAATAAATACGAAACATGGTGAGCATTTACATTTCTTTGTTTATTTGTTTTATTTTATATATTTAAATATATTCATTGCTGGCCAGACATTGCTGATGATAAATATTTTCGAGTACACAAGAAATAATAAAAAGAAAACACTTGTGCCAGCAGAGAATATTATTAAATTATAAAGCTAGCACAAATTTGTTTGTTTAAATTCATTTTCTGCGAGTGCATTGAGGATACTTACCAGCTAGACAGGAATTCACAAACAGGACGGCAATGAATAAAAACATTGCGCTTCAATAGTTTCAGTTTCAGTTTCAGTTTCAGGTGCTTTTTTTTTGTGGTTTTTGTTGTTATTGTTGTTGTTGTTGCTGTTCCTGTTTCTGTTGATGATGGCGTTGATAATAAGGTGAACCCAAATCGGATTTCCTATGGTTTCCGTTTCGTTGGTCGTGTTCGTTGTGAGTTGAGTTTTTCTAGCTTTTGGTTTTGCAGTTGGTTTTCATTTTGTTGTTGCCAGCGGCTTACTTTTTTTAACTTTTATTTTTTAAGAATAACGCTAACTAAAAACATAAAAATCAGTCTTGCTTTTGTCGTTTCTGCTGCTGTTGCTTCTGCTCTGCTCTGCTCTGCCCTGCTTTATCCTATTGTCCTGGCCAATTAAACATTGTAACTGTTTTTGTCCTCTAAGTTTCGTCTTTTGGTTAAGTTTCTGCAAACTTTCAACTTTAGTTTGAACTTAAGGATTTTTGTTTTTCGTTTTCTGTTCTTGTTGTTGATATTTATGCGTTTTTATTTTTATAGCACATTTTTACGGGCTTGTTGTCTGTGTGTGTGTTGTGAATTGTGTGTGTGCGCATTGTCCTGAATCATCAGAGGGCATTGTTTAAGTGGGGCGAAATATGTGAGTTTTATTTGCTCTATCTTTATCTATATATATAAATTGTTTTTTCCTTACTGTTTCGTGCTACAATTGAGTAAAATTATTCACATTGCGTTTGCCTTTTGTTTTTGTTTATTTCTTTTGCTGCCGTTCAATGCCATTTGCTGTTGTTGTTGCCCTTATATAAAATCAATAAAAAAAAAAAAACGACAAACGACAAACGACAAACGGCAAACGCCAGTCGACAATCGCAAGTTGACAGTCGTTGATTTTATGTGGGAAAGTTTTGTGAAGAGTGTTTTTCAGCTTTACAGTTCAGCTATTTCAACTTTTGGGTTTTCAAGCAGCTAATTTACGTGTTGTTGTTTGTTTTCGACTGTTGCCTTGCCCCACCAGTTGAAATTAATTCAACGAGACGGCGACGGCGCTGCGGGAGGCCAATATGCCACCTGTCGTCGCCGCCCTTCGCGTCCACAATTTGCTTGTTTGGTTTACAGCTGCTGTTGAGTTTGTTATTGTACTTGCTGCTCCTTGTTTAATCTTATGCATTGCGCATTTTGTTACCAATTTTTGGCTTGATTGCCAAATCATTTAAGCAGCAGCAAATTTCGCCTTTGTTTTTGCGCCTCTCTTTCTGTGTGTGTTTTTTATTCGTGTTTATTTTCTTTTACAATTCTCTGTTTATTTTGCGTTCATTTCGCTTTTGCTCGTTGCCGTTAATTATTGTTGCCGCTTTTAATGTGTTATGTTGCCGCTGTTGTTGCTAATTTTGCTGATGTTAGTGTGGATTTTGTTGTTGGCCAAGCAGCTGCAATAAATCAAAGTTGTTGGATTATTAATGGGCTTTCCCGGCAGCGTTATGCCAAACGAATTAGACAAATTGTTTTTCATTTGCATACATTACAATTACCCCGCTAAAGGATAACAATTACTCAACTTAAAGCTTGCCCTGCTACTTATACATACATAAATGCTGCTATGTACATATATTTATACTTGTCCATATATATACCATATCTAGCAAACTGTATTTTCATGTTCATTACTCAAATTGAAAACAAACAGAACGCTGCATACTTTCAGGCTAACATTGCGCATACGCCACGCAGTTATATACACACACACGCACACACACACACACACACACACGCAATACACACACACGCAATACACACAATACACACACTATTCTTGTGGGCTTCTATTATACATTATTTCCATTCTTATTGCATTTGATGTTGGGTTTCGTTGGCACGCAATTGGGTTTCCAAGGCATTCGATCATGCGTGAATGTTTTTACGTATGTATTAGTGTGTGAATGGTGGCCATTTGTGTTCATAGCCCCTTGTAGTCTGGGCCTAACCACTGGAAAATTTTTGAATGGCTGTCTGTCTGTGGTTTACATTGTTAAATACACACATTTTATGTTTTCAATAACAGTTGCATGTCTATTTATTAAAGCGGTTCTATTGTAAGAGATAAAACTGATGAAACTGAAAAACATCAGCGCAAGCAAAAAAATAAAACAAAAAAGCACAGAAAGCATAAAAGACAGCGTCAGATATGTATATAGATATATAAGTACATGGAGTACAACAGGTTATTCCAAATAGTTAATTTATAATTCTTTAAGGGCAAGTTAAGTGAGCTCCTCAGCGAAGCTTAAATATAATTGGCCGTTAACAACATGAATAAGAATTTACTTAAGGTGCTTGATATGCAACGTGTCTTATTCAAATTAGAAAGTTTCTCACATCCAACATGTCTGTCCCCAATAAAAAGAAACATACAAATCCAATTCCCAGAGGAATAATTCATGAATGTGAAAAAGAACGAGAAAAGAGGCCACATTAAATATTGATATATTTAAGTTGGTTAAGTTGCTTAAGTAGCTTAAGTGCGGTGTGTCTCTCTCTCTCCCTCTCTCTCCCTCTCTCTCTCTCTCTCCCTCTCTCTGCCTCCCTATTCGTCTCTCTGTCCCTCTCTCTTTGATTGAATCTCGTGGCATGAGCTGCATGTGTCGTCCAGGGATTTACGAGCGTTCGTATGTAACGACTGCTACCTGACTATATATTTGTGTGTCCGTCCGTCTATCTGCTTGCTAGTGGGTGTGTGTAGGTGGGTGTGTGTGTGTGTGTTGCAATGTGTGTATCGCCGTACGTGGCATCATTAAACTGTCACATGGCATTTACAGCCAGCGGAACATAGCGACCCAAAGGGCAAAGTTAATTGATGTAATTGTCAATGAGTTTACTCTGGTAAATTGTGAGCGAGCTTAACAAAATGATTTGGTATTTTTAAACAGAATTTAGGTGTATATAGTATAATGCAATTATAATAAATTATCCAGGCAATACTGAATGCAGAAAGGATTGGCATATGGGGATTCAATTAACTTAATACTTGACATTACGCTGCAAGACCCAAAGGCCCCCGGATTTAAGTGCGAATGTGACTATTAAAATTGAAGCACGCGCGAGGTCAAATTTCAACAGAATGTGCATTATAAGTAAGCACTGGCATTGTGCTCGCAATTTAAATGTTAATTTTCAAAGAAAATTTCATTTGACACCCCAAAAATACAAATAATAATGAAATTATCTAGAAATAAAGAGCAGCTAAGCACGCTGCTGACGTGCTAGACAAGTATTTCCAACTGTTTAACGCTGGGTGACGCACTGCGAGAAAATGTCTGCTACTCTACGTATTTGTGTGTGTGTGTGTGTGTGTGTGTGTGTGTGTGTGTGTGTGTGTGTGTGGGCACATGCACTCCGCTGTCAATGGCTGAAAAACAAGTAGGTGAAAGCAGTTATCGTAAAATTAAAATGGCGGCTGGTAAGCGCTGTTGCTGACGTCGTCGTCGTCGTCATCGTCGCCGTTGTCGTCGCCGTCGTCGTTTCTCCCGTTAATTATGGCAACAATACATGCATGCATACAAGCGCACGCCTCACACATACAAACACACAATAGCCCTTTCGCTTGCATGTCTAATGCTTCGACTCAATACGTTGATGTGCGTGTCTCCCTGTCTGTGTGTTTGTGTGTGTGTGTGTGTGTACTCGAATTTTGTTATTCTCGCTTTTTTTTTTTGTTTTTATTGCATACGTTGCGTTGCGACTGCGGCTTACCGAGGACTTTTGGCATTTTATATTTCTGTTATTTTTGACGTTACACAATTCGTGTTGTTGTTTGACTGGTTGTGTTTGGTGTGCGTTCTTGTTTGTGCTAATGTGTGCGCTGGTGTTTGCGGTAGCCAGTGAACAGACAATAAATCAATCAGCTGTGCCAACATTAAATTGCGATCCCAGACAATTGCCGCTGTGTGCGTGTCGGCCCCACTCACTCTGCGAGTGCGCTGTGTCTGTCTGTGTATTTGTGCTAGCTGGCGGGCTCTCAGCTGGCAGGTCAGTTTCACCCGCAAGACTTGCCGCCCCAGCCTCATACTTAATTCAGCAACAACTTTATCGCAACTTTGCCGTACACTCTGCGTGCGATTCACCGAGAAAAGAGACAGACTTTCGGGTAATTTAAAACTCAATTAATTATTTGGAATACATGCATAAATAAAGCAGCAATCACACCTTAAGCTGCAATCTGAAATTGTGTGCTTGAGATACATTTTGCTGCATTTAATGCATTAATGTGAGCAAGCTGTGAATGGCTTGCTTTTATCAGTTAGGTTTCAGTTGCGCCATCAAGCAGAGAGTTGTGCACTTCTCTCGCGTTTTATTATTCAGTGTGTGCTGCTTTTTATTTTTTATTTTCCTATACGTTCTGCAATTTTTGCTCTGTGTATTTCTGTTCAAATTGTGTAGAGAGCATAAAATGCTATTATTTGCTGGCGCTGCTCGTAAAACAGAAGCGCCCAGAAGCGCGCTTTAGCTATATATACACATACCGTTATGCATATATATTAGTATATGTGCTAGATCTTGTCAGTCTCTCTGTGTGTGTGCCTTGGCCATGCACTTTAAGCTCAACTGCTGCTAAAAATTTGTTAGCGCGCCCAACCCAAGACAATTCCCTAATGTCAACTGATGTTGTGTTTGCTGTTATTGTTGTTGCTGACTGTCACTGTTCCCGTTGTTCGTTGTTCGCTGTTCGGCGTAAAGTGTTGCCACCCCCTCTGCTGAAGTTCCTTTCCCATTGAAATTTCAAAAGTGTGTCGCCTGCCAGTGTGTACATATATGTTTTTCGTGTTGTCATAGGTTTCTCACTGCAAAGCGGGTAAACATATACACAATTGTTAGTATGTATGTATATATGTATACGTATGTATGTTTGGATGGATGTGTGTATGCATGTTTCTGTATGCTGTTTTGTATATAATCAGAACTGGCAGCTTGAACTGATTTCGTTGCGTGCAATACACTTGCCGCCGACTGCTTTGGGCCAAAAATAACATAAATCGTATAAATAAATTGCCACATCTCAGCATTTTCAACATGTGCAGCAAGCAGCAAAGCAACCGCAGCAGCAGCAGCCGCAAAACACGCATCGCAGCGGCTGCGACGACGACAGACGGCAAATTTATTTTAAATCAAGCAAAAGATGCAAAAAAAAAAAAAACAAAAAAATGAGGTAAAAAGCCATTTTGAGTTTGAATTTGCTTTTGACCTGTTGTATGCTAGCTAAATGTGTTTATTTCTTTGCATATTAATGTGTTGTGTTCACTGCCAGTGACTTTGTTTACAAATACCGAATCCGGATTCGTGTTATTTTGGCGCGGTACGTGTTACGTGCTCTGCCTGCCCAAATGGCCAAAGATGAAATAGATTTACAACCCTCACATACACCCACCCCCCCCCCCCCCCACACACACACACACATAGAAATACACCCACTCTCTGGAATTTACTTGAAATTCGCATTGAACATGTTCATGTGCATAAATAGGGCATTAAAATGAAATTTTAATTGCGACAGCTACTGTTCACCTCCTTTAGTTGTTAGGTTTCTTTGTTCTTATTATTATTAATCGCAATGTGGTTGCCGCTGTTGTTGTTGCGGCTGCTTCCGCTCTTGGTTTCGTTTATTGAAAGTGAAAACTAAGAAAGTCCATTAGTGGTCAGTCGTCTCGTTTCCCTTTGTTTCATTGTGTCGGGTTTCATTTGGGGTTGTGTGTGTTTCGTTTTAATTTAATACCATTTATTGGCTTAACATGCAGCTAACCAAACACAAACCGACAACACCAGGTTCAAGGCTCTGACGCCTTCTGTCCAGGGCGTTAATTGAGAGGCGGCAATAGCCACAAACACACACAAACACAAACAAACTGGTAGAGACACAAAGGTAAGCTCACACTTAAGCACAAACACACACACGCACACACACACACACGCACACTCACACTCACACTCAAAGAGAATTATGGGTACATAAGACAAGCGCTTAACAAAACACTTTCTTTTTTTCACCCATAAATGTATAGCAAAAATGTATTTTAGCTCTTAAGTGGATAATTTACTTTGGTCTTTGTGGCCTTTTGCCGCCGGCTAAGCCACCTGCACTCCAACTTGTCGTCCGTCAACGATATGATGCGTGGTGCTCGCTGTTGCTGTTGCTTTTGCTGTCGCTGTCGCTGCCACTGCCTCGACTGATAACACAGGACTAAACAGTGGCGCTGACTGCGATTTATTTCTGCCGCTCTCTCTCTCTCTCTATCTCTGTCTGTCGCAGTTTACTTTCGCTCGCCTGCTTGTTTGGACACTCAACTTTTATCCGCCTGCTATTATTGCGTTGTGCTGCGGCCGACGCGTTAACTATAACTGAAAACGTTCGTTCCTGTCGTTCTCTGTGCTGGCGCGTAAAAGAGCGCTGCTGGTCGGTCGACTAGGGCTGCAAACTGAACACTGAGCAATTGCGGGATTGATTCATTTAAACTCATGGCGTATTTAGCTTATGTGTTAAAATAAATATTTTGATAGTCAGTTAAAAATGTTATCACAGGCTTTTATTTAAATAAATATTAAATAACTTAAAGAGAAAAATTACTGCGAGTTTTTATTATTAGACAAAGGCAGCTGTCAACAGTAAATTGAAAAGCTTTTGTTACACGCAATTTCTTGCCGTGTTAGACGGAAGAGCTTTTTCTTGTTTGCGTTCTCTTTGCTTGAATCAGTTGAAAAAGCTTTTCGTTGTGTTAGGTCGTGGTTGCTACGGCGCCAAGTGGCCATGAGGGAGGGAAATAAGATATTAACAGCGAGCGGGCTGTCCAACTGTCTGATTGCTCGACTGCCGACTGATTGACGAAGTGACCGACTTTGGGCTTTTTAAGCGCATTATTAGAGTTCAAGTGTGACGTTGTTGTTATTATCGCTGTAGTTTTTGTTGTTGTTGTTGTTATTGTTTTAGTGAGTGCTTAACGTCAGCCAATAGCCCACTTACCCGTAAATGCGACTTGAGTGCGTCCTGGCAAATTAAAAGCATACTTAGAGGCGTTTAATTATTTATTCATGGGCCTGTGCCGCTGTTTGATTAAAAAGAAACCGCTTGCGTTTAATGTTTGCGCGCCAAAAGAGACAAACACAACGTTGTTGGTATTTCGAATGCCTTTGCTTGGATGCCATGGAATTAGCTGTCAGGGCTGCTTAATTATTCCGTCGTTGTTTGATCGAAATTATTAGAAAATAGTAACCCTCTAGAAAGTTTCGCATACTTCTTTTTATCAGTTACACAGCTAACCTTGATACTACCAAACATACACATATATTTTCTAGTAAAAAATGGAGGAGTCGAAGCGACCGTCAACGGGTAATTCGGTTATCATACGGCCGAAACTAATCTATGGCCTGCGCACAGACGTCGTTGGCAACATACACTTCAATCTTACCAGGGAGGTCATGTATCCGGTGGAGGGTGTCCTGGCATTTCATGATTATGTCAGCAACAAGCAGCGTTTCCTTCGATTCCCAGAGGACACCACACCAGAGATAATTGCGCTGAGCTCACATCGCAAACTGCTTGCGGTGCTCGAACTGCACGCAAAGAAGTGAATATTGTTAATTGTTTTTCAATCATAAATAAATATCCTCATCCCCTTCCGTCCAGCGGTCGGTGCATATCTATATATGAGCTGTCCACGCTTAAGAAGCGACGTCATCTGGAGCTGCCTGGTAATCATCGAAATTCTCAGGTGCAGCAGATGATCTTCACGAACGACTCGCGTGCAATTGCGCTGGTCACAAAGCCTCCCAATGAGATGGTCTTCATGCTGCTATTAGACAAGACCGGCACTGTGATTGAGGGACGGGCAACGGTGCCGGGTTCGCACGGCGGCGCAGAGTGCATTGCCGGTAATCCCAGCGATTGCAGTTTCCTTGCCGTTGCCGGCGACCGAACTCTGCTGCTGCTGAGCAAGTCGGAGCGTGGATTTACCATAAGCAGTAATCTGAAGATTACATATCGGGTGACGTCGATGGCATTTCTTTCGATGGATCTACTGATGATGGGCACCGATCGCGATGAGCTAATCCTCGTCGAAAATGGTGAACATAAGCTGAGCCAGAAAGCGAGCGTGGCGGAGACAGTTGATCTGATGATGGACCAGGAGATGTTTGATAAGGAACGCGAGACGCAGGATCATCGTTACACAGCGATACAGCCCCTCATCTTGCCCGATTGGCGGGTGCTCTGCATGACAGCGTTTTCCAGAGGCTTCGCCTACATCATTTTCAACAAGGTGTTCGTCTTTGAGCGCGTCTCCAAGTTTAAATTCGAACGTAAGACTGTGTTAACGGTGCCCATCAGCATCTATGCTGAGTCGCTCTATCAGATCACCAATCTGGCGGTGGATTACAAACAGGAGACGGTAATTGTGACCTGCGCCCATGCCCAGATCTATGTGGGCATTCTCATTGTGCCGGAGACCCTGAAGACCAAACAGCTCAAGTTTGAGCCCCTCGGCGTGCTCATCCACATCGGCGAGGTCGTCGACGTATCCGTTTGCGCCTGGAAACCGATCATTATGACTGCCTGTGAGTAACTCCAATCTAATGAAGAATTGCTTGGCTCATTGCTCTCTTTTGTGTAGCACGAGATCAAACGATACGCATTTGGAACTATGAGACGGCCAAGGTGGAACTGGTGCGCAAGTTTCAGGTGGATGTCAATATTGTGGAACTGAATTCCACTGGATTAATGGCAGCCATTGGCTTCTCCGATCAGCTACGTATCACACAGATCTTTATGGATGAATTAAACGTAAGTTTTCCAGAAGATTTTAATTTCAATCAAAAATCAATTTAAATTGGGTTCTTAAAGATTATGTACTGAATCCTACCCAGAAACTTATTTTATTTTTTCTTTTCTATTCTTTGATAAAAGTAATAATATATTTAAGATCTCTACGAGGGGGAAGAGCCTCTTAAAATTTCTGATATGATAAAACCATGCTTGTCTCCTCATGCAGATTGTGAAGACGTACAACTTTCCACACTGCAATGATGTGCGTTACTCGAATTTTGGACACCTTATGGCGGCTGCCTATGATAACAATATTGCCGTCACATCTGTCTATAATTTAGAGGTGGTGATACAATTGAAAGGACACAATGGCACCGTTCTCTCCGTTGCGTGGACCAAGACGGATAAGTATTTGATTTCTGGTGGGGCCGAGGGTGCCATTTATCAGTGGGACATCGAGACGGGGGCACGCTTGCAGGAGATTGTGCAGAAGGGCACCGAATATGTGACCGTTTGCGTCAGCTCCAACGATCCGATGACAATATTCGCTGGAACCAATCAGGGTACCATAAGGGAATTTCAGGACGCGACGCTGCAGCGTGAGATTCCGGTACCGTCGCGCAATAAGGGAGGCGTCTCTGATCTATGCCTGGCACGCTCCGATCTGATCATGTTCATAGCGGATCACGAGGGTGGACTGTTCAATATGCAGCTGCCGTTCCTGGAAGCTGGCGGAGGCACCTTCACCAATTTTCGTTTCTTTGACGGTCCGATAAACAAGCTGCGTTTCACGTATGATGGTACAATGCTGGTGGCCGTATCCAAGCGGGGCACCGTTGCCATTTGGCTGATGGAGAACATTGATGAAAAGGTTTCACCCATCGATCAGGATCTGATGAAGAGCCAAGAGGTGTTGATTCCCCGCACTCAGCTAAGCGATAAAGTCGAGCAGATTATTAATCTGGAGCTGCGACTTAAGCAGCAGGCCGAGGAGTTCCAGTATCAGCTTAGTCAGAATGAGATATTCGATGGCCAGCAGCTGCAGGAGGTGCATCGCAGCTATTGTAGCGCATTGGAGGAGCTCAAGGAGCTAAACAACGAGATTGTGTCCAAGCACACGGAGGAAATGAATCTAATAACGTTCCAGATCAGCGATATGAAGCAAGATTTTCGCTCCCAAATGGACACACTGGCCAGCCAGTATTCGGAGCGCATGCTCATCGAATACCAAAAGTTCACCAATCTGCGCGAGAATATGCTCGAGCTGCGCGAAAGTTACGAGGATAAGCTAAGAAACTCGACGGGCACGCTCCAGGACACGATTGAGGCACTGGAGAACGATTATAAGAAGCAGCTGGATGAACGCAAGGATCTTATACGGGAGCTGATGAAAGAGATGCAGGACAAAAAAGAAGAGTTCATCAAATACTGCCAGGAGGTGGAGGCGGAGAACGATCGAAACATGGTTGCCACCCAAACGGAATACGAGAATAAGCTCACCACGGAGCGCAATGAGACGCAGATGTGGCGCGGCAAGGCGGGTGTGCTTCAAAAGAAATATGAATCCCAAGGCAGAGAGATTGAGAATCTGCTGGAAGAGGTGGAAACACTCAAAGAGGAGCATGTCAAGTCACAGATGAAAATTCAGAAGCAGTTGCGCAATGTCGAAGATCTACAGAAGGACATCTCGGATCGCGATTATGCCATCGGTGCCAAGGAGAAGCGCATACAGGAGCTGCTGCACAAGAACCAAGAGCTGGACAAATACAAACAGGTGCTCAACCACAAGATTGCCGAACTGAAGGCACAGATTGAGCCGCGCGAATTCCAGATAAACGATAAGCGCAAGCACATCATTGAAATGGAGCACGAACTGGAAGGACTCAATCAGAACAACATACAGCTGGAGCTGCAGCTCAAGGAGATGCGCGACAAGTATCTGAGCAACGTGGCCGAGCTGCGCACGGAGCGACATCGTGCCAAATCGGCACGAGAATGCCTAAATGCCATCTGCACGGATATCTTCTATGTAGCCGGGGAGGTGAACAGCTCTGATGGTCTGAAGAAGGCCGTCAAGGAGCTGTTTCACAAGCATGCCAGCGATGATGAGCTCAAACGTTACGTTTCCCTCGATGCGGAGGTACGCGATGAGTTTTCGCGTCAACGCAAACAGATTGAGACTGTCCTGGCCCGTTACAAATCAGTGGCCGAGGATAAAAGCGTGCAGAAGAAATACGATAAGCTGTTCCAGGAGAATGTGGTCCTGCTCGAAGAGATTGAGAATCTGCGCGAAGTGAATAAAGGACTGCGTTCGCGAGTGCGCCAGGATGTACGCAAATCTGTAAAAAGCAAGAGACTAGAAAGTATACCTTCAATGAAATAAGCCAGCGTTTGAAAGTCAGTTAGAAATATTCTTATAAAAATATTTTCACATTGGGACAAATACATACATGGGATATAACACATTCATTCAAAGGAGCTTAATAGATTAATAAAGTAAAATGGCATTTAGTTTCAGGCCTCGACTAACACTCTTTTAGCGCTGGCCTTTGATTTGCTTGCTTTGGTTGCCGCCTTTTGCTCCACTTCTTCTAATTCCTCGTCCTTCTCCTCCTCCTCATCTGAGTCGGCTGTGGTTGGCAGCTGCTCGCTGGGCACATCGGGCAATTGCGCACGCTGCTCCTCCGCCTCCAGGGCATCGAGTTCGGCGAGCACATCTTCCTCGTCTTGAGTGGTTAACACGTCGGTTAGTATGGCATCGATCTCCTGTTGCTTTTCAATGCCCTCGCGTGTTTCGTCCATGATCTTTTCCACCTCGTTAATATCGAGCATATCATGCACCTTTTTCAAAGCCGCATTTCCCTGTTTCAATCCATCAAGCACCTTCATTTCCACCTGTGCAAATTCCAAGTCGGCGGCTAGTTTCTCCAAGTTCTCCAGCTGTTTGTCGGTGTTTGTGAGCAAACTTTCCTGGTACTTCTTCTTGCGAAGCAAAAGCTTTGCACGACTAAAACAGATTATATTAATTTAATGGAACGCATTAACGGATGTTAAATATAAACTGCTTACTCCTTTCTTCCCTGCTGAAGGCACTTCTTGGCAAGCATTCTATCATTTTCAAGCTGTAGTTCGATGCGTTTCTGGTACTGTTTCAGACGATCCCTCTGCTGCTTCAGTTGCTGTAGTTTACAAGGGGATAATCGCCTATTGTTAATCGTAGACAGCTGGGCAAGAAGTTGTACCTACCAGAACGGCTTTGTCATGGTCGGTAATGCGACTAGGAACCGTCTTTTTACTAGATTTCCCAAACAATGCACCCATGACTAACTCGCAATTTGCAACGACTAAATATCGATGTTGTTTCTCTTTTGAAGCATACCATATTTCGATAGTTTTCGATATTTGAAATTATATCGATAGGATGCACAGGTCACACTTCACTCATTCATTGGAGAGGTACTCTGGAATTTTTGCCCTACATTGATACAGTCACATTCGATTTTTGCGGCGTTCCATTCAACATGGACAAGGAAATCAGGGTAAAGGATGAAGTGGACAAAGAAATTAGTCCACATGGCATTCAGCCAGACGTGAAAAGCGAACAATCGCCAGCCAGAGACGATGAGAACGAGAGCACTCCCTTGCGAGACGACTATCACCCATCTACAGAGCCAACTTTTTTCGGTTCTGGCAGTGCCGGTTGGGAAAGCGATGCTGATAAAGATATCTCCATGGTTACAGCACTGCCTCCGTTCCTTGGGCTAGATAAGTCCATCAAAAACAGCCCAACTAATGATAATGATTTAACACCCATCAGAGCGGACACACAGTTTGAATCTCAACCGATTGGTGATGTTGCCGATGTGCCGGACAACTTTTTGGACGACTTGGAGGCTGATGCAATGGTGACGGAGTTCGAAACGATTGCTAAGAACGAGGAACGCAGCGAATTTCCATTGGGTTATCTTGGGGTTCGCTCGGCTGAGGAGTTACAGGGCGCAACAAATACGTGCAACCGAATGGATCAATTGGACGACATGGATCTGGAGAGGCCGCCGACAAAGTCACAGCAATACAGCGAATACACCGAAGAGGAGTTAAGCAAGCGCATTGACCAGCAAGTCAAGCAGCTTGAGAAATTGGAGAAAAAGAACAAAAAGAACAAAAAGAATAAAAAGCACGATGGACACAAAAAACGACGTCGCAGCCGAAGTCATAGTCCGCACAATAGCCATAAGGAGCGACGGGTTGATCACACGCCTACATCTAGTACTTCCAGACATCTTTCCACACACGAAGTAAAAGCTGAACCCGCTGAAATTGACCATATCCCGGTGCAAGATATTGAGAAGAGTGTCGAGGTAATTGCTCCAAGTGAATCATTGGAAACAGCTATTGAAGCACGTGCTGCAGCTGCTGCTCCTTCACCGCTGCTGAACATTAAGGAGAAGCGCAAGCTGGCCGTGGAACGTGCAAAAGAAGTTCTTAGTCTAATGCGTCTACAAGCCTCCAAGGCACCGGCAACAGAGTTTCTTGTGGTGGATACCTATATTAAAAAGCTGCCCACCCGTGCATCTTATACGAGCAATGATATCTTTGAGAGCCCATCGCCACTGTGCAACAACTTTAATGTGAAATACAGGTTCAACTCAACAACAGCATCCAACATAGATGTAGCCAAATGGGGATTGCAGCGCTTGCCGGAAGAGACTATTCAACTACTACGACTCACCGGAATTGATGCGACACGCTTGATGGAGCTGATGGCAAATTCGAAGATGGATTTGCATAAGCTGCGCTCCCAGCAGGTGGCAAATAAGGCAGAGGACGAATACGCCTCCACAGGGCTGTACACGAGTGTATCTACCCAAACTGATGCAGTCAACCGTTGTCGAGATGTTGCCATCCAGGCAACGCCGGCATCCAATCAAGGCATCTTTTGGCTGCAGCCTAGCTTCGACGAGGTGCACTTGATGCAGAGCCAAGCGAATGTTATGCTAGCACTGAAAGAACTTTCCTCAAGAATGCCCAGCTCGAGTGCCTGGGCCGACATGCTTTTCCAGAAACTTCGCCAGGCTCTGACAATCCATCGAGCAGAAGCCAATGAATTCGCGCGATAAGTCGAACATTTAGATTCAAATCAAATCCAAATCTACAGATGACTCAGTAAAATAGTTTATACTTCAGTAGTAAGCATTAATTGGTTTGTAATACTTTACAAATAAGTGAGTTGCCTAACACGAAATTGGCGCCTAAAATATGAAGTTGTTCCGCACGAAGTGCTAAATATTATTAAACACAAGAATATGACTTGAATAAAACAGAGGATGATGAACTGAACTCTATATTTATTTATTTTGCGCAGTTTAGGACTAAATGTTTTTTACATTGTGTAATATTTTTTAATGTTTAAATCCTTTCCACAGGCAACCCGGCCTATCCCATACTATGTGTTCTGCGGCTTGGACCATTCAACGCTGAGGATCAAGTGGTCGTAGCCGTGACCGTTTAGTATTTCGATGGCCGCGGCCGCATCCTTACGCTGTTTGAAGTGAACATAGGCGAATCCCTTGCAGAGGCCGGTGTTCTTATCGCGGGCCAGGTACATCTTGCTCTGCGGTCCAATTTTTTTCACCAGCTCCTCCAGATCGGCCTCGGTCATCGACTCGGACAAGTTGGAAATGCGAATGGCAGCAGTGTCGTCACGTCCCCGAATACCCATGCCTCCTTTTTGGCTATCCTTGAGAAATGGTGGCACATATTTCCCCGACTTGGGTGCATCGACGGCCGCGGAGGCAGCGGCCGCGGCTTTCTTCTCCATAAGATTTGTATCCATGGCGGTGCCTTTGTATGGACAATTGACCGACCAATGCTCACCATTGCAAATACGGCACTTGGCAATGTTCTTGGAGGGATCCAACAGAGAGTCGTTGGCCTTTTCATCCTCCTTGGAGTTGATGAACTGCATAATGATCTCCTCGGACACCATTGTCGTCTGCGAATTGGGACCGGGCTTGTCGTTCTTCGATTCACCAAATTTAGCCCAGGTGCGGCGCTTCGCAACAGTTTTAGGCACCACCTGCTTGGTTATTTTATACGTGCGCACCACTTTCGTCTTCTTATCGTCCTTGTTGTATTTGTATTCGGTAACATATTTGTGGCCGTTCTCAATCGTTTCCGTTGTTGGTGGCAGACCGCCGTAGTCCAGCTCCACCTCATCGGCCCAACTTGATTTAATTGTTTCAATTCCAGGCATCTTGTTTTACTTTGCAAATTGACAACAAAAGTTTAGTACAAAGTTTCGCTGTTTGCTGAATGCGTTTGTAATCGATAATTTATCGACACTGGTGCAAAGAAATCTGACAAATCGACCAGAAAATTTAAATTAAAGGTTTTTAAAAAAATAAAAGCATAAAAAATAGGCTGAATAAAGTTTTGGGATGATCATTTTATTCATTGTTTAACTATCAAAAATATTCAGTTCGTTGTTTTCATCGTCTTATGAGCTTCAAATATTTTTCAAGTTGGTTATTGGAATTGCAGATCTAACCGATAAAATATGAAAGCGACACTACTGCTGACCAGTGATATTAATCGCAAAAATATCGATCAATTGGAGTTGAAGCTCAAGTGAACTAGTGAACTAATATCAAAATAAACAATTTGAATATGGTGTATCAATTATAGCTTTGCTCTGAGCTCATCATAGCATTGGGGCTTATATCTTTTGTACATGCTGCGCCAGAAATCCATACGCTCTCCATCTGGATCTGACTTCATTTTGCACTCCCGATCGATTTGCATATAATTCATCCGAATGGGCTCGAGTTCACCATTATGGTTTCTCTTTGGCCTCTGCACTGGCGTCCATGTTTCCAACGGCTTGCCGTGTTTTGCAAAATTGGCCCACATTTTGCAAAGACGCTCCGACATTTGGCCATCCTCTGGGGCGAGTGGCGTCTGATCACCAAACATTTGGAATAGATAGAACAGCTCATCTGCATGCGATGCTCCGCGAAGTTTTTCAGCCTGGAACATGCGCTTGTACGCGTTCCGTTCACCCACATATTCAAAGCGATAAAAATATAACGGTGCCGTCCGCTGGCAGTTAGCTTGAATCTCTGCAGCGTGGTGCATATCAATATTAAAGTGATAATCACTGAACAAATCAACCAGATTGTCCAGACATTTCTCTGAAAATGCCTTTCCATTAAAATAGAATTGACGAATATCCTCGGCTGCTTCCAATGCCGCTTGCGACTCTGGTTGCTCCACTAGATTGCGGGGAACCAAACGCGCCAAATCCTTATTGTACAGTTCTAGCTTCCGCCGGGCATTTGCAAGCATAACGGTGCCTTCTGCTGAATTATAGCCCATTATCGTGGGCATTCCACGCAGCCGTTCCTTATCATGCATCAGATCCATTATAGTTCTGGTAATGAAACTATCTGAACTTTCGGCATCCTCCACAACTGGCTTGAATGCAAACGGCAGCCCGCGCCGACGCTCATCATCGTTGAACACACTCAGAGTGTTTTTCAGGAGAGACAGTGGTGTCACTTGCTTGGACTGCAGGAATTCCAGCAGTTGACTCGCCTGCTCAATATTCTTGCCCTGCAATAGTTCGCCCAAGCGTCTGGCTTTGTATGCCGCATTGTGCTGGAAGACCCACTCCATGTTGCCTGTGCCACTCTGCATGATGGCCTTGTGGAACAGTTTGTTGGCGTGCTCGGCATAAGTGTGCAGATGCACTGAGGATGCACCCGCGCTCTCGCCAGAAAGAGTCACATTGTGCGGATCACCATTGAAGTTGGCGATGTTGTCCTGCACCCACTGTAGCGCCAGACGCTGATCCTTCAATCCCGCATTGCCGTAGATGCCGGCCTCTGGCAGACTGAGAAAACCCAACGCACCCAAGCGATAGTTCAGGGTAATCACTATTACCTCTTGCTGCATTAGCTGTGCAGGAAAGTAACTGCATGGGAAAGAGATTATGGAATTATCAAGATTGCTTGTATACATATATCTTCGATTACTTACTAGTCTCTATTGCCACTGCCAAAGAAGAAGCCACCACCATGAATCCATACCATGACGGGCAAGGGCTTCGCTGACTTTCCTTTGGGCACATACACATTGAGGAACAAACAGTTCTCCGAGCCAATGATTTCGTGTGTAATTGGATCACGCTGATGTGAGACATCACCTTCTTTGCTGCAATCCAGCTCTGGCTCCTTGAAACGCTCCACTGGCACCGGGCTCTGTAATAAGGTTCTCATTTTAATAACCAGAAAGTTATTCATTTGTGATGCACATACCCGAAAACGCAGCTCACCCACTGGCGGCTGTGCATAGGGAACACCGAGGAAACTTTCGTATACAAGGCCACTGGGCAATTGCTGACGCTGTCCAACCAGCACACCTTGCTTAACAGGCACCTTCACCTAAAAATGTACAACTAGTGAATTGGCCAATTATATGTTTAAAATATGCCTGTTTTCACTTACTTTCATATTGCTGAGTAATCGGCGGCTACGGACAGAATGTTCTATTCGTCTGAGTGTAACTAAGCTCCACATCGTAGCTAACATTAAATTCAAAGTAATATCTTATCAATTGGTGAAAAATCGTTCGAGAGTCCAAGATTCAGTAAAATGATCTTTAGACAGAAAAGCACAGCTGATTTATATGATTAATCGTTAACCCTTAGGTATGCCCAAAAGATTGCTTGCATCCGCGCAAAATTTGAATTGAACAAAAAGAAAAATCAAATAAAAATACCTGGCAAAATTGTCAATTAGCTAAAAACTGAATTATTTAAAACATAAACGACCGAGCTGTTAGCGATTTAAATAAAAAATCATAATCCGAGCGAACATATAAAATGGCATTTTAAACAAAGCTTAAAGTTCAGAAAATATTTCTTTACATAATGAACAAATAGAAATTTTAATGTCTTTATGGATATGTGGAAAAGAAATTAGCATTTATTTCACTTCGGCCCGCTCCAAACCAATGAAAACGCATTAGTTTTACACATTTATAATTACATTTAAAATGTTTCTAAGTTTTATTTGACTAGTTCCATTGCATAAACATTAATACAAGTTTTCAAGTTCATTTTGTTTTGTTTTATATGTTATCAATATAATTGTTGGTATTTTGTTTTTGTCATGAAATAACCTTTGCTGATTCTATAGATTGTGGGCGCAACAACAACAGTCGAGCTGGCAGTTCGAAATCCGAAAAAATTGGTGTTTTAGTCAGTTAGAAACGGAGCAAGCTCCGAAACAACTTGAAAAAGGTTTGAGCTTTTTTCGTTTTCCAAACAGTTGCCAACTCACTGTTGTTGTCGCTTGTTTTTGTTTTTGTTTTTTGATTTTGTTGTGGTTGTCGCCAAAGGCTAGCTCGTTAGGATAAGGTAATAATAATGTTAAATAACTTTAGTTGTAGTTGTTGTTGTTTAAGCATAGTTCTTTGTTATTCTTTTGTTTTTTGTTCACACCGAAAATATTGAAACATTTACACTTATGTACATACATAACATGCACACACATTAAACATACATACATTCAAAACACTTAATAAACATTTATAATAATAATAATCATAATCATAATAATGTGTAGTAATAGGTAATAAGTATGTATATATAGCAAACATTGAGACACATATCTCCTCTACTCAATACGCCATATAACTATTATTATTTATATAAGCATATATGTTCGAGACTCATTTAGCCATGGTTATTCGCATTTGTTTCTTTGTTTGTTTGGATTCTTGTTGTGGGTTTTGTTTTTGTTTTTGGGTTTTCTTTTTCATTCTTGGTTGCATTTTAAAAATAAGGGTCACAAAAATTCTTTTACAAATAGTAAATTGGTGTTTTGTTCTTCTTCATCATCATCATCATCATCGTCATCATCATCATTGTCTACAACTAGGTGTCAATCATCATTTCGATCCAACATTGTCATCATTTGTTTAAACTATAATCTAAAAACGTCGCAGCGCCAAAGTGCGCTTCAAATATAGACAAATCGCACGATGTATTAGCTCATACTGTTCGGAATTTTGAACCATGCCGCCGCGTTGCAGCCGCAGATTGCACACAATGCCTAGAATATCGACAAAGATGTCTGGCATCTTTGGCAGCTGATCAAAGCTGACCGCATCCGGCTGCTCCACAATGTGCTGTATGTGCAGAATCGTATTGCAACTAAAGCTACTCTCATCATCCGCATCACTGGTGGAATTCTGTATCGCCTCCCCCATGTCGGCCATGGTCAGCGTTCTGCTCAACATGCCCGTCAGCGAGTATGCCAGAGATTGCCGCAGCTGGCGCACAGCATTCAGTATGGCTGTGAAGCAACCGGTTCGTCCAATGCCCGCCGAGCAGTGTATAACTGGCAGCGGTTGCACCGCATTGAAAATGTCCTGCTTGTAAATGTCCAAGCGCTGTGCAGTCAGATGCGCATTCCGCGTGCTCTGCTTCTCATCGTAATTATCAAACTCCGACTCACATTTACCCAGATTTAGTACATGCAAACAGATGTCCAGCAGCGTGTTGATGTCGCGCGGCGAATGATGATCCGGCCAATCGGGATACCAGTAGTGATAGCAGCAGATTTTTTGCAAATAATACTCCAATCGGCCCCCGCTCTCCGGCACATTAATGCAATACAGCAGCACCAGTTTGCGCACAGAGTAGCCATTCCGTCGCACTATGCCCACATTTTTGGCCAAAAAGAAGCTACCATCCGTGGGCAAGGTGCGTCGCAATGTCTCGCTTAGCGTCACCTTCACCGAATCTATGCCAATGTGCCAGCGACTATTCTGTTGATCTCGATCCGGTTCCGGCTGCAACTCATTTGAGGCACTCTCAGCGCCCTCCGCCGGCAGCAATGGTGGCAGCAGATGCGGCTCAAAGAAGTCGCGTGCCATGGCATCCAGCTGGAACACTTCTCCTTTGGCAGCCACCGCAAAGATCTCGTTTAGCTCGATGGGAAAATAGATGGCGCACTTTTGCCGGTTGCACTCCGTGAAATTGGTAAGCATTATGATTTTCTGATAGTACTGCTGCAAGATGTGCGACTTATCCACGTGCGGACTACTGCCACCGTCCATACAGCGGCGTATATAACGCTGCGTATTCTGATAGATCATTAGCCAAAACTCGAATATGGTGTTTGGCAGCGGACCCTGCGAGGCCACATAGCACTTGGACACATAGTCCGGGCCCTGAAAATGAAATGGAATAAGTGATAAATGTTGATTGTTTAATCGTGCAGAGTACTCAATGGATTCTGGGTGTACCTTGATGTAATTGGCATTAATGTAGGGCAAATCCTCATTGGCCAGTAGAGTCGTTTTGCTCATTAGCTCCTCGTTTGTGGTCGTCTGTGGCTGGAGCAGGTTACTCTGCTGATGTTGCTGCTGGAGATTGAACAATTCGGTCGCCTCACTCTCGAGGAGCACACGCGAGTGTTCGTTGGGTAGAATCGTTTTGTAGCGATTCTTTGTCTGCGAACCAAAGACCATGGGCTTCTCCTGATGATTGAGTGGCAGATCCCAGAACTCCTTGTGCAGATCTCGAAAAATGCGCTTCTGTTCATCACCATCCAGCTGGGGCAGTGGCGTTACAATGCGCTTTACCACCGCCTGATACATGGCCAACAATTCGCTATCCTCTGATGTGGGTGGCAGCTGATTTGTGGGTGTGCCACTCTCACGTCCCAACACCAGCACTGGCGGCTGCCCCAGATTCACTTTGTAACTGTGATCGAATACATGATTCAGTTTGATCAGATCGTATTGATTGAGGGGATTCGAGGCACTCTGTAACATCTGAATGCTGGCCAAATAGATTTTGAACTCTTCGCTGGTCGTCTGCGGCGATAGTGGACGGGTCATAATGTTGCGTATACCGGCTCCAACGACGCCACCGCCACCCGTTGAACAGCTGCAGACGACGCCCGGTTCGGTGCTGCCCGCTGGCGATTTACTCTTCGACTGATCGCTGGGCTGCAGATCGGAGGCGGAGCCAAAGCACAGAGGCTGCTTGCTGCTGAAATCCAAGTACTGCGAGCTATTGCCGCCACGATTACTGTTCAGATTCTCAGTGCTAAAGAACTTGCGCTGATGCGTTGCCTGGCCAGAATTCGCAGCGCCACAATTGCAGACGGTTAGCTTTGGATGATCCAACTGCGCAAGCGAGTGCTGCTCCTGTGTTGCTCCGACGACGACGCTGCCCACTAAGCCCAGCTGACCGCCCATGTTGAGCGTGAGACTTTGGTTGCTGCCGCGTCGCTCGAGCAGACCGCGCTTGGGCGTCTGATTGGCCACGGAGTTCAGTTCACCGCAAGAGTTGGTCGTGTGACTTTTGAGGGTTATGCTGTGATTGGAGCCACGCCGCCGGAACAAACCCTGACGCATGCACTGCGCGCTGCCCGCAGCGACGGTTAATTGATTGTGCGGCTGTTGCTGCTGCTGCGTGTGTTGCGTCTGCTGCAACTGCTGCTGCTCGAGATTGCACGTCGACTTCGAGTTGCTCACGGAGCCCAGGCTGTAATTGGAGACACTCAAGCCACTGTTCATCAGATTGCCGCACGAGCTATGCAGATTCAGAGTGAGGCTGTGATTGGAGCCACGCCGCTGCAACAGATTCATCGAGCCACCCGTCATGCTCTTGGTCTGCATGTGTCCGCCCGGCAAATCCATGGACTTTTGCTTGAATGGCGACTCGACGGGCGCAGCGCTCGGCGAAAACTCCACCAGGGTGAGACACTCGGGCAGCGTTTTCAAATTGGTGCTGGAAGAGTGCAGCAACGGATTCAATTTGTGGGCACTGCGCGGTGCCAAATTGGCGCCCAGCGTAAATTTGCCATTGTTGCTGTCCACACTGGACGCCGACTTCAGTTCATCCGCCTCAAGGGAGGTCTGATATGGATTCTGTTTGCGATGATACATGAGCCAATCGCTGTTGCTCAATCCAGGAGACTTACGTCGTGATGTGCGGCGACTGTGCATCGACTGCGGTGTGTCCAGACGGGAAAGGGATGTGGAATACAGGCTGGAGGCAGTGGGCTGCATCAGCATATTGCTCTGTGCGACGTGGCCAGTGCTGCTGCCCGGTGCGGACATGTCATGAGATTCGCTTATGTGATGCACCACAATGGATAACTCCGTTTCGTTGGCAGCGGAGTCCAAGGAGCGCGCCTTCTCCTTGGTGCTCTTAATGGTGGGTGTTTTTGGCTTGGACAGCGATGTTGGCGACTGCGGCTGCTGTCCGCTGCTACTCGAATTGCTTCTGCTGGCCAACTGTACATCTGTGATGCGTATGGTGAGATTATTTTTATTCTTGCGGTTACGGCGTCCTGTCTCTTGTTGCTGCTGCTGCTGTAGCTGCTGCTGGTGGTGGTGTTGTGGAATCGCTTGCTGCTGTTGCTGATTGTCTGTATCCGCGGCGGGCACAGCTGCAACTGTGGGCTGCAACTGCACAATATCCTGTACGACATGATCGATTTCGGGAAAGCGAAAGAAATTGCCATTTTTGTAGCCCGCCGAATTGATGAGGTTAAACGGTGAGCCGGACAGTGAGTTATTCAAATTGAGATTATTTATGGAGGCGAGCAGTTTTGGTGAGTAGCTAAGGCGGTTGGCATCGTTATGGAGGAGATTGGGTGTCGTCGTCGTTGACTGCTGCTGCGTTGTCGTTGAGCTGTCATCGCCCCTGTAAAGTATTGTGGGTGAATTGTGTTCGCTTTTCGATAAATACAGACTATCGTGATCGTTATCGGCACTGCACTTTTTCGGTTGGGTATTCTCCTTGTTGGCAAATATGCGTCCGTCCTGCGGTGAGCACGAACGTCGATCGTATAATGAAAATCGCTTGAATTTACGATTCAGCGTCGTCGGCGATTGTGGCAATTGTGACGGCTGCTGCTGCTGCTGTTGCTTTGGATTAGCAATTGTAAATTGTTTGGGTGTATACAGTGTGTCCTCGTCGTTGCCTCGCTCTGCTGTTGCTGCAGTTGTTGCTGTTGCTGTTGTTGGCGATGGGAACTCAAAGGAGGTCTGTAAGAACTCCAGGGGCGTAAAATATGGTGTGGGCGTGCTCTTATTGCTCTCCACATCGATATCGGCGTCACCAGCATTGGTATAGGAGCATTCAATTGATGCAATAACTGCATGTTCTTTGTTGTTGTTTTTTAACTTGTCCATTATATACACACACAAAACGCACTGCGCTTCGGTTCTCTCCGCTCCGCTCCACTCCACTCCTCTCGCTCACTCACTCGCCACACACACTTTGCTGCTGGGCTGCTGTTTGGCTAGACAGACGCTGCCATGCAGTTGCTGCAATGCCATCAATCTGTTAACATTATTGGCTTGCACATTGGCCACTAGCTGGCAGGGCAAACTAAATTGGCATTGCGAGAGAATTGCGCTTTTCACAACACAACATTTTTACACGCAAAATAAGGAAAATAATCAACCTAAACACAGACAGTGTGACCATCGGCGTGGAACACAAGAAATATATCGATTTGTTAATTGCTCAAATGGTATTTTGTAGATATTTTTTGTTGCGAAAAAATACGAATTTATCGTCCGTTGCGTTGGCAGCCCAATGTTTATTTGGCCATTGCATTTAAATTTTGTTTTAAACAGAGAACACAATAATATAACTTTAAAAATTTATCTGTCTGAACGAGCTTACTAGGAAATTCGTTGATCAGAGTTCAGCCATAGTTGTAGCATAATGCGATTTTGAGTGAAAAGCGCAGCTTCCTCCAGAAATTTAAAGCGACTGTCCTCAAAATGTGGCACCTCCATGGGCTCCGGCGATTGCAAGCATAGAACGCAAATGTTTTGTTTCTTAATCATCTGCTGCAATCGCTTTTGATGATAGTTTAAATAACTGACAGAATCTGCAAATGCCGGATGCTTCACATGGTCATGCGACGCTGCTAATAATGAATTGTCCTGCATTAAATTCAAATGTCTAGCTGCACTAGCGACTGTGGCAGTGTCTGCTGCATTGCATGACAGTCCTTTGAATTTAAACTCAAGTGCTTTAAAATCAGCGTCATCTGGATCGGTTTTAACTGCTCGTCGCATTTTGGTCTTGACTGGCTTTTGGATATTGGGAACGATTGGCTTCTTCGGTTTGCAGTCCTTATTTTTTGACTTCTGGTCAACGTCAGTGCGAAACACCTTTGGTTCGACACGGACTATGTGTGGTTTGGACTGTTCATCGAATGCCCGAAACTTTGTATCAGCGGATTTCTTAGTGGCTTTGCTCTTGCCAGTTTTATTTGATTTGGTGATTAGTGGCGTTATCATTACTTTCACACCAAGGCCAGTCTGTACGGCATCCGCATAGCTCATTGGCATACTCTGCAACGATGATGAGGTCGAGGAGATCGGTTCCCTTAAGTTCATGTATTCCCCCAGAGGCTTGCGGCGTACGGGAACGAACTGGCACGGCTCCTTGTCCAAATCATCGCCGTCGGCATCGTCCTGCTTCTGTTGAGCATCGCGGTTTTTGCGTTTGACGAGCGCAGCCGCTGATTTTGTTTTGGGCGCCTCCAGCTTTGACTTACGTCTTCCTGTAATTACCACGGGCTTTTGGCTATCTTTAGTGAACGGACGCATTGAATTTCAAATTATTTAATTTACTCTACTACAACAAGCGACTTAATAGTGACTTACCGATAATGGGATGTAGTTTTCGCTGAGTTCTGTGATGTTTTTTTATCGCCACTTATATTCTAACAAAAACTCTGACAGTAAATTTTGATGACTATAACAATTGTGTACAACCAGAAAGTTTATAAAATCTTACAAAAAACAAAATACATTCAAATATTGAAACGAAAAAATGTTTTCCGCTGGCTTTTTTCTACGTTCAAAAGCCTTCAACCTAAATTTCGCGTAAGCCAGATTTTTTAAGTTGTGTTACCAATAACCAATATTTTATTTTAATAGACGTTACTCAGAGTCGAAGAGCAACTTGCCAAATCTTATCTTGTTGGGCGGTGGCCTAGGCAAGATGCAAGGTGGCATTAAAGAAGAGGAATATTTTAGCTCTGTCAATCATGGGCTAATGTGCAACATACAAAAGCACATTGAATCCTCAAAGAACGCTGACTATTTGCGCAAATGGGAGGAATACCAAAGAACGTTAAATCACGCAACCCTCTCTGACACCACTTGTACCAACAAAAACAAGGACATACATGAAGAAGCCTTTTTCCTGAATGAGGCAAGTGCATTTATACGATTCCGTAACATTCGCAGTTATTCCTATTTCATCCAACAGAGCACCGAGTGCTTCAAGGTTATGAATAATCGTGACAAGATCCCGGGTAATACTGAAGAGGATACATAGGCTGCCTACGCAATCTTTTCCTAACTCGTTCTTAGAAGCCAATGTAGACCTCTAATTCAGTTTTCGTTTTTAAATTTTTGTTTTCTGCACACCCACATCATCGCATCGCATCGTTTCTTTTCAAATTTACTTAAATTGGGACCGTTGGAGTCTTCACTGATTTAAGCAAGTTGGCATTCCCAATCAGTTAAAAAGCAGCTGAGATTTTCATAATGTATTGAAATAAATCGCATAAGTCATACAACATATATATAGTGAAAGTGATATACTATATAAGCTTCCGCTATATAAATCAATATGTTTACATTCAGCCGTCTCAGTCAGCGATTATATCCAAAACAAATACAGTAAGTAATTAAAAAAATAAATGTCTAAAAACTCTCGAAGATATTCGAGATTGCATTGCATAAGATATCGTCTGCTAATTGATTAGTTGCATTTAATTATGTGTATATCTATATTTATATTAACCACATTGTAGGCACTTGAGAATGTCACATGTGGGAGACCTTGGCAGCGGCGCGGGCAAAGGTGGCGGCGGCGGTGGCTCCATACGCGAAGCCGGCGGCTCTTTTGGCAAGAAGGAAGCGGCACATGAGGAGGAGTTCTTCTATAAGCAGGTTAGCCACGAGTTCAATGAGTATTTATAGTATTCATTTATAAAGTGTCTATTTCTGTTTTAGCAAAAGGAACAACTGAAGAATCTAAAGACCAAGACAGACAACAAGACACCTGATGCAAATAAAAAATGATTTAATGAACTCTAAATAATAGTTTATAGTATTTATATTTGTGTGTGAGGCAATTAATTGAATAAATTGGCATAAACGGTCTCCATTTGATAAAGAAAACTCTGCCATCAAAATATGGCTTAAGCTAAATTCAAAGCATTTTTGTGAGAGGAGAGGAAATTCAGTTTGAATTTAGAATGATATATTTTAATTTTGGAAAACATAAATCACTTTTATTGCATACTGTTTGGAGGAGTTGTTGGCAGACGAAGATAATTGGCAGACATATTTTGCAATTGTTATTGAAAAAAAGAGTACCCAGTAATCTTTGATGATTAATTTGTTAAATTTATTACAAAAGTTTCCATATTTTAGTCATATATACTTAATCTAATTATCATATGTGTGTGTCAGTAAAAAAAGTGTAGCTCCTCCGTTCATCATTGAGGCTTATTGCGATGTGGTTTCAACTTTCTTGGCATTATCCTCCTTGGAGGAGGGGCCGGTCTGTGTGATTTGCACCAGGCGTTCAGATGAGGGCGGTGGCAATTTCTTCATGGGTGCCGTAATGGTCAGCAGACCATCCGAGGAAAGCGAAGAGGTGACTGTGTCTGGATGGACATCACCTGAGCGAAAAACAAACAAATTATTTATTTAAATTAACATTCAACAGGCAAATTTGATTTTGATACTCACTTGGCAGTTGGTAACGTCTGGAGAACTGGCGTGAGACAAATCCATGCTCATCCTGCTTCTCCTCGTGCTTGCCCTCGACAATGACGAACTTGTCGGCCACCTTAACCGTAATCTCATTGGGCGAGAACTGCTGCACATCCAGAATAACCTCAAACTTTTCACTGTCAATGTTGAGCGTGGAGCCGGATTCCTGCTTTTGCAGACTGTTAGCTGAACGCTGCCACGGGCGCAGATAACCGGAGCGCAGCATTGTGGGGCGGGAGTTCCACACGGATGACATCAGATCGTCACGCTTGAGGCCCTGGCCAAAATGTTGATCCAAGAGGCGCGAGGTGCGCATTGGAAAGTCGAGCTCATCCCACCAGTCGCGGAACATTAGAGGAACTACGGACATCTACGTCGAGTGAGAAGAAGAGAAGACAAAGCTAATGGCAGTTAATGCACATCTTCGGTTAGTCAAACGAAATCAAATCACATCACTGCAATCACTCCACAACTAGTGTATCTGATATATGTTTTTTATTATTATGCTTGTCATTCCTTGTACCTTTGCTAATTGATCACTTTCGAAATTCTCGCTACTTTTGCGTCTATTCCGTTTCGCGGCTGAAAAGTTTTTGTGGTGCTTTTCAAAAATCTGGCCAGCTTTATAGCAACATCTCACTGTTTACATCTTCTGTGTGCTAAAAATATGAAAATGTATTTGCCATCTAATTTTAGCCGGGCGTCATCCATATGAGTTTGCACCCACAAGCATTATATGTTTATGACTAGATCTGTATATATCGTATTTGGGCCGAATATATTACCGCGCATAAATTGTATACCCTGTTGAATGTCAATTAATTAACAATTAAATGTCTCCTAAAATGTAATAAATTCATGTCAACTTGAAGATTATTTCTTAAGAGACTCAAATTGTTAGTGAAAAATCGTACGCAAATATTTTAATTATTTTATACTGGGTATCGAATATTTGTGTATTACACCTTTTTAAAAGAATTTGCATTTTTGTTATTTTGTTTATGGGGGAGGACATCGACGCCAGAAATGACGTCGATGCATGGAAAATTCTGTACACATTTTAAATGATCCACAGACCGTTTGGAAAATGGTGTTTGAAATTACAATTAATTTCGCAAAACTTTTTTCAAATGCAATTTTGAGTGAGGCTTCATTTAACAAATTTATACAATTTAGCCATATGCCAAATACTCTTAGGCAATTATATATACAGTGGGTATATATATTCAAACATTTCTCAGTTGCCATGATTAGCCAACAATTTTGGCCATAATGTTTGTACATGTTTTCACCGATCCATTTTGGAGGCAAAGACCAGAACTTGCCAGAAAGTATTTACGACGCTTGTTGATTTTGTTTTTCTTTTAAAATAAACACCTACATTTCTTTTACTTATTTATTCGCTTGGAGGAAAACCTGTTGAAATTTTTGATGCCACTTATTAAAATACTTTGGCAAATAAATGAGTTTCAAAACTATTTTTGTCATCTGCTGCTGAGTCACGACGCGTCTCTTTTGCTCAAACAAACGCTGTGACGTACAAAATATGTCATAATTGTTTATTATTGTTTAGTTGAAATAAAATGACTACTATGCTATTTACTTAAACATTACATTGAACGCTCTCTTTTCCATGCTTAAATATCGCTTTTCGAGAATGTCTTACAGACTTGCATGGTTTTTATTAAGTTGATCACAATTTAGGCGTGGTAAAATATACCTCCCAGCTTATAGATTTGAATTTAAAAGAATGTATTTATTTAATGTAAAAAGAAATAGCCTGTTCTTTTGTGTCCTGCATCTGCAGCCCCCAAAATGGTCCACAATTCACGCTTGTGTGTGTGTGTGTGTGCGTGTTGGATGGTGGTAGCCGACGTAAGCTTAGCGCAAGCCGAGTGACGCCCAGAAGTAGGCCAAAGCCAAAAAAGACGCCAATTTGCCACAGAACATGCAGCTGTGTCTGTGCGATACTATCGGTGTGCGTGTGTGTGTGCGCGTGTGTGAGCGTATTTTGTGTGTGTGTAACGCGTATATGTATCGGTGCGTGCTTCGGTAGCTGTAAATCGTCATGTGATACGCGAAAAAGTGGCGAAAACATAACAAAAACCGCAATTACGAAACGCAACGCAATGCAAAAGGTGCGACCAAATAAAGCGCTGAACGTTTTTTTTTGTGTGTATTTATTTTGGTGTTGCCCGCTTTCAGGCGCTGCCCGTACCGATATGCCTGACCAGAACTGGGCTTGGACATGGATGGTGGTTACCCATGCTGCTGATGCTGCTAACGGCGCTGACACCGTTGCACGGCAATGACGAAGGGCATCTGAGTAAGCGCTACTCGGACCAGAGTGTGCACGGTTACATGACTGAGGTACATATACAAAAATTCACGCATATTTCAAAAGATTTCTAAATACTTTGGCCAACTGTGTAGCGCACCTGCTGGTGGAATGAGGTGTGCAAAGAGGAATTTCAGAATCTTTTTCGCTGCAAATGCCCACAGTACTCCTACTGCCGGTGAGAGGCAATTTAAGTTAGTAATAACGGCATTATATTATAACAGTTACTGTGCTTAAAGCTCGCCAGGACGATATTACAATGCATATTGCTCCATGACGGACACCGGTTATATCTGGACCCAAATGGCGTTGGGCACCGTTGAGCGTTGAGCGCGTGACGTCAAACATATCGCAGCAGCAGCAGCAGCAGCAGCAGCAGCACCAATAACAAAAGCAATAACAACACTAAAACGAAAACGACAAGAGCACAAACCGCAGCTACACTGACTGTTGAAAGTATGCAACTAGTTACCAAGTGGCCTACAACTTAATATTCTAAACAATCGAATGCATATTTGTTAACACTAAAGTAGACTAAACACACTTACAATGCGAGAATACTTAATAGTATTAATAAATTGATTATAATTAAAAAATTCCCAAACGAAATGAGCATAAATTCGATTTATTTAAAACCAAGTTAAACGAGCCTTGTACTCATTCATTCTGTGAGTGTATTTGGCTGTTGTGTTGTCGATTTGTGTGAATATTAAACACAAAAACATATAAGCATTCGCACTTAGCCGCCATGTTGTTGTATGACTTTTTGCGCCCATTTTTGGACAATTGGAAAATCGATAAAAGGCTTTAAATCAAAGCGCGTATGGCTGTGTGCGTGCCACAGTGGTGGCAACGATTTGACAGTGCAGCAGCCATATGAAACGCACCGGTTTCGGTGTATGCATCCCACTGTGCTGGCGAGGCGCATGCGTTCGCAATGAAAGCGAAAAGCGTAGGTGCTGTGCGTGTATTGGCCCCGAGCCAGTTCAGTTATTGCCAGCTCAACATATAGACAACTCCAACAGATGTTAAGGCTGCCAACACGTTTGTCAGCCAAGAAAATAGTGAAAAATAAATCGCAAAATATAACTGAATAAATCGTGCAAATAAACGGCAGATCTTCAGAATGCGACACGTTTCATTTGTGGCGCTGCTAGCGCTTGGCCTTGGTGCACTGACTGACGTTAGTGGCAACCACCTGCCAGAGGCGGCTGCCTTAAATCTCAATGAAAGGTTCTTTGACGAGGTCAGGGAGCTCATCAAGCGGCGCATGGAGGTGAGTTGCGCTTCCTCAATCTCAGCAATGTGATGCTCACCCTCCATTCGAACTTATATTGTAGACCAAGCAGGTGCCGTTGGTGGTCGATGAAGTGGCTCTGCAGAATCAACGGAGCTACGACAATGTGCCCATACCTGCGGCCAGTGTGCCTGTGCCAGTGCTCGTCGAGAATTGGCCCACCGATCAGCATAGTTTTGGACAAGTCACTGCCGTGTCTGTGGATCCCGAGGGTAATCCAGTGATTTTCCATCGCGCCGACCGCTACTGGGACGTAAAGTAGGTCAACAGCTGTCCAGTAACAAGTGTTTGTGTGTACATCACAATTAATAAATGATTGTTCGTGGGTGTGTCGCTTGCAGCACCTTTAACGAGAGCAACATCTACTATCTCATCGAGTATGGGCCCATTAAGGAGAAGACCATTTATGTGCTGGATCCGAAGACGGGTGCCATCAAGACTGGCTGGGGCTCCGATATGTTCTACATGCCCCATGGCATGACTATTGATGCACACGGCAATTACTGGATAACCGATGTGGCTATGCATCAGGCCTTTAAGGTTGGCTCTGTTATCTAACATAAGTTAGACATCTTAAGTGATTTTAACATAGACTTAGAATTATTTGTAATAACTGAAGAGTTCTGGCTTGCCAACGATCACTTGATAATTCTCTTCTCGCTACAGTTCCGGCCCTTTGAGAGCAAGCCGCAGCTTGTGATTGGCAAGCGTTTCCGGCCTGGTGCCTCCGTCAAGCATCTGTGCAAGCCAACCTCCATTGCTGTTGCTACAACCGGCGAGGTGGGTCCAGCTCCCATTCAATTAATTACTGCATTACTTAAATAATTTGTTTCTTTTCTTTTTTCTTTTTTAGTTCTTTATCGCTGATGGCTACTGTAATAGCCGCATACTCAAATTCAATGCCGCTGGTAAATTGCTACGCAGCATTCCACAGCCACCCGGTGCGTATGCGTAATGAGCTTGAGGAGAAACATAATTGTATAACTCGTTCTGTTTGCAGAATTCCTGTCGTTGCAGGTGCCACACGCTATCACATTGCTGGAACACTTGGATTTACTCTGCATTGCTGATCGCGAGAATATGCGCGTTGTGTGCCCCAAGTGAGTTGCCAAAAACCATCAATTGAAAATTGAGTTGAACTTAATCGCATGTTGTAAAAACTCACAGAGCTGGCCTTAAGTCATCGCATGGAGAGGGTCAACCTGCCGCCACCATACAGGAGCCGGATCTGGGTCGCGTCTTTGGCGTTAGTGGATATGGCGATATTGTTTTTGCTGTGAACGGACCCACATCAATGCTACCGGTGCGTGGCTTCACCATAGATCCACGCTCCGAGGCCATTATCGGCCACTGGGGCGAGTTTAAGAATCCACATTCTATAGCCGTTAGCGTTAATGGTTCGGCGCTGTATGTGACGGAGACGGGCACCAACCATCAAACGAATCGCGTTTGGAAATATGTCTTGGCTTGAGGCATTGGTCACCAAATCACGCACACTGTCAGCACTCGAAAGACTCTGAAAGACGAACGGCATATCCAAAAAGAGAAAACAGTTAATAGCAATTATGAACTACCAAAATATCTATAGATCCCCATAAGCCGGACCCCTAAAAAGCAGCAACAGAAAACCAAATAGTAATTGTGTCGAAAACACACAAAAACACACACACACAATTATTTCATATGGTTAAAATCAATAGTAGTAATTAATAAAGTACAATATAAGTATGTAAATTGCTTGACAAACAAACACCACAACAAACATAACCTCAAAATTTATGTTTTGCACTGTAATGAAGCAAATGGAATTACAACGCAGCTTATCTAAATATATAACTATCAAATACGTAAATATGCGCGGGCGTGGGAAATACCAATGCACCATTGAAATGCATCCAAAACTTATATAAATAAATCACTTACAAGTATGTATCATATTGTAACCTGCACAAGTATATACATATATATATATAAATGTGTACTATATCTTTATTATATTATAATCCATGTAAATTATGTATGTAATAAACTGTTGTTGTTGTTGTGCATATATTAAAGCCTACACACAAGAAAAACTATTAAGGTTTAATGAACTCAGGACATGATTTAACTTAAGGCTATTCCGGAATGCTTGCGACAATTGCCGGGGGGATTCCCCGTTTAATATGAGTGTAGCTTTGACTAGACAAAGCGTTTGACTAAACTATATAGGCAAGTATATGGTATATATGTCTAGATAATGTATAGATATTGATATTGGGAAGATATAACTGCCATTTCGCTTAAAATTTGCATGACAAAGTCAACATTTTACCTTAAATAACCAAAAACAATTATAAAATCTTACGCTAAACATATACAAATATAATATGAATGAGATACAATAAACTTAACAATTCCAAAATAGGCACTAAGGGGCAATTAACCAACGTCTGGCAAATTCGAGGGCGTCATTTAGTTGCCGCATCCACTCGACGAGTTCAGACTGCGTGTCGGCTGCAAAGAATGCTTCAGAGTTGGGACACTGCAGCCAGAAGCTACGGGCCCGTGCACACAGCTCGCGTGGCGCCACATCCAGTTGCCGCTGGCGGCATTCAGCTAGCTGCATGGCCAGCAGCGGTGGTTGCTCGTTGAGATTGTGTTCGTACTGCCAAACGGAGAGACACAGTCCGTTGAGCGTGCACCAGCGACGATTCCAGTTGTGCTTGTTCCGCGGATCCGTTTCCTGCACGTTAAGATAGCCAGCATAATGGGTCTTTGGCAGGCGCAGCTCGATGCGACCGCTCAGCGAAATCTGTGGCAGTAGATTCGAGGATTTCGTATGAGGCGTCAGCGGCAGCTGCCAGGTGCGTGAGGTGCGCAGCCACAGCTTGTCGCTGGGCTGCGTTTCATTGATCACCAGCTCGTAGGGCCCAAGATCGCTGGCCTTGAGCATGAAGGATGCGTGTAGGCGAAAGCGCGAGACGATCTGATCACACTGTGAGGAGTTATTGGAGGAGCCGGAGCCAAGGCTGCCACTGCCCCGTTTCTATAGATGAGGATCAAGTTATGAGTACAGATATGTTTATAAATCCTTGGCCAGTACTTACGAGCAGCGTCTTGGGCGGCTCTAGCGACAGTGTTGAAACCTTGCGCAGACGCAGCATAAAAATCTGACAGCGCAGCTCTATTGCCTCCGCTTGACCAGCACTAAAGAACTCCAGGCCACAATCGCGAAAGATTGCAGCTCCATTCTGGCACTCGATCGATTGTGTGGAACGTATGCGACCCTCACACTCCATGGTGCATATGTAGTAGGAGTTGAAAAACATGTCCTGGCTGACATCTGCCCTCACCGGAAAATGCAGAGCATCAATGAGCAGACACTGCATTTGCTGCCTGGCTGCCAATGTTGCCTCGCTGAGCACAGCAGATGCTGCTGGCGGCGCTTTTTTGCGCAGCGTGGTGAATAGAAGCAGACGCTCCGCTTCCACCATTTCGGCAGAGATTTCCAGCTCGGGCATTTGGCGACAGATGCTAACTGCCTGCGCGAGCTGCTCATTTGTGGTCAGTGACTCGTTGAGCAGCGAGTCCAGATTCAAGGTGGCATAATAGCTGCTGCTGTCCAGTTCGCCTTCAGTTTGATTGGACTGATCTCGCGACAAGCTAAGACTGTGTGTTAGTCGTTGCTTCTCGGCCAGCAAGAAGTCCTTGCCCTTGCGATAGGAACGACGCAGTGCATCCTTAAGAAGGCGATAACGCGCCAATGTGCTCACCGATAGCAACTGGCTCTCATTAGACGGTCTCTCGGCAAGCTCGCTGAGGCTGCTGTGCGCTTGTTTCACCTGGCTGGGCATCGTGGGCTGGTGTGGAGTCGTCGGGCAACTGTGGCTGACAGTTGGTGGACGACCTGATACCGTAGGGCCATCGTTTATGTCAATGCTGAGCTCACGTTTGGGCTGAAAAAAAGGCGCAACGCAAGCAATAACAAATGTATGCTAATCATTAACAAGTTTAAGCTGAGATTAAAGCAAAGAAGCAGCAGGAAAGGGTTTAAATATACGAGAAGCTTATATTTGTAGTGTGGTTTATGAGATTGATGATTGTGTACAGTGAATAAATACAGAGTGAAAATCCATCTATGCTAATAAGAATCAACAAAAATCTCTACCTTAGTCGTAAAGCGCTGGTTCTGCTTCTTTGGTGTGCTCTGATTATCTGAAGACGGAGGCGGTGGCTCTAGCTGAACCGATCCATATTGATTGTCAGTGGTGCCGCTGCCGTCCTCAATGATATAGTCGGCATAGATTTCATTGGGCATATCGTAAGAGACATCATCCGCAGTCGAGCCCACAGCGTCTGCCGATGCAGTGAGGCAGGTCTGCAAAGAGTTAGATTATCGAGTTATAACGAGTTGGAAATGTTAGTTTAACTGAGCGCTTACATTTTGCACCTTCTCCAGCCGCACATTATCGTCATGATCCAGCACCATTTCACTGCGACACAAATTCTCCAGAAATATCTCACTGCGCTGCAGCGAAAGTTCCGACTTGGACAGATTACGATTACTCTTGGGCGGCGAATGCTTTTCTTTTATGTTGTTCAGCGACTGATGCATCGGCAATGTCGGCTGCTCGGATGCTCGATTAATAGACTTTGATGTGGACACCGTATAGGAAGTATCGCTGACCGGCTCATCTGGCAGCGGCATAAACTGAAAGAAACTGCCATTTATAAGCGACTCCTGTAGAAATTGGCCCAACGGTCTGGGCTGTGCCGCAGTCTTCGTCTGTACTGGTTTCTTGGTCTTTTGCACTTGGGCATACAAAGCGTTTGGATCTGCATTTTGGGGCTGAGGCGAAGAAATGGGTGTTGGCTCGTCTATTGTTGCCGTTGTTGTCGGTGTGGGCGTGGGAGTGGGTGTCGGTTGCACATCTTGCTGAGCAGCGGTTCTCACATCGAAGTGTGGACTGCCGCTAATGCGGATGCAATCCTCTTCAATTTCTGAATAAATGGGCTCCTGGTCAAGATCATGCCGCTGACGCAGCACTGTTGTTGCCGGGCGTGCGAGCACTCGAGTGCTGGATCCATCAGTACAATCAAAACTATCACTTGGCAGTTCCGTATGCTCCAAGTGGGGGAAATGTGAGCACTCCTGTGAATAAATTTAAATGTGCACATTAATATTCAATTGTACAGCAAATTATAGCATCGTTTGCGAAAAAATATTAAAAACTAACTGTTATAGGCCAATTAATATTTGTTAGCACACAAAATGTTAATGTTTTGCGCAATTAAAAAATGCGCGTACTGTCGATAACGATTACCAGAATTAAATATCGCCCAGTGAATGGCAATTTAACCTCACACAGTGAATGGCACAAAAACACAGCTGATGAGGATTGTATTTCTTTTTCGGAAAGGGGAAACTTTAACTAGGTTGTTGCATTTGGCCTTGCACTTGAGTGAAATGTCCAAATCCTCAATGCGGCGCTTTAACATGAGCTTACAAATCTTACGTAGCACCGCATACAGTAGGCGCCCACCAAACCAAAAAATGGAACAGACCTACGATTACAATCGGAAATGGATGCTGGCACCGAATATCGAGGCTAACCCGTTTCCCAGAATTAAGCTGCTATCGTACAACATACTCGCCCAGGATCTGCTAATGGAGCATTTATTTCTGTACGTAAATATAAAACCTGAGTGGCTGACCTGGCAACGGCGTTTGAATAACTTGCAACGCGAGATCAGCAAACTGAATCCGGACATACTCTGCCTCCAGGAGATGCAATACAATCATCTGCCGATGCTGGTGCAGAGACTGACAGCAAGCAGCGGCAAGCGCCTCGAGTATGTGTATAAGAAAAAGACAGACTACCGCACTGACGGTTGTGCCATCATCTACGATGCCTCCAAATTCAGGCTTGTTGGCCAGCAAGGCGTGGAACTCTACGATTCAAGTGTGCCGCTGCTGAATCGAGGCAATGTGGCGCTTTTGGCCAAATTCCAACTGAAGCAAAAACACTGTCCACAGGAGGAGCCCAAGGAGGTGATCGTAGCCACCACACATCTGCTTTATAACCCGAAACGCGACGATGTGCGTTGTGCCCAAGTGTCCAAGCTGCTAACCGAATTGCATAGTTTCGCCGCGGAACAGCCGCTTGGCACAGGCCAAGGCAGCACCCCTGTGATTCTAACCGGTGACTTTAACTCACTGATAGGCTCGCCGCCCATAGAGTTGCTAACGGTCAAGGATGCGAACGAATCGGCGCTTAACTTGGAGCCACTTGATTATGGCGACTGCACTGCCTCAACGTTTCAGAAAAACTGGGTCACCGTTGACTACATCCTGCGCTCCGTCTGCCCGCTAAGCAAGCATCAGCTGCAGGTGCTGAGCATCTACACGCTGCCCACCGTTGACCGCTGTGCCCAAGTGGGCAACATACCCAATCACTACCTCGGTTCGGATCATTACGCACTGGGCGCAGTCTTTGCACTAGCCTAGCATTTATATAGTTTCGCCCAATAAAAATTATCTGTTACGTGTAAATGTAAATTTCGATTCGGTTCGATTTGTGCGCTTTCCCAGCAGACTTTAAGTTAGGGACGTCAAATCCTTCAAGAATTAAGTGTACAACAGATTTCGAAAGATGTCCAAAAACTTACCCGAAATGTGCGTCGTGCTCGTTCATCACTGGCTTCCAATTTGGCGCGTATGCTGCCCAGCAGATAGCCCATTTTGGTGATGGTCACATCCTGGTCCAGATCCTTGTGATATGAGCGATATGTGGCGGGTGCAGCGGTGCTTCCAACCTGAAAGTCAAGCTTACGTGGACGCTGTGCACGTGGCACCTTTTTGGGCGGCTTTGGTGGTTTAACCTTTCGCTCGAAATCGAAGTAGGGCTGCTCTGCGCTATCCTTGTACTCTCGCCGCCGAGTGGAGCAGGTGGTGGCTGAGGGCGTTGTCTGTACGGGCGAATGATAGCTGCCTGGCGGGGATTGTGACTGCAAATCCAGTTGCAATTGCGAACTGGAGGTCTGCACACCCACTGTGCACAGTCGAGGAGTGGGTTGTTGTCTAATCCTTTGCTCCAGACGCTGCTGCTCCTGTTCGTGTCGGTTGCACTTTTTAGGGGAGACAAAGCGCAGTATTTTCTTTTTGGAATTATTGAGAAAGCTGCGTGACTTGCTGCGCAATCCTGGTCGCTTGTTCCAAGGTGATAGGTTGCGCCACTGCTCGCCCCAAATGAATTTCTGACTGCTGCTGTTTTTGTGACCCGTCGGCAAGCGAGGATATTTAATCGGAGTGTGCTTCTGGTCCATATTGACGGCGAGATTCTCGCTAACACCATCAACCATATCCAGCGAGATTTTGGGCACTACTGGCAGCTGCCAACCAATGTGGCCACCTGACACCACCTGTGGTGCTGGCTGTGGCGCATGTGTCTTGAACTGCGCCTGCTTTGTGCCATCGTAGTTCAGCATATCATTGATCTTAGGCTCTGTCCAGCCAAGCATAATCTCCTTCATGGGCTTATCGGCCACAGCGCTCTTTCTGCTCACCATGTGTATATTCTTGGCATAGTGTGCTCCACGCTTGGATTCCACCACACGCTCAATGTCACTCAGCGAGGGGCAGGTGGCAAGCGGCAACTGAACTCCGCGCATTGGCTTCTCAACTTCAGCTGCAATTTGAAATGGATGTTTTTAGATTTAAATAAGAATATGGAAGGATAAATATAAATACATTTTGCAATATTAATTTGGTTATTAGCCATTCGATTGTTGCTACGAGATTGTTCCTATGACAACTATATGATATAGCACCAAGCCGACAACCGATTAAGAGCCAGGACCTTAAACGTGTCACTAACAATTGAAACCATTTTTGCAAGATGACTTTGGCTATATCGAATCGTCTCTTGATGGTAAGCAGGAATATGCATACATATGTATAAATATATATATTTATATATATCCTCTCTAGTGACACATTTTTTGTCAAGTCAAAAAACCCTTTGCAAAGGGCTTAAAACAATCGAAATTTGTAAGCAAAACGTTTATTTCTATAATTTCTACAATTTAAAGTTTAAACTAACTACGAATAGCAACCAACACCTTTAGTTCATTTATTTTTATTAGTTCTCCTTAAACTTACCCAATGGATAGGATTTACGTTTGCTCTTGGTCTTTGACAGGTTATCCATTTTAGTTGTTGGCGGCTGGACGCCATGCTTGCGCAGAAACTCATCCAAGACACGCTCGGCATCGCGCACCGACGGCGTCGTCGAGGTCGACGAGGATAACGAAATTTTACCATCGAGACTCTGTGCGCTGCGGCGCGGAGGCTTCGGTGGCGGCTGCTCCATATTGCGCGCCTTGAAATTCACCTGGCCATGGGAGAGACGCTTCTGCAGCAAACGACCACCGCCCCCACTGGAACTACGACGTGAACTGCGACGTGTCGAGTGCAAACTGTTGCCTGTTGCCACACTGGCGGTGGGTTCCGTTCGAAATGCTTCACTCTCCTCCTCCAGCGGTGTCTCCTGCTCGCTAATGTTGGACAATGCGGGCGCTGAGGGCATATAGTCAATGCACTCGGACTGCTGCATTTTTGGCTTAGGCTTGGAGGCTGTTGTAACTACCGATGCTGCCGCTGTGGAGCGACTGACGCTGGACAGCTTCTGCCTGTTGACGCGCACCTCGGAAATAACGCAATTGTCGCGCAGCTCCTGTATAATGTGTATAAGCGGCGCATCCTCGCCCACAGCACGCAAGCTACTCACGGCAGTCATTGGGCCAGTTGCACAAACAGTGGATGCTCGCTCCGTTTGAGCAGCTGGCTGCTGCTTTTGACGACGTGACTGAATATGGCTCTGGCTCTGGCTCTGCTGAGCATTTAGATTATTCTGAGGCAGCTGTATAAAAAAACAGCAAATATTGAATTTTTTGTTAACAAATTGAAAGGAAGCACGCACCTTATTGCTTTCGGGGCGCCTGCCGCGTCTGTGCTGCCGCACGTGCGAGTCACGTGGCGGGGCTGTGGACGCACAGTCGCCGCTGTCGCTGGTGAAGCAATAGCAGAAGCCATTCTTGCAGGGCTTGCCTTTCCGCTCCTGCACCTTGTTGCACAGATTCTGGTTGATTAGGTGTGCATCGGCAGCGATTTGGGGTGGCTGTGGTGCTGTTGCTGCTGCTTTTTCCTCGGCTGGCATTTCTCGATCGCGACTTTGGGTGGAGACGCGTCTGATGCGACGAGCACGAAACTCGTTAATGCATTCCTGCAAACTAAACGAGCTGGTCGAGCCCGATTCTGCCGAGTTTTCCTCCTCCTCCTCCTCCTCCTCCTCCTCCTCCCCATCATCATCATCGTCGTCTTCATCATCATCATCAGCGTTGAGCTTGGGGTACTTTGAACCTGCAAAAGTCTGTCAAACGTTGTTTGTTTACATGAATGCAATTGGCATTTATTAAGCCGAGTATTTGTCTATTTTCACTCACTGTGGCCATTGTTGCGCTTAGCTATTTCGCTGATAAGCCAACACGCTGCAATCGTTTCAAAACGAGGCCACAGATCGAGCTCCGCGAACACGTTGCACGTTTTCTAATTCTTTTTCCAAAGCAACAGAAAAACGACGCGACGCTGCTGCTGCATTTGAATTGACACTCTCTGCCTCTTTCTCTCTCTCTCGCTCTCTGTTGTGCCGCTTCTTCGCCGTTATCAGCCGCTAATTGTGCAGGGCTGTTCGGCTGTGCATTCGGTGCACAGTGTCACACGAAGTGCAATAACCGGTTTTCAATATCTGTCAATGCTTTTGCGTTTTGTATACATATTCATATATAAGAATGATGGCAAATGTAATAAATTAAGATTAATAATTAACATTAACGACTGCAAATGTGCTTAAAAATGCTTTTTAGTTACGTTTTTGATTCTCTCTATTTAGCTTATTTTAACACCGCACCCTCAAATGAAGTTTCGTTAAGTTAGACAACCCTGGCAGCACCATCAGCAACAGAAACAGCTGATATTTGTTCGCGGCGTGTTACGTCGCTTTTGGTTGCGAATATTGAGAAATTTTGTAACAATCACGAACTGCAGTTGTATTTCAATTGAGAGTAAAGAAAAACACCCAAAATGTCAAATAGTCACCTGTTTCTCAAATCCGGTTTCCCGCGCGCTCCCCTTCAAAACGGAGTGGGCCGCTATGTCTGCCAGCTGCAGCGCCTTACACTGAAGTTCTGTAAGAACAACGGCTCCAGCCGTGGCATGCGGTAAGCAACAAAGAAACTTGTTCTTTCTTTGTGTGTTTATTTACATTAAATGCCCAACCATTATAAATAGAGATTTCATTGAAAACCATTTGGTGGACTTTGCCAAAGAGAATCCCGGCATTGTGGTCTATGTGAAGCCCCGACGCCACCGCACCCCTGTCCTAGTGGGCGAATACTGTAAGTTGGCGCAGCAACCAAGTATCTCCTATGGAAATTACATATCAATGAGTAAATTCGTAATTTCATCCACTCCCTCAGTAAATGGTGATCGTGAGTGGCTAAGCTGTCGCAATAGCACACAGGCTGAGATCTCCAAATGGATCGACCTGCTGAAGACACAAAATGGCAGCTCCAGCTCGTTGCGTCTACGCAAAATGTGGCACACAGATGTGCCATCAATTCAAGGTCCTTGGACGCCATTTCTACTGCGCTCACCCGATGCCCACAACCAGACATATCCCAGCAGCGAAGCGTCCCAGCCGCTCGATGTGCCACAAACGGCCACCGAGAAGCTCATCGAGCTGTTCAAGCAGCAACAGTTGGAGGCGGACAACGTCTTGGAGCAGAAGCGAGCCGAGTAAGATTGTAAGGCATGTTAAAATAAGAGGCTTAGTTGAGTTTTATAATTATAATTGTTGCTTTTTATTGTGAAAGCCAACGTAAATTTGTTTTCTAAACAAATAAATATGTACGTGTTTAAAAATCAACTAAACGGCTATAACTTTTATCCCATTACGTGTAATATCATAAATATGTGCCAAGAGTTTTATAGTTATGATATTGGGTATATCAATTTGATATGTTCTGGGTACATTGAATATATCTGTGTTGCAAAAATATCATAAATAATGCTTAAGGCTATTGACCCCCGGTGCCCTTGGCTTCGAGGTTGGAATACATAATAAGAAATACACATGTTAAACAGGTTTTTTTAACTTAGCACAAAATAACTCTTGATATCTGCGTATTATAACTAACATTCCTTCTAACAATTTGTTATCAATATGCGTGTGGTGTTTTCTCTCGCGTTGTGGTTAGGTTAGGTTAGCTAGGAAACTTGTGTGGAGATCAGAAAAAATGGGTGATTAATTAAGTACATAAATACATATATGTATACATATATACGCATCCAATAGTTTGTACAATATCTAGCGAGTATATAATTGCATTTGAAGAGCAGCGAGCTTTGGAGTATCAAAACAGACAAAAAGTATCAAACATTAAATTACACTGTGCACATCAAAGACACACAACAGACGCACACAAAAAACATTTACAGACAGACTTTCACACACTTATTACATATACAATTACAATATATTGATAATAAAAGTATTTTGCTTGTGAGTTTGCTTATTAGTTTGTTTGTGAATTCCTTTGGCGAAATGCATTTCACTTACAATCTAAACGACAAAAATGTTAACATTGTCTTAGAATAAATCAATCGATCTGGACGTTTTTGGACTTCTACTTAATAAGTGTTAATAGTGATATCACCAATTCAATTAAAATATGACTTTTGCCTGCGGAGTTTTCTTCGTTTTTGTTGTTACGTTCCGCTTTCTAACTTTCTTTTTGTTGGACAGTGTAGGCTTTAAACTAGCTTTTTGTATCTCATGTTGTTCTTGTTTTTTTTCTTGTCTTGTTTTTGTTTTTGGTTTGATAATAGCCCCTCTTGCGATAGCTTTGCAGCAGCTGGCTGCATTCAGTTCACAAATCACCCGTTTCCATGGCTGAATTGATGTCTGCGACAATTTTGCCCATCACCTCGCGATATGGCGAATCTGGTTTAAATGCCGTTTCCAGTAGCGACGCATCGCCAAAGAAGTTGAACACATCGTCGATGCGGCCTATTGACTTGTTCGTTAAATGTGGCTGCACAATTTGCTTGAGCGCCTCATGCGACTCCCTGATGGACTTTTGCAAATATGCCAGATCGAAGCTGAAGTCCAACTCGTAAAATGATATGATGGACAGTTGTGTGTTCTAGAAAATAAATGATTAATCCACTTTAAATGAGAGTCAAGAAACGATAAAAAGGTCGAGTTTACCTGAAATTTGCGCTTAAAGAGCTCCGCATGCTTTAGCTCCTCTTCGTTAAACTGATTATTTCGATGTAGCACTGCAATTTTAATGACGATTTTGATGATGTTTTTCAAGAGTTTCTCAGCTTGCGGCTTGCTGTTCGTGTGCAATATGCACAGCTTGTAGAGATTATCCAAGAGCGAGGCCGTTGTGCCGTCAATAAAAGTTTTCGCTATGTTTTTCGTTGCCATGCGTGATAGTATTTTCTTTTGAGCGCGTAACCCGAAATCGTGCGACTTGAACACATTGTCCGCCATCACAGCTACAAGAGTTGGTTAAACGGGATTACTTTTGGCCAATTCAAGTTCAACTCATTTGAATTGGTAATTGTAAAACAAACACAAAAGTGGAAGTGAAACTTCAACTGAGGATCAAAACAAAAACGAAAACTGAACTCAACGATCAAATCAAATGTTGTATATCAGAGCTGTTAAAGCAATTACCTTCCAGATTCCAGTAGTCAACGCTCCAGAGCAATAGGCTCTGCCTTAAGCCTGCGACAGACATATTCACGTCTTTTGTCTTACATCCAGTCGCAAGCATTAGATTTGATAACGAAATTACAGATATGCAATATGTATTATATACACACTAAAGCACACACACACAGTCTATATTAGGCTATGTCAACGAAGCGTATCTTTTGATAAAAGAAATGCCTCCTCGAACGTTTCAAGATAGCGTCAACTGAATAATGGGCCACGAATGCTTTTTACAAGCAAAACATTTTTGTGCTTGCTTTGCTGCGACTCGCTGAATTTTTTATAAGGCTATTCTAACGGCTTTCGTTGCATACTACGTGCCCGCGCCATAAATGGTGCCCTGAGGCCTCCCCCAAAAAAGGGGCGCCTCGCCGTTGGCCGTTAGACCCATTTAATTAAGTAGGCACATATGTATGTTTATACAGTATATATATAATATATTCTCCTTTTTTATATATATATATAGTCTGTATACACATGCATATTCTAGCTCCGCCGCGAAAGAGCCAAAGGTCACGCGATATGCATTGGATGTGGCCCAAGTAGGCCCAAGGACAAAAATCCTATCATTTACTTAGAGTAGGCCCAAGCCGGATGTGGGTGCATAAACGGAACTGACGCATCAGTTGAGTTGATTATCGTACACAACATACAAATATACAAATATACATATATATATATATATATACATATATATTTATTTATATTTATAGCAGTTACTGTTGTCGTTTATAATTGTTCTCATTGCTAGTAGCTTGGACGAATGCGGGGAGATTATTAGTTGGTTGGCTTTTTTGCTGTATTATTGATTGCAAGAGTCACAATCACACACACACTGTCAGTCATTCATCCATTCATTTATATGTACATACAAATCCTAGACTCAATTTGGCGCTCAATTAACTGCCCGCCAGCTCACCTGTAATCTCTTCGTTGTTGTTGTCGTCCTAGAAATCCTTGAGAATTCCGTTTGAATGCTTGAGTGTGCGGCAGGCAGGCGAAATGATGGTTGGAAATTTCAGTTTGTTGACTAAATAATGTTAGAAACAAGTGGATTGGTTCATTTAGCAAGGACTGAAAATAACGAAGAAAACAAAAACACGAAATTGTTGTGTGCAGCAAAAAAACGTCGCAAAATAAAACCTAATGATGACTACATTCATCGATACCGCATTCAAATTAGTGCCATTTATATCGATAATTCGTTCTGTATCGCACACAATTGCAAAATTCCACTTCGAATTCATTTTAGAGTGACCGCTCACTTCTCACATGAGCATAAAACTGTCTATCGATAAATTGAAAACATAGCGGATTTTTTTGAATCGACTGGGATTAAATAGATTTTATTTTTCACACACCCAAACATATACACAGTTATTTGTTTTTTTTTCTACTGAAAAGCTTACAACTAGAACGGTGTACAGACAATGTTTACTTATTGGAAGTCTCTTTCGGGTTGAAGGGTATCATAAGGTTTTCTGAAAACGCCTTAATGCTTTCTGGTCCGCGCACCTCCTTCTCGAGTAAAGGTAGCTTGGTTACATGGAAGTCCTCGTACAAGTCGGCAATCTGATCCAGATACTTCTCCTGTATCTTGAAACGGGAAGCGCACATGCTGCACGAATTGTGCGACTTCTCCAAAAACAACAACTGATTTACGATTATGTTGTGAACATCGATACCGCATTTGGTCAGCTCCTGGACGAGACGCTCCGTTTCATACAGCGAAAAGAACTCGGCGATACAAACGCAAACAAATGTTGTTTGATCCTGCGAATAAAGTACATTAATTAAAAAAAAAATATATATAAATAATTATATATATAATATTTAATATTCTGAATTCCTAGTTGGTTTTGTATTCACTGCATTGCATATTCACCGGATTCTTAAACTGTTCGTTGACCTGCGTGATGACGCGAAGCATGTCGTCCAGCTTTTGAGATAGTGTGTCCGCATTCACATCGGCCATGCCCAGCATGGATACGAATTGTGTTAGGAGCGGGGCTAGTTTCATCTTAAGGCGCAACAGCTTACCGAGACCCTTCTCGACAACCTGTGGAAATGCGATCAGGCGCAGCGTGTGTCCTGTGGGCGCCGTATCGAATACCACAACGGAGAAGTTCATGCCTTTAACCAGCTTCATCACCTCGGCATAGCTCATGGCCTCGTCGATGCCGGGCAGGGCATTGATCATCTCCTGCATGACACCCTTGCTGACACGCAGCGCCTCGTTTTCTCCATCAAAGTACTCATCTGGCAGTTCGCTGAGACCTGCATTTGGATCGATCTCCATGGCGAACAGATTATTAAAGCCATTCACCTTTGTCGGCACCTTGGTAAACTTTTGATCGAAGGCATCGGATATGTTGTGCGCGGGATCTGTTGAGATGATGAGCACGGATTCGCGCACCTTCGCCAATTGCACTGCCAAACTGGAGCTGTCGATGGTTCATCATAGTTTTTCACATGATTATTATTGTTGTTGCAATTAGCATATGCATTTATCTGTTTTCCGTGTCTTACCTGCATGTTGTTTTACCCACGCCGCCTTTTCCACCTACGAAAATCCATTTCAGAGATTCTTGGTCAACCAGGTTTTGCAAGCTAGGTTCTAGGGGCGGTAAATTGTCAACCATATTGTGAAATTCCTATTGAAACACGTAATTTTGTGTAAAAATATTAACAAAGTTTTAGGTGCTGTCTAGGGATGGCAAAATAAATGTAAGATATCGAAACTATTTCGATATGATCTTTCAATCGAATATATTCGCACCAGTTCAAATTCTGTTATTTTTTTATGAATCGTTAGTTGAATGACATTTTAGACATATATAAAATCATTTTTCCTTATCTTTCAGTGTTATTGATAAGTGTGTTTTATTCTGTTAATTCACCATTAAATTAACTTATTTTAGTTAGATTTTGATGTAACGAAATAATTCTTATGAATTAGAATTCTGCTAAAATTCTGTTAAGTGCTCGATAAGCTTAAGTGTTGCTAGACCCCAAAAGCAGTGTTTGGTAGCGCCGCGAATAGCCGTTTTTAGTACTGGACCTCTGCGGAGCATTGATTTGCATGTTTGTTCTGGGCTTTTGACTGTTAAAATGTGTTTGTTTTGTAATTAAATTACACTAATTTCGAGTTTCGAATAAAACAATTTCGAAAAGAATTCCATTAAAATCGCATGAGAAAGCAAGCAAATTAAATTCGGTTAATGGTGTGAAAAGTTTGAGATGAAAGGCGTGGGTACCACCAATACTAGAAAATAGAAGCAAAGCAAGAGATTAAGCGTGTCCTGTATGTACATACGTATGTGTATGTGTGCGTGTGCGAGTGCGCCTTCAGGATTCTGGCTCATGTGCTCAATTATTTGTTGTTGATCAAATCTGCCGCAATTAAATAAACGCGAGTGTTTTTTAAATGTGTTCAGTGTGAATTAAAATGATAACGGTACACACACAAGCCTATAAACACTGCCAACAGAAATCTTCGTTAAGTCAGCCGCCGATTTTGCAGCCGCACCTACGTACATATGTCGATATGTGTATATTGTGGGTGGGTAGCAGTGTATAGAGTACAACGGAAAATAGCAGTAATAATAATAATAATGGACAGATCTCTTGCAATATAAGCAAAGCAATGAAATTAAGAATTCTTTAATAAATAATCGAATTGTAAAAAACGCAAACGCAAACGCAAATAAACGCAATACACACGCATCAGCAGTACCAACATATGCACAAACACACACACACTCACAATCCCAAAAAAGAGTGAGAGAGAGAGAAAGCACGGTGCCAAAAAGGAACGTCAAAAGGAAGAAGCAGCACAGCTCAGCATCGGCGCGTTGCGGAAAGATTGAAAATAAACGTGTAGTAGAGAATTTTTGAAGCACACTCCACACACACACACACACACACAGCCATACTCCGCCCACCGCCCACAGCCGCCGAGAGCCCTCTCACTCACACACAAACAAACACAGACACACACACGCACACATACATAGTTGACATACATACAAACAGAGACTCGTATGCGCGAAAAGTGTAAGCCGTGCACAGTTGTTGGTGTTGTTGTTGTTGCTGTTGCTGTTACTGTTAGCCGCCGCCAAAGGACGACAGACGCGACGGCGACGACGACGACGACAACGCCAACGAGCACGACGACGACCACGACGGGGAGGAGGAGAAGGACGTGTTGTTGTTGTTGAAGCCAACGCAAATGGCAGACCCTCTAAGCGGGCGCTGCTTTTGAGACATGTCGTAATGGCCAGAGAGGTAAGTAAGAGATTTCTTGCAGGCTAAGCAAAATGCGAAAAGCGCCTACACATACACTTATACATTTATATGTGTATGTATGTGAGTATATTCATAGTTATGCATTGCTTGTGAATTAAAATATTACAGGCTTTACATAGGTTTGTTGTTGCTGTTACTTATAACATTCAACTGTAACAGCCGCCAAATTTCCCTCTGCTAAATCTATTGTCGATTTAAAGTTGTACCCCAATTCTACGTTGAGCTGCGACTAAGCCCCTGTTAACTGCATTAGTGTGCGTGCGTGTGTGTGCGTGCGTCCGTGTTTGTGTGTATGAGTGTGTGTGTATGTCAGTGTATGCATGCTTTATGCAGTTTCTTCATTTCGTTTCGCTTTGCTTTGCGGGTGAGTGAATAGCTTTGACCCAAATAACTATGGTTATACATTCAACTGAATGTGCACATGTAGCTTTTGTTGATGTGTGTGTGGTCTGCGTGTTTATTGTTGGTTTTTGTTTGCAGTACCAAAATTAACAGTAACAGTCCTATGTTAGTGTGTGTGTGTCAATGCAGCCTGCAGCGACAGGCTGAGCCAGCAAGATGCATTTAATGACACTCCCATATCAGTTGGCAGAATTAGGCTTGTGGGGGCGGTTTAGCAGCATTCGCAGATGACCCACATGTTAATTACATCGCCCACTAACTAATAACATATTCAGTTACACTGAACTTAAGGGCCTCGTGTAAGTGTTATGCTGTTATGATTAAGCATTATTTATGTATTTTATAAAAGTACATTATTATTTAATTATCTTTTTTTTTACATTTGCTGAATAATGGCAGTAATTTCATAAAAACGTTCAAAACGCCCACCTTCACATTACTGTTAACATTTTGGGGGAAATGTTAGCTTTTATTACAGCTGGCAATGCTGGTTGTGTTGAGAGCCCGATAGAGAAGAGCTGCTGCACATGAAATTGCAATTGCAAAATGTCGTTGCTCTCTTTCTATCTCTCTCTCTTTCATTCTATATCTCTCTCTCTTTCATTCTATCTCTCTCTCTCTCATTCATTCTATCTCTCTCTCTCTCTCTCTCTCTCTCTCTCTCTCTCTTTGCAGCGGCGTTAATTTACAGTTATGAACAAATAAATAACAGAGATTTAATGCACAAATAAATGATTACATTTTTTTTTAATAATAATAAAAAAAAATATATATATTTATTTTAGTCATTTAACAAATACAGCAAACAAATAAGAATTTGTTATAGTTTCATTCAGCTCATGCTGCCTAATGTTTGTTTAATCTTGTCGAGATAAGTTTTCTGGATGTATTTGATAGACTGAGACGATTTGCGCTATTTATTTACACAATACTTTGTTGATCAGACCATCATTTTCCCATTTGCGCTTTGAATCTGTTAATTGTGGGATCTTTCTTTCGAAGCTTTGGCTTTCGAATCTTCTTTTTGTTTAAAATTCTCTAAAATCAGAGATTATCGAACCTGACGATTTAAACAAAAGTAGGAAAAGTTTCAGAAAGCAATAAAAACTAAAATGTAAAGTTAAAATTAAGCAATTGGTAAAAAACTTTGAGCAATCTGAATGAAACATTTTTTTTGTACTGTGCTACTTATGTGTCCATATCTGTATGTATTTAATCTTCAACTGAAACAAGACAATTTTAGTTAAATAATTTATTAATCAGATAAGTCCACATACATTTTTTATCTATTGGCTTTTTTTGAGCTAATTCCTCAACTACTGTTAATAATGTCAATTTTATAGCATACTTTCCAGCGCGAGCATTTATTAATTTAGGAATTTCGATTGTGTATAGTATGCTGCATGTATGCCGACAGTAAACAAGTGAAACGTTCAATTTAAAGGATTGATTTAAAACTAATATTTGCCCATGGCGCTGCTTTGCTTTAATCAGCTGCAGCAAAGGGGAGCGAGCCAAATGAAAATGAAAGCGAGCTAACCCAACGAACCAATTGCAACCTTGTGCAACTTCTGAGCCTCCCTCGCTCAGCACCTGCAAATGTATATTATATTTACATGTATATATATATATTTGTATATGTATATATATATATATATATATTTGTGTGTGTGCCTAATTGACAGAGCTTCTGTCATTCATGTAGCATTATAAAACGGTAGCTGGAGTCGGGAGCTGTGTAAAGCTGTGAGCCACTGTGAATCCTGAATACTGAATACTTGTGGAGCGTTCGTACGCCCGTTTTGTTAGCTGTTGGCTGTTAGCTTTAGCGCGCCCTGATTATATCACATTGAGAATGTAGGCCAAAGCACAGATGTTACTACTAAACACGGATAAACGGAGAGAGACAGAGGGGGGGAGAGAGAGAAAGAGAGAGAGAGAGAGAGAGAGAGAGAGTGAGCGATGATAAATGCAGTACAGATTGCGTAGAGCAGCAGAATGCGTTATCATTCGATTAATTTACTACAAAATACAGTAAAGCCTCGCTATGTATAACATTTCGATGGCAAAGTTTATTATTAATGTTAAGAGTTCTGCTTGAAATAAATTGAAAAATTAATTTTCCTAAAGCAGTATTTAAATTGAAATTCCTAAGTGTTGTGCTTAAAAATTCGAAATTTTAACTTGAGAGCTAATTATGATTTCTCATTAACAGAGCTTAACATTCACACACACATACACATGCACACAGATAGCATAGCTGCTCACGAGCTTTGCTCTTCCTTTCTGTCGCTCTTTCGCTCTCTCCCCATTTATGCGCACAACTTTCGCTCTCAGCAGCGGCTCTCTGCCACTCTGCCTCTCTGTGTCTCTCTTCCTCTTTGCATTCGGTTCGTTTCGACTCGTTTTTGGGGGCTGGCAATGCATTTGCAATGCAAACGGCGAATAGCAGCAGCTGCAGCAGTGCAAAACAGTAACAAAATCGCGACGCGAGGACAGAGGCGATTGTGCTGTGAGCTCTGCTCTGCTCGGCTCGGCGATGCTCAGCGATGACCACACGACGCCGTTGACATGAGCCATGAGCCATGAGCCAGGAGCCAGGAGCAGGCAGGCAGCAGACAGCAGTGTGTGCCAGGCAGCCAGCCACAGCCAGCCAGCCATCAAGGATGCTACTTTCATTTACGAGCGCTTTTCACAAGCTACGTGATTCCGCTGGCACATTGTTGAAAAATTAAATTTATAACTGGGTGTGACAACTGCAACTGCAACGGCAACGGCAACTGCTGCTGCGGCAGCAAATGAATAATTTTCCACAAAACAAAAAGAAATCAAAATAATAAATGATTTCGTCGTGCTAAATTGTGACTGTGAAATAAATTTGTAACTCTCAGAAAGTGTGCCACACAAACTTAAATCGAACGCAGCACCTGGCCCCTGTCTCAGTATCAGTCTCAGTCCCAGTTGCAACACCAGCAGCAGCAGCAGCAGCAGCAGCAATAGTAGCAGCAGCACCACCCAATCCCCCCACCAAATGAAAACTCGGCGGTTTCAGGCACACGCAAAGTGGCGCAAGGCGCGCGTAGTAGTAAAGTGAAAGTGCGAAGGTCAACTCTTGACAACTCTAGCGCCTGCCCAGCCCAGCCCAGCCCAGCTGCTGTGGCCCAAAAACCAAAAACCTGTCAAAAATTCCAATTTCTTAACGAGAATAATACGATAATAAATACTCGGTGTTTTTTTCTATAATTATTATTGCAAGAGTAGTTTTCCATTTTATGTTTTTCTTTTTTGGTGAAAGTGCAAATCAATTTGTTAAAAAAAATTTATAGCCTTACGCGACGAATTTTCCCAAATGGCATTTAAACAACTACAATAAAAATGCGTTTAACTTAGGCATAAGCTTTTTAAAGTTTTATAATCATAATTTTTCTAAAGAAAACAACAACACAAAAAACCAGTGCGAATTTTATGAATTTTATATAACAATTTTTAAGCAAAATAAACAAAAAATAATAAAATAAGAAAAATAATAATTTATGATAAAAAAAATTAAACTATTGGAAAATGTTTATTTCATATTGTTGTATGTGGTGCAGTGTTGTTAATGTTATTGTTGTTGCCATTGTTGTTGTGAACTAATCTAATTGGGGGAGAAGTGTTAGTAATCGCTTTAAAGTGGCTCTCAAAGGTGAAACAAGCAGTTGCACCATGTGGTCCAATGCTCTGTGCACACTGGGCGTGACAAAGCCACTCTGCAGTTGCCTAAGCATCAGACAAGTGGCGGCCGCAGCCGCCGCCGCTGCGGCAGCCAACCAAAATGCTGGCGCAGCCATCACCACAGGACCGACGGCCGCAACAAATGCAGCTGGGGTAAAATACCAAAAAAAAAAGCAAAAATAAAAATAAAAACACACATCTAATAACTAATTATCGATATGCATTCCACACAAAAAAAAAAAATACACGCCCCTTTTGCTGCAACAGCAACAGAGGCAGAGCAGCAGCAGCAGCAGCTGATGGCCATATGGCAGCAGACTTGACCTATCCCAATATGTGCTTGCAGCTCAAATACATATACATATATACAAAAAGTTTGCCTCTTCCGCTCTCGCTCTTTCTCTCTCTCTCTCTCTCTCTCTCTTTCACTCTCTGTATGTGTGTGTGTGTGTGTAATACTGGTTAAAGTATTCTACAAACTGCAATTTCAATCCCAACTCAGCTGACAACTCCAATTTGACAAACGAAACTTTTTGCAAACGTCCAAAAGCATTTCGAATAATTTTTCATAGTTCTTAACTTGGGTTGGGTAAATGCATGTGTACATACACATGTACATACATAAATACATATGTACTCTTTTTGTTTTTTTTTTCTTCTTTTTTCGTTGTTATTCAGCTCGTGCGCTGCACTCGTTACTGGGTCACTGGAGCGCCACACTCATGTCCTTGCAATACATTAAACATGACTGCTTCTGCTGCTTCTTCTTCTTCTACTTCTACTATGCAGTTGTTGTATTTGTTGTTTGTGTTGATGCTGCCTGCTTTCAGTGAAAGCTACTCTGTTAGCTAACAGTGCGCTGTAAATGCACAACAGCTGTGACCGCTGTTATAGCAAAACGAAACCTCAAAATTCATTTCGTTTTGTTTAATATAAATTTCGAATTGCTTTTCGCTTACCAATTATGTTCCATGCGCCTGTATGTGTGTGCGTGTGTGTGTGTGTCAGTGTGTGTGTTGGCTTGCACATATACCCTAATCTCGTCCAGATCAACTGGAATATCAGCTGCAGCTGCTACTGCCACGAACTGAAGCTGGCAGCGGCCTTGACATTTGCGCCCTTCTTTTTTAGCGACTACAAGCCTCAATTAGTAGTGCAACTTGTGATGCTGCCCGGGCCTGCCACACCCACTTGTCACACACACACAGGTGTCACACCCCCATGCCCGCATACATGCATATGTGGGAATACATACATATATATATATATATATAGGAGCATAATCCTCATGCTAATCACGACAGTAAACACTGGCTAAGTAAAGACCTGATGTGCTATTGTTTGATCTAATAATGATACGCTGGTATATTGTGCATTTTAGCTATTCTTATTAAGTCCTTATCTTTGGGCTCCTTTAAGAACATGTAAATCCCATATTTTATTCTGTTTCTTTTTTATCAAATCGCGTCCAGAGACCAATTTTCTTTGCTAATTGAATTTGATTTGTGAATAGCTGAGCTGTTTGTTTGACAAGAATACTTAAGGCTATATTGTGATTAATGATCATTTATGGACTTGTTATCCACAAGGTATATGTTGAGTCAGCTTAGGTGTTTTAGCAAATTACCATTAAACTAAGCTCGTCATACTAAACTAAAACAAGTGTGTTATATGAGCATCTACGTATCATTTTTGTTAAAGTAAGCTTGTAGAGATATAGTTTATTGAATTTATTATTCCTAGCATATCCTTATTGAGGATGTTGCCCTATTAAGTTGTTGCGACTTCTATTCTTACTTTATTAGGGTGCTAGCTTTATTGATATGCATATTTATCTTGTTGCAGGAGTCTCGCGGCAAGCGACCACTGAAAATTTGGGATAGTTGGCGGAATGTGCGCAAGGGCGTCGTAGTGGGTACATTTGAGGAGCTATTGGTGCGCGGCAAGGACAAATTGGGGGTTCCTGCTTCAGAGCCCGTGCGCGTTGTTCTGGAGTGTGATGGAACCCAAATCGAGGATGGCGAATACTTTCGCACCCTGGCCAACAATACGGTTCTGTTGCTGTTGAGGCAAGGCGAACGATGGTATCCAACCGGTGTGGATGTCATAAAGGCTGGTAAGTGTCATTTGCGTAACCTCTTCCTTCCTAATACGGACAGTTTAAAGACGTTTCATTTGATTTTCAGCTATATCAGCTATACCGAAAATCGTCTGTGAGACGATCCATGCCTTGGAACTGCACGATGAGACACCATCTTGGAAGATTATGGATAATAAAGGGCGTGTCACGGTCGTATTGCACTGGGATCAGCGCCAGGGCGGCGGAGGAGGAGGAGGCGGTGGTGGCGGAGGAGGTGGTGGTGGTGGAGGAGGAGGAGGAGGTATGTGCATGGGTCCCGGCCTGGGCAGCAGCAATGGACTGTTGTCATCCGACAAGTATTCGCCCTCGAAGAAGGGCCTCTCAGCACAAAGTTCGCTGGATAACAAATCGGTGTCGTCGCAGTCGTCACAGCCGCGATACGCCAGCCCACAAATAACGGTCATCAGCGATGAGGGACCGGCTAGTATTTACCATCCGGGTGGCGTTGTCCTGCCACCGGGCGTTGTGATACCCGGCAGTGGCAGTCGTCGGCTCTCAAAGCAGGGCGGCTCCTTCGATAGCGCCGTGGGCGCCGTGCATGTGCATACGCCCGAGTGTGCACATCATGCGCACACGCCCAGCCGGGCGGGCAGCCCGAGCACCACGGAATGCGATTTCCATTGCTGTGCGCTGCACGAGGAGGGGCGCAAGATAGCCGTGCACAAGAGCGTGGCCACGTCGCCCATACAGGACGGCAGCAGCAGTCCGCAGCCGCAGCTGCAGCAGCAGCATCATCAGGCGACGCTGGCAATGTCGTCATCGGTTATGGATCCTATGCTAGGCGGCAGCGGCAGCATGCAGCGCCGCTCATCCGGCGCCAAGGGTCATGTTCGCTTCCTCGACATTGCACCGGAGCGCGATAGTTCAGAAAGCGAGACGGAGAACACAGTGATGGAGGATGATAAGACGACGACGGAGAAGTTTCTGCTGCTCATCGATCAGCTATCTGTCGATCAGAAGCGCCATCTCAGCATCAAGGACATCGGCATCATACTGGAGCGCCTCAACTCCAAGATACTCGACGTGGAGCGTCTGGATCGCGAGTCGGAGTCAGATGATTGCTACAACTGGACGATAAAGGCGACAATACGCGGCGATGCGCTGCGCGAACTGGGCGTCATCTATAATGGCAACTACTATGCCATTTCCGAGCATCCTGGCTACAAGGAGGAGCTCGAGGAAAACGGCGAGGAGGTCGAAGAGGAGGACGAGGAGGATAGAATTTAAAGCAAAACAAATAAAAATTAATACATAAATCACCAACTGGTGGCAAATGGAGAAAAGTAATCGAAGTAAAGAATGCAAGAGGTATCAATAATTAGCGCATTTTAGACAGGGCCGGACGCACAACAGTGCCCCGCCCTCCCCCCACGCAGATACAAACATAAATTCACATACACATATACACACACACACACACATACATACACACACACATACACACACACATACACACACACACTTACACTTACACACTCCAACATACATATAAAATGAAACTTAATATATGAATTATAAAAACGTAAGTAAAAATGCAAAAAAAAAACAAACAAACAGCACACTGTACAATAGTGAAGTAAGCGAAAAAGTGAATAACAAAAACAAGCAAACAAACAAACAAACAAACAACACAAATAAAACACAACGGAAAAAACAGAAACAGATGAGAATAATGATAGAAACCAAAAACCAATTGAAAAGCCAATATAAACGAAATAGTTTTCGTAGCATTTAGCGAATTTCTCATTGGCCGGGAACCCATGCGTAACGAACCGTAAATGCACATATACCTTTAAGTATTTTGTGTTATTATATTTATTATTATTATTTTGGTTATTTATTATAATTGTTGTTATTAGTTTTGTGTGCCAAATGGCCTAGTGCATGCCTTATTTAGTTGTAAACCCCACCAAACGCAATACAGTTTCTCATCATATACTTCTACAGTGATCGCTCGTCAAAGGAGAACACTTTAATTTGAAAAGTGTTGCATTATTGAAGATAATTCAGAGTATTATTCTCGAGCGATCACAGTACTGGGAACAGTATAGTATATCCATTGGCCAAATCAATCAGCTCTAAGAGTGCCAAAGAACATACCTATAAATATATATTTATATATATGTATTTAGTATACATTATTTTATATAGTTCCTCAGTTGAATTCCTTAAAACAGCACATTGGTAATTAATATGAACCCAATTTACTTGCAGTTGTTTTTCATGGCTTCCATATATGTTGTTTCAACTTGTATTAGACTATTATAGGTAATCTAAAGTTAAACTTTCCCTTGAATCAGCATTTCAAAACTGCCGTTATTTGTAGTGTTGTAAAACGTTAAAACGAAAATTGCGCACAACAAAAGCCAAGCAAACACTTTGGCATCAATCATACTACATATATGTGTATGGAAATGAAACAATGATGATCGTCTGGCTTAATGATGATTACGTAATTAACTGTAGTTATACTTACATTGTAGAAACTAAACCAACAACAAAAATATAAAAAAAAAACAAAACAAAAAACAAATGGAAAAAAAGACAAATGGAATCAACAGACATTTATAGCAATGAACACACATTGCCTTGTGAACACACCCCCTCCTTCTTTCTTACCAACCCCATCCCAACCCTTTTGCGTTCCTCTGAGTGATCAGTGATGCGAGGATTGTGTAATTAGAGATTAAATAGTATGTCTAAAAAAGCCAAATAACATATTAACATATTATACATACAATTGAAACACTGCCAACAACAAGTTAAAAACAATACTCGTAACAAAATTGCATTTGTCATGTTATATATTGTTAAACAATAATGAACAACTTTAATTCAATTCAATTTGTTTGGATCATACATAAATAATTCCTCAAACTATTTGTGACTATGTTTTTGTAAAGTGTTCCACGGTGCGCAACAGCAGACGGTTCTTAGCAAGAACGACTAAAATAATAATTAAAAACAAAAAAATATAAGAATACACTAAAATTAAAAAAAAAAAACAAAACAAAAAACAAAAAAAACGAAGGTAAATCATCTTTCAAATGTTATTGTAAAAATCAAGCAAAAAATTGTTCAAATATTTCGGAGCTGATTGTAATCGTAGCACTTAATAAAGCCAGTTTGCGTGTTGTGGCTATATTTCAAGTGCAGATAAGCGTCAATAATATCTGTGCTCAATTCCCCTCTCCACATTTCAATCAATTATAAAAATAGATATAGCTTATCAGCTGTCTGAAACCAAAATGAAACAGCTGAAATTGTTTGATTGACCCAAAAATATTTATGTTCTTTCTTATCACCCTTCTCCCATTACCTTTCTCCTACCTTACTCCTCGGCGCACATTTGGACAAAAGAACAGATTTTTGACATACAGTAAAACATCTTTTAAAGAGAACATTTGTCCAAGGCACAACAAGCAAGAAAGAGTGTATTAAAATGAAACGCAAACATAGCATGTATGAAGTCAAATCGATAAATGATTGCAAATGATAATAAATACAAACAGTTATAAAAGTGAATGGAAACCAAAACGAAAACACATTAAAACAATAAGAACAAAGCAAACAAAAAGAACTCACAATTAGTAAACAAAACACACAAGAAAAAAGAAAACAAAAAAAAAAAAAAAAACGAATTCATTAGCGTTGTTTTAATTTGTTAGTAAGTCAACCAAAAAAAAAAGATAAACAATGCAACACGTGCAACAAGAATGATATATAATATAAGCCGCAGAGTACAGTGGGAGTCATGATCGGACAGAAGAAGTCGAGTGCTACAGCAACGGGCACTATTATATATATATATATTTATTTATATATATATATATAAATATATAAAAAGTAAAAACAAATACCTATACATACTCAAAGATACATTGCATTACATTTATAATAAGTGAACTCGCAGTATATAACATACAAATTCAAATTTCCATACCGAATTCTGAATACTGAATACTGACTTCTTCAACTGACTTCCATAATCATAATCATTGTTAACACTTAACTATAAAGAATAGCGCTTTAAAATCGAGACAAGTTTGTAGCCCATTGTTTTTGTTAATATACTGGGAGATATGCGTATCTCTCAGAGTTAAGCCTAAGTTCGATACAGTCTCCCCTTAGCTATGATTTAGCCAATCCGATAGTAAACGAGAAATGGAAAGAATACCCCGACTAAACTTTAAACACGTAACACTCTGTATAAATGCAATCAGTTAGATTTATAAGATAAACGAATGAATATGATGTCAGATCCAAAAACGAAATCAGTTGCATTAGTTAAGCTACAAATCTGATGGCTAAGGAAAGTAAATGGCGACAGTTAGGATGGATGTTGGAAGAGTGCGGTTGATAGTTGATATCTCCTCTTTGGATGTGGCATGGGAAGTGGCCAAGGCACACAAAAAAGCAAGATTATACGTTACATTGTTTTAATATTACAAATTACGAATAAATTGATCAATTAACATATATACAAGAAAAAAAAAACATAAAAAAGAAATAAATGACAAAAAAAAAAAATAAATAAAATAAATAAATAAGAAAACCAAATAATGAATTGTTTTTATTAATTTTGTTAAAAATGCGAATAAAACTTAATAAATAAACATAAATATACAAATACACATACAAAATGAAGAAACAGAGTAAAGTAAAAGCAAATACAAAACAAACAAAATTCAATTAAAAAACAAAAAAAAAAACACAGTTTAAAAAGAGAACAAGCTCAAGTTGTGAGAACAAACAACAAAATTTGTTCAAAAACGTAAATGTAAAACATATTAATAAAACAAATTAACACAAACGAGTAAAAGGAGCTATTAATAATAATAAAAACAAAAGAAAAGAAAACACACATAAAGCATGAATAACACATTTAAAACATGCTAAAGTAAATACATAACAAACGAATAAACTAAAACATAAACATTCATAAAAACAAAAATTGGACTAAACTAAACATTCACCATGGGTAAAAAAAAAACAAAAACAATAAAAATTCGATTACAACAAGAAACATGAGCAAAAGTAAAAACAAAAAGGTTATTTATGAAGCGATTTAAACAATAAAATGAAAAATAAATACAAAAAAAATTAAACAAAATGAAATAATTAATTGCTTTGGGCGAACGGAAGTGAACTCAAAAGGGATTCACACTGAGATCAAGACCAAGTCGATTATTGCACAAACTGTTTATTTAACAAACAAAACACGTTGGTTGTTTTATTTTTTTGTTGTTTTTTGTTGTTTTCATTTGGTTAACTATATAAGTATTGAGCTCACAACATATGTGTATTCTTATGCATAACATTCGTTATAGGGTTTACTGCCTGATCAGTTGGCACCGCGGTCATTCGCAGAATTGATTAAGTACAGTGCTTGAGCACGCAACTTTTTTAAAGCCACTAAAAGTCATAAGTCACTTAAGTATTGCAAGTGCAATTATAATATAGTCGCTCGTGACTTATACATATATGTCTGTAAGTATAGCTTTTTGTTTGTTTTGTGTGTGTGTGTGTTTGTGTGTGAATTGTTGCTCAGTCCCATTCAACGACAATTACAAAAAGTGACGAAAGCTTCGGCTTTATCATTTAACTGTCGCAGCCACACACACATTCACACACATATCCATATAAAGAAGTACAGATATACATGTACATACATTATTCATCAATGTCGGACCATATCTATCGCGCACAAGTTATTCATCATTTACTAGTCTGGTTTTGACTGGCGAGAAACCGATTACTAGGAGAGAATGCAAACATTATTGCCTGATGGGCGATGAATTGTTTGGTGGCTGGAGGGGGTTAGTTGTGAGCTGTGTGCTGGGCGTTTGTTAAGTTAATTGAATTAAGTAACTCATTTATCAGACGCGTGAGTAACAACTAATTGTGTGCTTCGATTAACCTAACAATTGCCAATTCGTTAGTTTTGTCTCCCGTTTTCTTTTCTTTTAATTTTTTTTTTATCTTTCTTATTCTATATCTTGTATTGTTTAGTGTCTTTGTTTTTGTTTGTGTGTGTGTTTATATGTATGTATGTATGTATGTATATATTGTCTTTATTCGTTGTCGACTTATATAGATTAACAAGTGCATCTAAATACATTAAGTTAGTTGGCTTGATTAGGTTTTTTTAGGCTAACGATTAAAAACGAAATCACTACAAAAATGGAGGGTGGTTGGTGAGGGGGTGACGTTATCGCGTCAAACTGGGCGCAAGATAAGGAAATTCACAATTCACAATACACATTTGGCTGCACGATCTGCACACGGGTCTTAGCTGCCTTTTCTTTGATGTTCTTGTTGCTGCTGGATGCGTTGTCTTTCAGCTCGGCGTCTGCAGTTTGGTGGTGCTGCGCGTAAACTTCTTCAGCAATTTGGAGCTCCACTTGTTCGATCTTTTCTTACTCTCCGAATAGGTGGAAAGATTGGAGTTGCTAGTGGTGAGGGTACTGTTCTGCTCCTGGATATTGATCGCGCTAACCGACTGCGCATGTCTCATCGTCTTTTCTAATCTAACACTTCGTGGCGCCGTACTAAAATTAAATTTGTGCAACAGCTTGTCCTTGCGCTTCACCTTCAGTTCGGGCAACGGTTCCGTCGTACTGCCCGACATGGACTTTAGCTTTGTCTCGCTTGCACTCCAGTCGGTTGGATCTGGAACGTCAGCGCCGTTGATTAGTATGCGCGGCGTTTCCGGTGGAGCACTCGCTTCTGGTGCTGTGGGTCTGTAGTGAGTATTAATAAATTAGCTTGGCTTTTGTTGTGAATTTGATTCAAATTTAGTTCATGCGCTTACGTTGTCAGCTGCTGGCTTGTACTGTAAATAGATGAAGTATCAACATCCTGCAGTGATCTGGCCAATTTGTCCCAGAAATTGTAAAGACTCGAGCTGGCTTCGTAGTTCACATGCGTGTAGATGGCCAGTGTTTGGGGAATTACCATATTCTGCTTGTACAGTATGGGTATAATCTTGCGAGAGTTGTTTTCTAAATGGATGGATGGATGGATAATGTTTTAGATATGCATTACAAGTCTCTAATTAGTTAGTCAATTGCATCACTTACCGATTTGTAGCTTTTGTGTAAAATTCACTAGAAATGTGTTCTCGCGACTTCGGAGAAACTCCTCGGTGAGAACGACTATCAAATGATTGCAGCGTGTGGCCATGAAGTGCGACAGTTCCACGTGCTCAAATGGCACACCCAACAGCAGATCCCGATGCCTCAAGAATAGCTACCGGGGTGTATAAATTTTAATAGAATTCTTGTGGTAGTTGTTTTTATTTTGGTGAACAGTTACCTTGAGATTATAGGCCGGAGACTCTAGATTATTCATAATTTTTATGGCATACTCGATGTCCGCCTCCGCATAGAGAACACAGGCATTATAGCGGGGCAAAGGTTGTCCATTTTGCATGCACTTTTCGTCATCAAAGCTGAGCAAATTGACATCACGCGCCAAGGTGTTGTTGTTATTGTTCTCCACGCACTTGTCAGTGGGTGGGGGACTGTCGCGCAATTGGGCCAACTGCTCCAGTTTCTGTTGCTTCACATTGTAGCGATCTGTGTCCTTGACTATATGGGGAAATGATTCGAGTTATACGCACTGCTAAGAGAGAATTAAGATGATTATGTGGTAACCCACTCAGATTTTCCTGAATATCGTCGCGCACATCCCAGCGATCGATGATGCCCAGAAACTCCTCGAGATGACCCACCTCGGCCGTCTGCGGATTGTGCTTGATCCAATTGCTGATAACCAGATCCATGGGCATATTGGCACACTCATCGACAAATTCACGCTGACCCGACAGCGACGCAATGCCCCGCCAGTCGCGCTCGTAACCCTCCTCGGAGCGGAGCACCTTCTTGCGATTGAGCATACATGCCAGCTGCCTGCGCGTCTCGCCGCTCAACTCCGTTAACGGTGTTCGGTTGAAGCCGGTGCTAATGTTGGGCTCGGGCCGCGGTATCACCATTTTCGGATAACGATAACGATCCAGCCGACTGACGTCAGTGGTCGTCGTTGGGCAGGGGGATTGAGAATGGGTACGTGAATATGATGGTGATGGTGATGGTGATGGTGAATGTGAATAGGAACGCTGCTGATGGCATACAAATTGAGGGCGCATTCGCACTTGCAATTATTTGATACGACTTTTCACTTGATAGTTTTATCAGCGCTTGGCCACACGGGTTATCAGTTGAACAATAAAAAAAGAGTTGCGCGTGAGTCTGTCGTTAATTCTGTGGTTTTTATTTTTTAGCTCAATGTTTACTGATGTTACGCTTTTTGTTGTTTTTTCTGTTGTTGAGTGAGAACTGAATTGCCGCTACGCGTGCGGGTGGCGTGGAGTGAGAAAGGTGGGGAGGTGAGATCTGCGGGGCTTTAGCGGGGATCTGAGCGTCGGAAAACGGCCGTGCGCGAAATGTGCTGAACTGACCTCGAGCACCTCGCGACGCGTCACCGAGCACGACGTCGCTGCTGTTGCTGCTGCTATTGTTGTTTATCTGTCTGCTTCTGTTTTTGATTGTCTCTTTCGTTTTTCTGTTTTTTTGTTTTTATGTTTTGTACCGCCTGCGACCCCTGGCCAGGTTTGTTAGTCTGTCTGCGCAGATGATTTTGTTTTTAAATATTTTCATATAACACACATACACATACAAACAACCGTTGCGTTGACAAACGACGCGACGCTGGCGGAGCAGTGAATGTGACTAAACACAAAAATTAATTTTTTTATTGAGAAGAGCGCGACTTGCTTGTTGTTTTGCTGATTCGTTTCTGTTTCTGATATTTACTGTTACTGGCGGCGGCTGCGACTGCTGCGTTGTCGTTACTCGTTTGTTTATTTAGCTTGTTTGAATTTGACGTTTCAAATGTTTTTAATTTACTCGCGTATTGCAGTTTATTTACTGCCGTTAATTGCTAATTAATTGTGTTCGTTTCCCCATTTTTCTGCGCAACAGGCTACTTGCTAGAGTTGTATTGAAACGCTCGGAATAAGTTCGATCGAACGATTCGCTAAACACTTAATGAGCGAACGAAGGCCCTGACCGTCGTTCATCTGGTTCACATATCTGTTTGCCAGCAGAACTACCAGCCAGTGCAACATCTGTTAACTGGAATGCGAGCAATCACATACTTACTACAGATTTACTACATTAAAATTATTTTATTTTATTTATACTTTATACTTTAGAGCGCACAGTCGAAGACACCAGATATTGAAAAACCATTACTCACAGTGACTTAAATATTGTAATGTTGCCCATATGCAATGTAAACGGATGTATCATCGATTACCATTCAATAGATAATCGAGTGGGCGCGAACTGTTAAAGACCCAATGTAGTAATCGCGAGGCAATTCCTGTTAAGTGTGGAGTAAAACTGTTAATGGTGGAGTTCGCTGTTAGATGTAACAATTAACTAGGTGGCACCGCCCAGCTTGGCGACGATTTTGAAACCATAGAACTTTTACAATAAAAATAGTAATATAATTAATATTAAGAAATAAAAAATAATTGCATACCTGCTTAAGGTCAAAATGTTATTTCTGAAAGATAATTTACAAAGTCTGTGCTCTATGAAATAAAAATGCATAGCTTCCATTTAAAAACTCTGTTTATTTTCACTTTTCTTCAAGTTGCTTTTATTTTTTGTTTCGCATTTCAATACTCTTCAGTGACAAATACTGGTATACTAAACAGGTGACAGAATCTGATTTTCATTTTGTTTATTATTTAAATTTAATTTAGTTTTATTTCTTGTTAGTTGAATTCAACATTTATTGTTTGATGAATATAACGCTGAATGCGTTCAAATGTTGGAATTTCACTTTGAATTACATTTTGATTTCGAGCAACAATTAACAGTTAAGTTTTGCCTTTTCGCACACTTTTAGGGTGTTAAGTTTAATTTGATTTTCATTTTATGTACGTACAGTATGAACTAATTTACTGCAATTGTAAACTTTTGATTTACATACGCATCAAGCATTTCATTGATCTTTTATTACACTTAAATTTTGCTATTTACATTTTGCCGCAATTCGCTTTTTGTGTGTACTTTGTAAATAATTGCTCAAACTGGAGATTGCGCATCAGAGATTCTCCTTCTTCAGTTGCCAAGCTAAGCTGAGCTGAGCTGAGCTGTAAAATATGGGAAAATGACATTCGGAGCCTACAATTCTGAGCTGATTTCTGAATTCTGATTTCAATATTAATGCTTATAAAGTAGTTTATTATTCGAATGTCTGTGTTTTTGGTTTCACTTGCATTGTATTGTATTGTATAATAATTCAGCTTACATTTTACACACTTAGCAATTAAGTGCTATTAAGTTTTCATCATCATCCTCAATCATCAACTAAATTAATTACGCTCATTGTATTTGTATGTATATATTATAGTTATATGTTCAATTTACTAATGTTAAATGCAATTACAAAGTACTTTGTTTTTGCGAAATTCCATTTCATTTGATTTTATATTATGCATATTTCTGCTTTGCCTTGAGCCTTATACAGTTTGTCCCTTCTCATGTGTGGGAATTTCGAAAGATGTTGTGTGTGTGTGCGTGTGTGCATGGGTGTGTGTGTAAATATGCATGTTTACTTTCAGCTTTAGGGTGTGTGTTAATATGTGTGTGCTTATGCATTTATGGATTTTGCAATGCACCTGTTAAAAATGCAAATTTTACATATGTATGTGTGTATGTATGCTGCAGTTAACTGTGTGTGTGTGTGTGCATATGTGTGTGTGTGTGTGTGTGTCTGTTATTCACTATCATTTTTGATGTACTCGTATCGCATTTAACTTTAGATTCTTTGCTTATTTATTTCTTTGTTTATTTCGATTTTCAAAATGTATTTAATTTAAAGCTTTTCATTTACTGTTTTTTTTTTTTTTTTTGTCATCTATGAACTTCGTATTCCAAAAAATGAGTTGGTTTTTGATTTTATTTAATAGTTACTAGCAGTTAACGTTATTGACATCGATTTAGTTTGTTTTGTTTATCTCAAACTAATTAAATTTGCAACTCGAATAGCTTAACCCAGAGTTGCTACAGATATACACAATTATTATTATTTTTTATCATATATATGTATATGTAATATTTTCATTTTGTTATAATTCTCACTTTCGATTAGGCACAATCTTACACAAAAATTCGGGCTGTTTTTTTTAAATTTCTTTCTCTTAGTTTTACCATTGACGACCTCCAACGTTTAGTATAAAGCAATTATCAATTACGCTTTTGATAAGTACTTTTTCTATTTTCCATTTCCCTTGTATCCAATTCTTAAGCTGGCTGAAAGATAAACACAATTGTTGACTGCATGCTGTGCCTGAAAATTGAGCTTTTCATTGCTTTTGCGGCTGAAACCGATAGAATATACATATGTATGCTTCAAGCTAAATTTACTTCAAATTAGCAACAGAGTAGGCACACACACACACGCACACACACATACAATTACATACACAAAAAACGTATACTCAGTCACACACACACACACACACACACGCGCAGACGTTAAAAAACTAACACACTCAAATGAAGCTGCTTTTGATTTGCTAGCTGAGACCGAATTTCAAATAATATACACAATTTGTATGTATTTATATATATATATACTGTCAATGATTAACAAAAATACACACATATATACATATATATATATGTATAATTGTATTGTAGCATGTACTAAAGTACAGTTATAGTACACATTTATCGTAGTCGCATTTACATTTGCAATTGCACAAATTGAACAGTTTCGCTTGAAATTTTGGATTTTCATTTGTAATTGTAACTTATTGTTTAGCTAAATTTAAAATTATATTTAAATTTAAATGTAATTCGACAACAAGCTCGTTTTGCACTTAAGTAACGTTTATTTATTTTTCTTTTTGTTATTGTTAATCTTAATTGTCTAGTTTCTAGTTTATTAACTATTTGCTATACAACAATTATTTTTATGGCTCATCTCTTCAACTTTCTCTAACACATTTTTTGGCACACGAAAACAAGGTGAGAATAAATCTAGTTAATGAATTTGTTATTATCATTACAGATTATGCAGTTATTATTGGTTTTGTTATTATATAATATGAAAAGTGTGTTCCATTTGTTTTTGTTTTTGTTTTTATTTATTTTTTTTAGTTTTCCTAGTTACCATTTACTTAAGAGATACAAAAACTTTTGCTGCTTTTAACGTTTTCACTTACGAATACTTTCAGTTAACAACTTTGTTTCAGATATACATAACTATTGACCAACTATTTTTGTTTTTGTTTTTTTTTTTGTTGTTTCGTTTCTTTGCCAAACACGCTACGCACAAGCCAGGGGAGGGGCGCCTTCTGTGGAGGCAGTGGATGAGGGTTTGTTTATCAGAATTGTGCTGAAAGTAAAGTTGAGTTTATTGGGATAATAAAGTAAATTAAAAGTGAAGTGAAACCAATGAACAAACTCTGACTGAACTAGCGAAACCTTTGTTTATCATTAATTTTGAATACTCTGCAACCAGAGGGACGAGTGTGTAGATTCATTAAAAAGATACTTAAGAACTTAACATAATTTTCTTGGTATAACAAAGCTAACACATTTAGCGCTATAAAATTGTATATTTTGTGTCTTCTTCCAGTTCTTTAACTGGCCACAGAGTATCTTTTAGACGAAGCCCAACAGCTGCCACTTTCTTAATGGTTTTTCTTTAAAGTGTAAATTAAATTGAGTACTGATTAAAAGCTTGAAAAGTAGCGCGTTGACAACAACAACGATGGCCACGTCCTTTTTGTTTAGTTTTTTTTTGTTTTTTTTTGGGACGCAGAAACAGATCGTAACACGTAAATTACATTTAGCATACATGACAATAAATACATTTACAATGCATTCGAACCAACTTTATAAATAACATATTTAGCCCAACAACTGAGGCCTAAACTGGATCACTTTTGATTTGTTACTTTGATTTAGTGTTTTATTTTTGTTTTTATACAACTTGACTAACAATCTGTTAAATACTTGTATTGTGTTTGTTTCTTATCGCTCATATATCTAACAAGTTAATTTTTGATTTGTTTTAGATTTTTGTTCGGTTGCTTAGTTAGTTAAATCTTTCTGTTTAAATTGTAGTTGTAACAAAGTGTTTTTAATTTGTGCGCATAACTTTTGCAAGTAGGGTACTAGCAAGTAGTGACGACATTTCCTCATTTGAGATACGTTATGGAATCTGCGGCGCTGCAAGCTGCTGCTGCTGCTTCTGCTGCTGCTGCTGTTGCTGCTATGCGTGTTGCTGATGCTGCTGCTGTTGGTGCTGCTGCTGCTGTGCCTGATACAGCAACTGTTGCTGGCGCTGCAGATTGAGTTCCGTTAGATTCTTCATCATCAGCGTGCGTTCCAAATTCTCACGCATGCTGCGCTCGTTCTCCTGACGCACTAACATTGGGAACAGACAGCAAAATAAACGAGTTTATTAATTTTAGATATGCAGCAGAAATGGTTGATGTTTTAATAAATATAGTTAATATCGTAATAGCTCTAATGGAACAAGTTTTATCATATTTTTATCACTTCTTTTGTTGCATTTCGTTTAAACTGCAGTTGAAGTAAATGCCTGTTGATGAATTCTTGAATAAAACTTTCATCAATCCAGACTATTTACTTTAAGCACAGTTCAACAGATATATTTGTGTATATAGGTTTTCTCTCGCGCACAGTTCATATTTCTTTGGGCCATGGCTCGGCGCTTTTGGCCATGTTTGCGCGCTGCTTTTGTGCATTTTATAGCAGTTTTAATTAAGGCCAAACAAATTGACACGTACAGAATCGAGGGGCGTGGCAAGTGCCATATTGCTTTTGCCTCAGCCGGTCTAAAGTGTCAAAATTTGTTTGCCAATCAATCACATGTGGGCAGGCAGAAAGTTGTAGCCAGCGTCTGGTCTGTGGTCTGATTGTACATTTGTGTCTGCGATATGCTCTGGTGCTCTTTTTTTTTGGATTGCGAACCTGACAAAGATTTCATTCCCACAACAATGTAACACGGCAGCAGCTGCAACTGAGTGGCACGCTGAAAGTTTTCTACTTTCGTCGGCAACACTGCGTGCGCAACAGCTGCAGGTTCAACTTAAAAAAGAGCCGTTGGCCGGCAATTTGCACGTTGCACGTTGCCAGTGGCCCTTTGCCCGTTGCACAATATGTGCGCCGTTGAAATTTAATTAAAAAATACTTGCCCTAAATAGCAGACACACACACACAGACACACACATGCTAACCAAAATATTCGAGTAATTTGCGAACGCCTTTATTAAATTGCAAAATTAGTTAGTCTTTTATTGACTGCAGCAAAGTGGGTTTTATAGTTAAAAGCTCGACTATTCAAATGCGCTGCAAACACTAAAATTAGCATAACTAAAATTCAAGTTTGAAATAACAAACATTGAAGTCAATTTTGAATACATTTATTTGCGGAATAGAAGACTCTTACTTAAAAAAACAATTAGATGCGCAACTAAATTAAGAACTTATAAAGACAAAACAATCTTAAAAAATATATAACTGACTAATTTAATTTCTTTCAACTTTTAATGTATACAGAGCCAACGGCAGAATTGCGAATAGTTGTGTCTAATGTCCTTATCACAAGGATAACTGTAGCTGTAAGCAGGATTAAGTAAATAAATTAATAATGACAGTTGAAAGGGGAAGGGAGAGAACAAGAGTCCCTACAATTAATAAGAATATACGAATTAAATTAATAACAAATCTATGACATTTTAAAGTACTAGTAAAATATTGACAGCTTCGCTGCTGCCCGCAAATAATATGCCTTGCGCTGTGTCAGACTATGCGCAGGGTATTAAAATAACAAATGAAATTATATAAACGATCAGAGGAATGCGGCATTAAAATGTTCACAGATGCTGGTAAATGCAACAACGCTCAAATAAAACAAGGCAAACGGAGAGCGCTTTTGTCGCCGACAACAAACTCAGGAGTCCTTAGCGGACGATGTGGTCTGTGGCCGTAATTGTTGTTCTGTTTCGGCAGGCGATGTCCTGCTGCTGGTACCTTTTGCAAACGCTTTGAGCCGTAGACGCAACAACGTGTTAATGACGACATGGGCGCAGGGTAGGAGTCGATGGCAGCCACACGAGTGACGATGAGGTTGGCTGCCATTATTCACTTATGCAAGTGTGGCACAGCTACCAAGTATAATGGAGCCCCCATTCCCTTGCCTCGTTGTGTGTGTGAGTGTGTGTGTGTGTGTGAATGAGAGAGTGTGGCTATTTGAGACCAATTAACATAGAACTTTCCCACTGGTAAACAAGTTAAATTGTTAACAGCCATTATGGGCGCTCATAAATGCCGCCGTGTAACTTTCTCTGCCTTTGTGTAGGTGTGTGTGTATGTGAGGGCGCCAGGTGTGCGTGTGCTTGTACTTGTGTGTGGGTGCAAGTGGCTGGCGTGTGTATGTTTCCTGCTTTGTGTCTTTCATGTTGTTTAATTATAAATGCGGCGTTGAAAGCCACACAGCACAGTTTGTGCCTCACTTTTCTGTTTCCCCCGATCCCCGGTCATCGGGCCACTACAAGAGTGACAGAGAGAGAGAAAGAGAGGGAGAGATAGATGCCACGTACCCAGCTGGCCGAGTAGCTGCATGATGTGATGTGCCATGACGGATGAAGACCGACGACTATGTAACTACATCTAATTAGTTTCCTGCCTCCAAGTGGGTGGTTGGGTGATTGGAGTCAAGGTGGGGCTAAAAAGCTAGACCAGTTATTGTTAGTGTTTCCGTTGTTCCTTCACTTAATTTGAAATTATTGATGTAATTTTGGGGTTTCCCTTTTGTTTGCTTCAAGGAGAGCCGCACGGCAATTTGTTTTCATACAACCCATTAAAGATGTACATATAAATGTTAAAATTTAATTATGCCCAACTGACTGGCAATTATAATCTCCAATTCTTGGCAAAAATAAAATTAATTGAAACATATTTCTATTTGCATGCACTTCATTGCTACTTTTTGGAATTTTTGATTAATATGCATATTTAAATTATGTATTCACTTATCGCTTTAACAAAACCCACTTGAACCACATTTTTAGGGGACGTCATTAATCATTCTCATACTTTCGATTTTCGATTGTTTATGCTTATTTTAATATTCTCCATTCGGGTTCCCTCGCTGATAATTTGAGCTTTTTACACTCTGTGATGTTCACTGAATCTGGCATAATTTGTGCCATTTACCGGAATTAAATGAAGTCCGCCTGGTTTGTGTTTCAGTTTGATGAACGTCGTCGAAAGTATAATTGTAATTGCAAATTATAATTTGGTAACCTGAGCGCGAGCATTTAATCGAATTTAAATATTTATTTAGGTTAATGGTATGGCTTTTTTTTAATTTGTATTGCTTATTAAATTACCTATTAAAAAATGGTAAATCATATTTATTATTATGCTTGTTGTTTCCTGATGTGCAATTTAAAGATTTAAAACGATTTAAAGTTAGACCAACTAGAATTTCCACTCTCCTGCCTGACAAGCAAATTGCTGCAGCAAGGGTATTTAGCATTCGGTGCCACTGAAAAAGCTTGTCTTGTTTGGTTACTTGTGATTTCATTTTAATTTTTGGATGTCTATTATGTGGGAATAAAAATGAAAGAATAGACATATCTTTGACATTCTTATCAGACTCATGCATGACGCTGTCAATTTGCCGTTGATGTGGGCAAGGCTGGGAGGGGGAAGGCGGTGGTGGATAGAGGACGTTTTTGGTCGCGTGGGCATTTGCTGATGCCGAGTGGCGTTCACAGGACATTGACAAGGACGTGAAGCCTACTGAGCGGGCAATGTCACCAGCACACGAGCCACATTGCCAACTAACTGTAAACAATTGTTGATACTCCTTGTTGTTAGTGTTGTTGTTGTTGGTGTTGCTGCTGCTGCTGGTGCACTCACTCACGCGCACATGGCAAAGTAACCTAGTTTCATGTCGTAAAACGCAAAATTACGCCTGAGTGTGTGTGTGTGTGTAAATAAACGTGCATATCTGTGGGCACACATATTAAAGGGACGGCAGTCGTAATGATGCACACACAAACACCAACACGAACCCATCCACACAAGTACGCACACAGACAAACTGTTGGTGAAAGTATAAAAAGTGAGCATGATAACAAAAAGGTCCTTGCAGACGCAGCCCCAGCGACGGTCATTCAGTCAGTGAGTCAGTAAGTCAGTCAGTCAGTCGGTGCCTCAGCACATTGTCATTGTCTTTGCTTAGCTAAACAACACACACGCACATACAGAAGGCAACACTCTCTCTCACACACACACACACTCAAGCACACACATGGTGCTGATTAGTTTGGTTTGGCTTTGGTGTAGAGAGCGGCTGCGGCTGCCTTTTAGTTATTGTTGTTGTTGGTATTTGCTGCAGTCAGAGCCACAATCATTAAAGTCGAGGTAAGTATCATTTTTTATATCCAACGAATGTGTGTTTGTGTGTGTCTTGTTGTTGTGGTTGGTGTGGTTGTTACTGTTTCTCTGTCTGTTACTGGTGGTGTTTGCAAGTCAGTCGGTCGCTTAGTCATTGAGTCAGTTATGTAATGCTCGAGATTTGCTGAGCTTTTGCGAGCTCAATTTTCGTAAGTCAGCATCTGGCTGCTGTTCATTGGGGAGTACGTAACGTATTTATGGGAGCTTATGGGCTATATGGGACACAGGCCCAACTGACTGGACCTTAGTTCAGTGGATGTGTTTGCATATGTGAAATCTAAATCAAAGGTCATGTTGCAATTTGGTCTCTTATAATGACTTTACGTAAAGGAAATAAATATAAATTGGAGGTATATAGTATTCTTCAAATCATGTTTTATAATTTTGTTCGAGGGCAGTAATTTATACAAGGGTTCTATAAAATCAACTAAAGGCTGCATGTTAAATAGGGTAAAAACAGAACTCGCCTTGTTGCCGTAATATATTTTGTGATTTGAATTTATTATTTTATTAATAAAATCAATTTATATTTAAAAATTTCCTCGCATTGTATATTTCAATCAAATTCCATTTTAAAAACACATTCAAGCCAGTTATCACAATATATTAAATTCCCATCAAATGTTTGTTATTTTTCGCATAATTCACTGAGGCCACAAGTAAGTACAATATTTGCTTAAGTTGGCTTATTCATAAATCATGCCATGATTTTGATAAAAATGTGAAAAGGTTGAAATTTATTATTGACTTTTGCTACTGGCTCTCGTGGCAAACAAAAAGAAAATATTTTGTGCGAAAGAAACCATTGAAAATTTGAGAAAAATATTTTTAGCACACAAACTATTTACAGTTGTTGTGAAAACACACACATTTGTAAATAAATAAATGGTTTTTGGTAGTATTTTTCATTTAAATTTCACTGTCAATTGGTATCCATCCACTTCACAAATTGTTTTCGATAAGCTCACTTTTCACTTGCATTTCAATTTTATTGTCAACTAGTTGCCATTTCGATGTACACTGGATCAGTTGTAATAAACAAAGAAATCGATAACGATAACCAAACACAAATGCGATAAATAAACAGTAAGCGAGAAAACGACATTGCCTACTTACAGGCGCCCAGTTAAGTGTGAATATTCAGTTGCATCTTTGGCGCACTGTTTTTGCCAAGAGTGGTTGTTGTTGCTGCTGCTGTTGCTCCTCAGTTGACCAGTTGCTGACTGCGTTGGTCAATGTTGCGACTGCTTGGTGGCAGTGGAGGGTACTCGAAACGAAGCCGCTCCGATTTTGACGAACGCGAATACAGAGAGCAGTAAACTGGAGAAGTGGCAACGTGGCAAAACAAGATGAGCAGGAAGCAGAAAAAGTAGCGGAAACGGAAGTGAAAGCCAAAAATGTCATCGAAATATCAGTTGCAGTTACAATTGTTGTCGTTGAAGTTCATGATGGTCGCATGCCCGTATAGTGGACAGGCGTGTCCCTGCTGAAGGAGTGAGCCTTCTTCCCCGACTGGCTCTGACCGGAGGTGAGCGTAACAATGACAACGAATACGCTGGCACAGACAAGGCACAGCAGAACCGTGGCGAGCACAATGCAAACGATTCGCTTTCGCTTGCGATCCGCCTCCTCATCCTCATCAGTCTCATCGCTAAGCGATTTCTTTTTGAGCTTGTGCGAGCCACCACTAATGGATGCCTTGCGTCCTGCGGCCAGCTTGTGATGAAAGGGTCGCAGCACCTGGGCCGCAAATGCCGCATCGCTCAGCTCCTGTTCGTAGGTGAGTGATGCCTTCCTCTCGAACGACGGACGCTTCTCCTCGATGAACGCGGCGGCGACAGCGGCAGCGGATATTGGACGTGGACTGCGCTTAATCTCGTCCACATTGACAACAGCGGCGCCCGTAACGCCGCCGGGCACCGCTGTCGAGAGCGGACGACTGTTGCGTCGGTGGGGTGAACTCAGCTCAAAATCATCGACGGCACCAGCAACGCCAACGCTCCCACTGCCTTCGCCAATGAAGCTCTTGGACTTCTTGGACGCACTTAGTGCCTCGCGATAGCTGCGCAGTCGCACGCTGGCGCTGTGCATCGCTTTGGCCTGTTTGACGCTGGCGCTGGCATTGGTACCCTGGAAGGCGGCGGCGGCAGCCAGTACGCCCGGCCGATGCACCGTGAGCTCCTCGAGATTGCTGGGCGACAGGTACAGGGAGCGACCGTGTTGTGCGCCCCGCTTGAAATGATAGGCGGCACTTGCCGCTGCCGCCGCACTATGCAACTGCATTGTATGCGTGGCGGCAGCGGCGGCACTACTGGTGGATGGTCGTCCATCGAGCTCCAGACTGTGGGTGCTCTGCTGTCTGGAGTGGGGATGCGGTTCGCGCTTCTGCTTAATGCTGTTGGAGGCGGATGTGGCGGGCGGATGGGTTGCGCTGTGACCGGCGGCGAGACCAGGCGCAGTCTCCTCAAATGAACCGGAGCTCTTACGCATGCGCTGCACGACCACAGCGGCTGTCGCCAGCTCAGCGATGCCCAGCTCCTCCATTTTGGTGTGGCTATTGCTCCGCGAACGCGATTCCACAAACAGCTCGTTCTCCAGCGACAGATTCGACTGTGGAAAGAGTGATCGATTGTCGATTGGCTCCATCAGATCATCGTTCAGAGATGCATGTCGTATCTGGGACTCGGCCAGCGCATCCGGTTTGCTGCTGGGCCGACGACCCGGATCGTTAAACGAACGATGCGAACGACAGCCCCGTCGACTGGGCGATGGCGAACGGGAGATCTCCTTGCCACCGGCTGGCGGCCCGGGCATAAGAAAGTTGGCGCGCACCGAGCTGGTGCGACGGCTGGAGCTCGCCGAGCCGGCGGCAACGGCCAGCTGGATTTGCTCCATTGCGGCGGGATCCTGTTGGGCGTGGAAGGAATGCGTTTTCTTCATCTGAAAATTGGTAGACGGATGAACGTCAATTGTGTCGGAGCGACGGAACAGATTCTTTTTCAAATGCTGCTGCTGTGCGACGACAGCAGCCCGTGGCAGCATATCATCGACATCGATGAACTGTATCGGTGATGTGCTGCCGCTGTGCATGCCCATCCCCATGCCCATGCCCATGCCCAAGCCCAATCCGCCCACATTGTCGCCCAGGCTGCTGCTGCTGACCAGATAAATGTCCGGCTGTTGTTGCTGTTGTCTATGTTGCTGTTGTAGATGTTGCTGCTGCTGCTGCTGGCCGAGTATTGGGCTGACCGCATGCGAGGTGGGTGAGCTGGTGGAGCTCGAGTGCGGGTGGTGTTGGCGGTGCTGATGCGCATGCGTACTATGTGCTGGCAATTGGTGGTGCCTCGCAGCAGCCTGTGCCTGAGCGGCCAGTTGCTGAAAAGTGTGCATATGCAGCTGGTGTTGTTGTTGTTGTTGTTGGTGGTGTTGTTGTTGTTGTAGGTGGTGCTGTTGTTGTTGTAGGTGGTGGTGCTGGCGCGCGGAGAGTGCCGGCGATACGGAACCGCTGCCGCCAGCAGCCACCACATGCGTATGTTGTTGGGGAATATGTTGTTGTTGTTGTTGTAGTGGTGCTGTTGTTGGGAGTGCTAGGGTCTGCGGCGGTGCAGACGAGCGCACGGGCAGCGGCGACGCCGAGCGGTGGATCAGCGGCTGCTCATGCACAATAAACCCTTCATCCGTATCAAACTCCAGATCGGTAGCCAACGGTGCATAATTCTCAATGGCCATCGAGAGTGATCGATGAATGGGCTTCAGCTTGGGTGGTTTCTTTTTCGTCGCAGGATTGTCAAAGGATGATGTGCCCGAGGTGTGCGCCTCATCCGCATCGCCCGCCGTCAAATACGGATCGTAGTTGTGCACCGAAACAACATGCTGGTGTCGTGACTGATGTTGTTGTTGCTGCTGATGGTGGTGCTGCTGTTGCTGCTGTTGGTGTTGGTGGTGCGACTGCTGCTGGTGGTGCGACTGCGACTGATGCTGCTGACCACCGCTGGTGCCGCGCTCCATGCGGTAGTAATACTGCCGTGGGTATCTATGGTAGTAATGTGCAATTGTGGTGCTGGTATGTGGGTGGTGTGGCGAGCAGGAGTAGGGTAATCACACTGACACTGACCTGGTCGGGCGCGGGCGCGGGTGCGGGTGCGGGCGCTGAGTCGGGTGCTAACTGTAAACTGTAACGGTGGTTCTTGTTCTTGTTGTTCTTGTACTTGTTCTAGTTGTGGCTATTGTTGTTGTTGTTGGCCCGCTGCTTGGCGACGCGTGGTGGTTGCAAGTCGTGCTGTGGGTGCTCTAGTTTGCTAGTGCTGGACACCCATATAAAAAACAGGGCTGGATAGTGAGAAAGAGACAGAGAAGAGAGACACACAGAGAGAAAGAGAGAGAGACACACAGAGCGAGAAAGATAGATAAAGTGTGTTGGTTTGGCGGGGGCGGGAAAGTGGGTTTGGTGATAAGCAGACTAGGGACACTGGATACTGGGTACTGCAGACGCACACACAGAGACACACACACATATACAAAAGGGACACACGCTAAAACAGCAAGACGGTAAGTGTGCAGGATACTTTTTAGGATATATGCAGCATTAAAGACAACTAAGAAGATGTTAATCGTGTGTTGTTTTGTTTTGACTATTTTTTGATATCCTCTTTTTCTTTAGTTGGTGTGGTTGTGCGTATTTTGCTTTATCACTATACTCTTGATGTGGTTGTTGTTGTTGTAGTTGTTGTAGTTGTTATTGTGTTGCACCTAAAATCCGATTTATTATTATTTTATGTATTTTTTTGTTGTTTGTTTTTTGACTACTTGACTTTGTTTTTATTGTCACATTTTGTGTATTGATGATTGCTGTCTTTGTTGTTGATGTAAATAATGCTTTGTATTTGAGGGTATGTTGTTGTTGATGTTGTTGTTCTTGTTCTTGTTCTTGTTCTTGTTCTTAGCTACACTCATTAAAATGGGCAAATACAAAAGCACAACTAGAAGTAGACAAGAAAAATACGTAAACAAGTATTAGCAAGCTAGATGGGGGAAGTGACAGTGGGGCTTGTTGGGGTGATGGATTCTGTGCATTCTGGATGGTGTACGTTTGTAAGAGAATAGTTTACTCATTAAATCAGAAAGCAAACTGAGTCTCAATTGGATAGAAAGCATAGCAAATAAAGAAGAAAAAAACTAATATTCATGGATAACAAAAGGATATTCTGTTGCAAATTGAGTCGAAAACTCTGGTTACTGCAGCCTTATTATTTTTAAATCCATTTAATTCAGTACTTACTGTAGGTGTACACATATATTTTTTCTTTAAATCACATGCTTGACTAACGCTTAAATTTATTACATTTTGTGGGTTTTTAATACAATAAAATAAAATATAAGATATCATTATTAAGCTTCTTGTGTTTTATTGACGCTCCAACTTACAAATATTCTCGAGTCTTTAAAATGTGATTCGAAAAATCAATGATTTTTTATATTAATTTTGCTCAACATTAAGATAAAACTTTTAGAGCCTTTAGAAGTTATACAAAGTCGACTATTAGCCTATTCTAAGCAACACAATATATTTTTGTTGAGTAGTTATTTTTCCTATTTTAATAGCTAAAAATTCGAATGTAAACTTTCGTGCCATTGAATTTTATGTAACTATAAAATTTGCTATTTTTTCGGATGTGTACAAATTCGAATTAGAGTCCTCAATTCCCTCGGTCACCATTTTGTCACGTAGCGATTTGGGATGCCGATGTGCAATGGGAGTTAATCGAATTGAATTTATTTGGTTGGACAGATATCGAAAAGAGGGCAGCACTGCAATAATCGTCGTGTTGTTTGTCCAGGGGCATTACGCCCATCCACGCCCATTACAGACGTTACAAACTGTCAACGACCACAAAGATAGAGTGCCGCGCAACTCTTTGGTAGCAACACAATTCATCATTTTGCCATACCTTTTGAACTCGGGGAATTGTAACGTTTTGCATAATTTAAAATGACAGGCCACAGTCGGGAGTCCTCAACAGTCACCAGCCGGGATACTCGGTGAGTTGGGTGCCCGGAGAGTTCTCCTTTTGCTGGCCGCGTGGGCTAGTCCTTTGCTACTGTCACTCACAGTGTTAATTTTTCAAAGCTCATTGATGGATGAGTGCGCCAGTTGACATTTATGTGCCTAGGCCACACACACACACACACACATACACACACATACACACATATGCACACAGCAAACGCACACACCGACACACCAACACAAGCTCTTAATGATGAGACGGGGGAGTGCGGCGCGGGAGCTGTTTAAAAATTAACGCTCTGTGACTTAAAACTGTTTCGTGCCCGCCCGAAACGAGTTAAACATATTAAAATTTGCTTATGCAAAAGGTAAAGAATGAAACCCACTCAGAAACATTAAGCGGCCATTATATATATATGTATGTATAAGTGTGAGTGTGTGTGGCCAAATGCTCCGAAGACATTTAACATCACGTACTTTAAATATGTTTAAAAGAGCTTAAGTGAAATGAAATGTGGCGACTATGGTATGCATAAGAGCGAAGAAACTGTACATTATATACAAAAGAGAGCACATGTGTGCCTGACAGCGTCTGCCACTGGCAACAATAAGACTAAGACAGTGTAGAAGAGGGTGGGGCAGTGTGGGCCCAGCGCAAATCCTTGGATACCCGCGTCCTTTTGTCTTTCAGCAGAAACTGGAAACCCAATAATCAGGCATTTTGAGAATCCTGTTTTTGTGTCTGTTGCTGTTTCTGTTTCTGTTTTAGCTGCACTTGTCAAATTTTGTTTCGTATCAAATCTGAAGCGTATTAGACGTAAGTCTCCTTGTATGTGGAAATGTATAACTAGAGCACCAGGCGCAATAAATTGGATTTGCTTCTTTAAGCCTTGGTAAACGGTGCCAAAAATGTATTTTTATGTAATTGATTTGAGGTAAAGTACACATTCTTTTAGGGGGCAAATAAAATACTTCTTAAATTTGCTACACTTTAAAATTTGTTTTCATTTCGTTTTACTATCACATTAAAAATGGAAATAAAGTTTGACGTGCGTTGATTTAAATCAGAATTCACTCACTGAGGTGAAATGTGTATAAAATCGGTTTAAAAATTTATTTTCTTGAAATATGATGACGAGTGAAATTTAATATCTTTTCCACAGCCATAAAAGTTATACGGTTGAGTATAAACACTTAAGGTAATAATAATTTTCTAGCATCAACAGAAGAACACGATTATAATCTCTTGCGGCTTATAAAGCTCTCTTTGAGTGCCTCACCAACCCATTCTCCCCAACCAATCGCTGGCATTTGCTGACTCGTGCTTCTGCAGATGACTTGAGGCATATCTCAAGCTATAATTGGCATAAACAATGGTTAATTAACATAAAACTAATATTTCGAACCCACATTAAAGCCAATTTAAATAGCCATACGTGCGTAATTAAGAACACCACATCGCTATCTCTCCTACTCCCTCCTGCCCCCAGAACCAGACTCGGTGTGCACGAGCAGCCAATGCTGAATAATGACTGACTGCTGACTGCTGAGTGTTGATTGTTGACTGTCGACAGCAGCTTTCAGTTTCCTGGCCGACTGTTTCGGTTGTGCTAAGTGTGAGCAATTAATTGCGTTTAATGGTGACCCAAAACCACACCAAACCACATAACACCCCAACCTCAATCGTTATGTTAAGTGGTAAGTGGAGGTTATGGGAGTCGTCGTCGTCGTCGTCGGCATCGTGGTCCTAACCATCATTTTAATATTATGAAATCCGGCGTGCTTCCCATTGCGTCTCAAGCATATTAATGAGTGCCAAGGTCTGGCAAAGCACTCGGTTATGTAGTATTTGATCCGATTAAAAGGCAAAATGCATTCTTTTTCATTCGCTGTTGGCATCCATCAGCAACGCGATGTACTCGTCAACGATCCTGCAACACATAATTTGCCATACATATGTTTGTGCAATTAAAATGTTTGCGGGTAAACACACACATGAATTCATACGCACACTTTCCGTGATTTGTGTTTGCTCCGGGCGTTGGCACTATGGGCAAAATTAATTAAAAGCGGTTGTTTCGTCCTTTCATGTTTGCTGCACAACTTAACAGGAGGTTTTCAATTTTGTGCTGAAGGAAAAACAGTATTTTTTGATATAGAAATGGTTCTCTAGGCTACAATGCAAGTCGTCGAAAGCAAAAGTTAATAATTGAAGATTGCATTTTGTCCACAGTGCACAGTTTATTGCGTGCTGTATTTGCAGTTACGCAATATTATTTTAAAAACACATTCCAGCAACTGCAGAATGCATCGTTTGCCGAGCCATTGTTGCGTGATGTCAGAAAGAAAATGACAGAGAGGGACCCAAAGAGCGAGAGGGACACAGCTAGTAAATTATGGGACAAAGTCAAAGGCAGTCTGAGGCATTTGTGAGTTTCTATTTAATTTGAATTGTTTTGTGAATCGTGAATGGCAAAACATTTTCTGCTCGACAGTCCGTCCAAACGGGCAACACTGCTCAACACTGCAGCTGGACGGGGCCACGGCCAGGCGAATGCCACGCCCCAAAGTACATAAGCTTATTAAAAGCGCTTAGCTCTTTAATAAACAGTCATAGAAAGTTTTCCGTGATGCGACTGCAAAGTGCAGCCCAAAAGCTGTGGCCGCATCATTTTCGCTTGGCAACAACATAAAACGTGATGGGCGTGGTTGGGGGGGGCAAGGAGAAATCTAAGCGTGCGAATACCTAAACAAATACAATCTACAGAGTGTGATATACAGATAAAATGAGAGAGAGAGAGAGAGAGAGAGATAGAGAGCGAGAGAGAGAGAGAGAGAGAGAGAGAGAGAGAGAGAGAGAGAGAGATAGAGAGAGGGATAGAGAGAAAAAGAGATGGAGAACAGCAGCGCCTTCGGGTGGTAAATTCAATTAAATAACCGGACAAAACTTTTCCACAACAAAATTTTCAGCGTCTTGAAAATATTTTGGCTACAGTTTGACAACAATTTATTCACACATTCACACACACACACACACAATCTGTATTCGCTTGACGGCCTTGTTGCCAGCATTTTCCAGAAAAAAAGTTTTTCACCATTTGTAGCAATCGGACAAAAGCATTCGTAAAACCCCAATGCCCAGTAGAAGTGCACCCCCCCTCACAACTTTCTGCTCGCCTGCATTTTGATGAATTTTCGAGGTGGCCAACTTGGGGAACCGGCATCTTGAACTAAATCTTAAAAGTTTAGCCAGCAAAAATGGTCGCAAGCATTCTTAGCCAGTTTGCTAAATGAATTTACAAGACCGCAAGCTGATTACTGGCCTCCAAGAGTAGCAGCTCGGGATCAGGCTCTGTACGGGTTGAGATTGGCCTTGGGGGCTTGGGGTCGCCACCCGGCGGTGAGGCGGCAACTTGAACTGCTACCTCATTTTTTTTCACTTATCGCCTGGCCGCTGGTCACACAAACACAAATGGGTAATGAAAGGCATGGCATAAACTTTCATTTTGTGAGTTACATATTGTGCACACAACAAGCAGGCAGCACTAAATTAATGTGAACGACTTAAGGTTACCCAATAAAAGCAAACCGACCACGAAAATTCTTTTTGTATATCCAATTCTCTCGTTTGCCCCCATTAAAGCACAATTTAATTATACTCGTTCATGGTTACACTTTGACGCATGAAAGATCTGAAAGCGATATGAAAAACCCACAAATCTTGCACTTTACTGCGACTATCAACTGCATATACAATTGTAAATAGTCCACATGTCTTTCACTCTGCTTTTATTTACCAGAGAATTCCGCACTCGGTTTATGGCTAAAGGGTATAAACAACGAGAGATACAAATTGCGCATTGGGTCGACAGCAGCTTTATCAGCTGGGGGCTGCTTCTGCCACAGTTCTTCTTCCTTCTTTACTAGCAAGTATTGACTGTACTCTGGTTTATTGCTTGTGTAAACGTATGTGTTTGCGTAATTATTTCTCTGGCTCTTTTTTTTTTGCTTCTTTTTGTTTTTGTTTTGCTGTTTGGCGCATTTCCGCTGAGTTTTTCTTGATGTTTATGTGGCATGTACATAAATTCCAATAGATTTGGACAAACTGTTGTTTAATACCACTTTCAATTAGACTTGATAACATTACGAGCATATAAAAATGTGAATTCACTTCTATATACTCGAATCTAGATTACTTTTGAATAGTAACAGCAAGAAATTATTTTAAGCTAGTTCAGACCGTTAAAATCTTAAATTGGGAAATGATTTTAACTGCCCGCAAAGTTTTGGCAACGGCAGCAATTTTTCGTTCTGTTAGAAAGCCAAGGCGATAAGTGGATCAAGTGCAGCAAATTTGGGCTTTTTATGCAAATGTGGAGAACTTAAAATTCAAAAAAATGTACACAGAAGAAGCAATAGCAAAAGCAAATTTTTGCTATGCAGCATTTTACAGCACTAAGCAGAAATCTTGATCAGAATCTAGCAGAAAATGTTGAGAAAATTAACTTTTAGCTTGAGCTTCTCGTTTTATAATTATCCATATCTAACCAAATTAATTCAGGCAATACCGCTGAATTTGATGAATAATGAATTTGTAATACAAGAAATTTAAGAACGTACTTGCTTAAAGTTCATTCAGCTTGCCAAGGTCATAAATTGAAAATACTTCAGTCTCCTTTAATATATGTACATCCCATTTAAGCCCAATTGTGGTTTAGGAGACATTTTTGCAGTACGTGCGTTGGCGCAGGGGGGACTCGGCTACAGTATTGAAAACGCACGGGAACCATTAATAAAAATGCCAAAAAAAAACGAAAGAAAAACAACTTCATATTGAAAGCCGAAGTAAATACCAACATGAAAGCTTCATTAAATGACGTAGCACAAGTCAGCGAACAAGAACAGCAGCAATAGCAAGGTTAACAACAACTACGAGATGGCTAAAAGCCACAGTCTGTAGACAGTTTTTGAGAGTCTCTTGAGCACAGGATGTGAAATGGATGGGGCCGGGGGAGCACAGCTGTGAGCGGTCGCATAGCGTATATAGCCACATGGCCACATCTATACATTCCTGCTTATTTATGTATGTGCGCTGTCTATTTTCGGGCACTATTTGTAAAACTTGACTGTCTCAACAATCCACGCGGCTAGATTTGATCAAGATTTGTGCGTTTTCGTTGTTGCAGTTGTTGGTTTTTGTGTCTTTCTGTGCGTATTTATGCTTACGTCTACAGTGAAGCCTGACATTTTCAATGAATTGATTTATGTGCTCAAATATTTGGCAATTTGGCAAAGACCGGTCGTTCAGCTCTGTGAAGATTAGTAGCGCTGCAGTAAGCAAACTGCAATCAGCACGTACAAGCCTGGTTGAATGTGTGTGCGTGAGAGAAATGTATGGGTTTATAATGTGTAACTGCTGCCACGCCCCACTGCCTGGCAATAATCAATGCACAATTTTTCATAATAAGTCAGCAACAGCCGCAGTACCTTGAAAATGGCAGCCACACAGGCACACTAATACACACATCCACACCCACAGCCACACCCACACACTGGTGTCCTTGAGAGGGGGGCACAGCACATGACCTGGACACGTATTGGGCAATTGCCGCAGGAGCCATTGATTCATTTATGGCGTGTAATTTGACAACATAAATAAATTAAGGCGAGCTACAGAAACAAGAGCGACATAAGGCAAAAGTAGGGGCAATGGTAAGGGTAAAGGTAAAGCCAAAGGTAAAGGAAAACGGTTAGCGGATATTGGCAAGGCAACAGGAAACGTAACACAGAATACAAGACATGACAGAATATGAGAGAATAAAAGAAACGGAACAAGGCAGCAGCAAGAGGAACAACGCTTCTTGTCCCAGCGGAAACGGAAATCTCAGGTGTTTGCCTTGCACTGCGCGCTGGCAAAAGCGCTCGACCTCAGCTTCGGTTTGTGCTTCTGTTTTAGCTACGGTTATGTGCCAAGGCTTCAGCTGAAGGGACTCCAGCTAATTTATCTTATTTTCATAGCAAGCAAAAAATGAAAACCATCTTGAGACACGAGCACACACTTTAACAGGCAAGCAGCTTGACTAGTTATCAGCTAACAGCATTTGCTGAGCAGTGACTTTTTGTTAAACTAAATCCATGTTTTGATATACAGTTGAATTTTTTACCCTGCATAGTTATTAAAGTAATTTTTAGCATATTTATGTCAGTAAGTTTTGAATCAGTTTAATACTTTAACTTTAGTCAAGAAAAATTCGATAGTTTCTGGAAATTATTAATCCGTTTCAAGAGACGCAATCGAATTCCCAAATCGTACGGACCCATTTTGCTCGTTGGCAACAGCGTATGTAAAGAGATATGTACTTAAAGTAAGCGCATTCTAAACGCTGATATAGACACTGGCGGCGAACATGACGGTTTCGTGTTGTTGATGTCGACGTGAATGACGTGATGAATGTCGCCAGGGTTTTGACGAATGTGTTTTTGTGACGACGTTGGGAGCATGAGGAAATATACCGGGAAGAGTGCGCAAAACCATTTCAAGTGTCGTCATTTCCATTCAAGCGCTCCATCATATGCGCATGTTCATTTGTTGTTTTTACACGCTAGCCACGCCCATTTGCGCCCACTATCAAAGCACCTCAACACCCAGCCAGAGGATATACGACAATCGCGCGAAACACCGGCAGGTGCCCGCTTGCAGTTTGTCAACGACAGTCGACTGCGAGTGCAAAACACGAGCAGAGAGAATATCATAGATAAAATAATGCGCAGCGAATACGGAATATTTATATGCCCGTATTCCAAATGATTTCATGTTGAAGCTGGCATTGTTACCTGATACCGTTGCATACGGTTACGATTCACTGGCTTCAGCTATTTCCTCGCAGCTGTAAGCTGATTATGTTTTTTGAGCAGATTGCGATTTCTCTTATATTTACTCACTGGGATTTCCCTGTGAATCTTTTGACTGATGGCTGAGTGGTATATTTAATTTGGGCAATGTTCTGGGAGTGAGAATACATTGAGGAACATCTCCAAAAAACATTTGCTTATTTCCTTCATTCATTAGTTGGAAGTAAATGAAATTGATTGCTTGTTAAGCATATCTCATTTTATTTTGACTGAGTTTTCATCGCAAGAACTTTGTTCATAATATTTGTATAACACAGAAACATGTGTGCCATAATCAACATTAAAATATTGTTTCTCAAATACCAGGTTTTACTAAAAAATATTTGGCCCGGACACAGCTGAATTGTTCGCTTTAATAATATAATTTTTATATTCTATTTACATTTTATCAACTGTGCCACACAAATTTCTATATTTTGTGTCCACACAACAGTTAAGCTTATCTATTCTGCTTAGTTCAGTTAGCTGAAAGCAATTGGATTTTCATAATCATACTGTTGTGACGAAAATATTATTGTTGCTTTCAGATACTGTCAATAAATTGATTGAAAGTGCTTATTACTAAACCATATACAGTTTGCTGCAGGCACGGGAGACGAATGCAGGTGGCATGCATTGTATTCCCTTTCCATGCGTGTTGCAAGAGCGAACCATTAGATTGCATCGATTATGCAGTTATTTGTAGAAGTACTGGTATCAAGCAGATACTGTCCTGGCATAAAATCGATCATCATCTAAGCGTCAATTCGGCCAACCATCAATAATGTCTAAATGTCTGAATGTCTGAATGTCCTGCCATATGTGTACACATATTTTCTTCCTATTAGCCGAGGAGTTGTGCAACGCATCTCAATTGCCAAGTCTCACATCCGTTTGTGTTCAAATTGGCAACATTTAAACGACAAATAAATTAGAATTGGTAATACAATTTGGACCTAACATGTCGTTTGGATGTGCAGGAAGCGTTTGCATGGACTCCAGGCGAAATGTAATCCGAGCGGCAAGTTGGAAATGTAATTTGAACGTAAATTACTTTTGAGTAGAAAATTAGCAGAGTTGTCAATCAGTGTGACTGCTGTTACCATGTGTGAGAATGTCTGCTATCAAATTAATGGTCATACCACAACACAGACCACAAGCGGCAGGACAAAGTGGACAGACCGGACGGAAAACTGGGGACAAACAACCGAGAGAGGCCTAAGCCTCAGCTTCATCAGTCGCACAATCGCTGGTCGGTTTTAAAATTCATGAATTTCTATGTGAACCACACACGCTTTGGAGTTTGAGCCTTTTGCGGGACCAACCAGAGAGCCAATAAAGTGGCCCTTGTCGACATGTGTTTATATTCAATTTATGAGGCGCCTGAGTGACTATTGCGTAGCAAGGAGCCTGCCAGTTTTATATACAGAAAGTTCGCATTTTTTCTCGAATAAAATTGACTTAATTGCATTGAAACAACCTGATGTACATAAAAAGTCATCTGTTGGCGTTGACATGGAAGTGCAGGCAACAGCAAAGCTGTGGAAATGTATCAAATTGGATTTATAATTATCGATATATGCCAGTTTGTCTGTGAAAGGCAAATTAAGTTCATTAAACGCAAAAAGACGAAAGACGAGTAAACGCAGACCAGGCTGCCTGACTGACAGATACCGCGCAGCCACAAAACCTATTGAATTTGTAGGACAAATGCTCTCTAAACTATAAAACCAACATTGCTTTGGCCATTCTGCGCATTGCTGGAAAATATTAGTTCCCTAAGGACATAAATCGACTTTCGTGTTTTTATTACTTAATAAAATATAAAATAAAATATTTATACACTTCTGGGTCTCGCTAATTTTTGATAAAATTCACGTTGTTATCATTAGCAATGATATCCAAAGAGGGTCAAACGGAAGTTTTCATGAAATTTCATAGCCCATTTATGAATGGCTTGTTATCACAAGGGGCGGTCGACGGGTCAGTGTTTTTGTGTGGCCTTGCCATGCGTGGACACACAGTGCGTATGATTAATTGCCACATTCGCAAGTAATTTACGGGCCGACCGCCCATTCGCTTTGTTCTTTACTGATACGAAAGCTTGCTGAAATGTTTACTGTTTGAATGAACATGCCACAAACATACAAACAGATATCGCTGGCAGCAAGTATGTGTGTGGGTGTTTGTTTTTGTGCTTGTGTATGTAAGTTTGTATGTAGCTGTGAACATGCTTACATAAATAACATACAAACTGTAAACTTTCTACACTCGAGCGAGTCATGAATATACCTTGTATACGCACAGCTGGTAGCTCTATTTAATTGAGACACACAAACACGAATATTGCATGCATTCAACTACGTATATATATATATATATATATACATATGTAAAGTACATATAAATATTGACTTCATTGACCGCACTCGCAAACTATTAAATATTCAGCATATGAAATTGAATAAAGACATTCGAATATTTGTTGAATTTTTTCTTAAAACAAACAAACAACTCTGTCAAAATTCTAACAAAATGTTGCTTGAAACAGATATGGAACGCCTCAATTTGGAATATAGTATAAAAATATATAAATATATATAACAATAAATATTCATGTAAATTCATATAAATAAATGTTATTTTGCTATTAAACTGTGAAATTCGTAAGCAAAACAATTTAAAAAATGTTCTTTTACTTTCTCTCTTTTTTAATTTTATTATTTAATTGATTTTATTTACGATTCAATTAATTCTCTTAAAGGACAAGTAGAAAATTTGTCATAAATTTGTTGCAAATGGAATGCTTCATTTTCTTATTTTCTTTTATAGTTTCCTTATGCGGAACTAACAGATGGGAAAACAAAAACACGCGTGTGCTGTTGACAATGAGATTAGTTAGCTTTGTGGCCAAAAGCGAGGGAGAAATTAAGTAATGCATTTGTCGAGTCTCATATGCTGTGAGATACTTTTCATTAGTTGAACGCAGCAGTATTTATGCTCTTTACGTAATTACAAATGGATGTTCCAACCCACACGCTCCACGTTTGAACCATTTGGTCCGCGTCTTAATCATGTTTCCACTTTTCATCCGCAACTTCGGCGCCGCCCCGCAAACAGTGGTAGACAGGTGGTAAAGAACTTACGTGTCTTCAAGAATTTTTAAAAATGCACCTTACCAAATGACATGCATATAAAATGTATGAAAATATTACATTATGCAGCAGCACCAGCGCTGCTTAAACGCCGGGAACGGAACGGAACGGCAGGGAGTGGAAAGCGTTTGCGTTTTACTTGTTATGAATAAATAAACACGGAAGGAGGCACACAGCCACCGATGCCATGTACACACATCCTCGTACTCAAACTTACACTCGCATCCGCATTCGCATACTCATTCATGCATTCGTTGTCTGCGTACTAGGAAATACTCAGAGTACCCATTTGTAGCTTGCGTGGCGCGAATAGTTGACATTTTTCATTTACATCAATATCAATTCTGTTGGCATATTTCATTCATGATAGAATGTAGTTGGGCTGGTCAGGGGGAAGTCACAACTATGGTTATGGTTATTGGTATTGTATACTTGTGGCAAAAGCAAATTAAATACGGTAGACAAGCGACAGGTCGCATAACGTGTACAGCATTGCTGTTATCTGCCCTGTGTGTATTTGCTCAAATACCCTTCCAGAGTGTATTGCCCTAATTTTGTTGTGAAATTTGTAACGCATTGTAGCGGGCCACTTGTAATGCAGGTAAGACTGTAAAATGACAATCCAACTTGATGTAGAAAAGGATATCAATCGTTGTGAATAAAGAAAAGTAAGCAGACGTCTTTGTGGAATAAATATAATTTAGTTTTTGACTGCTTAAGGCATTTATAATCGTGATCATCATCACTAGCCCAATCGATATTGTAATATAATATATAATGGATTTCTTAAAATGTACAATATTAAAATGTCAGCCGATTAACTCCGCTCTACAAGGGTATATTATCATCGGTGTGCCTGGCGCAACCGTTCTGATTTTCTTTTTTTATTTTGTTTGTTGTATGTGACATATTGACAGTTGAGAATTGTTTTTCATTCCTCTTATAAAGCGCGCAGGATGGTATTTCGGCAGACGCGGGGGCGTGGCGAGAGTGACTGCGAGTGTGAGCAACGCTCTCTACTTGACTTGTTTATTGCATTGTTGCTTTTGCACTCAAAATGGACTTTTGCTGTTAATACTTAATAGTAGTTGTTGCAAGTGTTGCAAGGGCTGCACTTATATTTCATGGCTGGTACATTACTCTAATCACCAAAGTACACTGAGCGCTCTCTGCTGTACTCCACCCAACCATGTAGTTCACGCAGTCCAGCTTAGTTCAGCTCAGCTCCGTTGAGTTGAGTTGCATAAAAGGCCAATCTCTGAAATTGATATTTATTTCAATTTTTTCCCTCATTCTCTTTCGCTTCCTCGTTCTCTCTCTCTCTCTCTCTCTCACACACTTCTATCAGCATACCAGCTATTTGCTGGTTTTGTTTGTTATTCCTTGTTGGCTTTTTCAGGTGAGCTGCCAAAGGGCCAACTGGGCGCCAGGTGGAGAGGCTGTGCTGTGCTGTGTCAAGTTATACAGTCAGGCTATCAGCGTTTATTAAATTAATCAATCAATTGGTTATACAGCCAAGGGAATGAATTCCAATATAAATCAAACAAGAGTGTATTCAATTGCGAAGGCATCCACAGTTTCTTGAGTCAAGAAAAGTCTCATTTTAAAATCACTGAGGAAGGTAAGATTATTATAAGTACAAAAAGTTGTATTTCCCAGTATGAAAGAACAAAAATCAGCGGTGTTTAAAAGGACTACAAGGAGCCTTACTTAAGCAACTCACACTTTGATTTGCTGTAGTTAAGTTAAATACAGTATTTACTCATAAGAAGTGTACTTTAATGGCAAATTGAACTGTTCAGTTAAGCTATCAGCTTGTGATTAATAAATCGAGCAAGGAGAGGGATTCAAGCAAACAGATGAGTCTCGTTAAGCAGCTGCCAATTTAATAGTTTGTAAATAATTAATTTTCAATTATGAAACTGCAGCAGCAACAAAAAAATAAAACAAAAATAATAATAAATAAAACGATATAAAAACAGAAGCATCATCGAGGGAAAAACAGTAAAATCCATTAACACGCACACAGCGATGATAAGGACGGACAAAGAGCAGCTGTTGAAATTGCCTCAAATCATTCGAGATATATGTGTGTGTGAGTGATTGTGTTTGTGTGTGTGCGATATTGTTGTTTTATGCTGCCATAATTATTCGCAAAAAGTGCTGCGGGCCAATAGGCTAGCACAGCACAAACACAAAACACAAGCTGCAAACGCTAAAACCCAATACCGAACCTGAAAATATCCTAACCCTGCCCATTTTGAGCTGACCCGACGCCGGCTCTTGATGTTTTTATACCCTACTGAGGAGTAGCCTGGATTTCAGACAAAATGTGTAACTCTTTGCAGGAGACATCTATGCAGTCAATACTTTATTATATTTGTTTCACAAACATGTTTACTTTACTAAATTAACAGCGATTGATCTCTTCTTCTTCTGCACAATCGACATCAATCGATATCGATATCAATGTTATGTACATATGTTATTTAACAGTCTTATTAGTACGACACTAGTGCCACTGTTACCCACATTACAAGTGGCCTGCTACACTTCATTTTGCTTAACATCTGTAAAATGACCTGCAAGGATATTTAATCTTCGGTTTCGATTGCTGGAACACACTGCGACATTTGGGTATGTGAATGCAATAGCAAAGATTGTCAAAAAATATTGGATAAGCTATACACGCACAATGTATTCACGTATTTAGACACATATTTAAGTATCTATATGTCTCTATCTCAGTCTAACAGAAGCTGGTCAATGCTTTTGTTTTGTTGTTGCGAGGCGCACAAAGTAAAGCGGTCAAATAATTTTTTTTTGTTTTCTTTTCTTGGTTTGTAGGTCTCTCTGTGTGAGTACGTGTCCGGTTTGGTTTCTCTTGTTTATTCAGTCGTTGAGGCCCAGATCGGTTTGCTGTTTGTTTTTGGAGGACGCAGTAGCAGCTGCAAAGAGTAGGTAGAGTAGCAGGAGAGAATGGGGCGAAGGGGCGTTACAACAACGCAGCGGACATTTAGCTAAAATGAAAATTGTGAAATGGAAAATTAAAGCATAACACACTCTCGCACACACATACACACACTTGGAGAACGTGTCACATTTTGGCAATGGCAAATTTTTGGTCATGGTTCAAGCGAGCTATTCAACCATTTTTAACCGTATCTGTTTGTGTGTGTGTGTGAGTATTCGGGTGTGTGTGTGTGAGTGTGCCTGTGTGTAACATGAGTATCTGTCGCAACGTGCTCGCTGACATTTTTTAAAATGCAAAAATTCACATTCCCACATATGCGAAGGGTAGGTATGAGTAACGAGAAGCAACAACAAAGGCGGGCATGTGGGCTGTTTGAAGTCTCATGAAAGTCACGAACCTTTGTTGTTACATTTATGCCGCAGAAACGTTACAAATATCAAATTATGAATATATTGAATATACCAAAAGAAACATATTTAAATACATAGAATATATTTTTGGGGGAGCAGATTTCAAAATGCGTATTCTAACCATTAAAAAAAATGGAAAAGCAGTGATGGTGCTGTGTAAAACTGTTTAAGCGAAGCATTTCCAAGCAATTTAAGTAATTACTCTGTGCGTCTGCATGCCGAAAAGAAATCCTGTCCATTTAATTACTTTGATAACTCCAAACGATTGCCTAAAATGTATTTACGTGGATACTGTTTTTTGCTTCTAATATCATTTATAAATGGATTTTGATACAATGTGAAATCATGTTTATATCATTATTTCAATTTGTGTGTCGGTTTATCAAACTATTTGTATATGAAAAATTGTCTTTAGCAAAATGTATACCGTCTACGCAAAGCCGTAAACATTAATTCGCCAATACTCTCCTAAAAAATATTGAAGATATTTGCACAAGGTCAGTTGAGTGTTATATCACAGTTTAAGTGGCTGGTAAGTTCTCTTTTCTGGTTAACCCCATTATTGATATCAGTGTAACCGTTTTGATGGCCGCAACCTCATGCGCATACTAATTTTGAAGGGTCTTCAACTTTCAACAATTGCCAGTCAACATCACATAAATCAGAAAGGCTGCAGGCCTGCGAATGCCAAAGTCAACATTCGAGGCACATCGACAAGTGGGCGTGGAATTTCAGCCGTAAACATCAAAAAAAGTGCAAACGCTAGCCCTCAGCAACATCTAGAAACCGGGTTCGGAGCCGGGTCTGAGAACCCTTACGGCTGTTTTCATTAAAAGCTTTTTAATTCGTATTCCAATTTCAATATTTGCCAGCGCACAACAATAAAATGAATTTCTATCCAAAAAAGGGATAGAACAAGGCAGAAGGCTGAACTGTGGAGTTGGGTGGAGCAGAGTAGCAGAGTAGCAGAGCTTTATCCTGCAAGTACATTCAAAAACCTTGACTGGCAACAAAAGCCGATGCGCAAAGCGGCGCATAAATATGCAAATGGCATTAGGCCATGTGGCGTGACTTTTGGCACGTTTTTAGTACCCGAAAAAAATAAGAGCCAACTTCCAGGAAAGGATTTGTAGTGAGGTGCTCACATATAGCTGTTATACAACATATTAGATGAAAAGTTTTACCATATGCACATGTGAACCGGAGCAAATAAAGTTCGTTTAACAGGTAAAAACGTTGAGTTTGAACGAAAGCGAACATTTAATAGTTATAACATTTGACATCAAGTGGAAAAGAACCTTTCTTAATTTTGTCTCTGCGCATGTTAATTATGAATTTTTAATTAGTTTACTTTAAGAAAGTTGTTGTACAGATAGAGTTGTATAAATTTGCCATCCCTTCAATAGGCGCTTAAGGAAAACATCAAGAGTTTGTCATACACGGATATTTACGAGTAAATCACAGCAATCCATATAAATTTTGCACTTAGTGATCAGAACAGAAAGTGTCGCTGTACGGTGCGAATGCGCAATTTGTACATCGGATAAAGTCTGCTTATTGACGCAGCCTCCCAAAGTGGTTGTGTAAATGAAGGCAGTGCGTCAGCTGTATCATCAAATGAATTGTCAATTGCAATCGACAGGTTGCACCACGGAAATCTATTTGAGCAACATAGAGGAAACAGAAACTGTAGTCTGAGTAGAGATTATGCGAGCTGTCAGCGTCATTCGCATCCGCAGTATATGTTCCATCTCAAGCGGTGTCGGTGGGTATTTTCTGTGGACATTGTTTCGTGCTGCGGAAATGTTGAGCTTGATGTGATATGGCCACGATGACCACAAATTGATATCAGGCCAATGGCAGCTGCCCAAGAGGGCAGCAGGCAATGGCCAACTTGATGTGGCCAATACAATGCTGCAGTATGTTGTGCCCACTGGGAAGACAGATCAATTGACAGCCAACCATCAGTTGGCAGATGTCAGCGAATGTAATGTCAACTCTGGCTTGCTATTTTTACCCATGCCAGGAAATGTGGCAGACAAAGCGGAAGGTTGCGACACTGCACTTCTGAGTACTGAGTAGCTGATCTGAGTCCTACTGAATGACTTGATACCATAAAACAGAAGTGCCACGTGTGGTCAACCAGCTGGAAAACACCATTGATAACGGTGGATGTGCTGCGGCTGCTCCTGCTGCTGTTGTTGCTTCTGCTTCTGGCGTTTCTTCTTTGAGTTATGCATATTAAAATTGTCTTATTGGTATTTTTACTTGTTCTTTATTGTTATATATTGTTTTTTGGCATTCCTTTGTTTTTTTTTTCAAGTTCTTTCTCTTTACTGTGAAGTTGCCCCGCCCCATATGTGCCGAAAAGTTGAGCACAAGTTTTTTCGCTTTGTTGCTTGGCAGTAGATTTTGTGCGTGTAGATAGCGGAATGTCCGATTACAATGGTTGGGCGTGACAGGCAGGCAAACACGAGAAATTCGACAACAACACCAGCAGCAGCAACAACAACTACAAATTTACAAAATACAACTTTCTTTTTGAAGAGTTGAGTACTCGTATTTGCAGAACTCTTATTCAGTTAAACAGTTGTAAGACATCTAAAATGGAAATGTGAGCAGCAAGTTTTGTGACTTTCATTACTTTCATGACTTTCCGCACTTTCAGACATCTCGGCTTGGCGCTGTTGTTTGACTTAAATTGCTTTGGCATATGAAATATTGCACGCACAAATAGACAAAAGCGTGTCGTAAGCTGCTTTGTCAATGTCAGGATAACTAAGTGCTTTTATAGTTCTTCTTGTTTCTTATTGTCAGTTAATTAAAAGCAACTTTGGCGATATGTGATATATTTGACAGCTGCAACTAACTGCACTCAATTCAATTAGAAAATTAGAAAACTATTTGGACAACGATTAGCAACTTTTGTGTAGGCAGCCTGTGTTCTACGCGTTGCAACAAGGCAATGCCAGTTGACTCTTCTTGAATAACTGTATCCATTAAATATGTACCGGAAAACAATTTTTCTATGCTTTTCGGCTTTGCGCTTGCAAAAATCGTGGTTGACAGCTGTTGGCCTGGTTTATTTTAGTCGTATGCATCTCAATTACAATCAGTTATATCAAGAAAGAGAAATTCATTAATTTAAAACATTTGAAAATACTTTGGAATTTAGTACCTTTTGGACCATAGAGGCCGGTCAACGTCAACGTCAGCGTCAACGTCAACGTCAATGTAAACGTCAACTTCAGCTGACTGAAGACTGGCACAGGATAGAACAAAGCGGAAAAGGCGCATGTTGCGTCTCACGAGACAAAGGCTTAATTGCACACACACACACACACACACACACACACACACTATCGCACACCCATACACACAAAGAACTAAACGGTTATTAAGCGTGATGCATAACAATTTGGGCGACAGTCTCCTTGAGCAGCGCACAAAAATATGCAACAATTTTTTCGGGTTTCTCTCATGCAAATAGCTTTGGCTGAGACGGAAGTCAACCAAGGCAAATAGGCAAATAGGCAAACAAAAAGAAAAAAAGAGAAAAAAATAAAAGGCAAAGATGAGGCATGCTGATGATGTTGATGAAAAGCACTGGACTGGAGATGAGCGCTGGCAACACAAAGCCAGCGACAAAGTGGGCCATGGGCAACCGTTTTGATTTGCATAAACAAAGGTTCAAGTGTACCGAAAGTGGCCACCCAAGTGGGCATGATAGGGCAAACTGATTGAAGATGATGTTGCCACAATGCTCAACACGACAACCCGTGCCTGCCTCTCTCACCTAGCCAACTCTGCTGCAGTTGCGTCAAGGACGACCATCCTACCTGGGCAAAAAAAAAAAAACACATAGCGACAGGAATAGTGCGCAGAAGGGGAGGAGGCTCAAATGTTGCACACTCGATTTCATGCGCGAATGTCGCGCAAATGTTTGCCGCCAACAACATCAACAATGAAATGCAAAGAAAAGTTGATTGTTTTCCAGATGTGGAGGAGGTTGCTCTGCTGCTTCCACTGAATTCTGTTGCTGTTGTTCAGCATAGTTTTTTAGCTTTCAGTTTGCGAAAAAAAAGGAAGAAAAACTTAACAAAATCTGTAATTTTGCTGCATTCTTATTATGGAACTGCTGTTCGTATTTCTGCTGCGGATACGAAATCAGCTGACGTCACCATTATCCTCTATAAAGCCTCAGCGACAAACACGGCCAGCTATTTTTAATATACATACACATATATAGAGCAGCTAACACAGCTAAAACACACACACACACACACAGACTCCAACAATGGTGGCCGTAAATAAAAAAGGGAAAGCGCAACAGCAAAAATATGGAAAACGTTGCTTCGGGTTGAGTTTCGGTCAAGGAAATGCACAAGTCCTGCTTCTGCCCTTGCCTCTGCTATGCGCTGCCTGCTGCCTGCTGCCTGCACTCGGGAGGACATTGTGCCAGTTTGTGAACTGTCGCAGACGTCATTTTAATCACATTGCTGCATAAAGTAGTGGCGACAGTTTCTATTTTGTTTTCCCATGCACAGCTATTGTAAAAGTCGCAGCACATATTAAATTGTTGTACCAATGTTTCCACACACATAGACACATTCATCCATATCTATACACAATGTGACCACAACCACAACTACAATGCACAGGCATTGACATTTGACAAAAACTGGCTGCATTTGCATTTGTTGGTCCACTTTACGGCTACAAACTTGAAAATCGTTGCCATAATGTGCGATCTACAAAACGCAACGAACGAGGCGAACGAGGAGAGGCTTTCAAGCGCACTTGCCACATTTTGGGAATCTGTCACAAAGATGACCGCGTGTCACATGCTGAGTGTTTGACACGATGCCATCACGCCATCCAAAGTTCAGCATGCTAATAAATTTAATTTATTTGATATGTTTACCTTGGTTATGGGGCTAATATCTAGCTGACTTGTGCTTCCTCGTGCTTGGTCGTGTTACTCAATAAAAACACGCACGAACACGTTACCCATTCGATTTCAAGGCACGAGCACACGCCCTGGTAATTCGGTCAAAAACACGACACGCCCACAACTCTTAGCTATGTCTAAGTGTCTATATATGTCGCTGTGCCTGCTGGCTGGCTAAAAGCTTTCAAGCACCCACTCATTGGCAGGCCGCGTAGGATGATGGTGGGGCTTGCATTTTGAAATTGTGCTCCCTTATGTTAATTAAGCTTCCACTTGCCAGCGCCAACTATTAACAAGAAAAGCGCTGAGTGTTGCACTTCAGCACAGCACATAAGCCCCAAGCCCACAGCGATATATGTATGCAGTATGTATGTATTGCTGGTGCTGATGTATTGTAAAGCGCCAACATCGGCATCCAAATCGCGCATACGACGCATGGGCTCGCGACTTTTATTTGATAATGGGCTCGGCGGCAGACCTGTTTTTTTTTTGTGTGTCATTGTTTTGCATAATCAGTACAGTTAAAATCAGGGCTAGATTAGCGCATTATTATGCGATTAATTCGCGTTTTGGTCGTTTAAGCTGACTTTGGGCATGGCCTCTGCTGAGGACAGACGTCTGGCAACATCAAGGCCACAATTTGGGTCCATTGTGCACGTAATTTACATTTTTTCCTTCAGTCCCGCACACTCTAGCTTTGTGTGTGTGTGTGTGCTTTGGGTGTGTGCAGCGGTGCATAGATAAAGCGCATAAAAGATCAAAGTGCTTGGTATAAAGCATCAAATAACGCGCTTGCCAGGCACCAATCGAGGCATAATAATGAAAACTGTTTGGCTGAAAAACAGGCCACCCACCCAACCGCGGACCCCTCATCGACCCTACCTCCCAGCCACGCAATTTGGCAAGTAAACAAGCGAAACTTGTGCCTCTGTCAGACATTTGACATGAGATTACAACTAATTTGTCGCAGAGGACCGCCGAAAATGTCGCATGGACAAAGTGAGTCGAGCACAGCTGCATAATTGAAATTTTCAAACAATTTGATTGTAGTATTTAATCTTAAATATTATGCTTAATACCAACCATTTTTCAACAGCACCAATTTATCTTCTAAATTGAATTGGCATTAAAAATATATCAATAATTATATAAGTCGATTTAAAATCGTTATTTGTTTTGTAGTTTTGTCTCTCCAAATCCTTTCATTAATTGCAACTGAAACAGTTTTATTTATTTATTTTTTTTTGGTTACAGAGCATTCTAAAACTTTGCTACTTTTATCTGGGTATAATTTTCGTAGCTTTTCGCGTGCTAAATAAAACTGAAAACATTTTGGTTTTATGTGAAAATTGATTTGAATTTCCTCATTCCGAAAATTCGAGTGAGTAAAAATGAATGAAAATCAATTAGACTCCTCGTGCTGAGCTGTGACATGCAAATGCTTGGTCAATTATGACACACACAAATATTTATTATTAATGGAGGGTTCCAAGTCGATTAGAGCAATTAGCAATTATGCTGTGTGTTGGTGTGTGTGTGTGTGTGTGTGTGTGTGTGTGTATATATGTCTGTGAGTGACTGTATTGACGGTGTTAATTAATTAAATTAAATGCACATTTGGCTGGTGTGCATGAGTGTGTGTTTTGTTATGTGGTTGTGGGTGTGGCTCATGTGGCTCATGTGGCTCATGTGTAGCCTCTAATGTCACTCAATTTATGATCAAACACAAATCCGCTGGAAATTTGATGCTATTCGCGCTAACAAATGAACTTTATGGCTTTAAGTGCTTGTGTGTCAGACGTAAACACTAAACACTAAACACAATACCCGCAAGTACACCAAGCCACGTATGTATATACACCAACAGGAGACGATTGACACAGTTATTAAAAATGGCATACAGAAATGTTATTCAAGGCATGCGGGCGACAGCATTCGACAACATTCGACATCGACATACTTAGGCGCGTAGTTTGACAGCAGGCGGTGAACGGACGCCAGTTGACAGCCGTGCAAAAGTGGCAGCTGCTGGAGCGTCTATTGAAGCAGCCGGGTGCCCCCACCCATGTCGAACATGCCAACAGTAGCAGTCGAACGGAAAAGGAAACATTCGCAGCGATTTCCTTGAACAACATGGTACGCAGGCAGGCAGGCAGGCAGGCTTGCAGACTGTGACTTGAGGGGAGAGAGATCTTGCTGAGTTAAATGGCAACGACGTTAAGGAATTCAATTAGGCAGATGAGTGGGCGATGTACAGATAAAAGTGTAGCCAAGTCAAAGTAAAGCCAAAGACATTTCTGACACTTCACATATGAGGGCACATGGGCACAGAAAGTGACTTAGCGCTGGGACTAAGCTGACTTGCAATTGCCCTGCCCCCACAGCACAGGAAAACAGACAGATAGACAGACAGTCAGGCAGTCACTCAGTCGGGCAAAGTTTGCTGATTCTACTGATCCTTTGGCGTTGGCATTTATAAGTTGCTGTTTGATGGCCTAATGGCAAAATCTCAATACATCTTTGCACTTTGCACTTTTGCACTCACACGCTCTAGAATCCGTTTGGATTGGCATAACCAGCAAAAGCTGAATGCGGTTGAAAAGTTAACACAAGCAAGACGAAGATTGTGACAAGGACAGAGACGACGACGTAAAACCGTAGACAGACAAACAGACAATGAGACAGATGGAGATGAATAGAAACCCAAGGCTATAGTAATTGTACAATGGGGAAAATGAATTCGGTTTCAAACTGCAAATTTATGTTTTCCTAACAAGTCTTTTCAATTAATAACTACTTCAGGTATACAATACAAAATCTGTATAAATTTGAGTGGTATTTTTATTATAATTTAGTAAGGAAAAAGTGTGACGGATTTTATAAGCACTGAATTATTTAAAAACATCCATTAAAATAGATTAACACATTTAGCGAAAATAACTGAATTTAGCATTTAATTTGTCAGAAATCTTGAACTTTGATTTGATATTTCAATTACAACTGCTTAAAACTTTAAGGAACACACTTGCCCTGAGACTTGAATTCAGGGCACACTCTTAGAATGCACAAGTTTGCCCATAGTCCCATGTGAAAGTCAAAGTTGGACTGGCTTGTGAAAGCATTCATCAGTCATGATCTGAATGGGTAGTAATTTTCTCATGATTTTCTGTTGGTGCAGCAAATTGTTGCTACACACTAGCACACAATATATATATATATATATGTATATATAGCTGTGTAATAAAGTTAGTGCAGCGTTTGCCGTCATCGCGACGCTGAAGTCAACTGAACCGCTTTAATTGCTGCATAAATATTTGTTTAAAATTAGCTCATTGTTCGCTGCTCGCTGTATCCATTCAGGGCCAAGTTACAGGGGAGTATATCTCTATGTGTGTGTGTGTGTGTGTGCACACCACGGAGATTTTGCTGGTGTCGTTGTGAGTCAGTCAATTACATAATTTATTTATCTATAATTAGTGAATAGTCGCAACCTCCGCCTTTCTGCCAGAACGTGAAGCTTCTAAGCAGCTTGTCTTGCTCGTTACTACTATCTTCCTCTCCCTCCTGCACTCTCTCCCCTTACCATTTTGTAGGTAACAATCTGATGGTGGTGCTGCTTATTGCATTGCAAGCTGCCTCAAGCATTGGCTTTGTGGCCGTCTACCGACTCTCGGGTATATTTATTTATGGCCACACTTGAGCAGAATCTGTTGTAGCTATCGCAATGCCATTCAAGCGCGCACATTGACTGCACTCAATGGAGATTTCAACTGCAATTTCAATAGCATTCCCCAAATGTACCTTCTGCTACCTTTATGGTTTCCCCATTTAATCAGCAGTGTGGCGCAGACGCGGCAACACCCCGTAACCCTCGCCCCTCATCTAGCGTATTTGTACGCCTGACCCCATCTTACTTAGCTCTGGAAAACATTAATTTCGGCTTGTGTGTGCAACTTAGTTTGCATGCCGCCACACACACATGTATGTACTTGTTGTGTACATGAGTTAGTCGAAAAGCCCAAACAAAATGCAACATCAACAACAACTACACATGTATTACTTGGCTGGCAAATTGATCATTTTTTTACCCATGCACAGTGTGTAATTTGAAAGCTTAAATTTGCAATTTCTTTATTAAATTTTTCAATTTTTCATTGCCTCAAAATGCCATAAATTTATGTGAATATTGTCTGAAAATAAGTGCAACATTATGTAATTCCGAAGAAGTCCAAATTAAATAATTAATCAAGCCAAAATTAATCAATGACAAAAATGTATGCTACAAAAATGTTACTAAATTGACATGGTTTTAATTTTTCCATTTAAATTATGCATTGCTTTCAATTTGTATTGTCGAAAACATGTTTTCCTTGTTAAGCTGCATAAAAATGAGTACACAAATGTGTAGATTTTTGTTTCAATAAGTCTGCTTTTAGGATTACCTCAACATAGCAGATTGACAATTCTTTTAATTTTCACTCTATTCATTTAATTACTTTGTAATTGTATTTGCTGCTAGTAGGCAACTCGGTTAACCCAAAAGTTACAGTGTGCGATGTCCCATTGTATCGTTTACCAGATGTTTGCATAGCTCTTGTTCAGCGCGCGGATAAGTTGAAATTTACACAGACGCATCGATTGTTGTTGTTGTTGTTGTGTTGCTGAGTGCGCCGTAATGCAGAAATTTGTACTCTTCCTACACACAAACATACACAGACATACAGCCACAACTGAAGAGGGGAAAATTCTGTTGCTGCCAGTTGGAGCTTTGGCGCTGAGCAGCAGGCGTTAGCTACGAGCAGCATCAGTAAACAAGTTTAGCAGTAAGTATGACCAACCTTGCAGAAGGGAGAAAAAAAAAGGAAGTGTTGCATGCATATCCGCTTACATGACACAAAATCCACACATGCACACAAAGAATAGGATGTGACGCATGTATATGTTTTTATTAGTATGCCTTTGCTGGCCTGCATTGGTAGCCATGCGGACGGGCACATAGAATGTGTATGTGTTTACCTGAGTATATGTATATTTATGTGCCGGCTCGCAGGGTCCATAAAATTGAATTACCCGTGATTTGCGCTAAGAAACCCATACACACACACACACAGAGAGGAAGACCAGCTAACCTGCTTATCAGCGCTGCAGTCAGCCAAGAGATTGAGGTAAGAGTTGCAGCTGGCTGCTGTGGCGCCCTTGTGCTGCCGCAGCTCATTGAATGTGTTCATTTTAATTTTTTATTGAACGATGCTATTTTCTCCCTTCATGGGACTATTGCCGTTACTTTCACATTTAATGCTGTCATCGTTATACTATGGGGAAAATAGTCACTTTACCCAGCAAACTGTCATTTTTAAGAGGAAAATTCATCCATTAAAATTGCAAACCTGTGTTATGATTTCGTTATAAATACAAAAAAGAAGAAAAGAAAAAAACTTAAGAGCTACTCTGAATTTCTTATGATAATATACATTTTAAAATGAAATCTGATGTCGGTTTACGTATTTCTTCATACTTCAAATCCTCATTTGCTTTGTGTATAGTGTGTTAAGTTCGTAAATTCTCTCACAGACCAATTTTTGTAAATGCTACAAAAATATTGGCTTTTTATTTAAGGGATTAGCTTGTGCCAAAAAAAAAGTGGCTTATTTTGCTGTAGTGCACAAGGCAACTTGATTCAATTTTAGCTCAGCCCATGTGGAACATGTTAAAAGTTTAGCTCAGTTTATGTGTAAATGTGTGTGTGTGTGTGTGTGTGTTGCACACTGACAAGAGCTGGCGTGTAAAATGGCTCACAAATTGCATGTACTTAGAATGGCCACAAGCAACAGCATCAGCACCAACAGCAGCAGGAGAAACAACAAATGCACAACAACAAGTGAAACATTTTTGTAGTTGCTTAAGCCATCGAGGCGAGACAGCAACAGACAGGTGAAAGAGCAACCCATTTCTGCCTGTGTGTGTGTGTGTGTGCTTGTGGGTTATTTTAATATCTGAGGCAGCAAGGAGCACGCAAGCATAAAAAGCGACTCGACAAAAAGACTACAAAGGACACGCAGTACTTAAATAAACAATGCCACAAAACGACAGACGTTTTGCAACGGGAGCACAAACACAACACCTGTTTTTTTGAATTTTTTTTTTTTGTTTTGTTTTTATATTTTCGTTTTTTGGCTTTGTTGGCCAATGTGGTCTTGCTGTTAAAATTATCGAAGAAGCAGCTGCACCCACACTCAGTTCACCAACTACTTTACCCAATCCACTAAATTTACTGTGTAAATATTTTGCATAAAATATCAATTTCATATGCAAACGCCGGATATGAGCATTGAGCACAAGTCTGTCTGTCCTTCAGTCCGTTAGACTTTAAACTTAATGAAATTGAAATCGTAATGCTGACTACAAACTACCCGCGCTCACCGCCTACGGGTAACAATTGGCAAATAAAAACACGCAGCAAACTTTATAAATTGTTTAATAAGTTTTTTTTCTTTTTTTTTTTTAGGCCGCCCTGGCGATTTGTCGTTGCTTGCTTTGCCTGCTCAGCACAAATGTGTTGCATAACTTGGGGCACGCTTCCGTGATTAATGTGGTTTGCGGTGGAATGGTGGGCTGTCTTTCAGGCCTTGCAGCATTCCTGTCCCGTCCATGAGCGACGACCACAAATTTATAAATATAAATCTGGTGGCGCCGCTAGTTGTGGACTTATCTATATGGTCGCAACAGGGCGTGGCCATGCAAATTATACCTTCAAAGTTACACAAAATAAAAATAAAAATAAAAACCCAAGAAAAATAAGAAAGAGAAAAACCGTGGGGAATCGTCCCGAAACACGATGAGTAATTGAAGGCATTTAAGATGACATTAAGCTGAAAAAAGGTTCAAGACAACGCGAACAAAATTGTTGTTTCTGTCTTCCCATCGATTGTAAACGCATTAAACCCGAGGCACCACTTCGGGCACCACTGTTTGGTTTTGTATGGTTCTGGCTGAGTCCCTTAGATTTACTTGTTGAGTTGACTCCGTCTGGCCACTCGATTGAATTAAGCGAGCATAAAGTGAGTCCCCAAACGAATTGCGAAAACAGCTGCGGAAACAAAAATGGGAAATTTAGCCCGCAACATTTTTATATATTCACTTTGACCTCAAAGACTGCGTCCAACTGATTGCCAGATACGCCCAATTGCCAGCTAATAGGTTTTTTATGTCGCCTTAAGTTAGCGCAAAACAATTGACAGCACTGAAAGGTCGAACTGCATAAACCAAGCGGAACCTTTCCAAAATAGATTATTCACTTAGACGCTACTCGGCGTCCAGGAAGTAAGCTCATGAAAGGTGTCAAAATGTGTTGAAGGTGTTCATGCGACTTAAGGGATATTTAAAGAAGTTTATTATTAGCTTTTTAACATCTCTAAATAGTTAATGTTATGAAGATTTAATACTTTATGAATAAGAAAATAAACTAGTTCTAACATTTCTTTGAATGAAAACATGACATAAATAATAGTTTACAAATCAAAGATTTCTGGGCTTGCTTGACGCAATGTTTTTTAAGGTCTCATTTTTATTCATTCTGCAAAATTTGCAGACTATTTTGTGACGAAGAGCGGCTTAAGACAATCGGTAAATTTGTTCGTACTACAACTAATGTTAAGTTAAGTTAATATTTTAAGGAGCAGTCCTGATAATCCACAAAAGCTATATACCCTGCCAACTGTCGACTACGAGATACACAATTAAGAGTAAGGAGGAATTGGAAGCTGCTTATCGCTTATCGGCTGTCGCTGAGAGTACAACTGTAACAGCAACAGAAGAGCAACAGCAACAGGAGAGCAACAGCAACAGCAGCAGTAGCAACTATTGCCGTTGGCGTTAGCATCGCAGTGGCAATGACTGCCTATCTGTGTCAAGGCCTTGCGGGGCTGGCAGCTGCAGACACAACTGTTTTGTGTGTTAACCCACCCGTTCTGCCCTCATTTGTAGGCAGCGTCGCTTGCATATATAAATGTTAATTAAAACAAAGGGAATGCGGAGAAAAAAGTGTGCTGCTGTATACAAAACAACGCTCAAAGATGTTTTTATTTTTTTTTTTAGTAAAATATGTATTTATTTGATTTATGACACGCCCACATACATAAAATCAAAAACTATTTAAGCTCGAAGCTCCAATCACGTTAGCACAAATACAAATACATAAATGCTTATGTTTGTTGTATATATATATATATATACGTGTTGCGTAAGCAGATCACGTTTCTCATCTAAGCGCCGGCAATAAATATTTCAGGCACAATTGTTTGCCAAGAAAATGTTTAAAATCGCACAGGAACAGACGCTGCAACTCGTTGGGCGCTATTTCGATGGCTCTGATTAGAGGTGCTGCTCAATTTTACCATCATCGCACAGTTTGTTTTTGGTGCTCGATAATCTGGCTATTATTATTCAGAGACCATTGTCCACATTTAAGATGCTCACTGTCGCAAAGATTGCATTTGACCAAGGTCACAGCAGCAGCGGAGACGCCCACGCAGCGCTTACAGGAGTATCGATAACCTTAGGTTATTATTATAGAAAAACCACTTTTCTGACGAAATGAAAAGTACATAAAAACAGATATAATATAAACATGAAATCAAATTGCTATTACTATTGCCAGTTTTTATATCAACACATTTGTACACTAATAACAAGTAAAAAGTAATAATAGCGTCATTCATAGTTATTTCTCTCGATCTGTCAATCTGTCCAAATCTCTCTACAAATCTATTTCTTTCTATCAATTTAATTGACTGCCTTTTAGCTTACCTCACATTTTCATGAATAGACAGGAAATCGGAATAATTAATTAATTAATTTGTTTGCATAAGCCACAAACGATATTATTAAGTGCCACTCGAATTCTACAATAACAAGCAAATTCGATTGCGTGCGGATTTATTACTTATACTTATTGAAATCATGTTATGCAAAACAGGAAATACAAACACTAATAACTAAAGCATATAATACATATTTACATATGCACACAAATACATATGAATGGCGAGCCAAGTATGTATTGCAATTGTACTGCAAATACATAAAATGCTTTTTATACAAATATTCAACGCACTCTAATTGAACTCGACATGTTCAAGCAAACATTGAGCGCCATACAATAGCATTTTTAGTGGCAATAAAAGCTATAATATATGGTGTGTATATATCCATATCAAGGTTCTAAGGACTGCCGACCCTCCCTTCCGAGCTGGGCCTGTTGCGCACCTTGAAGCAACGGCAAGGATACCGCTGCCTAATTGCTGGCCACGTTTTGCTTTCGCTTATCCACACTATGAATTAATTTGTACACATTGCTTATATTTCATGCCGACGAAAAAACATTTACACTCTGGTACACTGTACCTAAAAAATTGGGTAGATTGCAATATATATATAGACATGTATACCAATATATACAGCCATAAATTGTTGGAAAGCCTTAAAAGCCCAGTTGGTATTTCTTAGAGAACTCAGAAACTATTAAACTACAATTATGTGAAAATGGTGTATTCCGTGGCAAGGACTCTTATCATACATGTAGTGGGTATTTGCTAGTAAGCATGCACATTGCCAGCATTCTTACGTATTCTGAAACTAGTTACTGTCTCGTTTATTTCGCTTATGAAGCCAACAAATGGCAGGCGAGAACAACGAGGCAGATAGAAATTGAAATTCATGGGGTATTCCATAAAATAGGCAAACGTGCTCATGCATGCACTGCGCTGCGTTGCGTTGCGTTGCGTTGCTGTTGAGCAGCTCTGTGGAATTTGTAAACTGAAAGTATGCAACAAGAACAGCAGCAACAACTAGCATAACAGGCAGGTAGAATAAGTAGCAAAGCTATGCGAGATGCCGTCTGCGCCTTAGCCATTAGCCTGCGGCTCCAGCTGGCTGAGACTTAGGCACGCTTATGCATGAGTCAGGGGATGAACATGCGGATGCGGATGCGGATGAAGATGAGGACGTGCAGAGGGACGAGCATGGGTGTATGGCTGGACCAGGTGAGCTTCATAGCAGGGGTACCTTTTATGGCATGCGGCCGGAATGTACTTCGCCAGTATTTTGGTATTTTACGTGTTGCGGAATTTTTGTAACCAACTGCCGACATTTGACAACGAGCAAACACAGTATCAAAGGGAGACAAACTCCAGTCGAGTCCTTTTACTGTGTAAGCTCTGGAATTTTATTATTAAATTGCCAACATTTGCACATGCATTGATTTTTGGTTCAATCTTTGCCGAACAGTGACAGACCGTCATTTCCTGGCACAATGGATTGCAGGGATTAAATAACGGAATAACAAGCAACTTTTGTCAGCATCATTTGTTTTAGCTACCCACGGTTGATTTACGGCTATTCACCTCCTGGTGCTGTTGCTGATGCTGGTGACTGCTGCTGGCTGCTGCTGCTCCTTCTACTACTGCTGCTGCTGCAGTGGTCAAGGCGTGTTAAAATAAATAGCTGCTGATTAATATTGGCAACCACGCCCCATTACCCACCTGGCAAACAAATATTTAACATTTACAGTCAGCAGAAAAATGCAAATGCTGCGTCAAAAGATAAAAATGCGCACAGGTTGAAAATAGTAACACAAATTGCCTGTATCTTTTTGTGTTTTTGTGTATTTGTGTGTGCATTAAAAAAAAAAATGAACAAAATGAAAAACCGCATAACAGGAGCAACAGGAGTAGAAGGACTAGCAGTAAAAGATTTTGTGATGCGGTTCGTTGAGCACATAATAATTCCATCAACGGCAGCAGCAACAATAATAGCAGCATCTGCAGCAGCAACAGCAGCAACAGCAACAAATGGAGCTGGCCAAACGCTTAACAACGGTGCAAAGATAACCGTGAAACGGTGGACGCGGCATCCACGTCGACGGCACTTTGGCATTCATATCTGCAGCTGCATTCACTGGGAGTGAATTTGGTTGGGAGTCTGTTTTTATTGGGCATTCGTTCTCGTTGCCAGTATCTGGCTGTGTTAACATTTTTTTAAAAATACATTCAGCTGTGCAGCAACACAACTCAATGGTTGTAGCGATAATGGTGCAAGTATAGTCATTGATACATTTTCCAAGATTTTTATTCTGTATATCTGTCTTCGTTCTGACAAACACATCACACTTTGTTTTGTTAAAATACTGTGTTTCACTTCAAATATATTTGTAAATCAGACCATTAACTCAATTAGTAGAATTGTGAACGCAAGCAAAAGTTTGTTAACCAAACCGAGTGTAAGAAAAATAAATGTAATTTAAAATAATTAAAATCATGATTTTATGAACTCAACCCACAGTGCAGTGGTCGTGGAACAGCAAGAGATGATGTGAATGACAGGGCGTAAGAGTAATGATTGTGTGGTAAGCGGCAAGTTGCAAGGGCGTTAATGTTGCCCAGATGCTTGAAGCTTTGGCACGCTTCGTTTACTTTCAGGGACGTAATGTTGCAATTTTACATATTTTCGTTTTTTTTTTTTGGTTTCTTAACTTGCTGCTATCAAACTGCATGTGATATAAATTACATATTTTATTTCTGTCCACATTTCACTATTCACCTGCGCAGCCCATAAAAGTATGCTACGATTAATTTAATGTTTACATGACACACACACATATGTAGGTGCAGATGTATTTATATGTATTTATTTGATGAGCGCGCTGTAATCACTTGATTTCGTAGGCGGCAGGGGAGGCTGTGCTGAAACTTTTCTAATTAAAAATGTATGGCGAACAGGGTTAATGGCCAATCATGGGCAGGGAAAGGGGTGCTCTCACAAGTAGATGAGTTTCATTTCCACGTTGTTTTTGTGTTCTGTTTTGTGTTCTTGTACAACGACGAACGACTTTGAATAGAAATTACATGAATTAATTCTTAAATAATTTCCATGCATAAATTAAGGTTCATTTCACAAAACATACATTGAAAAACGTGCCTACAACAACAGTAAATATATTTTGCACAGATGCGCTTAACTGAGTATGCTTAAACCTTAAGTTGGTTAATTAAAATGTTGATCAATTTGCGTTTAACCAGCTCGCAATTTGTGTTGCTGTTCATTTAATTGGCAAGCAGATATCCTCACTACAGGTCTAGACATGACCACCCACTTAACTGCAGGTAATGCAGCAGCAAACTGGCTGCAACTCAAGTGCAATTATCGGCAATTTTAATTAAAATAACTCGAATAAATACTTCCGCTTGTAGTTATCGAATTGAACACTCTTTCGGATGCATCGAACAAAAATAATGGTATTCCACTTAACTGTTCAGTTTAGTTAAGTTTAGTTTCGGAAAATATTACTACCACAGTTATAATTTACTGGTTACAAGCTAAGCAAGAATTAAGAATTTTCATATGATGAAACAAATAAAATTTCAAAATTAACTGCTTTATTATGCTGTGTTGTTCCCTATAATTATAGGACCCGCTGCACTATACTCTGTGGAATGCTACTTGTATAAACCTAAGTATCATAGTGACTGACTTTTAGTGCGGTAATGTTGGCTGCTTAAAATACTTAGAAATTTTAACTTTATTTCAGTCTCTTTGGCAAACAACCAAATTGCGTTGCTTCCCGCTTCCCAAACGGTCTATTTAATTGCCACCATCTACTGATTTATGCAGCGACATATAAGAAAATGGTTCAAGTACCACAACTATACATATTCTTCAGCAATATATTCAATCTATTTTAAATGTAAATTTGCTCAATGAGTTGTTTGCTCAATGGTCATCATCTGAGCTGAACTGAGCTGAGCTGAGCTGAGCAAACCGCAGCACTGACAAGGACTGACCCAATTGATGCTCCCTGTTATGCGACTTTAGTTGAAGTTTCTTTCTTTGTCTATGGGCGGAACTTTACTACAACGGTTCTTTTGAACATGATGTATGCTAATGAGCTCATATAAATTATTATGCACCACGCATTCTTACATAGTTCAAATTGACTTTGAGAATAATATTTATTCAATGACTCTATATTTGACATAGTTTCTCAAGCTCCCCAATAGCCAAATATACGTTTGTAAGGAAAACCATTTTAAATTATAACCTCTTCTTCAAAACTGTCTTAATTTGTGTGCTATATAAATATAACCGAAATGTTTTCAGCACTCAACTTACGATAAATTTCAATTATAATGTACTAATTCCTATGTAAAATGTATTTAACATTCACTTCATTAACCAATTTGCGCAATTGATAAAAGTGGAAACTGTGAAATCATATTTTGCCACTGCTCGTAATGAATTTTTAAACATGTTCATGAAATCAGTTTGATTTTTTTTTTATTTGGTATTTGCAATTAGGTTTCCGGCCACGCCCAGTAGCACTGTAACCGTTATTGATACCTACATTCGCATGATTTATCTGGCAATCAATGCATAATTAAATACTAAGCATATCAATTGGCAAGCCAAACCTGCACAGCATGAAATGCACACATAAAGTTCATTATTGAACTATAGAATATTGAATGAATGCCAACTATTTGGAAATGTGTGAAATGCACGTAGAGGGAGAAAATCACATAAGCGCCTAATGTTCAAATGCTTTACTGTGGATAGAACCATGCCGTCATTTGAAAGATGCTTAAGTGAAGAGCATTCTTGTATTAATGGATACGATTATTGGGCATTTAAGTTGAAAGCTGTGTGTAGCAATAAGTTGGAGCGCGATGAATTTAACTTTTGGAAAGTATGACTTTAATTGTTTTCGCAATATTTAGCATGCTTACAAAGAGTTTGCCACACCCACTTTCCTTCTTCACGCACAGCGATGACATCGGGATCTTAATTCGGATGTGCACAAAAACATCGCATCATCGTTCAACTTTTTGACACATTAATGGAACAAAAAGTATTCAATTTTACCATAGTGCATTGTGCACATTTATGTATGTGTGTGTGTATGTACATGTTCGGGTGTGTGTGTGTGTGTGTACACACAATGTATTGTATACTTATTTGCTCAGGAACAACAGAGTTGCATGCACATATTTAGTTATTTGATATTTGCATAATTGCCACAGAGTCAAGTTGATTTCGAGTGCATAGATTAACGCATAATTGAAAGCAAATAAGACTTGTTGTCTGCAGTTCGTATTTGCAGTTTCGCTTGGCCCTTGATTCAATTTGCAACAATTTACTAACAAACAATATTAATAGCTGATAAGAGATAAGCCTTAAGTGGGGTGAACAGAATACACACAAGGGCAAGGATAAAATATAATCGGATTGATCGGCGAGTATTTGAAATTACAGGATTTTACTTACTTATTATGTAGTTAAAGTAGAGTGTTCGGTAGACTCAATTGATAACATTACAAATTGCATTTGTGTGCGAACAGAAAGTAATTGTTAAAAGTAACCAGAAATTGCGTCTAAAATGGCAATGTACCAAAAAGCTTTTAACTTGCGAAATAAAATGTACGGAAAATGTTTGAAAAATGACTTTGCATAGGAATCGTGTGCCGTATTTGTGCGAGTGTAAATGTAAGTGTAACAATGAGCATGAAATGCTTTACACATATATATATATATATTCAATATTTAAGTAAAATGAAAAGTTAACAAAATGTGAAGTGACGCATGACTGTGCAAAATTCCTATGTGTGTGCGTGTGTGCGAGTGTGCGAGTGTGTATAAGATGGATGTATCTATACTGTTGTACATTACAATTTTTGGCTCCATGCTGGATTTGTTGTGCGTCTTCGTTGATTTCATTTGGTTAATTTGGATCCTTGCTGCTTCTTGTGCCACTCTCCTCCTTCCTCTCTCTCTCTCGCCCTCTTTTTTGTCTCTCTCACGCGCTTTCTTTGCTTGTCAATCAAATGATTTGCAATTTTGGGTTTTCTTGAGTTTTTAATTACTTCGATTCCGATAACGATTTCGATTTGTTTCCCTTTTTGTTGATATGCTGCCCATTCCAGTTGACTTCTGTTGGGTTTAATTACATTTCTGCCGCAATTAACAGCTTTTTTCGGCACTTCATTTCACAATATTTATTTTTGATTTTTCGTTTCTTATTTATTTATTTTTTTTTTTTGGCGTTTGTTTGCAGCTCAGGCGAAACCGTTGAATTGAGTTTGCTTCAGTTGTTGTAGTTTCATCCAGCTGTTGTTGATTATTAAATCGAATTTGTTGTTTGTTTGCTTATTTGCTTTTAAAGTTGTAATTAAGTTACAAAAAAAGTTGGTTTTCTTGGTGTTTGTTCAATTGGATTGATTTTGATATTATGTACTAATAAAATGCATGTAAGTCAGTCCGTCGTTTCACAAATTGTTTGCCGTTGAGCTGTAGCTGTGATACAGATAGTTGTACAAACTGTAAGCCAAACACTCGCACAAACTCTCTCATACAGGGTAGGCGCAATTAGAAACAAATTAGCAACTCAATTGTAGCAGTTAGCCAAAGTTTCACACACACACACACAACACACACATACAGATACAGACACAGACACACACAGACGCACACATACAGCAAGTTCAATTGCAAGAGTCATTTGTATGGCTTTTATCGTCAGTTTCCTTCCAAGTTGAAGGAGTCTATTGGTCTGCCTGCTCAATTGCAGCTGCACTTTCGGACCACGCCTTCTAACATCGCAATTTCTCAAATCATTGAGCACTCTCTACAGAAACACACACACACACACACACACACACACGCCCATACACACAATGATAAACGCACTGCACTTGATGCTCGGCCATTTATATTATTTTTAGCATGTTCTTTGTTTTTTGGTTGGTTGCGTCTTATTTTGATTATTATTTTTATTTTTTTTTTGTTAGCAATTGCAGGCGCTTTGATTTCGTTGGCGAGATACGCGGAATGCGTATAATGTGGCTACAAGTCCAAGGCGTGCACAGCGCTCGGCGCTCAGAGGAAAAGACAACTTGATCACAGCATGGAAAATGTTCAACTGACCGAAGAGCGAGCCTGCTGCCACGCTTAGCCAAACGCTTTAGCAGCAGCAGCAGCAGCAGAAGCAGCAGCAGAAGCAGCAGCTGGCTTTATCAGTTCGTATCGCTCGTGGAGGCGCCTCCTCGGTTATGCCGCTCGGTTGCGTTCGTATTGTGGCTCGGTTTTTCACTCGTTGGCGATGGGGCCGAGTTGTGGCAGTAGCAGCAGCAAATGGAAGCAACATGTTAAACTCACTCGCAGCATCCTTGGGTGTTGCCTCTCAAGGCTCACTCAATGCCTCAGCGTCACGTGTTGCACGGCATTTCGAGTGAAAACTTGAATCGAGCTTTCGCTCAATGCTGCTCCCACTGCCTACTGCCTGCTGCCTGCCGCCCGCTGCTTGCATTTTTTGTTTTGGTTGCGCCAACATTTCGCCACCCAAGTAATGTGGCAAGGAGCGCGCGCAGAGGGCGTTCCCGCTCCCCATTATCCTGCTGCGCTGTTGTTCTGTTGTGCTGCCTTTCCTGCCTCGACCCTTTCGGCAGCGCACAGCGGAAATTATGTATATATATTTGTGTTTGATGCCGCCACGCTTCTTGCGTTATGTTTATCGATATGGCATGCTGATTCATTACATGTTTGTATGAAGGCATAAGTCTCGCATCAGATATTTTTCTCTCATAGCTATACGTTTTCATCAGGCCTTTGGTAATCAAAGGCAACACCTGCTTTGCCTGTGTGCCTGTCCGCCCTTCTGTCCGCCTCTCCGTGTGTCTTTCTGTTTATCAGACTGTCTGTGTGGATGTTTGTTTCTCTGTTACTTGCCACACAGTAGCAGAGCAAGTGAGAACTTTGTTCAAAACTTTTTGGATATGCACTCGCTGGTGCATTCGCACATGAGCGCCCAGCTGCATATAGCTCGGAAATTAGAGTAATGCACAGGGGGGCCAGCGGTATCATGATTAATTGTGGGTGGCTTGGTGGGGTGTGAGGAGATTGTGGCACGACAACTAAACTTGAGACGATGTAATGCAATTATAAAATGCTCGCAGGCGCAAACTCTTTGGTAATAAGCACTCGCAATTTGTAGAATGAAACAAGTCACTGAAGAGCCAACAGTTACTAGTTTTTTTATTTTCTTTTTTTTTTTTTGCAGTACAATGCTGAAAGGCCAAGCCCCAAACGCAAGCCCAATCCCCGACATAACTTGCCTCGCACAGTTACACAGTCAAGTTGGCAACACAATATACCTACGGCAATTTACTATGACTATATTTATGAATTTGATGCTCATAATTCGTTCACTTTGTGCATTTTATTAATAAAGTTTGCCAGCTGAAAAAGTCTGAGTTGCTTGTCTGCCGCACGATGTTCTGCGTGTAGTCCAAAAAAAAAAAACAGCAACAAAATTTAAATACGAATATTTATGTGCTCTTTAGTTTTTAACTAAAGTCCTGCTTACTCATAAGCAGCTTCATAAAATCAAACCTTATTTTTTATTTACTGGGTAAAGTTTTTCGCTTCTCGGCTGCTTAAAAAAGTATCAAAACTTGAAGTGTCTTGCGAAAATCGTGCTCATTGAAGAAAATTAAGCTTTGATTGTTTTACCACAGCTAAGTTGACTCGTAAAATGTAAATCTGCTGTCAAGTTTCTGAGGGTTTGATGAAATTTTGATATCTATTCCTTTACGGTAGGTTAGCTAATAGATTAATGGAAATTATCGAGATGGAGTTAAATATAAATTGCGCTCGAAACGAATTTTACTACTGATTAAAAACTTATTAAAAATATAATCGTATGCAAAAATTTTATTGAAATTGCTGTGCAAACATTTCAACTAATCTAATTTATCCTAATATATTAAGCAAGTCGAAGTCCAGTCAAAATCAATCAATTCCGAACATTTTTGCCTTATTCAGCTTGGTTGTGGTCAGGTGGCTGCCGTGGTGGTTGGCCTTGTGGCGGACCATGTTGTCCGGCGCTCTGTTTGAGCAGACCGGACTTTATCATCCTACCAAAATTGTTACCTGACATTGGAATGGTTGGCATTTCTGGCATCATAGTTGCCTATCAGAAAATATCATATAGAAAAGGCTTGAGAGCTTCAACTTTTTTTTTTTTTAAATTTTGACTCACCGTTGCAACGGCCAGCAACAGAAAGAATACGCCAAAGAATGCGAACTGCTTCATGGTGACAATTGTTACTGATTTTGTGCTGCACATTGCGTTCAGTTATATAGGGTTTGTTTTTAATGAGGACTGATGCCTATCGACTATCATCATGGAAGTGCAACAAAAAACACACACATAAAATGACTAAAAAGGCAATTAAACATTGATGCAATGCGAAATTAATGCTTTTAATTTCAGTATGGCATGTCATATGGATAAAAGAATAATTGGCTGCATGGGCAGTGAAGCAAATTTGTTTAATTATATTCTTGTCTAATGAGCCTTAATTCAACATTCATTGTTTATCTCTCAAAGTAAATAATTAAAATTAAAATCATTTTACAAATTGTAATAACTGTGTATAGAAAAGTGTGTGCAAAAATAAACTTAAAATTAAATTGTTGCAAACAAATTAAAGCAATTCGGTTTACTGCTGTTCATTACGAATCATTACATCAATTATATAAAATATTGCACATTTGTTTTCATTTTTGGATATGAAAAAAATACTATATTTGCAGAAAACGAGACGGAAAAGCAGTTGAGGAGAGGACTTTTTTGATGTCAGAATGTGTGCAAAAAAATAAAAATAATTCAATGCACGAATTTAGGTTTAATTGTGGCTTTACTTTGCTGCACTTTAAAAAATGTTTATGTCTTACTGCATTTACATTTTTCTAGGCTATTAAAACTCAAAGCTAAAATATACAAATGCAAAAGTTTGTGTTTGTTGTTCATCTTACGTTGAAAGTGTATTTCGGAAAAGCAAAACTGCTTAAAAATGGTAGCAAAAGGAAAGAATTTGCATAAATTTTCACATAAATTTGTAGCTAGTTTTATATGAAAGTTACACAATCGACAACTAGACACACGCACAACACACGCACACACACTATGCCACACAAAATGCTACATTGATAAGTAATAAATTGTGGGAACTTAAATATTATTTTGAAATTGTGCAACAATTTAGGCTTGCAAACGCCATTCGTAAAGCAGAATGAACTTGGTAGCATATATGGTCACTTGACTTCAACTATGCCCCTCAGTTTCCTTCTACGTGGAGAGCTGAAAGCTGCCTTTTTCCGCTGTTTCCTCACATGAATATGTCACCTGCGGCAAAGGCAATATCGCTTAGCGCCACTCTGCAAAATTCCTTCAATTTGAGATTAAATTTTTGGCAGGCGGCTTGCCAAACAAACAATTTCTAGCTTGAGAATGGCAACAAAAGGTTACGCGACACCAATACGCCCCCAACCATAACTTGCCGAACCACAAAAATACCACCCCACCCACCCAATCAATGTGTAAGGCAGTGTGTGTGTTTGTTCTCTTTTGAGGTAATAAATATTCGTTTTGCTGCAAAATATGAATATTGAAGATGCCCGCCGCTCTCATAAAATCAACCGCAAGAAAAGTCCAGTGACTGGTTACCGCCGACTGAAAGCTGTTGAGCGCAAAACTACTAAAAGAAAACTACCTCATTTCAAATTCACAGGTGGAAGAGCCTAATAACCATGTATACGTGCACTGAGCGAAACAGGCAATGCGCTTAATGTTCTCAAGAATAAAGAAAGAATATCAAATACCCCAGGAAAAAGAAAATAGAAAATTAATTAGAAATAACTAATTAAATGTTATATTTTTTATCTATTTATCGCTAGAGTCAATGAAAGAAGAGACTGTAATTAAAGTGAAGTCAACAGTTTAACTAGTTTTTTGTCTGCCTCTAAGCCATTTCCGGTTGACCCAAGACACTCTGAATTGACCATTTTATGGACAGCTGACCCGATTTAGAGAACAATAGAAACTTGTTTTTGAAACCATAAAACTAAATTGCTAAACTAAACTTAATCAGCTAACATTCAATCGTTGTTAAATTTAGTGTTTAGCTGAGTCGGAGACCTTTGTAGCTGGTGCTCTTAAAAAAAAAAAAATATATATATATATATATATACGGCGATTAACGTTCATATTTCGAGCAGTGCAGCGTCTGGCCTGCAGCCCTCATATATTCTTGTACATAGTGAATGAGATGGGTTGAGATGCGAAATGAGAGGCACTAATGAAGTTTCGGTTGGTCCTTTTAAGGACTGGCTGCCTCATTGTTTGACTTTGCCGCACTCATGCCGCCTGCCGCTGTGCTTACAAGTCACAGCTCATAATGTTTGCACAGCCGAGTCCTGTATACGCTCTGTGGCTGTGGCTGTGTCTGTGTGTGTCCTGTTGCTGTTGCTGTTGCTGCTGCTGCTGCTGCTGCTGTTGCTGTGTGCGGGTATGCCATTTGCCTGCCCTGCTGGCACTCTATTTATTTATGTTTATAATAGGATTTTTATCAAAACTTTTTGCCGATTCCCTTTTGTAATGAGTATTTAAAGAAGACACAAACAAATACTTGCCGCAACGCCGGCTGACAGCTGACCCGCAGCTGCTGGCGTTTGTCTTTTAACACGCCCACCAGCCGCCCCCAGCGTTTGCCCGCAGAACGTGCGGCAAGCGAACATTTTTGTGTCGCTGCCCATTCACACCATCGAGCTTTTTATGCTTTACACCGATTTTGCCTCGTTATAAGGCATTATACTCATTATTTTCGTGGGGCTTCAGACCACAGTCGAAAACCAAAACTAAATAATTGCCAAATATTTGGGCAAGTTTTTTTTTGAAGCGCATCTCATTATGGTTTCACACTGACGAATCCACTTCAATCAACCCACAGACCCCGACTGGGTGTTAGTTGTGGTTCTGCCTCTGGACTCATAAACCGCAATCGCTTCAGGATCGTCTTTGGCTGGGAAGGTATCTGCTGTTGTCCGTCTATTTGGAGTGTCTGCACTGATTACACATTCAAAAGCCGAGTTTCCACTAAATTCACTGCTTAAATATGCCTAATTTCATTTGTCGTTTCCCGAGCTTTGCAGGCACTCTGCCAACTCGCTTTCGCTTTGCCACGCAATTAAAACAGTGGCCAAAAAGAAGCCGAAACCAATTGCACAGCACTTAAATGCTGTAAGCTCGAAAGTCAAGGACCTTTCAGCCATCATTTTAGAGATGGCAGCAACAGCGAACACGAAAGCCTCAATGCTCTGCTTTACAGAGTTGAGTATTAAGCCTGAGCAAATAATACTATCAAAAGAATTCAATTATTACCTCATTAATAAATGTACTTGCAAATTCCCTTATTAAAATTTTTGATAAAATGCTACGCGGATACTTTAATGGCCTGCCATTTGCCGTTGCCAGTGCCCATAAATTTCTTCTATTATGATACACTGAATAATTAAATGGATTTATAGATTAAACAGGAGAGCTGAATACGCCTTGCAGTTATATTTAATTATTAAATTAATAAAATCACATCCTTATTATTATTTTCAAAACTGACCGATTCTTTCTAAGCGAGCGTTATGCATCGCAAAGGACATGCGGAAATATCAGTATCAACTTGGTTACTGATGTTGGTCAAGGGTCGTAGATGACTGCAAAGGCTATAGAGTCTATATATATCAATAGTTTGTGCTCCTACAGAGCTAACGGCAAAATTGTAAAACTCTCTGCCGGGGTATTAAAGGGCATATTTTTTAATTAAAATTTGCTATTTACTTTTAGCTTACCGATTTTGTATAATGTAAAATTTGTGAAAATCTGATTTAATTTTAAGTTTATAAAATAAATTTACAAATAATTAATTAGAAAATGTTCGTTGTTCTGACGTAAAATGCTTTGCATTTTTATATTTATTTTTATATTTAGCTCCAGACTGTAATTGAAGTGCGCATTCGAAATCCTTTTTCGTGTCTATCTGTGTATTATTGATTTTTAAGCAGACCACTTCGGGGGTGTGTTGATGTGTGTTCCAATTGCTAAAATAAACAAACTATGCAAATGCACCAAAATAGATAAGGCAAACCTGAAAAGTTACTTAAACGACAAATATGTATTTACATGCCGAGAATGGGCGTATTCGAAATACGTCCAATCCATTTTGTGGAACGGGTTGGCAAATAATGACAAGTTTTCAAAGCATCATTAATCATAAAAAGGACTCTATCCACTACAGAGACGCAAAACTAAGTAATCCAGGCAACTGGGGCTAAAGGCCGTTGAGCTGTCTATATTTGTTTTTCGGGTTGCTCAAATTAGGAGCAAAACTGATGAAAGTTGCTTCTTATTGAAACTCGCTTTTTGTCAGTCTCTCGAACCCCAGAGAAAAAACTTGCACATTTCCAAGTAGACTTTTGTTTTTACTTTTTTTCGGGCTTGTGTTTGTGTGTGCGAGTGTGTATGTGTGTGTGTGTGTGTGTGTGTGTGTGTGTGTGTGTAGTGGTTGTGTGGAACGAAATTATGTTTCTCATATTTGTTTGGAATGTTTTTTGGTTGTTAGTGCGTCGGTGCCGCTAACCACAACAGTGGGATGGGCACTGTGACACACAAATACACACACACACACACACACACCCACACACACACACACACACGTATACGCACAGGACATTCCCTTTGTATGTTGTTGTCTCCGGCAAATGGAGGTTTTGGCTTTCGGCTTTCAGCTTTTAGCTTTGGCCACGACTTCATCCAAGTCATGCAGATTGCAGAGGCACCAGTAAAAGCAGAAGCAGCAGCAGCAGCAGCAGCAGCAGTAGCGGCTGAAGCTTGTTTGTTTTGCCTGCTGTTCGCTCTCTCGAAATACTGTAAATATTTTTAATTCTTTGCCAGCGCCAAAGGCCAATGGCAATGGCAATGCGTTTGCTACTACAACAACAACAACAACAAGAATTGTTGTTGTTCTTGTTGTTGTTAACAATAACAACAATAATAAGAACAACAATAACATCTAAGGAGGGGCAACTCACACACGCCGTCGCCGGCATTTCAGCTTTTAAGCTAAAGCTATGAAAATAATTTGGTCCTGAAATACTTGCGGCTTTTGCTGGGCAATCGGAATGCTTTTTGTGGTCCAAACAACAGCGGCAGCAACAACAACAGCAACAATAAAAACAACTAAAGCATTATATGTATGATATAAACAAAAGACAGTGACAACGACAACGTTTGACGATGACGATGATAGCAGCGTGTTGATTAAGCCTGCAAAATAAAATAAAAAATACACAGCCACCGGGGCACATTGTTGTAAGTCGCTTTACGTGGCAGTAGCGACCACAAAGTGCCACAGCAAGTGGATAATAACCAGGCGGAACTATGTGCATTTGTTTTATGCAGCAAGTAATGAAACAACAACAAAAAAAGTGCACAACAGCGGCAGCTAACCAAAATGACAACGCACTCAGCCCGCGGGGGCAGCCAGCCAGCGTTGTAAGCCAGCCTTATTTTGCTGCGAACGGGAAATTGTGTGTGCACTGTGCAAAACTTTATCCTCATCCACCTGTCCCTGCCACTGCCACTGCCACCGCTCCTGCCCTGCCAGCAAAGTCGAAAGCGTCAACGGTGCTGGCGACGTCATCAGCTTCTCAGCATTTTCGCAGCTGGGTTCTTTGCATTTTTGAGTGCCCAGCACATACACACACACACACATACACACACACACACAGACACACATATTTGTAGTTTTGTGAAAAGACGGCGCAAAGATGTCTTTGTGCCACAGCGGCTTTGTCATTGGCGCTGATTTAACTTAAGAAATGCATAACTGCATTTTGCATTTTGCATTTTCCACACAGCGCACAATGCACCAGCAGCAACAGCAGCAGCAGCAGCAACAGCAGCAACAGCAACAGCAACAGCAATGCCAAAAAAGCGCTCGTGCGTTCAGCTGTGTGTGCTTGGTGTGTTTGTTTGGTGTGTTGGGTGTTGGTTTGGGTGTGCTCTCAACCCCCTAAGGCCAACACACAAATTAGTTTTAACCAGCCATTGTCACGCTGTGGTGCACCCCATTGTGGCTACCGTGGTTGCCGATTAAGTGCGACTGCGGCTGCGACTACAAGTCTGACTGTGGCTGAAACTGCTCGTGCAAGGTGCCACGCCCCCGCCTGTTGACAATACGGCACCCTGAGAAAAATGCCGCTTATCGCGACGGTTGCAGCAACCAACTGCCTTTTGACTGCGTTTCTAATTAATTTTGGCATGATGCTAACGAAACAGGCCAACCACCGGCGGAGTTGGTCAACACTGGTCAACATTATGCTAGATAATTTTGATTTAAGCAATCTAAGAAAATAACTGCACTAAGTTGCCCTTCAATTTAAAAACGTCTACACAAGAATCATTGCCAAAAGTACATTTATACCTGGTCTGAATTTGATTTTAATTCAATGCCAAACAACCCACCATCAGAAGTCAAAGAAAATCCTGACTTCAGGCACTTTTCATTGGTTTATACTTCGCAAAGCCTGATTATAAAAAAATATCAAAATTGATTAAAATTGTATTTTTGTAATTCGAAATAAAAACGCAATAACAAAATAATAATTCAAAGCTTAAATTGTGTAAGCCATTGAATTATAACTGATGATTGATGCTGGCAACTGACAGCTGTGGTTGGGGAGGGCGCACACGAATCATGGGGGTACAGAGAAGGGAGTTCAATGTCATCATTTCGCACTCTATCGACAACCTTAAATGATGGCAACAATGCAGATTCAAAAGGCAACCAAAATATCGAGCATCACGCAAATCTATGCCAAATGTGCGCGTACACAAATGCAGATGGTAACTGTAGCAGTGTGTGTGTGTGTGTGTGTGGGTGTGTTTGAAATGCAACATGTGATACGATGTCCTAGTTCCGCCGCTATTACTGTGCTGTTATGCAACACAATGGCACACATAAACGCATGTAAACGTAAGCAACGGCCACTGAGTTTGAGTTGCCTTTGAGCCAAAGCTTAAGTTGAGTAAAAGCTCGCTTTAAAGCTCTGCCTTTGCATTCGGAATTCAAGCAGAGGCTAAAGTTTAAACGCAAGCTCAAGGTTGTCATGTAAATTAACATAAAGCTCTTTAAGGTGTACAACACAAACTTAACATTTAACGAAATGCATCAGTTTAACATTGAAAGCTTTCAGATTCATAATATAACAGTTCAACTATTGAAGCTTTTTGCCAAAGCCGTATAATTGGTTGTAGTTTTGGGGTTAAGGATGCTTTCAATCAGAACACACACTATTCCATGGTATAACAACTATTCGCATACACATAAACAATTCAGAACTGTAAGCATAACAAAACTTTTACAGCTGTTTCTATATTTTTGATTTTGATAACCGGCCAGAGCTCTTGTAACAGATAAATTAAGAATTTACGTTTAGACTTAGCTCTGCCAGGGCATCAAAATTTCGTGTCTAATAATTCTTTTGTATTATGCTTGTACTTACATTTCGTTAGGAATTCTAAAATTGAAATATAACGAAACAAAATACAATAGACACGGCATTAGATATGTTAGAGAGAATTAAGTTATAGCCGACATCATTAGAAGTTATGGGTTATTGCACAATTATCATATGTGTATGTGGAGGATTCAAAATAAGCCCCAATTCTTATTTAATGTAAATATAAAATGCTTGGCATGCGAAGCTCAAAAGAAGGATAATGCACACTTATAAATATATCACATATATACATATTAAAAGTATATGTGTATATAAATATATGTATCATTTATATGATATGCCTGAAACTTGTTCCATTAGAGTTGCATTGCTTAGGACTAGTGGACTGCTTAACAGGCAGGGATATCTTTCATGGGGTTAGATACGAACATTGCAAAAAGCAGATGGTGTTCCAACAATATAAATAAATATATAATAACCACTCACCCATATCATCAATAATGGGTGCCATCCGAAGTGTTACGCCAATTAGCATCAGGCACATCAGCAACAGAAGGCAGGCAGTTGCAATAATTGTCCAGCGTGCGCGCTGAGAGAGATCATGTGGATCGATTACCTGTAAGCGAAATATATATATATATATTACTTAGAGCTCTAAATAGGCACGGATATGTGGGTGACATACCTTAACAACTTCTGTATCCAAATCCTGTACAAGTATCTTGGGTTTTTTATGACGATGACGTTTTTTGTGCCGATGCCTGTGAATAGAGAAACTGAATATTACTAAAAGTGCAAGAGAAGAACTTACTCTGTTGAATCAACTATAATAACAAAATATATATAAAAAAAAAATACGCATTTTCCTAAGAACTTTAGGGGTTAAATATCCGTATCCAGTATATTGCTAAAACCGCATTTATATCAATAGAAAGCTTAATCAATTACTCTGAAACTCAACACACCTTAAAAGCATACACACACACACATACTTTTACACACCCGCCCAGCTCGCTGGCATATAATCTGCACAAAAACATCAACAACACCAACAGCTGCTGCAGCAGCGGCAACGACAACAGCAAGAGCAGCTTAAACATATTTACTCTATTTCCGTTTGGGTTTTGCAAAAACTTCCGCATTACAAAGCTGCCACAAATTCCCCGCCCGCTGCATGGCCCCATAAACGAGTTACAATAACAACATGGCGTCTGGCTACCGTTACTCATTTCACAACGGAAGTGCCTGCTGCTAAAAAAAAAAAGAATACCAAAAACAAGAAACAGAGAATGGCAACAGCAGTTTCTGGTTGTCATTTGGTTGGGTAGTGGGTTTCAGGTTCACGGTACGGTTAGGTGGTTAGGTGGTGACAACGAGTGCCGTTATTTCTCCCACTCAACTTACAGCTCAAAGCTGGGACGCACAAAGCTTGTCAATCAATTTTTGTCTGCTTTTCGGCTCGCAGCGGCAGCGGAAGCAGCTGGAGAAGGGAATGCATTAGGCGATGTTCGAATAACGATTTTCAGCTCGACACATTTATTAGTGCAGCCCAAGGCCAGCAAAAGGACGCCATTGTCGTTGCTATCGTACTGCACGACTGACCAACTGGCTAACTGCCCAATGTCCGTGAATGGCCTTAATGCGCATTCATTTATAAGTTTTCTAATCATTTCTTAGCTTGGCCAAATAGCCGGAACATACAGTGGGTGCAAGAAGTAAAGTCTTCGTTAAGAGCATAAATTATAGTAACAGTAGCAGTAACAGTGACATTAACTGTATGAGAGATCTGTAGGCACATTAACAGTCACAGTGACCGTAAACTGAAAAAATATTGGTATAATTAACAGAAGCAATAACAATTACATTTAGTTTGTAACAGAAGAAGAAACACACTTTTACAATTTTACTTAATGTTATTTCTACTGATTCAGTGCAAAATTCCATTGGTCAATTGGAAAATTAAGAAATCATGAATAGCATCAATTGTTTGTTTTTGACCACTGTGCAATGCATGGATTCAGTTTGATTGACGTGAAGCGATAGCGTATGCGACTCACCGATGCTTTCTGCGATGTCGCTGGTGACCAATACCGCCAGGCATCATGTGCTCAAGGTCGTCGATTTTATCGGCGTCAGTGTCCATGTCCAGCTGCAGGTCGCAGGGCGAGTCCTCGGCATAGGGGCATTGTCTGCGGGTAATAAATGACATTAAATGACAGTCGACTTTTGTTTTTCCCTATGTGTGATATTTAATGGGATTTTGGCTACCCTTGAAAATAAATATACAGAATTTTCTACTCATATCAAGTTGAAACTGTTCGAAATTCGGTCAAAGTTGAAGGTTTCAGAACTGATTTAATTCGAGGACATATTTTATTATTAGGCAGTCAAGTATAGTTCGCTTTATTGTCTGGCTTGTAAGAGGTGTTTTTGTTAATCAAACATTGTACAATTTAAAAGGATGTGCATTGATATAGATGAAAAGACTAAAGAACGTTATTTTTATATCAAGTAAAAATTTAAAAAATTAAATGCATCATTTTATATGATAAATCAAATCGGTTTATTCTTGCCAAAGCTATGGGAGCTTAAAGTCCTGAAAGAGTATTTCTAGGAGACTGTCAACTTTATCACAACCATTAAGATGTGGAAGTCTAGACTAGAGATTAAATGGCGTCATTATCTGTTTATATATACGACCACTTACATGGTCTGGATATCGGGAGCCAGCCCGAGCACATGCACGCAGTGCTGGAGGCCATTGGGTGTGGGATAGACCAGCGCGGGATCCGAGCAGCGATGATGGCGTTCTGCAACAAAACAAAAAATGGGTTATAGAATGAAAGTGGGAACAGAAGCTGCAGGAACTTACTATACTTCCGCTTACGGCGTCGATACTCATCGTCACTGCCCGTGCTTTGCGCTGCCGTCGCAACTGACATGGTCAGCGTGGGCTTAAAGCTCTGAAAGTGTTTCTCCTTGGCGCGAGATGCCGCCGATTTGGCTGTGGTGCAGCAGCCAGTGGGCGCCACACTAGAACCCGTCGAGGTGGAGGTCATGCGATGCAGTTTCTCAGCGAGCTGGGACGGCAACGGCCGCTCATCCTCATCCGCATCGGCATCCTCCATAGGAATAATAATCGCCTCTGGCGTCGCCGGACGTCGTACTGCCAGCAGTCCGGTGCTCCGCGATTTGAGACGTCTCGGCTCTCGTCCGGCAGAGGCTGTCGGCGTATTCGCATAGCTGGGCAGGGCGTGCAATGATTGGGAGTCACTCTGGGCCAGCACAGTGCTAACAGTCACATTGGCGCTATCCTCGGACGTGTTCTGCCGCGAGAAGTATCGCGCATAGGCAGCCGCACCATCGAAATCACTGCCACCCGAGTAGCCGCCGGAGTAGCTCTCCGTGCAGGATAATTGCTTGGGAAGGAGTCGCCTGCGCTGCGGCAAGAGCATTGCCTCCGGCAGAGCATGTTGCTGCTGCTGTGACGGCAACTGTGGCAAGGGCAGCGATTCAATTTCCAGAGCCACATGTGGCGGCTGAGCTGACGGATGCGGCCTGGCCAGGCTGGAGGGAACATTCACATGTATCCGCTGGGTGAATAAAGGGGGTGCAGAGTATTAGAAACGAATGGTCAATAAGAAAAAAGAGCGGACAATTGAATACGCTTGAGATGATACCTTATACACCTGAGCCAAAGGAAAGCTTGCAAAATTTGCATAAGCCTTGGGCAGGAATGATTTAAATACAGAATTGGATTAACTCACCGCCTGCTGCGGCTGTGGCAACAGCATCGAACGCACCACGCTGCGCGGAAAAATAGGGCTGCACTGGGCACTGATGGACTTGGCCTCTAGGATGCGCAGTCGCTTGGCCAGACGCACTCGTTCGCGTGTGTCCGCATCGCCGTGGGCCATCGCAATGATTTCGGCGCCGCCAAAGCTGACCGTGCAGCGGGAACTGGAGTAGGACAGGCTCTCGAGACTGCCGTGCAATGAGGTCGTCAAACTATCATCTGCCATGGTGGAGCTGTGCAGATTGCCGCCACGGGCGCTGCCACCAACCACAGTTGCAGTTGCTGTTTGGGTCGCCGTGGCCAGCGAGGTATTGTCGTAGCAGGAGGCGACCGGTGTGAGGTAATCCGGTTGATCGCCGTTGGTCGTTGTGCTCATGGAATGTCGCGTCTCGGGTGGTCGGCCACCACCGCCACCACCACCATCTCCATCCTGCTCCTCTTCGGAGCTGCTATCCCGCTTTCCCGCTGGCAGCGGTGCGTGCGTATGCGTCTGCGCCTGCACTAGGAGACTGTGACTTTGCCGGGGCAGCGTTGTCTGGCGACCCGACGAGTTGCTCAGCGTGCTGGCCACGCTATCCTCCGTGCTCTGCACCACCTGTCGCGAGCTGGAGGCCACCTCGATATCGGGGGCAGTGTTCGCTTGACCCAGACTTCTTCTCGGCAGCTCCTCGTCCTCCGGCTCGGATTCATCCTTGCTGGACCGACGACCACCAAAAAGCTTGCGCGGCAGTAGAATGCGTCCAATGGATTTACGCTTCTTGCGCTTGGCCCGCTTGTGCTCCTCGTAGTCGCGTTTGAGGGCCTGCATCTTGTGCTCGACGAGCGTGGTGAAGACCGCCTCGTAGGTGAGCGCACGCTGCAGATCCAGCAGTATATCGTTGGTGGAAACCGCCTTGTCCAACTTCGTGAGCAACTGCAGCGAATCACGACGTGAGTGCAACTCATCTCCATGGCCGCCACTGTCGCCACTACTGTTGCTATCGTCCGCATTGGCCATAATGTTTTGGTTTTATCTTCTCGGAGTGTTGCTTATTTTTTTGGCAGTTGCTGCTGCTGATGCTGTTGTTGTTGCCAATGACTACTGCAGTATCTCCCCGTTGGCGCATTGATCGATTAGCTTGCCACGTCCTGGCGCTTGTCATGTGCATGCCACGAATCGCACTGGCGGCCACATCGATTTGTGGCTCGTGCACTGCATATTTGCGCAGTTTTTGTCGCTCGTTTCAGCTGCCCGTTTCTCCTTCTCCTTCTGTCTCTCACCCTCTCCTTCTTTCTCTATTTCGCACACTTTCAATTGCCAGTCAATGAATTTCTATTGTGAGCTCAACAATTCCAAGTAGCTTTAAGTGGCGCTTACTGCCAAACGGCGCACACCTGCAACGCAACGAAGACAAGGAAACATTAGACTACCAAAATGGTTCAATAGCCCGTCAAATCGACAAGGACGCAACCCACTCCAGCAACGGGATGCCATTTAGCACGCTGTCTGTATTACACTCTCCATGGTTTTGCATATAATTTTCTGATTCAAATTCAGATTCACCCATTCCCTCAAGCCACCCTGTTATTCATGAGTGGTGCTGAATCCTACTTGTTGCACCCACACACACACTGGTGTTCCTTACTCACATTGACTTTAAATACAATTTTCTTGGCAAAATTTTATAGAATAAATTTTTCTACATTTTGTAGAACATTTTTGCACAATTTGTATGTAAAATGTAAAAAAAAAGAGTATATTTCTAATATTATGAAACATTTCTCTGATCAATTTATCCTTATAATGCATAAAGTAAGATTGTTTTCAGCCATAACTGAATTCATTAGGCATTGAGAAACCTTGTACGTATAATTATAATGAACGAATTTGAATTGATTGCAATTGGCATTGGCCTGGTTTATACATAGCACAAATTATTCGTTTGTTGTTTGTAATAAAACAGAGGTGCGCCTAAAGCAGACAGCACGATTAACACAAAATGAAAGCTGAAGGATTAAACACATTTTAGATTTTACTGAGATACGAATATATTTTAACACATAACATTGTATTTAAAATCTATAAATTTTTGATTGCTGACAACATTTATCTGAGAGTTGAAGTGAACCAAAAACGTCTCTTGCAAAAAACATATATATGCATAAGTCCACATGTATGTAGAATTACTTGGACAATCCCCAGTGATGAAAAGTTACATTTGATGCTGGCAACTCTTTGCCACAGGGGATTGGAGAAGCCGTTGATTCTGCTGACTGCTCGATATGACGGCACTCTTTTGCTTTTTGCTGTGGCACTGGGACACTGTGCTCTGGGCCGTGGGGCGTGTGCCAGTGACTTCGATAGCGACATCGTCGGCGACAGGTTGTCCCCATGGCCGTTGCGCTTTCTCTCACTGCTGCTGCTGTTGCTGCTGTTGCTGCTTTCGTTTCCAGCAAATAAAAATATACAATGGAAATGGATATTGTTTTCATTTCCGCAGCCACAGTCATAGTTGCCATTCAGTTATGTTCATGTTGATGGCGACACATTTGAAATATGCACAAATAAACTCACACACACACACACACACACAGACACACTTAAACATATGTATTCGTGTATGTGTGTGTGTGTATGTCTGCGTTTGTAGGCTTGCTACTGGCAAGGATGCAAATGGTGCACAAAAAAAAAATAAGGGGTCGTAACAATGGCGCCATCAACCGAAAACGAACAACCACAACAACAACAACAGCTACAACAGCGAAAATGATTAAATGCAAAACATGGCAAAGGCGGCAACCGCCAACAGCCCTGAGAAAGTTGCACATTTGGACGCAGCAAACTTTTGCGTGCACTTAAATGCCAGATGGCTTGGAGGTAATTAAACGATACGGCCCTGTAATAGAAAAAGTTGAAGTCAGCCGCTGAAAGCGTAAATTTCCACTCCAATATAAGCAAAGTTAACCGCATCTCCATTACCATAGCCGAGTACTTAGTAATCGTATTCCCAACCACCTGCCAACGGCCATGCTGCCAGCCTACCTTTCTGCTGCTGCTGCTGCTGCTGCCTGCTGCCTGCCTGACTGCCTGACTGCCTAAGCATCTTATCTGCCTGCCTCTCGGCTGCAGAATACAATATCAAACAAGCCAAGCGTGCAAACACAAGCTGGCCATATCGCAGAGACTGCAAAGTACTAGGTGAGGAGAAGGTGGGTGGCACGGCTATGGCGAGAGCGAGAGCACGCATAAACTAAACAAAACCACATGCCTTAACTCGGCTGGGCCGCTGCTGGCGGCGCAGGCATTCTAAAAATAAATCATTCGAGGACATAAAGAGAAGGCAAGCAAAAATTATAACTGTTGCTGCCGCATCTGTAAATAACAGCTGCAACTGTAGCAGTAGCAGAACTCGCTCAACAGTTGAGCATTATTAAGCGAACAAGAGCACAGCTCCTGTTGCTGAGCTCTCTCCCTCTCTCTCTCTCGCGGGCCGCCGCTCAGCTGCTGTTAAAGCGCTGTTAACTGCTGCTTGTTGCTGCACATGAGAGAGTGTGAGTGGGCGGGTGTGCAGTTGTGTGTGTGTGTGTCTGTGTGCAGATGTATGTTTTTGTCAACAGAACTTTGTTGGAACCCAAGCAATTGGCACTTTTTATCCATTTATTTTTATTTGGCTGTATTTCGAGCTGGTTATTTTCAGTTTCAGGTGACAATGACAAGCATTAATAGGCCTAATTAGTTAATAGCAGGGGGACATACATGTCGTATGCGCAATGAGTGGATTCAAAACCATAGACTAATTCACTTGGCTATGCCTTACTCTGAGATAAATATTAATATTAATGAGAAGCATTTAACCGTTTAAATCTGGCATAGAATTCGTAATGCCATCGGCAGCGCTCACCGTCGCTACTTAAATTTAATCAACATTGCACTTGCCGATACTTTGCGCTGGCTATTCAATTATGCACGCCACTTGTCGGCGCAACGGCCTTCACACAATTTGGAGGTGGGCATGGATTCAAATGCAGCGTACATACACAAAAGGCGAATGCCAAATACAACATGCACATGGCTTAAAAGACATGACACCGAAACGAGAGATGCTCAACGTCAACAAAAAAAAAAAAACAAGTATTTCTGTTGCTATGCTGCTGCACTGAGAGATACTTTATAAATAATTAAGAGCATATGCTATTAAGCATTAAATAATTTAAGAAGTTCATAAAAGAGCACTTACTCATTTCAGTAAAAGTTATAAGTAACAGTTACATGATTTGAATATTAATTAATATTGACAGAGAATACAGCCTTATTCAAATGTTAACGGAAACATACCTTATACATTTCAATATATGACTTTAGATATTCAGGATTTCTTAGGGGTATACTTGAAATTTAAGCGCAAATTTGTTTTCTTGTTTTTCAAATACCTTCTTTAGGGTTGGCTCCCAATGCAGGGTATGAAAATGAAAACGAAAAATAGAAAACGCTCTTTGCACTGGCACGACCTTTGAAATTAGAGTTCTGAGACGCACACGTAAAGTTTGTGTGTGCTTTAGTGTGTGTGTGTCTGTGTGTGTGTCTGAGTCCGTGTGAGTGTGTGTGTGAGTGTGTGTGTATTTGTGCTGTGCTGTGCTATGTAACCGTATACAACAGCACATTCAAAATGAGTCCTTGGCCGCAACGAGCAGAAGCAGCAGCAGCAGCAGCAGCAGTCCCTGCACCAGCCACCGGTCCCCACAGTCCGCTGTTTCAGTTTGGGTCTCAGCCCCCAGCATCGTGTCAGATAATTAGTGAAAACTGTCTGTGAAGAAGAGTATGTCGCCGGGGTCCGAGACCGAGTCTCCACGTTCACGTCCACGGCAATGTCAGGCCGTACCAATTTACCCCCCATCCTTTCTTCCATCACCCATCATCCTCCGATAGCTGCCCTCCCGTGTGACAGCCTTCGTCCGAATGAGCCATATGAAATGCAGCATGACAGTTTTCTGACACACAAACATGAATATGAGTGTATATGAAAGCGTGTGTGTTGCTGTGTGCTGTTGTGGCATTTAGCTCAGCTGACAGCCGTAGACACCATTTGGTATCTTTGCTGCTGTTGCTGCACAAGTTCAAATGTTTGTCCACATTCTTACGACCTATTTGCAGGCATCTTTTCACTGTGAGCTGAGAGATGCTTTGAACTGCCCGCTAGTTAAGAACAGATCAATTTTATTTTCAATAATTTATCGTAATGTTTAAGTATGTATAAATTTCATCACACTCCTCACATAAATCCATTAGCAACGAATTGAAATCATTGCAGTAGTCCTAAAATTCTGCGAAACAAATAAGCTTTATGGATTTGAGCAGTAAGGAACGTAAATCGAGGTTTTATTGATTTCCCAGCACTCGCATCAGATAATAAATAGAAAGACTGACCGCTAGATATAAATTGAACAGAACAAATAACGAACACAATAAATAAACGGGATTTTTATTTTTTTTAGAAATGCTCGCCATTTAGTTATAAAATTCTATTGAAAGCGAATAAGAATTATCTGACTTTTACTTGCATAAAGTTTATTTAATTTTATTTTGCATCTGTGGCTCGCTTTGGGGTATTTCGAGCGGAAAATTCAAATCTACACAAAACGAGTATGTCTCTGAGCAAACAAAATAAAGGTTTTACAAATGAATTTGCTTAACAATGGAAACGGAAGAAATAAAAAAATGTTATTAGTGACTATTAATCTAGATTAGGTTAACCTATGATCGATACAGTGATACATACATATATAACAGTATATTGACCCATTTAAAGCTACTTCTGTTAATTGAATACGTTTCCACAATTGTAGTATGCAATATATCACCATTTGGTTATTAAATTGCAGATTGTGGCAAGTATATATATGCCTCAAGAACATGTAATTTCAATTGAAAACCAACGGATTATATTCAAATGAAAACTGATGTGATCTGTTTATTTGGTTAGCGTCGTCTATTTTTAGACCTTTGACATCAGCCAATCAAACAGTAAGGCAATCATCTGCAGCTGGCTTGCACCATCTATCGGTGCTCCGATATAAACATGCGATGTTCGATGTTTACAGGAGGAAAAAATGTTGTTTTGGTTTGGATTTGTGTGGTATTTTTGTATTTTGTTGTTTTTCATGTCGCTTGTTATTATTGTTATTGTTATTGTGTCTTGGCATTTTTATGAATGGACAGCGCTTATTGCCATTGTCGGCAACAGCAATAAAAATCATTTAATTTTTTCCGGTTAATATACCAACTCAATTGACTGACAGCCCGGTTGGCTGTCCGCTGTTTTCATATACAATTATTGCATATACGCAGCGTCGTCCTTGCGGTCCATTGCCTGCTGCGTGCCTCGATGTCCATTAGTTTCATGAACTCGCCATTGAAAATCACGAAAGCACTGCTTATTTATTTGGTTGTTTCAACTTTCTTTTAACTGGGGTGTTGCACTTATTGTTGCTGTAATATCAATTGTGTTGTTGTTATTGCTGTTGGTAATGGCAAAACATTTGTTACCGGTACCAACAAGCTGCCCCCCGCATGGCAATCGATTTGTGCTGGTGCCATAACGTATATACAAATTAAATATGCATTACAATTGGCCTGATGGCCAGTACTGCAGACCTTGACCGCCCACTTCTCACCCCGTACCAGTGCCAGTGCCCGTGCCCGTGCCCGTGCCCCACTTACCAAATACCCCACACATTGGCCCAAAAACTTCCTTTGCTGTTTTTCTGTGCATTTGCAGGCAACACTTTAATTTAATGACGCGTTCGCTTCCAGATCACTTGCAGGACCCTAGTACAGCTGCTGCTTTGTTCAAGTTTGCCAACTTAAGCAACCACACACACACACACACATATATATATATATATATATTTATATATATATATACCAAGCCACTCCTCATCCACTTATTACACAACTGAATCTGGAAACTTCGACCCATTTGCCGACTCGAAGGGAGTCGCTAGCTGGCAAAGTGTGTAATTTAAAAAGCCTACACAGTCTGTGGGCTCTGCATGTAAGTGGGGAAAAAACAGAAGGTTTGCATACTTCGACAATAACTGCCATAACTTTAATACTCTGTAACCGTAATTAATAGGGGTATATCAAATTCGGAATTCCCAAAAATGAACCAGGCTTTTATTATTACGAATGGATTTACGAACAAAGTTCTTTGGATTTTATTTGGATCATTTTTCTCTTTATAATGCATTTTAATACAGTACATTTTTCTCCGGCTTAATTTGCTCTACTTGTACTTAATATTACTTAATCATACTATATAAATAAGTCATTATCCATGTATACTGAATGAATGAATGAATGAAGTATCCTTGCCACAAACGATTGTTTATAATACATTTGAAATGAGCTTATTATGGCTGACCAATCAAAATAATTCATATGAATTTAACGAAAATTAAAAATAAATTTAATTGAAATTCAGTTGACATTAATAAAGAAAAATTGATGGCTTCCTTACCAATGTTAATATACAAAATATACAAACAAAAACTGTATAGGAAGAGTGGTCCAAAATGTAAAAATGACTTTTTCATACAATCATCGTTCAAGTCACAATAAGCAAATATCAAACAACCAATTAAGTCTTTAAAGTTGATGGTGGATTCGGAAAAAAAGTCATTGATTCTATACCAACTTGAATAGCCGTTTTAAATGTCTTACTTTAAGATGATATTTAACAGAAAGGAATACTAAATCTTGTTTTCGTTATAATATTTGTACTTTAACTGTATTTATTGCTGAAATTATAAAAGAGAATACTTATATCTGTCTATCCAAAGAGTAATTAGAAAAGCATAAAATAAATATCATTCCACAAATGGAATGTTTAAGCTGATTTTTATGTCGAAAATATTAAAGCATGTGAAAAACCAAAAAGCTGCAAATCTTTTAAATGCATCGCAAATGCCACACTTAACGTTTATAGCTGCTTCCTTTTCCTCAGGCAGCCTTTCAAAAAATACTTAATTTCAGTGCGAATCAATTGCAACCGAACGCTTAGCAGCACTAATGAGAATGGGGCGAGGAGAGAGGGGGAAACGACACGTATGTTAAGCTATTAATTAGAGGAACTCGGATTACACACACGCACACACACACACAAACACACACATGAACTCTCGCTGACACAAAGTGAATTGCAAATTTATGGCTCTTTATCGTTGCAACAAGTTTATCTCGTGTTGCTGCTAACCGGCACTCATTACGACCCTGTCTGTGCTTGGCTGCTGACTGTGCGATTTCTGTTGACGTGTGTTTCAGTGTGTGTGTGTGTGTGTGTAAGCAACTATGAGTATGAGTATGAGTAATCCAAATAGCTAGCTACAACATTAAAAGTTAATGCGCTCATAAAAACACACACAAACAACACACACACACAGACCACCTCACCTACAAAACATAGATTTCAACGCTAATTGCGCGTTTTGTGGGCGTGGTCGATCGATGGCAATAAGAGTGGCTGAAAATGTTGAGCGAAATCTAGTCACATAATTCTTCTTAACAAAGTGGAAAAAAATGCAATTTCTGCACTTTAGTTGGTGAGAAAAGTGACAATTTAAGCAGCGTGCTGCTGACACCGGCAACAACAACAGCTCATTGTTGATTGCACATGTCTGGTTTATGTGGCTCATGCATTTATCATGATGTGTGAAGCCGACAAAAATAATGTGGATATAGCATAGAGCAGCTGAGGGAGCAGCTGTGTGTGTATGTGGTTGCGTGTGGTTGACTTTGGGTGCCTGGTCCATAGCAAAAGCCAAAGACGCCGCAGCAATGGGAAAACGGCTTATCCTTGAGATATAAACTGACATTTAAGCAACTCAGGCAGGCGTATGCAATGTATTTCATAGCACACTCACACACACACACACACACACACACACACACACTTGCAGACAAAAGTAAACACAGCTGCCAGGCTTGCCCTTGTGCCTCAGCTGCACCTCCAAGCATCCCTTCAATCCCACCATTCTCGCATTCAATGCAATTGACTTGCAACAGAAAAAATAGAAGCAAAAAGTGTTGCATAGAGCTCGACGCTGCTTCCTTTTCAACGAGCATCAGGCCCCTATGCAAGACATCCCCCAACCACCTCCTCCCCCCTGCTTCCCTATCACAATCACAACCATCGCGTAAAACTGCTTAGATTGCCATGCCACCTATTTGCATTTAATTTCGTGAATAACGTGCCAGAGATTAGCAGAAAACAGCATACAGCATGCGGCAAACGGTTGCAACACAAGTTCAGCAATTACATTAAATTGCATTTTGTGTAAACACAAATTTTATGAGCACTTTTCGTGGCTGGCGTGCGCGTTTTTATTGAAATTAAATTGTTCGTGTTAAATTTCACTGCAACAAATTGCTGACTGTTTCTGTCTCTTTGTCTGTACACCTGTGTGTGTGCGTGTTTTTTTTTTTTGTAGTATGCTCTGGCACGTCCACGTTGCACGTTAGTCAATGTCATGCTACCTGCGAACATCAACACCAGCACACCCGCGCACCCTCGCACACTCACACATTCCATAAGAAATGCAAACATTTTGTGGCTTTTTGTTTCCATATGCAAGCGTTTCTTTTGGTACGTGTTCCCAAGTGTGTGTGTATGTGTTTGTGTGTGTACTCGTGCGTGTGTGTTTGTCCAGATATGAAGTATTTGTTGGCTGCGCTGCTGTCATTTGCTTTTTGCACTCATTTTTTAAAACACCCTCTACACATAAATTGGTCCCAAAATGTATGTGATAAAATTGTGCAATTTTTACGCACACAGATATTCTATGCGCAAAAGCAACGCAAGGAGCTAGAAACAGTAAATTTAGTGGGGTTGTAGAACACACATACTCCTCTAATTACTCCATAATCGAAATGAATAAATGTCAGCCTCCTTAAATTTCACGAGTTGTCAGCTAGAACAGACTAAAAAAAATCAAAGGCAACAAATTGTTTGTTGTTGGTTGACCGCTTTTTATAACTTTAATAGATTGTTAGGTTCTCTAAGACCAAGTCTTTTATATTTACAAATAAATATTAATTGTTGTGTGAAAATTAGAGCCCTCAAATTTATCAGAGTATACGAGGAATAATTATTATAATTCATGTGAACATTATTAAAATTACTTGAACACCTGTTCATCAACACGACATCAGATAATCAAGATCAACTTTCGATAAAAGACACATATTCCTTCCTACATATTATAATCCTATCCATATAATAAATATGAACTTTATCTTGAGTAGAGAGTGTCTTCTAGTCGTGCCATTGAGAGCACTCCTTTTCATATTTTCTTCACACAAACAGGACTCTTAAACTTTGTCTCTAAGTTTGCGGCTCACGAACAGAAGCAATTTATGCGATTTTTAAATAACTCTCTTTGGGCTTAAAAGTATAAAACAAAAAATGACTGCAAAACGAGAACGCAAAGGTCATCCAAATATGACTTAACGAACAAAAGCTATATTATTATGCAATGAAAACCAAAAAATATTTTATGTTCGGATATGTTTTAAGTCTTATAAAATTCAATTAATTCTTTGACACACCTTCTTAATTTGGTGTAAGCCTTTATCTACTAGACAGGTATTAAATGTTTTTTTTTCGGGTTGACTTTTGCGCTTAACTCATTGTGTCATTTTATCACTTAATTAGCTTATCCAATATTGTCGCCAGTGATTAATTGTAATTTGCATGGCCATATATCATATCGGTTCTGCAAATGCTAAGCGTCTGTTTTGGTGGCCAACCGCAAGCTGCAAATGGCTTTAAGCTTATGCAAATATTATTTTAAATTGTGGTCGCATTTTTAATTTTGTAGATTTATATAGTTAGTTAAAACTTGGTAGAAGGGAAATTAGATTCTGCTATTTGTTCAAGAAATACAACGAGATACTAAAGTGCTTTCATCTCTATCCTTTCTGTCAAAAATGTTGTCATGCTAATTACATTTTGTCGGACTCCACCCCAAAGGCACAAAATAATAAGAAAAAAACTTTCAAGTGTTGCTATCGACTGAAGGACGCACAATTGAGGATGCGGATGTCCTGGCATCCTGCTGGCATTTGCTTGTGTACTGATTACCAACAGATCTGCTCAGTCTTTCATCTTGTTTAATTACAACCAATTAACGACTTTATATTTAAAAAAAAAAATATATGGCTTAAAGGGGTTGCAAGAATACGTAAAAAGTGCAGAAAATCATCAACATACATATTGTTGATCTCTTAAAATGTAAGGACTAAAGGCACTATGAACTTAAAATAATATTTTTGGTCTACTGAAAGCAGATAAAGTTTGTTTTAGACTCATAAACACATTTTCAGCTTTCCACAAAATACATAAGCAAAAAAATAATGGAAGACAAACAAATAAATATGTATATATATATATATATATATATGAGGAAAGGTGCAATCTCATTTGTGTGCAGATCCAAGAATAGGATATGTTTCTAGTCGAGCAACTCTTTCTTAATTATTGTAATTGATGTTGTATATCGGCTTACGCAATTAAACTCGGCAAGCAATGAAGCGAAATTGACGATTTATGATTGCGGCTGTGACTTGCATTTGCAAATGCAATAATTTATTAAAAAGCCCATCAATTAAGCACAATAAATGTGCACAACAAATAAATTCAATGCCAAATAAAATTTGTTGCTGCTGCTGTAAAAAAGGCAAGTCAGACACAGGCAGGAGGAGGAGCTAAAAAGTGGGGTTCACGTGTTAAACTGTGCTGGCTGTGGAGCATCCGCAACATGACCGTAAAACGGGAAATTGCTCTTTAATGCTGGCCCCCCAGGCAAGTAAGACGATGTGTGTGTGGATGTGTGTGTGTGTGTGTGTGTGTGTGTGTGAGTGTGAGAGAGATGGCTTGTATGTGTTTGCTTGATAATTTGAAAATCCAAGTCAATGTCACAACAGTAAACAATTCTTGCTGATGATGCCCATATATTGCAGCTTGGAAGCTGTTCTATGCCATAAATATGCCGCGGCGTATATCGATGATTAAGAAGTTGTCATATGGTAACGATAACAATGGCAACAGAACAACAATAGAAGCCTTTTGTATTTGCATCTGTATTTATGTCCATGTCGCTGTCCTTGTGCGTATTGTTGTGAAACTGAAGCTAAATCTTAGTCATAGTCGCAATCCGTGCACTGAGAGAAGAATTCGTAAACTTACTAAAATCAGGAATATATAAAATCGAATCAATCAAATCATAATTACAATGATAATCCTTTTGATTTCATATCCATTTGTTGATTACATTATATTTTCTAAAATACTTTTAAATAAAATTTTATTAAAAAAGAAAGTTTATCGTAAATACAAATTGAAAATGGAGTATAAATCGAGGATAAGAAAAAAAAACTTCCATTGGAAAGTTTGCTTGCGTTCTCTTTGAATTTTCTGCTTGACTTACAATTTGCTCAGTTGAGTTAACTTGAATTCTTGGGAGCTCATGTCTGATTTTGCCAGACTTTTTCTCAGTCACCAAATTCACATGCCAATGGCAAGCAGATTTGTATTATTTATGCTACGAACACAATATGCTGCCATATGCTATGTACATTATGTACAATGTACATACATGCATATAATATATGTATATGTATGCGCCCGCACCTAAATATACGGCATATATGGCAAATGTGGCAGACCTGCACATGCCGCGTTCCCACAAATTCGCTGGTCGGCAAAATACAAAACACACTTTGGACATGCGTTCACACAGTAAACATTTCGCCTGATTCGGCTTTGGTTTCGGTTACGGTATTGGTAACGGTAACTGTAACGGTAAGGATAACTTTATAGCCGTCAATATCGAGATTTATACGAAACTTTAAAATACATTTCCATTGGCAGAAGGGCGAAAAAAAAGGATTGCCGAAATTCATTCGGGTTTTTATAAGACCAAAATGAGACCTCTGAAGTGTCAAATATATATATGTATATATATATATATATATATATATATATATATGAATATATATAGAATGTGTATATACACATACTTCTACCAAAACATTTCAATGTCTCATAAGAAGTGAGCCGAGTGCCGTTTTTCGTTACTCATACGCCACGTGGCCATAATAGCGAGACGTCATTCAAATGTGGTATAATGGCCTAAGCTGTGGCTAATATATCAGCAACCCCTGGCAATGACTTCGGAACGCAAACAAATACACACATATACACACACACACACACAGAAGTATACTTATTCAGATATTCACATTTTAGCATCAGTGCCGAAAAATTAAAAAATCAAGGATTTCAATAAGAGAGAATTGTGATAGCTGAGTTGCGTTTAAAGCAACTTTACTTTGCATGTTATTGAAATAATCTATAGTTTGTAGATAATTAAAATTCAGCGTGGATTTCGTGAATTTCTTAAATGCATAAAGACGAAATACAGAATACTCACATTTGGTTGGTAGAAGTGTTTATGGCGTTTCGGGGAATCCTATCAGATGGAACGGCTACTTGGTTATTTCCGAATAATGCAATATTTTGAATAACACTCGCACCTGCACTGTAAACTTTATATATTATATATAATATTCTTTATCATTATTATTCATTTTTCATGTAGCATAATTAGAAACACATAGCCTAATTTTAAAGATGAACTACACAGGGAGTTAATTTAATATTTATTTGATCTTCAGCAGTAGATGCATTCAGTTTTATTTGTAATACATAGTTTGGCTTTCAGCAACGTTATAAAACCACCGAACTCACATAAACAAATAAAGAAAGAGTGTGGTTCTTTGTAGTGAGCAGTCCCTTGGGAATTGTTAATGTTGGGGAAGTTCGCTAGTAGCTTGTAAATAGACCTATTTATTATAACGTAGCGATAAACACCTTGATACGCATTCACTTCAAAGCCCAACAAATTGTTGTTATTTCTGATGGTTCGATCTCGCTCTCGCTCATGTGTGTGCACAATACACAATACACATTTGTATATAAATACAGGCACATACACAGAATAACATTCGAGTCGTTTGTTTATTTGCACGGGAATGTTTATTGTTGTATTCTTGGTTCCGGGCAACGAAATTTCGCCGCTGTGCCGAGCATTTTGCTGACAATTAATTGTGCATTAATTTTAATTAGGTCAATATATTTTCTTCGTTTTTTTTTTTAGCCCGGAGGCAGATGCAGACGGAAGCGAACAATGTGGCCAGATAATTAGAAAAGGGTCCTAACCGAGTTTTGTGCTTAGCACAGCACAAATTCTAACTAGCTTCACGTGGCGCACACATTTCAATTAGGGGTCGAAGAGGCATCAGGCTTTCACTTATACTCTGCCACATTTATAGTATATATATAAATACATATATACATATATCATAGGCCAACTGCTAGACACTGCTGCACAGGGTGGAAGAGATGACAATTGGCCAAATTGTGGTTGCCAACAACGCAAAAAATGTCACACAATCGTGTTACTAGCAGAAGCTAATGCGATTGCCAGTTCTCCCAACCAATACATATACATTCGGAAATATATATAGTACAGTGGTCTCTCGCAAATTAACACACTGCGGCTATAGACCCAACTCTCTACTATATAAAGGAAACAGTTAACGCTTAATGCACTATCATTAATATATCATTTTGTGTTAAAAAGAGAAAATTGCGATTCTAATTTGGGGCAGCTGTAATTTTTTTTAAGTGACAACTGTATTATAATGTTTTGTGTGCATGTATGTGTGTATGTAGAGTCAGTTTGCAGCATGCTGCCAATACTCAGACACTGAGCAACAACGGCAATTTACACTCATAATTTATCTGTGCAGAGTGTGGAACCTACACAAGTTTTGACATACTTCAAGGCGCTACTCGCACATACACCCAGAGAGAGGCAGAGACAGGAGCAGGGTGAGAGAGAGAGGGAGAGAGATTGCGTTGCCACAAAAATTGAAATTCTGGCAGCGGCAACAGCTTCAACTTGTTGACGTCGTCGGAAGCAGCCGCAAGTAGTGGGCGTCCAATGTTGGAAGGACGCGCGAGTCAGGAGCAACAGAGCAAAAAAAATAAAATAAAATCACAAGGCGCTGCAGGATTCAACAATTTGTTGAATGTACATACACACACACACACACACAAGCACGCGTATTTGTTTTGTGTATGTGTGTGTCTGTGTATATGTATTACATGAAACGAATAAAAGTATGTGTTGGACTTTTTTCGCTTTATGTAAAAACGAAAGACATACACACACACACACACACACACACACACAGATGCGTCGAGTGCTGGGCAAACGGTTTGCGGCAAGTCCGTTGTGTGTGTGTGTATGTGTGCTCAATACAAGAATATAGAGAGAATGTAAAGGCAGGCGGAACGGCAGGTTCCAAAATGGAGCCCCGAATCCAGCGTTGAAACGTTAAAGAGCAAATAAATGGCTCGAAACAAACAAAAACGATGAAAAGATGAAGCAAAGCAAAGCACACAGACAACAAAGTTAACCGTTAGCCAACAGCCAACAGCACCAAAATGTGCGTAAAAGCACACTAAAGTCGAAGTTTAGTTGTGGTTGTGTGCGACTGTGTGGGTGTGTGTGTGTCCGTGTGTGTATTTCCGTTAGATTCGCTGTGTGGGCTTGTTTTATTATTATTTTAAATTTAATTTAAGCAATTTGTTTATGGTGTGTTTTCGTATTTTATATACGCACTGTTAAATGTTACATTATTGGGTTTGTTGTTTATAAACATTTATTTATACGCTTTTTTTAAGTTTTTTTTTTATGTTGTATATTGAGTTTGCCCTAGGAATTTTTGCTTGTTTTTATTTTGTATGCCGTTTGAATTTTTTATGAAGTCGCAGCGCACACACTCACTAGATAGGGTGGAGGGGGGTTTGACGGTGGAGATGGGCGGAAGGTGCCCGAGGGGACGACTACGCGCAGTTTTCGACTGTCCCCTGCCAGTATGGGTGGCGAGTATGTGCGTATTCGCTTGTACGCGCGTATGAATGTGTGTGTGTGTGTGTGTGTGTGTGTGTGTGGCGGAGTATCAGCGTGTGTGAGGGAACGCGTTGCCGACGATGCAAACAGATCAAAATCTCGCCCAACACTGCTGGGGATGGCGCCTGGGCGCTGAAGCTGGCTACAGAGCAGCTTCCCGTTGACTGCTAACAGCACACTGTTATGCTAACATTATTGGGCCACTCACAGCAGCGAATGCGGGCAATAGGTCAGTGTTAACAGTGAGTGAAGATGCTGCCGCAGTTACTGTTTCTGCTACTGTTACTGTTACAGCTGATGGGGAGAGCGGGCTGTCTTTGTTAACACAACTGCTGTCGGCATCGGCAGCAGGCACAAATTTTTTTATTCTGTTACCTTTTTTACAATCTGGCTAGCCTTAGTCTCTTATTTATACGATGCTGTTGCATGTTTTATCCCAAGCATCTGTTTTCTATCAAAAACTTTGTTGTGAACATTTACAACGACCTAGCCTGTGTGTGTGTATGTGTGTGTGTGTAGATGTAGGAATATACACGTATGAGCACGTTAGATGGGAAACGTTTTATGGCGGTGCTTCCGTTAGCCAAGCGGAAAAATGTTTACTACAAAGAAACACAACCAGAGCAATATGCAAAATGGCTTTGTCTCTGTGTGTGTGTGTGTTTGTGTGTGTGTGCGTGTTCTTATTCTACATGTTCTGGTTGCTGTTGCTGCTGTTGTTGCTGTTATTGTTATTGTAATGTATGGCGGATAGTCGGCAGTTGTGCATGGTCCAACGGTAATGTGGCCATTTTTTATGCGTTTATTTAAAGCAAGCATAAAAACTATATGGAAATTGTCAACGCAAGACTTAGCTCTAATATATATATTCACAGAGCAGAAGCAGGTGATGTGGATGTATTTATATATGTGTGTGCGTGTGTGTGTGTGTGTGTGTGTGTAGAGGAGTCGCGAAGACAGTTGCAGAGGCTGCTTGCCAAAGTCAATTAAGTTAGCCAGAAAAAAAACATCCAAGTCGAAGCCACAAACGCAGTCAGCTAAAATGTACCATTCGAAAACTTTGGAGGCAGGCTGCCCCAAAAGTGCGCAACTGTTGTTGTTGTAATTGTAACGATCTGCGGCGTGCGTAAAACGCAACAACAACAACATCAACCACAGCAACAACAGCAACAACCGACACACAATTACACTCACAGACTCCACTTTGCTAATGGAGCTGGGTGCTTACATTGATGTTGCTGCTGCCTCTGCCACAAAGGGAATACACATGTTCATGTATACAACTACATCTGTACACCCACTCACACACACACACACACGCACAATGAGCTGTTGCTGCTGAGGCACGCGCCACTTTGATTAGCCTACTTTGAGGCGCATTTTTATCAATTCGATTTGCATTACTCAAGGATATCCAACATCGTTTAGCTATTTTTTTTTGTATTTTATACATATATATATGTGTTTTAGGTTTGCTTTTATTTCACGTTCATTGTGTATTCCTAACTGGTTGGACTCGCACAAGGACTGGGAATTTGGGGGTATTATCCGACGAGGACAGCCACGCGTAGACCATACGTCACCTGCGAGCTTGTCGAATGCACGACGTAAACTGTTTGGTCTCTTCGCACAATGCGACAAACGTCGCAGTTACCGCAACAGAAAAGAGAGCCTTGAATGTTAAGGTAACAGCACGCTAACAGCGAACCAAAGTTGGCCAATAGGTCAGTTACACTGCAGCTGCAATGCGTTGCCGCATCGCACAAAACACAATGTGAAAAATTAATTTCCATTAACAGACACTGAGAAAAAATGAGCAAGCACGCAACTAGCTAGTTCACGATGATCGACTATAGGATGTCCTGTTGTAAGCTCTAAAAATTGCAAAAAATTTGTGTACATTCATTAATTGATATTTATATATGAACGATTTAATATAAAGCAATAATCCGAATTTTAGCAAAGCCTATACGCTATTGTCTGTAGAACTGACAAATATCTCAAGTGCATTTGCATATAACAAGCCGTCGCCTTTTGACTTACAATTTATCGTTTTTTTTAAGTGTGCATGTGTGTTAAATAAATTTACGTAAAAAGAAAAATAGTAGCGCAAGGCTGTTTTGGGATAATAAATTTACAATATTTATGGTATTGCGATAAGAATGTACCTAAAAAGACATTTGGCTTCACGCCCATACTCACTTGCATTTGGAATGTGATTTGAAGCAGAGACAACGCATTCAATTGTTAAAATTTATCATATATTTAAATTGCGAATTCTTTTTACTGTTGACTTTGTCGTCTGGCACCTTCATTATCTTCTTAGAAGCATCAATCATTTTTAGGTAACCATCTTAATGTATTTTTCATTTTTAGGAAATTATAGTACCATCAGTAGGACATGCTATATGATTCATAAAATAATTTGACTCTTTTAGTTCAATATAAATATTAATAATGATCCCAACTACCATAAAAAAAATTTAATTTTAATAACAGAAAATACAAGTACCGCTTTCCTTTTGTGAATATCGCAAGGATATTTCAAAATTTATTAAATACAACTTGCATTTGACATGCAGAGGTGTTAGTGGAGTTGTTGCAGTCACATTTGTACAACGAATTATAAAGATAACTAATGGTAAAGCTAAGGCACTTAACGGCGATCGGTTTTGCCGGTGCCACGCTTGCCCGAATACAAATGCCTGGGCATCTTGGTGCCAATGAAACGATCCGCCTCGCCCTTGAGACCCATTTTGGTGACCTTCTTTGCAATGTCGCGTTTGGCGCGCACTTGCGCCTTCTTTCTGATGGCAACGTCCTTGATGCCAAGCGTATCGCGACTTGGGGCTCGCTTGAGCGGCTTGCCTGTCTTCTTGACCACCGCCGAGGATTCTTTGTCCAACAGCGGCTGCTTGGGCGTTGTCTTGCTGCCAACGGCAACCTGACCACGCCGAATATCGACCACAGATTTGGTGAAGTTGGCGTTCTCGTTGCCGGACATGTCGACGCCCAGACCCTCCATGGTCTCCACCAGTTTGTTAACGGAACGATCGCGCACCTTGGGCTGCTTGTGGCGCGGAATGATAGGTTTGTTCTTTCTGGACGACAGTCGTTTCTCGTCGCGCAATTCGAAACGTTTTCCTCGTATCTGCTTGGCCATTTCTCGAATCTCCTTGAGCGTCTCATCCATAGACATATCGGGCGGATTGTAAAAGCCACTTGATTCGCGTAGACCCTCCTCCCGTTCCAGCTCTTCCAGTTTCGAGAAAATATCGGCATCGATATAGTCGGCAATGTTGTGTCCCTCCAGGAATTCGGGTATCACATCGTGGCGCTCATCCTCGGGTATTTCCTCATAGTTCTTCTTCAGATCGAGCGTGTAATCATCGCCCATCTCCTCCTCGATCTCCTTCTCCAGCTTGCGCTTACGCTCTGACTTGGCTGCATTCTGTTCGAGGCGCGCCAGCGCCTGTTGCGGTATACAAGGAGCTCGAATCTTATCGTCTCGCGGTGCTGGCATTGCCACGTGCAGGCGATTCAGTATGTTGTCCACCTTCTTGGTGCGCATCTTTTGGTCCACGCGATAGGAGAGCAGACGCTCACATGCCTCCGTTTTCACCTCCATAACGCCCGTCTCCTGCACTGTGGACATATACATAACAGGCACCTGTTTATCCTCCTCCAGCTTGGTGATTATTGCCCGTCGCTCGGCGGGTAAATCCTCTGGTGTCAAGATGTCCACTTTGTTAATTGCGAGAATCAACGGTTTATTTGTGAAGAGTGGCTTGATGCTCTCAAACAACTGCACCTGTTCCTCTAACGAATGACCGCACTGCTCTGAAATGTCCATGAAATAGAGGACACAGGCACGCAAATGAGCCAAGGCTGTAATCGCCTGCATCTCAATCACATTACGCTCCTCGAGCGGATGGTCGAGTATGCCAGGCGTGTCGATCACCTGCCAGCGCAGATACTTGTAATCTGTGTGTCCAACATACAGGGACTTTGTGGTGAATGCATACGGTTGCACCTCGACGTCGGCGCGAGTGATTTTGTTGATGAACGAGGACTTCCCCACGTTGGGGAAACCGCAGATAATTATCGTTCGGGAGTAAGGATCGATTGTGGGTAGACGCGACAAGTGCTGACGCACTTGCTCCAAATATGTCAAATTAGACGCCTGACGCTTCAGAATTGTGGCCATGCGACCCAAGGCAGCCTTCTTTAGCTGCTTGCAACGATACAGAGAGTCGCCATACTTCAACAGACGCACATAGTCCTTGGCCACGCTAGAGAATTGTAAGTAATATTAATAATATTATATATATGGCTGATTTCAAAATACTCACTTGTCTACCAAATGCCTGGCTGTGTTTAGCTGGCCCAACGCCAATTTGTAATGGTCCTTGTCGTAGAGAACGTTCATCAAATCCGCATAAAATGGATGCACATCATCCAACTTAGGAAAGTCCTGAATGATCTGCGATAGACGATCGTGGAAGTTCTGTTGCGTGTATTTCACTTTGCGCGTGTAAAAGGCACGAATTCGAGAGATTTTGTAGCCCTTGTGGACGACTGTAGGCGTCTTGCGCTGTGTCTTCGACAGCATGATGTCGATGAAGTCCTGCAGAATGTTGTAAAATTGTTATTATTAATATATTACGCATTTGTAAACACATTCATTGAGGTTATGTAGGCCATGGAGGGTGCTCCAAGAAACATCAATAAATAACACTCTTGAAATGCTTACCTTTGCTGGCGGAACCACCATTATCTTTTTAAAGTTGTACAAACTCATTTTCGTAGTTATTTATTTATTTTCCAAACTAATCTATGGAAAATAAAAGGGAATCGCTAACAAAAACACCACGCGGTGCCTGCAACAGATTCCAAAAAGAGGTGAAATAGAGTCTAGTGATGGCTTGAAACATCGATAACAACATCGACGAAAGCATCGCAAAACACAATTAATCATGACAAAAATAAATCGAGTATTACATCGATAGCTTTCCGATTGTCAACAAACAATATTTTGGCTCATATTGCAGAAATTTAATAATATAAGTTTAATTGGGTCAACAAGTTCTTTTCTAAATCACTTTCTAGCAATATTATAATGTTTTTAAGCCAAGGTATAATTGCCGCATGCGAAACACGCGCCGCATATAATAAGAACATGGAGTGTTATTCATTTTAGGAGCATAGCTTAGTATACGAATCGTTTCCAATATCAACAATCGCTTTAAAAATGCTGGAAAACAAGAGCGGCAAACCCTTCAAATGTGACCAATGCAATTACACGTCCAATCGTCAGTTCGATCTGCGGCGCCACAAGCTGCGGCATGCCCGGGTGAAGCCCCTCGAAGGCTACATCTTCAAGTGCAGCGAATGCCAATTTGCAACCAAATGGAAGCGCAACATGAGACGGCACATGCAGACGCACGAGAAAGCTGCAACTGCACACAAGGAGGAGGAGGAAGAGGCGGAGGCGGAGCAGACCATCGAGGAGTATTTCGTCGAGGTGATCAACGGCTCAGAAACGGAGCCCGAAGTGGATCTCGTGGTGGAGGAAACTCAACAGGCTGCAGTCAGCGTAGTGCTGCCAGCGGATCAAACCGATAAGAATAAACGCTTCAAATGCGATCTCTGCCGCTATACATCCAAAAGGCTCTTCGACATACGACGCCACAAGCGGACGCACACAAGAGTCAAGTTCATCGATGGCAAGGGTTTCAAGTGTGACGAATGCAATTTCGTTACCAAATGGAAACGCAACATGGGGCGACACATGAAGAAACACGAAAAAGCACCCAGCGAGGCAGAGGTAGAGGCGGAGCAGTCGGCAGAGCAGTCAACAGTTGAGTATACATTGGAGCTGATGAACCCAAACACAGATATATACACGATATGTGCTTCTGAAGACCAGTCGTTGGAAGGGCTAATATCGCCTAGCGTGGATATAAAAGCAGCATATACAACCGAGACACAGATTCTGGATATTCACGTACCTGCAGAAAATAACAGTGATCGCGAAAAACGGTTCATGTGCCCCAAATGCGAGTATACCACAAAGCGGATATTCGACTTGCGTCGCCACTCGCAGGTGCATGCGAAGACGAAGCACATTGAGGGCATTGCCTATCAGTGTAACACTTGCTCCTTCATAACTAAATGGAAACGGAATATGCGACGGCACGTGGAAAAGCATCGGCGATCTGTAGTCCCAAAAGAAGCGCCTCCCGATAAGCAACAATTCAACGAAGTTGTTGTCGATCAAACGTCCGATTTGGACTCACAGGTGGAAGACACTGTAGAGGGGGATCCCGAAGTGCTACCATCCTATTGGATTGCCCTAACACCATAGCATATTTATATATACTACTAAATCTTTAAATGTTGGAAAAGCTACGCCCTTAAGACCCCCATTTGCAGTGGATTATTTTACAATCATATTTGGGGAAAGGCCTAGAACTATTGGCCAAATTTTAGTTCAATATTTGATTATATACATACATTATTATTATTGTAAATACGAAATGACATTTTCATGTATTTTATTGAAACAGTGACATAAAATAATGGCAATAAATGAACAATAAAATGCGTCCAAATTAACTTTTAATTTCAATCACATTTTAATATCAAGATGCAGTGCAGTGAAAACATTGCGAATACTATACATCAATATGCCAACAAATCTGCGTGCATTGCATACATCATTTCATATATAATAAAATGTCTATATTTAAAATGACATCTAATATGTATATCATAATTATTATTAATTATATAACAAACTTAAGCAATACAAAATTTAGCAATCTTGTTATCGATACAATCGATAAGTTATCGATGTGAAATGCATATTAAATCGGTGTGACAAGTAACCGATGTTCGTACATCACCACTTTCGATCATTTTTACATAGACAACCTTACGGAATTGTTGCTTAAATTTGCTTAAATTTTATTACAAATAACTTTCGCTTGAGCACAATAAATATTTAAAGACCAAACAAATTAGTTAAAATGGCCGACGACTGGGGTAAGTAAATGCACGTGGGTGCGTCACCAATAATAATAACGTGGGCGATGCGTATGTGGCGCTTCGTTGCCCCCTGCAACACACCCCCTCCCCTCTTTTGACTGGTTGGTAGACAAGAAAGGAGACAATCAAACGTATGGCAAACGTGCACCCAACCTTGATATTTGTATATTTTTAGCAATTGTATATTAATCGAATATTCTTTCTGTGGTCTATGCTCGATCTCTGCAGAATTCGCCGCGGACAGTAAAGTTGTCGTAAAACCGAATACAGCCAACAACATAAACAAGTGGGAGGGCGAGGACGATGACGAGGATGTTAAGGTGCGTCCAAAATAGAATTCAAATCAAATCAAGTCTATTCAAATCTGTAATCTGACAAGTTAACAACAGGCAGCCTAGATTTGGCTGCTGCTTGGCAGTCGGAACTTGTTTGTCGAAACAGTTTTCACTTTTGTTTTGCTGGACACGTGTGCAATTTGTGAATGCATTTTGTGTTTTTGGTTGTGACTCATTTGAAACGTATGCAATTTGTTGATGTTTAGGAGAGCTGGGAGGATGAGGAGGAGAAGAAGGATGAGGAGAAGCCCACGAAAACAGAAGCGCCAGTCAAAACCAAACCAAACAAGGCCCTCAAAGCGAAACTGCTGGAACAAGAGGTGTGTATTTGAAAATTACTTCATTTTATGCATAATAATAAAAATAATACAATTAGTGGCTAGATAAGGAGGATGAAGCGAAACGTTTGGCCAACATGTCACCGGAAGAGAAGCTGGCGGAAAAGCTGCGTCTGCAGAAAATTCAGGAAGAATCAGATCTGAAGACCGCCCTCGAAACATTCGGCTTGACGAGTACAGACGGTGGCCTCGACGCCTTCAATCCGCAGACCAATGAGGAGTTCAAGGAATTTGGTGCCACATTGAGCTGGAAGATTGCACAGTACAAAGAGAGTCCTCACTTTCCACAATTCATTGAGGATCTGGTGCAGGCGCTGTGCGTCAACTGTGAGTGATAATAATTACCTATTCATCTATATACATAATGATAACAACAATGAGATTTTTTAATAAAGTGAGCACCGCTGACCTAAAGAAGGTCAAAATGACCGTGGAGGTTTTACACTCAGAAAAGTTAAAAATGGAAAAGGTCAGTGTCAAGAACAAGGGAGCTGCCAAGCACAGAGGAAAAGCCACGCTGCGCACAGAAAACGATGTAGGTCAAAACAAGAAAGGAATCGATTAGCAGTTGCTTTCACCATTTTCATTATTAATATTTGAATATTTTCAGGATATTGATGTCTACCAGAAGTATGGAGATGATTTTACCGACGATTACGACGACTTCATGTGAATAGAATCAATGCCTACACTCGTATATATAATAACTGAATATAAATAGTTGCTTGTTGATGTCGAGAGAAGAGAGTTCTTGTTACAGAAATTGCGCAGGAATTTAAATCCTTTTTGTTGATTGCTGATTGCAGGCGCCATATAGATATAAATATATACATATATATATATATTTATATATATATGCATATATGTATATGTATATATATGTTTATAAATAATCGTATAACAGGACACACCATTACATCTGTAAAATAATATATATATATATATATATATATATATATATATATATATATATGTGTGTATAAAGAATAACTAAAGTCGAGTCAAGCTAGCAATCAAGAAACCTCAACGTTTATTCAATTTACAAAACACACACACACAAAAATAGAAACTACATAATAAATTAGGTACATGAATGGCTTCTTGTAAATTCACTTTTGTATAATACTATAAAGCGATATTAAACGTAAAACAAGCTCAAGTCTTATTTTTCTATTGTGCTTATTTCGAAGCTGAAGATTGATCGATTTCCCTGACTCCAAACAAGTTACAAGTTAAACGAATAATCATTAACGATTAAGAAACGAATAATTCATTAAGTCGATCGACCGAAATTTGTCGACGATCTGTAAACTGAGCCATACATTAAAATCCATCCTCAATAGTTTGGAGCTTGTGACGTCAGTCGTTTGGATGTAATCTTATTTTGCTCGTAGGCATTTAGGGATGTAATCTTATTTTGCATGGCATGGCAAAGCAACTCTGCGCATTGTGTGGCAACACTGGCCACCAGGCACGTGTGTCGAATTCAACAACAAAGGTAAACATGACGGAAAGCATCAACGCATTACTTGCCGGTACTATCAATATTATTGTGAATTAAATATCAAACAAATAACTCTAAGCCGACTTGGCGTTGCAGAGGCCGCCGCCAAGGAGTTGCACAGCTCGGAGGATGAGGAGGACATCGGGGACGAGGACACCTGTGGCGCCACAGAATTGGCAGCAGCATTTCAATTTCAGTATGCACAGGACGAAGCATCGCTCACCTTAAAGCGGGATTACGTGTTGGGTCTGTGTGCGGACAGTGGATACACACGCCTGGCAGCGGGTCTCTCAAATACAGCCGTAAAGATTTACGATCTGAGTGCGGCGGCTGCTTTGACACCAGTTAACGTGGAGCGAGTGCCAGTTGTCGCCAGTGCAGACCAGGATGTCACCATTTGTGGCGTCCGTTTTCTGGAGGAGAGTCCACATACACTGCTCGTGGGCACCACCAATGGCCTAGTGCGTTTGTTTGATTTACGCGCAACTGGGGAACAGGCACGGTTTGAGTACAAAGCTAATCCGGATGCGGATTCCCATTTGCCACCCGTTCCAAAATCAATGACTTGTTTCGATTGCAATGCGAACAGTCGCATCATCTGCAGTGGCACTGAGCAACACATGGGCAATGTGTATTTGATATTCTACGATGTGCGCGAACGTACGCAGCTGGGCGTCTATCAGGAGAGTCACGAGGATGATGTGACGCAGGTGTGTTTCCATGCCAAGAATCCGGATCTGGTGTGCACGGGTGGTACGGATGGGCTGATCAATGTGTTCGACATCAAGCAGCCGGATGAGGATGAGGCGCTGCTCAACACGATCAATACGGAGAGCAGTGTGCATCGCCTGAATTGGCACCAGAATGTCTACGAGCAGGACATCATCTCGTGCATCACGCACACCAACGATTTCAAGAGCTACGAGTGCATGGAGGGTGACGAGATAATTTCATTTGATCGTGCCGCAATTACAGCTGGAATACGCCGAAAAAATGCGGGCAATTTCAACTTAATCAATGCCCACAACATGCAAGACGATGGCGTCTTTTTGCTTGCCGGCACCAATTTCAATCGCGGGTGAGTTAAACCTGAGTTTATTAAACAACGTAGTATTTATTAAATTTTGCTCTCGTTTCCCCAGCGAGGTGCTGCGTTCGGTGACTGCCCCGGCCAAGGATACACTGAAACCGCTCACAAACTTTGTGGGCAACAAGCAAATTGTGCGCGAAAGTATTTTCGATGCCAAACGCAATTTACTGATAACTGGCGGCGAAAGCGGCATTATCTCCATTTGGACACCCGAGGCGAGCAGCAACAGTAGCAATAATAAGTTAAAGAGCAAATCGGTAGCATCTAAGAAACACAAGAAAAATCCATATTAAAACGCAAAAATTTAAAATAAAAAATGTAGTTTCAATTCCTTTTTTTTAAATTTGGCGCCATTTACCAGCTACTTCGTATTTGATGTTGCCACACGCTATGCTGCCCATGTTGCCACCAAGTTAAAACATTGTTGCTTGCTGACAAAGTCTGGTTGCGTTCATAACGTTATAAGTGATCTAAACGTAAGTGCGGTGGAATAACGTATTGGCAGAAGTGAATGCTCTTTACATTTGTTTTTGGGGGTGGATGTTCAACATAACAAAATGGGTGACTTTTTTTAGAAACTTAAAAAATCGATGCTTAAAGTGCCATATTTATGTAGCACTTAAAGACAAAGTCAAATAATTTATTTAAAATGCTAGCAGTTTTTTTGTTTTAATTTATAATATTTTTTCAGTATAATGGGAAGGGTAGTTTAAATTTTCCATTAAAAAGACAATTTGTTCTAAAATATTTGATAATGAATAATTTCAGCTTAGATTTTTTTATAAATAAAATAAATTATGTAAATATCAAAGACGCCAAAGTATATAATTATAGATATAATTAATCTATTGAATTTAACAATGAAAGATCTTAATATATACAAGTGCCAGTTACCATTTAAAAAGCTGATTGGAATACTAATGTTAGGTTCCATAACTATCAGTTGCCATTTGAAAATATGCCTGGAATATTAATTTGAATATCTGCATATTTTATTTGCTATATAAAAATCTCCTTAGAGCCACAAATTATGATTCTATTAACAAAGTAAAAAAAATATAATGAAACTATATTCTCTCTTTCTCTCTCTCTCTCTCTCTCTCTCTCTCGCTCTCATTCTCTCTCTCTCTCTATCTCTGTCTCTCTGTCCTCATCCGTTGCAAATGGAAGAAGTGTCAGCTAGCTGAGCTTAGTAAAAAATTAGCACATCCTTAAGACGAATAGCCAGCCTAATTTCTCATTTTCTCAATTTCTCAATTTGTGAAATTCTTGATTTCAGTGTGTCAATTAGTGCTGCAGTAGGCATTTCGAATGCGTGCCCACAAATCGAGTAATCCTGTGCCACTGGCCGAGGTCCTGGCTAAATGCTGACATGTTGACAAATACAACACCTACTATACAAATACAAATACGAATACAAATACAGATAAAATTGCTACAGAAGTACCACCTAAAACGTAGCAGCGCACAACGAAAGGACTAACCGGAACGACTTAATTTTCACAAATTTACGCCAAGCGGCGGGATTGAAAACCCGAGTTGGACGAGCAACGGTTGCCGCCACCGTTGCAATTTGGTCCTGCGGCGCATACAGGATCGGTGAGGCCCGTTCCTTGTTCTGGAGCCACTTACCGTGGCTAATTTGCTCATGAATAAATTTGTGCTGTTTACAATTCCATTGAAAATGCGTTGCTAGAAGCTGACCGAAACGAAGACCAGTCTCCGATTCCATCTCTCTCTCTCTCTCTCTCTCTCTCTCTCTCTCTCTCTCTCTCTCTCTCTCTCTCTCTCTTTCGCTCTGTTTCTCTGTGAGCCTCGTCGAGCAACCAAAATATTATGGTGTTCCCTGCTGTTAGCGCACAGTCAACGCGAATTTGCTGCGGTAAGTCGATGCTGGTTTTGGGTCTGCCAGCGAGTCCTTTTGGGCCTCGACTTTTTTTCATCTTTTTTTTTTTTTGGTTCTTGTCGTCGGCTGTTGTCCTGTGATTTGACATGTTTGTTAGCAGGGCGCTTGACCCTGAGTTTTGTGTGTTCCACTTTGATGTGATTCGTCAATGCGGTGGACTACCGGCTACCGACTCTCGTCTCTGTCTCCGATCTCCGATTTTAGATCTGTGGATGCGCACATCTTGTGCGGATGCCCAGCAGCGTTTGTTGGCGAATCTGTGTCGGCCAGTCGCTTGTTTGTTTGTTTGTTTGTTTCCACTACTCTTCTGCTGTTCCCAGTGCTGGAGTGGCATTCGTCAGGCTTGGCATGGGCTCTCCCTGGCTAGCCATGGAACCCCCTAGTGGGTTGTATACCGCAATGCGCTGTATTTATAGTAAACGTAGCCGATCAATTGCGGTTCTGCTTAGTCTGCACATCAAGGAGTCCAAGGAGAGAGGGAGAGAGAGAAAGAGAGAGAGAGAGAGAGAGAGAGAGTGGAGTAGCGAGAAATAGAAACAGAGAAGGATAAGATTTGCTTCGGCCTTAAGGCAGATCCGTTTCATGTTTTTATGTATACATGTATTGACTCCACTTGATTCCTATGAATGAATGTGTTGCTTATATTTATCCCTATTCGTACCTAATTTCTCTAAAGGTTGTAGATTTTTCAAAATATCGGAAAGATTTCACTTACAAATGTGATATAATTAAATTTTAGAGAGCTGCTCAAGACTAATAGATAATTAAATAAAAATATGTTGACTAACAATTGTTGAAGTAAAATATATAATAGGCAAAAATAATATATATTTTATATATTTGCATCTTCACGCTACTCAAAAATCAAGCTATATGATATAATTTACACTCAATTCAAATGGTATTTGATTTTGACTTACTTTGTAGGTATTGAATAATTGGTATGCAATACAAAAAACTCTCTAAAGTAACAAAACTCAGTTGCTTGTTGAAAGACCTAAAAAGACCAAAGTTTATATAAATGTGCCACAATGATTGCTTTGATTCTATAATGATAATATTACAAAACCGATCCTAATTGGCTTATAATTGTAGTCTTTAGCATATTTTAGTTATTATTTAAAAAACAAACTGAAATTTGTTGATTGTAATATATTTAATATATAAATTTAAAATTAGTATATTGATTTCTACATACAATTTTCTAGAGTTCAACAAAATTATGCAGCCAAAACTGTTTTTAATCAGAAAAAAAACTATTTAGGTTCATTAAATTGTTTTTCATTTCTGAAGCTCTTTGAAATACTTACCCAGATTTCTCATATGACTAAAGAAACTCAAAGTTTGTTGGATGTTTTAAAAGCTGATAGGCATTTGTTAAGACTCGCTTGAAGCCCAATCGCCAATTAAATAATACTTATTCTTATCATAGCCAAAGTATCCACATTAAATATAAATATTTAACGTATAAATTAATGCAACACAACACTTACTGCAGCAGCTGGCGTTGCACATACATGTTTCTGATATCATATTGGATTCTCTACTCACTCATTCAGCGAATCGGAGCAGTTTCGCGTGGGTGCCGGGTCTACAAAAAAAGAAACCACTAATTATGCGACCGACCGCACAATATCCGACAATGGCTCACCTAATTATTTGGCTCAATTGTAGGTGGCTCTTGTTGTTTGTCGCATGTTTTTTTTTTTGTTTGTCCGACATTTGACAAAAAGTGAGCCAGTTTTTAAACGATTTGTTTCTCTTTTTATGAGTTTTTTCCATTGTGGGCATTTTTACCAGTGTTCGCTGCTCTACAAACGTCCTAATTGCGGCAGTTAGTTGTTGTTAGAGTCCTTGTGCCGCCTGATGCCTGTTGTCCTGAGACGTCTCCTCGTGAGTTCTTTTATTGCGCGCTCGCATTTCCACTAAAAATTGTGCCATTTTTTTTTTGTTCGAGTCCTTAGGTAGTTGTTTGACGAACGCGCCTTTTTATTGGTGCACCTTCGGCGAAAATCGGAGCGCAACAACCGCAGTCCAGCAGCGAGTCCTGCACATCGATGTGACCTGCGAGCTGGGATCTCATTTCAGTCTGTTCTGTATCATAAAAAAAATATACATATAAAAAATAATTAAAAAATTATTGCACACAATAAAAAAATGATTGCCACAGTTATAGTTACAAGTCCATAAAGATTTCATCGATGTGCTGACATGAAATCTTTATCGAAAACTTTCTTTTTATTCGCCACTATAAAGATTATTTTTAATATTTACAACTTAAGCTTAAAAATGATGTGTTAATTTCCTTGGGAATCTTCTCCTTCTCCAATGGCTCTAAGGATTAATTGTCGCTGCTTATGCCAGATGAGCTGCTCTGCACCAAGTTTAACACGACGCTTTAAATGTTTTTATTTATTTGCCACAATACAAAAAAAAATATTAGAAAAAATATGCGTGGTCCTTGTTGCGTTTTGGTCCCGTTTCGCATTGTTTGCGGCAGCGACAAAAATTGTGTCTTAAATTTATGGCTGCAACGTTTTGGTCCCGCTTCGTTCATTGTTTGTGTGGCAAAGAAATGGTTCAGGAATTATGGTATTATATGCAGATTTTTATGGGCTCTGTTTCGCTGTTGAGGCTTCGCGGAATTTTGGCCGTGTCCTGCCGTGCATTCCGAGGACCGTATTAGGAAAGTAGATCAATGTTTTTTGTTTCCATTGTGCATTTTTTCGCTGCCCTAGTTTTTTTCCCCGAAGGCAACGCGACTGCTCTAATTTTTTAATTCTTCACGGGTTTTTATGATCGCTGGAAAAACAGTGGAAAACAACGAAAACTCACTGAACCGTTTTCTCACAAGGTTATTCAGCACCATTTATTCCAATACATCCAAAGTGCCTCTCTGCAGCTCTACTTACCTGTTAATTGTGGGCATAGTTCAGTGTTTTTAACACAGTTCTCGACATCCATCCATATTTTTATTAGGGCGTGCCCATTTGTTTGCCCATTTGTTTGCCCATTTGTTTGCCCATTTGTTTGCCCATTTGTTAACGATCGTAAATCTTTCAAACTGCGAGTCTACCAAATTCGATGGCACTCCACCAATTGTGAGTTTTTAGCTAATGGTTGATAGTTGCTCGGAAACTGAGCATCCAATGGATTCAAGCTTAATTTGTCTTTTTTAAGATTATTTTAACAATCAAGCGTAGATTACATTATTTATATTAAACTGGGAAAGTTAGTTTCTGTTTGAAATTCAGGGCTTGGTTAAGTCAGTTGAAGAGCCTCTAGGAATTTCCTTTACTAATTAATATAATAATTATTAGTCGAATTTAGTCGACTGGTGTAAAATCAATACAATACAATCAATTGAGAAGGACCTTTTTGAGGAGGAGTTTAGTGTTTTTAAAACAGTTCTGACTCTAAGCTGTAGGATAATTATATATTTCCAATTTGCGGAAATATTATTTGGAAAAATATTGCTTTCAAATGTTCGATAAATATAAATAAACAAAGAAAGTTTAAAGTTTCAAGAGTCTAATTAAAAATGCTGATTACTTTGAATTTCTTATCACGAATTCTGGCTTTAAATATTAACAAGATTCCTACAATATTAGGCTTGGATAAAATGGGTATGTTTCATATGTGGCTTGTATATGTATGTGTGTGTGTGTGTGTACTTCCCATAATCAGCATAATCAGCGAGATCGGCGCTTTGTGAGCGCAAAATGCCAATAAAGGAGCAAAAGAGCAACAACAACCAGCACAATGAGGGCTTCCAAGTATTGAGGTTTGGGCCAAGCCAATGATGCCGAAAGTGTTCAAATCGCGACAATGCTCGCGGTGATCGGGTAGGGTCAGCAGGATCAGGTAACCCGGGAACTCAGTTTCGTCAACTCTAAGTGAAAGGTTAAAGGTGCTGACTGGCCTGACTGGCCGCCATAAAGGGTATTTACTGTCGCTGCCGCAGTGTCGCGTTTATTTGCTTTCGGGCCCAGAAAGAAAGGTTGCTCATTCTGCGAGCGGCGTGAAACAAAAGCGCCTCAATGCACAATAGGCAAGGTTGTGGGTAGGGTTCGTCGGGGCACTGGGCAAGGCTTGGACTTGGGCTAGCAGATCGACTTGGCCAGGTCAGCGTAGTCGGTCAGGTAGTCGAGCCACTCGGCGAGTTAATGCAAATTGCCGCGCAATATAACCCAATAATTTGAACTAACTCACAGCAACAACAACTGGGAGAGTTACTTAGTAATGCATAACAATAAGTTGAGGCTGAAATTGAAACTGAAATGCTCTTGCCGAAGGTTTTCAGCCACATCGTTTTTCCAAGGGTTCTCCTCGGCATTGACTGGTCCAGCATCCTGTGCGTTAATCCGTTTTGCCATCAGCGACATTATTACTCTATTTTCCATTTCTCTCTAAAATTTGAACATTTTCTCAACCGTTTGCATTTCCATTTCCATTTTCCATTTTCACTTTCGCCTGCGGATACGAGTTAGATTTTATTGCAGCATCTTGAACAATCGCCTCAACTCGAACTCGGAATTGGATGTGCAGTCTTGGACCCATGCTGGCTTTTGTTTGCTGTCATTGCTCTAGTTTTGCTTTCATTTCCTCACTCTTAGCTGCTGATTTAGGCAGAATTCCGCTGTCCTGGCATTGTCATTGAATCGCCGACCGGGTTACCCTCAACCTACGAGTTTAACTTTCAACTTTGACGTTACCAAAACGACTTCAACTCCATTTTCGACTTTGCTGGCGGAGTTTCCACATGCCTCTGTTTGTTTATTTGTTTATTTTGTGGATTTAGAGATTAGGGAAAAGGGGCTCGCACCCAGAGAACTTTTGGCCAACGGCTTTAGACGCTGATCTGCTCGCCTTTTCATTAGAAAGTCACACAAACGCATAATGATGACAAGGGGGATTAGTCTCACATACCTACAGATAACATAATTAGCGGATTTGCAAATTGGCTTATTTCTTCCCTTTTTTATTGTTGGTCTGCCCCAGTTTGAACCTAAGCCACTGCATCAGGCCAATCCAAAAGGCCCGAACAGGTATCAACTTACGCAAGCCAAAAAAAAAAGAGACAAGGAAAAAATCATAATAACGTTTTAGAGCTGGCAGCACCTCAGTTTCAGCGCCAGTAACCGCTCCCGCCCAGTAACTGCTCTCTGGGTACAGTTGCGCATTTTGGGCAACATGATTATATCATCATAATAAATGTTTGCCGCAACTAAACTGAAACTTTTCAAATTAAGTTTCAACAACTGCGCCCCCAAAAAGTATTTCATTGTTTATGCATGTGTGTGTCTTTGTGTGTGTTTGTGTGTGTGTGCGTAGGGTGGTCTCTGTGGGCGTTGTCCAAAACTTTTGTTTTATGAGCACAGATAAACTTTATTTACTGTTGAAGCTGCTACTACAACACACCACCCTCTTCCACTCCATCTGCTGGGGGCAAGTGTGAGGCCGTTAAACGTGCGGCATAATATTAAGACTTCATAAAAGAGCAAATTATTTGGCTGGCAACATCGATCGATATGGCAAACTCCACCAGCAAACACACCCAGTGGCGCTTCTGCTGCTTCTCTTTCTCCATCGTCGTCGCCGTCACCGTCACCGTCGTCGTCCCTGTGCATTATGCCATATCATTCTTTTGCCTGATGAAGCCGATAAAATCCCATTATTAAGGGGGCCACTCACGTCTCGTTCGCACCCGTGGCGTTGCCCGCTTGCGGACAAGCGAAACAAAAGATTCGCTCATTCGCTATGAATATATGAAATCGCAGCCAGTCGCCAGTTCTCAAAAGAGAGCAAAGTGCTGCTGCTGCTGCTGCTGCTGCTGCTCCCGCTGCTTCTGCTGCTTTTGCTGCTGTTATTGCTCCCGCTGCTTCTGCTGCTGGTGCTGCTGGTGCTCCATGATAACTTGATTATGGCTCTGCAGCTCGTCTGCGTTTTTCTTGCGCTTTTCCTCTTGCTTCTGCTTTTTGGCTCATCCTCGCAGTTGTTCGCTTTTTATGTGTATTGTTCCGGCATCGTAATTGCCTTCATCGTCGCATAATTGTCAGTCAGCAGCAACAGCAGCAGCAGCAGCAGCAGTCGTCCTGGCAGCAGCACCACAACATTAGCACCATCGTTCATTGCACCGCGGCAGGCAGTGCGAAAGAGCGACAATAGCCACAGCAAAAGGCACACACAACTATCGCCGTCTCGCTCGCACACAGCGAAGCCAGCGTTGATTGGCTGTGCGAAGTGCCTGCGACGGCCATTGCTCGGCGGCTGGGTATAAAAGCGAGCCGGGGTAGCTGAGAGAGGCACACTTGAGCTGTAGCCATCGCAGAGTCAACATCGTTTCCATCGAGAGTTCCGTTTCGAATCCGTTTCGAGTCCAGTCGAGAGAAGTTATTTAAGAGGAAAGCCGATCAAAATGCACGGATACCGCACATACAACATGGAGAGCCATCATCATGATAGCAGCAGCGCCGTTGACCAGAAGCCGCTGGTCGTCGATCTGATATCAACACAATATGGCAAACCACAAACGCCGCCACCATCGCCAAATGGTAAGTTTGCAGCACACTCTCAAAAATGGAGCTTAACATTTGGCTAACCAAATCCGTTTCTCTCTCTTGCCTAATTGCAGAATGCCTGTCCAGTCCAGACAACTCGCTGAATGGCAGTCGCAATTCGGAGATACCCGCTGATCCGTCGGTTCGTCGCTATCGAACTGCCTTCACACGCGATCAGCTGGGCCGTCTCGAGAAGGAGTTCTACAAGGAGAACTACGTGTCGCGTCCTCGCCGCTGCGAGCTCGCCGCCCAACTCAATCTGCCCGAATCGACGATTAAGGTCTGGTTCCAGAACCGCCGCATGAAGGATAAACGCCAGCGCATCGCCGTCGCCTGGCCATATGCCGCCGTCTACTCGGACCCCGCTTTCGCCGCTTCCATTCTGCAAGCGGCTGCCAATAGCGTGGGCATGCCCTATCCACCATATGCACCAGCTGCTGCTGCCGCCGCCGCCGCCGCTGCCGCTGCGAATCCGATGCTGGCCACCGGCATGCCCACAATGCCGGTGCCCGGCCATTCACCCTACGCCCAATATCGCTATGCGCCCTATCATATTCCTGCGCGCCCTGCGCCACCTGCTCCGCACATGCATCCGCACTCGCACTCGATGTCGCATCCGCACTCCCATTCGCACTCGATGCAGGGCGCTGCTCCCATGGGCTATCCGGCGGCAATGTTGGGCGCCGCCGCTGCTGCTGCCGCCATGCCGCCCAGCTACGCCGGTCAGCTGCAGGTGCCAAAGACGCAAACGCCTCCGCTGGATCTGCAATCGTCATCGTCGCCGCACTCCTCGACACTCTCGCTGAGTCCCGTCGGCTCTGATCACACCAAGGTCTTCGATCGCAGTCTCAGTCCGCTGCGCTCCGCCCCCGCCGGCAACACCACCAGCTGCCCACTGCCCGCACCTGGTCTGCTCATGGCCAGCAGTGGCAAGCGTCCAGCGTCAGATATGTCGCCGCCGCCATCGGGGACGACAGTCATTGCGGAGCCACGGCCGAAGCTGTTCAAGCCCTACAAGACTGAGGCGTAGGCGTAGCCGCGCCTATCTCATTACCCTTCGCACCCCTTCCCCATTCCCCTGCCAGCTCCATCGATTGTACAAATTAGCATTAATTGTTGTGTTGTTTTCCGCCCAGCCCCCCTCGTCAACTTTTTCTCAGTGTGTAGAGTCACATAAAGTCAAATTAATTTATCAGTTGTATAAAATGTAATTTAGTTAAGTTTAAATGAATTAAAAACTAAAATAAAATTATAAATATTTAAATAATATATGCGACAACTATTTAATACTTTCAAACAAAAATATTTATTAATGTTTCAACTTTAAATTCAGCCATTTTCTTCAACAAATTTATTTTGGAAATTGATAGAAAATTGTTCTAAATCGTTGGGAAAATGTTCGATCCATAAAATGTAGGGCACTCCCAGCTGCAGAGGACTTACCTGTTCTGCCGAAGCGCATTTAATATGCTGACAATTTTATGGATCATGTGGAGAATCCTTTATGCCTCAGGGAGAGAGCTGCAGCTGCAACTTGAATTGCACATTTTGCGGAGCCTGCTGATTGACCTCGAGCCTAGAAACTATGGTCATTTGAGTGGCACACGCTTTGCTCCTAAAAGCAGCCTGACCTTCGAGCCGACAACGGGGCCACCCACAAGGCTGCATCAGGAGGAGGATGGTGTGGCACAAGCCAAATCAGTTATTAATGCGATTAAAGCAAAGCACAACGAGGACAAGGAGAACAAAATCGAGTACGAGGAGACTCGGGGCGATTGTCACACGCAGCGCATGCCAACTGTGTGTCCTTGCCACAGCCAGCATGCAGGCCGACTCGGGGCATGCCTCCCTGCCACGCGTCAGGTTGCATTCAATAGCCATTGCCTGTCAATGCGTATCAGTGTTGGCTAATTAATTGTCGCCGTGTGTTTCTCTGTTTGTCTGTTTGTTTGTCTGTTTGTGTCGCCAATTGTCATAATTGAGAAATCATCAGAGGCACAAGGACACTGAGCACACAGGACACCCAGGGACAGAAGTGACGCAAAAGCCAGAAAGCCAAAAGGGCAAAATGGGATAACAAAACAACTGTGCCCAAAATCACAATTTGTATTTAATTGCCAGGACCAAAACATGTGTTTCAAATTGTTCAACTGCCTGGCTACGAAAAGGGTGTCAATTGCTTAGCTTATCAACAGCAGCCAATCCTCTGAACCCTTAAATAGATACTAGATGCATGTGTATCTGTGTATCTTTGTATCTCTGTATTTCTGTGTGTGTGTGTGGCGGTGTGCTTGTGTGTGCGCTCTATCAAAACATGTTTTGACAGCGCATAAAAAATGTTCGGCCACCCCTTTCGGCCCTTTTGGGGGATGCAGCCAAGTGGCAACATTTTATGATTTGATAATGCTCAGAAACGCGCAGAGCAAGCAGATAAAAAAAGACAGGCCACAGTGTTCGTTGCGAGTGTGGACGACTATTTGGTTACCCTTTAATTGATCGTAGTCATCGACAAGACTAAATATGCCTTTTAAGAAGTTGCCATATTTAAACGAAATTAATCGACAGCTTTTAAATACCTAACAAAGTCGGGGATGTCCGATGTCTCTTACAAAAGAGGGGTTATAAAATCGATAATTATCGATATGTTTTTAAAAACAACATTACTTATCGAGACCCACTGATGCAGCTTACGTCATCGAATACATCGGCTTCTGTTTGTAATTTCATTATACCCTTGCAAAAAACATATGCAGGGTGTACAAAAAACTCTGAGTCTGCCCTGGGGACCTTGGTGCTGACTGCTGGATACGCAGAGCACAGTAAATTAAAAAGCGGAAGCGGAACGTTTGGCCTCAAGTGCGGGCAGGGGCGTGCCAGGGCGGGGTAAACAACTCGATTAATTTCTGTTTAGGGGTGTGACCGGCCCCGATTTGCAGGTTGTTGTTGATAATTAATCATGTGGGGATTAAGTTGCAGAAACATCATCAAGCAGGTTTATTGAAAAATTATGCGTTATAAAAAATAGAAAGAAAGGGAGCGAATGGGTGTGAGAGAGAGCGAATTAGAGACAAGCGAATTACAAGCGAATTGCTGTGGATTAGCGAGTAAAATCTGTTAAGCAGCAGCTGCAAGCAAACAGAAAAACTGCGCCTGCCAGGGGAATAGCGAGTTGGCTAACAGAATTCGGTGTATAAGCAATATAAATGTGGTATTATTATCAATTAGGCGGCTATATCTAATTCCAACTGTGAGTCCATTTTATTGCGTTCAATCAATGGCATTTGGCACTCGAATGAATGGCGACCACTTCATGAGAACTTCTCCCACAGCGGCAGCAGCGGCAGCAGCATAGAAATCAACACACAAAACAATGCATAATTCAATAGCTTCAAGGCCCTGCCCATACGCATTTATGGAGCTAAGCCCACACCCCCCCTACCCCCGCCAGCTTCACCCTCTCCCCGCGGCCTGTTGTCTGTGTGCGATGTACAAACAAAATTAAGTTTTATTGGTGCGCAGTCGCCGCGATGATGCGTGAGAGATGGAGATGATGAGTGGGAAATTGAGCGCAGCTGATACCACCCTTCCCCCCTCTAACCCCTTGTCGCCATCCCCTTTTGGGCTACCCCTACCACAGACCCTAAATCAAAACCTTACTCCTTACATTTCATGCCTTTGTGCTGTGCTTCTTTGGCTTATGTGTGTTGTGTTGCTGTTGTTGTTTTTGTTGTTGTGTTTGTTTCTTCTCTGATTTCTTTTAATAGTGAATTAGCACCTCGCACTGTCGGCCCAGTGTTTGACTTGGCTTTATGGCCATCATCTGGCTGACTGTTTGTCTGCTGGGCTGCCGTTGCCCACTTTCCCAACAGCAACAAAACATTTGGTTTTTTTGTTGCCTCTTTTTCTTTTGGTTTCTGATATTTTGGGCCCCGTCGGCGTTTGCACAAAAGGCGGCTTGTGTGCCCAGTCGACCGCAATTTAGCTATCCACATTTACACAGCTTTGCATCACTCCCCCCCCTGCCGCAAATCCACTTTATGATGTACGAAATTCACACTAAGTGTCAATGAATATAAAGTGATCATGGCACAGTCACAGTCACTATACTATCATCACATTCAATTCCTCGCTGACACGAATCTGTCGAGTGACCGCTTACAGATCGGCAAGATCTGAGTCCTCTCCCTTAATGCGTGAGTGTGTTTGAGTGTGTTATTCAACTGACTTCATTCCCAGGGCTTAGTCGGTTAGTTGTCTCATTCATTTTTAGCATCATTGCTTACAGAGACACGCCTTAACACCCAATCATAATTCAAGCACTTCACAACAGAATTGGAATTTGGTTTTCAAATGGATTTCATGAAATCAAAGAAAGGTCGACATGAATGCCAACGTAAATTGCTTTAAATGGTGGGTTTGATATTAAAATCAATTTTTTACAATGCTATAATATCAATTTATAGGAGGAACACTAAAATTTATAGTTTTCTTTATTTACTTATTTACTTTAAGTAGTCCATATAAAGTCGACTCCAATTTTCAGAAGACTTCAAAGTATAAAAACAAATTGAAATACTTTAAAATTATAAGAGGATTAAAAAACTATTTTCAAAAATATCATAATTTTTTCTATTGTAAAAAGTAACAAAAATATTTGGAGAAACTCTGACAAGTTTATAAATTTTTGAGCTTATTAAAACAAAATGTTAAAATGAGAAAGTAAAACGTGAAATAAGTGAAGGAAATTAACATTTAAAACGAAAATAAGTTTACAATGGTACTTAATTTGAAGATTTTTAAGTTCTTGAAAGAAAGCTGCTGTAAAAGTAAAAATTAAACCCTTAATTAGAAAAGTTTAACAGAAAAATGGCAGCTAAAAGAGATCAATCTAAATAAAAATAATAACATACGTAATTCTAATAGATCTTTCACCTAGCAGTACTATATTATAATCATGTGTATTTTGGCATTTTCTAATACTAATTTTGTTGGTCAGTGTTTGGTTATATCGCACATTTGATATTTTATGCAGATGCCAATTGAGTTTTGTATTGTTTTCTGTATTTTTTCTGTGTTTTTTGTTTTGGTTTTAGTAACCATTTGCGGTTTCCTCATGCACAGACATACACACACACATACACATATGTGTACACACACACACATTAACCGACGACTACGTTTAGCTGTTGGCCCAAAACGGATGAATAAACATCTTTGTAAAATGATGATGCCGGCGCACCAAATAATTTCACACATTCAACACAGCATTCACAGCACGCCAGCCAACCAGTCATTCACTCAATCAGTCACTCAATCAGTCAGTCAGTCAATCAGTCGGTCAGTCAAACAGTCAGTCAGTCTGTTGGTCAATTAGTCACTCGTTTGTAGTTTGTCGTCGTGTGTGAAGCAGACATGAGCATAAACCATATTCATAGACACAACTTATTATAATTTGATTGGCCTGCTCTGACGACGGGCTGCGAGGGGCTGCGAGGGGCTGTGAGGTGATGGGTGTCTCCTCAGTTGGCAGTTGGCCAATTTGCACGCTGTCCATTAACGGGACCATGCGCCGCTTATCTGACTGCGTCTGTAGCATTTTCTGTTGGTCTCATCATTTTCATGGATATTAACAACTGATAATCGCGAACAATCGAAACGGGGCCAAAACAAAATGTTATTGAGGGTGTTGGGTAGGAAAATGATGTCAGCAATTTTTGCGAATTTTCACATTTCCATATGCGATTCGCTGCGCTACGAAATGCAATTGGTAGCGGGTTGTGTGATAAGCTCCGGGTAATTGCAATCAAATCACAACAAAAACAGAAAACACAAAACCAAAAACCCAAATTGCCATCAAATCTCTGACCAGTCAGCGAGGAGGGGAGGCAGATCGTCCAGGGGGCAGGGGGCAGAGGGCAGAGGGAGAGCGGCACGAGGGTTGGTAAAATAAAGCGAAATAAAAATCAATTGCTGTTGATAGATGCTGCGGCTATTTGGAGTTTGGGTCAGCAGTAGGAGTCGAGGAGGGGAGGGCTATAAATCTGCAGCTGAGATAATGAAACTAAAATGATTGCGGCAATCACTGGTGTGGCGAGTAGCCAGCACAGCCGGCAGCCTGATGTGGAACGTGCCACAATGAGAGTCCTGGACTGGGCTGTGGCTGCTCGCATGCAATGCGCATGACGAGAGTCCAACCAAAACACACAGACAAACACAGAGACAGGGATGTGATTTGAGCATGTAAGCATGGCTTGGCATACATTATGTACTATATAGTAGAAGTGACGAGGACCACTCTCCAGCACCAGCTCCAGCTCCAGCTCCTGGTCCAGGTCCAGTGCCAGGTTGAGGACCATGTCCAGGTCCTGTTTGCCGACCCTGCGCATTTGAGCGTGTCAATTTTATTGCGGTTTGACTTTGCTGCTCAAAAAGTCGGAGCCGTAAGGAAATGCCCTTAACTTTATTTGACTACACATCTACTGAGATGTTTTGCCTTCTGTTAGTTTGCTCGCCTCTTTATTTTATTTCCCTTCATGATTTACAGCGCTCGTTTTTTTCGCGTTATTTTTTTAGTGCTTTAATGGCCATCGTAAAGCCGCAGTGGGCCCGATTTCGACTTCCACTTCGACTTGGACTCGAAGTCGAAGTCGATTCGCGCACTGATTCTAAAAAATGAAATCAGTTTTTATGAAATTTTCACGTGGCGGCGGCTCGTTCAGCAACGATCCTCGCTTCGAGCGCATTGTTTTTGAATGTGCGCCTTATCCTGGCCAATGTCCTTTTTCGCATTTTCTGTGTTTTTTTCTTCTTTTTTTGTCTTTGCCTTTGCCTTTTTACCTAGCGATTTTTATGGGCAAACAAATGGCAGCGATTATATTCGGTTTCGGTTTCGGTTCTGTTTTTTAGGCCATAAAATTAGGTGGCATAAAAAAACTGCATTGGAATTCTAGTTCTAGTTTCAGATTTTTAGGTTTTCAGATTTTCAGGTTTTGCAGTGCAGATTTTTTTTTATTTTTTTCGCAGAATTCGGAAGCGGAACAACGATCCTTGACTGACCTTGTCGCTTTAGCAGCTATTCAAATAATAAACAAAAAATTGACTCGTTGCGGTACGCGACATATTTTTTAGAACTGACTTTCGAAGAGGTCAATTGTGATCTGAGCTCATCATAAAAAAGATCAAAACACCGTTGCCAGAAATGATTTTTTTATTATTGGCCTAAAAAACTAAAACGTGAAAAAAGACAATGGCCAAAAAGTCACTACGCAGACGGACTGCAAAATAATGTGTGATATAACGATTATTTACAAGGTTACCAAAAAATAAAAAAAAAAACAATCTAAAGTGGAAATTAGTTGAAGATGGGATTGGGAAACATTTGGCTTTTCTGTATCGAATAAGTAATTTCCCCAGGGTACGCAAAAAGGGCTGAAAAAAGAGCGATCGATTTTTTACATCAAATATACATTTTATATAAATATGACTGGTAATTTGTATTTTTAGTACAATCACAGAACAACTGTAAAGTTTACTATTTTTTGTATACATTGATAATTAGTAGAAGAAACTTGTTCTTAAATATATTTTCTATTTGCTACTAAAACTTGAATATCTTTTCTTTTCATATATTTAGGGAATAGGTTTTCAGACAGTCAAATAGTGGAATTACAAAAGACTTAAAGAAACTATCTATTTTCAGCAAATTGCAGCTGAATCTAGAATATTATTTACCCAAAATATAATTTGCTAATTGCCACTTAGACAACTTTAATTGAATGGGTCCCATAAACATCTTCTATCACAGCTTGCACTTGTTCTTTATGCCTAAAATATATTTTCAAAAATCTTCGTTATAATTTGGAGAGATCTTAGGAGTTTTGTAATATTTTGCAAGTTACGCATAATTGAAGGAGTTCGATTTGTACGTGGAAAACCGCAGGATGCAAATCTGAAACCAAACTGAACATCAAATGTTGTTCGCCGGCGCGAATTCCATCTAAGACTCGAAAGCAGTTGAAGTTATTTGTTTTTTTGTTTTTGAACTGAGCCGACACGTTTCAGATGGAACCACAGATGCATTCAAAGTGGCATCCACATGCAAATTACGCAGATTAATTGATGCAGCGGTCACGCCCATTAGACAGCCGCCATGCCCTTCCCGGCCCTGTTGCCTGTTACGTTAACAGCAGCCGTGACCTTCGACCTTTTATTATCGTTGTTGTAGTTGTTGTTGCTTACATTTTTTCACTGGCAACTTTTGACTTCTGCTGCTGCTGCTTTTGCCGTTGCCTGTTTTGCGGCTGTCCTTTTTAGGCTGCTAAAAATCGCAACATCTTAGCCAGAATTTCAGGCCGGATTAGGCATTTTATGGTATTCGCGCCGAGCCCAAATGCAGGCCATAAAACGCTAAGCGCTTTGCGCTAATCTCCAACTGTAAATGTATCTTAAAATTTCTATATCTGCATTTTTTTTAATGAACACCAAGTTTCAGCAGCGTTTCTATAGACTCCACAAACAAAAAAAATCCGCCAAGCAGCTGGCATTTAAATGTCTGTTCCGGAACTGAGCAACCAAAAATAGTATCTGTGTGGCTGAGTAGCTGAGTATCTTGTGGATGCGTTTGCTGTCGCTGCTGCCATTGACAATGCAATCAATTAGCATACAATTAAAAAATGCTTAAACAAGGAAATCAACTCGAGCGCCCGCAAACAGATGCACAGATACAGATACAGACGCAGATACAGATACAGATGCAGACACAGATACGGACACACATTGCTATGGATGCAGATACAGTTAGAGATACAGATGCATGTTGTAAGTGGCTGCAGATCAAAGCGACGACGACAACATAATTGCTCGTTCACTTCACAGTTTTCTGATGACTTCGACATGGCCACAGCAAACACTTAGTGCTGCTCCATATATCTAGATACATATTTATTAGTGCCTTTGTATCTTTTATGTCGCTGCGGCTTGTCCCTGGCTGCCCTGGTGGGCTCTGTGGCGCCACAAGCTCCTTGCAACTGAAGCCTGCTAATTGAGTTTTAAGTAGCTTCCAGCGGCAGCCACTTGAACGCTGCGGAAGTTCAGAGTCCTGCACTTCCTGCCCTTGACTGCGACATACATTTCCATATATGTATATATATATATATTTACATCTATATGTGTGTGTGTGTGTCCTTTTTGGCCTGTCCTAAGTCCAACTCTAATCCACAAATATTTTCAACTCTTTGGCTCTAATCGCTGCTTCTAATCACTTCCATTGAAACGCATAATTGTGCCATGGCTTTTGATACGCTCTCTGACCTCTGACCTGTGCCCAGCTTGAACGGTTTGCCAATTTTTGCCAGTTTTTGCCCGCAGCCAAGTGCCAAATCCTTGCTACACACAATGCACACAGAATGGACAACAAGTAGCGGCGAATTATCAATCCTATCATGCTTTTATGACAGCCCGCAACTCTTCTCTACTCGGCTCCTCGCGACCAGCTTGGCCAGTTTCGGGCGAACTGTGAATTTGCATACCCAGCCGCTCAGCCTCATTGGCTCGTTGGCCGTCGTCACCCCTTTTCCAGGCCACGCCGATAATCCTTCTAAATGTTTGCATTAATTTCGAGGCGTAAACGGATTAGGGCGTCGTCTCGGGGCGTTACCCGCAGCCGGAAAACCGCCGAGGACACCGACTTTGACCTGCACCGGCCACGCAGCAGCAACAGCAACAGCAGCAGCGGCAGAGGGAACGCCCCCTCGTCCAGAGATGTGCTTAATCCTTTCGCATTTGCGCTGACTTCTGGACTAAGTCTGCGCCTAATCCGGCAAGCGAACGGGTTGCGCCTGCTACTAACGGGATTAACTCCGATTACTCCAGATGATCCGCAGAAGTCAATCGGCTGTTCGGGGCCCTAATTGCAGCGCAGCCAGCAACTCAAAGCGAAACTCTACCAAATCCGAGTATCAAGTTAAGGATGCTGCTGCTGCTGCTGCTGCTGCTGCTGCAGTTGCTCTGTTTGTTTGTTTGTTTTCGTTTGTTTTGAGAATTGCTGGCAATTAAGTTGGCGATTTGCTGCGCCTATTTCAGGCGGAGCCGTAACCGGGGGCGTGTGCACCAAATCCTGCCCGCCATACCTGTCACTTAGTCCAGCAGCAACAACAACAACAACAACAACTTGACTGTTAACTTGATTGTTTTGCGAACGCCAAGGCCAAAAAGTCAAAAAGTCACATAAAGTTTTCATCTGACTTTTTTCATGTTTTTTTCCCGGCTGTTTTTTTCTTGGCAAATTGTGCAGATTATGCGAGGATTATGCGTTGATTATGCGCAATTATTGTGTTGTGCTCCTGCCGAGCCGTGCATAAAAATAAAATAAGCAAAAGCAACAATGCAAAATTGCATTTACGATTCACGCTAAATCCTTTGAGCACCCCTTTTGTCTCCGGCCAGGACCTTGACGCATGCTGCTTGCAGCTTACGTAAAATTTCATAACCCTATGCGCATTTCCTGCGAAAAAGGCAGCCATCCTTAGCCCTATCCCTTTGCCAATCTGTATCCTTTTTACCTCTTGCCAATCCGTATCCTTTTTACCTCTTGCCAATCCGTTGGCTAAAAAACAGCGACTAATTTCCACTTAACTGCTGATGAAGCCAATACAACAATTGCCAGGTAAACTGCGAAATGGTAAAAACGCTGACAATGTTTCGCAATAAACACGCAACCAGGTCTCGCTTATATAACGGGTTTCTGTGCAGCAAGAGTTGTCTAAGAGTTAAAAGAAAGAAACGCTTGTGTTTAGCTTGAAACATAAAAAGACAACGGTTTCTCTCCCCCCTCTCTTCCTCCCTCTCTGTCTCTTTATCGCTATCTCTCTCTCTCTCTCTTTCTCTCTCTGTGTGTGTGAAATTGACGTTAATTGCAATTGCTGGCAATTATAAACGGCGCAGATGTGCAGCATGAGCGTGTGGGGAAGGGGGACGGGGCTGGAGGGGGTAAGGAGCGTGGGTGATAAATGTGCGTGATTTGGAATGAATGTGCATCGATTAAAACCGCAGGGCAATCAATTTGCGCCTTTTACTCGATTCCCAACGCCAAATTGGCTCGCAACTCAACCAATTAATGTCAGAGGCCAACCCCATGAGCAAGACAATTAACGCAGCGCAAGCAGAGCAACGGGATAGGGGTCGGAGGTGAACATTCCACACGATAAACTTGCAATAAAGTCAAGCTGAGGCGTCTAATTGCTGTTAACTCAACTCAGTCAACGTCAAAGGAGCAACAGCAGCAACAAATACAACTCTGTTTGCTGTTGTTGTGTTTTGATTAAACACGACGACGCCGCACCTGTAACGGTAACAGTAAAAGCAGCGACGACAGCAGCAACGTAACAGCATTTTCAACGTTAGCGGTAGCGGCAGCATCATCGTTGTTTGCATCATATACCGCAATGAATAAGTGACTATAATTGTGACTTTTAGAGCATTTTGTCGACGGCCATTTTTATGCGCCACCCAAAAATGAAAACATCCAAGCTCCCTCTCCCTCTCTCCCTCTCTCTCTCTCTTACTCACAGCAGCAGCAGCAGCAGCATCTGAAAAGCAGTTTGGAGAGCATTCAAAATGCGCGCTCTCTATCTCTCTCTCACTTTCTCCCAGTCTCTCTTGCTTGCTCTCACTGCGTCGACTCACTGCCAGTGGAGGCCTGCTGATTGGCTGTTGGGCTGTGGAGCCATTGCACCATTTTGTAAGCAGACACGCCCCCAACATGCTGCTAGCGAAGACGCTGCCACTGCCTCTGCTGCTGCTGCTGCTGCTGCTGCGGCTGCGGCTGCGGCTGCTGCTTAGAGCTAATAAAGTAAAATGAAATAAAATGCTGCCATAATTGGGGTCGTTAATGCTAAACCATGAATAACAAAAATTTACACATTTACTGCAGCTCAGCAGGGGAGCTCTAATAACAGTAAATTGAACTAAACGACTGTCAGGGTTAACAGCGAAATTTAAATACTTTTACATCTTGAAATCTTTTTATTACATTTCGTAAAAGCTAAAATGTAAATTCTTTATAAAATCAATCAAAACGTAATAACGTACTTGCAACTGTAACGTATCCAAATTTAACGTAGAAGCAAATACAATTTTAGTACATCTATTACTTGTATAGCAGTCAGCTTGTGCAAGCAACAAAGCCAACGTTGCCGTTACTTAAAATTTAGCACAAGTCCTGATGTTGCCAGATAATTTTTCCGCCAACGAAGTGTAACCGTAGTATGTATTCGGAGCTGCATCTGCGATAATAAAATATCGCTTAGAGTTGCACATCAAGTTAATCGATTTGCGGTCTCGTGCGATAGCTAACCGTACCATTTGAGCTCAACATCCGCACAACATTCGTGGTAACATCACCACTTACATTAACATTTATATTCGGAAAAAACATTGGGACGGGTTGGACGCGGATAGCACACGATTTTTTTCTGCGGAAAAAAAACTACAATTAAAGTGCATAAATAAGCGGTAATACAGGGAAAACATACGATTTGTGTTCACAGCTCAGTTTTTCCAACGCGTCCCCACAGTTTTCGCGCAACGAAAAGCAGCAGTCAAGCAGACAAACAAGCGACTCGAACGAAAGAAAAAAATCGGAATAAAGTGCGCCCAAAAAAAAGAAAAAAGAAAGTGAAATCTAATGCTAAAAAGTCAATTTCTTATAGTCGCAACGTGATTTACAAAATAATACATAAACAAGCAACGAGGCAATTACTTTATGTGACGAATTGTTGAAGCATCGAGAATGGGAACGAAAGTGCAACAACAAAACGATGTCGTTGTCGCTGCAACGCCAGCGGCAGAAGCGGCCGCCACCCACAGCAACGCCAACGCCAATGCCACAACAACTAAAACAACAACAGTAACAAGAGAAGCAGAGGCAGCAACAACACCAACGCAAATCAGCGAGCTAAAGTCAAAAACGCTGCCCACACATGCCACAGTGGTAATCATTCCTGCCGCCCAGGCATCCACGCTAGCCACAAATGCCGCCAAAAAGATACGGCGCGCCTTCTCCATGCCACGCAATCCGTTTCGCTGGTCACGCAAATTCAAGACAATCGCCGCTGCCACAGCCGGCTCACCAGCAGCAGCGGCAGCCGGCAACGCCAACGTCAGCAGCAGCAGCAGTTGCAGCAGCACAGCCATTTCGTCCTGTGTCAGCGGTGGACGCGGTCGCAGCGGCAGCATTGTGTCCCTCAACAGCTACGAGGCAGCGGCAGCATCCGATGCGCCCATGGGCAACGAGAGCCACACAATTGGTCAATGCAACAACACGAGTAGCAACAACAACAACAACAACAACAGCAGCAGCAACAAACATGCACGTGCGATGCGTCGTTCGTCCTTCAGGAAATTTCTCAATCGTATTGCGCAGCATTTGAGTGCAACGGTAAATGTTGGGGTAAGTGCAACGGTGAATGTTGCTGTTCATTTTAAATGTATACGTGCATACAGTGAGCCTTCGCTAATTGCTACTTTTTGAAATTTAAAGTGGGCATAAAAATGGTTAATTGGTTGTTGAAATTACGGCTACTAAATATGAAATTTAAAATCATCACCTTTGACTTTTTGAATGTGAAACCGGAGTTGCAATTGTAAGTACACACGTCTATGTATATGTAAGTGTGTGTGTATGTATGTATGTATTTTTGAGTGAGTTGGTACACTACTACTGTCAACTGCACAGTGTGTACAAAAGTGTGTACACACTTCTTTCTTTGTTCAGCAGCAGCCGCTGTCGCATCTCAGCAGCGTTTCGCCCCCTTCTGATAAGAAGCGGGAGTGCTATGTATCCGTGTGTGCGAGTGTGTGTGTATGTGTGTATATTTATAAAAACATCATCGTTTGGTGTCGGCGTTATCGTTGCCTTTGTTTTGCTCCGCTTTGCCGCCGCTTCTTTGTCTCTCGCTCTCTCGCTCTCTCGCTCTTGCTCTTGCTCTTGTTCTTGCTCCTGCACTTTGTTGCCTTCATTCTTTTGTGCAATACATTGAAAGTTTGAATAGTTTGACACACATACATGAATACACACATACATAAATATATATGTATTTATTATTTACGTTACACACATTCTCCTTAAGTATACGCCAAGATTTGTGTCCTGCATTGCTGCGTGCCATTCAATTTGTTCTTGTTATTGTTGCCACCCACTGGGTGCGCAATGCGCTGACCAAATCGGCATTTGCCACGTTTCCATGTAGCGCGATTGTTTCTTCTCAATATGGCGTTTGCTGAGTCATACTGAAAATGCGTTTTGATAACACAGACTTATTCGGTGTTGCTTTCTTTCACAATACGCATTTACATTTCTGAATTGGTCATGTACTATGTACAGACAGACAAACGGAGAGGGGAAGAACGAGCATGTTAACTATGTGCCATGTGCTATGTGCTGTGGAATGCAATAAGAAAATTAACATGCAGATTGTATTAAAGGCAATGTAGATATGCACACATAAATATGTAGGTCAGATTTCTTTGAAAAGAAGCATTTGCATATGAATTAAGAAAACACTTCAAATAATAATTATTTTTTTGTATGGCACAGCATCATCTTCCAACTCAAGTAGATTAATTTCCAACAGTTTCGATAATTATACTTTTCAACGCAGAGCGAGAGAGAGAGAGAGAGAGATAGAGCATATCAGGTGCGACTTGTTTTATCTATTTGGGTATTTCATTTTATTTTATTTGTTATAGAACTTTTCAGTATAATTACCTTGCGGACAGCGAATGGAAATTGATGTTATTTTTAAACAATTGCTGTCTCATTATTATTTGTATAATTTATTTAGCCGACTGCGCTGACGGCCAGCCTAAAATTGTTGCAGGTGTGCGAGGGTGGACGAGACGGGCTCTGTGGCCAGGTGACAAGGGGAGGCTATGCTATTGTTTCATGGCCCAGCAATTGTTTAAACAACAACTGTAAATGTTGGCAACATTTGTTGGCGCTGTTCGCGTCATATAATAACAATAAACAAACAAAAAGAAGAAGAAAAAACTGGCAGCGATAACCTCAGCAACAGCAGCAACAAGAACATAGGCAACAACAACAAGAGCAACATGCAATACAACAAAAACAATAACAACAAAGCAAGCAGAGACAAAAGTTTCAGGTCGTGCGCTGTTGGAGCGTAGCGTCGCACAGCTGTCAGTCGCCAGTTGCCAGACAATGGACTTGGACTCCAGTCCTGAGACAACTCCTCGCGGCAGATTGACAAATGTGTGCCACGCTTCTGCCCCAAGACAGCAGCACAGGCAACAAGAGGTAAAAAACGGGGCTGAGTGCGCTTAAAGTGAAGGCAAGTGCAGGGCGTAAAATGACAGTGACAGTTGTTTACACTCACATTGCGGAGCCCCTGCCCCTTCCTCGGCTCCCTGAATTGAATTTGATCTAATAAGTGATGCATAAACACAGACAAGCTACACACACTGCTATATATATATATGTGTGTGTGTGTGTGTGTGTGGCACATATTATTTATTAGATATTGCTGCTGTTGTAATAAGCGTGTGTTGATTAATTGTAGAGTGCAAGACCTTAGACGCTGCTCTGACCTCTTACGCGCCACGAATTCCATTGCGACGATAGCAGCGCACAAAACTCAATTTCAAATGCACGAAACGAATTCGTATTGGAGGCGACTTCACTCATATAAAATACAATGCTGCTCATAGTGTTAGCCCAGTTTACACTGTCAAACTGTCCAATCCGATTTATTAAATCATTACATAGTTAAAGCGATTAAATAGTTGGTGCTTTCAATAAAAATCAAAAACTAGAATTAATAGTTTGTGAAATTTAATTATTTGATTATTGGCAGCTATATAAATTATATTATAAATGCAATGTGAGCAATTAGGATGAAGCGCACTGTACATTTTCGTTTATTTGTACTTTTTTATATGAAATACAGTTATGCAGGCGCTGTACATACAAATTTTTTGTAAGTTGGCCAAGTAAAGACCTCGTATCATTAGCCGACTTACGACTTTGGCACCTTTCACCAACTTGGCAGCGTTGCTTGCCTGCCTCCCTGCTGCCTCCCTGCTGCCTGCTGCTGTGGTGAGGCAATTGTCCATTGTTGGTGCTGATGATGCTGTTGGTGCTGCTTGTTTTTGTTGTAGTTCTTGTTGTTGCTGCTGCTGATTACCTCACGCTCCAGCTGGAAGCCTCGGCAGTTGATTTATGATTCACGCTTCAAGCATCTCGCATTGATTTTATTCAAATTGTCGGCCCCAGAGCAAGTGCAATGTGAATATTGTGAATAACCAGCAATAGCAGCAGCCTCAAAAAAAAAAAAACAACAACACCAACAACAACAGCAACTATTCAATTTGGCTTATTAAAATGCCAATTGGTGCATTGCGCGTGGGTCGCTGCTCGTCGTCGTTGTCGTTGTCGTAGTCGTCGCTGTCGCCGTCTATTGTGCAAAAAAAAAATATACAAATTGCATACCAAACAAAAAGTTGCGGCAGCTACAAACGCCAACAAATTGTATATTAAGGTCAGGCAGGGGTTGGGTGGTCAAGGGGTGTAGCCAAGGAATTCTGTTAGCATTTCTCGTCTAGCTCAAGTCGAAAAGAAAACACACAGAAAAAAAAAAACAACTAAAACTGACACTCAATAATGAAACGTGCGACATGAAATTCACACGCCGCAATAACAACACGTGATTTTGTGTGGGGGCTAGTTGCTAGAGAGAGGGGGGCGTAAGGCTAGTTGGGGTGTTTGTCATTTGCGAGCCATTTCCGTAAGGTTTTGGCCACCCACAGTTAGGTGTGTAATACTAAGTATTAGTGTAGTGTGTAGCAAATGTTGTTATTGTTGTTGTTGTTGCACTTGTTGATGGTCGAGATTAGTACGTAACAGCGTGTGCCTGACTTGTCCGCGTGTGTGTGTATGTGTGTGTGTGTGTGCGCCACTGTTTGCTGATTTTCTATGATATTCAAGTGCCGTGCCGCACATGTGTGTGTATTTCGCGTATTTCCGCCAGGAAAAGCTAACACGTAAGTTTTGCGCTTTTTTTTTTGTAGTTGTTGCTGCAGTTGTACAACAAAATACTGTGCAAATTATTGTCTGTTGTTGGTTTTGCTGCCGTGCGCACGTTTTTTGCTCCCTCTCTATCTCTCTCGATCCATGTATATATGTTGCTCTCTCTCTCTCTCGGGTCGGTCGATCTCTTTTGCTCTTTTGAATTCGCTTTCAAGGTAATATCAATTGAGATCAAACTAATTGAAAATGTTCTCAGTATGGGTGTTTTTTTTGTACACTTTTTTTTTTTGCTTATATTTTGTGTGTGTATTTTTGTAGCAACATATTTTCATAAACAAATGTAAAAATAGTTGCCTTGCAGCGCCAACAACCACAACAAGCACAAACAGTGTTCAACTAAACTAGTTTTTTTTTTGGCCTAGCTAAACCTGAAAATAGCAGAAAGCATGGCGAATTGATTAGCAGACGCAGTTCATTCACTTAAGCAGCAACCCAAGCTGGAGAGTGATCTGAAATGTTGTCACTGTCAGCGTTGCTAAGCGAACTCAGTTTATCAGCAACTAAAGCCTAATTTGCTTATGCATACAACTTGTCTATTTATGGGTGAGCGATCAGTTATCAGTTAACTAAACTACATTGATATTAGTCTGTGTCTGCGGCTAAAATGATTGCAAATATTGATTCTGATTCCTTGGAAATTTGTTTAGAATTACAATTATTTTGTCAGATGTTTACAATTTCTGTTAACTCAATATGTCATAACAATAATTAAGTGAACAACCAAAATGCAACCCTGAACTCTCTTGATAAGTTTAAATATATAATATATATTCCATAGTCCAAACAAAGGTCATATGACTGAAATAGCCTCTGGTCTTAAAAAACATAAATCACAGCCGTAGACTCAGCGAAAGGAAAACACTTGAATCTGTTGTTGGGTCATAACTGTTAATGTTCACGTATACATTATATAAAAGTATATATATAACATAGATATAGGCATTATAAAAGTCTGATTTCTTTGTGTCTGGCAAAAATGTACTTTATTCACAGCTAATTGCACAATCGTAAATCTCAAACTGTATCACCTATTATATAGTGAGGAGATACACTTAATATATATACATATGCAAACTATGCATTTGCACGAGTACTTTTAGCTATCATTAAAATTGTAGACGCAGTCTTAACTCGTCTGCGTTATGCAATCGACTGTGATAACATTATAAAATGTGCAAATTTGCCAAACTAACTGGATCGCTGTCCTTGTGATATATGCCAAAACTGAATAAATATTAACTAACTGGCTAACACTCACACTCACACTCACACTCGCATTCACATTCACGTTCACGTTCACATTCGTTTTGCGTATCGCGCCACTGATAAGCGCACAATTCACACAGTCAAGGTGCTGCTGATTAGGGAACCTTGGTAAAATGCTGTGCTGTAGCAAAAGGTGGGCGTATGTTGGCCACGTGTTGCATACGCTTACATAACTAACAACAATAAAAGCAACAACTACAACACCAGTTATAAAAATACAATATTCGCTCATTCCTCTGAGGAATGAGCGACTTGAAACATTTGTCAAGTGGCAAAGACATTCATCAAATGTCTTACAAGTGTCAAGTATTCTGTTCGATTGGCCGTTTGCATCAATTCAATTGAATTGGAATTGAAATTGGAAGCGATCGTACATCAAGTTGTACAATTAATTGCATTAACCCGAATCCCACAGCGCGACAACTGCTTTTATTTCACTATCGACGATAAATTGCAATGCGCCAACAATCGGCAACTAAAGCACTTGACGACATTCTGCATAATAATCGCCACATCAGAGATATAACCAAACGCTTATAACAAGTTGTGCCACAGAAAACTCATAATTAATTAGTAATCAATTTAAATGACGAATATGCCTTGTCACGTGATCACTTTCCACTTAACACCTGAACTTGGCATAATTAGTAAGTGCAACGTTTGAGGGGAGTATTTGTATTGTAGCCTGTGATCATTGTATACCCTGTGATCATTGGAACTCAGATAGAATATGGTATACACGGAGCTATATATATATATTTGTATATATAATATTTGTGTAGATACATTTTTTCATTTATTATTAATTCTTAGCCATTGGTAATAAATCACTGGAGTTCACTAATGCACTTTAGCACATACAGGGTATCAGCTAGTCAACCTTTCAAGCGCAGATTATTAAATTAATGCAGATTTTGCATGACGCGTTGAATGAATATATTTGTTATGACGTTAGAACATCGCAATCAAAACAAAGCTGATTAGTAATAGTCGAACTAAGTTACTCATCTGAGTTCGTTGTTTGGCAATCGAACAAACAAACATAGATCCACACTGACGAGTAAACTTCTGACTACGTTTTTATGTTAGTAGTAGTTTGTCATTTATAAATTCCAAAACAAAGTTGACGAACCGGTAGAATAGACAACTAACTGGCAATCAGTCTGTGGCTCCGTTGCTGTCTAGGCCAAGCCCGATCTCGACTCGTAGTCAAAGCAGTTATTTCATTCATGCTGGCTTGCCAGCCCAGCAGTTCGGTACCAAATAATAATAACAACAGCAACTGCAACAACGACAATTATCTTCAATTATTTACAATTATTTAATAAAAACGTAAGCATAACAGCAAAAGCCGCAACAACAAAAGCAGTTGCTGCATCGATGCATGCAAGTGCCACTTGCTGCAGTTACGTAAAAGAAATATCAAAATACTCGTAGTAGTAGTAGATTGATTACTTATAGCAAACAGATAAGTAATCGAAGCCTTTGGCGTTATCGACACACATTTTGTTTATTGTTTCTTGGACAGTGGAATTTTTTGTACAGACAGACGAAAAAAAAGAATATGCGCCTGTGGCACGTCTTTATGTGTTACAGTTCAAAATTCAGTGAACAATCAAATCGAATGTTTCGATACATGTGAACAAGTTAAATGATATCCACAAACACAGTGCCACCGAGATAAGTAAATGGATGTATGTATTTATCGACATATGTGTATATTTATATATTTATTTATGTGTGTACTTTTGTATATATGGCAGTGTCGATACTTGAAACTCGGCTCGCATTTTAATACAAATAAACAAAACAAAAGCGAATGCGAATGCAAAAACAAAGATAAATGCGCTAAATTTATAAATAATAATGATGATAAAATTGCTACAGTAAATTGAGACAAGTGGCTACAATAACGTAGACGATGACGACGCTGCCGACGTCAACGGTGACTTCTAAGACTTTTCTACTCAATTAACAAAAACAAATATTGTGATGTTATTCTTATATCCCTCACACGATACCCTGTATATACTTAAGGACTAATAAACGTATAAAATAGTGCATATGTATTAAGTAAAACAATAATACTCTTAAATATTAGAAAGCTTTACTATTTTGTTATTATGTAATCGGATTTTAGGATGTATAGGTAGATAATCAGACGACAAAGCTCTATTGAAAATGCGACACTTCAAAAGGCGCCAACCCAAATAAGTATTATCTGTTTGCGAGAAACTTAAACACAGATTAAAGCAGACGTGTGGTATATCTGTGTGGCACCTAAGGCCTACATACATATTAGCTCAAATACATATACGAATGTATGTATGTATGCATTAAGATATATTGCCACACCGGTTTCGATGGCCGGCAAACGTGGCGTATGCGCAACGCCAGAACGCGAGCAACGAGAATCGACAACGTCGCCGTCGTCTCCAGCTGTGTGAGAAATGCTTTACATTTTGCCCGGCTCTGGCCGCAGCGATTAGGTCACTAGCCACCGCAGATGTACAAATATATATATATATATATAAATAAATATATATGTGTGTACAGATTTATATATGTGCATATTTATATACATATAACTGAACATGCGTTTAAAGCGAATTCCACTCAATTTACTTATTGAGGCTCGACCATTTGTCGGCCAGTTGTGCGTTTGAAATGCCTTTGAATCAGCAACAGCATCGAATCAAATTTTACTGTGCTCTGCCCTTTTTCAATGTTGCCGCCTCTCTTTAATCTGTTTCTTAAGCTCCGACTTATACAATTTGGTTTTAATTGGACTTTATTTAATGAACTAAGCTGCTTACAATCGATTGCCTCGAAATGTTAAACATTTTCAGCTTAATTTCAAATCTCATCGCAAGCCCAATAATCGAATTATGCTTTAATTAACTAACGAACCAATGCGTAATAAAAGTTTTGAGAAAATACACAATAATACAAAAAAGATATTGGTGATCCAATCGGATGTGCACAATTTATGAAAACGTTGTGTGTTGACTCGGATTTAACAAAGTTTTGGTAGCTTGTTTTCTGGAGTGAACAACTTAAATATGGGGCATGCAACTTTAGTACATATGCCCGATGACCTTCACTCAGCAGGATACATAAATCTCTTTGAACTGTCAGCTAGGATATTGTGGTTCATAGTTGCTGACCTCTTTTTACGTGGGGGGAAGTAGCGGGCAGCTTATGAATACCCAATGCCATTTGTCGAATGCAGTCCGTTCAATGCCAGTGCAATGTCAATTAAGATAAAGCAACGGATGCCGGGTTCGCTCTAAAACAAAATAACAATAACAATAGCAATAACTTGTTGCTGACACACTCGTGGATGCATTCACACCACCAGCTAGGGGGAGAAATAGTGTGGCAGACACACAGACACAGATGGACAGACGGACAACAACGTGCATGGCTTGGAGTGCAATTGGCGCTGGCATTGGTGTCACAATCAGTTAGCACAATTTACAATAAAACGCCAATGACGTTACTTAACAGCGTCTTAAGCTTCAGGGATTAGGGTGGGATTATTACCAGTCAGCAACTCACAACTGTTGGAAAGTATTAACGTAAAAGACTTGTTAAAAGCTCAAAGAGGTGTGGTTAAAATTTATATTTATTGTATATGCATGGGTATTGCTCTTAATTTAGTGTATGCCTAACTACTGACTGCTTCTAACTTATAGCACTTTCTCTTTCTCACTCTTTATATCCTTCTGTATCTGTAAATCGTAATTGCATCTGTTATCTGCATTTGTGCCACATCCAAACAGTCGCCAGAGAGCAACAACACGGCGCATCGCACAACTTTCATAGAAATTGTGCCATTCTACACCGGATGCTGGCGCCGAAAAGAGGTATGACTGCAAGCTGAATACCCTATAGTAACCTTGTGTGTGTGTGTGTGTGTGTGTGTGTGTGTGTGTGTGTGTGTGTGTGTGTGAGTGTGTGTGTATTGCTTGAAGCCAAGTACATTTCCAAGTGCAACTTTCAACAACTAGTCGCTGCTGCTTGGCCTGGCCAATTGGGACTATGTGTTTAGTTTTATTGGCACCAGTTTTATATTTTTATTTCTCTTTCCTTTGTCTTTTTCTCATTTATCTTTATATTTTGGTTTCTTTGGCCCAGAGTTTTGCGTGGGTTTTTGTCGTAAGAAAAAAAATGAAACCGGCTTTTGATTTCGCTAAGCGCTTCTTTCTTTTGAGTCTTTATTTTGTTGCCTTTATTGGTTCCTTTGACTGAATCGACTGCTCTATGACGTTATAAGCTTTAAGAGTTGCCGGCTCCCCATAAAACTTTGGCTGCTTGGCTCATCTGATTTTGGCTGCATTTCCCAATTCATACACATACACAGAGTTGCACACACTCACACACACTCGCACTTAGCATTGACCTCACAGTCGACAAGTAACCTTTAACCGTTAGTTGTGTGTGTGTGTGTGTTTTTTGTTGTTTCTTTGTTCACTCTTTGTTTAATTTGCTAGTTTGGTTGCAGTTTCATAATTCACCAATTTTCATTGCAACACGAAATGCGTTCAATCCACTTGCACCAGTCGCCCCACTCGCAACTGGGGCAAGTGGAGCAATCGCTGTTGCTGTGTGTATGCAAAGTGCACAAAAGCGTGTTTATAATATCGTAAATCCGTTCGACCTGTGCGTCATTTTCAACGGCACGTGCACCCCAGCGCTCCATATACAAACAAGCATATGTGTTTAATTTATATATATAAATATATGTATACAAAAATATGTGTGTAGGGTGTTTTCCAAGTACTGTGAATGGTGTACTATTTTTAATTTGTGGCTTAATTGAATGCTTAATTATCGGAATAATCATCCTTCGTTTAATTCACTTTATTTCCATGTACAAATACATTTTAACAATTACCAATTACATAGTTTTTTAATTTTCTTATTTATTTTGTTCCTTTTTTTATTGTTAGTTAAGAAATTTACTTGCACTGCACTTTTTTTTATTTTTTACACTCCCATTTTTGCTTTAGCTATGCATTTGTTTGAATTATATTATATTCCATTCATGGCCTTGTAATTTTATAATTTTGTCACGTAACTGTTGAGCTTGAACTCATAAAAAATAGTTTCAAATCTGCATATCAGAATAGAAAAGATGCTAGAAAGTCAGATCACTCTTAAACATTAAATATTTGATATGATTTTCAGTTGAACTAGCCTAACACTCCCCGAATCACACAATTTAAACCTCGAATCGATTTGTTCTAATATTTTTTTATGTGCACATGTGCATATATCATTATCACCTATAATTCGAACAATAAATATTTGCACATCGCTTCGCAGATTGTGTTCATTTTAATGTGATTGTTCTGCTGATAGGCAGCAGACCAACAAATTGTTTTTATGCTTTCTTTTTGCTACAGTTATTGGCTTTCCGTTTATTTTCAAAATATTTCTTCACTTATCGCAAATTGGTGCCGCTCTAAACAATTTTTAATTGGCAAAGAAATTGAAACCCAATTTCCACAAAACATCCCCCCCCCCCCCCCCCCCACCACCACCATACTCCCATTGTCCGTTTGCCGTTTATATAAACGAGTTTTCGCAGTCATCAATTTACAGTCTCCAGTGAGTAATCTACCCCAACCTCTCCCATCTTATTTACAGGCAAATAAACATGGTCAAACTGGCATGGGAAATGTGAATGGAATGGAGCGTGTACCGCCCATTGGGGGCTATCAATGGCCAGCGGATCAGACGCCCGGCGTCATGGGTCTTAAGAATCACGGCAACACCTGCTTCATGAACGCGGTGCTGCAGTGCCTCAGCCACACGGACATACTCGCCGAGTACTTTGTGCTGGATCAGTATAAGGTAGAAGCGAAACCAACAAGACTCGCACATAAACTTCGATTTTAATACTTTCCTATCGCTTGCAGGCGGATCTAAAGCGTCGCAACAAGATTAACTCACGCAAGTTCGGCACCAAAGGCGAACTTACCGAGCAGCTGGCCAATGTGCTGAAGGCGCTGTGGACATGCCGCAATGAGAGCGATCACAGCACCAGTTTCAAGGCGGTCGTCGATCGCTATGGCACACAATTTCGCAGCTCCACGCAGCATGATGCGCAGGAGTTTCTCTTCTGGCTGCTGGACAAGGTGCACGAGGATTTGAACACGGCTAGCAAACGACGCTACAAGAGCATTAAGGTGCGTTCTTTTTTTAACACTTTCTTGTAGCCAATTGTAACTGTTTGCCGCTTTCCTTGCAGAACTCCTATGGACGCTCGGATGAGATTATTGCCGCTGAAACGTTAGCGAATCACATACGCTGCAATAATAGCTTCGTGCAGGCCGTTTTTCAGGCACAATTCCGATCATCTCTTACGTGCCCACGCTGCCAGAAGCAGTCAAACACATTCGATCCGTTCCACTGCATTTCCGTGCAACTGCCTCAGCTCACCCAGTTGACGGTCTTTGTGACTGTCGTCTTCATGAAGCAACAGCCGCGCCAGCTCAAGATGGGTCTGCGTGTGCCCGCCGGTTCGCCAATTGTTGCACTACGCGAACTGCTCCAAGAAACGGGCATTGCCTCCAATCGCATGGTGCTGGTGGATCTCAGCTCGGAGGGGTTCACGCGTGTTTTCTACGACACTCAGCCGGTGGAGACGCTTAGCAACGTCGAGAACATTTACTGCATTGAGGTGCCCGAGGTCAGCCCAACGCCCAAGGCCTCCTTGGATGCAGCGCCCGTTGATGTGGCAGAGAAACCTTTGGGGGCGCCATCAGCAACAGCAACAGCGCATTCTACGGATCTACTCTTACTGGTGGCCAATGTGCAGAGAACATCGGCTGGTGAGGAAGGCGATGCCAAGGCTGTTTGCAAGCGTTTTGGAGCGCCATTTAGCATGAAGGCGCCAAGGGATTGCAGCTACCAGGATCTGCAGAAGCGCATGTTGCGCGAGATGTCTTCCCTGCTAAAGCCAGAGGTATTTTCATATGCAACGCCACTGCCAGACATGTTTAAGATACGCCTGCAGGATCCATCCGCTGATCCGGACACGTATCTAGAGCAGGTGGAGCATCCGCTGCTCACCGAAATGATTGACATGGCGCTCTCGGTGCTCTCCTCGGAGGCGGGACCCACGCACATAAAGCTACTGCTGGAGTGGAGTTCGCCCGAAACGCACTTTATCAAACTGCAATCGGACGCCGATGCAATCGTGGAGCACGAAAGTGTGGCGCGTCTGAGCGCCAGCAAGCCCAACGACACCGCTGCCCTGACGCTGGAACAATGTCTGGAACATTATACCAAGGCGGAGACGCTCAGCGCAGAGGATGCCTGGCGCTGTCCGCATTGCCAGCAGTATTTGCCCGTGGTCAAGACGCTAGGTCTGTGGTCGCTCCCAGACATTCTGGTGGTGCACTTCAAGCGCTTCCGCCAGCATCAGGCCAAGGGACCGCAGGCGGCCAAACTGACTACGATGGTTAAGTTTCCACTCACTGCATTCGATATGTCGCCACATTTGGCACGCGGAGTTCGTGAGAGTTGCAGCACCTTGGGCCATGCCATGGATCAGCCGGCAACCAAGAAATCGCGCTCGGGCGACTCCCGCTCCTCCACGCTCAACTCACGTGCTGAGCCCAAGGATACGCGCTATGATCTGTATGCCGTGTGCTATCACCAGGGTGATACACTGGAAACTGGCCACTATACGGCGGCCTGTAAGAATCCCTACGATCGCCAATGGTACAAGTTTGATGATCAGCGCGTGAGCAAAGTGCCCGAGCTGGACATCGAGGAGGACATCATTAACAATGAGGCCTATATGCTCTTTTATCAGCGACGCAGCGTCGACGCCTCTGCCGAATGTTCTGGCTCCAGTTCCAATTCGGGAGATCATTGGGTCTCCCGCATTGCACCGCCAACAAGTGTTAGCAAAGAGAAGGAGCTCGTTGACCCGAGCACTGAAACGCCGGAACCCATTGCAGCTGCTGCAGCGGAGAAGGCACATGCCAAAGCTGTTGCTATACCCATACCCATACCCATTGTTGCTTGTGAAATTGATGAGGGCGATGGTGAGTTCAGGTCGGATTACATTCGCAATCTATATGCTAATCTCTACTCTCTTGTAGTTGTCGCTGCAGCAGATTCCAAGGCTGCCGCAACCGATAAGGGCTCCTCAAAGGAGGTGCTGAACATTGAAACTTTGGCATTTGCTGACGCAGATCCGGAAGCAGATGCAGAGTTGCCAGCACTGCCAGAGTCGAGTGCTGAGCCCGTTGAGTCTTTGCCCGAGCCTCCAACGTCGCAGCCAACACCGGATACGGATGTCACAACCACTGCTGCTACTGTTGCTGCTGCTGCTGTTTTTGCTGCTGCTGCTGCTGCTGTTGACGCGGATACAACGCAAATCTTCGCCATGGACGAAGACTGCTCTGATACACAGCGCGAGGCACCTGCAGGAGAACCCGCCGCACTCTCAACTGCCGCAGTGATAGCCAGCGAACTACCTACCCCTGCTGAGGCCGCCACCAATGGTCATGCGGCCAGCTCAGACACCTCTTCGACCTCCAGTTCGGCCTCATCGGTTAGTTCGCTGTCGTCGCGCTCCTCGCCACGCTCTCTGAGCACTTCGGTGACGGCTGCGTCCACGCTGCAAAACAAATTCAATGGCCATAAGAATGTCGCCTCAGCAGCTGCGGCGCTGCTCAATGGCAATGCAACACCGCAGTTGTCTTCCAGCCTGCAACTGTCGCGGCATGCGCTGCACAATCACTGCAATCACAATTGGCAAGGCTCGCGCAGTAGCGTCTCGGCAATCGAGAGTGCCACGCAGCAGCAGCAGCAACAACAGCAGCAGCAACAGGCCGCCGCAGCTAGTCTCAGTCTGCGGCACTCTTTCTCCACCAGCTCCAATTATAAGTTGCGTGAATGCAGCGAGACTTTGTCCTCGCTGCTGCGCAACTCAGCCAATACATGCAGCAAGGACACGCTGTTATTTATAGATCAGCAGAGCCATCATCACACGAGCGGTCTGATCGAGGACGATGATGATTCGTACATGGGTCGCTCCCTATGGGTAAGTGTTGTATGACACTCCAAACGCAGTTCTCTAACTAATCGAAACTTTCTCTTTAGATTTCTCCCGTAACACCACACAAGTTAATTACCGTCTCGCCCAAGAATTAGTGAAGATATTAACAATTGATTTATATTCAGACTCTCACACACAAACGCACTATAGCTATAAGCCTAAAGTTTACTTTACATATACACATGGAATATTTCTATGCATAACAAACGATTGATGTAGTTACATATACATATATAAATTATAAGCAAAATGATGTTATACAAACAACGTTTACTTTAACAATTTGCGATTTCAAAACATATATACATATATAAAATGTTAGGTAAGCTATTTGCAATATTGCATTCAGTTCAAAGGTTGAGCAGCTTATCAATATCGTCTTAAGTTAATTTATTGATGGCAATAACGAAAATCCTGACCCGACAACATAAAACACTGAGAATTTTCACTATTGACATTACATTATTTATATATATATATATATATATTATTATTTATTTAGTGAAAATGAGAGTACAATATGATTTGATTACAGTTTCTTTTCATGCAACAACAAGGCAATAGTTTTAATTATATATTAATTTTTGGATTTAACGAGGAAAGTGCATGGCATGTATAAGTAAACTTTAGTTTTTGTATTTGTACACGAAACCAAGTTTCAAACTACGTATTTATGCATTCATCCTGTGTGTATGCATATGTGTATATATTAATTTCATTACACGACTAGTATTTGTATTTTAATATTTGCAACACACCTTATGTATATTAAAAAAAAAACAACAACAAAAAAGAACTTGGCACAGCTGCATATTACTTTTTCTTGATATAATATAATATACATTATAAGAGTTATACATTTGTAATGTATACGTATGTGTAGGAAAGCATTAAACCAAAACATTATATTGATAACAAATGTTGAAAGACTTTGAAACATTGTTTTTTCATAATGTACACTTTATTATTATATACATCAAAATATACATAATGATATGAATATGAATGATTCAACTATTGTATGTTAAGAGCATGTTTATTAGTTGACGATGTGTGTAATGTGCATTGTATGAATAAACGTGAAATTGTTGGACATAAAATGCGATTTTCAAATAAATTCACAAAGAGTCGGAAAATGATAACAACGAATCATTCGAAGCCCATTCCGGTGCCTTTTAAATCGGGATGTTGGTGAGCTCATTCACAAGAGAATTTAATGGCATGCATCATTCATTTCTGGAAAATGTAAGTTGCTTCTGTTTTTACTAGGGGCCAACGTACTTGTTATTCGAGTTTCATTGTTGATCCTAAAAGCATGCAACAATAATTGTCACACAGGTGACTTCGAACTTGACTCGGGCTTCTGCAGAACTCATTGGCAAAGCTTTCTTTACACTTTCTGTGGTCATGGCCATGGCCACTCGACTCTTGCGCTCTCTCTCTCTGCCCGCTCTCTTTCTATCTCTCACAATTTTTTTTCTTGCTGTTGGGCAACTTTAAAAACAGAGGTTCAATGTCTGCTGCTTGCGCATCCAGAGACTTAGTTCAGTTACTGCACTTGCCGCGACGAGTTCTGTGAAACGCACAAATCGTTTGGAATAAAGGTCAATTCTGGTGAGACTAAGTGAAGAGCTATTAAAGTTGGCCGTTTTGGAGTTTGGTGCCAACATGGATTATCGTCTACTGGTGGTAAGCACATATGTTTAAGTGTTTAGCTCACAGCTAGTTCGTTGCTTAAGTCTTTTGTTTTGCACTGCGTCCAGGCATTTACTGTTAGCACAAATTCTGGAGCATCAGCATATGTATGTTTGCATGTGTGATATACATGAATAGACATGCTAATGAATTGAAGCGGCGGGCCAATCCGCACACACACACACACACACTCTATGTGCGCCTGTTGGGTGTGTGTGTATAAATTTAGCCTGGCATGGAGCAACTTTCCCGTTACCCACCTAACGTATTTAGAACAATTTAAAAGCAGACACTCACGCATAAACTAACGACAAATTCTGGCCCCGTTGTCCAGCGGTGCTTTGTATTTATTCTACTTTAAATATATAGTCATTAACTGTGCAGATACAGTAATAGCATCGCCCAGATACAGAAATTGTAGTAGTTGCAGTTGTTAGGTCGCGGTAAATGCGGTCAGCAGTAGCTGCAATTAGACAGCAATTGCAAACGTCGTTTAAACTGAATATATAAATATATATATATATATATATATATATATATATATATATATATATGTATATATGAATCTGAGCAATGAAGGGTACACATTTCGAAAATGAGAGCAAAACGAGTTTCACGCGAAGCGTTCCCTCATTAGAATAAATAAAAAGAAAACAAAAAAATCAACACTAGCTGTGACTGACCCAATTTCGCTGTTTTGGGATTCCAAAAATTGTGCGGTGAATCATGTCACGATCAAGTTGCAAAGCGCCACAAGCACCCGCATCCAAAATGAAATTGCTGAGCCATGGCCGAAACTCTTGCAGCTGGAGTCTGAGAAATTTCTTTCAAAAGTGCTGGCCTAATTACAACTGGGAGAGGGGAAAAACAATGCGACTTGGAAAAGTCGCGCTCTCGAAACGCCCACAATTTCGAGTAGTCTGCCACTTGACCTGAATCCCGGACCCATCACACATTAAACATCTGTGGAAAACCTCAAGACATTTTGAAACTTTTGATTTCATTAAAATAAATAAAAATAAAAAAAAAATCCAAGTGGCTGACAGAATTTCAGGGAAAGTTTTTCTTCTTCCTCAAGTACCCGATAATGAGATTAAGATGCAAAAGTAACACTCTTCGGTCAGTGCCATTCGTTGTCGCTGTTATTGCTGCTGGCTGTTGTTTTTGCTGTTGTTGTTATTGTTGTTGTTGTTGTCGTTGGGTTTGTTTATTTTGATGCCTGCAAACGGCGCCGCAGGTCGAACAACTTTCGCGCTTTCGCCAACAAGCCAGCTAGCTGAGAGCGCGTCTTTGTGCCCATTGGGCCGCGGCCAATGCCACATTCAAAACCACAATGCTGGCCATTCAGAGACGTCACAGCGCTAGCAATTAATTTGATTTATGCTTTGATCGTTCTTTATGTCCATTAAAAAAATGAAATGGATATAAATAACACTATTAATGTTAAACTTGTTTTTATTTTGTTATTTTTAGAAAATACTTAGCTTTTTGCTGCTCTCGCAGCTGGCGACGTCGCAACAGTTGCCACACTCGCCCTCGCCGTCGGCGGCTCAGGCCCAGACAGACTACGGCGAGGAGCCACCAGAAGGCTACTATGCGTTTGTGGAGTCACCGAATGCAGTGCCGCCCCGTGTGCGCCCACCGCCCTACACCTTCATCAATGCCGACTGCAAGGATGTGGCTGCCGGCAAGAAATCGGCGGTGTCCGTGCACAATATTTGCGGTGATCTGAATAAGGGTCAAATACCCAGGAATCCACTTGGTCAAAATGTGCTCGGTGAGCCATATCCCTTGTAAGTTAATACTGCCTGCCAATCGTTCAGCTGAAACTCCAGTATCTTAATTCCGTGCCCCCAGCGAACTGATACGCAATCAGACATTGAAGTTTCTGTCCAAAACGCTGCCCGTGCTGAAGGCAGACGACACGCTTCCCAAGGTAACGCAAATCATACGGGACGAGCCTGTGGAACAGCTGGACAACAATAACATCGATCGTCATTATGCCACGCGCGTCACCCGCAGCCTGCCCGATGGCGTCCAATCGAATGAATACAGCTACTTTGATCCCGCCCTGGATGAGGAGCACCAGCATCACAATCAGTACCAGCAGCAGCAGCAAGAGCAGCGACGTGCCACCGAGGAACGCAAGCCTCGCAAATTCTGTGATGGCGGCGGAGTGTAAGTGCAAATTGTGGATTAACAAAATCAATTATTGATAAGAATCACACTTTCCAAAAAAAACTCCAGTCTGTTTCTAATCCTGATTTCCATCAGTGTAAACCTTTTGAATCCATACGGGATTTATGTTAATATTGATTTATTTAATTGGCAGATTCTGCACATTGTACCGCGCCATTCAGGGCGACACCAGTCCAGCTGTGGCCGCTGCTCAAACAGCGGAGCGTCGCGAGGAGGTTGGCCCAATCCGCTATGAGGGACCACCGACACCGTGTCCGGCCAAGGTTGAGTATGCGACGCCAGTGTTCGCCAAAAACTATCAGGGCGCCTGGCGCTATGTGGTACAGATACCATACGAGGGCTACTTCACCCAGACCGTGGAGGTGACGCGTTGCATCCAGGCGCGCTGTCATTACCTGGACGGCGGTTGCTTGTCCTCGCCGCGCTGGGTTAGCCTGCTGGTGGCGGAGATCTTCTATCCAAATGCGGAGGACACAGTGCCGAGCAGCAGCACGACGACACAAGCACCATCCGTGCAGGACTTCCAGGCCTACCAGCAGTATCTGCAGAAGCGAGCGGGCGTGGCCAACGCCTCTGATGGCAGCACCAATGCACTAAATGCGGCTGGCGGCCAACATGCGCCGGCAGATGCACATTGCGATGGTCATGACGAGCTGGGCTGCTTCCAGGTGCGGCTCTACTACGACTGGTTCTTGATACCCGGCAGCTGCAAGTGCTGGCGTCCGGATTACTTTGCCAAATACGTGCGCCGAAAGTCGGTGGCTGACTTGTAAAAAAAAACACAAAAACAAAAAAACATTTAAACTTTAAACATAGTATTTAGAGCGAGGCAAGAGTGGGGCATGAAATGCTCATTCTAGCGTTCCGTTAAAATGGAGCGCGCAGAGTTTGCATTTCGTGCAACAACAACAAGAAAACTCAAACGAAAAAAAATAGCTACATAAAAAACATGATTGCAAATGCACACATATATGTTAACATATGTATATAGATACATATATGTTTGTATGTGTGTTGAAGTGAGCAATTAGCTTTCCTTGACTGAATACCAGGCGAATCGCATTGAATTTCTACTAATAAATATTTTATGCTATAATTGTACCACTGTGTATTTTATGCTTGGGGACTCAGCTACAGATACTCACGATGCTCCAGCTTCAGCTAGGCTGCGGCACGTGTTCTTGTATTGGTATTTTGTGTATCTGGGTGTGTGTTCGCCTGTGAGTGTGTGTGCGTGTGTGTGTGTAGGAAAATCAAAACCTGTCCCGCCAGCCACTCAACCAGTTGCGCATGCGTGCGCTGTTTGGTCTCTGCAGTCTTCCCAACCAGTCGGTTGGGTTTGGGTGTTGTGCCGCTCTTTTAGACGTCTAGCAGCGCGCTGCATTACATAGCCACAATAATATAAACATTGTTGTTGCAAAAAAGTTGTGCAAGCCAAGACAAGCCAAGCCAAGCCAAGGCGGGCAAACAAAGCCTTGACGAACGGCCTCAAAAGGCTGCCATAGAATTCGGGTTTCCGCATCAACAGTTCCCGCTGCAAGTGAGTAATTAAAAGAACAAATTGCTAAAATGTTTGTTTATAAACAAAGCTTAAGCAATTGCAAGCTTTGCAATGCCATTATACTAAAACTTTTACCTGTTTGAATACTTTTTAAATGTGTTTGTTTTAAGTTGATTCAAATAAAAAGGCAACGTATTTTTTAGAATAGTTGCAATCGAAATTCACGAAAAGTATATTTATTTATTCATATGTTTTTAGATTGGAATATTAATATGAAATTTGGTTTGTTAGTGTGCCAAATTTTATGTTATTTTATTTTTTTCACTCGTTTTCTGTTGTGTAATGAAAATTAATTGCAAAATATTACATATTTTGAATATGTACATTAATTAAGAGTTAATTAGCATAAGTTTCCCATCTTTGTTCTGGCGCGCTACTTGCGAGTTTGTTGCCAAAGTCTTTCGTTGTGGTATTTATGCAAATGAATATATTCAAAATATGTATTGAGCGCACAGAATGTGGGCGAAATCTTTGATATCATCAATTTAATGTATGCACACTTTCCATTTTGTTGATTTCTAAGCACACATCTGAGATTTATAAGACGAAAGAGAAGATGCTCTCCAACGGCAGCTGCAACAAGAGCGGCAGCCTCAGCTCGCTGGACGCACTGCCCAAACAGTTTGTGCTCTCCATGAAGAAGCTGTTCGATATACTGGATGATAAGCACAGTGGGTATGTGCGTTATACGGATATTGAAAAGGGCTGGCAGGATGATGGCTCCAAGGGGCTGCCGCAGGGCGTGCTGGATTCACTGCATCGCGTGACGCCGCCCAGTGGACTTTTGTCGTTTGACCGTTTCTGTGCTGGGCTGAAGCTCTGCTTGTTGCGCAATCAGCAGCAGACACAAAATCCGATGCCAGTTCATGATAAGCCGAGCAAGCCGCCTCGACCCCCATCAGCACCACAGCTGCTTAGTCTGAACCTGGAGATCAGTGCACCCACAGCCAAGGTGCGTCCACGTTCACAGCTGACACTGAGCACGCCGCCATCGGTAAGTCCTGAGCTGGAACCGGATGTCGAGTATGGGACGCCAACGCCACCACCTAAACCACCGCGCCAGTCGGCAACCGCTCCCCCGCTGGCCAAGGCGGACATACGCAACGCGCTGCAGAACTGGCAGCTCAGTCTAATGCACAGCGAAAGTCTCAAGCAGAAGAGTTGGAAGACGGCACGCGAGCAATTCGAGCATCGCGGCTCAGCAGATGGCGGCTCCTCCTCGACATCGGCAACGGACTATGCTCTAAGCGGCTTAACGCTGGCCTTGCCACTCAAGAAGGCCAACAACAAGCGGCGGGAGTCACGGAGACACACATTGCAGCATGGCATTGATTACAACATGCTGAAGCGACTGAAGCAGCTGGAGGAGCAACGGGAACTGTTGCTGTTTGGGCTGGATGGAGTGGAAAAGGCGCGTGACTTTTACATGCAGCAGGTGCTCAACGTGCAGGAGCAGATCAAGTATTTTGGACGACTAGGCACACGATTTGTATGTACCCAATTATATATATTTTTTTTTTTTTTGATGTGTGTATTTCGTTAACGCTTGTCTCTGCTTCAGGAACAATGGTCGGAGCTGCAGCAGGAAAGATTGAACTATCAGCGAGCCCGCGTTCTGGAAGCAAATCGCAGTTTGGATTTACTGACAGACACCTGGGAGCATGGCGGCTATCCACTTCACATTAATCTCGCGCTGCCCCGCAAGTCCTTGCAGCACCTTAACTTCAAGTCTTATGCAGCCAATGATGCCGAGCTGCTGGCCTGTGAGAAGCAGGCGCTCATCTCGGAGCTGTTCGAGCAGCAGCATCAACATCAGCAGCAGCAACAGCATTCACAGTTTCACAATTTGCGTGTCGCACGCACGCGAAATATGACAGACTTTGTGCTTAGCCAGCCATCACCGGTGAGCCAATCCTCCGCTGGACTGGGCGATGCGGACGTCGTTTACTGAATCCGACTATAAATAGATACATTTTAAACATTATGTAAATAGAAACATATTTTATTAAGTGGCTCAACAATGCAAAAGGTACTATAGAATGGCAACCAGTCTAATTTGGATTTGGAAAACGTCTCATGTATTTGTTCAGCTGTTTGTAGTTGAGATTGTTGCCGGGCTGCACAACGCCCTGATTAACGGTCTTTTTAGCCTCGAACTTGCGGTCCATGTAGAATTTATAGCATTTCTGGAACTGGTTGATTTCCTTGTTGCAATACTTCTCAACGAACTCGTTATCCTTGAGGCACGCAAAGAGCACGCCCATCTCCTGCAGGCATGCCACATCCGAGCCGGAATCCGCCTTGCCACTGACAGTGTTTTTCAGTCGCAACGGCAATATTTCCTGGAACGGCACCTCCTTCTCGTTTTGTGGCGCACGACCGCGTGCCGCAAACAGTGCTCCTGGGATACGCATCTGTCAATTATTTTTCTTATACACATTTTCTTTCAATATTCACAAATTTTTGTAAATTTACCTTCTTATTTTTAATGAGTGCGTGCCGCTGCAATCAGCTGTGCGCTGTTACGTCAAAAGCAAAAGTGAGCGTTTGCCAACACTAAATGACAGCAGCTTTGACGTTAAGCAACACTGTCGCACGTCAAACTCTGGTCAACTAAAAAATTACACAAATAAAAAATACATATGGTAGAAGTAAATAATACAACAAAACATGGATGCCATTGATGCCAACCAGCAGGCGCCGCATCTAGCCGACTTTGCCGGCAATAATGAGGCGGACAGAGAACAGTTCGATGCCGCAGACATCATGAATGATGCGAAACTCTCTACAAATGGTGCTGTTAGTGCGTGGGAACGTCAGCTCTTTCGGTTTCATCAATACCACGGCTCCAACATACGCTTAGAAGACGATGCAACAGTCGCCTTCCGCCGCACCAGCTTTGCGGACGCACTCACATTCTCCGAGCGACCACTAGTAAGTTTCAATTGCATTAAACAAACTACATACATGTCTGTATATATAGGAATATATGCATATATGCACATATATGTATGTAAATGTGGCCAGACGGAGCTCCAATTAGCAAATTGATTAAGGTGATACAATGTTTCAGGCACCTGGTGAAATTTTCCTAGTTGAGATTGAGAAAATCGAGCGAGGCTGGTCGGGACACATGCGACTTGGTCTGACGGAGCTCACACCGAATATTATTGGTAAGCGCAGCGAAGGACTGCCACATTTTGCCTTACCCGACTTGGCCAATTTGGGAAATAGCTGGATATATCCGATATCTAAATTCGAAATGAATCAACGACTGGAACAGTGTGGAGATAGTGTGGAGCCCATTCCGAATGAACCTCCGCATCGTGAGTATCACATCACAATAGACTTTTCCTTAAATAACATTGAAATGACTCAATCCTCGCAGGTAATCTTCTGGGCGATGCGACGCACGTGCGAACGCCTCGTGGTTTACTACCGAAGAGACTTTTGCGACCCGCGATGGACAATGGCAACTCAGATATTCTGCTCACTGACAGGGGCTCGCGCATTGGCATTATATATGTGCCCACAGAGACTGATGCGTCCAAGGGTGAATTGCACTTTATCATTAATGGCGTGGACAAGGGTCCTGTCTCAAAGGAAATACCATTAAATAGGTCACCCTTATACGTTGTTATCGATGTTTATGGCACAACAAAGCAAATACGCATTATCCAGTTGGAGGGCAGTAAGTATTGATGATCCATCCAACTACTGAACTTAATATGTTAATGTTTATTTTAATTGTCTATTTAGTTCTCTCCTTGCAAAGCGCTTGTCGCAATGTCATACTGGAGCACATCGCAGCAGGTGCCATTGCGCGACTTCCACTGCCGGAGAGCATTAAGCGCTTCTTGCTGCGCCGAGATTAGGAACTGAGACAAGGCGCACACACACACACACACACATACAAACATACATAAACACTTTATGTAATAGAGTGTTGTGTTGGTGTGGTGCTGTTGTGCATGAGCGTGCGTCGTGATAGCCTGTTTACCCATTTATATTTTATTGAACTGTAGGCAGCTGAAGTGCCGTTCATTGACTTTTCATTCCCAACAAGCGCCGGTTGGCGTTCTCATTTGCTTGCCCGCCCTCACGCCAAGAGCCCTGCCCTGCCCAGCCGAGACCTGTGCGCGTAATGGAAAGGCGGCTTTCCAGTGAGGACGAAACTCCGGTTTCTCCGTCGGCTCTCCGCAGTACTGATAGATTTCACACGAATTTGTATTTTTCATTCTGTAGATATAGCTTATAATACTTTGTTTCCGTGATACCAGTTCTTTATATTTATATTTTATATATGTAGAATATGTTTGAAAGCATCACATGTATTTTACTCACTGTTATACTACAACCAGCGAACAAAAATTTTTCCCCGTCTCTTAATACGTACATACCTCGAAATATGTACAAAGCGCTTTGATTGCATTGCATTATGAAAATAGCGAACCCTATTTAAATGCAAAGCCGAGCCGCTACGCAAGAAGCTCCCAACCAAGCACCGATCTGCCTTTTAGCCGTTTCGGTCCATCCCAGGGCGATTTCCGTTTCCGTTATGTACATTTAAGAATATTGTTGCTAATTGTAAATTAAGAGTATAATTACAATATGTAGTATGTAAAAATCGATGTAATAACACGACATAATATAATAAGGGATAAAGTGTACGTGCATTGTATGTAATAAAGACATGATAATATATATAGATAAAGGACCTCTGTTGTATTTGCACATCAAAACAGTCGCATAAAAGACGAAATAATTGGATTTTCGTAAAACTTAACTTTATTCAAGCACCGCTCTTGTGTACATCTCTGTAGTTGCGCATTGTGTATTTAAATTTGTATATAATATGTATGAATTGATTAGTGGTATTTGCTACTACTTGGAGGAGCGATTCTCGGCCAGTTTGGCCTTGAAGAGCGCCTTCAACTCCTCGGCTCCTTCTTCGTTAGTCTCCTTGTAATAAGGCAGCTCGGCCAGTTTCTTTAGCCAGGCGTGCACCTTGGGAAACTTGAACTCATCAATGAGAGCGACATCATTTACGGATGTCACGGTGGCCACACAGCAGAAGTCAGCTATGGTCAGCTCATCGCCACACAAGTATGCCTGATCCTTGAGGAAACCCTCCAGAATTTCATAGCACTTCTGAACATAGGCAATCTTATCGATGGAGCAGTCAGTGGACCCAAAGTAAAGAACAGGCTCATATAGAAAACGCAAACGCGCAAAAAGATGACCCGAATCCAAATGAAGGCGAGCATCCACCTGGGCGCGCTTTACCAAATCCTTGGGATACAACGACTCCTTTCCGTTGCCATATTTCTCAACAAGATATGCGCATATGGCATGCGAATCTGGGATGATAGCATCCCCATCGATCAACGTGGGAATGGTGTGCTGTGGATTCAATTTCAAAAACTCGGGCGTCAGATGTTCACCTTCCAGTAGGTTAATTGGGCTACAAAAATTGGTGTTTTTATTAATTGGCTAAATGCATTGTGAGGGGCTGACGTTGGTGTTGCTCTTACCGCAGTTCAAGTTCAAGCCCAATCGCCTTGGCCGTCAGCATAACGGCGCGCGAAGGTGGACTCAGTGTGGCATAGTAAAGTGCTGGCTTCGACATGGCTTCAGCTAAGTGATTCGATTTTAAACACGCTTATTAGATTTCAAAAACAAAGGCTTCAAAATGTACTGTTGTGAAAACAATTTAGATCGCTAGAATTTTAGCTAATATCTCAAGTAATTGGGATTCCGTGTGTCACTCAATGGGCGTCGTTCAGCCCTAGATCTGCTCATGCCCACCTCCACTTCACAATAACAATAACAATAACAGGTAACCCAAAGTTTAATGATAAGCCGATATCAGCACTGTTCTATGTAATACATGGGCACTCATGCACTCACCTGAACAAATCTAGCAAACAGCTACACATGCGATGGTCAGGCATGTTATCTGAATGCATGTATGTATATATATAATACATACATATATATATATATATTTGGCCGGCAAACGTTTGGTTTGCACTGACAGAAATGGGTATATGCTAAAGTATGTATGTATGTATATGTATATATACAAACATAATATAACTGCATATGGATACATATTCGCAGAGCGACAGAGCGCGGCACACACAATATGTATATTTAATTAGGGGCCAGACTTACACACACACTCAAAGTACGCAAACTAATAGGAAAAATACAGGCAGATCTTGCCATTAACATTGCCGGCGATTTGTTGTTTTTATTATGCTTATATGTATGGGTGTCTGTACGACTGGCGTGAGAACAAAGCAAACACACTGCAGTAATATATAATTTAGCGGAGTCCCCTCTAGGTATACACACATATTCATATACATAAATATGTTTGTTAGGGATTTTGCGCATCCAATATACAATGTAGACGACAACTTACATATAATTTAAGAGGCAACAAGTTTTGTTTCTATGACCGCTCGCTGTGAACTCGGAAACGTGACTAAAAATGAAACGTAACGAATTAGCGCGAGCAGCACTCACCAAATGACAAAAAGTGGGAGTGGGAGAGTGCGCCAGAGCTTAGATCTGAGATCACATTTGCCACTGAAAAAAATTTGTGTGCACCAACTTACAAAATAAAAGTACCATTTTCAATCAGTATGTAAGAATTAAATGTTCTGTAAGGATAAGGTTATTTAATTTGAATTGTATAATTACAATAGAAATTCTAGTTTTTTAACAAACATGCAAAGTACCATCAAATAAATAAATTATCCGTTTTTTGGTACGCTTGTACCAAACGTGTGAAAGGTACAACTATTTATAAGCCCACACTTTTCAAAACTGAACAACAAGTACATCATTGGTCTTGGTATTGGTGAGCAAAAAGTTTAATGCATTTATCTTGGTTTATTCATAGTTTTGGTACATGTGTAAACGAGATATTATAACCACGTTAACGAGTAGGTGATTACATATACAACTATTAAATATGAAATAATAATAATGAATATAATACCAGCATTTCGGGGTTTGCTTTCGCCTTAGACAATCAATGGAATATTCAAAATATGATGACTATTGTCATATGATAGTCACCATGGAGCACAAAACACATCAACTAAATATAATGATTGGAAAGCAAATATTTTACAATTTGGAAAATTACTTTAAAGGGAGCATTATACAAGATATACAATCAACAGCTGGGTTATGTGGACATGCACATCGTTATTTAGAGATTATTGGTATGCATCATCACATTAATTTTATTGTTCCTACTGCATTGATGGGTTAAATTAGTTGTCGAGCATGCTACGCTTAAGCGCCTCCTCCAAATCGGTATCATAGCTTTCCGCCTTCGAATAGTCCGCTGCAAACTTATCAGTTATCTTGGCCAACGGTTCCTTTTTATCCTTGCCGCCGGCAGTGCCGCCACCATTGTGTTTGCTTTTGCTCTTGTTGGCATTGCTGTCATCGAATGAGTTGCCAAAATTGCTCGAAAAGTTGTGAGCATCGAAGGCATCAAATTTGGCAAAGTTATTATCTAGAGTCGTTGAATTCGGCTGCCTTTTCTGTCCAAAACTATCCTCAAAGTTGTCATTAAAGGCATCAAAGAGCTTGGATTCCGTTGCCGAGCTGCTGCCTCCACCGGTTACAGCGAACGCATCAAAAGCTGCCGATTGCGATTTAGTGCTTAGTTGTTCTTGCGGTTTATTTTTAATCGAGTCAAGGTTGTTGTCATTGAAGTTGTCATTAAATGCTTTGAAAAAGGAATCATTGAGTTTGTTAAAATTTGCATTGCTCAGCGCTTTCCTTGAGGATTGAGTAATTGTGGTATCAGTTGCTGTTGCGGCCTTGCTGGACGCAAAATCATCAAAGTCGGCAAATGCATCAAGCGATTGCCTTGGAATCGATGCGTTCGAGTGATGGGACATCGCTGGGCTGGCATTTAAGTTGAAGCCATCGAATTGTTGCATCAATTGGCTATCCAGCGGCGTTGCGGTCTTTGATTTATTATTGTTGTTATTAAAGGGCCTGCCTGCTAGCTCATCTGCAAGTGGAATATATTTATTAATTACCACGTGCAATTTCTTTAATTCTCAAAATCTTACCCTCAGAGCTAAAGTCCTCGGCAAAGGTCTTTTTGCTTGCACCTGATGTTGTCGTGTCTGCATCTTCATCTGAAAAGGGATCTTTAATATTGAATGGATCTTCGTAGCGATAATCCTTGAATGGATCATCCTTGAAGTCCGTGGGTCCTTTTATAATCGCTGGCACTACAGATACTGCCTTCGTGTTCCCAAATGCATCAAAAATGCCCGTTCCTGTGCCTGTTCCACTTCTTGTTGCCTGTGTCTGCAGCGGTGTATTGGAACGCGACAAATCTTTGTTATTTGTGCTGATTGCTGTCACAGGTGATGCGGATACGGATGCAGTTGCAGATGCTGATGTCAATGTCAATGGCGATGAAGTCTGTGGGTTTAGTGGCAGTGTTGGAGTGCTTGTGCTGGCTGCTGCCTTACTCTGACTCTGGCTTTGTTTCTGAGGATCATCAAACAGCGAAAAGCTATCGAGCAGCGTGGCGTTTAGCGCTGGTATGGGCGTGGTCGTGTTTGGGTTACTGATTGGAATGTTTTGTAGCTGTGTCGAATGGGTGAAATAGGTAAAAAAAAAAAAAACATATTTGTGTGTGTATGTGGGAGAAATAAAAATAAACGTAAAACAAATTAATTTAAAAAAAGGTGAGGTATAAAATAAATATAATATTCACATATACAAATATACTAGATATTAGGGATTTGAATTTACGATAAACCAAAAAAAAAAAAATAAAGCTTTATTTTATTCATTTATACACTGGATTAGCTGCTGTGGAGAGAGAGAAAGACAGCGAGTGTGAGAGGGAGGGAGGAGGAGCTCACGCGTAAAACAAAGATGATTTAACCGGATGCGACAAAAATGTTTCTTTATTATCGTTATGGTTATATTTAATTTATTATAACTCACTTGTTATATGTATTATTATTAATGATGTCGAACATAGATATTTTTCTCGTTTTTTATTTTTTATTTTGTTTTTTGTTTTAATTAATGAAGAACTTTTTTCGTTACACATTATTAGGGTTCCCATTATATGTATTATAAGTATGTATGTATTAAACATTAAAATCAATGCACGGGAAGCTTTATGTTTCGGTATCTGAACAGTTTCGTGGTGTGTACGTAAGTAGTATATATAACCATGTATATATGTAAGTGATTCAAACAAATATCGGATAATTCCACCATAACATACAAACAATAGTTCTGTGAAGGACTAGATTATCAATAGGGACGATTACCCACTAATAAGCAAACGTTTTTCGATCCATTTCGAATTCTGGCTAAACCCCCACTTTCCTAGTCGCTGGCATCGTTTCTTTAAGGTATTAATAATTTGACTCTAACCGACGGTTGGATAGTTCATTCCATAGCTCTAGTTGGAAAGCAATACGAGTACGAGTTCAATGTAACTTCTGTTTCTGTAAAATTAGTCAATAGACAGTAAAGCGTTTTGGAAGCTACATGCCAAGGAAATTCGAACTATTTATGTATTTCTGCATGTAAGTGGATCAAAGTTGTATATGCGCCTATTTAGATGTGGACCAGCAATTATATATATTGTAAAATTGTTATAAACTTTAGTATCATATGCAGAAACAACAACAATTTGCATTTAAATTCCTTATTTAAGTTAAACATATATCATTCTATCATTCACTTTGAGACCAGCAATCCTTCCAAACTAAACATTTCGGCGTGCACTTATTTATTTAAGAAATATGTAATATGATAATATGATTGATTGGTCATTAAACGAAACGAAGAAATTGCAAAACGCAATCTCAATGATGCCATGCTTGTAATTATATAAAAGTTAAATACAATATTGCACAACATTTCAAAAAGTGACGCTCATTAAATTTAAATTTTCATCTTTGACTACATTAAACACGACATAACGTTTTCTTTGGGGCATTTCTTGACTTGATTTCAGTTGATTTAAAGTTCTCGAATTCGATTTAGTACATTTATCTAATAATTAGGCATGAAATTGCGAGTAACGGCCTGTGTGCAATACGAATACGAATAGGCTGCCGAATCGAACTCTGATATATGTAGTATATATGTAATGATTATAAATATGCAACTAATTTTTGTACGCTTAAAATTTGTTTTCTTCATGTTGCTAGGCTCAATTTTTGACTGAGTATGTGTGTCTTTTTGTGTTAGTATTATTATATTAATTATGTTATATTATGTTTATGTATATATATATATCTATATATATATATTTATATGCATTTATTGAAATGTGATAATTATTAAGATGTTCACTGAAAGTAGAGAATTGCAAGAGATGAAAGCAAATAGTTAGTTTCGTACGGGCAGCAGAGTTAACGCAATGTGGATGAGGGTCAACTACCTCTTACATTGTTGGCCAAATCAAAAAGCCGTTGAATTCATATGATTATCGATAAAAAATCAAAAATTCTACTTAATAAACAGGTGCATCAGATTAGTTTATTAAGGTGGTTTTTAGCAAATCGAAATTAACACAACTACAACAATTTTAAAGATGGGTTAGTTAAAATAATTAATAACGATATTAATAACAATTAAAAATTATACTATATATAGCTATGTTAATGCAAACAAGAAAATTTACAGCTGTGATCATTTTAACTAATTGACAAAAAATGGTTATTGCTGCTGTGCGGTGTACATGCATTACCACCGATCCCAATGTACATTTAACTTGCTACCAACCTTATTGTCAAAGTCGTCGAAATCAGCAAATCCACCGCCGCCGGCACCACTGGTGCCGAATCCACTCGATGGCTACAAATTATGGAGATATTAGCTAAATATATCAGATTAAATAGCTCTTACAAATATTATACCTGTGTTGCGCGAGGTGGGGCTGGTCTGGGAGGCGGCACCTTGGATTTCTTTGGCGGCAAAGCTGGACTAGGTGATTCCGGTCTTGGTGGTGGGCCTGCACGCTGGGCATTGGGACTGAGCACCTGACCCTGGCCTGTGGGCGCGTGCAGCGCCGCAAAGGGATCGCTTCCAAAGTCATCTTTGCCAGGCTGCAATATTTATGCATATAGAGCCATTTATATTTACAAATCATTTAAAGTGATCCTACCTCCGGCGTTATAGCATTGGACTTGTTAGCACCAAATGCATCAGCACCAAATGGATCGCGTTGCGTTTGCCCAAAGCCGCTTGTGTTGCTCTGGCCAAATGCATCGAAGCCGCTGTCAAAGCCAGTGCTCATATTGAAGCTATCGGCAAAGCCGCTGCTGATGACAGGAGAAGGTTTGCTAACCTGCCCACGGAAGGGATCGTTGTCAAAGCCATTGGTTGCCTTGTTGGCGGCACCGCTGTTATTCTCTCCAAATGGATCATCTGTGGGTATTTCGATTTCCTTTTGCAACGTTTTGCGCGCATCATCAAAGTCGGGCTCAATCTTCAGCTGGTATTCGGAGACTAGGTCAGCATTTTGAGTCTCCATGGCGGCGCGACAAATAAGTAGCGCATCGGTCATCTGACGTTGCGTTTCCATCAGCTGCGTAACCATGGAGCGCACCTGTAATTTCCGATACAAATGAATAGGTTAATGTTTATAAATATACGAGTATTGTACACTTACGGAACTAATCTGCAGTTGCGTACTTTGCAGATGTCTGGTGAGCTTAGATAGTTCGCGATTGTTGTCATCGTATTCCTTTTGCAGAGCCGATTCCTCATCCTTGAGCTTCTGCAGTTCCGATCGCTTAGCATTCAGTTCGCCCTCCTGCTCGTTGATGGTTTCCTCCTGCATGTGGCACTGTTCGCGTATCTTGTTGACCTACAATAAAACAGAAAATAAGCTGATTAAGATGCGAAATCCGTTAAATTGTTTTATGACACAATAAATAAACAACCAGTAACACATAACACGAATGAACGAAAACATACAAACACAGACATTGTAAGGAAAAACATAATAAACAAACCTGAACATTGGTGTGGGTTATGTCAAGACTTACGTTGGCCAACACGGCCAAATTTTGGGTAACCTTAACGAACGTATATTGTTTTATTTATGTGCATTCACCAGTTTAGTATGAGTAATTTGTGTTTGGAATAATAATTGCGTACCAATTTGTGTTAACAATGGGAAACATAATAAATAGAAAAGGGAAATGGAATTCAAATTAAAATTAAAACCAAGTCAAAGTTTAGTTAAAAGTTAACAGCAGCTGTTAAACCCAAAATAAAAGCAATTTAAGCAAAGTCTATTGGTCAATATCATGCAATTATAACTACTTGAGCCTGCAGATCATCCAGACGCTTCTGTGCCTCGCCCCGCTGATTTTCCAACTGCTTCAGTGTTGCCGTCAACGTGTCCAATTCGCTCTGCAAAAATCGCATCAAGCCATTGCAAATAACTAGCTACACTGTGGGCTAAATGGGATACGAACCTGCAGGCTGCGCACTTCACCATTCTTGATGCGCACATCGGCCTCCTTTTGTGCGATTTCCGTTTCAAGAGCGCGTCGCTCTCTGGCCAGCTCTTCGATCTCCTTTGATATCATCTCCAGCTCGGGGTTCGAGTAGGTCGGCTTCGTTTCCTGCGGCTGCATATCGACACCAGATACGGTTGCACGCATCGATGGCGGTACCATATTTGCAGTGAGCACTTGTGGCGGATCCACTCCGCGCTGCTTGCGTTCAACAAGCCACATGGCCAAAGCAAACTGCTCCACGGTCAGTTTGCCCGATTGATTGGTGTCGCAAAGTGCCCTGTTAAATGATGTACGTAAATTAATTAGTCAGCCTTGTATCTAGTCAAACCTATCCACAATCTCGGAAAATAATCTGAATCATAGTTTTATTTTAATAACTAACCAGATATCTGCAAGGCTGCGTTGTGGTATACCCGATTTAATGAATATATCTTTCACCTCGAGACCGGAAACCAGGCCATCCTTGTCCAAATCCGACTGCCGGAATATCTCTTCGAATCGTAAAAGCTCCACAGTGCTAACCACCCAATCGGCATTGGCTGTTACCGATGGTGGTGCACCAATTGGTATCAGTGGCTCAGTTTGTATCAGCGGCTGTGAGCTGACTGCGCCAACCGGTGGAATGCGCGTCATGGGCGGCACAGCAACGGGAAGTGGTGGTATGGCTGCCGGCGGTGCAATATCTTTTGGGAAGTTGGCCACAAAGCCACCATCGCCGAAACCCTCGCCACTGGGCGCTCGCGGCATTGCTGCGCCAACACCAGAACCTGCTGCCGCTGGCTGCGGTGGCGGTGGCATGGCGGGCTTAGGCGCTTTACGCAACTCTGGCGGTAGCACACTGGGAACTGTGCGCTTCTGAAGTGTCTGATAGACGAGATGCATGGCCACAATAAACTCGTGTTTGTCCAAATTGCCATCCTTGTCCTGATCGGCCAGATCCCAAATAGTGCCAAGTATATTCATCGGCAGCTTGGAGTCCATCAGTACACCCTTAACCTTGTTGCCAGGCAGCATGCCGTTGCTCGGATTCAGCGATTCAAACAGCTGCTCATACTTAAGCCGATCGATGACGCTGATGGTCCAGTCACCACTGGCGGCGCCGGCGCCGGGGCCAGCAGCTGGCATCGTTTGCATGCGCGAAGGTATCGCCTTTGGTATTTCACCCTGACAAAGTGGTTAAACACAGTTATATTTTGTGGATGTGGGTGTCTATTCGCCTTCGGTCACTTGCCAATTGACGCTTACCACTTTTGGCGGATTAACTGTATCCATGTAGATGTTGTTCATGTTGGCCACCTGGCCCGCTTGCGACAGTGAGACTAGCTTGAGGGCCACAAAGAAGCCAGGCTTGTCCAGGAATCCCTTGCCATTCGGATCGGACAAATCCCAAATGCGACTGAGCACCACGTCGCTGAGGCCAGACTTTTTCAAAAACTTTGCCGCCGTCATCGCCTCAATGGCACCCGTGCCCTTCGGGTCAATCTACGAAAATCAAGAAATTGGGCACAAGCGCAAGCCAAAAAAAATCAATAGGGGGTTGCAAAATTGACCCGCCACACACGAAATTGCAGCAGACTCATTACCTGTTTGTAGTATGCCTCATAGATGAGGTTGTGCTTGCCGCACACTCGAGCAAAATCCAAATTCATGATGGGCCCCGTATTATCGTATTTAGTGTCCGAATTGAATGCAGAAAAGCAACGGCCACTGCCACTGTTATCACTATCACAAAATCGATTTTTTTCTTATGGGGTAAGTTGAGGGCGGAACTCGCTCGCTTGCTAGTTGGCTAGTGGTGCGAGTGTCCTAGTTTTTCAACGTAACGTTTTTCACGTACAACTGGAACAGTTATAGTTTTTCAGTTGGGCACATTATGGCTACAATTTAATTACACACTCGAAATTTAATTTTTGCTTTTGCCTTTTTCAGCATCGGCCTCTAACTAGTGTTGAACAACATGCAACAATCACACTCAACCAATGCATTATCCAACACTGCAAACAGGGCTGCAGCATATACAGTTTGAGGGCAATCGAATGTTAAAAGGATTTGAATTTTTTTAATTTCAAAACATTTTTAATATTTTCATTTTTGTGTATTTAAATTTATATGTATTGTATATAAACTGAACTTTAATTTTTATTTGTTTATGCTTAGCTTGTTAACTACCTGTCGCAGCTAGATAAAGAAGTAAATACGTGAGTAACTCGCTTAAAGTAAGCGTATTCGACAATTGGTGGCTCCACATTGACAATAGAGAACTTTGCCGGGCACCACGCCCACCTCGTAGTTATAGTTCCAGGTAAGCTCTGTCCCGGACCGTATATGGTTTGCCGAGAAGAACGCGACCCAGGGAAATCGAAGATCATGTGTGTCCACAAACACGTTCTGCACGAACAAATTGGGTGCACAAGAATGCTGTGGAAAACAAAAAAACAAAAAATGATCGTAGTTAAGTATTACGGATGCAACTCGTTACGCACGTACTCACATTAAAGTAACGACCCAAGTTTCCAGTTGTCTTTGCGTCCATAATGTAGGGCGCCTCGTCTCTACCAAAGAGACGACGCACTGAATTCTCGCGCACTGTTTCATCCAGATCGGCATTGGGATTGAAGTTTATAACTGCCCTCTCCTGCGAATCCGGCTCATTTGAATTGTTCGAGTGGCTTCGCGATGAACGCAGCTTATCCTTTTTGCGCGGCTGATAATACTTGGCGGGTGTGAAGTCAGCATCGTCCTCCGGATCTGGGGCGTAGGTGTCTTCTTCCTCCTCCGCTGGCGAGTGTTCAACATCCGATTCATAGCCCTCCTTAAGTTGCTCGGCCACCTCAATGTAATCCAAGTCGGCAAAGTACTCATCGCCCGCATCCAATCCGCCCTCGTTGGCCATTGTTTCGGTGAGCAAGTGGCCCGCATAGATGCAAATGAATGCACCCTTTGGTATATCGTTGACGCATCGCAGACCCCAGCCCCGATTCGACGTCTTGAAGACCTGCAGCTTCATTTCCAGCGAATGCTGAACCACCCGATTTAGGCAGTTCTTTTTGCACTTGCAACGCGAGTTGCATTCGTAGATGCCAGTGGGAACATGCTCGTGAAGACGCTTGTATTGATATCCGATCTCCTCAATGGGCTTATTGGGATTGCAGTACCTGACGCCCCCAACAGTTAGCTGCCAACAGGCGCATTTTGATTTGTCCTGCAAGTAAAAAATTGGAGTTAGAATAATCATTTTTAAGATCGCCATTGATTGCTTACCGAGCAATCATCCTCGCAGTCACAGCCCACCAGAAACTCCTCGTCGAGATTCAGATGCACTCCCTCTGTGGGTATGCGCTGCTTGGCATAGGTACAGGGCGGCGGCAAGGTGTTGTCATAGTAGTTTACCAATGGTATGGCCATTTTCTCTTGACCCTTCGATATGTCCGCCTCCTTAACAATAGTTGGGTCAATAGAGTACTCTGCAAGGCAACGCAAATCCGGCGTAAAATCAAAGTTTTCAACATTTAAAACATTGTCCGTGGCACGCAGATACACGTGCACTTCGGCCAGATTGCGAAAACTCTTTCCACAAGGTCCACGATAGACGACATTGCGCTTTGCCTTCTGCTTGAACACCAAGCGCTCCCAACCGGAAAGCAGCGGTTTAGCTAACGGACTGTAGCTATCCAGGCGATGCACAATCTTGAACAAACAGGCTGGACTGCATTCGTGGGGCGAGTACATTTTGGGCGGCAGATTGCGCTTGGCCGTAAAGTAGACAACATGACCCTTGGGCCGGTTCTCATCGTCTACGTAGATGGTTGAGTTGTTCAAATGGCGAACCGTGTTGCGCGCTGCTGCAGCAGCAGCAGCATTAGCAGCTGCCGCAGCAGCAGAGGATGACGATGATGTGTTAACGTTCTGTGGCACGGAGCTGCTCTTCCGCGCAATTGCACGCATTTGCTGGTTCACCTGTCTGCTGCTCGTCTCCATCTCCTTAGTGTAGCGTATAAAGGGTTCGGTGCGCTGCCAACAAAACAACTATTATAGATAATATCCGTATGGAAATTTGAATGCAACTTACGCGCGGCACACGATGCTGTTGCATGGCATTGGCGCTGTTGAGCGCATTTTGCGTCTCCTTGAATACTGGCCCCAGGCGCAGGGAGCCACGATAGATCCATTCGGTGTGATTCTTGTCATCATCGAATTGCATCTGCACTAGGCTGCAGTCGATGTCAATCACGCGTGCATACAGCCAGGTGCCGTTGGATTCGGTGTTCATGTTTTGGCCACGTGTGCATTGCACCATTGGTCGATCCACTGAGTATTTTTCCACATACTTTTGAATAAAGTCTCGCGAGCCGGGATGCACATCCTCCCATACTTTCTCCGATGCTAGACAAACCAAACGCACATCGCTGTGCTGCACATACTGCGTGTAGCCATCATCATAGAAGATTAAATACCTAAAGCGATTGGCCTGTTTCAGTGGCTCGGCTATAATTCCCGGATAGAAAGCGCTGGGTACGACGCATTTCTCCTTGCCGCGCGATAACGTGCTGCCATTAAAGTAGGCTATGACGCGAGTGCCTAAATAGTTTATTTCAATAAATAAAATTAATTAATATGTTTAATAGTCGTAACTAACTCATGAACTGCTTAACATACCAATAGTCAAGCGAACTGGCGGCGGCTCAAAGTAGGCTAGATGCTTGGCTGTTATCGTTTTAACCATTTGATATGGCGTATTGAGATACTTGATCTTATAGCTTTTTACCATAATGCCGCCCATTGTTGAACTCTCTGTAAACTCGATCACCTTGACTGATACCCAGCTGGCAATGGCTTTGTTCTTCACAGCGTAGTAGGTCTCGTTTAATTGAATCGGAGGTCGCTCGATCTCACCCGCTGGTGGCACTTGCTGCAAGGAGTCAAAACCCGATTAATGGCACTATTTGTTTTGGTGATCAGTCACACCTACCACATAATCGAGCATATTTTGGTAGAGGTCAAGCGCAGGCATGTGCTTGTGCACCACTTGGCAGGAGCTATACAGGGCAAAATGCATTTTGTCAGCCATATTTTGTAGCTTGCTCAGTTCTTGGTTGGCCAACTCGATTTCGCGCCCTATGCGCTGTGTTTTTGATTGTAATATAGTCTTGGACCAAGCCATCTGGTCGTCTATCTCCACTCTGCCCATAACAGTTTTGATGGCATCCTCGAGTTCATCTTCAATCAGTTGCAAATCATTTGACGAAAATTCTGATTTTTCTGCGTATGGAATTCGATATGTTAAAATGTTATATTAGGCCGGTTTTTGCGCATACCCTGCTCTAGACAATTTTCCTCCTCGTCACTGCTGTCCAGAGCCACAAAGTCTGCGTGTTCCTGCTTGAAGTTCCTCAATAGCAGAGGCTGCTTGGCCACTAGGAATCCAGCATAGTCCTGAAACATTTTGACATAACATTATATCTACAGCATTTTATTATGTACAGTGAAGCTCCAAACCTCGTACATATCCATTACGGTGTCATAGCAGCCCACACAGATGTATTGTCGCTTGTGTGCCTTTCTAGGCACCTTATAGTAGTTGAGCGCTGCCAGGGTCGCCAGCATGTACTGCTTATGCATCTTCTGGCAGTTGCAATTGAGGCAGTCCTTTTTGTAATAGATTTCAGTATCCGTTTCATATTCGAGGTTTTCTTTCGTGTCACCGGCGCTGTCTAGTTCGACTAGGCATTTATTTTCGTTATTCTTGGGCAGCTCATCTACTTCCATAGACTCCGAATTTTCTGGTTCTTCATGCGCCACAGACTTTGCTGCATTATCTGTCATCTCTAGTTCTTCAGTGTGAAAGTCTTCTGCGGATTTGGAGGAAGTGTGAGCAGGAGTGGCTTCAACCGATTGACTTGTGGTTTTCTCTTCTTCCATATCAATTGATTTGGCTTCTGTGATGTCTTCGTTTTGAATTTGCTTTTTCTTGTCATGTACGTCATTGTCATGGGGTATGCTTTTTAATTGTTCCTCATCTTCCAAAATAGATCGTGCTGCTTCATTGGACACGTCTTTGTTGGCATCGTCTATATCTTTGTCAGGACTACTAATCAACTCAATGCTGCTGTCGCTATCCACTGTAGTATCCTTTGAACTCTCCTTATAGGGCAACTCTTCCAAAGCGGGACTTTCAATCAGCTCAATGCTGCTATCCAAATCGGTTTCGGTTCGTTTGAGTGAACCAGTTTTATCTGTTGTACTTGTAGTTTCAGTTACCTCCTTTTCCTTGTCAGCAGGACCATTTTCATCGATAATGGGACTACTGATTAGTTCAATGCTGCTGTCCAAATCAGTTTCGATTGGCTTATCTGAATTAAGTTTTTCTATTGAGCCATCTGTATCTTCTTTGGAATTTTCCATTGCTGTTATTTCGTTGATACTTTTTTTTAAGTCGGGAGCACCCGCACCTGCGGCAAAGAGGTTGTTCGCTTTCGATTCTTTATTTTCATCTATTTTACTTTCACAGGTGGATGGTTCAATGTTCTTCCCAGAGTCTGACACTATCTGCGGATCAGAAGGTACATCATCTAATTCCATAGGTTCGTCGAAAGAAGTCAATTTCTCCTCTTTGACCTTCTCCTTCTCCGTTTCCATTGTAATAGTTTTTACCTCAGCGGTTGCCTCCATTGCCGGCAAAGCCAATTCACTTGCAGCTGGTTTGGCCAAGGCGTCAAGCGATGTCGCATCTTCGTGCTGCGAGCAATCCATATTAGCAGATGCCGAAGCCATAATGTATTTTGCGGTAATTTACTTTTATTTTACAAAAATAATCATAACATTGGCGTTTAAAAAATTCTGCAGGAAAGAACAAGAGCAAATACTTTAGCGGTGCTGTGAAATGTTTTTGTACTGCGTTTGCCAACACTGTAGCAAGAAGAAGCACGATAAATCATTCTTAACAGCTTTCCTAGCTTGCGCTTAAAATAATTGAAAAACGAATTTAGTTTGCGAGATTTAAACGATTTTATTGACTTTCATATTTTGTTTTAAAAGATTGTTTAAGATTGATTAACCACTGGTTGGTAACCATGCTCATCGGCAGTATAGGTAACCTTGACATGCTTTCCTTCCTTCGATACGTATTCGTAGGATCCCTGAACAGAAATTGTATGAGGATCCGTCAGATGTCCCGATTGTGAAAGACTGGTGCCGTCAGAAGTTTCCAGCTCATATTTAAAGCTGTCAGGATTGACTTCGTTGTATTCTTTAGTGACAACGGCATCATTAGCGTATGCAACGGCCAAAAGGCATGCGAGTACAATCTAAAGTATAAATGTTAAATAATAATGTAAAAATGTATCCAGCTTAAAGTTCTTAATTTTTGTACTTACCACAAACTTCATGTTGAAACGGATGTTCAGTTATTGGTGAGCGAACTGCAAAACAGATCTGATGATATCCAGAATAACGCTGAGCTTTTATAGTCATTCGTATATACATAGGTTGACATTTGATAACTTGTTCGACGACTGACATAAATTAAATTAAATCTGATCTGAACGTTTTTGGTCAATTATACAATGGTTTTTGTCATTTTTAATTTTTTAATTTTAACTATTTAAGTTCAGACATTTTGTATTCTGCTTATAAGTTTTTTTTTATTTTTTAACGCGTTTTTCATACAGATAAATAAATCGAGACAAAACTTTATAAATCAAATTCTTTGTTTAAATATTCACCACCATAACTTTAATTATACCAATTGCTGAAATCTTTAAAGGTCATGATTATGTGAAATTAAAGCTAAACTCATTTCTTGATTATGAAATCATTAGATGATTTTACCAAAATATTTAATTTGCATAATATTTATAGAAGACGACCGGTTTGATTAACATTTCTCGATATCTAAATGCACCAGATAGGTCCAATCAACCGGATCCATCAGATTGTAGATTGTGTTGTGCAGCAAAAAAGGTAATAAATAATAGGATCGGATGCTTTTAGAAGTACAGCGCTTACACTTCATATTAGCGCCACCGTGCAACTTGATAACCATTTTAAGATAATTTTATTAAATAAAAGATTTCAATTTGAATTTCGCGCAAAATATTGCATTTATCAATACTTAAGCAAGAAGAGGAAAAATTGTTGTAATTAGACATTCACAACGAAACTATATTTTTCACACGTGCTGAAGTTGTTTAAATATTGTATTTGATTGTTTCGCATATTATTGAAGAGTAATGTCGGAAAATGACGGAGATTCCGACTCTAGCAGTGACTATGAGGTGGAATTACATATAAAACCTAAAAGAGTCCGTCGCACAGTCAACGATGACACTGCTGATCTTTTGGGCAACTTTGATGACGAAAAACGTAAAGAGATTTTTGAGGGTACCTATGTAGACAAAGAAATTGAAGGAAATCCAAGCGATTCAGGCAGTAGTGATGAAGCAGATAATGCTGACGATGATGCTGACCAAGTTGCCGATGCTGCAGGAGCTGAAAGCGAAGCCTCCGCGTCCGAGGAGGAATCCAACGAAGATGGTCATATTACCAGTGACCAGTTAAATACTCTGCTGCGTGGTGCCTCCAAAGTGAACCGGCACGTGCTGTACGTGACAAATCTGAACTTTGAGACCACAAGGGATGATTTGGAGGCTCATTTTGCAGTTGCAGGGACAGTTAAATCAATACGCATCCCTAAAAAGCGTCGTGGCGGCTTTGCCTTTGTGGAAATGGTGGACTTGGCCGGATTCCAGCAAGGCTTCAAATTACACAACTCCGAATTGCAGGGCAGAAAAATTAAAGTGCAAATATCTGAGGCTGGCAAAAAGAAGTCAGCCAACAAGAAGAACATTATGAAACAGAAGAATCGCAAGCTGGCAGAGATGCGCAACGAACAGAAAACGTTTACAAAGAGTGGCAAATTCTTCGATAAGGATTTGAAAAAAGAAAAAGCAAAGGAACTGCTGGCACGCAAGCGCTGGCGTAAGCATCCTGCCCCTAGGAAAAACTAAGATTTGTAAATTAATATATCTTATTCTTAGTGAAACACTTTATTTTAATACATATAACTAATCACAAAATTAAACCATAATGTATATATTTGTGTCTATTGCCATCGCACAATGTAAAAATTACGTTTGCCCACACGTAATAGGGATACTCCATTACGGAGTATATGTATGCCGGTTGTAATAACTTCTGCGATGTTCTGCACACGCTTCTGGTTTATATAGAAGCCACCGGCATTGATAATACGCACGGCATCAGCTATAATTAATGATGTAGTTAATACAACAGTGAGATGTGTTCGAGAGTAACTCACTTTCTGTGGGAAAACATTTGGCCTTCATTGCTAGCTGAAGGATCGACATGCCAGGCTCGGTTAGTATATCGACGACGGCAGCACCTTGAAACGTTTGCTTGATTTCAGTATAGTTCAACTCGGCCAAACCATCAACATTGCCTTTGTAAAGCGCATTGGTAACACGCTCCGCTTGCTTTAAGCCATGTTCTGTGGACCAAAAGAATTTATAAATAACTTAAATGACTGAAGGAGCGATTTCATTTACCGCCATGAACCAGCAGCGTGACATCTTCTGCCAGCAGCGTCTGCGCCTTGCGTTTTTCTGGCTCCTTGGCGTGTTCCCGCATCAGTTGTTCCACCTCGGGTAGGGGAATAAATGTGAACAGTTTTAAAAGCTTTTCTACTTCGGAGTCAGGCATGCGTAAGAAGAATTGGTACAGAGCAAAGGGCGATGTTTTCTTCTCGTCTAGCCATACAGCATTTCCAGCTGATTTGCCAAACTTATCTCCCTCCTCGTTGGTCACTATGGGCAGTGTCATGCCAAACACTTCTCGATTGCCTTCAACACGACTAATCAATTCGTGGCCGGTCATAAGGTTACCCGTTTGATCGGAGCCACCCATTTGAAAGCAGCAGTTGTGCTTACGCAATAAATGCAACCAATCGTAGGCCTGGAAGATCTGATACGTAAACTCCGTAAAGCTCATGCCGTCCTCGGACTCCAAGCGAGACTGCACGGAGGACCGTGATAGCATCGAACCCATACGAAAATGTCGACCCATATTGGCAACAAAGTCAATTAGATTTAGATTGGTATACCACTCGGCATTGTTAACGATTCTATGGTAAATAGATGACATAACATATTATAATGTCAAAAATATATAACACATGCTACTCACTTAAGAGGAGCGAGCGGATAACTGTTATTTCGCGCATCCCATAAGCAATCCTCATGGTTTTTGAACACTTTGCGCAGCTGCACTTCAATTGCCTGCAGATTCGACTCAATAACTGATACTCCCATTTGATTGCGTTCCGTTTTCCGCCCACTTGGGTCACCAATTAGACCGGTGGCGCCACCCACTAACGCAATCGGTTGATGCCCGGTCCGTTGGCAGTGCAACAGACCCATGATCACAAGCAAATTTCCGACGTGTAGGCTGTCGGCGGTGGGATCAAATCCAGCGTATATAGTTTGAGGTGCGCTCCTGAAGAGCTCTTTCATCTTTGGCCTGCAGAGTCACTGTTTTTAATACATAATGCGATTGTGTTTCAATAACAACTTACCCGGCAGTATCTGGAAAAATGCTCTGAAAAAAACCGCGGTCTGACAACTCCAACAAATTTTTGTGTGTGATAGTGCGTTTGAAGTTAGTGCAGCGGCTGTGGAGCTGCCGCATCAGGCGAGATCTTAGGATTAACATTATACAAAATATAACATAGATTCAAAATTGTGCTCGCAGATAAATGAGAAACGCAAAGAGGTTATGCTGAGTGTTTTGCAATTCGCGACTAGAGCTGACAGGCAACAGCTGTTTTATTGCGCCTTGCGATATAAGGTTGTAGTCTGAGAAAAAACCTGTGACGTCATGTATGCTCAACAGATGCATATCAGAATTGACGACATGAAATGGAATGCTCTCTCGTACGTAACCTTTATTGTGTGTGTGTGTGTGTGTGTGTGTGTTATTGTTGTTTATTTGTATTTCAAAACAAAGAATTATTTAAGTGCTCAGTGTTTAATTTCTTTTTGCCCTGTAATGGCAACGGTTTACTTTATCGTTTGACAATGCTGCTGAAAATACGCCATGCACTGCTTGAAGTGACCAATCAATCAGCAAAGCAATCAATAAAGCAATCGGCGATTATAATCAACAATGAGATCATAATTAGCTCCAGCAACATATTGCAGCCCCATCTTCGTTTAGCTGGAGATGGAGACAAAATTATTCAGAGCTTGCAGCAGTGTAAGCTTGTCGATGCTCAGGATGAGAACTGTGCCGAGGGTAAACTGTTGCGCACTTTACATTATTTGGTGACCTTTGATCGACAACGCCGGCGACTAACTGATCGCAGTGCCCAACAGAATTCCATCTCACACATACTGACTCGCTATACGGCACAGCCTTTGTACGTCTTTTGTGCTGCTGAGGTGTCCAGGAATCTGCACAAGATTTTGATGAACGCCGACTCTGATGAGCAAAATGTGCTGCGTTCCAGTTTTCTAGTATTGACCATGCGAGAACTAAAGGAGCGTGAATCCTTCAAGCGTTTCCTTCTGCATATTGCTAGCTATTTGCGCTACTTACAACCAATTCACACACTTGACGACGTGCTTGTTATGTGCTCTCCCTTTGGCTTGGAGAACTTCTACAAGACCATTAGCATTGGCAAAGTATCCAATGTGATGGGCGCTTCGCTGTTTGGCCTATCGAATGCACTGCCATTGGGTTGCGAGGGGGCAGCCGTCTTCAACAATAATCTGTAAGTGTTAGTGACAATGATTATAGTACCAGAGTCATTAATAACCATCAATTGCAGGCGCCTCATTGGCATTATTATCTGCACATCATTCCAGCGAGACCAGGAGAATGTTAATCTGACCTTGGCTGCCAGTTTTGGTTATCTGCTGCGCGATTTTATGGCACAGTTGGGCACGCCGATTAGCATGCTAAACCTACCGCGAGAGCCATCAAATTTTGCCTGTATTTAAGAATTATATTATTGCCAATGCATTTCGTTAACGATTTCCGTTTTGTTATTGCAGGGGAGCGCACAATTGTTGTCATTGGATCAGCTGGTCAGCAAGGCACCGGAACTTTCATTAAAGTATACAATAAACGTTTCATCCTAACATGTGCCCATGTTATTAGTCAAGTATGTATACATTTACATAAATTTCAAGAATTGTATATCTGTTAACTGAACATATTTTATTTGCAGCCAAATTCACAAGTACATTGCCGTGCTATCGATCAAGAATTCAAATCAGATGTTATTTGGTGCAATCCTGATGAGAACCGTCCCTATGATTTGGCTCTGCTCACCGCTCCTGAAAATATACCAGAGCATCATTGTGTACGGATGGCACGCAATCGGGCTACCTTGGGTCAGACTGTATACAATGCTGGCTTTCCATACTATGTGAACTTTAACTTTAAGTACGACTTCAATCCTTCCATATTTCACGGACGCATTATAAAATGTGATCAGGGCGCCATAATGTCCGACGGCAGCGTGCAGGCCGGTCAAAGCGGAGGACCAATGTTTGACCAAAACGGCAGCATTCTCGGTGTTTGCGTCTCCAACATTAAACATGAGGATATTGTGTACCCTAACATAAACACCGCCATTCCCACATTCGATATACGCCAAACGTTACAGGAATTTGCAAAAACAAGTGGTGAGTTGAAGCATTCATAAGCTATATAAATCATTTTACTACATTTTTGCGGTTTCTTTGAATTTTAGATATTAAGGTGCTGAACAACCTTGTCGCAAATCAAGATGTATGCCGCGTCTGGTCGTTGGAAATGCCTCTAATACAAAGCAAACTTTAATACGGGTTTAATATATAATATACATATTTCTATTCTAACAGGTTAGCTTGTTTGTGTATGTAAAATAAGCAATATATATATACATATATATATTTATTTATATAAATTTTTAAAACATCAAGATTGTTTGCTCTGTATAATAAGGGATTAATTCTTATCTAAGCAATTATTAACGTGACTTTGCAGAACAGACAGCGAGTTAAACGCCTTAAAGCAAACGGGACAGCGCATAAAGGAATCCGATGTCCTGGCTGCTGCTTCAGTTGGATCTAAAACCTAGAAATGGAATAAGAAACCAATGCATTAATTTAAATCTTTTATTCGATTGCATACTCTTACTGGCCGCTGCTCAGCTCGCAGTCTGCTTTGAACGGCGCCTGTTGCTGTATGGCTGATCTTTGGCGAATTGTGCACCTCAGCTAAGCTTTCAATTAACGCTTGATTGCGGCGCTGCAACGCGCGCAGATCCACCAGATATTGCTCCTTTTCGCCTGCATTCTTTTGCCGATCAGCGCGCTCCATTTCGAAATCACGACGATATATATCAATCTGTGTTTTAAGATAAACAATCTCTTCATCTTTTTGTGCATCCTTTGCCCTTAGCTTGTCGACATCGGCACGCATTGCATTAATTAACTCTTCTGCGCTGGTTAAGTTTACCTTAAGACAGTTTATTTCGTCGACATAGGTTTTCGTCTGTAATTTAGCACATTGATTATAAAATTTGCTAAGTTTTGTATACATTGTACAAACCATGTCTTTGATTTCTAGATTTTCGGCCAGTAATTCGGACACCTGTCTCTGAAGATCCTTGACTTGACTTTCATATTTTTTGTGCTTTATATTGATTTCAGGTTCCGCATTGTCAACATCAGGCACAAAGTCGTAAGAATTCTGTAAATGTTATTATTTACTCTATGATTAACATCATGACCTTTAGCAGCCATTTCACTGCGTGATATGATTTACAGTTGTCCAAATATATTTAACTAATACTAGCACTACTTACCAACTGGTGCTGTTGTAGCTTGTCAATTTGAGCACGCATATTATTAATTAGAGATAATTTCTCTGACACACTTTGCCTAAGGTCATCGTGTTCCTTCTGGTGTATATCTTCAACCAAAAGTATTTGCTCCAAGTTTGTCTCGAGCTCCTTTTTAAGTTGCTGATTTTCAATGGTTAACTTTTCAATTTGCATCTGAAATTGCTTTAGTTGATCTTGATGTTGTTGGTCTCGGATAGCAGCTTCCTGTCGCCATTGTTGTGTCATTTTATAATATTCCTGCATCGTATGGTTGATTTTACACAATGATTCTACATAGATAGATAATGAAAATGTTGGGATTAGGATATATGTTCTTATATAAATGGTCTTACAAATGGAGAAAATACGATAAGAATTAGTCTTGTAATTCCTTACATTACAAAGGTTGTCTACTGCTTTCCCTAGATTACTTTTATATAGCACAATCTGACTATTACTTAACATACGTTTTAAGCCTATATACTCGGTCATTATTGTCTGCAGTTTAACAACATCCTCAGCGCAGGCCTGCATCGAACAAAGGCTGGGAAACTGCGAGTACACGCTGTTCTGCTAGACATAAGGATTAAATGGAAAAATAATCAGAATTACCATACGTTTCATATTTTAAGTACAAATATTGTGATGTTATGCATACCTTAAGCACATCGGGGTTGACCTCGCCCATAAGGAAACCAGTTGCCAAAGAAGTTTGCTGAGAGGGCAATGTTGTGGGTAGACTTCCCTCCGTAGATTTAGTGTGCTCCGATAAAGTGCTCAGCTGACTCAGACTGGCTGATGAAACCACTTTAATTTCAGTTTGCAGAGCGTCTACCACAACGCTTTTATTTTCTTCCTTTTCCAGTTCATCGTGATGAAGAGAATTAGCATGAAACTGGGGCGAAGACGAAGGAGAACTCCCCAAAATAACGAATGACTCTTCGTCGGACATCGTGTATCGTCTCACATTAGTTGTATTACTAATAAAGAAAGAAAATCAGTATAATGGAGCAGATTTGTTCGGGGAGTCCCCGTTATATATTTAAATTTGAATTACGCTGGGAACAAATACAGGTCGCAGACTTTGCCGTATTTACATATGCACGTTCATACATATACAAATAAACGTTTAAGTATTTTTATCTATTGTTTTGTGATTCATTTTAGTAAAATTTTTAGCCTTCCCGCTTGCTGCGTCATTTCAAATATTGTAAGTAATTTCATTTGAATGTATGTGCAAACCTTATTGGATGTTTTGTCTGAACTGGCCTTTGATCAAGCTTAATTTGCACACCTTTGTTTCGGGTATTTTCGAGTAAGTGTTAAATTAGTAATCTATACATTTGTATATTTCGTAGTTTTTCTGTAAGTGTGCCCACAGCGAAACACACGAACAGCTGTTTTCTGTAACAAAATTGAAGGAATGCAAAATAAAAGTGAAGAAGTTAAGTGTCGTTATACAACACTGCTCGAAAATAGCAGGCCGTTGGCATTTGAACGCGCCTTCACACCAATATGTGTTTGTATACATTAGGCGCACTTAACTTGTCCATTTAATCTGAATAAAATATTAATAACAAGCCTTTTTTTATCCAATTATATTGATATGCACTTGAAACAAAGCAATGGGGAAACCGGCTAAGCCAGTTATTTAAAATTACATGAGATTGTAATTTCCAAATTCAATTCAAATTGCTGGACTTTCTGAGTTGACATTATTAAGGATTATAAATGGGTTTCAGAACCGGATTCGCCTTTCTTTGCACATTTCCATTGTTCGTCTCAAAGTACTCTCACATCCATGCATATTTATTTTTATAATATGGGTTAATGAGGCGATCGCGTGTTGATTACTCAAATCAAGGAACTGGATTCCGAATATGTGTGTACAACTGTATATGCTTTCTTTATCGCCAATTTAATTGCATGAACGTCCATATAGTCGTACCAATTATAATCAAATTTAACTCGTTTTAAATTTAACTTTTTCAATAAAAATATGAAATATGTAGTTTATTTTGTAAGAATCTCTATTTCAACTTAAAGCTAATGCACAGAAATAAATAAAATTATAGAAAACTTAAACGTTGTTATATAAATTGTACATATACAAAATTCAATTAAAGCTCAAGTGCATCGAAACCATTTACACAGTTAAACAAAAAGATTCCTCATGCACGACCAAAAAATATCACATTCAAAACTTTCCTCCATTCAATCTAACTCTCACGCACACGACACACTCAATCATTATGCTTAAATATAACTAGGATCTACTGAAGAGTAAATATGGAACCCATTGGACAGTTTACGCCTGCCCTTTGCCGTAGTAATAGCCGGCGCTGATCAACGGCTGCGACTGCGTCTGGCGGTATTGACGTCGCACCTGTTGCAGATGTGGTGGCTGCAGCTCCCGCTGCAGTGCAATGGCCGCAAAGTGTTGCTGCTTCAGTGCACTGATCGTGGCTATCTTGCGGTGTCTATTGGGACGCGGCAGATTGCCGCTGTTGGCCAGCCTATACGACTCCAGATCATCGTCACGCGGCAGCGGCCGGTGCTTATCCTCGTCGACAGGCGTGCCATCCGGACGCAGGCGCATCACTAGCGGTCCACTAAGATACCTTTGCGGTGGCTCCGCAGAGAGGGCGGCGGCAACGGGCAAATCACTCGATTGATGAGCTGTTGCTGGCGGTGCCTGTTCGCTGCCATACCCATAGGCCATGTCCATATCCATGGCATAATTGTGCTTATGCTCGCTAGCGCTCTCGAAGAGCGGATTTTGCTGCTGCTGCTGATGGGTGAGTATGATAAGCGAGGAGGCTGGTGGTGTCGGCACTGGCTGCGTTGGTTTGCGTGTGGTTATCAGCGTCGCGCTGGGATGATCCCGCATAATCGATGACCAGACTGCGGAAAAAGAAGGTAAACAATCAAAATCACGTACTCTTATCGCTCACATGCGTCATATGGGTTAAAAGTTGAAAACACGTTTCGCTTGCTGCTTTGGATGCACTACTATATTATCGCATGCGGAAGTTAATAGTGGATTCCCACGCTTCTGCTTTCTGGGACTGGGATCGCTACTCATAAATATAGGTGTGTGTACAATGTGCATATGTGCAATACTCACTGAGCTCATTGGCATCGCGCTGATATGGATCGAGTGCCTCCAGCTGCGCATCGGAGAATGTCTGCAATTTCTCATATCCATAACTGAGCAGATTGTGCTTGCATTGGTTCACTGGCAGGCCGCCGCCCACTGTCGTCTTGCAGTGCACGCTAACCAACTGGGCGAACGTCGAGTATAAATAAGACATCTGCAAGAGATCGAGAAACAGAGTGGCAAAGAGAGAGAGAGAGAGGGAGAGAGGCGAAATTAGAGATAGATTAGAGACAGTGTTAGGCAACTGACAGCGGCAACAGTGCGTGTGAGTGATGCGCTCAAATGAAATGCATTTCAAAAGTATGTCGCGTTGAGCAATCCGCTAAAAATGGGAGTGGACGACTAATGTAGGGGGAGTGGGCCGAAGGGTTGTGCCCGCAACTGTGCTCCAGTTTTTTATTGTTATGTGTTTTCTCTACGGTTCAGCAGACAAAGCAGCGCATGCCCCAAGCCTATCTATCTGTTATTTGTGTTTAATTTGCTGCCATTCTTTATGCTCAGCGAAGCGTTGTTTTCAACCGTTGTTTTTGTTTTTACGACAGAACATTCTACGCCGGATGACACATGCTCAAGATGCGCTGACGTAAAGCTACGCGACAGCCATGCTAATCAAAGGAGACACTTTATGATAATCAAATGAAGAAGTTCCCAAATCCGGCATTTCTTCTTTATTGGCAGTTGGGGTTTTTTTTGTTGCGAATTTTAAATGCAAACAAAGAAAGTCTGTAGCAGTCTGTAGAAATTTAGTGTGTCACATACGTTAATATATGGTATATGCTTGTAAACCAATGTCTTCGGCTCGGTAATATATATGGCACCTTGATCTGGTTAGATTTGCATTTGGTTTTCAATTGTGCTTCGACTTCACTTCTTGCCTCTGATTGCGAGTTTTACAATTTAACGCTGTTTGCATAACGATCATGCCCGATATACTCAAAACGCTGTCTCAAATTACAAATTACCGTTAAGACCCCAACAACAATGGCAACAACCTGTGGCGCATATGTTTATTGACCACAAAACGTGTGCAAACTGTAAAATGCAATTTGAGACCAAAATATATATGTACATGCACAAAAGCTACTACTCTGAAGCCAAATGTTGTTTGTATTGTAAAGCAATTCGTGTGCAACACAAATTACTCAATTTACCCAGCACAATTTGTACAAATTGATGATATTTGTACGTGTAGGCTGTACATACGGATCTTTGCATATATATATATATATATATAGATATATGTAGAAGTCTACATATGATCGTCAGCAAATTAAATATAATGCGTTATCTGATTGGTAAGCCTTTTTTATGGTCCAGTCCCTGACACAAATATTTAGCCAGAATAAAAAAAAATAAATAAAATGTTTGCCAAAAATAAAGCACTACAATAAATTATGGCGGGTGTTGTCAAAGTCACATACATAATATAGTATGTGTATATATATGGTGAGCAGATCTTAACTTTATTGAAGCCGGCAAATAACTGAGATCGCACTTGCCGATTGTCTGGCTTATTGTAATTTATTAGCAGCTCTCTAAATGATTAACAACCTGACATCAATTGCAATCAATTAAGAAAACAAAACACACTCGGATTTATAATTGAAATTTTAGAATGCATATATGCATATATATGATTTTGTGTGGGAAAGCTGAGAAATGTGTAAAAAAAAAAGAAGCAAAACAACTCGATAATTTACAACTGTTGAGCAAGTTTTGTTAGAATCGTACTTGACCTTAAATGAATAATTATGCTTATGAGTTATTCTAAAAATAATAAAGTATCTGCGCTTGCTAATAAGTATAATGAATGCCAGCTCGAGGAAATTCCAAGCTTTTGTAAAAAAGATTAAGTAAACAACGATTCTAATTATCGAAATCATAAATTATCGACATTTTGGTGCAAGCCCGGAACTAAAGTGTTATAAGAAGCAAAGTATTTTTTGTTGCTATACTTTATTATGTTATGTCTGGTTCAATAACCTGCTGATCTGCGCAGTACATATTATGAAACGATCGAAAAAAAAAACACAGAAAAACAAGTAAAAAGGGTAAAAATTTCAACAAAATTGAAAGAGAAACGACGTTTGGGGCACAGACCAAAAAAAAAGATACATATATATGTATAATACATGCACAGACCTGCTCAACATGATTGCCATTACCATTGGATAAGTTCAGCGTTCATAATAATATAATGATGACGATGCTGCATTTTTGCCTATATATAATGATATATATAATATTGTTTTTACGTAAAAAAGTAATGCGAACATAATTTATTTATTGAAGTTCGGGACAAAACCGGCCAAACGCGTTTGCCCCTAAGCATTAAGGGCAAAAAACCAAAAAAAAGAGATATAAAGAAAAAACAGTAAAATGAAAAACAACAATAACATTGTTTAATCATTGGACTTGTCTGCTTGTTTTTGCAATCGAAAATCGAAAGCGCTAGAGATGTGATGAGGCATGCGGGCAACGGTAAACAAAATTAATTAAAAAAAAAAGGGTGCTGCAGTCTAGCCTAGCTCGACGGGACAATACCCTGTACCCAGTTATAAATTGCTATCGCAGAGGATTAATTTATTTAATTTATATAAATCACTATAATACTATCCCTGCCGTATGCATCTGTAGACCTGGCTTAAATTCCTAAAAATCGTGTGGTAAATTATATAAATAAATAAGTACATTCGGTAAAATGAAATAAGGTTTAGCCTCTGCGTGTAGTATTTTTAATTCAATCAGCAGTTTCAAGCACATTTTTTCTCTGTTTATTTTCTGTTTTGTTTTCGTTTTGCGAATTGCGCTTTAGAACTCGAACTTTTGCAATTAATTAGCTTTTGGAAATTATTTTCTCATTTATCTATGTATATGCGGGTACCGGATGTACAATATACATACATACACACAAACATACACACGTACAGTATCGCATTACAAAAGCAACTTTGCTGCTATTGTTCTCTTCTAACTATTATATAAGTGGCTTAGAATGGAATAACAATAACAAAGCTGTGGGGTTTTTTTTAAGGCGCAGTTCGCAGTTCTGTTAAAATTGATGCGCTGCCAAAATTCACACACATTTATACATTGTATGTAGGATGTGGCTGTCAACTAAGCGAAATGAGAATCTCGCCATGCCTGGCCATCATTAATAACACACGAATATGAATATGCCATGTAAAGTATGTGTGTGTGTGAAGCAGTTTACTTTACAACATTTTGGCTGGCCGCAGAGTTCATTAACTGTTTACGAGCGTGTAACGAGCACCGAACTGGCAACATTAAAAAAGAGATGCCACATTGGTGTCCGAATCCGAATCCGAATCCGAAGCCCAAAGACTTTGCGCAGGCGTCTTTGATGTCACGCTTTGTTGCGCAAAAAAGTGAAAAGCTTTTTTTAAATATTTCTTTTTTATTTATTTATGTTTTTTTTTGGTTTGTTTGTATTTTTTATTATTATGTACAACCCCCCCTCGTCGCACTCGCAGGCATTTGTACATGTAAATGAACAGAGCTGTTGTTGTTTTCCTTCTTGTTTTGTTTATCATAAATGAAATTAAGCGATTTGTCTTGTTGCCATCGTTGTGCTCCGCTGGCCACAGTGTTCACATTCGATAATTGCTTTTCATTATGCTGGGAAATTGTTGTAGCCATTTATGGCAGTGTTCAAGTAGCTCCAAAAGAGTTGGTGAAAACCATTTGATTAATGGTGCAGGGAACCGCTTAATTCCTATTCGCATGCTTGGCTATGACGACTGGTTCTAAGTTAAAAAAGTTGATATTTTCTTTATCTATTAGGGAGTCTAAGTGTTCAGACCTAGGAGATCTATTCTACACTCTAAAGAAAATTGAGGCTGTTTCTTCTGTTTCTCCATTGTCAAATCATCTTATTCATTAATTCAATTACTTTTCACATATTTTTTAAGCAGAAATCCTTATTTATCAATTTCATATTGATTCTGGAGAATATCACAGAGTTTTCAGAAATAATCAGATGTAAATAAATATAATCTAACTATACTTCTTGTATGAAAGCTTTTGGTTAATTGGGTTAGCTTGCTTTAAGTTTCTGGTCGGTGGCCTTTCTAAATTTCCGCTTCTTGGAGTCTTCCATAAAAGTCTCGAGCTTTTCTGATGAAACCGACATCAAATGAAGCCTGTCTGCGTGTGTCTACAGACATTCATATTTAGGAATGTATTTGCAACTCGCAAACACTTGAAAATAAATATTAGGCTCGGTCGCGTAGACTGTTTTACCAGTCGATAAGAGTTAACTATATATACAGACCGGCTGAGCCGGTATTTGATAAAACACAAAACATTTTGTTTTGTACACAAGTCGCTTACGAAGGATTGGAACCATTTGAAACAATGATTAACCAAAGTGTTCCGATTGCTGTAGTTGACAATGTCAAGTTCAGGTATCTGATTTTCATATTTATGCCAAGGATGGCAAACACCAATGTTCTTCAACTGACTTATATATTCATATCAATTATGTGAATACAAAACTGTAGTAAAGTGGCAACAGCTTCTCTTGTTTGATTTTTTGTTATTTTCTTGAGTATTCATTGTTCAGTTGTGAATCAGTTAACTATTATTTGGCTGTTGGCAACGACGGCGATACAGTTATGCAAATGAGACTCAAATACCGCTCGCCGATGTTCGGCATTAATGTCTGCTGTCCATGCATATTCAGCATATTCAGCATATTCAATTATTCAATACAAAACAAAAGACATAACAAGAAGCGCAGTTAAGACTTACAAATATCAACACCGACTAATTGTGTGCAGAAATATGCATGAGTATTCAGATATTTATTTTTTATTTATGATGCTTATTGACACGTTATCAAAATATCAAAATGCAGATCTCATAAAAATATTGATAATTATGTGCGTAAATGTGCGAAAAACTGTGCTACTTTTAGTTGATTCTCAATGCCAAGGACGAGTGCACAGCTCCATTGTCACTGTAACTGGAGCGTACGTGGGGGAGGGGGGCAAGCGTGATGTGGGGGAATATGAATGCAAAGCCCAGCTTGGGGGTTACGCTCGATTTGCAGACTACACTTAAGGTAAATGCATATGTATAAATAAATTGATGTATGTTTCAACTTGCCTTTTCGTTACGCGACAAAAACTCCCAAATTGGTATTGACGATGCTGAGCTCATTTGGATAACCATGGCGCTGATCAGGCAGCTGGCCAAGATTAGTCTCGCAGCGTTCGTCATGTTTGTTGTTGTTGTTGTTGTTACTGTTGCTGTGGTTATCGTTGTATTATGGCAAAGGTTGCTTGATTACCTAAGATCCAACCGGTCACCTGTGTCAATTGCACACCGTTAACGTTAACGTTGTGGCGCGTTGCCAGACTTTCTATTTTGCCTCAATTAGAAAACGCTTTGTTGGCCCATTTGAAATTAACACCAAAAGCCAAAAACCAACTTTCTTTTGTCAAATGGCTTGGCTTCAAATTGTGCTCTTTGTTTTCGCACTTGATTAAATTTAAGTTAACAACAAGCTTTACTAATTTCGTTTTATTTGATTTTGCGTTTTTTGTTTTTTTTTTTTGTCTTTTTTTATTTTTGTTTGTTGTGTCTCAGCTTAAAACGCAAAAGCTCGTTTCACGTTTCACGCCCACAGTTAAAATTCCTCACATATACACACATGCACGCTCACACATACAAATTGGATAATTGGACAAATTGCCGGCTGTGACTGCGTCTGCGTCTGCGACTGCGACTCGTCTTCAAATGAAGCAACAGGCAGCAACGCACACGTATTTAAGCTCTGAGCACGGCTAAACTGGCGATGAGCGCGTGTCACGACGAGCTCTTGTATTTTGCCTACAAGCACACAGACGTTCCATCGTGTATGTGTTACATGCCACGCTAAGACACGCGCTCAGCTCCAACTGAGAGCAGTGAGCAGTGAAAGAGGCTCAGAGAGCACGAACAGATGATATCCTCTCTAGCTCTAACTCTCGTATTAGACAAACCTCGCACACACACACACGCGCACACACGCACACGGCAAACTTGTTCTACACGCTTGCAGTTAAAATAGAAATTGAATAAAACAAAAGCAAATACATTGCAAAAATTTCAAAGTCAAGTCTATAGGCATGGCGACATTAGGTTTCATCTCGTGCCTTACCAAAAGCGGTTGAGCTTCAGAATATATATGTATATATACATATGCATGTATATTATAGACATGCATTAAAAAGTATGCAAATTTGATGTCACTTATCAAGCATTGCAATTCATAAGCTTCTGTTGTATGTTGTCAAAACAAAATGCGAAATGTTTAACAATCAATTGCTAATTAAAACTAATATAAACATATGGCGCCAGCCGGACCTCCGTTTCTGTTTGAACTATAATATTCGTGAAATTGATTTAATTGATAAGTAAAGAATGACCAAAGAACTACTAACAAAACACAAACAACTTTGAATTTGTGGCACAAAAAGGCTTTTGGGGTATTTGGACTAGGGAAACCTGTTTCAGTACCTTTTGAATACGCATTATTGCTAATTACACAAAGATTACATTTCATATTTCGTATTGAGTGCGTAAATTAATTAATTTTAAATTCATACAAGTCAACGCACTGCAATTTATTATGGAAACAGTATTTTTAAACATTAATTGTATTTTAACAAGACTTTAGGGGGGCTCGATAGGTACAGTCACCAACAACGACCCTTAAATTATTGACACAGATGGAGACAAATATCAAGCAATTATCTGGAAAGCCACCGAAAACCGTTAATCAGTTATATTCCTTAATGCATTGCAATCTGTCAAGCAGCCGCTTCTCTCGCATTTCTTAATCAAACAAATGCAGTGGGGTGCTTAAAAAGTAAGATGTTTAGCATCTGGTTTAGGCCTGGCTTTATTTTAACCATTGACAAAATGTACAGAGGATATTTGAAAGTTACAAGTTAAAAGTTACAAGTTACTCTTACAAGCGATTATACTGCATAAACTTGCTATCAAAACGACCCGAATTGGTATACAAATCCCTATCGTCCTTGTTATACAGCATGAAATCGTTGCCTTGCCCATCATCGTCAGAGCCAAAGATAGGAACATAGCTGTTAAAGCTGAGATCTTGTTTCAATCGCTGATCCGGATCGCGTCCCAGGTGTATAACTTTTGCATACAACTCCGCGTCGGCCTGCAGTGCACGATCGAAGTCCTTCCAGTGCACGAATTTGACATGCTCGCTGGGTATTGCATTTCGATTTAACAGCTCCAGCAGCGTATTCGAGTTTACCGGCTGCACAACGTTCAGCTCCCGCTCCACATTGGCGACGCCATTGTTGTTGCCAAGACGACGCTTGCTCAACTGCGGCTGAGCCAAATCCATGTCCATATTCCATAGCCAGGCCAGTAAGGAACTAACAGAGGCCTGAAATACATCGATTTTGAGAATAGAATTGCTAGCAAAGTGTGGTCTGCTTACTTGATTTGGATCGCTGCGACCAATGCGTGGTATGGTTTTCATATTCTTCATGGGGAAACCTTCGCCGCGCTTGCCCAGTCGTGGCACATTCTTCGTGATCTTCAGAAAGAAGCCGGGACTCTCATCGGCCTGGCCAGGGCACCAGAGCTCAGCCAGAAGCAGCACAGCAAACAACAGGATAGTGGCAGAGTTCATGTTGCCGTCGTACTGTGACAGGCATACGGCAATTAGTAAGAATTTATATAAAACTTCGGCCCACATGCCAGAGATTAACTGCTTAGGCGAATGCGGGTGGCAGCTGCGCCGAATATTTGCATTATCGATCAGGAGCACAATTGACCCAGTTGCATAACTTAAAACTAACCACAATTGAGAAAGCTTACAAACGTTGGTCGATAAGTGTATTTAAATAATGAAATAAATAAGAATTAAATTTAGGGAATGATAGCCAACATCAGATTAACGAACTCTGCGCCCATTGCGCCACCTCTGTGGGGAGTGCTTGATAGCGTTGAACCGCCTGCTGTATTTGTCCATATGTTAGAGCCATTTTGTGCATTTCGAACTCCTTCTGCACCTTGCCCAATCCGCTGCTCGAAAGCGGCATGATGAGCTCCACAATGCGCAAATGCTCGAAGGCTTTGAGTACAATAGCACGCTCCACGCCCTGCATCGTTGTGGACACCTTGGCGAACTTCGTGAAGCGCGCAAATATGATTTCAAAGTTGAACGGATCCCTGTCGTAGATGCTCGAATGATGCTTTATCGCAATGATGAGACACAGTTCGAGCACAGAGAGTCCGCAGAGCAGCTCGACTTTATCATCAGACTCGTATTGGGCGGCCAGCGTTGTAAGTTGCTCGCCTGTAATGTGTGGAGCATCGGGCTTTAGCTGTGCCACTAGCCGATATATAAAGGTCTTTAGAAATGCCTCGCTTATATCGAAATCGTAAAGCATTTGCAGAGTTTTCTGTGCTGCTGGTGTCTTGATAAGCACGGCAATCTGCTTGTTCCAATTCTCGGCGTATCTCTTATCGAAATTATACTCAGCACCGTCAAAATGATTTCGCTGGAAGGTGAACGCATCCGATTTAAGTAGCTCTAGGCTGTCAACGCGATCAGCAGCTGATTTCAGATCTTTACTGCTGGGTATGCTCATCAGTTGCTGAAAGAGTCCTGCATACTCCTCAAATTTATGGGCACTGGGAAACAGAAAAACCTGTCTGCAAAGAAAATAGACAGCAATAATATTATAAAAAGAAACAGCAAGCTATCCTCAGAGTGCCGAGGACTGAATACTCTAATCTATATCGCGGCATAAAATGTATTCTGACTGGTTCAGTTAGAAACAGCCAGTTGTACAGATGGACATGGATAGTCTCGGCTAGGGATGCTGTCTTTTTTGATATTCCCTGCAGGAATATAAGAAGACGGACATGATTTTATCAACTCATCTCTAAAAGATGACCATAAAGTATATAGCCCTCAAATATTCGTAGATGTTCTATTGGCTGCCTGCTGCAAGGAGTGATTGAGGTGTTGAAATCTTACCTATGAGAGAATCGCGATTTGACTCGTTTTTCGAGTAGCTCAATGACATCCAGGCGACACGTTACGCCCAGCACACAGATTGGCGCCTGAGCCGACTGCGAGACATCAAAGAGATTGTAGAGCAGTGTTTGATTGTGATGTGTGCAAAAGAGATCGAATTCCTCGAGCACGAATACCACGCTCTTGGACTTCTTATCGCCCGCCTTAAGGCACTGCAGCAGAAAGGCCAGATTCTCGGCAAAGGAACCAAACACTTTACCATCGGCTGCATTCTCAAGTCGCATTTGCACTGTAATCGATTTGAGAGCCAAGCGATCGTCCGTATGAAGATTTCCATCGAGGTGTACGATGAGCGTGTTGTCCACGAACGATTTGTTTTCCAGCAAATCCGTGAGCACGGCATTTATGAGCTGCAATACAAAGTATTAGTCAGCAAATTGGAGGCTGTTATGTATATTGTATACTTACTGTCGTTTTTCCAGCCCCACGGGGTCCAATCAAAAGCAGGGAATTCGATTCACCCATTTCTGCTGTGCGCTGCAGTAGCTGGCGGACATTGGAGCGCTCCGCTTGGTAGCCGCGCAGTGTGGTGTAGTCGCGCTGCAGTCGCTCCTTTAAAAATCGACGCGTTTTTATTACCTCCTGTACAGAGTCGTGCATAATGTCTTTAATTTAATCACTGGGTTTTGATTGTGTATTTTGCTTGTTTTGAATAAAAATTGCCGCCAAAATATCAGCTGTGCAGTGGTGGCCTACTGAACGATAGTCATAACTATCGATATAAACCATCTGGTGTTCTGGAAGTGGAACTGTTGTGCAACGGATCCATAGGAAAAACTCCACACTTGACGAACGTATTACGCAAAGTTGAGTTCATAATTTGACCACACTTAATAAGAAATATAACAGCTTTTGGCAGTTCAGATTCAAACCCAGCTCGTTTTTTTTTATTTTTTCCTATAATTAGTTTTGAAGCTATACGGATGAAACTTGGATTTTTTTGTCGGAGCTGGCCGAATCGCATCACTGCACAATATAGATGCCATATAAACTTATTTTTTATATTGGACTTCTATATTATAAAGCTTCCATAGGAACTACAGTTGTTATATAAAGTTATTATTCATAGTTAACTTAACTTTATTTTTGTTTAGTTCAGCAAATAATTGGTTAATAATTGGTAATGAGACATTTTGAAAAAAAGTGAAAAGGCTATTAGCAACGTTTTTACTTGCACAGTTCAGATTAGGAGCTACAACAAGGCAGAAGATTTTCTGAAACAGCCTTCTGATGATTTTGCAATGCATTTCCATAATATTTGGATTAATCACACTTATCAATGGAGTAAGTCAAAAATTGTATAGAATTCTCTTCGAACTGATTTTCTTCTTATACTCAGATACCGAAGATTATGTCCGTCCGTTAGCACGTATGAATGCGTATGACCGAATCTTTTTTCGACACTAATGGGCCCGTCAGACAAAAGTTAGCCGATAACATCTATAATTGCAAAAACATTGAATCTTACTGTCATTTGCCCTTTGTATTACGCATCGACGTTCGACTGCAACATTCTTACTTTTTTTTACTCTTTTTTTCTAGATATATGCCGAAGTCGAGTTCAAAAATGTTAAATTCTTAGCTCGGGATCCCAATTTCATTTAATTTGAAAAAAAGCACTCTCAGATCTGTGAATCGTAGTTACAATTTATGAGATTTATGAGCTACCGTTTACATATGCATTGGTACAAGCCTTTAAATTGTCTAATTATTTAGTTTAACAGATTACAGCGAGACAACCAAAATGTCTTTGAACGATTCAATAGTTCTGTGTAGCTCTGCAGATTCATGAGAGGTCGACAAAATCCAGTAGCCAACTTTTTATACTCCGTTTTTGAGGATTATGCAACTTTCAATCACACGTGTCCTCTACCGAGGTGAGTGCGTATTTGGTCTGACGATTTTAGTCTCATAATTTTTTGGAAAAGCTGCCAGTTCAGCATATGAGTAATTTGTTATCGATACTGCCTAATGGTCGATATATTTTTCATTTATTATGGTGTTCGAAAAAGGGTCTCAAAGGTGAAGTCATTGCGTATCTAACTAAATCATAATGTTTGAAATATAAAATATGTGAAATGTCGATAGTATTATGTATGTTTGGTGTGTATAGAAATTAATATATATCGCAACAACCTTGTTACAAGATTTGTACATTGCAATGAAAATACGTCAATTGCTGTTAATGAGTCAATAATAATTAATTATTCTAAAAACATTTTTCATTGTTCCTCAATTTATGCTAAATCAGGTAGGCCGTTCATAGTCATCAGTAGTAGAGAATAAACTGTGTTCTCATTATAATAGAAATAACATTATAACGAAAAATAGAGCAAATATACATTCACCAATTTGTTTACCATGCCACTCGATGTGATAACTACGGATCAGTTGAAGTACCATCGTCTTGTGGCCAACAAGGATGGCGAGTCGAAGGATCGTTGGCAAAAGGCTTTCAGCTGGTATCCGGGCAGGCAGAACATCGACTTTAATCGCGTTGCTCAGATTTACTGCGATAGCTATCATCGGTATGGTGAGGAGGCATTCATGAAATATGCTCGTCGTCGACGGCTGAATGGAAAGCATTGCTTCAGCAATGCGGAGGCAATCAAGGCGAATGATAAAGAAAGTACAGATGTGGTCAACAGTGGTGCAAAAGTGCCACCTACTGAGAACGGAGAATATGGACGATTTAAGCCCACACGAAGACACTATTGCTAATCACCAATTTGGAATACCAAATTTATAACTTAAAGTAGAATGATTATAACCTAATAAAAATTGTCATTGAGTGAAATTCCAAGTCGTGAGTTTCTCATATGTGTCACCAGATGGCGCTCACCTATTGGCGGCTTGTAATATTGACAAAAACATCTTTTCTAATGCGGTACACACAAAATAACAAAGAAATAAGATCACCTGCAAGGGTTTACCAGTATCCATGATATCGTTTTCAATGAAAATTGCAGCCTTAATATCAAATTAGTCTTCTGGAAGTGGAGCTGTTGTGCAACGGTTCCATAAAAAAAACAACTCACTTAACGAAAGTACAACACAAAATTGAGCTCACACCTAACTCACTTAACGAAATATTCGAGTTCTGTTATTTTGGTCGCTCAGACTCAACTTTAGAATTTATTATGTAATAATTACGACAACCTCAAATAATTGGTTGTCATTAACACGAATAATAAAGATTTAAGGTTGATATCTTTCTGTGGGATTCGTTTGAGAAAATGCAATGGAGTGTATCAATAGATCAAAAGCTAAACTAAATACATGTCATTTGAAACAAGCATCTGGTGAATTAAAATTTAATTTATGTAATATTTGCAATCAATCACATTACGCCAAAAAACTTATTAATATCTTGTCTAACTGACTTACTTATTATACTCAGATAGAATTAATATTGAGAACTGAGATTGAGTAGTTGCCAGTTAGCTCAGAGATTTGTTGCTAATGCAGCGGGATTTGCACACATAGCTGGCCGCTGGTGGATGCGTAGCCAATATAGTGAATGCTGGGAATGCCTATGTCATGGAATCCGGTACACATCCAAATTACGCGGCCAGCAAATAGCCAACCATTTGGACTTTTGAGGATGTTGTATGTTGTCCGGATTGGTTGCCAAGAAGCGCGTTTGTTGGCTGATGGTGGCTGCTACATCTTTTGTTGTGTTGATGATCGTGGCGTGTGTCTACATAACTTAACTGCAATTACATTTTTATGTTACGCATGTTGCTGCTGTTGTAAATATGCCTGCATAATGGGCTGCGTCGGCCTTGATGCCTAGGAACATGTCGCTGAGTGGCCAGCGGTTGTTATGGCTGATGGACGGTGCTGTAGTGCTGGTATTGCTGCCAACGCCTACAACTACAATGTCCACACCTGAACACACACATCTCATAATCGCTACATATACACCTGTCACCTGGATCTGGGTCAGGTCAGGCTGGTCAGCAATTTTTGGCAATGGCGTTCACTCAAGTAGGTCTATCCATCTATTGGCAACGCCTGCGAAAATTCAGCTGCTCGTCCATCACTCACAGTACCGGACATCTGTTGAGCTTGGAGTCAGGGCAGGCTGCAGAGCTGAGCATCTCCAGTTGGCAGTTTTCACTCATGCTATGCAATTAAGAGATCATCAAGCCGACGCGTCGTCCAGCGTCCAATGCTCGACATCGCTGACAATGCAACTTTGAGGGGACACTTCATTTAGCCACTTCGATTTGCATGACCGTGCGCATAATTAACAAGGTGAAAATGTCAGTTCAGTAGTAACCAGTTGATAGTCAACTTACAGCAAGTGTTTACTGTAACACTGCCGGCCTCTCACATATATCGCGTTGTTGTTATTGCAGTTGTTGTTGTTGTTGTCGTTGCTTCTTCTCAGTATGTCTACTAGTTATAAAGTTCGCACAGGTAATTATTATTACCTGCGACCGCGAGTTGGTTGCACTTTTTATTTAGCACCCGCGATGACTCGACAAATGTAAATGAAAACAGTTTTTATCCACAGATGTGCGATAAGTATTATAAGAAAATAGCTCAGAGCATTGGGCCTGAGCATAAGTAATTTAAATAGATGTGCATATACATTAATTTAAATTATATCTGACTCATCATAATAAAATATTGACAATTTAACCATTAGTTGTCATAGAAAATTAAGATGAAAAGATTTGTAACTAAGCCTGAAGACTTACCAATAAATATACAACTATGTATTTAAAACAAAAATATTCTTCAAAGTTTAAGATTTACTTTAATATGTGGATTCTCATTTAATATATTTATATACATATAATTATAAAGAGAAATAAACTTTAAGAACATTTCGCAAAATTAAAGTCGCCAATAATAAAATCAAAACCATTTAATAAACACTATTCATTCTCATGTTTGAAAAAATAATTCTTTTAATATTGCATATAAAATGAATAAAATGTTTTTTTTTTTTTTAGAAAATATATAAAGTTCTCTGGCCCTACAAATGACATCAAGTATGCCCTAATCTATATGGAGAGATATTCCCTGTAAATCATCTGATGATGCATTTATTATCCAAACTCATCGTGTCTTTCAAAAATGTATTTATATATTAATAATTTACATTTGAAATCACTTTTGCTGCTATGCACTCTATGATTAAATCCAATCTGAACTGAAATTTTTTAGTATATATTGCAGTGGTTTTCCTCTGAGTTTTCTTTTATGTACGTGTAGCCCAAGCAGCTGCTGAAAATGATTACAGGGCTTGGACAGGTGCGAGTATTACCTTCCGGCTAGACGAATAATATAGGTAAATCGATTGTTGTGGGCGCGTTTGAAAATAAGTTCTATATGCAAATTATGGCGCAAAGTTGTTTAAGTTAAAAAATGCGAGCTTTGGCCGTTAAGACCAAGTTTCGTTTTGGGGTAGTGGAGGAATCAATGAAACTTTAATGCAAATTTCGAATTCTGTGCCAATCGTCTTTGGGCAGTGTGCGTGAAACATTTCCGTTTCATTAGCCACGTGGCTGCATTCACAGCCTACGTCATTGATGTGCCAACTGTGGCGAGGCGGAGGCGTTACTGGAGTCGGGAGCAGGGGCTGAGGCAGTAGCAGGAGCAGGGGATGCGGGGCTACAGCGGCAGACAAATGCGTGTGAAAAATCATCGACGGCGTCCCACAAAATCGCAATGCGCACAATTAAACGGTAGCAATAATTGCTATCGAGTGAAATATAATAATGGCTATAGGGTAGATGTAGATATATGTGTGTAAATGTATGTATATTTAGACACAAACATATATTTATATGCTTGTGTGTTTGTGCTTTGTCGGTTATATCTTGATTTGGCTTGAGAGCTTTCAATGTGCCTGTTTTCTGCGGTTTATTGTTTGCACAATTTTCCCATCGATGCGAACTTTTTTTGTTGACTCATGGCCAAGAACAAGATGAAGATGAAGATGAAGATGAGGACGAGGTTGTGGCAGAAGAAGAAGCAACGGCACAGGCAGCAGCCACAGCAACAGCATATGAACCAAAAATAAAAACAAGAATAAAAACAAGTACAAGCAAAAAGTTCGAGCTGCTGCTGCTGCTGCTGCTGTGGGTGTCGCTCGAGCTGGCATTGTAAAAACAAAGGCAACAATCAGCAGTTGGCCAAAACAAACAGTCACACAGAGGTAGAGAGAGGGAATTGGTAACTGCACTTGACGCCTGAACTGAGGGCTTTGGGCTGGCTGTGCGCACCCCTTTTTGCAAAAGGTAAACAACATTTGCGGATTTCACGCCAGGATCAGGATAGAGAGAGCATTGCTGATCCTATTAGCCGGTGCAATGCCAATGACAATGGCAGCCCTTGACTGACTGGCGCCATGTCTGCACGCAATTACACGAAGGCGGATTACCGTCCGGCAAAAACACAAAAATTTTAAATAAAATAAAATAAAATGAGGGAAGGAAAAGGGACTTAATCCAGTTTTGCTTAACTTGGCCAGCAGGTAGCCTGTGCAACAAGTGTCGAAAATGCTGCCTCAAAAATTGAACAATTTGTCCGTTGGTTTCACGTTCTCCCGGAAAAGCCAAATAAACGAATAAAATCAGCAACAAAAAACTGCCGGGCAAACTTGAACATAATAAAAGAAATATATTATATGTATATACAAAATGCGGCAGCTCATAAATGTTAAATAATAAAAAACAAAAAACAAGATAGTTGGAGCAGCAGCTGACGGCCAAATGTGACTTCAAATTAAAACGCCACTGGCATTTTGGCACGCATAGACAGGCTCAGAAGCAGACGCAGACGTGGAGCCGCTCATCAGTCATAAGAGAAACAACAATAAAAACAACAAAACTACATCAATAATAAAAAACAGGCTGCCGAGAATTGAATACCCTTTGGACACATATATCATTTATATGTAGATATGCCTGTTATCTTGGCCACACAGCGCTGCTCTAAGCGAGAACTCAATCATGGTCAGATTCATCTTATGCAAGCCATTTTGATGTTCATTTGTTCATCAAAGTAAGCTACTAAGTTACTAGATTAATAATGATTAAGTGATTTAACTTTCTTTATAACTATCTAAAAGGCTTTTCAAAATCACTTCAGTTATGTTAGTGGAAAATTTGGGGCAATATTTCAAAATTATTTGCCAAAATTCTTCTAGGTGTCAATTGTGTTTTTGCTTGGTTATAGATAAAATTTATCGTCTTTATAAATAGCTAAATTTATTTTAGAATATGTCTGTCCAAAATACAAATTCCAAATCACTCAGGTCAGCCCGTCAGGACAAGTTGCTTTCATCATTACATCATTTAAGATTAATAATTTGCAGTTATAAATCTGTATTTCAGTTCTATTGGGATAAGTTTAACTATAAGGAAAAAATGAAATACATATTTATTATTTGTAAGATTTGGTCAAAATATCTACAACAGTTAAAAATTGTAAGCCGAGGTTTCCTAAAACACGTTTAGAGCGATGCGGATGCACTTAACAGCAGAGTTTGATTACAAAGGATGGCTTATGCATATAAGTTAGCAGAATACAATTTATAAAATACTTAGTTAATTTACGGCAGATTGTTTTATGTTAGAGCTATTTGGGAGATACATTATTCCAATGCTGAGAAGCTTAGGTGTCCATTTGAGAATCATATTTTTTCATACAAAATTATTTCATACGTTTATTGATGGATAGTTACGATGACTGAAAAGCGTTATACCTTTTGATAGAGTATGTCAGCAATAACAACAGCAAGAGCAGCTCTTTTGGCCGGCAACGTTTTAACGTTTCAAGTTGTGCCGACTGCCAAAAGCTAATTTGCCAATTTCTTGGACTTGGTTAAGTCTTAGTTTGAATTGCCGCCAAAAGCGCTAAAGGGCTCAAAGCCGAATTGATCGGGCCAACACTTAGACGGTACAAACTAGTAATGCCTAGACTCTTGGTAGACACACCGATACATCAACTCACCAACACACACGCTCACACACAGACACAACAAAGTCTGGCCAAATTAGAGTTGCGCTCATGATTCAATCAACGGATTATCAATCACTGAGCTACTTGTCTTGGCCAGTGCGTCAACAGCAACAACAGCAACAGCATCATCCAGCTGCAGACGCTTTCGGATGTTCTGGCTGTTGGTTGAGAAAACGTGGCCAAGTCGATCAGGCATCAAAAAGCAACAACGGGCAAACACGTTTGAAAGTCATTAACTTAAATGATTCACTTTCTGCCCCATAAATTTCGCCACTAACTGGAGCCGAAGCTGGCGTTGAGATGCTGCCTTAAATCTGCAAGCTTCGCGCTCTTCTTCCCCATCAAAAAACCCCCGGCCCACCCCCCAAGGCTCTTTCACAGAACGTTCCATTGTTGTCATAAATTTTGTATGGCAAACGTTAAAAATTGCTAAATAATCGCCTTAAATGAGTCTATAAAACCAAACACTGAAATTCAAGTGGTCCGAGCAACAAAATGAAGTAGCTCAAAAAATGGCTTGAAGTGAATTTTCATTACCAGCGGAAGTCGTAAATCAATTTTTTTCTTTTCGAGTAACCCCCACTCAAAACATAAAAAAAGTAACAAAAACTACATGCAACATTTTTTTGTTGTTTGGGCCTAGAAATCTGTGAGAGAGCGTGGCTGCTGAGCTGGTGTCTAGCGGCGTCTGGAAGCGCATCCGCCAGACAAAGTTGCTGCCCAATTCAAAAACCAAAAAAAAAAAAAAAAAATTGTAGCTAAGACGACAGCTATAATGATAGGGGCCAATTTTGCCGCCACGCAACACGCCATGTGTGTGTGTGTGTGTGTGTGTGTAGTGTGTATATTTGTTGACTTGGCTCAAAAACAACAACAAGTATTTCTTTTCGTCTTTTCGTATTTTTGGGTAACGCTTCCGTTTCAAATACGCCAACATGGCGACACTTTCAGCCCCACACAGCTCTTGGCCGCCCCTCTCTCCAGCTGCCATTTGGCTGGCTTTGCGTGTCTTTGGTCAGAGGAGAACCAGTTGGCCAGCACTGGGTGGCTTTGGCAATGACATAAGTGCTTAGAGTCACACAAAAGCGGCTCATTATAATGCCAATGGGATTATCTATGGACACCACACAACACACAAACACATACAAATATATATATAAATATATATATATATATATATATATATATATAGACAATCGCATTTATAATGCCTGTGAACTGTGAAATCCTTTTAGGCGGAAATTATGAAACAGGACAATGCCGCACAAGTGTTGCGGCAGATTGAGCAACAAAAGGGCCATAATTGTTAGTGCCTCTTAACACACAATGCGACACAGCCACAAATCTGTAGGTGTGGCTGCCAGCAACAATGTACTCTATCTCTGTATCCCTCTCTCTGTCTCTCTCTCTCTCTCTCTCGTACTCTAGCAGTCTGGTCCTTTGTGGACCAACTAATGAGCGACAGCGAAAACAAACCATAAAAGATGTAAAAAGGTGCCACATTGCATCTCATGCAACCTGCTGCGGCGGCAAATATTCTTTTGAGCCCACCTACAACGTCTGTTGACACTTGTGGCAGGCAGCCCAGCAAACTCATGATTTATGCCCCCAAAACATATTTGGGAAATTAAATCATTGCCGCGGACAGTTTTATGGGCCAGGCCCGTAACGGTGGCGGCAACGGCAGCGGTCGCTGCTTCTAAGCGGGAATCTCTACTATAGCCTATAATAGCCATAACTGTGGCCTCCGTGTAGGAGCTGAACAATGCCCGTTGAGCAATTGGGTAAAAAAAAGTCAATTATGCGCAATTTGCTTAAGCAATTGACATTTTGTTTGTTTGTTGTTGTTGCTGCTCGTTGCCCGTTGCACGCATACTTGGGCAAATAAATTGACAAATAGGATTTGCGTTTTGTCTATTTTCCATTTTCATTTCCATTTGAATGTTATGATTGTTTTTTGTTTTGTTGTGCAGGCCATTTTGGTTTTGTGAATTAATAAATTGCCGCCAATTTGCCGCCAGCCTTGCGAAGCGTGGAAACTTTTTCAAGCAACTAGCTCATGGACTCTTGGATCAAAGTCAGACTAGCCCAAACCGAATTTTTATTATTACGCATTTTGCACTTATGCTCAATAATTAGAAAACAGCATAAACAAAGGAATGCTTTTCTGCAAAAACTTCCAATAGTAAATTAATATCAATTTGGAGATAAAACTGGTGTCATAAAAATCGTCTTGCAAAAGTTGGAGAAGATTGCCTTTCTACAATTTATTTGAATACAGTCAGAAGAATAAAAGTCAAATAATAACAAACACAACACTAAAAATAAACGCTAAGTGGTAACATTTTCCAATGGAAAATAAGAAATTAAAATTTGTATTAATAACATGGTGCAACAATTGTGGCAAGCAATGAAAGTTGGCAAAGACGATTTTTAAAATCACCTCGCAAAACTTACATAAGCCAACATTTTCTAAAGCACTGAAACACATTAAAGAGCGACTGATTAAGCAATCAGCTCATAAAAATCAAATAAAGCCATGCGACCTCGCAAAACAAAATCCCCCCCTTACAAAAAAAAAAACTAAAAAAAATACTAAAAATCAATTTTTATCGCTGGCACGCAATCCAAACGGAAGTTCAGTTCAATTGATTGGTGAAATTATCTACGGGAACTTAAAAAGCAGAGCTCATCGGGCATGCAGATCTTGCTGTGTTGTTTCAAATAAATGGTCCATTGGAGCGAATGAAACGAGACGGGACTGTGATCTGATCTTTTCTACTACAATCATTGGTTGCTCGCTTGAACCTTACCCCTTGCCGCCCTGCACTTGCCCGGCTGCTGCCCATTTCATTTGTGGCCAGTCATAGCGCCAAAGAGTGCCCAACAAGCTGGACAATTGAAGCAGGACTCATGAATGAATGAATGAACACACACACACACACACACACACGCACACACGCAAACAAACATTCTGCTGCAGTTGAAGTTGAACCCATTTTCTCACCTGTTAAGGTTGTAAAGATGCAACCAAAATCATTTATCGCTGTCGAGATCCGCTTCTCGAGAGCGGTGCCGACTCCCTCACCTCTGCCTCACTGTCTCTATCTTGGCCATGTCGTTTTGGCCGTCTTCGATTGACTTCGATTGCATTGGCATTGCCGCCGCGTCATACGATTTAATTGCTGCGATTGTGTCAGCAGTTTTTTTTTTTTTTTTGTATATATATATGTATATAGATTTCTTGTTGTCAGTTGTCTTCATCAGCGGTAGCTGCAGCGACAGCCTGGCAGCATTTGTTGCGGAAGGGGGCGTTTTGTGCCCAATCCCAGACCCAATCCCAGTCCCAGTCAGACTCGGACTCAGAGTCAGAGACGGAGCCTCGCTCATAGGCGCACAATAATTTGATGATCATAATCAATGGCTGACTGACATTTGCCGCTGCTTGTGCGCTCAGAGCTCAGCTTTTCCTTTTTTGCCGCTTTGAATTGAACTGGTTGCTGTTGTTGTTATTGTTATTTGCTCGCACAAAGGCTTTGTTCGATTTGGGCATTTCATCTAACAAAAGGCAGCGAAACTTGTTGAAAGCCGTTTTATCCTTTTGATGAGGCGCTCAGCACCGTCTAAGGCCATGACGTGTTGCAAAGTCAAGTATGTGGCGCGGCCAGTTGAAAAGGATGCCGCAGCAAGGAGAAAGCCGAACACCAACAGGATAACAGGGCAGCGTAAAAGACGCCCTAATCAAGGCCAGTAACAAGCAAGCAAGCAACTCAAACAGCTTCAGCTTTTATTGTATCTGCTGAGATTTGTAGGACCAAAAGTGTTTGGTTTTTGTTTCAGTTTAATGCTTGAATCGCATGCGTAGGTTTTCTATAACGATTAAAACCCTCATATGTCAACTTGGCCCATTCATCATAATACGCCAAGGCGTAGACACTGAGACTGAGACTGTGGTTGGGACTGCGTCTGAGATTGGGACAGGGACGGATATTCCGTCGCCAGACACTTGTCCCGCGTTCACGTTCGCAGACACAAAACGCTGATGAGCTGAAATCTCATCAAGAAGTGTCTGCATCAAGCTACAAGCTACACGCTTAAATCTACACTCTGAAAACTGAGGGGCTGCTCCATCGTTGATAATTTTATGAAAAAATTAAATAATTTCCTAGATTTATAATATCGAATTAATTACCACAGTTGGAATAAAAGTTTACTTCCCGATTTTGATTGAAGCAAAGCTAAGTCTTAAAATAATTTTCTTATTTATGGCAAGCGGTCCTGCAGAACCTTTTTTGTAGACAAACTATTTTTTAAGCAGTTGGGCTAAACGTTAATGTGGATGAGCATAAGGAAATAATTATAGAGGACCTTCGATTCAGTAATTTAAAGCGTTTTTTTAGAGAACAGTATTTAATTTGTTTCATAATAAATAAGCAATTTACTAAAATGTTTGGTATGTTTTATAAATCATTCTTATATGTCAGACTATTAAAGTAACTTGTTCCACATTTGTAGCTAAAAACATAAATAAATAAATCAGAAAATTAACATTGCAATTTTTTAATGTTCGTCAACATTAATAATATAAAATTTTGGCGAGTCAAATGAGTCAAAAACTCCAATAATTATTGCTGCAATTACACGCAAACAGTATTTGAATAAAGAAATACATCGACTTTCATTTCGATAAGTGTATTTTTTATTATCATATTTACAACTGTTTGTATCTTTATAGATTTTGGGACTTACAGCACCCACTTCAAACTGAAGAGACACTAGCTGGCTGGCTGGCTGGCTGGCTGGCTTGCTGGCTGACTGCCTTGATGACTTAATTTTCATTTCAGTCTGCTGGCTGTAGAGGGCCTACGACAAGCTGTAGCTGGAGCTTCTCTAACAGCAGCAGCTGCTACAGGTGCCCTCTGACTGTTGCCTGTTGTCTGCCTGCAGTTGGCGTTGGAAATGGAGTCAGAGTTGATGGTGGGGACGGAGTCGTGGTGCCGTTGAGAACTTGAGAGTCAGCGCAGTGACACACGCAAGTGTTTGGCATGTCTCTGGACATGTTGGCTCCAAACTGCAAACTGCTAACTCCGGCGTACCCTCATCAGATGCTGAGTAGTAGTTGTGTGCTAGGCGCAATGATGCAGCGTTTTTTTTGTTGTCTCCCCTAGCCAAAATCCTCAACTCGAATGTATTTGCTTAAATCATTATGGTAGCGCCTGCTGCATGGCAGATGATAAATCTATCTTTTATTAGCATTTCCAGACTCATGTTGAGTGTGTTGAATGTGTTTGTGAGTGTGTTGCACGTGTTGCGCTAAATGACTTGTTTGGACTTTTATACAGTTGTTGTGAGCTGACTGTGTGTGACTTTGACTAATCCAATTAATCCAATTAAAAGTACATTTTTCATCGATAATTTTTTTCATAGACCGCTGGATAAAAACTCGGTCGCCATTTGCCAAGAATAAGAAAAAGATGAAGGAAAAAAGAACTAAACTGCTCACTGCTCAGACAAATTCAAGTGAAATCATTAATAAAAATAAGGTTTTTTTGTATTTATTTTTTTCTTTTCGTATGCTGGAGATTTATAGAACCGTAAGGAAACACCCCGAGCGACTCGTGCTACGGCTCTGCGGCCTCGATGGCATTTGTGTCTTTGTGCCATTTCCTTTTCATGTCCCAAATGGGTGTCGTATATAAATCGCGTGCTGCACTGGAGGTCTTCAAAAACGCTTACGAGTTGATGCCCAGCGGCTAGGTGTGCTTCCACATCCACATCCACATCATCAGTGGCAGCCAAAGCAGCAGTGGCAGCCGCCTGTCTGCTGCTTTGTGGCCAGATCTCATTCATTTTGGGGCTGTGGCACTGGGTGTTAACCGGCCACGGAAAACGACCAAGCGAAGATCAAGACTTGCAACAGGCTGTAGCTAAAGCTGAAGCCTTCATGCCTGCGGTCATGTTGAGCGAACAAATACGCCAAAGAGCTGCCCCAGCACAGCCCCTGCCCCTGCTTCCCGTTTTGCTGCTATCTGTTTTGGCCAGGCTAATGATGAGAGCACTGTTGTTGGCTAACAGCGCGACTCAGTTCCTCAAATTTCAAGTTAAGGGCTGCTGCTTTGGCTGCTGTTGTAAAACAATAAACACGAAATGCCAAAAAAATAAATAAAAATACCCAATACGCAATGCTAAAAAGTCCATGCAATTTTTAATGGCTGGCAGATTGATTTCCTGAAATCCACAGTATTTCGCACAATATTTCCGACTGATATGCGCCGCAACTGAAGCTTAAACCTTGAAACGCAGTCACGCAATGAGCAGTCCGTCCAGGGAACCAGTTCGCCCCACTCAACCGGACTCCAAATCATGCCCCGATCGTGATAATGATGTTGAGTGCGTGGTGTTCAGCCCCATGTTTTTCTGTCCAGTCTACAGTCTCTTCTTGTTTACTTGGCAATGGGCTTAACCACTTTGCTAACATGTTTGTTTTGCTTAGAAAAGTACGCTAATTTGGTCCATAAAGTAGTTCAACGAAGAGTAAGCGATGACTAGATAAACAATTTAATGAATACTTAAATTTTGATTAAAGTAATTAAAGTATTATTAACATAAGTGATGCTTTATAATTGTGGTTAGCCCTACACTTAACAACTAAAATATGAAGACGAATTCCGTTGTGCTTTCAGATATATATTAAAAAGAAAATGGAAATTTCAAATGTTCGTTTTTTAAGTCTTACATATTCTAGATCTTAATTTTATTAAAACAAGCTAAAAGTTAAAGTAGTATTATTAATTGTTTAAGATGCGTCATGATGTTGTTCTTAATTGACTAATGAAGATATACTTGATACTTGAAGTAAAACAAGTCCAGTAAACCAAGTAACCACAAATATGTTTAATAATAATAATATAATAAGTAACACACTTCAATTAGGCCATAAGAATCACACAGCTTATGATTTATAATATCGAAAATATATAAAAGGGTTGCCATCTAAATTTGGAATATAAAACTGCTTAACGAAAAAAAATATGAACTATTTTTTTCGCAAATTTAATAAATTATATTATGGTCAGTAGCTATACCGTTGCAAATGTTTTCAATAAAATTTCGCATATCACAAAACATTGCATAGAAAATGTTACTTGCACCAAACTATTCCGTGGTAAAGCATTACCTGCTCGCTGATCTTGTTAAGCTAGAGTACATTTAGTTTGGTGCATTGGAAGCAGTAAAACTCCCTTTTTGGACAATTTCTTATTTTTATCTTCTTCTTTTTTTTGGGTGGTGGCTATCATAGCCGGTCGCTGTGTAAGCCCCGCCAGCGAAATGCAAAAACAAATTGTTTGTGGGTCAGCCAAGAAGAGCGTGCAAAAAAGAAGCGCAAAAATAAAGTAGAAGAGGAGCAGACGAGTTTTTGGGCAGCCCTAACAAGCGGTGCAGCGAACGGAGGGCGTTGCAATGTTGGTGCTCCAAAAGCTGTGTCCGCAGCACCACAAATTCAAGGAAAACGAGCAAACGGCGCTGCTGTTCTTTGGGTACACTCACTGGCCGCAGGCGGATCTTGTCGGGATTGGTCTCGTCTGGGCTGCCACATGGGCGACTAGGCAGCACGGAAGCCTAATGGCTGCTGCCAATGTGATTTGTGATTTGTGTTTTGGTATTTTCTGGCTGCTGCTGCTGCTGCTGCCGCTGCCAGTTTCCATGGAAAACGTTGGTGAGAAAAATACTTCTTGGCATTCTATGAGCTGTGCAATGGCAATGACAAAGCGACTGCAAATGGAGCGTCGTGTAGTCAGCGGGCCTGGCAGCATGCTAATTTATGAAGTAGCAACTTTGCAGCGACATGGATGCGGTAATTATAGCTTGGCAACAAGTTGCCAAGCCCGCTTGGAACAAAAGCACGCCAAGCTACATGAGTGAAAAGAAAGCCACAGCCACAGCCACAGCCATAGCCAGAGCCACAGTGAGATTCACAGTTCCAGTTTTCAAGCTGCATCTTCTGGCCAGCCAAGTTGGCCATGTTGCACAGAAGCTCTTCTGCTGCTGTGGCGGCTGCTGCTGCCGGTCGGGACACAGCAACATCAGGTTAACGCGCCCACTCGGTTAGCGCTTAGGCTGGCAATAAAAAAGGTTTTCGCCCCATGGCGTTATTTATTTATTTATTTTTTATTTTTGTTGTTTGCCAGCCTGCGCAGAGCAACATTTGCACGGCAACATGCGGCAGCAACATAGTTTACACACCTACCAATATCAAAATAAAACTCAGGCCCGTTTTGCCGGCAGCAACATGCACTTAACTGGTAGCCGTAGTGCACTTTATAATACACAACACGGCCATGTTTTGGCCATGGGGAGCAGGCGTCGTCGCTGCGTTGATAGATGCTTTGCAGTGCTGGGGCGTTGCCGCCGTGCAACAGCAACATCAGCAACATTAACAGCAGCAGCAGCAGCAGCAGAAGCAGCGGCAGTAACCGTTAGATGACTTGTGAGCTTAGGCCTCATTTGCATGGTAACGCAAACTGGGCCAAAAACTGCTTGCTGTGCATCAGCAATAACCCAGTTGGCAGTGGGCAGTAGACAACTGCAGCCTGGCGCTAGCAATGACCTTGCTGCAGTCGATCGGATCAGTCAACTGATACGGCAACCTGCGGCGTCAAGCTCAAATTAGAGCAGGCAGCGCAGGCTCATTAACAAAAACGCCCGCACAGCTTGCACCTGTACAGGTACAACTCATTATAATTAGCAAAAACCCTTCCGAGTGCATGGCAAATTCGCATTCGATTCGTTGCGATTGACGAGGCAAACAAACATTGTGCTGCGGATTAGGAGCAACAGGGTATTGTAACTGGAGCGCAAAAGTGTGAAACCTGCACAGGTTGTGCTCGCAGCACAGTTGAGGGTGTCGCCGTTGTCTGCGCACAAATTCTAAAAATACGGGCTGAAAAAGAAATTAAAAGCGCAGCCGCCTCTCATCATCATCAACCCACACACACAGAAATACACACACTCGTATACACAATCACAATCGCACACACTCACATACACATACAGCCAGACTTTTAAGATGCCGCCGACGTCGACTGTGGCGCCGCCGTGCAAGACAATATAAATCATATCACTCATACGGCCCAAAAGGGTACCCAGTCCCACTGCCTAACATCCTGCACTTGGAAAAATAAATATCCTTTTGATTATATGTATAAATTAGTTGTATTTTATTATTATTTTTTTGTAACAACATTTTTTGATTAACATTTTGAGACTAATTGTTAATAGAAGCAATGCAAAGAAATCAAGGATTTTCATTTCAAATACTCAGAAATACCTCCGAAATGTATAAATTATTTATGAAAAGTTGATTTAGGAGGCCAAGTTTTAATAACAATTCATTTTTCTTATAAATTAAAAAAATGTTGCAAACAAAAAACTAAATTAATTCAGTTTTTCAGTGTGATCTTAATTTTTTTTCTGAGTGTGGCAGACTGGCTACTTAGAAATTAATTATTTATATAAAATATAAACAAACACTAAAAATGTATACGAATTCAATATGACAGACAGTTTTTCGAATCCAATCAAAAAGGCTTTGAGTTTCAACTTTATATTTGGTTTGAATTGGCTCGCAAGAAAATCGAGTTAAGTCCATGCTGCCGTTTAGGTTTCTACTGCTGCTGCTGTTGTTGTTCCTGTTGCTGCTTGTACTGGACGATGGCAAGGGTCATCATGTGGACAACACCACAGCTGTCGCCCAGCAACAGTGCTGTGCGGCGTTGTTGAGGCTGAACTCCACGCAAAGTATTACGGCGAAACGGTTGCTACCCAACTGTTGCATTGTGCTGCTGGAGACTGTGTTCTTTTGGTTGGCTGCCAGGCTGCTCATTGCATAAGCATTTGCAATTGCAACAACTACCGCGGTGAAACATTGAACCAAAGGGCTAAACAAATTTTACACACGCTGCGCATAAGTCAAACTGCAATTGTTGTGGTTTTTGTTATTGTGTCGTCTTTCTTTCGCCTTCGGTTGACATAATAATTTGATAATTTGATTTGAATCATTTTCCATCTCTCACAAAGTGTTTGCACAGAGGGCGCATATCTAATTAAATTGTACAAATATTTTTAACGAGTTGTTGTTCGTTTTTTTTTTTTTTTTTTGAGTATCTGTGCAGCCGTGCGGCGCCCAGTGGGGGAGGGGAGGTTTATGTCGCCCATTGGGTGCTATGAATGGGTGAAAAAACGCTGACAAATGTTTCCGTCAAAACACCAATTTCACCTGAGTTGTGGTTGTTTAGCTGTTGCCCAAGCTGTTTGATAATAGAGCACAGGGCGCAATGCACAGTGGAGCATAAGCCCTAAACAGTTAATAATCAAACAGTTGAATTCCGAAAATTCCGAAAAATACTATATACAGTTTTATGAGGAATGTAGGTTTTAATTTGTATTCCATTTCCCCTGATCCGGATGCATATGTATCACAAATAAAGATTGACTATTAGATTGAGTAGATCATGTGCATTTTATATTTATACTTATAATTCCTAAATTATTAAAATTTCGCAGCTAGTATGTGGTTTTGACAGTGAATGCAAATTATCATAAGATTAATGACAGCCAATTATTTTCAATAAACAAGCTGCTTTGCAACTTCGACAGTTGCTCGACACTGTGCACAGTGCACAGTGAACTATGTGTTGGTGCTGTTCGGCTTTGAGCTTCAGTCTGTCAAATACGATGCTAAATTAAACTTTAGATAGCCAAGCAAGGAAGGCAATCACTCAAAAAGAAAAAAAAATAATAAAAAAAAAAAAAATAGGAGAACAAAAAACATCAACTACAATATAATTTAAAACGAATTAAAAGCGCAGCCGTTTGAAACCCCCCGCACCCGGTGGCATGGTCACAGTTTTAGATTCCCGGTGTGAGAGCTGCCAGTTGTGACGCACCCAATCAAAAATAGCAACAAGTTAATTTGAGCCAAACGTCCCACCCAAAAAAAAGTAAACATTTCTAATTTTTTTTTTTTTTTTTTGTAGTTTTTTTGGTGTTTTTATTTTTGAAAAGTCATTAGAAAAAATGTGAGCCAAGCAATTTGAATATTTGATGGCACATTGTACATACGTTGGTTAATTTAAGGTGATAATTGCTTTTTAATGTGACACAACTAAATTTTCGTGGCTGAGTTTTGTCGTTGTGTGCCGGAAGTTTTTCCTATTTTCGTATGCGCATGTGCAGTCAAGAGGCGCACACGAGCACTTGTTACGTGGATGGCCAGGCAACAACAATAGCAACAACAACAGCGGCAACAACAACTCTGGTACTACAAGTACTACAAAAAAGTGTCAACAATTATTTTCAAATTTTAAAACATTTCATTTCGGCGTTGCCGTTGATGGCCTTTTGGGTGACGCTGCTTAAAAGGTTTCCCAGGTGTGAAATTGTTTGATAGTTGGGGGTTGTTGAATTTAGGCGCAAGCAGAAGAGCAGATTGATGAAGTGTGGGGGCCGGGGGCGGGGGAGGGCGGTAGCAGTGTTGATGTGTTTGCTGAAGCAAAAATCCTTTACCAACTTTCTGTTACCAGCAAGTTTGTTACCTAAGTCTTTTGATTTAACCGATTTATATAGACATCAAATAGTCAAGAAAGCAATTGAAATAATGTTGACTTATGGTTTTATTTGATGTACTTTTTTTTTGCTAATTGCCGCTCGTGCGGGCATGATAAAGTTGCACTTGCATAGGAGCCGGTTGCTGAATCAAATCGAAAAACCGCAGCAACAACGGCAACATCAACAACAAAAACCAAAGCAGTATTGATACTTTTCAATGAAAACATCAACAATGAGCGTAAGTTGTTGCCGTCGCCGTTGGCGCTGAAAATTTATTAGCAGTGACGGCCAATGGCGGCCAATTAACGCAGGATGCTTGGAGCGCCAACGCCACCAGCGACGTTCGCTTGAAAGATGCCGCCAGGCAAGCGTCGGTGCCTCAGCTCGGCGTGCAATGAAGTCGTTCGTCGTAGTCGTAAAGTCTGATTTATTTCGAATTGTATGGCAAACAGACGGGAGCAGCTCCCCCAGCGCCTGTGGACTAAAAGCTAATGCGCAACCACGGGCGGTCCGCTCGCCTCTGCTCTGTGTGCGCGCACTGGCTGACCCAATTTGGCGCCTGCTGCGGCGCTTTCATCAGTCGCCTCGTACATCATAAACATATTCATAAAAGTCGCCGTCGTCGTAGCCGTTGCCAGCTCCATTCTTAAGTCGATTCGAAGTTGCATTCATAAAATTTATGGCGTTGAAAGGCGCATCGAATGTGATTTTGTATTATTATTATTATTAATATTATTATTAGTTTTGTTTTATGTATACCTCCTCACAAGTTGATGCCGTTGTTGCTGCTGAGGTCAGCGTGCAATTATTGCAAGTAAAAGAGTGCGCGGTCAGCTGGACTCATTAAAATGTAATTTGAGCGCCGTGTTTCGCATTTCATTTGGACAAGTGAGCGTCAGTTTTCATTTCATTTCACTTCATTCAGCAACCCCCAAAAATAAAAACATTCTGTGTCCTGTGTACTCATGAACATTGCCCATCTCGCTCTTGCTGTTGCCGTTGCCTGCACAGTGTTTGATTGATTTATAGACGCATGCCATCTCGTTCACTTCGTCCCCTTTCCCTTGCGCTCTTGAGTTACTTTGTGCAACGTCCTTCGCCTCTCTACCCTCTCTCTCTCTCTCTCTCTCTCTCTGTCGACTCATTTGTGGCACATTATTATTTAAATGATAAATTGTGTTGCCCGGGAACTTTGGCTTTTTGGGGTCTCCGCTTAGTCCCCTTGCTTTTATTTCCCGCCTTTGTAGGTGTTTCCGTGTTGCCTTTTCTTTTTTTTTTTGTTGTTTTCTTTTGGTCGCCTTCATCGTTGACCTCTCCCCCTCTTTTCGTCCATCCATCCATCCATCCATCCACAACATTTTGAAGAACCCTTGACGTTTTGCTCTTTCTTCTTTGCTGCCTTTTCACGTGGGCGTTTTGCTGTGCATTTCAAATTTTCCGTTGATTTTGGGGTCGCTTTGAGTGTTCTTTCTTGGACTAGACCTATAAGCCCAGCACCGACCGTGCCCGCTAACAATATTAATCGTCTCATTTGTCCAACAGCATTGCGGCGCTTGGCTTTAATTTGGGCATTAATGTTATTTAGTAATAAAATCGATTAGGCTTCCGTATTTGAATGCTACGTTTACATAGCGCTGATTTTTACTCTACTTTAGTTACTGGGGCGTCATCCGAAAGTGAGACATCAATGGGTAAAGTGCAGACCCACTTACTTACTTAGTAGACGACCAATTTACTTACACTTATTTTTTAATTAAATTGTCATGTAAATTATATTGCGTTTGATAGGCAATTGAGGGATTTTGTCTGCTTTTCATTTGTTTTGGTATTTGGTTTGAGGAACACCACATTTTATGAATGATTTTACAAATAAAACAAAAAATTATCTGATTTTGTATCTGACTTGTTTTTTTTAAATGCACCTATTAAAATATAAATTAAAAATAAACAACTATTTTTTTCGTTGGTATGTAAATGTATTATTAATATTTATTACTTTGTTATTGATACAATATTCGACTTAATGGAGCATTGAAATCAATTTATACGAATTTAGTCAAAATCAATTATGAGTTGATAACATTATTTGTGACATTACTTTCAAAGTTGTTCTCAAATCTTTGATAAAATTCTCACATTTGACTGAGCATCAAATCTTGTTTGAAACAAGAATTGGGACTTGAATTAGAAGTTTTATTTAAGTTTACCAATTGCATGGTTAACTTTGTTCTTGTCATATGAATTCATTTAATGGACAATTGAATTGACTTGCAAATGCGTTAATTTGATATATTTGCACCGCACGTGTGAGGACAATAAATCGATTTATGTGCAATTATTTGGGAAAGACTCAACACAAACACAATCGCACAACACACACAAGATGCACACACACAAACACAGAGCTCACAGTGGAACAGTTGCAAAGCAAACAGTGGCAAAAGTCAATAATAATTTGCATTTAATAAATATTTCATTGACTAATTGCATCAATTACAAGCATTTTACGTTATGCCATCAAATAAGTGCAGTGGAGCCGCTGAGCCAGGGATTACAACTTGAATTGGATCATTGTACGGGTGCCCAATAGTTTACGCCGTATTGATCATTGCACGTTTCTTGTCGAACAATAAGATATCGTTAATTGCCCCAGCGGCTGCTTATGAATATGCATCGGCAGCTTAACCAGCAGCACCAGCAACGGTAGCTATCTATACAGCAAACAAGAAAAAAAGCCCCGCCAAGCCAAAGCGGAAATCCTTCTCGGGCGCACAGGTGACAACTTTTGTTGAGTTCGCTGGGCGAGCGGGCGGGGGTTGCGTCGGAGTCGGGCCAGTTCGCGGTCCGCTGTTAAAGGTTCTGTTTGTCTTGTGCTTCTTTCAAAAAGTGAGCCGTCTTGTGAATGAAATACATTTTGTTGCGCGCACGTTTTTTTTTTGTTTTGTTGCCGACATCGCAGCAAAGCGACAGCGACGTGGCGCCATTTTGAATTTCTTGCTCAGCAGTGGGCGGCGTCAGCGGCAGAGTGAGAGAGCGCAGGCGCTCTCACGATGCAGGCATGGGTTTGTTTGTGTGTGTGTTTGTGTTTGTGTGTGTGTGTGTGTGTGTGTGTGATGTTTGTGAATGCCGTTGTGCAGTGGGCGTGTTAGCGCCGTGTAAATGTATTGGTGAGCATGCTATGTGTTAAGTCTGAGTGTATTTTGTACCTGTGCAGTTGAGCGACGTCAAGTTGCTGGCCAGTTTGACTGGTTTATCGCTTTTGTTGTTGCTGTTGCTGTTGCTGCCTGTCGAGTTGCTCAGTAGATGGCGCTAGCTGTCTTGAAGTGGCTTTAATTTTAAAGTAATGTCCTGAGACTTAAGCCATTAAATTGTATATGTTATTTGTTCCAGCTGATAAATATATATAGTTTCGATATGCGTACAAATGGAATAACTATTTCAAATTCCCAGCAGTGTATCGATTGGAATCGTCAATATTTACTATCTTCATAAATACACAATTTATTAGCGCGGTCGCATTCAAATGCAACTGTTGGTTGCGTGCCCCATAAAAAGAAATTACAGGTTCAACAATCAATTTAATAATTGAGACCTTTGCATTTAATCAACATTATTTAAAATGTCAAAATATTTGCACTTTCAATGGCAGCACGCGTCGCCGTCGCCGTTGTCGTTGTCGTCGTCGTTGTCCAAAAACCGTAAAACCCAAAGAATGCCTGCTCAAAAAAAAAAAGAAACAAAAAACAAAAATAAAACCAAAAAGAAACAAAAAACAAATTTGCATACAAATAAATGTTGATAATGTTGTAAGTCCCCCAAAGAGGGCAATGCTGCTGCCGTTGCTGCTGCTGCTGCTGGCCACGCCTCAAGTGGGTGGCTGGAGGGGGGCGCCACAAAACTAGACGACTGCCAACTACAAAAGATAAAAAAAAAAAACAATAAACACAAGGAAAAACAAAAACACAACCGCATACGCTATGGGCGCCCCCCACCTGCGTCGTCTCTTCATTGATGAAATTTATGGTATTGGTGCGGTTTCAACACCAACCGCTGCCGCGACAACTCACACAGACGCACACAACGGCGCTGTGCGGCGGCAGCGACGCGACGTCAAACCGGTTCCCAGCCCTGCCATTGGTTTTGGGCTGTGAGCACAATCGGGCCGCTAGTGGCATCTCGCTCGCACACAGCGCGGTCAGAGCGCAGCTGTTGCGCTCGCACGCGACAGCGACAGCGCCGCAAAGCGACAGGCTGTGCGCGGAGTGCCAACAACGACTGCGGACCGGGGCAGCGCGCAATCGCAGCGCTGAGCTCGTACCTAGTCGTATACGCACTTTGTTCGTGGTTGGTCGTTGTTGCTGTCGCTCGTCGCAGCGCCGTTCGCCGGGTTCGTCTCGAGTCTCGATTTACGATTTACGATTCTGCCGTTTCTCAGCGATTCTCTTCGATTCTGATTTCGCGCTGCTCGTCGCTCGCTCGCTCGCTCGTTTTGCGCGTTTTGCTTGCCGTCGCGCAAACTGCACAAATTGCACATCGGATTGTTGCTTTGTGGATTGCTATTTGTGGATTGCTTGTTCAGTGCCTCTTGTCTTGGAGTGTGTGCATTTTTCCATCTGAATGCCAATTAAATGCGCCACCACACAACAAAAAGCATTCAAATACAAATTGTTACAAGTGGTGTCATCAACATCAACAGCATCAACAACAGCAACATCAATAATAACAACAACAACAACAACAACCGCAACAACAGTAACAACTGTAACAACTGCAACAGCATCATCAATATCCAGCATCATTATTAAAGGTTGACCCAATTGCGAGTGCAACAGTTTCGAGTGTAAACCAACCAATAAATAAAGATAAATATTTGAAAAGTTTGAGTGTTCGCCACAAGTGCAGCTAAGGATTTACGCGATCGTCTTCAAATATTAACAAAAATAACAATCAATTCTCTACAAACTTTTTTTCAATGTGCAATTAAAACTGAACTACACTCACACCACATATCACACCCACTTACACACACTTACACACACGCACACACACACAGACAGCTGACGTTGTTGTCATTGGTTTTGAAATTTTTCTGCACGCGCGTTTCCAAGAAAAGCCGCCAAAATTCTTGATAAAGTGGCCTCAATAGGCGCCAACACGCTCAATTTTACGGATCTAGGGAGCCCCTACGAGGGGCCTCCCAGCACCCCACAATCGGGCATGGATGCGCCGGACGCACCACATACGCCCAAATATATGGACGGTGGCAGCACCTCAGCCGCCAGCATCACGCCCGGCGTCCAAATACCGGGCAAGTCCGCCTTTGTGGAGCTGCAGCAACATGCCGCCGCCGGGTGAGTCTTCAATGCAAAGCATGCATGCCACATGCAATGTGCCACCAGCGTCTAGTTCGCCATACAAAGTTTGAACTCATTGTTTGCCTATCAGCGCCACAGAATCAACCAACAAAAATGTCAAAAGTGCTCGCATGAAGGACACACGCTCTAACACAACTCACAATCTGAATGACTGACTGACTGACTGTCTAACTGCCTGAGTGACTGACAAACGGACTGGCTTACTGAGTGACTGACAACTGCCTGCCCCTTCCAGCAAAGCTCAGGTTCAGTTTCAGTTGCGACTCGGTTGCAGTTTCGATTTACTTTTGTTATCAGGCCAGCGCCATCAACTCCAAATACTACACACCCAAAAAATTGACTTTAGGGCGTACCCTGCTCTTTAATGTACTTTAATTTGGATCAGTTGTGCACATTTATTGTACTATTTCCTATTCTTATCTGACTTGAATTTGCAAAATTCAAATATTGTCATATTTTATATGAAGAAAATGGCTAAAAAAGGAGTACTAACTGAAAAATGTAGTTGTTTAAAGTACCTATGTAAGAGTTAGAGTTGGAAACCTTCATATAGAATTACATAAATATAAAAATGAATTACTTAAAATATACTTTGATTATTATTAAACAAACGGAAAAAAAGTTTTGCAAAATAAGTAAATACTTAAATAGAACAAATAATGCATGAGTTATAATTTTGTCGATATTGTTCATAATGATGAACATATTTATTAAATAATTATTAAAAAACTAGATCGCTTAAAGTCCTGCTGAAATACTTATACCAAATGATATATGAGAAACAAAATCCCAGCACTTAGACTAAAAAACATATCTCTCAGAAACAAATGTTAATGTTACATCTGAAATTAAAATGTTTGTATAAATTTGTTTTTTGATAGGCTTTAATAATCAAAAAGTGAATAAATTTCAGTTAAATCTTTTATTAGGTCTATTCTATATTTTATTTACTTGTCATCTTGAAATAATTTGAAGATTAAATCTTATTCTGAGCGCATTTTGGGCGACCATTTACGTTACTCATGTTGTCTAAAAATCCATTTTTTTTTTGGAGTTTAGAGTTTATTTCCTTGCTTCTTATATTTTTTCTTGCAATCCAGAAAATTTTTGGATAAAATAAATGATCAGTCAATTGGAAGTAAAAGCTGTGATTATTGTTTTCTACCCTGTTTTCGAGCTTTATTTTTTCATTGATATAGACTGTGATCACCATATTCACTTGAGTCACGAATAAGTTTACAACTTGTCAGATGCAGTTAAAAAAGTGAACAATATATAAAATATTCCTAGAAACCAAGTCAATTAAATGCAGCTGTCATAATATTTACTATAATCGGACTTAACATCGCTGTGATAGCTGTAAAACTAACCTCTGGCTATATGGTAAACATACGAAATTTCCATTATCAGATTGCCAGTGAACATATTTATTCACATGTGATCGGTTTTATCAGGTTATGAAAACATCTATCTGCATATTTAAGTACATATATACTCGGTTTTGTATATGATTCCTTTTTTTAAAAGCTGCCTTCGTTTTTGTATTTTTTTGTTGTTTTTTCTTCTTCTTGATTTAAGAAGTCACTGATGTAGTTGTGGGATTCTCACATATTTATGTATGTATCGGGGCAACTTTTCCGGGTTTGGCTTATGCTGGTTTTCTGTTCTCGCTTTAGCTTTGGCTCCCTGCCTGCTTGAAAACCCAGCGGCAATGAACGGAAGCCAAAAATAAATTCAATTAAGTGCAGTTTAGACTGCACAGTATATAATATGAGTGTAAGTACTCGCATATATATGCTTTGCAGGGGTGCGTTAAAATTCGTAGGGTACTCTAAATATTATTTATGTTATTTGTGGTGCAGTTTCTCTCCCTCTCACCCTCTCTCTTTCTCCCTGTCTCTGCCTCTGTCTCTTCCACTATGTGTGTGTTTTTGCAACGCACGATTCGATTTTTCATTATACATATTTCATTGTATTTTGTGTTTTGCGGTTTGGCATTTTGTCATTTTTCTAGTGGTGCGTGTGTGCAACTCGAAAGTGGTTCGTTCGTTGGTTAGTTAGCTGCTTGCCATATTGCGGAGTTGAGTTGCGGTTTTCTCTTTGCCGTTGCAGTTGCCAGTTGTTGGCAGTTGTCAGTTGCGGCGTTTCGTGTGTTGTTTCCGTTTCCGTGTTGCCTTTTGGCCCCGCTGCATTAAATATTTCATGCCGTTTTATTGGGCAATCTGTTTGAAAATGTTCAAATGAAAGCACGGCCCAACGAAAATGTTAGACTTCTGTCGCATTCTCAATACTCGGCGACCCCTGGGAAACTGTTCAACTGTTTGAGTCCTTTTCTACTCGCTAGTAAGTAGTCTTGGTCGTGCCTAAAAAAGTGTTAACAAAATATTTACTACCTGTTTGGGTAGCCATACTCCCGGTAGTACAACATTTCTATTGATTTTTTGTCCATATACAGTTTAGGGCTTTAACGAAATAAAGTTATAGCAAAACTTTGTTTTTTTTTTTCTAGCTTTTACATTTGTTGTGAGAAAAAAAGTTTCGTTTCGACGCTTTCTGCATTAAACATGATATTTCAGTTGAACTGAGGTTTTATTTTGGGGCTCTGGAATTTAATGGACGTTGTACAGCACTGAAAAGTGTAGACAAAACACGCAAACTTTGCTTGACTCAGTTTTGTTTTGTTGTTCTCTGTTGTTCGATTTAGGTTTTCAGTCATTTGTTGTTCTTTGACCTAAACTGGCGTGCCAAAAGGCCAACAATGAATATTATATGAGACATAAGCTACTAGAATATATATTTTCTACGATATACTTAACTAAAATTGTACTATACTGATTTGATATTCTGATTTGTCATTGCAGTTACGGCGGCATACGCAGCACCTACCAGCATTTTGGTCCACAGGGCGGTCAGGATTCGGGTTTTCCGAGTCCACGCAGCGCCCTCGGCTATCCGTTCCCGCCCATGCATCAGAATTCCTACTCTGGCTATCATTTAGGCAGCTACGCGCCGCCCTGCGCAAGTCCGCCTAAGGATGGTAAGTACTAAATCTCATTGAATTGAATGAAAAAAAAAACAACAAACAAAAAAAAAAATAAAAAATACTTGTCGCCAACCCCCTTACAGTTGTCTGTCTGCACACATCATTTAAAGTTCATCTGGTATTGTTGCCTGCTCTCTCTTGTCTGAAGATCTCTTGAGCACCATGCATAGCCTTTGGCCTCAACTCAAGATCCCAAGATCTCAAGCTCAAGCTCTTTAAATTCGCACTTTTTGGCGACACTTGAACTCGAGTGGGCAACGCTCTTTCGAGCGCTTTTGTTGTCGTGTCAGAAGACTTGACTTTGACAGTTTCGGAAACAAACTATATTTTATTTATTTGCACATTTAAATTGAATGTATTTGACGTTGGCTTATATAACTAGTTTACAAAAATATTAATTTTTTTATTTTGATTATTAATTCTCTTTTATTTAAATAAACACTAATCAAACGCTTGACATTTAATCGTTAATTTTATAGTAATATTATTTACAAATAAATTATATTATTTGATTAACCTTAGCTAATAGAATAGGCAAGTAAGTTTTCTAACTATTTTAAGCACATGTTTATTGGCTTATATAAAACTGTTTTACTTCGACAGAAGTGGACACATTAAATTTCATAGACAATTAGCTTTTAGTGCTTGGTACGTTTTCACTTGCTTTATTTTTATTGAGTAATAATAGTCTTTCTGAATATGAATAAATCAAAAATGTATGTGGATAGATTTATAAATAATTTGTTTTACACAGTTCTTGTGCCTTTAGACATATGTTGTTCCATTAGATAAATGCACATATATTCTTTTTATTTCGATAATAAATGCCTACTATTATTGCGCGCTTGACTGTGACATTTTGTTAAGCATCGCATTTTGTTAAACAATTTTGTTGCTTTTTTCGTTGCCGCTGTTGGATTTTTTATTATTATTTTTTATGCGTTTTGGTTGAGCAGTTTTGTACGTAAGTGAAAAGCAATTCATTTTGCCAGCTATTGTTGCCGACAACTCAGACAAAGAGCAATATACACAAATATAGTATTTCTATACGATGTGCGCTGAGAAACGCAGTTTGACTTTTTGGCACACATTTATCACACATCCAACGCATCTGCTGAGCGGGCGGCCAATTAACCTTGACTTGACTCTCAGCACTTGAAAATTGTTATTGAGCAGCTGTTTATGCGAAAGCCGAGACAGCTGATCGTTGGCCAAGTTAAGTAATTGCGCGCCAAAAAGACTGGAATACTCCTATTTAAAAATGCTAAATGTATGGCCAATAATAAATGGCCTACTGCCACATACACACACACACACATATATATATATGTATACAGTAATTATAATTGCTGTAATTACGTTTTCGTTTGGCGTAATTAATTACACCATTCTTTGGTGAAGTCGCTACCGCAAGAGACATGTGCAGTAGCAGCGATCCAATGGCTGCTCTCACACACACACACTCTCGGACACACTCACACACTCACCCACAAATACGCACACACACACACTCACACAAATACGCACGCATTAGGGACCTGGTGTCAGTCTGACTAATGGCCCATGTGGCTTGCCGGCTTTTGGGTGGTCACTGAAAACATAAAATCAGCTCGCCATCTCGCTCGCACGCAGCCATTTTGTCATTAAAGCCACAGCACGTGCTGCACGGCGCCAATATTTTCGACACACACACACACACACATACACATGCACTTGGACAGGTAACAGTAACGACTATACTACAACTATATATGGGCGCTCAATACTAGTTGCCGGATTCGCGATATTTATTTTAACAATTAGCGAAGCGTCGCCACGGCATGAGTTGCAGTTACCGCTTGCTGCTTGCCCCTGCTCGCTGAACTTGTGCACAAAAGCAATGCGTTGTGCGAGTGCTTTGAACTTTTGTTTTTATTTATATGGCCGTAATTGTTAATTAAACTTAATTACGAGTCAACTTACAAGTTACTTAGCGTTCGATTTGGCGATCCCAAAATGAGAGTCGACTCTTCGACTCTTTTGCTCTTAAGCTGTTTAGCTCTTTAGCTCTATTTTGGTTGGCAGTTGGGCATTTGTTATGCATTCCATAGTTAGGGCGCACTACTCATAAATATGCATTGGTTGCAGTTGGAAGTTATGCCAGTTCCAGACTGGTTAAATCGTTGCCATAATTCATATGCCTAGTTATAAATTCATCATTTGCCGCATTTGGGTATAAACGCTTTTGCCTGTTTTTGTGGCTCTCTACCATTTGGCATTTTCTTAATTTGTTTTACTTTATTGATTCCGCAACATTGTTTCGTTTGTCTCCCGCAGACTTTTCAATCTCCGACAAATGCGAGGACTCCGGCCTACGCGTCAATGGCAAGGGCAAGAAAATGCGCAAGCCACGCACCATTTACAGTTCACTGCAGCTCCAGCAACTGAATCGACGTTTCCAACGCACCCAATACCTGGCTCTGCCCGAACGTGCCGAGCTGGCAGCGAGTTTGGGCCTAACGCAAACGCAGGTGAGTTCCATGCATACATATCTAGAATAAATATAAAATCCTTTAAAATACGAACTTTATAACTGTAAATACAAACACCAACCATAAATGAAGGGCTATAAAATAAATACATAAAGTTTTTAGTATTTGTTTCATTGGTGTGAGCAAAAAAAAACAACGATTAGCAATGAAGTTGGTGATTAAAAATAAGTTGTTTAACAAACGACAGCTTGTTTTATCCCACGTCCAAGTGTTTATATAACGATGATTATTAAAATAATTTGCTTATTATTTAACTTAATTGTGGCATTTATATTAGCCATGTCTAAAATTTAGCTGCCCCTATATTCCAGACTTCCCAGTTAGATTACCAACAACGCGAAAATAGGTTTTCCAAAAATACGTACGTTTTTAAAGTCTTAATATCTAACTATAATTTAATATATAAAATATATACTGTAAAACGAAACGTTATTTGGACATTATATTTTATATTGGAAACGAAATGCTTTGGCTTCAGCGAGTAGGATATCTCGGAATGGAGTCCACGCCAGCTCTCAATCAGCTTTATATCTTCTATCAAACTGTTTATTTTACTAACAGTTTTGCCCATATTTATCTATCGAAATCTTTACAACTCCTATTTTATTAGGACATTAATATGTTTTGCAAGCTCTTAGCTTAAAAGCTGGCCGTGTCTGAAAGTTGAGTGTTGTAAGTAGCAAGTTTCATTAGGTATGCAGGCATTTGTTGTATGCATCAACTGACTCAATTCCCTGGCGATGGAGTCCTGCCCCTGGCAAAAACATTAAGCAGCAGCAAATGCATTCCAAATTGAACTGTTGACATGCCTCTAATGTTGACTGACAAACGAGGCAAGGCAGCAACCAAGCCGCAGCAAGGCAACAATAACAAGCTAGACACAAACTACCGCCCACGCCTGTGACCCTCTCCAGCGTTCACACACACATACACACACACACACATACATACAAATACACACACACATGTACACATAGATAGCAGACGGGTACTAACGACTGCGTTTAATATCGTAATGTGTGCGCTCTTCTCGTTGCTGTTGTTGCTGTTGCTTTTTCACTCATTTTGCACGTGTGTCAATGTCAACTTTTGTATGACGACTCAGCAACAGCAATAGCAACAAGAACAACAACAACAACAACGAGTATCTTTTAAATGCACGCGCTACTGCCCACGGAAAGAGAGAAAGACAAAAAAAAAGGAAAGAAAAATAAATAAATAAAAAAAATATAATTGTTATGAAAAGGCAAAAACAAGGCCTGCCATTGTGGCTGCTTGGCGACACCCACCCAGTTTTCAGTTCAAGTTCCCGTCCACGTCAAACTGTCTGAATAGCGCATTGTTTTTGTACAATAGTTTTTCCACATGAAAAGCAAAAGCAACAAAAAACAAACTGCAAAAACTATTGCAAAAAAAAAATAAATAAAAAGTAGATGTGAATGAGTCTCGTTTTTGAGAAATTTATTGATAGTGGGCGTGGGCTTCCTAATTGAATTAGTGTGCCACAAAAGTTCACGCACACACACACACACACACACACACACACACACATACCGAGCACAACTAAGGCATATTGTAAGTCAGCTAAAATGAAACTTGTAAAACAAGTTGAAGACCCTGCTGCTGTGGTTGTGTGTATATGTGTGTATTTGTGTGTGTATTTGTGTGTGTATTTGTGTGTGTATTGCTGCGTGGGTGTTGCTCGGCCGCAAGTTGTTTATCAAGATAGTTATTTGAATACGGCTGCGTTGCTGCCAGGCCACAGACACAACTCTCGAGCGTCGAGTCCCAAGTCTGAGGCGGGGCGTGCCACACGGCGGCTGTGCAATAAATTTGTACCCAGACCAAAAGCAGTTTACTTAGTCACCCCATAAACGCTGATTTACATTGGGGGCAAAGCCCCATAAACCAGGCTCAGTTCCTCGTGCCAAGTCCTCGACTCCATGCGTCCGCAATATGTGGCAGCCAAACCTGGCGGCTGTCAATCGATGTCAGCATTGTCAGCGAATGCAGTTTTGGGCGCTAGCCGAACACAGCAACAGTAACAGCAACAGCAACAACAGCTAGCTAAACAAACAGCCACGCCCACTGAACTGCAGCAGGCAGGCGACACAATCAATTTGCTTTATCTGCTGACCCTGCGGCATTAAAAAAAGGGGGTTAAACGCAAATTTAATTTATGACTGAGCCAAAGGGTGTTGCCTTAAACTAACTGTTTCTTCAAGCTGATCAAGTCACTCGGACCAAGTAGTACGTCCAAAATTCCCTAGTCTCGTCTGGCTGTCCTGGGCCACCGGGATAACTTTCGATTTCGTCCACGCGCGTGTTAATTAAAACCGCCCTCGCATTTCAGTTCGGCAGCCGCAACGGAAGTTTTTTATTGATTTGCCAGCGCGCGAGCTATAGTTATAGCTACAACTTGCAACAGTAGTTGTTGTGGTTGTTGTTGCTGTTGCTGCGGAGCCAAGTGCTGGCCAAGTGCCCAAGCCACGCCAATGTTTGACCCGTGCAAACAAACTATTGTGCTTTGGCTCAAGATTTATGCGTTACACAAACAACAACTGCATTGGCCACCATCTGCCATGGCTTAATGGCCTTCATCGGGACACAGGTCAACATTGCCAAGTCAAAACATGAAGTTTGTGTTGTTGTTTTGCTGTTTAGCCAAATACTTGCGCTGGGCTTTATAAGTTTCTTAGGGAATATGTAACTGTAGAAAGTACTGAAATCTAAGTTTACTCCAATACTCCATACTCAACGAAAATAGCTAAATTTCTTTGAAGATCAAATATAATAATTTTGTATTCAACACATAAAAAAAATTCCATCTCAACAAACAAAAGAAAATGGAATTTTGTAGTTTAAGGTTTTCCAACAAATTAATTAAATTCTCTATTCTTGTTTTCCCCTTGCAAAATTAAAGCCTTTGTTGAAAAAAGATGCAGTGGAAAGCCCAACTAGCTGTGGGTGTTCCCCTCCTGTAGCTTTAGTTAGTTGCCACAACTTCAAGTAAATCTGAATAAGTCTCACAATATATGCAGCAGTTATATGAATTTCATGAACATGTAAGGGTATTTCATTTTCGTCATAAGTTATTGTGTAACTTCCGTTTTTGGGGCGTTGTTGTACAATTTGTTGTTTCTAAAGTTTTGCATGTTGGAAACTCGTATTCGCATTTCCATTCGCATTCGCATTTTTAAAATGCAGGCAGGCAACGTTTAGCTCTCAGCTCTCAGGCCTCAACTCTCAGCTGACACTGACAGATTGTCGTTTGGCATAGCCTCAATCTAGCGATATGTTCTAACACCTGCTAATGAAAATGCAATACCAATAACTATACCTATGGATATGGATATAGAAACTGTACAATAATATGCTTTGCTCAAAACTGTGGCACATAATACTCGATTTTTTTTCTTTATTGTATTGCTTTTTTATAGTCGCTGGTTTTGTTTTTTTCTTTTGTGGTGCTGGCTGCAAAATATAATTATGGTAATTTCATTATTATTATTTTTTGCGTCTTCTGCTGTTGCTGGTGCAAAAAATATTAAGAAAATAAACTTGTTTCTGTTGCCGGTCGTCAGCAACTAGCCCGGTTTCGCACCGCCTGCCCCTCTCCACCTTTTGAGTTGCATCTTTCACTTGGCTTTAAGTACGCGCACTTGTAGTTTGATTTTGAAAGTGCATCCGGTGGCTGCTGGGCGCCAGATCAATATATGCATATTTAATATATATAAACACATATACTAACAAGTTGTCATGCATTTGTGTGTGATCTCTTTAAGTTTCGATTAAAGCTAAATGCTGGCTACTGTTTTCATATGTTTCCTTTACTGTTTCTTGGCTTACACCGCTACTGCTTAATTGAATAATTACATAGAACGTTGGCAGTTGATCGGCAATGCTTCAATATCAAGCAACTCACCAAAAAACATAAAAATCTCAAGCCCAAAACTTCAACTCAAAGCTGACAGCGCGAGACAAACGCAAACACTAAGAAAAAAATATTTCAAAAATCGAAAAAAAAACGCCAAAATATTAAACTAAGCTGCAGTCCGTGCGAACCGCTCAGCGAGCTGATCGGAAAGCGAAAAAGAACCTTTTAAACTGCGTGTTTATGAGCTCATATCGGCACATTTTGATCTGGTTGTGGTTACTCCAACAACAACCACAAAAGGCCGGGCAGAAAAGGGCGCAACGGCTGAAAAATTGTAGGAGGCCACGTTGACTCGAAAACAAAGGATTTGAGGATTTTGGCAGCAACATCAAGTTTATGTTTAGCAGATGAACTGCCAAAACGGCGCTTGTGGAAGCTCTGCAGAACGCAAGACTCCATACAAAATGTTCGTGCTGTAAACAGGTAAAGACCGACAGGCAACTGAAAATAATATAAAAGAGTAACTATTGCATTTATTCCATTTAGTGAGAATTCAAAGTGAATAACATAATGAAAAGGTTTGAAGCTTGAATGGTCGATATTTTTGTATTGTTATTCCCAATACGAGAGGAATTTTAAGTCAAAAAGTATCTGCATGATTGGAAAAGGGAAAACTCAATCATTTTTATTCTTCATAAATTCATAGTCCACAAAAATTGCTACTAAAATATAGATAAATTGCTATACATAAAATTTTTGTTTAAATTTAGTTTAAGAACTCAGTTTAAGAACTAATATCCATTAGTTATCTCTTATCAGTGAATATGTTGTACTAACATTTTGCAACTGACTTGCTCGGCTGCTCTGGCCTGTCTGTAAAAATCAACATCGCCTGCTTTATTTGCGCGTGTTTGTGTGTGTGTATGCATGAGTGTGTGCCCCTGTGTGTGTGCGAGTGTGTTTGGTTGTGTGTTGGCTGCTGCACGCAGACGCAAAGGTAGACGCATCGCCCACGGTGCACACCTTCGCAGCAGCCTTTGTTACTCTTGTGGTTGTTGTTGCTGCCAGCGATAAGTCTACTCCTCCCCTAGCCCCAAAAAGAGCACTGGCACTGAAATACAGCAAAGGTCATGGACTTTACTAAAACAAAAAAATAAAATATATATACATATATATAAAACAAAAAGGAACGAATTACACAAAAAAAAAAACAAAAAAAATTCTGAAGAATTCCGAAGAAACTTCTATAAACATTTACGAATTTGAAATACTTGCAAACATTAAAATTAAAATTAATTTCTACAGCCACCGCATTGCGTTTAATGTGCGCAAATAGTTTTATTGTATAAAAGTGTGCAAAAAAAAATAAATAAAAAAATAAATAGACACAAAATAAAATAAAAAACTAGCACAACTTGATTTAAATAATACAAGTGTCGAGTTAGTATCAGCGGCTAACTTGGAGCGACAGCCGTATAGCGAACAAAAAAATGAAAATGAAAAACTGGCTGACCGCATTTAAATGCTCGGGCAGCGGCATGAAATGAACGTGACGGCAGCAACAACAGCACCAGCAACAACAGCAACAATGACAACAACACATCGTATATCAGTGATTGCCTGATTTACGCGCGCAATGTCAATTAAATTATGGCACATAATACTATGTAACTCAGCCTGCAACAACAATAACAACACACGTCTTAATCACACGCACATTGCAAGAACAGCAACAGCAACAACAACAACAACAACAGCTACTTTGTGTGACCCACCAGCAGCAGTTGCTATTGCTGCTGCTGCTGCTGCTGCTGATCGTCGTTGTCGCCTCCCTATGTCGAAATTTTGCACCGTACGCTCGCGTAACAGGAACTTTGAATTAAGTTTGATCAGCGCTGTTGTTGTTGTTGCCGATGCTGATGCTGATGCTGAGGCTGATGCTGGTACTCGTACTTACTACAACAGTGGCAGCAACAACAACAGAAGCAGCAGCAGCAACAGGCAGCATCAAACGCTCAACAGCTGGCAGCGACAACAACAAGCCAGCTGCCATTAACAATGATGCATTGCTCGAACCGGAGCCAGCGAGAGGCACAGACAGCAGACGGATAACAAGGGGGAAACAGTCGGGCGGTACAGGTGGGGTGGGTACTCAATTTCCCACTCGACACTCGTTTCACTTTTGGTGTCGCCTCATCTCTCAATCTCAATCTCTCCACTCTGAACTCATCGAGTGCCAAGTGACCGCATTTGCATATTTTGAGCGAATATAATGCACAGCTCATCTTGAAAAGTATCTTCAACTCGTACAGTTCCAATTTGTATCTTTCAAGAGCATGCCTCATAGTTTTATTACATTTAGACATTTATATAGTATTGTTTTAGTTTTCAGTGCTTACGTGCTGTTTGCGCAATCTTGATTGTGGTTGACATAATTTGATGAACAAACGAAGACAACTAAAGGCTAAAGAGATTCAGGTGTTGATAGATCTTTCAAAGTCAGTCACAATATGTGTACCAATGATCATTTTGGAAAATAGTACTTAGATGCTTAATAAATGAGTTTTGGAATGGTATCAATAATTAATAAACAAAAAGTTCTTTGATTTCTCAAGCTAAGCATTTTTGCTGTTAAAAAAGCAAAATTTTAATATTATTTGACAGGATTTTTCCAAGCTCTATAACTTTTGCTTTTAACAATACTGCAACTTTGACAATATAATAAATAAATATTTTTTGTTACGGAATTCGAAACTTATAATACAGCTTTACAAATTGTTTTTAAGAAATTTTCCTTGTACATGACAACTACACTTTGCTAAACATGAATGTTTCCTCTCACTTTTCGCTTGGTTCCCGACTATTTTTTCGTCTTTTGAGATTTGCATGTCTTGTTTATAACCAGTTATATGTACAGGCTGACATCCATTGGCTTCGCTGTTTTTTTCATCTGCTTTGCCGGCAACATCAACTTTATACCATGTAACTATCTACAAGTATATCTTTGCATCTATCTTAATAGCAATAGAAAGCAAGTTGGGCTGTTGTATGCTCTAGTTTTGCTTATAATTAAGTTTGTGTTTTTACAATCGGGTAGCATAGCCTTAACATCCTGTGGCTGGGCGTCCGATAGCCGCATCCACTTCCTATTAGCAGCCTCAAGAGCGGTCCAGGCAGTTGAACGGATTTAACGCTTGTCGCCGGCGTTAAAAGCAAGTTGCCCAGTTCATTCACAATATTTTTGTGGGCTTTCAAAATGCGCAAAACTGGTCGGCAGCATCGTCAACTTAGACAACAACAGCGCAGGAAATTACAAAATAAAACGTTGCAATAAAAATTGAAATAAAGTAAAAAAAAACAGAAACTAGACAAAAACTTGTAGCCTGGACAGCAGATCTGTCTTGAAGTGAAGTGAGAGTATTCAAATAAATAAAATTTTATGATTATTGCGTGTGCCCAGAGCAAGAAAGGGAGGAGCCAGGGAGTGGGAGAGAGGCAAGCTGACGACAGTGTGTCTGGCTCTGGCGCTGATCGCAGTTTTGGGCATGGCCCAAACTATTGACAAATATTACGTGGCTAAAGGCAACTAACGCTGGCGTTTGAGGTTGGCGGGTTAATTACGAGCGCTCGCACACACACCCATCAACCACAACAACAACTACAAGTTGTAAACAACATTGAGTGTGGTTCCTCCGACTGTGGCTCAAGGATGCGTGCCACTCGTTGTGTCTACGCCTGCCGCTGAGTTTGCGTCTCAAGATTTCAGTTACGCGATAATCACAATAATTATTATTTTATTATGAACCAAAAAAAATCTACTTTATGAAGACGAGGCATTGACGGCACTCGTTCCAGGCAGAAACCAACTTGGCAATACCCGCCAAGGCAGGCCAGAACCAGAAGTTGAAGCCGAAGTCGGGGCCAAAAAAAAAAAACAAAAAAAGAAATCGCGTATCCACGTTCTGCTTTATGATGTATTTTTAATCGATGCATTGAGATTTGTGCGCGCTCCTTTTGGCTGCGCTACCCTCTGGCTGTGGGTGGGTGCTCCACAACGACAACCTCAACGACGACGACGACTACGACGAAGGCGCTGACGTTAAGGATGACTCAGCGAGAGCTCATGTTATAATTGGTTCTCAAATTTGCAAAATGTGTGCTTCTTAAATAGTTGGCAATACGAAGCCGTTGCAACCCTTAGAGAAGCTCATAGCTCCTTCTCCACCCCCTCTTTAGTGCCTGCTCTAACTGGCCTTGTAAATGCGATGCCAATTAAACTGCTCGAATATATCTTGTTGTTGCTGGGGCCATGTACTTTGACACCCCAATTAATGTTTTGCTTTTTGTTTTTTTATTTATTTTTTTTTGATTCGATGGGAGATGCGAGCAGTGAAAATCTTTAGAGACAGCAATTGTTACAACAACAACAATAACAAATAAAAACATTTACTACAATAGCAGACAACTTTTAACGCTTGGTTAATTTTGTACATTTTTCCACTCTTTTGTTTGTTTTTGTACTTTTTCGTGCTGTTTTTCCATTATCATGATCGCTGTTTTGTGATATCCGCTTGCGCTGTGTGAAAATGCATAGAAAAATCTGAGTACAACAACAACAGTACCTAAAATAAAGCGACAAATAATAGTTAGCTGACCATGATTTCATTTGCTCGGTAAAAAATATTATTTAAATTACGGCTAAACAAAACAAAATACGAAACAACAAAAAAAAAAAAAAAAACAAACGAAAAAACCCAAAGAATGCGCTTATATAAATTGTGCAATTACCCGCCACACTTTTTTTTTTGTTATCTATTTGTTAAGATCTCAAAGTGAAACGAGATCGTCACCATCGCGTAATTATGAAGTGCTGACCACAAATATGATTTGCATTCCCCGAATACCCATTTGAATTAGGTTAGGTATGGTATAACATAGCAAGACCAACTTTTATACATGTATATTTTAAGACTTATATTTTCTCGATTCCATTGAATATGTGCTTACCAGTTACCAACATGCATCCTGAACTCACAAGTCCTAATAGCTCGAAGTATTGTACATTGCTTACAGGGTATCTTTTGGTCCGATACTTTCCTTACTTTAATGCTCGCTTCATATTTAAATGTTTAGCTTTAATGTTTTCTGCTTTTTGCCCTTTTCACTTAATTTGTTCGCCTGTTTGACATAGTATAGACTCTTTTTTGTTCTTAGCCCTAACTCGTTCCAATTTAGTGGAGCTGTGTGCGACGGCCTGGAAAATGTTTCAAGTGCATTTTTATGAGTGCTCTTTAATTTTGTGGCTATGCTGCAAAAGAATTTGAGTGAGCAGCAATTTAAATAGCGGTAATTAAAGTTGTGGTTAAATAATTGACTAAGTGCATAGCAGCTATGGCAAGGGAGAAAATTTGAAATATATCCATATAAAATAGATATGAATAAAAATGCATTTATTGCATTAGAATAGCAACTAGATATTCGTTTATAAGAAATTCTGAGGATGTAAGGAAATATTAGTATTATTAATTACAAATATTTAGCTAGAAGATTATTTATGGTGATTACTTATGAATAGTCAGTTTTAGCAAAGTGATTTTAATGACATAAAAACATTAATACTTTCGATTAGTGTTAAAAATTAATTACGATAGATAACTTATAGAAAGTATTTTAATCTTGTTTTCAATACTTCTGTCTTTATCGAAAATTTCAAAATACTTATGCGGTAATCTTGTATAACATTGATCACATTGCTTATCGCTTCATCATTTGAAAGAAGTTTATAGTTCAGCACTTCTCATAGTTCTCATAGTTACGTATAGGAATATTTTTGCCTTAACTCATTGTTACATTTGCAGCTTGAGCGGGGCTTCCCAGAATCAAGTCTCATAAGAGTCGTTATTTTCGAATGGATACGTCAATAAACACACGTGATAAAGCATATACTATACACAAAAAATCGATATACAAGTATTTCTTTAATAGATTCGCATTAATATTAAACAGACAACTTGGCTTTAAGTATTTCCCAAAACAGCAACAGCTGCGAAGTCGTATCTTAAGAGGTGCCCCACCAAAAAAAATGCTATTTGTTAGATTGTCAGTTAGTTGCGATTTGGTGTTCCCCCGTTCCCCTCTCACATAAGACTTGCCATGACATAAGCAGCAAGTTGCGAGCTGAAACGTACTTTTAGCCAGAGTTGACTGTCACCTGCTGCAGGCAACGAAGCCGAAACTAAATTAAATATGACTAATATTTTGCAGTGACTGTAGCACACACACAAAAACAATAACAAGTAGAGACAGAAAGTACTACAACAACGTTGACTAAGTAAAACTTAAATGCGCGTCGCGCTCTCGAGTTTTGTTCGACAAAAATCTTTTTATTGTTGCTTTTGTTGTTGTTGTTGTTGTTGCTGTTGTTGCTGTGAGCGTTCCGCCCCGTCACGCCCTCCTCACAAACCAGCAAGCGAGGCGACGTCAACTTGGAACTTGGCACTGCAGCAGCCACTGCGCCGCGACCCCCTTTGTTGCTGTGGTAGTTGCTGCTGCTGCTGCTGCTGCTGCTGCTGCTTCTGTTGTATCTGCTTAGAATCTCACCTTGACAATTGTTGATCAAATGCTGCCGCCGATTTATTGTTGAAAAATTTTTACGTCAGCTGCTGCTGCTGCTGTTTTTCATCATAATTTTGTAGCTATTGCTGTTGTTGCTGCTGCTGCTGCTGTTGCTGTTACTGTTGATGGATTACAAAAGCACAACTGCAATACTGACTCAGTTTTAGTTGCTGCCAACAAATTAGAATTACAAAATTTCAAGGCCTTGCAGGTGAATCAAAAGCGAATGAGAATACGAATTTGCAGTGGTATTCGTTAACGTATTCGCTATTCTCAATTCGTATTGCATGCCACTGCCGCTACTGCTGTTGTTGTACAATTTTCAATGGTTTACAGCGACTGTGACTGGAACGAATATGGGAACAGTTTCCGGATTTGACAATATTGTTGCACAACAAACACGGCTTTAAGAATGGGCAACGAGCACCGCCGGATGCGCATCACCCGCTGGGCACGTAGACGGTATGTAAACAGCTACGGGATTTGTCTCAGTCGCGATTGATTTTTTAATTGATTCTGCGTAGGCTTCTGGAAATGGAAAAAAAACGCATTCTCTGCGCCAATAAAGTACTAATAGAGTTAGTAAAACGCTCGATTTGCTGCTAGAAATTGTCTTAATTTGGCAATTGGTATGTGGTTGGCATGTTGCGAGCCTGGCTTCGAGCGAATCCGCTGAATGGAAAACCCAAAAGTTACTGCTATTTGCTGTAGATAGGCCGTTACGCAAACAGCTAACAACTTACTCAGTTTGCAGGCATTATTAACGCATAAATTAATCAAGGTGCAATTGACGACGTTCAATCGAAACTTGTTGAAAGTATCTAAATCTGTGCATCTTTCTCCTGTCGCATTTTATGGCTCGCTTCAAGTACGTGACTGAAAGCTAACCAGCAACAGCAGCAACTAGTGAAATGCTCATGCGTGGCAGCTATTAAGCAATCACCGTAGCAGCAGCAAGAGCAAGAGCAGCCTATATAGAAACTAGATCAATATCTTTATTTATTTATAAATTGTTTTACGTGGCTGCCTTCAAGGAGTGCATTCATTTCTCATTAACTGCAAAGCCAGCAACAACCAGCAGTAACAGCAAAAGCAACAGCAACAGCAACAGCAACAGCAACTTGTTAATTGTTGTTACTGTATTAGAGACGCGTTGCGTTATATAAACGGACCGCAGTCTCTTGCACAGTCTTCAGTCTTTAGTCTTTAGCTTCAGCACCGGCCTTGCCTAATTGCATATTTATTGTTTATTAAGCATAGCTTCCCGCGGGGCAAGCTCATAACTTGCTCCTGGCTGCTGTTGCTTTTGCTGTTGCTGCTGTTATTGCGTCTCATTCACTTTTACGCATTGCCTTTATATGCATAAATTAACGAAGCGCGCGCCATTCATTGCACTGCGTCTAGCTGCTCATTGATAAAGATCAATGGCATAGCGGAGACAACATCACATACACAACACAACTCTCCCTGGGGAAGAAGACCGATGTCGCTGATCGGAGTCGTTGTCGCAATCGCGTCTCTCTTACACACTCTCTCTCTCTGCTGTAGACAAAACCCAAAATGGTCAACTCGTTGCATATTTTGCATGACTACAGCACGCAGCTTCAGTGAGCTTCACTGAGCAGCAGTTAGCTGCTGTTGCAGCCACGTGCGTGCCATGAAATTCAAGTGAAAGAGTTGGGGGTCAAATAGCTGACTTCCTCGCAACCAATATGCCCCGCTGGCCACGTGTTTCAACTTTGAACGTTGCTGCTGCTGCTGTTGCTGCTGTTGCTTCAGCTGATAATGATGCTGCTGCTTATGGAGCACGGGTTGCCATCGATTTGCTTTCAATTTGTTTGGCAGCAAAGCTAGCCAAGCGGTGTTAACTTGCTTTCATTTCAGACAGAGATGCTGCGGCTGCCCAGGCGTTACTGTTGTTGTTGTTAGTGTTGCGTTGTTGGACTGGCCTTGAAGCCCTTGAGCGTTTTTTGTTGAAACTGTTGCTTTCTACTTTTTTTGTTTTTATGTTTTTTTTTTGTTTTTGCTTTTTTTTATTTTACTTGTGTTTTCGGCGCTTTTGGCATGCACATGGGGTAGGCGTTGCCCCAAACAGCCCGCAACGATTTTATTTGGAAATCACTTTTGTTGCACCTACCAAGACCTAAAGTTCCAGAGCCAGGGCCAGAGCTGGACCTAAAGCTGAAGCTTCTGCTGTTGCCTGTTTGCTCAGCGTACGCTGATGCTGATGTCGTTGTTGTTTTTTTGTTCTTGGGGTTAAGCAGCGGCCGTTAACAAGCGACTGAACAAACGAAAGACTTAGACAACGAACTTGAAATAAAAAAAAACGGTTCGCCTTGACTGTAGAACGTTTGCATGTGGCTTTTAATGAGCTGTAGCTTAAAAGCTGAAGCTGAAACTGAAGTGGTGGCCAACTGTACAGCATGTGCGTGACACTTGACTCTAGGGCATGGCGCAGCCAACAACACAGACACCGGGATGGGGTGAGGAGCGCGGAGTACGCTTTTCAAAAGAAAAGTTTTTTTTTTCTTCTTTTTTTTTTTGCCACGACATGGCATTGTATTCATTATCATTTTTTTCCATTTTCGTTTTTAAAATTTTTGTGCTACGTTTTAAAGTCATTGCCTGCCCTGCGGCGCCGTCGTCTTTGTTGTTGTTGTTGTTGTTTGCTGCGGTTGCTGTCGATGTTGCTGGCTGCATACAAAGTTATAAGCAAATTTTGCCGTTGTTAGCAAGTAAAACAGCAACAACAGACAATCGCATGCAATGTACAAATTTTCCAACAATGAAAAGGCAGCAACAACATCAATAACAACACCAGTAACAGCCAGAGAAATAATAACAATAATAAAATGAAAATGCTACGGCCGGCAAGTTGCGTAATCCGTCAACCATGGCAGTCAAAAGAGCAACGCAGCGAGAAAAATAATAATAACAACAATAACAACAACACCAACAACGACAACAACATCGAAGTTAAGGCAAGACAATCTTAGTCGCCCAGTCGCCCAATGGCTGTGCCCATTGCTGTTTAGTTTGTTTTGTTTGGGGGGTGGGTGGAGCTGGAACTTGTTGCGGTTTCTCTTGCACAGCAAACACACGCAACGATTGTGTAGCTTAAGCATACACACACACTCACACACACACACACACACACACTCGCACACAATTGCGCTGCATGCAAAACGCCCGCAACAACAACTGAGACAAGAGCAATATTAAGTAGCTGCTGTTGCTGCTGTTGTTGTTGTTGCTAACAGCAATCGCAAATTTGCAATCTATTTCTGAAACATAAAATAATAATAATAAATGCGTTTTTTGCTTTGTTTGTTGTATATTTTGTGATTGTTTGGCTTTTACTTTTTGGGCAGATAAAAATCTTTTGGCCGCGTCGCAAAGTTGCCGCGTTTTATGAATGATCGCCAGCTGTTACCCTCGCTTCCCCATCCTCTCCTATCCCCACTGGTTGGCTGGCCGAAAAGCACTTGTTGCGCCAGCTTCAACTTGTTATTGTTGTTGCTGCTACGGCTGGCAGTCGCCGGCTGTTGACGAACAACTTTAGCGACAAGATCATAAATCAAAATTTTATTTTATTTCGCGCAGCCGCACAGATTTTTAGCTCGCGCACTCACGCTCTCTCTTGCCGTCGCTCTCTGTCTCTCTCTTTCTCTCCCTCTCTCTCTCTCTCTCTCTTTTCCGCTCTACTGTTCCGTCTCTTTTTGAAATTTTTATGGTTTTTTTTTGAGCATAAATTAAAAATTGCTGCTGCCTTGGCGATTGCAGCGCGATTAAATTAGATTGCCAGCTTGCCAGCCAGCGCTGGGGATGACTTCGCTGCCTAAGCACGTCGCAGTCATATACCCACTGACTAACTGTCTTACTGACTACCTGACTACCAGTCTTGTGCGACAAGTGGCTAACTGGCCGCGGCGCGTGCTGGCTGGCAGGAAAGTTGATGGCGGTTAGATGTCGTTAAACTGAAATGGAAAACAAAAGCCATGTTAGCCAGCAAAGCGACGCTTATTCAAATTGTATCAAAATGAAAGTGAACAACAGTGCGTATGTGCAATATAAAGCAAAGAAATTATGAATGGAACAACAGATGTTGCTGCTGATGTTTCTGAGGCTGCTGTTGCTGTCAATTTAGTACCGTCGTGAAGTCGTATTTGAATGTCCCATTAATCAGGCTAAGCAAAATGTTTACAAAATGTAACAGCAGGCGGGCTGGAAAATGCGGCATGAGATAATTCAAAGAGCCGAAGACTAAAAAGCAAAAGCCGGCAGAAGTGGTTTAATGTTGGCCAGCAAATTGCAAATTCGCTCACCAAAAATGTGCTGCAAATATGTTAAAATCTTGTTGCATGGAATTTATGAATGAAAAGCCAAGAGGCAAAGCCAAGTGCCACAGTTAAAAGGCCAGCAAAAAGACCAGCTTATTGTTGGCTACATAACAAGCAAATGCTGAGAACAATGCGGGGAAAACACTGCAGGCAGCCGGATTGTTGTTGCTCCTGCTGCTGTTGCTGCTGTTGCTGCTGCTAGTAGCCATAAATTTGTGAACAGTAACCAAAACAACAGCAACAACAATAAAACAATAACAGCCAAGTGCAACGCTCGAGCGCAACAAAAAAAAAAAAAAAAAAATAAACACATAAACACATTTTGCAGACAACATTTGCAGCTTGCTCGAAATGGCCAAAATGGAAAATGCAACAACAACAATAGGAATTGGTTTTGTTTCACTTTTTTTTGGGCGTTGCTGTTATCATTAACCGGGCGCAGCGTTGCTGTCTTGTCTATTTACTTAGCAGCAGCGGCCTTAGCCTCAGCTAATAAAGTGGTAACTTCCTTGGCGTTGCCTAAATTTATGACCAGCTGACTGACCGTGCAGGTTATATTTGCCGGACCTCAGTCTGGGGCGTGGCAGTGCGATAATTCATCATAGAAACGGAAAAAGTGAAGTCGAGTTTTGTCAGTTTCTGAAGAAACTCATATTCGTATTTGGCCAGCAGCGCTTCCACACAAATCAGCAAAAAATCAAAAGTAAACACAGGCATGGACATGCGAATATATATATAGTTATACAATAATCGATTGCGTTATCTATTCCCACGTTTTAAATGCTCAACTGTCAAATGAATTAAATGCACAAACGCGAGGCGCATTCACATTTGAATTAAGACCAACAACGCACTTTGGCAACAGCGACGCGACAAACCAGTTTTCCATTGCACACACACAGGTGCACGCTGCAGTTGCCCCCAAGACTCAAGACTGTGATATGAAACAGCAACAGCAGTTGCTGCTTGGCTATTAGAAAGCATCACGGAGTACAGCTGTTGGCCTGTCGCCTGGTCATCAATTGTGGTTCTGACATATTGCGGAAGTGATGAAGACATAAAAAGAAGAAGTAGATAAAGAAACAGTAGCGAAAGCGGCTGTAAAGGACATTGCTTCAGTTATTACAAGAACTACCAGGCACATCTACCATCGAATCGGCATCAAATATTTTGCTGCACAATATGAAAATTAAATATAATCGCTTCTTGGAGCAAAAGCATCCATCAATAATAACTTTTTTTTCAAGTTAAATAAATATCTATGATATGCATAAATAGACTATTATGTATTAATTCAGCTAGTTCTGCTGATAAGATATATGCACACTGCATGAGTTCAGAAATGTCTCACAGCTGGTGACACAATTGTGATACACTCTGAAGTAAAAAGCCAGGTTAAGAAGACAGATCTCACGTCAGCAACGGCTGCTGCTGCGGCTGCTTCAAGTGACACAGTGACATGCTAATTTCTCGTTTTTTTTTTGTTTCTGTTGTTTTTGTTTTGATCTTACGTTTGTTTGCCATATTTGTCCATAAGAAAGTGGTACAAATTGATGCGAGAGCCACAAAACCAATGGAGCTGCAGATGTGGACACCACACTTGCTGCGACTCTAGAGTCCGAGTCCGAGTCCGAGTCGGAGACCGAGTGCCATTGCCATGACATAAGGCTGATTGACATTTGACAGACTGTCTGTTCGTCCATCTGTCTGTCAGACAGTCTGTCTGACTACACTTTTACTCTCGTGAGTGGTTTTTACTTTTTTTTTTTGCTTTGCATAAATATTTATAGCAATTCGAGTGGGGGGGAAATAAATTTATCTAGAGTTTGCGGTAAAGTGTTCTTCAAGAAATATGCAAGAAATTCAAGTATGTACATATTTTTCTGTAGTTTGTAGTTTTGTTAAGTTTTTGGCATAAGTTTCAAGTCAATTGCATTTAATTTGTTGATATTTAATTTATGGTTCTTAGCATTAGTTTGAGAAAGCCTGCCAATACATATTAATATTACAAGTACAAATCCGACAATTGACCGTTGAATATTACGACAAGTGAATTTAAGTGCTAATTCGTTATTATAAATATCTTTTATGTTGGCCTGGGGACATCCACGATTTGAATTATGACTTTATAGATTGCAATTTACTAAGATACTTTCGATAATGATTTTGCAATCAGTTCTCCAATTGGTTTAGCTTATTCACCCTTTCTGATCCCCATTTTCCTTAAAGAGCGTTTATTTTGAACCAGTGCCCAATACCAAAGTTTGTCGATTTTTGCAGCTGCATAACTAAGAAAGTGTCTGTTTTTTTTTTCTATAGCTGTCGCATGTTATTTTAGGTACGTCGACAATATTTTATCATTGAACTCATATTTTGCGCATGGTTTCTCTTGCGTAACTGCTGACTCTGGCGGCAACAAATACAAAAAAAAAAGAAAACAAACAAAAAAAAAAAACACAAAAAAACACAAAAAAACGCAACAAATGAAAATTCAAGCGAAAAGATGAAAATTAAAAATAATATCCGTTCTAAATGGTGTCTTTTGCATCTTCAAGCATATAGCTAATATTTCAAGAGCTGCATAGATCAAGGCGAGAAATAATTAAACTATTCAAAAAACGATGCTCGAGAGTAGCTCAATTGAAGCGGTGCGCCCCTGCTCCCATTATAATGTTGTGTGCCGCTCGATTGCACATTAAATCGAAACGAAAATGAAAATGTATTTTTTGGCTACCGTCGACCAGCGGCAACGTCGTCAATGTCAACGATCCGACGGCGCTGCGACAATCCGGCGACAATCCGGTGGTCAGAGCGATTAGCGCACATGTCTATCGTCAATACCGGTAGTTATCGCTTAATTGAATCAACTACCGCCGATCGTAGAGCGGAATGCACATAAAAACCAGGCGCAGGCGCTGTACCAAAGCCAAGCTCAAAAATTGCCAAACTATTTTATGGGCGACATAAAAAGCAAGCAGTGAAATTCGCTAGCAAAACCAACATTAAAGTGCGCAACAATGGGCAGCAATACACAAAAATAAAAACAAGTTGAAACGCTCAAGGCGAGCTTACTCAATTTAGAGATACCCTGTTACCAGCTCTGAAGTACCAAAAAATATTCTCGTTGAAATAAGATCGATTATTTTTCTTTATAAAAACGATTTTTTTCGTGTGTTTAATTATACTATTAAGTTAAGGTGCAAAACATTTTAGCTATTAAAATATTGGAAATCAGTTTAATATATGCTAAAGGAATGCTTCTACAGAGAATGAAGTAATCATACCCAATTGATGTGTACAGGGTATGGAAAGAGCAAAAAAATAAAAAGAGCGCATGCTACGCTACAAAAATCCAACCAACCGCGAAGAACGACCTTGAACAAGTCGGTTATAGATGGATATATATATATGTATAGGCATATATGTATGTATTGCATATAGCTACAGCTACAATTTGTACGTCATGTCTATGTGTAAGATTGCAAACTGTAGATACAGTTAAAAGCGCGCATAAATAGCATTAGATACGCGTTGCTGTTGTATCTATATTTATACATACAACACACTTCAGTCTGAGATTCAGCTACGGGGTATCTGAGGCTGCTGCGGTGGCTGCTGCTGCTGCTGCTGCCGTTGGCTTTCAAAAGTGAAGTGCGCACAGCTCAGCGCACAATTAGTTCTACATAACAACAACAGCAAAAAACAGTAGATACACGTCTCGACTCGTTGCGATTCGAAAATGAAAATTGAAAGTAACTGTGAGATACATTTTTGGCTCATTTGCTGTCGCTTCAAGTGTTTTTGACTTTGCGAATAAGCGACTCTAATGACGAAATCGTCAGTGCGCAGAAATTATACTGCACTCAAAAGCGACTGATAGATACTCATGCAAATACACATACTCATTCATATTGGCGAATAAAGACATTTTGCAATTGTCACACGCTGCCAAAATGTGTTTTCTGTTTTCTGTTTCTGTTCCTGCGGATGCCAAGCCAAGTGTTGGAATCATTTTAGCTGCCAGCTGCTTTTCATAGGCATTCACTTTTAATTTCATGTGAAAAGCCGTTTGAAAAGCCGTCGTCGTCGTCGTCGTCGTCGTCGTTACTAACTTAGTCAATATCAAAATGTTTTTACATTCGATTCTATATTGAATTTTAATCGGTTTTGATAACACCGTTTGACGCTACCAAGGATGCTGGGTATGACTTAATTAAAGCCACGATTGCTCTTTTTATTACCAAGTAGACAACTTAATCGCCATTTGCGGTAATTCACAACAAAAATGAAGAATCATGCTAAGTTGTTAATGTTAATTAACTTATTTATACGTATACATGTGCTTGTGTATGTGCTAACTGAATTTTATTACTTTTCTGTTACAGGTGAAAATCTGGTTCCAGAACCGTCGTTCCAAGTACAAAAAGATGATGAAGGCCGCTCAGGGTCCGGGCACCAACAGCGGCATGCCACTGGGCGGCGGTGGACCCAATCCTGGTCAGCATAGTCCTAATCAAATGCACAGCGGTAAGTTTTGCTTTTTATTTTACCACCGCACATTTATAACGATAATAATAATATATGTATAAATGTATTTTATGTCTTGCAGGCGGTAATAACGGCGGTGGCTCAAATAGCGGCTCACCCTCACATTATCTACCTCCCGGACATAGTCCAACGCCATCAAGTACGCCTGTGTCTGAGTTATCACCCGGTAAGTCTTAAGCTAATAAAAATACATATGCACAACATTAAACACATTTATATAAATTTGTTATAAATTTTATACGAAACTCTCTCTTTCCTCGGTTTATTTTATATTGTCAGAATTTCCACCCACGGGTCTTAGTCCGCCAACGCAAGCGCCATGGGATCAGAAACCGCATTGGATTGATCATAAGCCACCACCGCAAATGACACCACAGCCACCTCATCCAGCGGCGCCGCATCCGCAATCGCACCACCACAATCCGCCGCCCCAAATGGGCGGTTATGTGCCCCAGTATTGGTATCAGCCCGAGACGAATCCATCATTACTTACGTAAGTAGGGGAATTCCCCAACAAATAATGCACAAAAAACGAAGAAAAAAACAAAACAAAAAAACACCACAGTTGTACTACAAAAATTGTCGTCGCTTTCTAACTGACCGATTGTTCTTCTTTGGGATGTTTTCTTTTGCAGCGTGTGGCCGGCGGTTTAACAGCACCCGAACCAGCTGCACCCGCCGCCCTGCGCTGCGTGGTCATCGCAGTCCGCGCATTCGCAATCCTACGAGGCAAGGCCCTGCGCCGAACTGAATCTGCACCACAATCATCATCATCATCACAATGATGCGGTTTTCGTGGACGATGGCGAAAGGGTCGCGACGGGTCAGTGAATGTCACACTCACACACACACACACACACAAACAACACACAACTACAAATCTTAGCCAATAATTGAATATTAATTGAGCATTGATTGAGGATAATATATAAAAGAACATTGTAAAATATTAATTAATATGAAGCAGTTGATAGGCCGTAAAACATTTTGTATATTTAAATTTTAAAATGTGAATGAGTCGTTTTAAAGTTAGTCTCTTTAAGAAATAATACCTATTAAAACAAAATACATTAAATAAAATAAACATACACACACACAAACACACACAGACAGACATTCCTCAATGTTGTTTTGTCCGAGTATGAAACGTGTCCTTTACCTTGTTTATATATTTTTTGTAAACTATAGCTAATTGCATATTGTATAAATATGAACAATAAAAAATATGAAAACCACAAAAAAAATACAAAAATTGAAATCAGCTGTTGATCTTAAGCCTTTCTTTTAGAGCCAAGCCAACGCAAAGGTTTCTAATTTGTTTAGTTTATTTACCGCTACCTTTTTTTGTATAGAACGAGCAAAAAAAAAAAGAATCAGTAAAAATCAGATCTCAACGGAACATTTTCGCATATAATTTTCATAATAATGTCCCAACTGCACTCGGAAACAATAATAACAAAGCAAAAACAATAACTTTTCATGTTATGTGCAATATAATTAATAAATGATTTTAAATTATAAAAAGCCGCTGTCAAGTTCATATTAAAAATAAATCAAAAAAGACAAATTAAATTGTGTGAAAAGGGCGTTTAAAAATATGTATTGTAAATTTGTGTAAAAACATTTAATACCATAAGCTAAAATAATTTTTAAAAGAACAAAACTAAATGTTAAATCTAGACAACTTAAGAAAAACACAAAACAAATTTAATTAAAATGCATAAAATGTAAAGTAAATATAAATATAAATAAACGCGAGAAATCAATAAGTTTAGAGCAGCTAAAAATACAAAATATAGTATATAATATATATATATATATATATATATATATATGTATATATATATATGTATGTATATATATATTGATGTAGTGCTTGCTGTAGCTGTAATTTAATTATTTAAGCGGTATTTAGTGCTTGTGGTTAACCGTAGTTTTATTTATAAACAAGCAGAGCAAATGCACAAAATCAAAAGCGAATTATTCAAATTAAAAACAATAAATGAATTTTGTTTCTATGTGCGTGTAATTTTATTTGCATTGTAAACTATTAAATTAAATGAGCAAACAATTATGAATGACAACAACAACAACAACAAACAACAAGAGCAAGAAAACGTACAGATAAATGTATATGCAAAACAAATTATGTGCTAGCATTTAATTAATTAAATAGTTTTAATCTAGAAAATGGCAACTACATTCTAAATAAATAACAACAAATCAAACAGAAACAGTACACCAATCTCAAATATATAGTAATATGTATATGATATATAGAGATACAGAGACAGAAAGCCTAGCAGTGAAGTTGAAGCAAAGCCCAATCCCATTTAAGTTGTAGTAATTGTCGTAATTTTAAAATCTAAACGAATGAAATCAAACGAAACAATAAAACAAAAACAAATGAAGAAAATAAAAAAAAAAACATTATATATATATTTTATATTTAGCCCTTAATTTTCCGTCATCAGCACTTGACTGTGGGCATTGGCTGCGTTTCAGAAGGCATCGCATCGAAGGGATATGAGGCATCCTGGCAAGGATATGGCCAGGCAGCCACGTGACGCACATTAATGCATTCACATTTACATTACACATTTACACTTGAAACAAGTTAAGTGGCATTTGTTCAGTGAGCCGACGGAAGGAAGCTTAAAATCTGTTCCATTAATCATAAAGAATGCAACAGGATATGCTTGAGGCTTTCAGGCTTTTACACTCGCGCTGAATGGTTCCATTATGTGCTCAAAGCACAGTTCTCAGCAGCAAATTACAGATGCGCTCAGGGAAAGAGAGAGCAAGAGACAGGGAAAGGAAGATTCGTATAGAGTCCGAAAAGAAATATCTACAGAGTCTTCCGGGGATGGGCATTTTATCATATTTCAAGTAGTTGCCAATGAGGCCGTGATACTGCTGACTTGTAATCCTTTTAAAGCCTATTTGCAGCTTATTATAATTAAGGCCAATTTTCAACTGAACTTTGGGGGTAAGAATCTGTGCAGTAAATATATGCGTTTGTTCCTGTTTCTTGGACTAGTGATAAATCGAAACCAAAAATGTCAATCAAATGGATCTGAGTTTTGAGTCCTTAAAGCGCCTGCTACAAACACTCGACATACCGCAACAATAACAACAACACACACACTTCACTCAAATTCAAGTTTCAGATTTCAGGTTCAAGTCGAAGTTGGCAATAAAAAAAAAGTTGCGGACAGGCCTCAACTGTCGCCTACTTGAGTCTTGTTTTTTGCTCATTAAATCAACACCTTGTTGCCATTGTGCAATACAATGGCAAGCGGGAACTGAATCTGTTGCTGTAGCTGGACAGATTTGTTGGTAAAATCAAAGAATTTGGCTGGCAGACCAAACAAGGCCGCTTAGCCCTGACCAGAACCAGGCCCAGAGGACTGCGATTGCTGGCAGTAAATGTCGTAAAGGGATTTTTGCATTTGAACGTTTTTGCGATTTCAATTTAAAAATGTTCATGCCCCAGGAATGCCAAAGAATGCGCAAATTCCACTGGCACAAAGGCGCAATTCTTATCTGGCCAAAACGTCAGCAAGTACTTGACCGCATGCACTTTATCTAAGCCATGGCTTTGACTTTTAATTGATACAATTTGAGCCTGCAAACAATGGCACATTTGTCTTCTTTTTTGGGCCGACTGCTTACTTACTTACTTAGTTAGCAGGGAATTTGCAGGCGTTTCAATGAAATGGCTTGTCAAGGATATAAAAATGGCCTCAGCTACACATAAAGTTAAAGATGCAGACAGACTCGGAGGCATTTTCAGTTTGGGTATCTTTGACTTGGAGTTGACTGCTCAAATTACTTGCTGTACTTAGTGTTTTTACATAAATTAGCAACGAACTGACATTCGCAGCGCTCTTGTGGTTGTTGTTGTTGCAGCTAGTGTTGTTGTTCTGTTGCTGTTGCAGTTGCAGTTGCGCTGGACGCAGGACGTTGCAAAAGTTTGTGCTGAAGAATTTCCTCGTAAAAATGACGCATACCAAACTTAGACACAACGGGGACGACGCACCGTCGCATCGTCGATGTCTTTTCCTGGCGTTCAGTTCCAAAAAGCAAAAGGGCAGTGTGCAAGCCCTGGCCCAAGCTCAGGCCCCATACCAAATTGGTATTGGTGTGTTGAGCAGGCGAAATACTCGTACAATAAATAACGCTGCAAATAAATGAAAAACTAAAATAAAAATATACAAAAAAAAAAACCCAAGCAATATGGAATTACCTACAAAGTACCGATACCTTAACACCCTTTGAACAAATTTGTTTTATTGCCTCAAAAATATTTATAATAAAAGAAATTAGCAAAAGCTTTTCCAGCTTTTAAATTTGTACTTATATGTACAATGTTGGCCTCAATATGTCTGCTCGAAAACGTTACACATGGCATGACAAAGTGTTAATATACCTCGCAAGTGTATATAATACAAAAATAAAAACAACAGCGCTGCAGTTGAAGTTATTTGTGAAATTCATCCGTCAAAGTCGCTGCTGCAACGGCCCTGGCTTCTGGCCGCTATCCACTGGTCACTGGCTACTGACCAAGTCAGTCAGTGTGCCTAGTCAGACTTTGGGTCTTTGGGGCTGTTCGGGTTTTGGCTGGCGTAAAACTTAAAAAGCGTTCCTTTCATGGTTTTGCCATTGTTTTCAAGGCGGCTACTGGTTATGCCGCACTGTGTGTGCAACTTTTAGCTGCTCTCTGTTCTGCTGCCTGTTGCTTGCTGCTCTCTACTGGCTCCTGGCTGACACAGCATTCCTGAGCACCGTCCGCATGCAATGATGAACGATGTGTCGCTGATGACCTGATCAAAGTGGAGCATCTGCACGCATATCGATTGCACTGTAGCGGACAGAGGGGACAGTGATCGGAGGGGGCGGGGGTTTGGTGGCAGCCACTGCATGTTTAAGGACATGACATTTTTTGTCGTACCGCTTGCTAAAATAACTTTGTTAAGATTTTTGCAAAACCCGCTTTGGGGCATTTTGGGGCCGCACTCGTCTTCAGCGTCAGCTTCGTCTTCGGCACGGCACAGCTCAGCTCAGCACAGGGGTTGGGAGGATGGGGGGGATGGGATAGAAAACTCAACAAGCTGCAAACAGTCCCATCTCGCTGCGAAAGGGACAAATTTGACATGGCAGGGTCCAGGCCCAGGATGGGCTTTTGTTATTTTTGAGCAGCGCACTGCATTTCAATGAGCCGCTATAAATCTTCAGCTTGCCACTGAGCCACTGGACCAGGCCTGACCAGTCGCCAGTCAACAGTTAACAGACAACGACACTCGTTGCTGAGGTTGTTTATTTGTTGTTGTTTGTTTTTGGGCTGGCTCAGTAGTCAGTGACCGATTTTATGACAAATGTATTTTATGAACTGTCAAAATAGGTGTTGAAAATGAATTAATTCGCCTTGCTCTGCTCTCGTCTGGTTGACTCGCTGACTGACTGACTGGCCTGACAACAGCAGCACCAACAACAACAACAACAAATGCGATTTGGCGGCAAACTTCAGACTCGCAAGCGTGACATTTGCAACAGCAGAGGGGATATTGAAGAGGAGGCAACCGTTCAGCTGCGTCTGCGCCGAAATACGAAACTGCCAATTATGCGCAACTTCCTACGCAATCAGCTCAGATCCATATTCCCACAGTTGTAGCAAAGCGTGCCCCTTGCACCCAGTAGCCTGCACCCATGCTAAGCGTCTATAAAATCTGCTAATTTAATCAACGCTGGCGGGGGCGTGGCAACTGTGTATGTGTGTGTGTGTGTGTGTTTGTGTGTGTTCAGGCACGTGACACGCGCCCGTTTGAAGTTGCTAGCAAGTCCAGAAATGCAGCTGGCTGGCGTTAGAGCAAACTGAAGCGTGTTTTCATTGAAAAAATTCGAGTTGAATAGACCAGTTTGGCAAATACCTTCTCACCGGCTTAGGAATTTGGCCATGCTTTAAGAATTTATTAGTTATTGGTAAAGTTTAGTTACTGCATTTAGTTGATCCAATTTATATTTGACATCTAGTTAAGTCAGAAATTGGTCGAACTTAAATAAATATATCAACATTTGTCATCATAACCGTTATTTGATTGATTAATTAACAAATTAATTATCTAGAGATATAGTTTATGTTAAAATGAACAACGTTATTGTTAAGAAGTTCACAACCCGGTTGACAAGTGTATTAATTAAATATACGACATTAAATAACAAAACGAAATGCACTTCCTACTCTCTAAATCAATACAGACTGATGAAATAATCAAAAATTCGATGCTAAAAAATAATTCCGTGAGCCTTTTGCTATACTTACATTTTTATTGAACAGTCGTATATATTTGCACGACATTCTGAGTGGCATAATATAAATGCATCCCCAACAATGGATTGGCTAATGTTTTATTTATTGATCGGATAGCAGCAGCAACAGTAGAATCTAAAATCTATTATCCAACACTGGCGTTGGGCATTTTGAAAAACCAACGCAGCATATGATTATTGGAACGTTTTCATAAATACATAAATAAATAAATCGTTAAAGAGCACAACGGCAAAATGTTGAAAGAGGGAGGCGATTTAAACAGGAGCTGCTGCTTTCCCAGAGCGTTGCACGGGCGTTAAACGCGTTTTCTGTGAATGTGTGCCTCATGTTTAATGCGAAAGTTTTGCGACAGCTGTGGACAGCGCAGGTAAACACATATATGTGTTTCTCCGACACCTAACAAAAGCAGCTTGTGTTGCTGTGGTCAGATGTTCACATGGTCACAACCACCACGACTCTGGGGACAGTGCAGCATACGCAATAAACACATTAACGTGTTATTTAGTTGTCAACACGAACAGCAAACCGCAGTCGCATCCTTTGATATTAAGCGGCCAACAGCAGCAGGCCTGAAAGCAGAAACCGAATCACATTCAGTCACATACAAACATAAATATCTATATGCTAAATGTTAAATGTTAAATTAACTAAATCTAAAGCCGCAAGACAGCATTGAATTGAACTCGACGACTTTTGAGGCGTGTGGGTGCCTTAGACAAAGGAACGCACAGCCTCCTTCTCTCTCTCTCTCTCTCTCTCTCTCTCTTTCTCGCTCTTCTCCTCTCTGAATGAGGGTTGCTTGGCTGCTTGACAAGCAAAACAATGAGCGAGTTGAAGCCGCCAAAGCTGCGATGTGCTCGAGCACAATGTGGTGCGGTCAAGTGAAGCAAGTGGCCGGTGCCCGATGCCCGTTGAATGTTGCCCGGTTCCCAGGCAGAGGCCCAAAAACACAACAACAGCAACGATTATGCCGCGTCATGCGGTGGATGGATGGTTGGATGGATGAGCGTGTAGACTGCCAGTTTAAAACAGTGCTCAGCACACATTTGAGAGATATGTCATAAATTGATTGAGCCAAGTGCTGGGCTGCTGCTACACCCGCTACACACACACACACACACACACACACACACATTTACACAACCGCACACACACATTCGCATTCGTGTTGTGAATTGTCGTCGCGACGACTCATACACAAAACTGATTTATGATTATTTCGCAGACAATTAAGACAAATAAACTCAACAACAACAAGCCAAATTCAATTAAATCCATTAAAAAACAAACTAAGGCGCTGGTGAATTCGGAACAGAGACCACAATGGGGTTGAGACTGCGAATCCCACACTCTACTCTATGGACACAAAAAGCACGCCGACTGGTCTTTTACTGGGGATACTCAGAAGATGCGACTACTGTTCTGTATCCCCTTTTTTAGTAGTTGAAGCTGTATCTGTATCTCTAATCGTAAATGCCTCTGTTGCTGTATCTGTGCCGGTTGACAGTCGATTGAATTGCTGCTGCTCGCTCTACAGAAACAGAACAACAGCAACAATAATAACTTGACCTCTGGAGGTCAATTAAATTGACTCGATTTGCGGACAACCGTCGAGCGGCGCTGAAACAATTCGATTAGAGGGGGCAACAACAACAACAACAACAGCAACAGCAGCAACAACATCAACTTGGCTGACTGCCTGACGACATTCACATTCATTGCCTGAAAGTGTTTGGGCTAATCAAGATGTGGCTCATGCAAACAAGTTGAACTTAAGGTCGCACACAATGGGCCCAATGTTGACAAATCAGCGTGGACAACCCACCAACCGTGCGAGTTGAGGGTGCAGAACTCCACACACTCTTACCCGACCACAAAACCACCCAATTCACACAAAACAGACAGAGTAAGTACTTTATTAGAATAAACTTGGATAGATTATTAAGATATGGGAAACGTTAGCAGCACTCGACATGGAATGTTACCCAATTATTTCGGCCAGCGATTGCAGATATATGTATTAGTTTTATTAGATGATTCAATATAAACAATTATATTCACTATTTGGGTTGGTTGATTTTGATTTTCAACTAACCTGCTTTTATGATGATAACATAAAATTGGCATTTCAATGCTTATTCCTTTGGCCAACCAGAGTGCACTTGCCATGTGCTAACCGCAATGCCTATCAATGACAATATCCACAAAACACACATATGCAAACACTCACAATATTACCGCAAAAGTTTGTGTGCAAATGGTAATGAGCAATGCACACACACACACACACACACACACACATGTGGAAAGCTCTGCCTATCAATGCAAGTTAATATTAATGGCGGAACCGGAAGCAACGTTTGTCATGTTTGTGGCCAAAAACTTTTTGCACTGCACAAAAAAAAAATTGAAGAGAAGAGAAGCTCTCACAACGCATTGAACTACGTGATGTGATTAAAAATGCAACAACAACTAACAAAATGAAGTGTGTGTGTGTGTTTGTGCGAGTGTGTTAGTGTGTTAGTGTGTATACTCATCATAATCGCACCTCGCACCTTCTGCCCCGCACGTCTCCCTCCCTCCAGCTCTGCCGACTGTCAATCAAATTGAAGTGAACAGCGTGTTGCACCCTGCTGCGAGAAACACTAAATACCTTGCGATAATCCAAATGCATCGTGTGGCGTGTGTGCGTGTGTGTTGCATTTGACATTCATGCATTTTTGGATTAGAATGCAGCGACCACGCCCACAGTACTCGAGCTGTTTTTCTAATGTTTATCTGTCGCATTGTGCGTTTTTGCGGATTATCATTGTCGCACTTTCCGATTTTTTAATAGATCAATTTTCAATCAATATGGATTCGATAGATGTAGGAACAGGAATATGGGCAAGGGGCAGGGAGCTCAGCACAGCAGGCAGCGCATTTTGCAGACACTAATGCATTTTTAGGTCTAAGACGAAACTGCAGCCGCTGCTCTGATCCCAAACTGCTGCCTCCCATGGTGCAGCACCTCTAAGCTGTGATAGACAAAGAGGGAGAGAAGCATGTAGTAGTCCATGCTCTAATTGCAGTTACGTAGCGGGCGCGGTACCTCAAGAAATCGATTAAGAAAACAGAAAACCCACTGAGCGCTACAGCCAGCAGCAAAGCCCCATGAACCAGTCCATTGATCATTGACGATCTTGTCGTTGTCTTCATTGCTGTTCTTGTTGCTATTGTTGTTGTTGTTGCTGATCGCATCTGGGAATTTTGCTACGATTTGTTGCTACTGATGCTGCTGCTGCGGTGTTGTTGTTTCTTTATTATTACTGTGTACTATCTATTGATGGTGATCGGTGACCGGGGCAGGCAACCTGTTGCTTCGTTGATCGCATTTTGTAATTTAATGCTCGGCTTCTGGTTAATTGCCACTTTCATTGTTCAACGGTCATTTGACGTTGCCCGTTGTCTGTTGTCCGCTGACCAGATTCGTGTTCATTGATTCGTTTGTATTGTTGATAGACACATTCAAAGAGCAAGACATGCGTATGCCATAACCTCTCCCCTTTTCCCCTATGTGTGTTTTGTTGTGCTTTTGTTTTCGATTTGTTTTCGCTTTGGCTTAGTTTTGATTAATTTCAGTTTGAACTTTGCCGTGCGATCAGCTTGTGGCCTTTAACTATTTTTCATTTGAATGCACCACCACCGTCGTCGACTCCAAGGCATCTGAATCTATTCGTTACGCATGTCCGCGAATGGCAATACATGGCCACACTCGCACATACACACACACACACACACACACAGAGATCCGTCTTTGTTGAGCTTCTTTGTAAAGCTTCTTCACGCCTCAAAGTTAGCTGATTGAAATATTTTTTGCCTCTGTGCACATTTGAGAAATGGTTCAAATGGATTGCGACAGCAGCTTTAATCAAATTTAATACGCTCCTAACTTCCTAGAATCATTATTACTTTGTGGACTTTTGTATAAGCCATAAAATACGATTCGGTTATAAAATGCATGGAGATTTGATTTTAGAGAAGGTGTTTTATTGGATTATTATTGGATATATTATTATACTGTGTAGCTAAGAAATCGCTATGAACAAATTGTGAAGGAATTCACAATGCTAAGCATGGTCGTCGCCAGATATGGGAAGATGTAGGGTGCATTCAGAGTGGGAGATCTCTTCGATTAAAATGTGGTGGATTGTACGAAGTTCAGAGCAGTCCAGAAAGGGTTTAGAACGTTGCTTACAGAATTGCCTGAAATAGTATTTCATGACTAAATGCTGGCATTACTTGGCAATTCGTATTTTCGACAGTTTTTGCTGATTGCAACAACTCAACTGATTTCCCCAAATCGCAGTCGAACACTTCACAGAACAGCTGCTGAACAGCTACAGAACAGTTAGATTAACCCGTTAGAAACCTACATCTGGCATTACCTTAGACGGATGTGGCCAACACCCACAGATTTCATAGATGCGATTGCAGCAATGGGAATGGGGAGCAGCAAGGAATGGAAAAAGTCACCCCAGATTCAAAGAGCGTCGGTGGTAGCTACGGCAACAGTTACCCCGAACAAAAGCCACTCGAGTGGACGCGCCACGTCGCAACGTTGTAGCTACAAAAGTGGCAACAAGGGCAAGTTCCAGTTACAGTTAGGCCAGTTGCAGTTGCTCTGCCACATTGCGGGGCCATTGTTTCAAGCGCTTCCGGGGCCAGCAGCAGCCGAAAACGCAACTGCGACTCTCTGGCAATGGCAATCGCAATTCAAATTGGATTCTTAAGACGTCAAGCAGCAGAACGGCAGGAATTGTGCACCACAGCGTAGGGCGGAACTCGCCACTCGCTCGTCGAGCCACTAGCAGAGCCTGAACTCTTGGCTGGTTGGCAACGAGCACTTCGAGCGTCCGCTCAAATGTTGAATTCCGCTCACCTTTCGCTCTGGCTGGCTCTCGGGCTGCATTGTGTAATCCAAAACGCGCCGGAAATCAGCGCAACAAAAAAATAAAAACTGAATAATAAAAAAAAAATATAATAATAAAATAAAGAAGAAAGAAAGCAGCAGCAGCAGCAGCAGCAGTAACAACAACAAAAAATGTATTTGGTTAACGCCCATGCGAGCGCTTTCAAAAATACAATTGCATAAAAAACGGCTACGGCAACTGGAAAACTCTGATTCAGATACAGAAGGTGTAGCCTCTCCTTATAAGTAGGTATGTACATACAAATGGAATCTGCCAGATACGCCGGCTGCGAAATTCTAGACGGGCTCTTTGTTGCTTTTGCAACCCCTGTTGCCCGAAGAGTGTCCCATTTTATTGTTGTATGAATTACAATTTTTCAAGTGCCTGGCCAAGGCTGTTCAGCAAGCATTATGTGCTGTGTGTAGTTTTTGGACCGTTCAAGCAAAGATATGTCAATTAAATGTCGTGAGCACTCAATTACGCACTGCGCAATTATAGTGTCGACCCAATAGACGTCATAATATTGGCCACAACAAGCCAGTTAAGCAATTTACAAAATCAACTTTTGGCACCATCTCAAATTTACTCTCTCGGCCCAGCAACAGCAGCAGACGCTTTTGCGCCCTGCCGCATTTCACTTTCAAGGTCGCCAGACATTTTTTCTCATAGTCTATAATCTTTTTTATGTGCACATACATACATATATATATATATATTTCTTTTTTTTTTTACTTTTTATATAGGTATGTTCGTGTGTCCCGTTTGCCCATTTGGCAAACATTAAATTATCATGTTCGGCTTTTCGACATTCATTTTGGGCCAATTTGCAATTATGTTGGGCTTGTGGTTGTTGTGCTGTGCTGTGTGCGAGTATAAGTATATTATTATTATTATTATTATTTTCAACAGACACTACAACAACAAAAACAACAAGAAGACAGCAACAACAGGGCACGGAAATTTCGTTTATTATCGTATCTTGGAGTTTGCCGATACAGACGATGCCTCAACAAAGTGATTGACTTCTGATTGACTTGCTGAAATGTTCAGAACAAGTTACGCTTAGCAGACGGTTGAGTTGAAACCCAAAATTCGAATCCTTTGAACGCATTTTGAGTTATTACATCGAACTTTTAGTAATTTCAGTGTGCAAGTCAAGTAAACGGGTCTGATATATTAAAGAGTTCCAACTAATTTGTATATCTAATACTTTATTAACAAGCATTTATTTAGCAATATGTGATATACCTTTAGTGACAACTTTGGCCACTAAATTTATTTTATTGGACCGGTTGTAGATTTCAGTACATATAAATGTATTTTAAAATACAAAAAATGCAATGCTAATTTGTCTTACCATCTCCAACACAACAACAATGTTTTATGGGAAATACCAGCGAATAATTATCAAATACATTTTAGATATTACAACGTAGACTCAAGATGCTTATTTTATTTCTGTCCTAAAAAATATGCCCACATATTCCATTGGGAATTTTCATAAGCTCTCAATTATGACTGCATATAGAGATCAACGTCGGCCTACTACTACCAAAATTGGTATTGCTATAAATACTATGAATAAATCTATTCACGACAGGATGGTCACATCGGCGCAGCTTCTGCACATTTCCTTTTGCTCGTCCCATTCACCTTTTGGCTCTTAACCATAGATAGCATTTGGATTGTGGGGTGGTGGGACTCCGGTTTGAGGCAGAGGGATGCTGCTGTGGGGCTGCCCCAAATTAAAATCAAGTCACGTATTTGATTAAACATGGCGACTGCCATGTTAGACACTAAACATCAAGCTGCAAGCTACGATGGGCAGCTAACGAGGCGACAGTCGCGGCGCTGACGCTGTCGCCGTGGCCGTCGCTGTCTCTGCTGCTATCGCTGCTGGTGCTCACCTTCACATCCGCTTCAGTTTCTGGTTCGGCTGCGGCTGCGGCCATCAATGGCCTAATTGCACTTATTATAGTCCCGGGCCGGGTTGCCCGTTTAGTGCTAAGAAGTCATTATGAAATTTCTCATCACACTTTCAATGCAACGCAGCGCAGCGGCGAAAAATTTCAACATTTCATTTAGCTGGTGTTGAGGCACTTGGCGCGGCACTTCATAAATCATTGCTGGCTGCACGAAATTGAATTTGAAAATTAATTGAACATTTCATGGCAACACCCAATTTTTGAATAGCTCGAAATAGTGTAACAACTCTGGGAACTCTACAGCTTGGGCGGACTTTGCCAATGGGGCGGACGATCTATAAAAACTTGCGACGCCATTTTTAATGGTGCAGCGGCAACAAGGTTTCATAAAAAATAATAAATATAAATATATATATATATATGTATAAATATATTTTCTGCGTAGGCTTGCATAAATACCTCTTTTGCATGCTTCACACACACACACACACACATATATATATGTATATATGTATAGCTATGTATACATATATATACAGTGCACAGTGCAGCACCCGCTGCATAGTTTGTGTTACCGCAAAAACCAAAAGACGTTGGCTTAAGTATTGCTTGGCTTTCGAGTGGTTGCTGGTTGCCAAGTTCCTTAAGTTGGGTGCAATGAATGTATTTCTCTTTGTTCCCCTTTTCATCTGCTGCTGCTGCTGCTGCAGCGCAGCGTATCTTTATACATACATACATCTGTATGTTTTTTTGCTGGTGCTGTTGGTGGTAAAAATAAGTTGTATGCGGTTTAGCCAGCTCTCGCTCCTCTGATGCGTTGTGAGCATTTTGGGCTTTTGGCTTGGCTTGGGTGGCTCCCCCCTCTAGCACGCAAAACAACAACAGCAACAACAACAGCTGCCGCAACAAGAGCACTGACGACAACGTCATGCCATATAAGCCACTAGCGTCGGCCATAATGCGGTGCTGTTGTTGCTTTTGCCGTTGCCGTTGCTGTTGCTGTTGCTGTTGCTGTTGTTTTTGCTTTTGCTGTAAATGCCCGCATTGGTACATATTTGTATGCACTGTGTGTATATTTATGTATATATTTGTATGTTTGGCTTTATGCACGCGTACCGCACGTACACGCAACCTGCAGCAGCAACATGGCGTCGCCACAAGAAACACATACACAAATACAGCCTACTATAAGTGCATATTTGTGTGTGTAGGTAAGTATTGGTGTAGCTATAAGCATACGAATATGAGGTGCAGAAAATATAAAGCGAGGAGAAGCGCAACGCTTTCATTGGAATGCCGCTGTAAGTTTGTATTTCTTCGTCTCTTATTTTTTTATGCACTATTACAACTACTTTTTTCTTTTCAAGCGTTGCGGCTCAACGTTTTGTAAGCAATCGACGTGGTTGTTTTTAATGCCCCTCTGTTTGCATATGTAATGCAAATAGCAGCTCTTAAAAAGTCAAGTACAAATTGCGTATACGCAGCATAAGCAAAACTTGACTTAACTATGCACTGGCAAACGTTATTTTCTTTGCTTGTTTGCTTGTTTGTCTGAAAACAAGCGAAGTTAAGGTAGTAAATTACAGTAAACGTAATTGTCAATTAATAATTCTTTTATTTAAATAGCTTTACATAATATATTAAAATGTGCTTTTTCTATTGTTACATTTCTAAACATTGCACGAAAAATTTCAAATAATAATAATTTGTCATATGTCAATGCGAAAATGGTTTTTATGGTAAGTGTGCACATATTTTGGCCCTATATACTTTACCAATAACAATACTTACCCCAAGAAAAGAGAGCCGTTTATTGGAATACAACTTAATCTGTTTGTATCTGTAATTTTTTGAATCTCATTCGTTGCTGAACTCGGATGACAGAAAAAATAAACAACACCCTTGCCACCGCTGATAACTGCTGGTGTTATATATAGATAGGGACGCAAATTTGTCCCAACTGCAAGTTTGCGATGTTGACGCAAAATGTAGCGTATTGATGGCTGACTGCACCACTCAGCTGGAATGTCATGTTAGATGGCAACAAACACGCCGCTCCATGGCAAAAAGCTGGTCAACTAATTGTATATTTGCACAGACAAAGAGCGAGCGAGCGAGCGAATAAGCGAGTGAGTGAATGAGCGAGTGAGTTGTAAGTAGAACACGAAGCGAAAAACTAAGGTAAAACAACACCAGCAACGAGCAACGAGCAACGTACAAGAGCAGCAGCAACAGCAACCAAGAAGCGGCAATAGCAACAACCTGGTTTTGGAATTGGTATTGCGATTGGGATTCGGGGTGTGGCTGACATGGAGGCCATGTCGAATACGTCGGGCAAACCAATTTGCATGTGACTGCAGCAGCAGTAGCAGCAGCAGCAACAACAACAGCTGGGGCAATGCTGTTGCTGCAGCGAATGCAACGCACGAGCAACAACTAAGCAAAAGCAACAACAATCACCCAGCAAACATAAAAAACAAAACAAAAAATTCAAAGCAATAGAAATAGCAATAGCAATACGATTCGAATCGAATCGAATTTATCCATCCAACCAGGCGTATGTGTGTATGTATGTATGAATATCCCCATCAATTCAGTCTTACGTACGGCCATCTATCAATGCATCAAGCAAAGCATTCACCAATCCATTCATTTCCATAGAAATGTGCGAAGATTATATGTTTCGTCAAACGCGAAATTGCGCACGAATATGCCAAGCGACGAAAAGCCCCACAGCACACACTACACACACTGCACACTCACAGTCCAAAAGCCACACTCTCCCCTTCAGCCTCTTCCCACCTGTTCGCCCCTTAGCATTTACAGCTCCCCCAGAGCTGCACTTGTTTTTTTTTTTTTGTTTTTTGGCTTGGCTCAGCTGAAGCGGTTTTGAGGCTGCATACTGCATGCATACGTGGAAGCACATACACACATCTATATAGATTTACATACGAGTCTGTCTATATATGCATACACATGTCAGTACATGACTGAGTGTCGTTTGGTTGTCGTTGTTTTTTTTGCTGTTGCCGCTATTGTTATTGTTGTTGTTGCGGTAGAAACTTCTGCAGGCTGACGGCAGCAGCCAACTAAAAAAGGGCGTATGAGTATTGCGCTATCGGAGACCCCATCCCCCCTCTCCCGCACACCACCCAGTTTATGGTGTGGCCTACCTACAAAAAGGGTTCGCATCTGCATTGCTACGATTGGGCGTTTTCTTTCCATTTTTCTTTATTTCTTAGCGCTCTCAAAGTCTCACACAGTCAAGTTGTGAAAGCTTCTGGAGCCCCAACTTTGGGCATTTGCATTTCTTAAGCATTACGTGGTTTTTTGTCATCTTCACTTTTTGCGCATGGTTGTGTCGAGCAAAACAGTGGTGAAGATGTGAATTACAATTGATTCAATTACTTGATATATAATATTAGTATGCGAAAGCATAACAATACAATTGTTAATGTTTTTAATAATAACTGTATTTTAGATCAACAAAAATAAAGGTGCAAGTTATGTGTATTTTTGTTTTAAATCTTTAATAAAGTTAATAATAATAATAATACAACGCTGCAAATTGGGCTTTCCACATGTTTTACAGAAAGATATAAACAAAACAAGCAATTAAAATACATATTATATCTGACAATATTAAAACCACAGTTAATTTATAATTTGTTGTACCATTTAATGGTATTAATTTCGAATTGTAATATTTAATTTAGGTGTTATAGAAGGGAGAAGGCATGGTGACAGAGGTGCCAGTAATCGTAAGAACATCGATCGTATATGATTTAAATTGAAATGAACCTAGGTCCTTTAATTTGCTCAATATATCTAAAAAAATACTTGGGGCTGAAATATATTTAAAAATGTTTTTGTGTAAAATAAATATTTTAGTAAGTTCCCAAAAAAAAACAAATGTATTGATAAAGCAGCTTTAATATAAATATCTAAAAGTTTTTACATAATTATTAGATACAAATTCACTGCAGATTTGATTTGTGCAAATCTTTAGACTACTTTATTGCTTGGCGTATTTTATGTGTTTTGTATAACTAATTGATTTATGTGTACAATTGCTTTTTTATGCCGCATATCAATTAGGAATTAACAAAGGACAGGTATCAATTGCAGCAGCAGAACGAACCACTTATACAACATTTTAAATATTTGATGACAATATTTTCTAATTGCAGACACTGTGCGAAGTTCTCATATTAATATGCAATAGTTTCAGTGTGTGTGTGCGTGTGTGTGAGTGTGTTTGATGTGTGTGATTGTGTGTTTGCATGACCATGTGGGACGTGCTGAAATGTACTTTGCATAGCTGCAGAAAGGCTGCATACCACACACACACCACTTGCAGCTTACGTGGGGCAGCCATTGTTGCGATAGCAAAGTCTCAAACGATTACTTGCCCACGCCTATTCCCTCCCCGCAACTAATGTTCCACGTTCCCCGCGCCATGATTGGCCCCCCTATGGATGTTACGACCTTTCTCGTCACTTTGTTTTTCAGACGCTTCACTTTTACGTTTGGGTTTTCCTGCTGCTGTCTGTCCATGCACTTATCTTGGTTTTTTTTTCTTATTTTTTTTTGGACCGTGTACTTTCCTAGGGTAACTCTGCTTTAGTTACGGGTTCAGTAGTTACTGTTTTTCATTTGCTTTGTTTTGGTTTTTGTACAATAACAATTATTTCTGAACTGCACTTTATCAGCAGCAAATGTGAGGCTCAGTGAATGTTCATTATAAAATTCCTGCAGAAATTTGAACTGCTGGCGACAGGCAATAGAAAATATCCAATCCGAATATGCAAAATGGCTAAAACTCGAATTAAGACTAACGTATAGCGAATAGAAATTTACTCCCTGGCCAGCACAGTGGTTGGGCATTACGTGTCTGTCAGACATTTCCGCACGGCGCATGCAAAAAATCTATAAAATGTGAATCGCGCCCAAAACTATTTCATTTGTGCGAATACTTTTGTATGCAACTGTAAGCACTTATACTATACATGCACGCTTCATGACATACGCCATTACGAATACAAATGTAAATACGTATACGAATAGCAAAAAAACAAAAAACAAAAAAACAAAAAAGAAAAAAGAACATTAAAAGAAAAGTTCTTATCTCGCATAAGAAAAAGGAATTCAAAATCAAGACCCAAAACGTTGCTACTGGAGCTGAGTCAGGAGTCGGCCGTGGATTGGGGCTATAAGAAAAGCATGCAGGGCGCGGCAGAACGCGTCGGGGGCCAAGCTGTCAGCGTCAGCGTCATGGCCGCCGTCATTCGCGACCACGTCCAATGCGCGCCGCGTTCTGATTCGTTTCGCTTTTTGCATGACTTAAGATCATAAAAATATGAATATATATTTATATATACATTTTGGGCTTTTTTTTTTGTTGTGCCTCGAGTGTAAAGCAAAAGTGTACAAACCAAGCTAACCAAGTTTGCCTCTTTTTTTGTTTTTGTTTCGTTTGGTTTCTTTTTGCGGGCGTTTTTTGTGTTGGTCATAATATTTAACATGCGGACTGGGCCGCCGCTTTACATAACCTCTGCAGGCCCCGCAGACAGCGCGCGCGCACAGCTTGATTTTATTTCCTTGCGTTTTTTTTATATTTGGGCTGCTTTTCATTAGCTTGCCTTGGGTTCTTGGCGCGGTTTTTATTTTTTTTATATTTTTATTCAGCCTTTATATACATGACAGGCGCGCCATATTGGCCAGATGCCTGGACAACCACGTTCACATCGACATCCACCATCTTTTGCTTAGGTTTTCGCTGCGCTTCATTTTGTTATTTTGGGGCGCGCTGCCTGGCAGATTAATGGTCGCGATAAGGCCGCTCTCACTGCCTGCCTGAATGCCTCTCTGCCTCTCTGCCTTCCTGGCTGGCTGCCTGGCTGCCTGGTAGGTGTACTCCAGACCCAAACCCAAGCTCATACCCAGACACAGTCGTTGCTGCAAGGCGAAGGCTCCAGTTTCGCCTCCAAGTCCGAGTTCCACTTCAATATGGTAGCTTTCGCGCTAACGATTGTATGAACCACATCATGGCACCAGCATGAGCAACTTCTCGTCTTCTTGTTGTTGTTGTTGTTATATGGCTTGGAATGCTGTTTGGGCAATAAGCCAAAGGGCGCAGCACCAAACACTGTGGCATTTTTATCTGCATCAGCAAATCTTCAACCAATCCCGCCCATTTCAGCAAAGTTTCAGCGTTGTATGGAAAAAGAAAACGCCAGGTAGAAAATATGTTTTTTAAGTAGATTTCAATGGTTGATTTCACATTAACTTGAGTAAAGAATTGCGTTTTGCCTCGAGAAACTGCCACAGTACGTGTAAGTTACTACTTCATTTGCAACACCACAAATATTAATGTCAAATAATAATTTTAATAATCAATACAAACTTTACAACGTCGAATATTCAATAACCTTGCTCTTCCAACTCACCTCAACTTATCAATAATAATAGTTAAGAATATTTCGGGGGCTATAAGAAATTAAAGTAATATTATTTAGCTTAGGTTTTTGGGGTAAAAATGTCCTAAGAAACAGAAAATATTTTTACAAAGAGTTTATGCTGAATAATAAATGTATTGTTCAACAGGATTCGCCTCTCTTCGACTTTTGACTAAAAATTATGATTTATGATATTGATTTGATAAATTAAATGTGCATATTATTCACAAAGTTAAATAACATTTAATATTTTGAAATGTACTCTGTATAGGTAAGAAATTTGCTGTTTAATTGGACAAGAGTCAGCCCCATTTTAATTTTAATTAAATATAAATTAGTTCAAAATACCATTACGTTTGATTGCAGCACCGAGAAATGCTATGGAAATCGCGATATATCGCAGTTATGTGCGGTTGCGGTTCATCATCCGCTGGTTATTTGATCCGTTATGAAAACCGCTGTGGTTGTTAAATGCGGTCTATGATATACATATTAGTTGTAATTGAACTTAAATTGGCTCATTGAGTGGTGCATTTTACATGTTATTAGTTGGGGGAAATATGAGGAGCAAAGTCAGGATTGGAGAGTAAGATCCGTTTGGAAAGCGTCTAAAGAGCGTTGACCAACATGAGCACGTGTTAAGTGGTATTTTAACTGCACTTAATTCAACGCAAATTAACTTTAATCACCAGAGAAACACGACGGGATATGAGAGCTCAGAGATGGATTTTTCTTGACCCGTGCCATGTCGGTGGCCCTGCTTCCTTCCGCTTGCTCTATGCTGATCAGCAATCAAAACAGGACAGAACAGGAACAGGGCCTAATCAATGCAAATCAACTCGAAATTAGATGCAAAATGAGCGTGCGCCAACAAAGTCATCAAACGGAAATTGACACTCAGCTGCAACAGCGTCGCCAAGATCGAACCACACCCATTTTGGCCGATTTGCTTGTAATCGAGTAGCGGGCAACTTTAAAAGACAAACGTGAACAGCTTCATTGGCCATCAGGCATTTCCGGTAGCAGCTCTGAAGGGCTTCCTTACTGGCCAGCTTACTAGAATGTAACAACATATTCCCTAAGATTTTCGTAAAAGGGTATTTTGAGTTCAAACTAACCAATCGAAAAGATGAAAATATTAATTACTTACGGAATGGTTGGCTTTTAAGTAGTATCTGCGTTACTTAACTTGTCCTCTCATTGAATCAAGTTATGGAGACTTGATATAGGGCATTTCAAAGTCTTGTACCTGCACCTAGGCAATTTAACTAATTTATTTTTAAAGAACAGCATGTCTTTTAATAATATCCGGAGTGCCCACTCACTGCCACCTGATTATGCATTCGATGAAGCTGTGCGTGCTAATGATGAATTGCGGACATAGGTGCAGCTGTAGATTGGAGGAGACCACTGAAAGTCTAATTAAAATGTAAAGGTCTGAAGTTGCTCCAAACAGCAAGGTTTCTAGCGTTACACGAAAGGAAAACTCTTTTAGGGATCTCACACCTCAACTTCTTTGCTTGAGAAAGTGTGCACTAATCTGGTAGCTTGCCCAAAAGATGGCAGGACATATTTCTTTGTTCCTTCGAGGTTTTTTATTTAAGTTTTCTAGTTATTGTAAATATATATAATATAATATAAATATGTATATATTGTTCAATGAATGAAACATTAATTGCTTAGATATATATAAACATTGCTCATTTTGGATCTGCAATTTTAAGAAGCGCTTCTTATTTTAAGACCAAAAAGGCCAACTCATCAAGCTCTGAGAGTATGCAAACATATTGAGAAAATTATGATTACAGAATCATCATACTGCGCTGTTTTCTAAAACAAATATTATTTAATAGAAATAAATGATATACTGATATCGAATATTATCGAATAGATTGTATATTTTTCGTATTTTTCCCATATGTGTGAAGTTTCCCGAGCATCTTTGTAACTACACTGCTAAATAATTATATGTTCTTTAAAAATTAGGTTATACCCACTTAGCCTGACTACTCAAAAGCCCTTCTTAGCCAGTTGCCCAGATAAGCTAGCAGCTTATTATAATTGAAAAAGAATTTTCCACTATATAGGAAATACATTTTGCTGCATGTAGTGTTTAATTCATATTCAATATTGAAACAAGAATAAATATAAGGCACAATTGACACATCAACATGCACAGAGCACTATTGAACAACAATAAAAAATTGAGTGCTAATTGAGGTGTAAGGAAAACGTTGACCAATTACGAAAACTTTTGCCATTGGTGTTGTTGCCTCCAACTGACAACGGCAGACAACCAAATTAGTATCAGAGAAAAAAAAACAATAATATCTAAAAAAAAAAAAAACCTGTCGGTTGGCTAATCAGTCAACAAAATTATTATTATTAAAATCGTTCGTTGAGGTCCGGACAATTAGAATTGTTTGTGGCATAACTCGAAATACAACTTGAGACTGCTCAGAATACACCTCGAGCATAGGTAATGCCAATTGAAATGTAATTAGGCAGCAGCATGAATTGCTCTACGTGTGAGTGTGTGTATAAGTGTTAGTTTCTAAATGTGGCTTATTAGTTTATTACATCAACAAGAAATCTTTACAAACGCTAATTAAGACACAAATAATCGAACGTGCTAACAACGGACAACAGCAGAGACCAATAATAAGCCATATCGTATATATAGAAGCAGCTGGTCGGTGGAGTGGGAAGTTGTCGGCTGGGGGCGGAATAACACAAGGCGGCGCAATAGAGTTGTCGAGGGCAAAGGACACTCGTACAACTCAACAGTTTTTCTTTGGAGCGACGACAAAAACGCGCCACGAACTATGCAAATGTTGCGCTTCGCTGCAGCCATCGCTCTTTGGCTCACGAGGCTTTTTCGTGTGGGCCTGGGTTCTTTGGGCTCCTTGATAATAGCGTGAGCAATGCGGCAGTTGGCAGCCAGCTCGGCCACCCACGGCCTGCGGTATTTGAATGACACGCCCAAATTGTACAAGTTGCATGGCTGAAAGCAAACTGTTCAAATAACTTGGTAACAACAAGAACAACGACAACAACAAAAAAGGTGGCGGTTCGGCGAGGTTCAGCTAACCCCGGGGCTGCAACACCAACCACCGCGTAGACCGCAACTCGCAACTAACAACCCGCAACCTGTAAAAAGTAAACAGCAGTGGGGTTGGGTTTGGTTGGGTTTGGCTATGGACAGGCCTGGGTTGTTAGCGTGAAAATGTAACCACAAATGTGGCGGCAAGAGGACACAAATGGCAGCCAGGACAAACCAACAAAGCAGGCATTTGCTTATGTATTCAAGCTTGAGCTGTGTGTGCGTGTACATCTGGGTGTGTGTGTGTGTGTGTGTGTATGTGTAGGTGTCTATGCATAATACATAACGTGACAGCCACTATGGAAAAAGCAAAGCGTAATGAAAAGGACATTTTTATAGCTCACACACACATACACAAAAAGACGCACACTGGCTAGGGGCGTCCATTGAATCTTTTGCCTTTCTTTGGCCCAAAACGGAAGTGAATGGAACATTATGTTCCCGCCGTTGCTGCTGCTGCTGTTGCTGCTTGACATGGTCATGTTGGAGTTGTTAATGTTTTTGCTGCTGCTGTTGGGCTGTCGTCATCAAGGTAGTTGTTGTAGTTGCTGTGCATCCGGCTGTGGGGTCGCAAGGGCTCGACATGTATATTGAAGTGTCTCCTGGCCTACTACTAATTGGGTGGGTAGACAAGCAGTCATAAAAGTTAACACACACATATTGGTGTGTATGCGTGTGTTGGCCATTATGTACTTGTAAGCATTATAGCAACAAAATGTCAACTGAAAAGTTTTGGAAAAGTTTTTAGCCACAATCAAAGAAAATACGTTTCCCTGCTTTTAGACTTTCCCCAAACTGAATTTATACCAGAATTAAGCTTGCATCCTTTCAATAGATATTCATTACAATTGCATTGAATGCAGCAGCAACAAAAAAAAAAAAAAGAAAAAAAAACAGAAAACTCATGCAACAACTATGGTGAGAGCAACCAGAGCTAAGGCGACAACAACATTGTCATCATCAAAATCCCATTAGCAACGTATTCAAATGCGTTCGAGTGTTAAACAAGCCGCATTCAATGCCCACACTCACGAACATATAGACACACACACAGAGAGGGAGTTCGGAGAATTCAGTTACAGCTACGCCTGACAACATTACGCATCCGTTTGTGAGCGCGGACAGCCCGCAATCCCCAACCCACCGGCAAGCCAATACGCACCACAGATTCAGCAGCACGGCACAACCCCAAAACCCCACAACAGCCACAATCCATATCAATTTGCATGCAGTAGCCGAGTTGGCAGTGCCTTTAAAATGAATTCCAATGCTAGCCTACTTATGGACCAATCGCAACCCTACACTAACTCTTCTACTTCTCCTTCCTCTCGCCATCCCATTCACACATTTAATCGTAGTTCAATCAAATCATCACTTCAGCAAGCCCAAGTTTCCCCCTTTTAGTTGTTGCCCCACATTGGACACCATTTGTAACATCCAAATTGGCATTTTGTTGTTGCCCTTTTTCGGAAATCAGTGCCAATGGATGTCCAATCCTTTGACGCCTCACTGCACTTATAGCATGGACTTCACATTAGGCTCGGATAGCCTCTCTAATTTGCGACTGCTCCTACGGTTAATATGTAGTTACCACTCTGGTTCCCAATGTTTTAAATTAAACACTTGCTGTTAGATGAGCATAACATGCCAAATTTTAGATGTATGCAGGGTATGATAAACTTGTCATCTAGATAAACCGTTAAATAGCCATCTAGATAGGTATAATATTTAAATTGTCTATCAAATTACTTACTACAAATATTATTTTTACACTTGTAACAGCCAAAAGTAATAAAAAGTTTAATTAACATAAAGCAGCAAGGATGTGGATAACTCTAAGCTTATATTTACATAATATCATTAATATATAATACCAACCTCTAACCGATTACCAAATAATTAGAAAATTATATAAATTATTTGTAGATTAAAAGCATGTTTGTCAAATTATAGCCCTGTTCATCTTAATATGTCTGTCAGATTGTTTTTCTAAACGACAATAATAATATATTATTATCGACAACTGATATTTGATGTAATACATTTTCACACCAGAGTCCTTAGCATCCCTAAGCAGTGGCGGCTTGATCTAAACACAATTGCATGGCATATTTGAAGTACAATATTTGGATAAAAACATGGGACAATAAGCACAATTCGTAGTTGCATTTGAATCAATGAATGAATAAATAAATGAATGAATGAATGACTTAACGATGCTGGGGTCGAGCCAACGACCCTGAAAGGCCTTTAAGGCGAATTAGCAGACCACACGCGCTGCCCGCCCTACTTCCCCCACTACCCACCCTCTGTGCCCAAAGTTGCCCTCCCCTTGTGCGTACAGAAGTCGAATCAACGAGCATTTGATTGCAGACACTGGATAGAAAAGCAGCAGGAGCAGCAGCATATGTTCAAGTCCTTGAGAGCAGGAGTCTGTGAAAGAGATAGAAGCAGACTATCACGCGCTCTCTTGAACTCTGTCTCTTTCTCCCTCTCTCTCTCTCTCTCTTTCTTCTCTTGGTGGTGGAAATAGCTTTTTCCATATGCGTGCGATTTGGATTTGATTTGATTGCGGCGTCAACTTAATTAAGCGACCAACTAACAACAATGGGCAACAAATTGAAACAGCGCCGCGCGTACATTTGAAGTTCAAGACGACGATGACGGCAGGACGTGCAAGGAGTAATTTTTGCTGTCGCCAAAGTCATTGAAACGTGTAATCTGCAGCACGTGCGCGGCGCCGTCAAAGGCCAGATACTTGTTCAATTTTCGGGGCTGGCACAACTTTAAAGCAGCCTGCAAGTCCACGAGTATATATATATGTATATAAATTTATATATATGTATACATATATATAAATAAGGTATAGCCAAGGCGCGCAATTAGTTGGCGTTGGCGGCACAGGTTGCCACCTACCGGATGAGCGCAGTGGGTCGGCGGTGTAATTAGTGTCAGTTGCGAAGTCACATTTGGTTGCTGCTGCTGCTGCTGTTGCCGCTATTGCTATTGCCTGGTATTGGGCAACGCCTACAAATGGCCAGGGACAAGATGGACGCAGGAGATGCCGCAAGGACTCTGCGCACCCTGCTCATTCATGCATCCCATCGACATAATTATAATAATTACCTGCGTGAGTGCAGGTTTCCATAGACCGAAAAAAAAACTACGAAAAAAAAAAAACAGAAAGAAATAAAAACCAGAGACCCATTTCTATGTCATTGTCTGCTGCTCATCCCAGCCGACGGCGCTGCCTGCGTGCACTTTGTGTTTCGCATCGCCAGAGCCGGACACAGGCTACGTCTGTGTGTGTCTGCGTGTGGCTGTGTGGGTGTGCGTGTATATAATTATCTGCCGTTAATAATATTCAAATAGCCTCTAAATATACCCAAAAAAATTAAATAAAACGGAACTCGGTCAGCACCTAGACCCAGATGCAATTGTCTGATAGGCATTCAACCGCACACACGCATACACAAAGGTGATAGTACCGATTGTGTGCTATCTATGATGAACCCCGCAACCGAAACTGAAACTGAAACCTAACAAATCGTTTTGCGAAAACAACTACATTGACTGGCCGAAAAGGTTAATAAACCCAAGCTAAAAGCATGTGACCCAAGTGGAAGGCCAGTTCGTCAGCAAGAGCGACCGCAGCCGGCGGAGAACCCGCTAACAAAGCGCACAGGCAGACGAGAAATTCTTATCATACCGCTCGGTAGAGAAACGCCGGCAGCGGTCAACAACTGTGCTGCGTCTTTGTCTTTGATGTGCTGCCGCCAAAAGACGTAGCGTAAATGTTGAGGATGTCAACGCTGCCGTGGCTAACAACAGCAACAACAACAGCAGCAGTAGCAGCGACTGTTGCTGGCCGAAATAATTTTTTTATTTTATTTTTTTGAGGCAACTGAAAGTTTGCATTCCACTTGTTGTTAACAAAACGCCGAGGACGACCACAAAGGAAATTCTCCCAATTCCCCACAGCAACAGCAGCCGCAGCAGCAACAACATTTGATTGGGATTTGAAGCTGCAGCTGACTGAAGTGAATGACAATGACATGACTTTGCTTTGGCTGATTCTGAGGCTTTTGCCTTGAAGACTTCAAGCTGTAGCTTCATCTGCCGCTTTGAATGAATGCTGGCAAAATAGCTTTAGACAGGCGTGAGTACATGCGCTGCAACAACAACAGCAATAACAGCAGCGAGAATAAACTGACCAACAGCAGCAGCAGCTACAGAAATTGTGACACCGTCTGACGGTTGTCATTGACGGGGCTACGTTTGCCAAAACCGAATTCGTGTGCGTGATCCACAACCACAACAGTCTAAGCCAAGCTGCAAATGCTGCCTTGGGGCATGTCTGCACGTTCCCAAGCGCGGAAATGCAAGAGCCAGCGTGGTATAAAAGCGGCTTTGCTGACTTTGTACTTGTCGCCGCTTTTGTTGCTGTTGTTGTTGTCATAGCAGCATTTGAAAAATGTCACATAGTTGTGCAAAAGAACTGACCGACAGAGTGCAAGTAGTGAAACTGCAGCAACTGTTGCAACTGTGGCAACTGCATCGCATGCCAGCAGTAACTTGGGCCGCTAATGACTTTGTTCTTGCCTGACTAAGTTCAAGCAACTTCTCTACAAAAATTACCGGCTCAGGGCGACGCTGCTAACAAATTGTTCGCACGCCAAAAAATCGTGGTTAACTGCTGCTGTTGCTGGTCTTGCTGCAAGTGTTGCTGTAAGTGCCGCTGGTTGCCAGTTACCAGCTGTGTCTTCACCCAATTAAATCGTATAATTAATTTATTAGCTGTCCTCAACAAGTTTTGCAGGGCAATTGTCGCGTTTAGTTCTCAAATTGCCAGCCAATTTAATAACGCCGATAACTCTGATTAAAAATGCAAAATAGTTAAATCGCTCGTATTTGGTTGAGCAAAACGAAAAGACAAATGTCCCATACAAAATGGTCGTTGACTCGTTCCATTATTTCGTGTGCTGCATGCGATTTGAACTGCTTAGCACTGCTTCACACTGCTTTTCAACTTGCTCGGCTCCTCTGCTTGGCAGGATACGTAGCAAGCAGTGAATCCCGACGTTAGGGTGACCATCAATTTATTCACGATTGCAGCAATAATATTTTAAGCGCTTAATGTGTTCATTAGTATTAATTGTTATTTTCAATAAAAAAAATTTAAAAAAAATTAAAATTATTTTAATTTACTTACTTAATATTTTATCTTCAAAGGAACATTTGAAATTTTTAATTTACCCATGATGTTCTAAAAGCTTAATAGCACATGCAGGAAACAGCTATAATAAGAAGAACTTGTCCACTGTGTCAACATATTTTTTAAATGGCTGAATGCTTTTAAGCAAATTCGTCATTGTTTATTATGGATATTGCCTAACAGTTTTAAAGCACCTCCTCCATAATCAATTGTTGCCCTTCAGTAACAGCTTTGCTCAGGAATCAACCTACTGCTACTATGAACGGCGATTCCTGGTATCTGGCTACGTCGCTAAACAAGTTGAGAGACAAATCAAACAATATCAGTCATGCCAGGCTAATTATCGACTAATGCACATATATGCTTTAGATGTAAGACCGGCGGCGCACTTTACTATGTAAATTGCTATAATCGAAAGCCAATATTTAAGCATATTTTGAATTATTAGTGGGATACTTGATACGTATGTATGTAGTATGTGAAAGGGGAACAAGGACTACGAAGCAAACAGTGGGCACCACTCTGTGAATAATTCAAACTAAAATTGAATTCAAATGCGAATACGAATGCGAAGACTTCACACACGCATGACAAGGAAATCGCAGGCAGGTCCTGTTATGACTTTGACTTATGTCATAGCCGCCGTTGACTGAATAATTCAAGAGGGTTCACAAAAGTATTGCGACTTGCGTTGAGCGAGGACACATGTCCATATAATTGGCAAAGAGTCTTCATATGGGATATGTAATGCATATGCATAAAGCAAAAACTACATATCAAAGCCAATTTAGTAAATCGTTGTCAGCGAAATTTGTTGACATATTAATGAGTTGACCGAAAAATAAGGCAAACAGACACGACAATCGAATCGGCCGGGACAACCAGATCCCATTGACGACTTCTGTGACAGTTGTACCGCAATAATTGCTGCAATTTCATGGTTTTCTGAACCGGGTCTGTGGCTCGGGTACAACGGTGCGTATGCAAACCAAAACCATAAAATGATTGCACAAATCGACACAAACTTGAAGCGTTGTAAACGAAACTGAAGATCAGAGCCAAGCCACAGGCCACTTTACTTAGCCACGGCACAAATACAAATCACATTGCCCACTTAAGTGTAATCAGACCCGGCCAAGAATTGTGGCACACTCCAAAGCGCAACAATTGTAGCCCATTACGATCGTCATCAGCATTATCATTATATCGCATTCGATCTGAGCCAGCTAAGAAGAGACGCGCGCCAAAGAGAGAGCCATCAATTTGACGACCATACAAAATGGTAACACCCGCCAAAATGGTCAGACCTTAGAAAATACCAACAACAACAACAACGTCAAGAGAAACAACAACATGAGAAACGACACTAAAATTGCTCTGGGCCAGCGCATTGAGTATCTCCTTCAATTGCCCCGCTAAATTTCACTTTCGTCTCAATTGGCATAATTTTTTTTCCGTATTTTGATGGTTGGCTCTTTGCGTATTTTTCGGCTTTATTGCCACTCATTATGTGTGGGATTGACTTTTGCTTTTGCTGCTGACCAGAGATTGAGAGGCTCAGCTGGTAATTTCCATAACAAATTGTTGCCTAATTGAGTCATTAGCCGGTGGTTAGCTTTTGCTACGCCTACACGCGGCAAACTATCAAAAACAATAACAACAATAAAACAGTAACATTAAGAGCGATAACAAGAGCAAGTGTTGCTCCCGTTGCCTCACATATGACACAGACTTGTGCACATTTACACATGCATGTGCATATAATGATCGTCAGGCAAATCAACACCTCATGCCATCATCAATTGCTGGCCGGTTTGGCTTCAGGATGAGGCGGCGCACATCCAAATGATTTCTCACATCAATTTCTCACGCACTAAGTGAGCCACTTAGCGCACATCAAAAATCAATAATCGATTAAATAATTAGAAAATTGTGAAAATTACAGTAATTTTGAGAAATCAATTCGTTGCATGCTCGCCGATGCGAATTCATCTGCCCATCAGTGTCAAACACAGAGCATCAGCAACAGGATCGTCGCTGAAGCATAAATAATCACATTATAATCAAAAATAAAATATTCTACCCCAGTGCCCCCAGTAGGATTCAATTTAAATGGAAAACACTTTCCGAAAAGTCGCTCCAATTAATATTCGCGGTGTGGCGCGATCGCCCCAACTTGATAAACTGCGGCTCATATATTTTGTCATAAATTTCAAACGCGCTCGACAGCTGCGCTCCTCATCAATCAGCCCGTCAGCGTCGATGGTCGAGAGTCCAGAATCGAGATTCGCAGCCTATCCTCCTCCTTCAGTTGTTTGGAGCGTGCGGACTTTGGCAAACACTCGATTAAAATCAACTTCAATTTGTAATAAATCAAAAGTCCTATCAAAATATGTTGCTTGGCGGGGGGCGTGGCAGGCATAGGGGCAGGAGGTAGCAAAATCAAAAGCCAAAGGTATGGCCTGCACTAGCAAAGGATGCGGCATCGCAGCTCGATCCAATGAAGAAATTTGCAATGTTGCCGCTCCAGTCTGTGCCTAACTATATACTTATGATATATGGTTATTGATTCGAGCGAAATGTAGTTGGCCGGGTGTCTGGCCAGGCATGGGGTCAATTGCAAGTACTCAGATCAGATCAGACAACAGTTGACTGCAGTTGGGCGATGCCAGGCTTTATTTATACATATATTTTAAGTTAGCCGGTAGAAGTTGACTTATTCTTTGTAAACTTCTTTTTAAAGCTAAGATTCAATGACTTTGTCACCATTGACACGTTTTTAATGCAATTCCAGTAGACCTTTGGGTTTTTTTTTCAGCATTTAAGTTATATCTTTTAAACATTTTTTTCTCTTAACTGTCATGTTCCTCTTATATGTATTTTATTTAATATTTCTTGCTTATATTACTGATAATAATATTTATGAGTTATGAGTTATAAATAAATATATTTTCCATAATGACTTAATGCTGAAACTTGAATTAATTTTCAACTACTTCAATCAATGTCTACTGTTAAACTTTTTGGCTTTTCAGGTGTTTAACCTTTTTGGAAAGTGTTTAACTAGAACTCTCTCACATAAATTTAACAGCACTTTCTAAGCTCAATACTTTTTTAATTTGATCAAAACTGATTCATGCTGTATGTAATACTTCTAGACAAGTTAAGTTTGGTAGCCATTTTAAGCTTCCACAACTTTATCGAAGCTGGAACGCAATTGAAATGAAGTAATCTATATTTTTACGCTTAAGTTCTGTACTTTAAGTAATCGGCATTGATGAAGTCTTTGAATTAGGGGGCAAACCAAAAAAAATGGGTTATTTTGTTGGATTCATTGCCGGAGGGGCTTGACAGATAGCTAGAATTAACTGCAAACTATAATACAGTGGAAAAACAAACGTGGCGTGATGTTCAAGTCCATCAAATAGACACTCAATAAAAATGTCAGTAGTTGTTTGGCATTTTTGTTTAACGTATTTCATATGCACTGGCAAACTACAGCTACACAAATACAAAAATACATACATATACACTTATTCGTATATATAACTATTTTTCTCGCCAGAGTGTTGGCGTTGATTTGCGGACTGACTTGGGGTCGTGAAAGTTGTTGTTGTTGCTGCTGCTGCTCTTTGCATGAGTCATGAGCTGGGGCTGGCTTTAGTTTTTTGCTTTTGTTTTGGCTGTGGCTTGTCGAGATGTCGTGAGTTATTTTACATTTGCCAAAGGTGCTGTGGGCCCCACATGCATGTGTTGTAGCCATAGCTGCAGTTGGTTATCGTTGGGTTATCTTAGCACGAAACAGTCCACATGTTGTTGTTGTTGTTGTTGTCGATGCCAATTGCGCTGTGAAATGTGCCAACAAAATGCCGCGCGTCAATATGCAAAATACATGCCACCACAGCCAGCAACACTGCAAACACCACCGCCACCACAGAAATGGCGACGGCAACGTCAAACGGAGGAGCAATTGGAATGTGGCCGCGGGGCGCTGCTGGAAACAAGTCAACCAAGCAAGACAATGAATTCTTAGCTGTAGTTTGCAAGCCGCTAACCGAAAGTGAAAAACGCCACAAAAACAAAACCCAAGAATAAAAAAAAAGAAGCAAAAAAAAAAAACTATCCAAATAGGAGGAAAAGCAACAAACTGGCCACGATTCCGTGTGATTTCCTTGAGTGCCGGCAGCAACGCCAACGCCGCATTCAAATCGCTCGCTCTCGTTGTAGTTTTTGCTATTTCTGTTGTTGGTGTATGTATGTGTGTGTGTGTGTTTTTTGGGGCCGGCAAATTAACGATTTTTCCTTGAATTTTCCGACACCCGCGGATCATGATTTGCCGCTTTAGCGCAAATCACCAAATATCGGCAACACAAATCAAACTACATAATTAGCCATTGCCCCGATCTCGTAGCAATATCGATGTCCAGCTTCAGGTCCATGGCCCGACAGTCTGACTTGGTCGTGATGTGATTTACTTCGTGCCAGGCTTTAAATGGAGCCTGCAGACGACGTCGCGTTCTGGCATTGCGCACGCAGCTTACATTTCCATGTGCCTCATGCCCTATGCCTCATGCAACACAGCCGCACAGCCTGCACAAAATTAAAGTGTCTGCGGCGCAAAACCGCAAAGCACAAAACTAAAGCATAAAACGTCCATCAAGATGGCGAAGGGCAGCAAGCAAAATCCAATAAAATTGTCATGCATTGACAAATAACATGGCCAGGCTTAGAAATAGACAGCGCCAAAAGAATACCCAAGTCCAAGTGTCAGCGCAGCAGCAACAATAACAACAATTGAGACTAAAACCAAGTCAAGGGAAAATGGAGTTTAAACCAGCAAAAAGGCAAAAAAGGCTGCATTAAAAAAAAAAACGTTGCTGCTTCGCTTGCTTCACTGCCTCTTTGTCTGCCTGCCTGTCCGTCCATCAGTCTGTCTGTCTTGCTGTCTTTTAGTCTGTTTTGTGCCTGGGCTGCATAGTGGCTCCCACGCCTTCAAAATACAATATGTTAACAAACACGATGCCAAGTGGCTGACAGCTTGGCCAGCGGAAACGGGGAAACGGCGCAGGCAGCACGTTGCAACTGACGCTGAAGATTTCTTGTGAAAAATACAACAAAAACAACAACAACCACTAAAATATACACATACATATATATATAAAAAAAAGGCGAAAAATAAACGTGGCTGCGGCAAATGCAGCCATGCTGCTAAGACCAACAAATATAACCAAAACCAGAGATGGCGAAGACGCCAACTTCAAGGGCCCCCAGCCAACCAAAGCAAAAGTGGCAGTGGCGGCGGTGGCGGCGTCGGAGTTGGCCAGCAAAACGTGCGCTGATTTCCAGCAGACGATAAAGCACAAAAGCAACAACAACAACAACAACAGCATGCCAAGCCAAGATGAAAAATAAGCAGCCGAATGAGGCCTGGGCCTGGTCCATGGCTCTGGCAGCCATTTTGGCCTCAACTGGCTGCAGCTGCACAAAAAGCAACAAAAGCGAAGAAAAAATAAGAAGGCAGCTCAAAAAACGTCTTGGCATGAAACTGGCAACAACAAATGGCTTGCATGCAAAGCGACAGCAGCCGAAGCCAATTTGAAAATTTTCAAGAACACACAAGTATATGCTATACATATATATGTATATATGTATGTATATATATATATATGTGTGTGCTTAAAGTATCTGTCAGATATATTCGCTGCATCTGCATGTACAAATTCGATACCTTTGCCTTCTTGCCTGGCATCGATCAATGTTGTCTTAAAGATTGCTTTTGTTGCTCATCTTGCAGCTCGCTGGTTACAATTTTTCTAGTTGTCTTTTGACTTTTGCCTCCACGCCTGACATTGAAAGACACCTTTCGACTTACAGTCTGAACTTTAGCCGTAAAATTTACTCGATCGCATGAGTATATTCAACTGTTTTCACTTGGGGTTGCTACGAAGCCCACAGAAATACTTAAACATAATACAAATGTTGAAATACTTATTAATATTGTGAGCGTTGGCAGAAGGCCAAAATATAATAATACTGCGGAAATATGAGCAATTTAATTGGGATTCAACTCAATCAATTCTTCATGTATTTTATTTTAAATTATTAAATATTATTTCATTTTTATTAGTCTGGTTATTAATCCAAAACAACATAATCAATATATAAACAGCAATTTATGCAAATAATCTTAATAGTTTATTTAATAGCTTATTTTAGATAAATTGACATTAAAAATAGCCCTATATTAACTCATTTAATCCATCACTACATTATAGACAATAGCATTAATTTAAACTTAATGCTAGGTAATAACAATTAAATAATTGAGCACCACTGTCAACGATTCAATTAACGCTCTACTTGATAAATAAAATATATAATCTTTATTTATATTTCCCAAGATTTTTAATTACGAACTCTTATTGATATCAAAGTCAGAAAAAGAAGATACATATCTAAAGCGATATGTGCAACTGGTTAATAGTTTACTCTCGCTAATGATAATGTCCTCGCGGTGTTTACAGATGCAGCTGCTTTGATGATGTCTTTGGCAATGATGCGATGCGATTGCTGTCGCTTATGCAAGCATACCCCTTATAGATACTGCTGCTGCGCCCATCCCAAGCACTTATATTAGGTGCACTACAACTATTACTTAATAGTCAAAGAGCACGTATCCTGTGCGTCTCGTGTCTGGCAGGCAAATCGACACGGATTGCGGCCGGGCACTCCTTTTGGCCAGTAGACGAAATGCGTGTAATTAGCCGCAGCGTTTCAAATTGCAAACTGCCAACCGGCTAAATAGCTGGCTAGTTGCCAGCTTGCAGTTGTTGGCCAAAGATTGCATTAGGCCATGGCTATTTCTATGTTTCGTGTAATTTCCGCTGCACTTTTTAGTGCACCTTACAGCTACAGCTGCGCTTCTGACCGTCTAATGATTGACTCGGCCATACGTGTGTGTGTTTGTGTGTGTGTGTGTATGTGTGTATGTGTGTATGTGTGTATTGTAGTCTGGCAACTAGTTGATGCCGATACATCAATTAAATTTGCATTTTAATTTGACGTTTCGTTTTGTTTCGCGCTTTTGTATCTATGATTTATATGGGAGCGAGGCTCGAAAGATAACTTTAAAAAAAGCGGTTGATCTTGTTGAGGTTAGGTGGCGCGGTCTAAGCGCACATAGAGATCTTGTTTTACTTGTGCTTATTGAGGCCCCCAATGCCGAAAGCATGTCAACGTTTCCGTTCCAGCTAGGAGCGAGAAGCTTATGTGCTCATGGCGCCACCACCACCATTCCGAGACGCATGCAATTTGTGGACTGGCTGAAACAGTTGCATGCCAAAAGTAAGTTAGGGCTAAACATTTTCCAAACAACCACAAAATACAAAACAAAAAAATAATAAAAGAGGGGCACATGTGCGCGCAAAGACGTTTACATAACGATTTACCAGTTAGTATACCAGTCAGAGCGCAGACAGTCCTAACTAAAATCCACCCACGTTTACACTCAGAAAAAATGGGTATAATCTCCATTTTTTAAATGATTATTTCTCGACATTGCTTACAAATACAAAATCTTGCCATCATTTTATAATCACAAAAATGTCTTTATTTATTTCTATTCGAAAATAGGATTATTTATATATTTTGTAAATTTTTTTTAATTTTAATTTTAAAATAAGTCTAGTGCCACGAACCTGGCCCCTTATTCGATGTGACATTTTTTTTTGTGAGTGTACTCCACGCAATCGCCTTCCCTAACCAGGAACTTGCCATCAGCACTGTCAAAATGCAAGGCGCGAATTGTAAATTTGCAAATGCCGGAAACGCAAATTTTACCTAACTTGTTACCCACCAACAGCAACAGCCAAAACAGTCAGCAGCAACAACAAGAACAACAACAACAACAAACAAAAAAATTTTCTGGCCAAATATCTAGCCACAAAAAGTTAAATTCCAAATTGGCCGCAAGGCGTATTGCGTTGGCGTTGGCGTTGGCGCTGTCGGAATAGAACTTTGCATCACAATTGGCTGCAATTTCAGTGATGGGCTTCTGGCACGCAATGGCCGAGAGCTATTGCTGTTTCCATTGCTCCTTGGCAAATGGCCGCCGTCGCGAATTTGTCTGTCGAAAAATTTAGCCGACGGATGCATAAATTTCGGTTTGCCTCTTTGTATCAATTAAAATGCAAGCGAATTTTGTGTATCTAACAGCTAAGCTGAGCATTTCCCATATTTTTGGCCAAGTCACTGTAGGGCTGACCTATCATTAGCGCCTGCCAAATGATGCACTACATCCGCCAGGAGTTCAACAATAATTCTTAACCCCGCGCGCACCAAACCAATCATTAGCCCATACGCATGACGGCGGGCCTCCAAAAGACCCTGAGATCCGAGACCTCCAGACCTGGCAGACGCATATATCACATGTCCATGTCCGGTTGTGATGAGGGAAGGGGAATTGTGGAACATGCACGCGCTTCCCGCAGATTCCAACACGTATCAATCTGAAAATGGTGAAAAATGTGCACATCGAGCGTCCAGCTGGCCAATGGAGCTGAGCCTAAGACTTCCTCTCTCCTTCCCCGATCTGTGCCGTTCCTTGGGACTTGGCTTATTTATTGGCGATTGGCCTGTCAGTACCCCCATCCCCCACCCAGCTTGACCTGCGCCTCGTCCTTTTGCATACGAGCTGCGAGTATTTATATTGATTGTGCCATATTGTATCGGTCACGGCTGCAGTAAGCATCCCAGCATCTTTAGCCTAAGCTGTATCTGAACCTTTGTATCTGTATCTCTGTACTGGTTAAGGCTTGCCTTCAGTCATAAATCAGTAACTGTAACGCCTGCGGCTTAACACACATGCGTGCATATTCATGAGTTTGATTGAAGTTATAAATCAGACGTCCCAAAAAAGAAGTCGACAAGGATACCAAAGCACATACATGTGAAAAGAATCATATTAAATGCATTCATTTAATAAAAGTTAACATATTAGAATTCCATACAGATAGATTCGATCCAAAAGTATGTTTTGGTCGGCGTTGGATAGAGCGATTGCAGTTTTTTTCAATGGTTCACTTTGTACATTTATAAAGATGATTCAGTTACTTAATAGATCTGCACTTAAAAAAGACATAAAGTATATGCAATATATTCATAAACAGATTAAAGTTTAATATCTGTGAATCCTTAAGCAAGTTTAAGTTATTTAAATTATGTTTCAGATATTTCAGTAAGTCTCATATGCAATTGCATGGTCCGTGATAAATAACAGGTAAATGTACCCCAAACTAAAAGCAGTTCCACATTTCTTAAAAAAATGTTTTGTACACGTTCTGACTGGTTATTTAGTATTCATATATCCGACGCCTGGCTAGATGCAATATCGCTGGAACACCTGCCAGTGACAAGAAACCACTTTCTATGGCCACGTCTCGAAGTTGTTTTCGCCTTGCATCACATCCGCAACGGTCGTGCCAAAAAACTTAATTAATATGACACATATCGAGAAGTCTTTGGGCCACCTCGATCGCTCGATTGTTTTTTGTATTTTGTTTTTTTGATATTTTTCAAATAAGAACTGCGCTAATGAAGCGAGTGAGAAATGTTTTGTGGTTTTGGCTGATTTGGGTTTCGCGGCGCTTTTTGCAAGAGCGCCGAAAAGTCGCCAAGGCATAATTAATCATGAAATATTCTTAGGGCTATAGCTTCAGCTTTAGCTATAGAGTTCCGCTTTTTTTATGCTTGTATGTACGCGTGTGTGTGTGTGTCTGTGTGTCTGTCAGTGTTACCTTTTCGCCGGTTTAACTGAAACGAAAACGCAGTTAGTTGAGCGCAAAAACAAAAGCAGCATAGTTATAGCTACGAGTGATATTAACATATCATTATTATAGCCATTAGCACTTTTAATTGATGAGTTTTTGCTGCCGTCTGCGCTCGCAGTCTCTTGGCCTCTTGCACCCAGTTGGCCACAACTTGCCAATCATTTGTCAATGGCAGAAGAGATAACAAAAAAAAAAAAAATGACAAGAAGAAGAATTCAACAGAACAGAAGAAACCGACGGAGTCAACCGATGAAGATGAAGATGGCCGCGGGTAAATTTTGTGCGATGAGTGTCATGATAAACTCCGCAGAAAGAACCAGTGAACGTATTGTAGATAAATGATAGGGTATCCCATATCGTCTAATCCACTTTGCAATAGCTTAATCATTTCATAGCTTAAAGCGTATATGATTGTCTAATAAATTGAATATTCTATCATTTTACACAGGCCAAATAACTAAGGCAATATAACTTGGTAATATCTAATTTACATTTTAGTTGGTAGGTTTCCCTCATGTTTTGTTTTTCCAAGTTTTATATGTATTTAACATTACTTGTTAATACTTGAAAAAGTATGTCTAAAGTATGTATTAAGTTGTTCATCTTTTGTTTCCTCAACATATGGCCGGATCTGGCTTCCAGTTGCAAATAGAGTTGCGAGCCTTCATTCTGTATAATATACATGTATGTGGCATTCTCTCGTATTTTGGCAGATGTTTTTTTTATCCCCACACACACGACCTTTGTATAATTAATTGAGTGTTTCTAACTGGACTCGCCGGCGCTGGGGGTCAAGCTATAACGACAGAAATCTTCTCTGTGTCCGTCTGTTTGTTTCTGTCCACGTTTCATTGATGAATTTTGACAGATTCTTAAGTTTTGGGTTAATGGATTGTGAGCTTAAAAAGAAAAGCAACAACAGTAACACACATAAGCTCATTTTCAAACATATTTACAGAAAACGATAAGCTAGCAGCAGACGGTGAAAATGCAATTATGCTTGGTGTTTTTTTTTTTTTTTGGCACCTTTTAGTCATAGAAACTTGTCTTAGTCATGTTTTCAAGTCAAGTTTTAAAAGCGAGTGTTAGAATATGAAACATATATGTTTCATGTTTCTTTTAAAGGTAACATGGCTGGATATTAGACGATTGCATGACGCATTTAACATTCCGCTTGCTGTCGAATTCCTTTGAAAACCCCTTAACAACGATATCTAACAACATGCAATTAAACACACAAACACTCTTATATTTAATACCGTTATGTGTCTAGGCGAGGCTCAGCTGCCATTGCCCAGAGCGCATGTCCCTTTTCAAAAAAAAAACTTTGACTTTAAAGGCAACGCGCTTGCCGCCGAAATCCAAGTGCAGAATACTGGCCTGGCGCAAGTTAGACACAAGTCTGCAGTCGGGCAGCAGTAGAGATGCCACGCCCCAGACGCCAATTATGTTTGGAGCCAAGCAAAGGATGCGCCGCGAGCACAGGATATGCTCAAACTGCGGCGCGTTGTAGTAGCCGCCGGCGTCTAACAAAAAAAAACCTGAAAATAAAACTTAATAAAAGCATACAAACTAAAAAAAATCAAACTCTTAATGAAAGCATATTCTTGTAGATACCCTGTAACTAAGCTGAATATTCTTTGATGCTGATTTAAGCGCAAACACAATCCACAAAATCCTTTTTCGCATTAATTCTGATATGTCATATGTAATTTAGTATAGTATATGTATAGAGTATAAGAAAAATGAAATATGCTGCTTACGTATCAATCTGACTCTTATATAATATTCCATTCATTGCATGCTTTACGCAAATCTAAACTGCAAGTTCGCTAGCCTTTATAAGTGTTTGATATAGATGAAGAACATGCATTTTTAAAATCAGATAAATCGCCTTTTGCCTGCCATGAGTACAGGGTATAAAAATGAAAGTTTACATGACTTTTGATTTTGTTGTTAATATCGAATTAATATCAAACACAAGCCGCTGGTGGCGATGGCCCAAACGGTTGAGCGGGGGACACTGGCACGGCAACGGCGACAACAGCCCGGCGGCCTTAACGGAAATGGAAATGATGCGAGCGGATCAGGCGCAGACACAGTGGTGGAGCAATTAGGCAGCGCCTCATGGACATGGCATTAAATTTTATGCCTGAAAGTGGTAGATACATCAAAAGTGAACGCAATCCATCATCTTGCGAATCACGGCGTGATGAGCGCCGCCAACAGCTCAGCCTTAGCTCAAACTCCAGTTCCAGCTCCAGCTACATGTCCAGCTTGAGGTTTGCTCTTTCACTTGTCGGCATCCTTTCGTTTTTACTTTTTTTTTATTTTGTTGGATTTTATGATGATGATGGCAACGTTTGTTGAATATTTGGCGCGTTCGCCGCACGAGCTAAACTCATAAAATGTTTTCGTGGCTAACTCTAATACCGTTAGACAGGCGCAGCTCCAGCTTAAAGATTTAAGATATGTACCAGCTACCCGCTTTCGTATGGTCAAGGTCACAATTAATTGCTGGCGATGTCGACTTCCTCTATAACTTGCCAACGTTTCTAATGCCGCCTGATCTACTTTCGGCCGACCGACTCCGCGGCAATTAAAACAATTACTATTGCCACTTTGTAGCTATAGCTGTAGCTGTAGTTATAGCTGTAGCTGTAGTTGTAGCTGTAGCAGTTGCTGTAGCTCTATCTGTATTTGTATCTACATCTGTGTATGTATTTGTATCTATATCTGGCTGTGGCTACATTGCAGGGCTTTTTTCGCTGGAACTGCTCGAACCGCAGACACATCACGCCCATTAGCGACAATCAATCTCAGCCACGCTGCAAGAACTACAACAACAACAGTAACAAGAACAGAAACAAAAAAAAGTTCACTGATAAAGTCTCAGTTGGACTTGTTTTGGTTTTATATTTTGCCGCTCTTGCCGTTTGGCTTTTTTATTTACGAATGCGACTGCCAGATAACCTATAATTATGAAATTATTATTAAGCGCCAAGTTAGGCTCAAAGCTGCGCCATTAATATGTATGTGCGAAATACAAAAGCAAAAGCTGAAATTTATTATAGATATCTTTATATAGTCTGCCTTTAAATGCCGTCGGAAAAGCAAAAGTCTTTTTATATTAGTTCGCGTTGTTTTGACAGGAAATCCATTGGTGGCGGCGCAGGAAGCTTCCACAGAAATATTTCATACAATGTATTCACAAAAATTGATCTTATTATTATAAAAATAAAATAATTTCACATATATAATTAGAAAGAGAATTCACAAGTCTAACTTAATGAGCAAGTTAAAAGCAACTTGTTGGCCACCTATGCACTTGCTACTGAACCGCGTGCAACCGTGACAACAACCGAACTTATGCAAAATGCCCGCAGCCAAATATATAAAAATAATTTAAAAAAACAAACAAACTGTCCAAAACCTAAAGAGGGCGTTCTAGGAATTTCTTCATGGAAGCGAAAAGTCGCACAGGAAACAGCTTGTTATGTTTCTTGGTCACTTTTGAATATTTATGATATGCAAAAGGGGTCCTTCCTTGTTGTACGTTGCACATTGCACATTAAATATATGCCGTTATGAGCAAGACCCAACGAAAATTCAGTCACCTGGTATGGCGTCAACTAGCAGAGCGAGAGGAAAGGTCCTTCAGAGTAGGCATGCAGACTGCCCAAAAAAAAAGCATAGCCAATGATTTTTGCAGCATCCTGTCAGTGGTGGTCACTGCAACAAGGACAACCTGTAATTTTCAAATCTGGCGAAACAAATGCAAAACTGAAATATATCTTATGGATTGCGTATGGGCCACAGAAATGGCGCGCACAATGATGCGGAGACCCGTCCATGCTGACGATACTTTGAGAGCGACCAGGAGCAACAGAGAAAAGCAGAGATAGAGAGATAGAGGGGGAGAGAGAGAGATGTTCAACGGAACGCATGTTCTTTGAAAATTGCCCATAATTATGCGAACGAACTTCAAACTGATTGTTTCTACCGGCAGCAGCGGCCATAGCTGTCCAAAAACCGCGTCTGTTGCATGCAACCTAGCCGAGTGGTCCACCAGCACCAGCACCAGCACCGGCAACAGCCTTAGCCCCAGCTTTCAGATCGACATTGGACTGGTCGGGACGCTGCTATGGAATCGCCCGTTTGCTGCAGTGAAAGAGAATGACTGTAATTACGCATCACTTTTTCTTAATTTTCATGCTGTGCATCTTCCTCGTCTGTAGCTGGTGATGCTGGATGCTGTTGCCGTTGCTGGTGGTGTCTGTGAGGCGCAGTACCCACCATTTTGGCTTGGGAAGCCAGTAGAAGATTTGGACACTGAACTTGACCCACAAGACAAGTATGTTGATGTTGTTGCTGTGGCGGTGATTTTTGTGAGAAATATGTACGTCCCAAGAGTTTTAGAAAATTGCTCGTTGCGTGCAGGTTTACGAAACAACGACTCGAAAACATTTTGCGTGTCTTCTGTTTGTGGTTTTCGTTTCTGTTTTCTTTTTCATTTTTTACTTCCTTCACTGAGAAATCTAATTTAAAAGATACAACATTTTAAATTATGGGGTTTTCTTTATTGCCAAAAATATTTTGGGTCTTTTTTGTTTTGTATGATTACGTCTACGTGCTGTGAAAAGGCTTGAGAGTTGTGCCTGCATTTCAGATGACTGACTGCCGATACGCAGACGCACGACGGAAGTGCTGAATGTCAAAGTTTTTGGGTCAAAATGACCAATTAAAGCGTAAATGAAATTATGAAAGCTTAAGTCCATGCACATGAAGATAAGGGCATTGGCGGAATTTTATATATACTTTAAAAAATAATTGAAATGGTGATTTACTTTTTCTTGTTTTTAATTTCTGGTCTTCAAGTTCAATTTTCGCAATTTAAATTGTAACGTATTTTTGAATTTCCTTAATGGTGTTGAACAACACAGATTATCAATATCATTTTGCGCACACAGCTTTCTTCTATCGACGGAACGCCACAGTACCGATAGTATCGATAGTTTCGTAGTGTCAGCACTGCAAAAATTATTGTTTTTGTTTATTGTTATTAAATGAATTCGATTTGCTATGGAAACAGGCGCAAATATTGCAGTATTGACAGACGTCTCGTTCGCAGACTTTGAAACAAAAAGCAGCGATGAGGATGCCACTTTCGATAACTATGGCCAGTGCCAGGCGAAGCACGACATGGCTATGACCCTCGACCTGTCGTTAGGTCAGAAGGCAGAGAACCTCTTCGCAACGGACCAAACACCGACGCCGACACGACTCATCAAGAACTGTGATGAAGTGGGCCTGTTCGATGATCTGCAGCATGTCAATCCCTTTGATATCGGCTTTCAGCGGGCTGCCGAGCAAAATGCAGTTGCAGGCACAGCAATGCCCGCCACGCCGACACGCTCAGAAGCGCCGCCGACTGATGGCGACTCCCTGCACACGCCACAGGTATATCCTGTGGAGGCGGCACAACTGTCCGCAGCAGCGCCAGCAGTCAGACAGCACAGCAGTCCACTGGATGTGCCCATAGCTAACATGGAGGAGCTACTGGCTACACCAACGCAACCTGCAACAATGCCCGATGCCACACCAATAACAAATGGTGTCCCTTCAGTGCATGTAATCCAGCCACAAGTAATCACTTGGGTGCTGCCCACAACGACATTACCCATAAGCACAATGCCTGCCAGCACAATTAGCAAGCCACCCCAGCAGACCGTGCGTCCCTTTATCTTGCCCAAGCCCAGCAGAGCTATCAGCACAAAAGCTCCAGTTGGCGCTTTAGTGCCTAGCACAACGCCTGTGCATGAGCCCAGCAGCGCTAGTCTGACGCCCACATCACAGCTGCCCATCAAGGAACGCCTCAAGGCGATACTCAACAGCACAAACAACAACAAAACCAAGCAGCGCGGCTTCCAAACGCCTCCGCCCAAAGTTAAGACAGCAGTTAAGCGCAACGAAGATTCCATGGAACGACGCCGTGCGGCCGCAAGCCGTTATCGCCACAAGATGCGCAATGAGCACAAGGATATTAAGGAACACAATGCACAACTAAAGCAAGAGATTCGCCAGTTGCGGGAGCGCATTGCGACACTCGAGCGAGAACTACAGCTGCAATATAGCAATAACAAAAACAACAATGTTAGCGGTATGAAAATCTTAAAATTGAGTAAATATAGCTTAATCTTCATTCTCCATTCTTTTTTGCAGTTGTGGGTAATCAAATTCAAATACCACCCTCCAGCATACACCTTGTCATCAATGTGCCCAAGATAATTGTGCCCTCAACCGCCCCAATCATGAGGCTGGATCAAAAATAATTAATTTTAATATAAAACCTAGATTTAGGACAGTTTTGAAAAATTTATATATATGAATGTATTACTAAACTTTATACATTAAGTGTTATTGTTATATAATTTTAACACAAAATATAAAGAAATGAATCCGAACTTTAAGCAAAAAGCCTATTGCGAAGTTTTATTTAAAAATATGTTCACTATGATATTATATTTTCAGTATTATTATTAAAGTATTATTAATAATGCACATTTAAATTAAAATTTGTAAAGTAGATTGCACCTGTTAGTTGCTGCTGCCGTTACTAATGAGATCCGTGAATTCGCGTTGTATTTCCAGAATGGAACGCTCGATTTCAATGAGATGCGGCTCCTTACGCAGCGCGGTTGTTGACGGCATTGGCCGCTGCAGTTTCTCCATTGTCATCTGCAAGAGATAGAATTATTTTTAAGTTCATGTGTCCACTTAAGTCGGTGAGTTGCCCACCTCGCGCAAATGCTGCTGCAGTTTGTCTCTCTCCCGGCACATTTTCTGTATGTTGTCGTAGTACTTTTGGGCAAGGGGAGCTTCAGCACTTCCTGCATAGTAGCGCTGCGCCAGCAGCTCCATCTCCTGATTGCGTATCTCATCCTCGGCAAAGAGCATTTCCTGGTTTTGACGACGTCGCTCGCGCTCAATGCTGTGCATCAACTGATCGATCTCCTTCTCCATTTCCAATTCTATTCGCCGATGCTCAGTCTCCTTTAGCTTGCTGATGATCTCGCTCTTGCGCTGTCGCACCTCCAGTTGATAAGTGAGCAGCATTTTGCGATGGCAGGCAATGCGCTCCTCCTCGCGATGTATGGTATCCTGATAGAGCTTCTCCATTTCCTTGAGTCGGCGCGCGTGCTCCTCCTGTTTGAGACCGTTCTCCAAACGTTCCATGACTTGCAGCTCCTCCAATTCAAGATTCCGTATGCGTGCATCGATCTCCTGGTGCTGTTTGATCAGCGCCGCAGTTTGTTCCTCCTGCTGCTCAATCCAGTCGATGGGATAGTTGAGAAACTTTGGATAGACACCTTTGGGAATTGATGCAAATGGTGGCATGAAGCGCTGAGGATGAGCACTGGGATTACATTTGGTCATCAGTTTGCGCGCTCGCAGCATCCACTTAGCCACATCGGTGGGATTCTGTTCGTGAAAGAACCAGAGCACAGCCTCCTTGTCTGGCAGACGCAGAATAACCTCTCGATGCAACAGATTATAAGAAACGACAACAAATACAACGAAATATGGCTGCTCAGTAACAATATTGTCCCAAAGGACCAGCCATTGGTGCTCCTCGAGCACCTCAGAAAAACCATTGGTGAGCAGCGACCAAGCATAGTCCTTAGGCTTCACATCCAGTGCCTGATAGAACTTGGATAGTTGCTCGTCCTGCAACTGCAGCAAATTCTCACACATGGCCAGGTAATTCTCAGGCGGCATTGGATAAAACTCAAAGCCGAGCTGCAAATGGTTAAGCAGCAGCGTTACGAGCAGCTCGAAGACAACCAGTCCGTTCTTGGGTATTTGCTTGACAAAGGGGAAAACTAGATGCGGCATAAAGTCCACAAAGCCAAAAACCTTGCACCAATGGGCTAAGCAGCTCCACACCTTTATCACAGCGCGCCGTTGGGCATCGCTTTTGATTTTCAGAGCACGCGCCTTCTGCCTGACAATTGCGGGCTGGCCGAGTTTGAGCAGTGCCTGATACTGTACGCCATTGGAAGGCAGCTCCAGGAGCGAGCTCCATATAATGAAACGATATTTTTCCGGATAGCAGCCATACTCGCCCAGCATTGCCCGCAAGCGATCGCGCTTCAGCAGTTGACGCAGTTCGCGATTCATGGAGCCGCTGACATGGTAAGGCAACTTTTGCTGCTTTAGCACCGCACGCAGCTGTGTGATGCACTGAGTCTGTACCTGCAGAGAGTTGTATAGTCGGCATGTGGACCACACATTGACCTCACCACTCTTGGACAGTACGCTGAGCAGCTTGCCATCACGGCTGACGTTAACGCTGACCGCATTTGAGCGCTGTACGATTAGCTTGTTATCCGTTTGCTCCAGATCCAGCATGATGGCCATGCCCCGTGCAGTGATGGCGAAGAGTATTCGGTCCTTGGGCTGTGGCAGCAGCACCATTTCTTTTATGATAAAGTCACTCAGTCGATACAATTTATCTAGCTCAAGGGATGCGGTGCTCAACAGCAGCAAATAGCCATCCAATGTGCTGAGGCACAGCTTGTTGCCATTTGGTGAGAAGCTGTAGTTAAGCAGCTTGCCATCGGCAAAATGCTGTTCCTGACAGTCGAATGTGAGGTCATCCTCAAAAATGCTATCCTCATTGTCTTTGCCACGCAGTACAATCTCAGGAATCGATTTATCAGGTCGAAGCAGACGCAATTTGCGATCTCGCGCCTTGATGGGCTGCGCAATTAGTACAGTTTCCAATGTGTGCGTGGACCAGACATGAATCGAGTCGTTGGTGAAGCAAGTGAAAAACTGATCCGAGTTGGGCATATAGCTGGCAAACTTAAGCGTGTACCGCGACTGATTAAATTCCAACTGATGCGACACTTGCAGCGTTCGCAGATTGAGCAGCACAGCGGCGGTACCGAAGCGCACTAGCGTATTGGATGCACTGGCGCTTTGTAGCCGATTGCCCCAGGAGATTTGATCAATAGACGCATTGCCCACCTCGTTGCTCCTGTTTAGAAGCGACTTCTCAACATCCAAAAGAAAGACATTGCCCAGTTCGTTGCCCACAATATACTCGTTGCGATGCAGTGGCGATGCATGCACCAGCTTTGCCTGCGGCACGCGCACACTGAGACGCCAATAGCGTTTACTCACAAAGTCAAATATATAGATGTTGCCGCTGAGTTGAATGAAACAGTTGGATTAAACTTTTGATTCTTTAAGTGATCGATATGGCCTACCGCCTGTCAATGACAACCAGTTGGTTGCTCATCTCATTAAAGCAGCAGGCGCCAATGCGAATTCGAAGCTGCTGCTCCACATTTTTGATTGTATGATGCACAGTGAGGATGTTTCTACGATGATGAAAAACGTATTGTGCTATTGTGCTTGAGATAAATGCATTAATTAGATAATTATTTACCCAGATTCCGTTTGCTTTAGCTTGAAAGGATATTTGCGCATGGGTATATCTTGACTGGTTGGATTTGTATGAGGAAGAATATATTTTACCAAACAAGATATGGTTGCAGTATTTAACAAGTATTTACCCAGATTCAGTGTGCTTCAGCTTCATTTGATACTTGTGCATGGAAATAGGCGTGCTGGGTGCGCCGGACAAGGGTGGCTCAAGGAAATCCTCTTCGAATTCGTCTTCAACGCCAAAGGAGGAGCCCCTCTCCGTATCTAGGTCACATTCCTCGTTCTCATCATATTCTTGGTCTTCATTTTCATCCATCTCATCTTTATTTGAAGTGGCCTGTAAGCGATCTCTTATTTTCATATTATTCTCCACTTCAACCAACTTTCAAATAACAAATGGCAGTGCTCGGTTCACAAGCGAGCTAGTTCAATTGAAGCTACTGTTATCGATATCGATTACACAAGTACGACAAGTACGCAGTTCACCAAAATTTCACAGAAAATTTAATATTATTAAAATCGAGTTTGTTGAATAAAAATGCTGAAGACAAGAAATACTATACAAATAAAAATTTGAGAAAATATTCATCTGACTTCAAACTCATTAAGCAAATCCTACATTCAACTGACGGTTTATAACTATTATGTATATTTGTATTTCAATTAAATATTTGTTATGTGAATATATTTATTAATGTGAGATTGACTGTTGTCAGCGACGGCGCAAACTGCATCAAAATTGCTACATCCAAAAATCGTCGACGGGTGCTTAAACTAATTTCCTCATCGGTGCAATATATGGAATATTACAGATCTCACTAAAAAAACATGCCACTATAAGGCGCATCAAAGCCCTCGCCACGCATGGCATAGCCAAACATGGTCGAATAGTTGATAACGTTGCTTATAACCGTCAGCGTGCACGCCATCCAGCTGATCTATAAAACAAATAAAAAATGTCATTATTATAGATATTATTGTCTTTTAAAAATATATAACTTACAACAGCGTTATGGGCGAGAACTACGGGTAGTGCAAAGGCACTTAGCACCATGCCGGCGGTAAGGAAGAGTGCAAATTCTGTCTTTGGGTTGGTTTCGTGGCCAGGAGTCGTGCGCTTGGCTATAAAAACAGGCAGCACTGATAACACATAAAAGAGGAGCACAAAGAACGGATAGAATATCTTGGGGGTGGGCACGGCGCAGGCCAATATCAGGAATGTCATTCCCAGGCACGACAAAAATGCACAAATAATCAATCTGCAAATTATTGAAATTTTTATTTCATAGCTGAAAAAGCGAATTTCAAGTGCGGGCGACTTACGCTTTAGTTGTTGTCAAATTTGTTGTTGTTGTCGGTTTTGTTTGTAGCAATCAGACAGTTCCAAAATTCAACATGTAAATAAAAATATAGTTCAGTTATTTTGCATTATATTTACTGCGTATAATTCACCTTTCATTGCTGCCATTTTATTTGTTTATAAATTTTTTTCTCACTTTGTTAAAAAATGATTCACGGATAGCAACGATTAGACTATCGATAAGAATTTACTTATTGAAGTATATTTTATTTTCAGCCATTTTTAGGATGTTTCTTATGCTTGTACGAAAATGTTGATATTATCTGGATGCTGCGTTTATTTATTTATTATTTATAGTTAAACGAAAATCTAAAATCCTTTATTTGATGATTAGAAAGATGAGGCTCTTAACTATGCAATTCTTTATTGCTTAAGCATAATCGACTTGAAACTTATCGAAATCGATAGTGTAATCGTATATCTATATTTGGATAATAAAGCGGCAATGGTGACAAACTGTTTTTTAATGAAAATGTCTTTTTTTTTAATGTAGCCTGCATTAGATAATTGGTTTTCCTTGTTACTCAGTTAATTCATTTAAATTCAATTTGATTTATTACTTTTTAATATTGTTTGAATAAACCATAAAAGTAACTTCCTTCAATGCGATCAGAATAAAAAGTACGCCGCAGCATATTCATATACATTCCTGTGAATCGAAAGCTTTTGGGTGCAGAAATTCATTGATAAAAATAAAGTGTCCTATCCCAAAACGAAAATGGTTCAGCGCGTGCCCGCTAAAAGTTGCCGGCGGGTTGAGTGTTTGGGTGGTTGGGGAGGGTCTTGCTTCATGTCAAATATCAAGTGTGTATGCCTCTTAGCATATGTCAGTGTATGTGTGTGAGTGTGTGTATGTGTCTAACTACGTAGCAGCCACCTGCTAGCTGCCAAGAAGTCGAATCTGGCTTCGGCTTTTTCATGAATGCATGAATGTTTATTCAAAGAATCCCTGCGCACACACACACACACACACATATTCGCATGCGGACGTGTCGAGCTTTCTGCTGTGGGATAAAGCGCATGCGTTGAGCCGGGCACACTGCGCTTTGTTGTTGGCTGACCCCCCAAAAGCTGCCCGCAACATTTAACAGCGCGGGGGCGAATATAACATTTGCGTCACAGCTAGCAAATTGCTGATATTGCTGTTGCTGCTTCTGCTGCTGCTGCTGCTGGCAGGCTCATTCAGTATAAAGGTATACGTCGACGCGAGAGCAAACGAAACGCGCAACGTCCAAAAACGCTCAACTCAACTGGGGGCAGCCTGACAAGTTCACAAGACACACACACAGATAGTCAGTCAGTCAGTCGGTCTGCAATCTGCATTCTGAAAGAAAACTGCAGCATTTTGCATTTGTGACAGCCGGTGACAGTGTTGAATACCGCTCAAGTAGTCCTTATTCAAGCACCCGCAGCTATAAGTGCCCTTTGGCTAACGGAAATTGCTGAAAATATTGCACGCCTACGCGAATTTTGCGGGCCAAGCGCAAGAACCACCAGCTGCCCGTCTCTGTATGTGTGGGTGTGTGTTTGTAGGTGTGTGCGAGCGCGTGTGTGTGTAAAAATCAATAAACTCTGTCGTCGTCGTTATCGCAGTAGAGTGTGAAAGGGCAACAGAGCAGCATGAACGGGCCACATTAACCGGCCATATGCTAAGCAAAAAATAATAATAATAATAATAATAATTGAATTGGAGCAGTGCAAGTTTTGAATATATTGTGCGGAGTTAAACAGTAAACGCATTTGGTGTGTACTAAGTGAAAAGGCGTTAAAAAAAACAATATGGCCACGCGAATGGAAATAACCTGCGCACTGATTGCACTACTCATGTGCAGCATATTGGGTCACTGCGAAATGTCCGTTTACCCAGGTACATATGCCTAAAAATAGCACAACCCTAACTAACCGACTACCCGACCACCGACCACCACTACACAACCAATCCAACCAATCCACCAAACAAACCCACCTCTTTTAAAACTTACGCCATGGATATGTATGTGTGTGTGTGTGTGTGTGTGGGGGCGGTGGGGTAATTTCAACTTTTGCGTCGTGAATGGCGCTGTAAGGCAAAAGCAGCTGCCGTTTGCCACTTCGTTTTGTGTATACTGTGTACTAGATATGCATGCCTCTGTATGTATGTATGTCTGTATATATACATATATAAAGTATACACATCGAGTATCAAATATTCACGATTCAAACCAAAACACCCACGCTGCAACGCCAACACTTGCCGTATGCTCGATGTTTGTGTGTGTGTGTGTGTGTGTGTACGCGGGTGTATCCTCACCTAGCCCAGCCTCACCCGCATAGTTAGTTCTCTGCCTGCTGCTAGCTCGAGTTTGTTGCAGTCGGTACTTTTTATAGCCTACTTTTCAGGGCAGCAGCAGCTAAACACACACACACACATACAATATATACGAAATGTAATCAAGTTTTTCCAAGCACGTCACAGCCTGAGTTAAACTGTGTGCGTGTGTGTGTGTGTGTGCGCGCGTGTAGTAATTGGTCTATTTTAAGGCATTGGCAATCAAATTGACTTTTGTTTGTCTATTCCGGTTGCTTTTTTTCTTTTCTTCTGTCTTTCTGTATTTGGGCGGGTTACAATTGGAAGGTTCCCCTAACCGTTTTCGTCTATTTTCTATTTTCGTCGCATTTATTTTTGAACGCCAAACTAACACGCAAGCCCGCATTGCCATTAGCATTAGCATAATGAGTGTGTGTCCCACACATACACACACACTTTCACACACCCAACAGCTGCTTTCAATTAATCAATTGTTTTTTCCTTGGATCCTTGCAGGACTCCGACGTCGTCCCATCCAGCAGGCGGCAATGGAAACGCAGCAATATGAGCAGCTTATGGAGAATCATGCGCGACGCCGCCTGCAACAGGAGTTCGAGAGGCAGCTGGAGCTGATCAAACTTAAGATGATGCGGCAGCGACAGCTGCTGGAGCAAGAACGATATCGGCAGCGGCAGCAGGAGATGCGAGTAATGGCCGAATCGGAGAATGATTACGAAAACGATAACGAAAACGAAAACGACAACGACAATAATAACAACCTGAACAATCAGCAGTACGATCAATATGATAATGCCGAGGGTGATGCGGCCTATGGCAGTCCCTTGGATGCTGTACCAGATGTGCGTCCTCCACCACCGCCTCTGATGCTGCTGCCAGTGACCAATTTCAACAGGCTGGACGCAATCGGTGGCTACGGTCGCAATCCTCCTGGAGTGCTGCGTGAGCGCATTCCCTTCGCCGTCGGCCCAAATGATGCTCGTTTCTTTGACAACGCCAACGATCCATCGGGTGAGCTGGACTCGCGGGCCCTGGACGACTACGAGGAGTATGCACCGGCACCGGAACTGGTGGCAGCCGACTCGGTAACGGCAAAGAGCAAGCTGGCCATCGGTGCGCCGGCGCCAAAGCCTATGGACTCTCCCAAGCTGCTGGATACGGCCACTGCCAATTTCCATCGGATCAAGCCACAAACGGCGGCCGCAGCTGCCGTTGCCGGCGTCACTCTGCCCCAGTCGAAGGACACGCCCAACGAGATAAACGCCCTCATCGATAAGCTGCAAAAGCAAAGCAAATCTCCCCAGCTCGCTTACCCGGCCAGCACTGGCGACACCAATGAGCACATTGTGCTGCGCCAGCACCTGGGCCTCAACAGCGAAATGGGCGTCTACATTGTGGCCCTCATAGCGGGTGTCAGCGCGGCGGTGACTGTCGGCCTATTAGCGCTAGGCGTTACCTGGTAAGTTGAAAATTGTAGTTGTAAAAGTAAAATAAGTTGAAAATCTATTCTTAGATAGTCTTACATTTTGCCAAATGGAAACCCACTTTAATGTTACTTATTGATAATTTATTCAAAATGAAAGAACAATAAATATTGCTTATGACTTTGGCTAATAAATACTGAAGAAATAATTAGAAATCTTATAACGATCTGCAAATCCATTTCATGAACTTCAAAACTACATTAATAGGAAATATTTTAAGATGTAGAATAACTCTGGTTTCCCTACCATAAAATCGAGGCTTATAATTAGCAGGTCTTATTAGAATCCCTTAAGTGCCATAATGTAATTTATATTGAATCAATATTTAAAGACAACTAAAATTATAAAAAAAATTCAATAATCCCACTCGTACTACTAAAGAAAGATCTTAATAAAATCTGTGTTCTATCGATTTTTGAGCTAAGCCAATTGACAACTGCAAGTTCCTCAAGCTCGTTAAGCTGTAGAATCTGCTAAGGTCAATTAAGACGCTATAACATATAAAATATGAGCATTGATTTATTCTTCATCAAACACATCAAACTAATGCCTCGATTTTGTATTTTCTGCAGGTTCCATAATCGCAGCAAGGCTGCCGCGGATGTCGACTATCCGGCTTACGGCGTAACCGGTCCCAACAAGGACGTATCCCCATCGTGCGATCGCAAGCTGGCGCAGAGCGCTCAGATGTATCACTATCAGCACCAGAAGCAGCAGATCATTGCAATGGAGAATTGCCAAGCGACCGACGGCAGCTGCGGCCTGTCCGATGTAGAGAGCGACGATGACAACGAGGAGGGCGACTATACCGTCTATGAATGTCCTGGCTTGGCGCCCACCGGCGAAATGGAGGTAAAGAATCCGCTCTTCCTGGACGAGACGCCGGCCACGCCAGCCATTGGTGCAGGCAGTGCGCCTGCAGCAGCAGCTGCAGCAGCAACCAACAAAGCTGGCACCACGACCACCAACACCTCCACTAACAACAACATTACGCAGGCCACGCCTCAGCAACCGGCTACGCAGAAAAAGGGCACCGTCAAGCCGAACATGAATCTGTTGAATGCTGCAGCCTCCGCTGCTGCCACCGAGGAGAAGCAGAAGCGCAAGACCAAGAAGTAAATTGGGCAAAGTTGAAAGTCTTTCTCTCTCTCACTCTCTCCCTCTGCCTAATGCCCTCTCTCTCTCTCTCTCGCTCCGTCTATCTGTCTATCGCTTTCTCTTGGCGTGCCATGTGCTTAGGCAATTGGTAAAGTTTGACTAATCCATTTTGTCAGCCAACAGACACTAGACACAAGGTACGCGTATGTACATAACACACACACCCACACACACACACGCCCACACACACACACACACACACATACATACGCGCGATTGTATAGATTATGTATTCCTAATGAAAAGTCCATGGAATTAAATTCCACGGCTGCAGGTGCACTCGAGTGCAAGAAACGCGTCAGCGTCAGTTTGAAGGCACAAAACAAAACAAAATAAAACAAAATAAAATAAAACTCTCTCTCTTATCTTCCTCGTCCCCCTTTAAGTGTAAGCCCCATCATTATATGATATTTTATGTAACGTAATCGTATCGTATCATAATCGTATTGCTTTGAAGTAATACCAGCTCTTAGCACATATAATATAACAATATTCTCCACCTCCCGCTGTTCCTGCTCCTCCCCTTGACTGTTTTCTGCTTATGTGAATCCAAGTCAGAATATTCTGCAAGCGATTTCCTGTGGTGCGATGTCAATCAAATGCAGATGCACACACAATTTTGCCTGGCATAATATTTGTTCCATAACAAACCAGTCCTCGCTGCTCCTTCTCCTTTCCCGACCCAATTCCCCACTAAACTGAATAAACATAATATGCTACTGATTCTATTTACATACAATCCAAAATGTGTACTTATTTATATTGTATTGTAATTTAACATTTTATTGTACTTTATATCACCAAAATCACAACAACCGCAACAACAACAACAGCAACATTTTTTGTCTGCAAAAAGAATCAATTTATAAAGAAAAGGAAAATACTATTTTAAAGTCTGCATATTGGCATTGGAACAAGAAAAACCAAAGGAAAATAAAAGCATAAAACATAACATATTATACTTATTATGTGTATTATGATCGTGCATGCACACATATACATACAAACATGTGTCTGCATGAGTGTGTAGTGCATACATATATACATACATATACCTATATTCGTGTAATTATTGTAACATACTACTTATATATACAAGCCTAATGAAATTAATTACTTATGGTATTCCCAAGTTTATTTTCTAAATTATTGTACTACGCTTTGTGATCTTAAATTATCTGTGTCAATTTAGAAATACAATTCTGGTAACCAACATATACATACACACATATAGTACTATATATATACATATGTATATGCAGTATATGTATGTACCTATCATATTGAAGCAAGATGATCTATGGAAAGCGATGATTAGGAATGAGATGAATTATTTACAAGTATAACTTAACAATAATTTCCTGCACATTCATGTAAAGTAAATGAAAAACGACTGATAACACACAAAAATACACGAGTCTATTGTACAAAAACGAAAGTAATGAAAGAAAACGCAATTTATTTATTAATTAGTGAAAAATTAACTGAAACGAAATAGTAGATGTTCCAAATTCCCCCAAAAAGAGAAATATTAGCGAAACATTTAATTATGTATCTCAATTGCTGTAAATAAACATACAAATAAACAAAAGACGTGTGTGAACTAACTATATACGACACATACATATTTATTAGAACAAACAAAACAAGACAACAACAACAAAAACAACGTAAACAATTGCGGCCGTAACAACACACTGAAAGACGTCAGAAAAACTCACGAGTTTAAAAAGAATACAACTTATATACACATATAACTACAATAACAACTACGAGTAAAAGCTACTAAAACAACAAAAAAAAAAAAAAAGAAGAAAAGAAAATATTGAAAATTGACAACTGCTAAGCATGTTGGATTAGACATGGAAGTACTTATATGCATCTATTTTATATTGTTTTCAACAATACCAATTGGATATGTACTTTGCAAAACAATAATAAATATGCAAACGAAATGTTAAACGAAATGTTGAGTTTGAAATATATATTTTATGGAGTTTTCCGATGACCGAAACAAATGCAGAATACAAATATGTACGATTACTTGATAGAAATTGAAAAAAAAAATACATACCTACATATATTGTGCATAAAGAATATAATTTAATTTATTTATGTATTGTATGATAACCATAATAACACAAATTATACAATATGCATACAAAATAAATTAAACTAACCCAAAAAGGAAATCAAAACCATTTTATTTACCCCATTTCTATTGCAGCATTTTAATGTTCAAATTATATATTTAATTGGCTGCGAAAATCAAACGTTTTGACAGTTTGGCGGCCATTTGCAGAGCTGCCGCACAGTTGCACTACAATATTAGACGCTTGGCGCTGCCAACTTGTTGCAGCGCTTTCCAACACTAATCGCGTAGGTATTTTTTAGTCTATGCCTTGATGGTCGCACTGCTAACAGAAGCCAATCAGTAATTGCGACAATAATAATTCAATGTGCGTTCGTCGCGCGCGTTTTTATTTCATATTAATTAATTAAAAGATACAATTTGAAGTCTTGCGGGCATAAAAACGCGAAAGTCGGTGTCGCCATCGCCAACGCTGCCAATGCGGTTGCATGTTGGACTTGGAGTGAAACTAGCGCTTAGAATTAAAGCTAGTAGCAATTAAATATGCTTTGGTTCCTTAATACAGATGAACCTGCTGCTGTTGTTGTCGCTCTTGTTATTTAGGTAAGTGATTTTTTTTTATTTTTTTTTTAGTTTTTATTATTTGGGGCGTGAACGGTTGTGCTTAAAAATAAGTGTCTCGCGTCGAGATGCATCGCTCTATTCTGGGCTGGCACTGAGCGCCCCACAAAATTTCTATCAAGTGCAAATTTTTGTGTATATACATAGCAGTTGTACATATATTTATTTTTATGTATTTGGGCGTACTTGTCGATTACGAAACTGGATAGTAGCTGTGGGAGGGAAGAGCCAGAGGAGGCTACTTTGGCTACACTTTGCATACAAAGGCTAAGCATTAACATTATTGCCGACGGCATACACAAAATTGCGTGTGACAACAGGCAGAAAAGGGAGGCGGCATTAGGTGTATTCAATAATCTTTGCTATCGATTTGCTAGGGGTGTCTCTGTGTGTACAGCTGTTGTCGTTTGCTTTTGTGCATATTACCGGCTAATGAGTAAAATTGTGATTCATCGTTGCAGCAAATCAATAAAAATACACTTAGAGTCGTTTCTTTTTCTTTGGCGATAAACTTATGGCTTAGATCATGTGATAAACAAATGTTATCAGACAGTCACAAATAATACATAATAGGCAGCAATCAGTGTGCACAGTGTACGTGGACGCTTGACAATTAAAATGCTTCGTTTTTAGATGAGTTTCTAATTGTTGAAGATCTTTGTTAATGACTCATATTTACACATTATTATTTTCGAAAATAATTTGAATAAGATCAACACAAAATAAAATTGATTTATATTATATTATTACAAAGACACAAAATTAAATTGATTTATATGTGACTACTGAACACACCAGTGTCAAGCATATATAAATATATATAAGTATAAATACACACACAAACACACACACACAAATAGACGCATAGCAACGACGCCCCTTGGCACAAAATTTGAGTTTCACTTTGTGGAAATATTTTCCAGCTGTTGTTTTGCTTGTTACTTGTTAAACAGGATGCGCAGGCAGGAAGGCCTGCCTGACTGCCTGAATGCCTGGCTGGCTGACTGGCTGACTGTCGGACTGACTGACTGTAAGAGAAGGAGGGTAAAGCGTTTCAGGCCAGATGTTTTTGACTGCGTAGAAAATTCAGTCGTTTTTAAGGCTCCTCGAGTCGTGCATTGTTATTGCTCAGCTCATTGGCTCTTGTCGGCGCAGGCAACACTCGAGAAGTACACGCACTTATGGTAAATATGTACAGAGGTACATTTGTACCTACATACGGATTGTGGCTGCGTTTCTAGTTTCGAGGCTTGACCCACTTTACAGCGCGCGGATCAGAGAACAAGAGAACGAGCACAAGAATCACGCTAGAACGCTGACTGAGCGTCAGCAGAAAGCGAGCCACAGAGCCACAGAGGCAAGCTCATTATTCTATATGCTTGGCCTTCCTGTTGGCTTCGGTTTGTTTTGTTTTTGTTGCAGTTTTTTTTTTTTTTGTTTTTTGTTTTCTTTTCATTGTGTAGTTTCTCTTGTTACCCAGCGACTGTGATTACAAGTGCTTATTACACACGCCACACACATATATAAATATATATAGATATATATGCATGAATATGTTCGAAAATGTACTGATAACGAGACTTAGTCGTTGTCGTCGTTGTTACTTGCGCATAAATTAAATGCACTTGACTTGCATTTGCATTGCAACCGAATACATTTAAATGCTGATAAGTGATCTAAATTCTCGAATCCGTAAAGCTGTTTTCAATCAAGTTCTCAATGAAAGCAGAAATGCATAGCTGCGACTTGGCACCTCAATGAATTTATTATTTTTATTTATAGTACAGTAATTGTTGTTTAATAGCTACAAAACAAATTTAGTGACACCAGCAGTCAGATCATGTAATAAACTAGAAATTGGCTTTTCACTCAAAAAAGAAAATCATTTTGATTACACTTATTCTCCTCTTGCTTATTTCTTTTAAAGAATTAACCCAGACAGCGAAATGTTATAATTTTTGAGCTGCCATAACACATCTATTATATAAAAATTGTATATGTACCACTTTCTTTTGCCAAGAAACCGTTTAATATATAATATTATTCACATTAATCCAGCTATAAATATTTAAGTATAAACTTTCGCCAAGGATGCCGACAAATTACATGATTGGATTAAATAAATGTGTTTCGCATAGTAAAATGGCTTATAGGCAAACTACCCTTGTGGTGTTCACTGTATGTGATTGTGTATGCACTTTTCACAATCGCATTGCCATCGGGGCGAAGGTTAATTTATGGACAGACACACAGAGTATATATGTATATACATTTTAAAAGTAAATCTGTGGCGGTTATTGAACTTGACGATGGCATCGCTGTCAACGCTGGCGACACCAGCTGACCTTGCCCGCCATCCAACATTTTACACGGCGCGTTATATGTCAAAACTGTCAAGCCAAAATAAGAGAAGAGAAATCAGAACTGGAAAGAACTCAGTTTTGTAAATGCTGCAAAAGAAAATTGTATGATGAAAAGCTGCTGAATGATCTGTTTGAGGGTCAGCCAGGGCGACAACTTAGTTGTAGGGCTATTCGGCGAGTCGAGACAATTAGAGACGCCAACACACATTCCTCAGATAGGAGTATGGACATACATTATAATATATATTATTTCTATAAAATATATATACATCGAAATGTATGTGTGACTTGTATTTAATTTAAATAAAGCTGCAGGCTGATAAACAAGCGGCAGTCCAATTGGATTTCCGCGAACTTTGCAGCTGTTTTGTTTGCTTTTTTTCATGAAATTTATGTAAAAACAATAAACATATTTATTGGACTGCGTATATATGTGTCGGACTGTGGTGGGTGGTGGGTGGTGGGGTAGCATCACGTAGGTGTTGGTGGTTGGCATAAACAAAATCCGCCAAAATCCGCAGCCAGAGAGCGACGCCATCACATTTCCATGTCCCTGACCACAATATCAACGGAGATTTTGTTATTATCCAAATTATATAGCACATACATAATCCAATGTTCCGGTGTAGGTACAAATTAAATAGGTAGGCAGATCAAAAGCTAGAAAAAAATTGCAAAAATTTGAGAAAAAGAAAAGCACAACTAATCAAAACGAACGAAATATATTTACATATGGCCCACTTTATAAAAACAAATCGTGGGAAACTTGTAAGCGTAAGAACAAAAGCAACAACATTCCATTAGCCCATAACTCAGACGGAAAACATCAGCAGAAAACTCACCCACACCCACACACACGTGATTGTAGTTAATTTACGTTAATTGCATTTGATATCTTCATAAATCGATCCCCGGCCAAAGCAATACAAAATCGATTGGCAGCTGTATATATTCCATATATATGCACAGATATGCGTACACTGTATATATGCTATATGTATATTTGCTTCTGTAATAGTTCAAATAATCCATAAAATCCATTTGCTGAAAAAAAACTTGAGGCGGTCTGCAAAATAATTCATTTGCGCTTTTGTCTCACCAGACATTTATTTCCTATAACCTCTGTCAGTTTCTGGTTTATCTTCATTGTCTGTTTTTCTATACAGCTGGATATGCTGTAATTGAAAATAGGAATAATTCCTAAAGCTTGCAAATTAGTCTGAAGGTAAGACTCTATCACAAAAGCCAAATTAAAGTCGTTTATTTGTTTTTGTAAGTATAGACTTAATAAGCATTGTGTTTATTTTGCTTAATATGTCATTTGAAATTCTCAAAATTAATCTATATAAACAAAATCGGTATTGTAAAGTTGGCAACATTAACTATGTTCAGGAAAATTCACAGTAATAGTAAACAAATAGACAAGCAAGAGTGAAATTGGTTGGTGGTGCACCTAGCTGAAAGCCCTTTTCCATTTTTGGATCATCTTAGACAAGATCATTTAATATATAAGTTTGTATGGACTTTCATAATGTTTTTATTCCCTTTGGGATCATTTCAAACTACATTTCAATGGTAACTTTGAATATTTAGGGTTTCTCTTATTTGCTTATGCCTGCAACTTTCTTCTCAAAATTCTTCTCATTTGGCACGTGGTACAGACAAACAGTTTAAACACACAATCTTCAAATATGTTTTTCTTGAATTCTTGCGAAATTTTCAAATGATAAACAAAACTTTGCTCATTGTTTTTATGCGCTTTAAGCAGTCATCGATAAGAGCTCGCCATATGACTTATACATGTATATAGTTGTGGTATAATATACATTTATGTATATATAAATGGCTTCCTTCTTTCGTCTGTCGCGTTGTCCATTTAAATAACCGAATCAGACAATGTATATGCATATGTACACATATTTCTCCCTTGGGCCAGGCCGACTAATCGAATCAAACGCAAACGCAAAGCAAAGCAAAGCATTTGGCGTTGGCAAATGTGAGCGTCATTGCATGTGATCAGCATTTTGCTGTGGAATGATTATGACTTAATTGAAATTAATTAGACGGGGTCGCCGTCAGACAGTCTTTGAGAAATGTGTGGCATCAGCACATGCACATACGTATATAACATACATAAAGCTTTCTATATACGTATGTCTAAATATCTACGCGCATGTGTGCAGCAATTAAGCAAGGTTATTTATTTGGACATCAGATTGGGCCTAAATGGGGTTTCTCTCTCTCGCTCTCTCTGCATCTCTTTCACTCGCTATGCATTCTATGGGTTCGTTGACCGTTTTGGTGACTTGTTTTTCTTTCTTCCTAAACTTTCCGCTGACTCCATGCATATCGTTAGCTTGTTGTAGCTATTGTTGTTTTTGTGTGGTGCATTGGCACCCCCAAAAACCCAATCGACAGCTATAACAGTAGCCAGTGTTGCTGCTGCTGCTGCTGCTGCCATAAAATACCAGATCCAGGTCTTTTCGTACCGCTTGCCGCGTGACTCACATTGTCCGCCGCTGTGGAAATTGAGCAGCGAAGCGTGCCACACGCTGCATTGGCTGTTACATGTTATTGTTGTTCTGCATTGTGACTTTTGTTGCAGCCGCAGCACAAAATGAGCTTCAGTAAACAAACAGGCTGCCGCGAGCACGGAGCAACGGCAGAAAAGTTACTCAGCACAAGCCGCAGTTTTTACAGAAGTAAAAAAAGAATTTAAATGAATATACATACATTTAATTAATCTATGTACAACACTTTATGCATTAACAGAGTATCGGCAAAGTGGTTATTGAACGACTGAAACGATTGCTATGATGCGCTATTCGGAAATATCGCGCGATCTGTCCACGGATAATCTGCGCTATTCAGAGGTAAGTTAGTCCGCACCCTCGAACTGAACCCTTGACTTATTGCCTAAAATTTCTCCACAGCTGAGCAGAAAACCAACAACGGACTATGTAGCTTATGATGGACAGAGTTATGTCAAGGCCTCCCCAACGCAGTCGCCGTGTCACCAACAGCAGCAATCATCGCCGCAGCTGACGCGGCAGTTGATGAAGCAGCGTGGTTCCACTGGCAATGCACACACCATGGCATGTTTGCGTCAGGAGAAGGCTCAAAAGGAGCTGCGAACGGAACAAATTCAGGCACAGCAGCCGACCAGCAAAACGCTGAATATAAAGAGCACACGTCGCAAGAACTCCATTGGCTGCTTGACTAGCTTTAGCTCTTCGCCAGACTCGCCGGGCTGCTACTACAGCATTGCGTAAGTTGAACAAACGCTTTGTGCAATCAATTTATGAATATTTATGCAATTGTTCACTTGCAGTACAACCGCAGCGCCAGCGAATAAATCTCAGAGTCTGCCGGCGCATGGCTCCATCAAGGAACTGGATGCGGTCATTTTAAGTGCATTGCGTGTTCCCGCCGATCTGCTGGCAAATCAGATAACACTGCTCGACTTTCCAGTCTTTGCGCTCATACAGCCCGATGAGCTCAGCAGCTGCGCCTGGACCAAAAAGGACAAACATGTGGTCACTCCCAATATTGTTGCGTTCACCAAGCGCTTCAATCACACCAGTTTCTGGACAGTGCAGGAAATCCTGAACGGCGAACAGCCCAAGCAGCGTGCAGAGGTCATGACACACTTCATTAAGGTGGGTGCTGGTAGAAAGACTACTACTAAATTGAAGCCAGACAATATTTCAAACGAGAGAGATTAATTGTATTCACTCAATTGAAGAGTGAAGCTTGTTTGCGCAACACAATGAAATTAATTATACACTAGCAGTGTCAAAAAATATGTATGCATCTAAAAGCCTTAAGCTGAAGTCAATTTATACAATTAAACTTTTTTTTTGCAAGCTTCATTGTTTGTTAATTGCAATAAGAAATATTAGCAATGAATAGCGACACTACTGAACGTGTGATAATAGTGTATTATATTGTTTTCCACAGGTAGATAGCGTTTTAATAGCGATCACATATTTAAAGTCTGTTATAGTCGTTGACTGTTCTATATTGTTTTCGTTAACTTTTTTCAATCACATACCCATTTCAGGTGGCCAAAAAACTGCACGAGTTAAACAATCTGCACTCGCTGTTTGCGATTATTTCTGCCATGCAAAGTGCTAGCATTTATCGTCTGAAGAAAACCTGGGCCTGTCTGTCTAAAAAGGATCGACAGTCGTTTGAGCGGCTCAGCGATATATTCAGCGATCAAAATAATTGGTCTAATCTGCGCTCGTATTTGGAAAGTCTGCGTTTGCCGTGCATACCGTATTTGGGACTATTTCTCACCGATTTAATCTACATTGATCTGGCGCATCCGCACAAGGGCGGCCTGGAGCCGGAGCAGCGACGCAACAAGATGAACAACATATTGCGCGTCATCTCCAACTATCAGCAATCGGACTATCAGCACATACAGCCGCACGAGTCCACACAGAAGTATCTGACGTCCATACGCTACATTGAGGAGTTGCAGAACATATTCGAGGAGGATCAGTACAAGTGAGGCGACACATAAAACTTGACATCGAGCATGAGATTAACTACATCTTTTCTATATTTTAACAGACGCTCGCTGAGCCTGGAACCCGCCTCGCCCTCTGGGCCTAGTTCGTCGTCGTGCAGCTCAAAGGAATCGTTTAATGTGGAATCTGTGGCGCCAGCGTTGGGCTGTTTAAGTCTATCGCCCGCCAAGACAATTGGCTCCATGCGCATGGCCAGCGGCACCAAGTTTGTGCCCGGCCATCGCAAGTGCCGCAGCCTGGGCACGAAGTAAGTTCCCCACAGCAGCCGTAAATGAAATCTTTGAGCGCATTTTCTAACTGCCAAAAAACACTTTTCGTGTCTCGTCCCAAAAAAAAAACAAAAAAAAACTTTCAATTTCTTTTTTAACCACCACTCGACACAAAACTCACTGTGCCATTGGACTGAACCATGGGGGTCCTAATCAAACGTTACTATTAATGTTATTGTGATTATTGTTATTATTGTCTCACTTATGCTTTTATGCTTTGCTTTTGTTCTGTATCCTTGTATCCGTATCTCTGTATATTTGTATCTGTTACCGTAACTGCCTCCTTTGGTGGCACACTAGATTTCGCAGCAGCAGCTTGCCGCGCAACTTTGCACAACGGTGCCAGTGCTGCATTGTGATGATTGCGCCGGGCATTGGCACAATCTCTAACAAGCGCTGCAGATGCCGCCGGTGAGTGCCACAACGTGTTGACCGTAGCTAGGATATTTAATCAGCTGTTTTCTAACATTATCAGTTTCTATCAGTTTGTGCACGGACCCAATCTAAAATGCTTCCATGTAAACAAGACCAAAAAACAAAACAACCAAACAACTAAACACAATAAACAAGTATCTTCGGCATGCCGAATTTGAAATACCCTTGCAGATGCTGTGAGCTTTATAAATAGATTAATCTCGTATTGTCAAGTTGTACCTTAAATATTCTATTTTGTTTTGATTTAGCATAAATCCGATGCTGCAAATAATTTGACAGTTTCTTTGAGATTAGCCATAACAGCTTTTTAGACAAGAGTTTTATTTAGGACGGTGCTGCTAATCTGATCAAGAACATATATATGACAAAGCAAGTGAATGCTCAGCAAGGGTATTAAAACACATGCCCACTTTAACAAAAACAAATCACACGCCCACACACGCTTTCTGCTCTCTGCTACTTTGGGTGTAAATAAGTTGTATGAATTCTTCCGAACTATTTTCGTTTCATTTAGCTCATCTGCCCCACATATACATCACACTTACAATCTCTCATTCAGACGCGCTCTTAGTTGCCTTACATTGATTTGTTTATGCCATGTTAAACGCTTGCCTGCATGACGCCCCTTGTGTGTATATGTTTTGGCCCTAATTGTGCCAATTCAACACTAAAATCGATTTTATGTTTGCTTTCGCAGCATCTTTGGTAAAATTGCGCCGAACAACTGCGATGGACATCCGCATTTTCTGCACCTGGAACATGATCTACCGGTGCAACAGCCTCGTCATCATCTGCTCGACGACTCCGTGCTGGAGCACAGCGATGCGCTGTCCAATGCGGATCTGACCTCGCTGGAGAGTGCAGAGGGCAATCTATGCGACTTTACGGGTAGTAATTGCGATCTGATGTCACCAGAGGCAGCCGCTGCGATGCAGGGCTGTCTGCGTCGCAAGACCGTGCAGAAGGAAGGACGCAAACCGGCGGTGGCATCTTGGCAACGCTACTGGGTGCAGATCTGGGCCAATTCGCTCGTCTACTTTCCGCCCAAGTCGTTCAAGGGAAGCGACCGTGGCGACTTCAAGCGTGAGCCGTGCAAGGTGTGTCCCCTGGAGGGCTGGTGTGCCCAAGTGAGCGACAACACAAAACATAAGAACACCTTTGAGATATACCACCGCACCCTAGGCACCGTTTACAAGTTTCGCACAGATAGTCCGCAGATGACGCATCTGTGGACAAACGCCATTTGTAAGCTGGCAACGACCCGCGTGCCAAAGCCACTGCCTGCCAATCTGATGTCCTTCGAGTAAGTCAGCGCCGGACACCACCAACCCTCTCGAAATTGAACTTATGTACTCAACAATTAGGTTTAGTTATGTAGCTGTTAACTTACTCACGATGTCATGTTGCAACCACCACAACTACCACAGAACATTCCCGCAACTCTCTGCTTGATAGAACACCACACATAAAAAAAGAAGAAAAACACCACACATCAATCACAAACAAACCAACTAACGAACAAATTATAATTTGCAAATGAAACAATTTCAAATGGTATTTCAAAAGACTGACAGAATAGCAGAGCAAAAAGAATACGCAGTAGATAAGGAAGTTAATGGTGAATCAGTACAGGAACACACTCAAGAACACAGACACTCGAAAACAATAGCAATATAATGATATTAGCATAGTCGCAGCAGTTAATATATATTGGATATATGTATTTAGACACTTAAGCCGATTTCTCACTTATTATAAGCTGTGGCTATCAATTGCTTTCTGTCCTGTACGTAACTCTCTGTGTATCTTTAAGTTGAGCAATGTGTTTATTGTTTTTGTTTTGTATCGTGTAATGTAATTAGCATTAAGACAGAAAACCATTTCGACATATTTAATTTTTTTTGTATGTTCATATGCGCTATTTGTGCCATATTAATTTTTAATGAAGAGCGATTTATATTTATATCACTATAGAAACAATGCAACTGCACTTTATGCAAAACTTTGTACCGCCTTTTCTTAGGCCAAGTCTAACTAACTATAATTAATAAATTAATTTCGAAATTTCAAGTGTCGAATGGGACGTTTGCTTAACTACTTTGTAACAAAGAATCAAAAGCTAAAAACTATCAATAAACATATATACAACGCATACTACAAACGAAAATTATAGGCTTTAAACATAGAAAAAATATTGCTATCAAATATATACGGTATATGAATGTTGCATGCTAGGGTTAATATATAAGTTTCATCATAAGCATATAGATTAAAACGTTGCATGTTTATAGACAATACAACTTGGATTCTTAAAACACAAACAAACGAAATTTATGTTAACTATGGGTAACAGTTACTTTACACACTTACTTTAGATATTTTATTTAAGCTTTGTCATCCATAAACACACACACACATTTGATTTACAAATTTTACCTTAAGCATTAAAGAAATGCAGCAACAACGAAAAACAAAAAAAAAAGTCTTTTAAATCAAACTACACAAAAACGATCGCGCTTTTAAAGTATGTACATCTGATGTTATATAATGCGGCGTACGTTATTTATAACAATTTTCACGCATTGCTCGTGCAAAATGCTCGAATTTGCAGTTCATTTGAGCGCTGCACGCCGCATGAATTTAAATAAGTGGTGCCACACCATGTGGAGCTATTTAACATTAAGAGAAAAGTCTCAAATCGCGTCAGTCAATTGCGAAACATGAAAGGGTCTACATTTGGAGATAGCGACGCGAGCTGTGCCGCTGACAGGATGATGACATTGCACACCAAACCCAATAGATGTGGGCGTCCAATTTGTGTGCTGGCTTTGCCACTTCTCTTGTTGTGGCTACTGCTCTGCTTGACCATTGACGAAAGTGTGGGCGGCAAGACTACGACCATGTAAGTGTTTTGGATGTGATTGCGCAATACTTGTCTAGCCAAACGACTTTCACCTTAACTGCGACGGCGCACTTCCTGTTTTGCTATTGTGTAGTGTGCGTCATACGGATACAGCGGATCCACATTTGGACGGCTTCTGGACAAATAGGACCACCTGGAATGCGCGCTGGGTGAAATACTGGCGAGCCAAACGCATTTACGAGCCGGTGTGGAAGAAAGTGTGGACCCCTACCATATTAACCGAGTGGGTGCCGCTGCCCAATGCGCCGGCACCGGATGCCTGGCAGCAGCAGGAGGAGGATAAACTGTAGCTGCACTCGGCCTTGTCCTGAAAGACTGACATCTATTATTAAGTATTTATTTATTTATGTGTTTATTTATTTGTTAATTAAACGCTGTTTTATGTCTACTGATAATTTAAGTGGTTGCCAATAGCAAAATGAAAACCTTACAAGCTAGCGACTGGTTTACAACTATTTACAAGGAGCTTGGAACTGGGCGTGTGGCATTTGCTCGTATTATTATACATTTATATATTCAGTGGCGTCCTACGCGCCCGGAAACTTAAATGGCTGTGTTGTGGCGCCGTCGGCGGCAACTGCAGCCGTTGATTTGGCTGCCTCCAGCGTTTTAGCTTGGAAATCTGCGCTGGTCACTGGCTGCAATTGCGTTGGTTTTGCGCCTGCTGCGTTGCTGTCATCGCGTTTCCACACAACTTTGTCATTTGATTTGGCGGCCGCGGTGTCTTTGCGATCCCAGCCAATATCGTGATGATGCTCGTGATGGTGATCGGGTGTGGGGAACCATTCGGAGATAACAACTGGCTTCCAGATTTTCTTCCAGCCAGGAACCCAAATTTCCTTCCAGCCAGGCACCCAAATCTGTTTCCAAGCTTCCTTCCACTCTAGTTTGTCGTTCCAGATTTGCTTTTTGCCTGGTTTCCAGTACTGTTTCCACGCTTCCTTCCATTCCAGCTTCTTATCAGGCACCCAGATTTGTTTCTTGGCTGGCTTCCAGATTTTCTTCCAATGTGATTTCCAGACAACTTTCTTCTTCCACAAATCGTGGCTAGTGTATTCCCAACCCTCGTGATCCTTGCCCAAAAACTTTTCGCCGGGAATGCCAACCTGAAGAAATTAAAATAAATAATTATGCTTAGTTGGTTTTTTGAAATGTTGAACTTTACCTTGACTAGTTCGGGTGTCCAATACTGCTTCCAATCGGGAACCTGAATATCCTTCCATGCGGGCACGAAAATCTCTTTCCAGTGGGGCACCTTTGATAAAATATGTGTGAATCATAGAAAACTTCAAAAAGACTTGCCAGCTGTGACTTACCCATATTTGCTTCCATGCAGGCACCTGAATCTCCTTCCAGCCAGGCACCTTAACCCAATGTGGCTTGTATATCTGTAAATAACAGTAAAGATCTTACATAAGGAATGCCACTAATTATGTTGAAGCACTCACCTTTTTCCACGATGGATTCCAGATTTGTTTCTTGGCTGGATTCCATATCTTCTTCCAGCCCTCCTTCCATGTGACTTTCTTCTTCCAATAGCCCGGATCGTGATGTTCATGGTGCTCATGGTGCACATGCTCGTGTATGTGATGCTCGTGAATTTCATGCTCATCTATTCCGACATCGAGACCGAGGCCAAAGTGGCCGATACGCTGCTGTGCGACGCTCTTGCCGCTCACCTGAGACTCGGCTGTCTGTTGATCTCCCACAGCTTTAGCATGGCTGCCTCCGGTGGCCACAGAGAGCGCACCGAGCAGGCCCAACTGCAAGCGAAGCAAAATGGGTTCAGTGTTAGTCAATCAAACAAAAGACTTAGGCAACGAACTTGCCAATTTGGGAATCAACGCGAATTCGCAACGATTATGTTAATTAATTAAATATTCTTCATGTGAAGCGTAAAAACCAAAAACGGGTTTTAACTGGGTCAGCGAGTCGTCGACTCATTTTGCCCCATTCTCCAGGTATTGTTGTTGCTTTTTTTTTGCATTGTTTGGACTGAAAGTCCATTGACAGTGAGACAAAAAGTAAGATTGAAATGTTGCGTCAGAGTTTTTTTTTATTTAAATATGGCAGTTCAACTTGATTAAGCCTGACCTGACTGTGGGTCACAATGATATTGTGTGTTTATGGAATTAGTTTTTTGGGCCTGGCCTCTTTCTTTAGTGGCTAAAAATATTGTATTTTCATTATGCAAATTTTTTGGGAACTGTTCGATTTGTTGGCGTTGGCGTCACCGCTGTTGCAAGTATAAAGCTCTATGTTTGGTAGTGCTGGCGAGGTCAAAGCATTTGGCGTCAATTTATTGTCAACTTTGGGCATGAGTATTTCACAAAATCATAATCTCTTAAATTTAAAAACCAATCAATCTGCGCACGATCCGATTATGAAATGGAAATTAGCGACCGGCAAAAAATTATCTCATCACTTGCACTGGGGGTGCTAATTGTGGCCTAAAGTGTTGGTCTGTGGACTACGTGCGTAGCCGGCTCAGATGTCGGCTTAGCCACAGTTTCCGCAGTCGGTAGGCAGTGAAAGTCACTTGCAAGTGATGCCGTCTGCTATCTTGACTCGACTGGTTTCTGCTGCGCGTTCGATCATCGATCGTGAGGGAAAAGAGCTCATTGCAATTCGAAGTTGAAGCGCTAATGAAAACATCGCGATGTCAAATTTGTGCGCTGTAAATTGTTGACAATGCGCCGCAAGTGATTGAAAGGCCACAAAGTTGGAAAGAAGATGAACACGGATAGACTTAAATATCGTGCAGCGGACAGGCGACATTTATCTGGACAGTAAAGTGTACAAGTTGGAAAATCGAATATGGAAATTAGCTTGACACGCATTCAACATGTTCAATCGAGATGCAAATTTTTAACAATACACCTAATTATACTGGTTTCCTTAACATGGTTTTTTGCTTATAAGTTTTCTATGAAGATGACACTGTCTTATAAATAAATAAATTGATACCACATTTTTTGTCTACCTAAAATTAAAATTTACTTTTGGTAAATAAAATAAACTAATATAAAATATAAGCTGCAGACTAATGTTAGCTATTTTCTTTAGAATTATTAGATCAATATAACTTTCCACAAATATTTCAAACTGATTATAAATATTATCGAGTAACAAAAATAGGCTCTGAAATAATAATTTTTTAGCGTATCAATCAACTTTAATAGTGATCAAATTGAATTACTATTGGAGAATCAATAAGTTTTTATGTACTAAAAATTATTTATTTGTTTAATTGCGTAGTAATTACGTATAGTAATTGCTTCACTATGCCTAAAATATGTTTATTATACGCATTCAATTACTTTCTTCACATCGCACATTTAAAGCCCAGAGTAAGTTGGAGTTTTGCAATGTTCAACATTGCTGAAAGAAATATGTGAGGCATGCCGTCATAATTTACATATATTTCCATATATGTGCACGTCTTTGTCGCAGTGTCGTAAACAAATTATACGCATATATTATAAAACTGCACTTAACTGACAAAATTGTATTCCATTAGTTTCACTTGGCTAAACCAAGATAAAAACAACAAAAACAACAACAGCAACGTCAACCACGCATGCATTTCACACTATCTTTCCCACTCGCCGACACATTTGGTAATTACCACAAAATGCCGCTGGATCCTCATGGCTCCCGCTTAACGTAGTGTTGGGTTTTGGCCCTACACCAAAATGGTAACACAAATTCACTTGGACAAAGGCAAAGATACGAGTAAAACTCCTTTCGGGGCACCACTCGCTTGGTGGGCAACGCGCGCAACTTTCTGTGCCACTTTCGTGGAACTGACTGTCGCATTATAGATTGGGGAGCCAGGTTAAATAGATGGCGGCGCACAGGTGCTGCCAGCGCCAAGAAATGTGAAATGAGAGCGCCAACGAAAACGAAAACGAAAACAAAAACGAGAGCGCCTCGCTGCAGAAGCCGAAGACCTTGAATTCTGATAACGGTTTCGTGTGTAAACAATAACACAGGCGAGAGCTTTTCGCTGGTGCGTTAAAAAGCTCAGCTTACGCTGAGCTTCGTTGGAGAGCACAGAGAGTCGTGCCGGCAATATCTCCCCCATTCTTCTCTCTCTCTCTCTTTCTCTTTCTCTCTCTCTCTCTCTGTAGTTTTCGCATTTGATGTTGATCGCGACGTGACCGCAGCCCGAAGGCGCTGAGAGGGCGTGGTGTGAACCAGCTGCAGACACTGATCCAAATTTTGTAATCACAGTCGCAGCTTATGGCAATAAATGCCATAAATCTTAATGAAAAATAAAACCAAAATGACAATAACAATAACAATAACAAAAACAACAACAACATCATTGGCGCAATGCAAATTAATAGCACGAAGTGGAAAATCAACGAATGCAATAATTGTATGGCAACAATGCGTGTATCTTTAGTTGTGGGCTTATATCTAAATATCTATTATGCGTATATGTCTCCATTTGTTTACTGCTGCTGATTTGTTTAATTGTTTTGATTTTTTGGGGTAATTCTTGTTCAATAATGACGACACGAAGGCCGTCACGTTCGTGAGGCGTTGGTGATGTGCACACAGTGGCACTGGAGCCATCGACTGGGTGGCACTCTAGGGACTGGGCACTGTTTAGGCCAATTAGTGATTTTTAATGTAATTTGTAAGCCATAGTTGGCGCTCTAACTCGGTTAAGGGCAATCGCTTGCGTTGCCTGCCAAATGGGATCTTAACAAGCCGCAATTAAAATTTGTCCCCTGACCACCTGCATATTTGCATGTGCAACAATGTGGCAACACTTGGCAACCCCTGCAATTAGTCGCTTAGTGGCTTAAAGTTTTTCTATTTTTATATGTATTTCCTGCATCTTTTGTTTCACTTTGCACATTTCTGAAAACTCAAAAACATGCGGAATTCCATTCAAGCAGCGCTCTTTAAATGGTTGGCTACATTTCCAAAGCCAAGTTTACAATTGCATGTTGATTTAGTTTCAACAATTCGCCTGGTTTCTTGCCAATGAGCAGAGACTTGGCCAGTCTCCGACTCAGTTCCAGGTTTCGCATGCGTGTGGCAGCGTGGTTCCGTTATAGTTTGGCTACATCGGTGGTCAAAACAGAAGGCAATAACTTATGCAACATGTTTAAGAAAATTGAAATCAATCAATTTTTAAATAAATTGTGTGTTTTAAAAGTGTTTATTTGTCTATGTTAGTGGTATTCCCTGACAGCTACTTCCTCCTATTTTCTGCTCTTTTTAACATTTATTTCTGTCGACTTTAAGTAGATATAAATAGCATTCGTATTTAAAAGACTCAGTTTATAATGATAACCAAAAATAAATAGTTAAACAAATTAAAATAGCAATAACTTGAAGCACGTGTTATAAAAAATAGCTAAGATGAAAGTAACCCATTGGTAACAATGCTACTCGGTTGGTATTATGGGCATCCCTCAGGCATTTAAAATAAATACAAATGATTACGTTTCCTCATTTTGTTAGCCACATCTGCAAAGGCTTCGCTTAAGAGATATATTAATATCTGTGACCATGCAGCTGCCCAAGGAGGAAATGAAACGACAGCGTCAAGCCACAGAGCCAGTTGAATGCACACGATTCGCACCAAATAAATACTAAACTAATAGTAATATTCATTAAAGAGCGATTCGTGTAAAACCTCGGCCAGACAGCGCAGCATGCGTTTCAGGAAGTAGCCAACACGTTGGCCAAAAGCCGCAGACCTGAGCCGAGCAACTGCAACTGGATCTGGAACTGGATGCCAGTGCAAATGAAATGCGTAACAAGATAAAGACGATGTCTGATGATGATGACAGACTTAAGCGTTTGATGCATGGCAATGGTCCCGCGGCTTATGTCTGTCCATATCTTTGTCCATATTTTTTGTGGCACGATAGTCTGGATGTGATGTGTTATGGCAGGCGATGTATTTAACGATGACTATGATGATGATGATGATGGTGATAAACCTGAAGCGAGCAACCGTTGAGCCACTTTTACTTTTCCGACACTGCGCCAAATTCAAATAGCTTGTTTGTTCATCATTTATTCCAGGCATATGAATTGGCCAATTGCTGACCATATCGTGGCAGTAATCAGTCACAGTGTGTTAACTGTTTGGTAGCCTATGTGTGTGTTAGTGTGGGATTGTGTCTGTGTTGCATTTTGGAATGCACTTCCTGCACTTTGCCCAATTTGAATTTCCAGAAAGATTGCAGAGATTGGCCAATCGCTGGCGTGGGCGTGTGCCAAGTAGATAACTCAAATAGCAGAGGGACACACAATCTGAAGAAAAGACACTGGGGTGTGGCAACAGTTTAATTTACATACATGTGAATAAATCGCATATTTGTTGTGGCACCTTTATTGTAGTCTGTTTCGTGGCTGCGTCTGCGCCTTTTACTTCCGATTGACACTTGGCTTCCTGTTCGGTGACCAAAATAAGCAAATGCCGCTTTTTGGGCATCTAACTGAACCACTTTGGCGTTACGATTACAGACATGCGGACAAGTCAAAAAACTCAGACGCACCTTGGCCAATCGACATATTGCTGCGGTAGTTGCGATTTTTCTTGTTGTTGCTGCAGCTGCTATGCACTTTTATGGCAACTTTGACTGGCACGCAGATTGTAACATTTTAATTATGCGCCCGTTGCGCCTACTTCCCTATCTGCAACGAAATTCGCAAACGAACTTCCCAAACATTGACCGTTAAGCCGCTGCCTCAAGTTCACCAAGTTTAACGACATGAACTTACCCATCGGCAAGTTTAAGCCTCAAGGTCACACAAGGTAATTCTGTTTTAAAAGGACAACACAAAATTTGAGACTTATAAAATAAAATCCTTAAATGCCTGGAAAAATCACAGCAAAAGGTTTATAATACAGTCTGACATATTCGGGGTTGAGCTTCGACTTGAGCTGCCACCGAGTCTGAGTTAGGCATCGAGCTAATGTTGCACTCGCTCTCAAGGTCACAATCATATGCAATTTCAGTATGACCCCAATCGGCTGTGGCAACCAAAATGACTTTGAACACAAACTCGCCGCCAGCCAAACAATTGAATTGTCATAGAAATTTCAAATCACGTCGCGTTCAATAAACAAAGCGAACTGCATGAATTATGTCTTTATGCCTTTATGACTCGCATTTGCATACCAAACAGAAAGCGAACCGAGCAACAACAATGAAGGAGGAGCTCACAGCTCATTTGACAAGAAAATAAACTCAACGAGACGCACGGGCGCCAAATCCAAACGGAAATGCAAGTCGCTATTTAAGTATATGTATTATATGGTATTATAAGTGATGAAACTGATATTGTACCGTTAACAACTAGGAAATCAAAACACCAAGGGCTCCGGTTAGAGTTTTGCCGACTCCTGCGGATTCTTTTCTTGCCTCAATTCACAGCTTATGTAAATTCGATATGGCTTTGATTTTAAATCACTTATTTGCTTAATTATATGTATACAGTTTAGATAGGTGCACACGACTCAGTTGGTCGGTCAGTCAGTCAGCTGCAGACACGCTTGCCAATTGTGGGCTTCATGCAAAACGGCCAAAAAGCCACTGCTGATTGTATAATTTCAATGTTCAGGCAGCAGTCGCTGAAATATAAGAAGAAAAGACGACTAAATGATTTACTACTGTTTCCATTTAGCTCAATTTGGCAACTCAACGAGGCACGAAATGCTATATCAAACAATGCTTTGCAAGTTGCCAGCTACAGTGGCCGTTTCATCGATTGCCGTGTTAATTTTTATTCATCAATATCAGTGTTTCAATGAAGTTCGTTGCTTAAGTCTTTTGCTCTTTTAATTTCTTGTATCAGCCAGCTTTTAGTTTCCCAACAAGTGTGCAGCATACTTTTAGGTGGGATTTATTTGGCTTGCATAGTATTTCTGTAGGTGGCGTCTGTTGACAAGCAGTAGCTTATGAATTTTAAATGTAGATGGCGCTTATTGAACATGTTGAGCAAATGAATGCGTTTCTTGAATATTGCTTGTCTATAATACTTAATCAATGAATGCAAGTCCACACAGGCTCTAAATTTTCTTACTATGTTTGCAATATTTATATATATTTTGTAATGTTAAATTTGTGAAATACTGCTTGAGTATATTTTTGGAATAATTGAAAAAAACTGTTAAGTTTGGTAAATTTGCTTATAATTTTTATAAGAGAAATGCATGCCCTGCTCTTTTCTTTTAAATCGAATGAAAATCGACACCTTGTAACAGATTACCTTGAGTCGAAGATACCAATCTTGAATATCACGCATACTGACAGGCTGGCATTTGGAACATTTGTTAATTTTTTGTTTGTTTTGATATTGTATCGTATCAAATATTTTCAGATATATTAAAATCAGAATCAGAATGTTAATATGCATTCAGTCATAAAAAGGAGAAACAAAAATGACATACTCTGCTGGCTTAAATAAGTCAAATTTGCATAATGCATAACTATGCTTGATCAATGTTAATAAATGCAGGTTGCGAAATAAGCAATTTGTCAACACTTTGAGCTGCACGTAATTGAATAGTATTTAAGATAAATTCATAGCGCCCATTAATATAACATTTATATTCAGTTAACGATGCTGTGAAACACCTCGTCAAATCACTTAAAATTATGCGGCTGGTAGTAAAGCTCGCAAAATAATAAAAACAATTGCGATGCCGCCTAACAATTGCACATTGTCTCCCCTTCAGAGGAGCTGCATAACAAAAATTACAACATGCTAATATTGAAGAAGGCAAACAGATAGAAAAAATGCGAAAAAATTGCAAATAGAAAAAAAGATCAGTCAAACGTTAAAGCGACAAGCGGCTACGACAAACTAGCTACTACTGGCCACTGGAGTAGGAGTGCGACAGAGTGGTTTGTGCGGGGAGAGGGGGATGGAGCTTCGAGCAGTGCATGACAAAGCAGGCGTCACATATTGGCCATTTAGCGTATCAGCTGAGAGACGGCCAACTGCTAACTGGTTAATAATAATGCAGCTCGAGGAAGTCGTAAACTGCAATTGCGTTGAAGCGCTGTAATAAATACACTGGCCCCTGCTCCGTGCCCCCTCACTAACCCTGGAGACTCGAGAAACGGAGAGAATAGAGATATAAATAAAGAGGCCAAACAACACAAATGTAACAAAACAATGATTGACAACAAATTCCATTTGCATTTAATGAATGAAACTACAACGTCACAGCAATGGAGGCGTGCCAACAGCAGCTGCCCCAATTCAGTTAACAAAACTAACTTGGACCAGTTTTGATTTGGAGTACTTATTTTTTTTATTGCAATCAAATACATGTACACATACTTATATATGACAAAAATTGGTAGCGTTATATTTGCTGTTATTTAGCCTGTTTTGTGATGCTTTTGATTCCGCTATTACATGTGGCCATATGTTGGCTTAATGTAATTTCGAGCTTATCTATTAATTATAGTTCGTTCTTATATAACGGTTTTTTCGATGCAGTTTATTTGTTCCTTATTCATTATTTTCTATAAAGTTATGTCTTCATAAAAAATAATTGACCTTACATGAGTTTCACAACATTTGACAAGTTGTGCAACTAATACGTAAGAGTTTCATATGTGGTATGTCAAGAGTTTTATATGTGGTGGTGTTTAAACTGCCGTAAAGGGTGCTGTCTTCTTGGTAGACTTACTCAGCCAAATATTCTGCTCAATAAATTTCCCGACAACCGATTTTGCTTATGGTATCTTAACGCATGACAAAACAAGTTTGTTGCCTAAGTCTTTTGTTTGGGCGCAAATGCGCTCGACCTATTTGTAGCATATACTTAGAGCTTATGCTACATATGCCAAAAGCAATGCACACACATATATAATCTGCATGGGTTGACAACGCAATCGTGGCCGCCTTTTAATTGTTTTTACCTTCCCACATGTCAGCTTTCGGTGTGGGTTGCCATTTCGCTATGTCATGGATATGTTGCGATTGTTGTGGCTGCTGTATGATTACTACATTTCTTTCATCACTGAGTGGCGACCTTGCTGCTAAGCTTAATGACAAATTGGACTGCTCCAGTTCTGCACACAAATGCAGACACACACAGAGAGACCAAATCAATGGCCCACATGCACTGCAGAGTCGGCACAGATCAACTCAGTGGCAGCGGCATCAACTTAATCTGCAGCTGATGCGTGCAACAACCTCTTGCCGCTTCACGCTTCGCAGCAAACACTTCAAGCAACTCACGTGCCTCTCTCGCTGTGTCTCCTTCCCACTTTTGCGGCTTGCTGTCGTCGCTCTTGTTGTTGCTGCTGTTGCTGCTGCTGTCGTTGTTGTCTTGAACCTGAGCAGCGGCTCGAGATAAATATAAACATAAACAAATAAATATTTCAGGCGTTGTGTGTGTGTATAAACAAAAGATTTATTACACTAAACATTTTTCGTTTTATTATAACATATTATTATTTTTTTTTCACTTTGCTTTCGTTTCTTTTTCCTTCTTTTTGTTGTTAATCAAATTTATTTTTATTACTTCTTTTCAATTTACGTTTCGGATCCGTTCGTTTTGTTTTGTTATTATGCGGCTTGTGCAATGCGGCGGTGGCTGCTGCTGCAACAGTTAAAACAAATGTAACAATAGTAACAAAAACAACAGCAGCAACAACAACAGTTGGTGACTGCGGCTTGCTTCACTTGTGCGTAAATTGTTTGCTTGTTGCTGCTGTTGTTGATTTCTTGTCGGGTATTTGTCCAGTTTATTGTTGTTGCTATTAAACATTTGAGTTTTGCATGACATAAACCAAAAATAAAAATCAAACGCCGCGAGGCTGTGCGTAATTTGCAACTGCGTTGATTGGCAGCTCATCAAAAATGATATTGCGCATACGCCGGGTGTAGCGCGAAGGCGATGAAGTTAAGAGATTAGCTGCACTGAAGCGGGTACTTGAATTAAGGGCTATAGCAAGTAGGCACTCGCAATGACAACAGCTTGATTACGCTCGAGGTAACAAGCCGGTGTGTGTAACAGCAACAACAACAACAACAACGGCACCAATTAAAACAAAGACATGAAACATTTTGTAAAACAGACAAAGAAAAGCCACAACCAATTGAAAAAACAACCCAACTGAATTTTACATTTTTGCATAATGCAACTATTCACAATGCAACTCGTCCATTTTGGAGTTTTCAGTTTTGGAGTTTTGCTTCAAGTTATGGAAATTGATTTTTTGGCATTGTGTAGATTTTGACAGTCATTGATTTCGTAGGGTGTCAACATTGATTGTTTCCAAATAATTGATGACAACTGGAGTTTCCCTCACTAAACGCTACATTAGGTAAAACGCTTAACTTAATAAAAAATTATACCATAACCGTAGTGAAAGTAAACAAAGTTTGTAAATTTGTATGCAAGTCACTTAATTTTAAATAACTCTTCTACTACTGGAGTAGAATCGATAACGTACTTCTTAACGTGTCAATAAAATTTTGGATTATTCTCTGATTGTTAATAACAATTCACAAGAGTCTACTAAAACTGCTTTGCTTTTGTAGAGCAAGTATATATTTTAAATATTTTACGCATAAATAATAGTCAAAATCTCAATGGCTTCATATAATAGCAAATTAATATTTAAAGTCTTCATGGCTCACTTAACTTGATTTACTATGGATTTATTTTAACAAATATATTTAATCCCTATTCATAGCTAATATCACACAATACTGTCATTATGTGTCAAAATGTAATATGTTTTAAATACGTTTTGCCACGCCCACCAATTAAACTGACGCCACAACAAATTGGGCGCGCAGCGTTAATGTGTCGATGAGTTAAGTCGTATTATTAAAAACAAAGAGAGAAATTTCTTTCGTCTCGCTTCTTCCTAAATGTTTGCTTGAACTCGAACTTATGCCTGCATGTTTTCCATTTGGTTGTTGCTGGTGTGGCAGAGTTACCTAATCGTTGCAACTGTGGCGTCTGGTGTCTAGTTTTGGTATTGACTGCAAAGGCAACGACACCAGCAACAGCAGCTGCTGCAAGTTGCTTCCTCGGCTGCTGTCGCCGCTGTCTGCTAAGCAGACCTGCCTACAACTCCGTATGTAAGCCAAACAGCTGTCTGCCCTGGGTGGGTGGGAAAGAGGGGTTAGTGTTTTACTTATGTCGGTAGCGGTTTTTTTTGGTTTTTTTTTTTTGGCTTACAGACACAGAGAAGCGAGTCGAGTCAATTAAAGCAATATGTTGCAACAGCGGCGACCGAGTGACTTGGACTTCAGTTTGAATGCAGCTGCAAGGCAGGGAAGGCGCTTGTTCCATTCCCCCGACCCTTCCCCACCAACCCTCTGTTAACCCTAAACCACAACTGCATTCAGCATTCAACTTGAACAGGAAGTGAGGCGTTATTGTTGCTGCTTATCTGGCTGATGATGAGATGCTTCCTTGAGATTTATTTGGCATCAGCATCGGATGCACAGAGTTTGCAGTTGCAAGTTGCAAGTTGCAAGTTGTAATCGCAATCGCTTTGCGGCAAGTTCATATACATTGGCTTTGGCTCTTGACTATGGTTTGTGGCATGTTGGCTATTGGCTGTTGGCCTCCCGCAGTATGATTTTGCTGACTGATGCTGCAACAATCGTGCAAAAAATAACTTGCCCCTTTCGGTTGGATTCGTTTTGTTGCGAGTGCTGCATCGGCGACCGCGGGGCGCGACGCATATCTAAGCTCAACTTCCGCGTGTCATGCGGCCCGAAACTTTATGAGTTGCATCTTCGTCTTAATGGCCATCTAATGGCAATGGATGATCATGCCGCGGATGCTCTTGCGCAATCCATGTGGCCAATGAAAGTAAAAGGGAACCCGAGCCCGATTTCATCACATTTGCACTTGGATAGCTTTCAATTTTCAAGTACAGTGCCTCAAGTGCTGAAATCTTAAGTAGATGGTCCATAATTAAAAGTGAATTTCAGTCTTTTTTTTATTGTTTTATTTTTATTTTTTATGATTTTTGTATTTTATCTTTTCGCATTACATAAAATTTTGTACAATAGTTTATGATTTGAATTATGATCATGTTTATGATTTTCGCTTAAGGTACATATTTACAAACCTTCAACATTGTTTTTTTTCTTGTATTTTTTGCTTCTTTTAACATATAATTTCTGAGATTCATTCTTCATTGAAGTTGAATTTCAGTGGTAAATCCAAAGGGCCAATTAATCAATTTGGATGACTTCAAGACAAACGCGATCATGACTAATTTGTACACTTAAGATATAGAACGAGTGAGAGATAGAGACAGGATGGATTTCGGGAAAATTAATGGAAATGGGTAAAAATTTGTCAATGAATGATATATACCAATGCGGACTTATATAAGTATTAACAATTGTAGCCAAAATAAAATGGAGAATTATTTATTTTGGGTTTGGGTTTTCAACTGGTGGCCAGGGGCAGTTATCAGATATATCAGTGCTGTCGCATAGTTCTGCGATGTGTTGGGCTTTTCAGGGAGCAGTTAATTAGTCCCAGCCATGTCCGTGATGGCTAGTTGGCACCCAGACCTTTTCCCATACTGGCTTCCATACCTTCTTCCATTCCTGCACCTTGACCTCCTTCCAGACGGGCACCTGTTTCGATTGCCATTCATCCTTCCACGCCTGCTTCTTCTCGGTGGCCCAGACTTGTTTCTTTTCGGTGCGCCAGATCTGTACCTTCTCCTCTACCCACGTTTCGCGCTTCTCCTTGATCCAGATTTGTTTCTTTGAGTTCTTCCACACTTGCACCCATTCGTCTTTCCATTCCAGTTTCTTGTCCTGCTTCCACTCTTGCACCTTCTCGGTTTTCCATTCTTGCACCTTTTCGGTACGCCATTCCTCCTTCTTCTCGGTGCGCCATTCTTGTTTCTTCTCGGTGCGCCAGACCTTCTTCCACACGGGCTTCCACACGAGCTTCTTGCGCCACAGATCATGACTGGTGTACTCCCAGCCCTCGTGATCTTTGCCCAGGAACTTTTCGCCAGGAATGCCCATTTTGACCTATTGTAAATAAATGGCAGAAGATTCGCATCATGATTAGATTTTTGGGTTTGGTGTTTTACATTTTATTGTTAGCATCGTACCCATTGTGGCTCGAACATTTGCTTCCAGTCAGCGACCTGTACTTCCTTCCAGACTGGCACCTGGATTTCCTTCCAGAAGGGCACTTGGATTTCCTTCCAGAAGGGCACCTTGATTTCCTTCCAAACGGCCACCTTGGTGGGCACCCAAATAGGTTTCGTTACCTTCTTCCACTCGGCCACCTTAACGTCTTTCCAGGCGGGCACTTCCCGTTCCTCAATTTTTGGTTTCTTCACGATTTTCCAGTCGGGCACCTGTTCCTCTTTCCAAACGGGCACCTATGCACCATGCACATCTATGTTTAATTTCAAATCCAGTGTGTGCCTGACTCCATCTGCTTACCTGAACTTCCTTCCATATTGGCACCGAAACCTTCTTCCACTTCGTTTCCCATGCCTCTTTCTTCACCGTCTTCCACACTTGCACCCAATCCTCCTTCCACGTTAATTTCTTCTTCCACTCCCCTTGGGGCGGATGGGCGTAGGCTATGCTAAGGATTAGCGCGCAGCTGGCGCTAAGTAGCTGTGGACGGCAGAAAATCGCACAGAATCAATTAGCAAACTTTCCATTTCCATTTCGAAGAATTTTCAAATTACAAATCACTTGTTGTATTAAGTAATTGTTGTTGCTTTTAGCAAATGCACATGTTATTCACTCAAAAATCTTGCAGATTAAAATGATGTTTTTGCTTGGTACAGGACTTAAACAATATACACAGTTATTTCGAATTATTATTTAACGCGGCACTAACCAATAAACTGAGGGATCTCATGCTTGGAATCCCTGTACCACCAACAGCGCGTTAAGACAAAAGTGCTGAAATGTGCCTCCGCTGAGGTCGTCTATGAACACTATTCGCATTTCCCTACATGCACATCTATTTATATTTTGAATGCGAAGCTCCAAAGAAACGCAGCGACGCCAACCGCGCAGCAGCAAAAAGAGCAACAATTTTTTTGGGTAAATCAAAAAACACACACACACACACACACTGCAAACGGTCGCAGTAGCAGCGACGCCAACAACAACTCTTTGGTCTGCAACCATGTCTATCTGCAGGTATTACGGTGTATGTATGCGTGTGTGTGTGTGTGCGGGGACACGGTCGAGCCGCTGCTGCTGCAAAGCTCTGCTCAGGCAGAGTTACCGTCACAGCTTCAGCTTGAGCTTTAGTCTCGGCTCAAAGCGCTCGCTTGTGCAAAATGCACGCAACTGCTGAGAACGCCAGCGTTGACGACGACGCGAGCGTCGCTGCCAACGTCACTGAAAGCGAAAGACGGAGAGTGAGAGTAAAGCAGAGCCAGACTCAGAGTGAGAGCGCGCTCAGCGTTGCCGTTTGTTTTGTCTTGTGCTGTGTCTGTGTGTGTGTTTCTGCGATGACGACCCCAACTGACTGATGATTTGGATTCGGCCTGACGCTGACTGCTCGGATTTTCCCAAGGTAAAACATAGCCAGTCGCAGCAGCCGACTGTAAAGTCGCAATCTTCAAATATTTGGACGCTTGCTCTTGGAGCCTCAAGTGTGCGTTGGCGCTTCTCATAGATCTCAAGTGCAACTAGATATGTAGTTATTTATGTGTATATGTGTGAGTGTGTGTGTTTGTGTGTGTGTGTGGCCCAGAGCTAGAATGGGTCGCCTCATTCACGATTGACGGACTGACTGCTAATTATGTTATTAATGATGATGTACCAGCTGTTAATTGTCTACGGGCCACTCCTCCATAAGGTCAATTGCTGCTGTGGGCGTCGGGGGCTGATACACTTAATGGTTAAGTGGCTACGTGCGTGCATTTTGTACTACATGTTTAACTTGCTTAACCGAAACCTGAGTGACAAACAATTAGCATAGTTCGATTTTGTGGCCTGCAATTCGCCAAAATATGTGGCTACAAAGCGCCGACGGGCAAACAAAAACGACCTTCGCAACGGGACGTAGCATGAAGACGAGGGCACCAATAACAACAACAACAACAAACATGCTTCGATGGTGGTAGTGGTGGAGGTGCTGGCGCCTCGCTTCACTGGCTCTGGGGGCCAGCAAAACAACAGCTTATAGTTGACTAGCACTAAATGGCTTTAAACGTAATTTTTAGCATGATAATAAGGTGCGTGTTTTATGGCAGACCCTCAGCTGAAATGTCCATTTTATAGTTTAATAAATGCACAATTAACACTGTTGGCCAGCTTGATGGTGTTTCTGCTGTTGACCCGTTAGCTAATAATTTCTGGGAAATTACCTGAGTAGCAATTAAAAGAGCTTGTTGCGTATACTACTAATTTTGAAGAGTATTTCGTATTTAGGCATGCAAGAAATCATTTGAAAAAGTTCTACAAATTTGAGTTAATGGTATATAGCCAGATCGGGTGTGGCTGCGCCGCAACAGCATCATAAATAATATGCAAAATTAAAATTGACAGTGTCCACATAAACCGCAATGTCCACAACAAGTAGCGGCACCAACAGCAGCCACAGCAGCAACATCAACAGCAGCAAAAGCAGCAGTTGTTACATCACAGCGGGGCGGGGGCAAAGAGAGTTGCATGAAATTGCAGTTACGGCCTTCAATGCAAAAAATAAAGAAAAGAAGCAAACAACAGAAAGACGAAAAGACGAATTTAGCCAGCGCCAACGACATGTTAAACACATCCAAAACAACAACAAAAAGAAGCGAACCAAAAAACCAACAAAAAGAAGTTAACCAAAAAACCCGAAACTTGAAATTAGGCAAAAACGCACAGTGCGCAAATCGAGAAAATAATGAAGAATGTGCAACGTCACCAACAATAAGAGTCAATGCGTAACTGGGCTCAGACCAAGGTACAGGCAAAGGCACAGGCACAGACAGAGTTTAAGACCGGGCTTAAAGCACTCACTCTTGCATGCGTGTGTGTGTGCGTGAGTGTGTATTGTGTGTGTGCATGCGCAGTGGGTCCACTTGACTTGGTTTTGTTTCGGGTAACCACAAATGAAATGGAATGAAATTGAAATTGAAATTCGCGCTGCGTTTACGAAGACAGCCCCGAAGACTCGTGCATCAAGTTTTGGTTTTGTTTTCAGTTTCTTGTTTTTGTTTTCGATTTTTTAATTTTTGGTTTCAGTTTCAGTTGCTTTGGCGCGAAGATGTCGTGCACGCAGGCGCTGCAGGCGCCGTAAACACCTTTCGCCGGAGTTGGGACCTGGGCTCCAAACTGGAGTCCATGTCGGTTGCATAATTTATGGCATCTTTTCATTGATATCGACGTTTATTTAGGTTATGCATTGCCCGAGTTTCTGTATGGTATGTGAAACAAGTTTCTGTTTTAATGACGACCTGCTTCAGCTGAAGGACTTCAGGACCATGGAAACTAACCATAAATGAAAGCATTCATTCGCATTACAGTCGATTAAATTATGTATTAAACTATTATGAGCCAGATTGAGCGGCTAGATATTGTCTACTGATATTCTATACTCTTATGTACTTAAAAATAGTAATTAGAATTCATTACATGTAATTAATATTAATCATAAAATCTTTTAGAACAAAATGTTCTTGAATTTGTTCTCTTTTCTTACGTGTTTAAAATATCATATTAACTGCTTTTCTCGCCGGACTTACACAGAGGTTTAAACACTGAATCTACTTTTAATTATTTTTAGTTTAAAAATAGCTTGGGGCTTATAAATTTGCATACAAAGTTTGAAGGAACTTACAAACTAGTTTCTTTGATGGGGTTACAAATTAGGTCGCAATTCGTTTAAAACAAATATTTGGTTTTATATAACCTTTGGGTCCAATTGCACACACTCAGGCGTTAATTGAGGTTTCCACAGTTAGCCCACAATTTATTTAACATACACCAGTCAAAGTGCAGACAAACTCTGGAATGTTACAACATAAACAATGAAAAGTGACAAAGCACAGTTTTGGCCTTCAATCAGTGTTTTAATGGGCACTAATCCCAAATGCGTCCACAATGCTGAGATTAAGTCCCCACTTTCAAGCCTCTATTTAGGGCCCACTTCCTGCTGCGTCATCGTCATCGACAACGTCAATTGTAAGCGTATTTGACACATCGCGCCCATAATTTCATTGCTTACTTCAGCTTGCGGCGAACTTAACTGCCCCAATTCGTTACGTGGTCGCGCATCTTCGAGCTGATGCTGCAGGTGCCACATCAGAAGACTTGCTTCGGGCTGGCTCAAGTGTTGATAGTAATGGTATTGTTACCACTCCTGCTCCGCTGACCCACATAGAGCGTAAATGAAATTACAGACGAACGCTGAAGCGCCCAAAAGCAGATTTCTTGACCAGTTGCATCATCTGACGCCGTTCCAGGCCAGGCCAGGCCAGACGCTGCCAATTAGCTGCGTTTTGTCAGCGCAATTTCAATTTAATGCAGCATTAACTACTCAGGTACTCGCACACAAGCAAACACAGACACACACACATTCGTATGGACAATTGAAGATGAAGCGCCCGCCACAGGTGGTCGAGAAAAAAGTATTATACACAAAAAGCACGACTTGTGCAGCGACTCACATGACTTTTGTGGCTGGCTGTGTGGCATTTAGTGGATATGCGAAATCGAAATCGAAATCAAAATCCATAAGATCCATTCGGAGATATACAGAAAAGTGAGTTTTGCACGCAAGGTCGCCCGGATAGCAAACGCTGGACAAGCTGGTTAATAGCATTATGTTTTTTGTTTTTTTTCTTCTTTTTTTTTTTTTGTTGCAGATCATACACTGCTGGACATGAGTATTAACTGTTATTTATGGCAGATACAAGCGATTTGGCACTGTTGCAATAAAGGCCATAAAGCAGAAGATGTCGGCATGCCTACACGCAACATCGAGGCTAAGCCAGTGTTTAAACACGCTTGGATTTGCTCATTCGAGGCGTTGTCCTGCAATCGTTGCTCTTTTGGTTAGCAGACGGCCAAAAACCGGCTCGGTGGCTTAGTGGCTCAGTTTAATATATATACGGATATTTATTTTAATTTTTGGCCGAGAGAGTTGAGACTCGGCCCACAGGCTCCAGTCGGCAGTTGCGTAACCAGGTCTAGCAAACGAAGCCACAAGTCAAGACACTGTCAGAGGTCCCGCATTCCAATTTGAGTACCGTTGCAGCTGCACCCGAAGATTTCCTCATCTGCTTTGAAGCCACATGAAACGAGAGTGCTGCGACGGGCAAATATAAATTTTGATTGCCATTTGACAAATATTGCTAATTAAACACCGTTTGCTTGTGAAGACACCCACCGACTGCAGTGTGGCAGTGGCAAGCCTTTGGTTGTGTGCCGAAACTTCGTGGCCATCTTCCTGCAGCCTATAAAGACACAATTTCAAATTGCGCAATCGTCAACGACAACGGCCACGATGAACGCAAGTGGCGCCACTAACGGAAGATGCAACTGTGTTACGTCAGTTGCCTCTAGCCAGACATTCACATGCAGCACTTTTCGCACATTCAGATTCCAATAAGCAATTGGCCAACTGATTGTCGATTGCTGGTCTAAGAGCCCAACACACCGGCACTAGCAGAGCCAACTTGTAAATGTAAATGCGAATCCAGTGTGTGTGTCAGTTAATGCGTGAATATGTTTTTTGTTCCCCATTAACACTTATGTTAATTCATTCACCGCCTTTTTATCATATTTACTTGACTATCTGTTGACTGTTACAACGGCAACATCTGCGTGCAGTTTGTCGTGTGCCGCCTTTTTGTGATTTTTTTTTCTACAAAATTTGTCTGATTTTCGCTGTTGTTCCGCTTGTCGCAGTCGTAGAAAAGTTGCTGCACAGTGGGTTTGCAACACAGATGCCTATCTTACCCCAGGTCTTCACATGGCAGACCACCTGACCCTTGGTTTTTCCATGCCAATTAGCAAGCATTCCCATTACATCTCTTACATAATGTGATTTTGCTTAGATAAGATTTAAAATGTCGACAAAACTTAGAGGGTTTTGTTTATAATTTGTTTTGAAATTAATGGAGTAAGTTTTGATTTACTCGAATTTGTATCTCAACAGTGTTGGCGTCCAGCCTGCAACACTTGTAAATGCACCGAAACTTAGTTGTAGTAAATTTTAATGGATTAGAAACATATCAAACTCATTCAGGAAATATTTGTATATTTGTATGTATTTTTAAGTTTATAATTATATATAATTTATTTATTTATAGCGTTGGGCTTGCGCTTGCAAGATTTAAGGCTACATGTTGTCGTTTTTGCGGCAAAGGTCTTCGGCTAAATTACCATTCATGTTTTTTATTAATTATACTGACAGTAAAGTTGCTGGTGAGCATAATTAATTATAGTTCCAGCATTTTGTGTATACTTTATTTCAGTCAGATTGTGCGAAATATCATCTGCATTGTAAAGGTACTTTAAATGTATGCTGAGCTTTGCTAGACTTGACAAATTGGTGCCAGGTTGCTCGAATTTAACTCAATTGATTTATTGGAATTTCATTGAACTGTTGCCAGCCCTCATTTGTAGTTTGTAACTGTGGATGAATAACCTAATTTTCATATAAAATTCAAACCACTGTGCCGACATTATAATTTTGTGTTTGCTTCAGTCTGAGGCATTTAAAATGTGCCTGTTTAGTTTGGTAAACTTAAATCAGCTCTAGTCATTTGCCACACGTTGACGGGCAGCAGGCGACAACAACAACAACAACAACAACAATAATGACAACAAGGAAGTTGACAGTGCATCTTTCACGCGCGTCCAATTATGACAAATGACAACAACAGCGATCCCTTCATCCCAACCGCCCCCGCCTGCCCATACGTCATGTTGCATGTCATGAGCACGAGGAACTGAATTATGGCTTGCAACACGCCGCCGTTTGCCTTTTTGCAGCAGCAACTTCAATGAGACTATGGCTTCGACGTTGTCATTGTCGTTGCCACCAAATAAATACCAATGTGTTACACAAAAGAAGTGGGTGCGAAATGTGTTTACGGCTTTTGGTAATAATGTGCTTTTACGATGGCTTGTTGCAATTCTCACCGTTGTCTATTGACCCACTGCACATTGCGGCTCCTGTGCTGAAGGCCGATTTGGTTTTTAGGTGACATAATATGGCAATTTGGCAAATGCGGAGCATCTATTTAAGCTGTTGATATTATTTGCCGTCGCCCTCCGCTATTTATATGGCACGAGGCACGAGTCTCGCAATTTACGTGAGCTGCGTTATTTAGCAAGGAGGGCCGCGCCCCCGCCCAGTTTATTTTTGCTGATGGCTGTCGAAATTGGTCGCTGAAGAGATTGCAGCGTCATGGCATTGTTTTATTACATTTGGGTCAACATCTATTTTGGATCGTATAATAAAATCTACACTACATACTCATAATAATAATAATAATAATAATAATAATAATTGAAGTTGCTGATGAGATGATCGAATCTTCGGATGTATTATGAAATAGGCGCCGTTAACAACAGCGACCTTTCCACAATCAATTGTTGTTACCACGAGTCTAACTTAACGCCAGCAAAGGTGTCGATTAAATAATGAAGACGGCATTGAACTTCGAAAGCATCGTAAATCGTTATCCATTAGTCGGCTACAATAAAAACATTTATTTCGATTTGATAGATAGTATGCCACTGAGCATTTGAGACTTCATTAGGTATACGCCATTTAAATTGTCGGAATATTTAACGGCTATCAAAAACAATCAACTAACTCTTTTTCTGTGCAGACCTGATTTATTGACCAGGCATCTAGAAATTGTATCATATAATATATTAGATACTACTAATACTATATTAAATTAACGAATAATTTGCTAATTGGTGTTAAAAAGTAATTCTGTTTATCTTCTTATCAGTTTTCGAATCATCATCAATTATTCGTTATGGTTTATTAACTGTTTGAGGAGCGATTCGCGCCAATCGTGCAAGAACAAAAACAAGACCAGCTGCTAACAACATTTTATATAATTTGTGTGTTTTATTGATGTCATTTTAAAATAAAACAAATTTCACAAATTACACTGTACCAATTTCACATACTTTTTTTTGTTTTCAGCTTGCCCGTTTGTTCTCCTTTCTAACTATGAAAGTTTCTTCTTATTATTCAGCTGTTGAGATTTGCTAATTAATGGCTGGAAGCCCTGGTCAGCAATCTCCGCCCCTTTGGGCTTTTGAGAGTGTGCGAGGTGCATGTCATTAAAATTGGTACACGCAGGGGTCAAGATGCGTGCAACGCTCTTTATTTATGAGCTGGCCAGTCAACGGCTACCACCTGCAAGTCGGTACATCTACTTCCACTTCAGCTTCATCTTCAGCTTTGTTGCATAAGTTGTTTCAGTTTTACTTTCCGCTCGCACGCAAACGGCACATACACACACACACACGTACGCACACAGTCATTTGAATTTACGTTTTCTAATAATTTTAATATATTTATGCGTGTGAACCAAAACAAATGGCATGTTGGGCGGCGCTCGTAAATCATCGAGTCTCGGTGTTAGGCTTTAAAAGACAAAAGTGAAAATGTCATAAATTTATGACAGATGGCTGTGTATGCGTATTATTAATTTTTATTTGATGAGTCAGCATCTTCATTATAATTTTTGCTTTTGTTTAACCATCCAAATGTTTTTAGGTCATGAGTGCAACTTATTTTGCAATTTATTTAAAAGCCCAATTTCAAAAGCGCGCTTTAATTAACGACAATCGCTTTTCAGCACTGGCTTCAAGAGAATCTTATAGCTATCTCCCTTACACATTCGAGGTTGATGCGGCTATTTGATACCGCTTATAGCAATAAGTTAAAGCGAGATGTCGCTATATATGCGCACAGTTTGAGATGCATTGAACTTTTGGCAGTTAATTTTCAAATCAACTCAGCATTGATTACGGGAAAAATTAAACGAGGGTAATTTATTTCTAAAAGTGGTTGTTTAAAAATTGATTTATTTTTTAATTACCTCAGCTCCGGCTCCCGCTTGTTTAGCTGCACAGCTTAAATATATTTGCTAGTTTTCTTGTTTTGCAAATAAACCTCCAATAGTGAGTAAATATTTCAGTTGATTTACATTAATGTCTTTATTGATTCATATTTACATTGACACACATTTGCTTAAGTAAATAAATCGATTGATTGATAAATACTAATGATCGTTATTGATTGACTTTAATTGAACCGCAGTTACGTCTAGGGACAAAATAATTTAAACATTTAATGTTACAATTAATGATTAGTGCTCGTTAGCATTGCATTTAACTACAAAGGTTTGTGAACGCATCATACTCGTATCTACTACTTGTGATGCTTATAAGCCTAAGTCTTCCTCTTCTACTTCATCTTCTTCTTCGTCGTGTTGCACGAAAACGCGTCTCAGCTGCAGTCCGTGTGGACTGCAGTGGAAAAGTGTTTTAACTGGCTACTTAACTAATAAAATTACTACACCTAAATTGCATATTTACAGGCTCTGTGTAAAACTAGGACGGGTGGTAGGCGGTACGGGGGACGTCTCACTTCATGTAGTAACTGCTGGGCGCACGACCCGATGTGTAGGTGCTGAGTGGTATGCCCTGCGGACCAGGTATATGGTTGTTGCCCGACGAGTGCGTCACTGACTGATTCTGTGAGCCATACAGGTGATCGACGCTGGTGTTGCCGATCCCATTGCCAGATGGCTCGTAATCCACATCATAGTAGATGCCCGACTGGTTCTGCAGAGTGCACCAAATATTGAATAGGGTTTTTTGATAAGTGGAAGCGTGCACACTTACCGCTATGCTGCCGTTGCTGCGACTCTTTGGGCGTGGCACTTGAAAGTTGCGACCCAACAGATCTGCACGATCCTCCTCCTCACTGGAGCTGGAGTTCTCCAGCGCGCGCATACCACTTGCACGCGAACCCAGGCCGAGTCTTCTAATTGCAATTCAAATTCAGTTAAATACAAGTTTGAAGCGTTGTAGTCGAGAGTGCCCGACTAAAAAATACCCTGTACACAATTGAACAACATTGTCTACATAATTACTATAGACAAATATATTATTATAAGAGCTCCCTAGTTAAAAACACCAAACTGGTAGATACCCTGTAATAACTATATAGCTTTTCATCCACAAATTTGATAGTCTTTCGGATTAAGGATCTTTGACAAATAGATATCTGGACGGACACTTTATGGGATTGGAGATGGCTTCTTCTGTCCGTTTTCTACATTTTCACAGCCCAACTATATCCATTGATGATGTGTACAGGGCATACAAGAATTGAGATTCTGTTTTTACCTGGGCAATGGCACTGGAGGCGCCATGCTGGCGCTCGGATGCATTTGCATGGTGCTCTGCATCGACATGCCACCAATGGTGCCCATGCCAATGGCTCCGATATTCGGATAAGCAAACATGGCCGATGACGGTCGCGTGGGTCCAATGGGCTCCGCCTGCCAAGCAAGAAAGTTTTGAGATAAATTCGAGATGGAGTTACAAATTGAGCTTACCCCGTAATGATTCGTTTGTGCCATAACATCGGCGATCTGCGCCCAGCGCATGCGATCCTCCAGAGTTACCTGGTAGCCTGCCTGTGGTAAACCAGCTGATTTCAATGGTGCCGTATTCATGTAACCAAATACAGGGGAACCCATTGCATTCTTTTGCTCCCGCTGCCAGCGGCGAGACCACATGATGAGACAGACCAGAGTTAGCACTATGATGATGACAGCCGCCACAGATGCGCCAATGGCGACGCCCAACACCTCGCCATCGATCTCGCATTGTGCACCATAATGACTGGAGTCGCAGGCACAGGACTGGGCGCCCTCCTCGTTGTAGCTGCAGATGCCACGATTATTGCAATATGCATCCGGACACGACTGGCACTCGCGACCCGCCCGTTGCGGTTGATCGGCCCAGGGATCGCGCAGGCCTGCCTCGCAGGCGCACTGGAAGCTGCCCCAGCTATTGCTGCATATCGCACTCGCATGACAATCGTTCAATTCAGGGGAATGGCATTCGTCCAGATCATGAAGGGCCGAAACGGCACCTTCTGGTGAACTCACATACAGCACCGAGTTGCCGATATTATTGTTGCGACGATGCAGCACTCCGAGCAAATGCTTCTGCACATCGCTGCGTAGATTGGGACGCAGTGTCTCCACGCTCTCATCCAGCTGAAAATTGGGATGAGTTGGTAATTAGTGAAAGTTCAGTTTGACTTTATTGCTATTCGTACTCACTTTGAGTGTCATATTCACATAGACACCATTGCCGCCCAGATTGGGATCGCCTCGATAAATATTGTTTACCTTGGCCTCCATAAACTCATCCGAATAGGGTGTCATCGACATGGCCGAGTCCAGCTGCGGGGATTTGGAATTAATATCAGCGGTAATAATGAAAATTTGTGGCTTACCGCGCGAACCGATTCGTAGCTCAGTTGTCCATAGGGTTCGCTATTGCGATCCATCAGCTTGTTGTCCCACACGATGCGATGCTCATAGATGCGATCAACGCGCATGCCCAAATGGAAGGATATAACACGACGACAAGGCTCGCGATGCTTGCGACGGGAGTAGCCTATGAAAAAGTCGTGGTATAAGTTAATCTTTATTAAAGATGTTTCCTTAAATATATTTAATATTTAAGCACTCAATCGGATAGTAAAAAGAACTGTAATGTAATCTTAAAAGTACTGCCATATTATGTTATTATTATTATTTATCTGCCTAAGAAAATAAGCATTTAGCAATGAGATCAAAATAAATATCTATGGCTCTCAAGACCATACTGGCTTAAAGTTCTTGAACGAAACTCGCATTATTTTTATTTTAATTTTATTCCTTGCTTCATCACTCACCTGGTCTACAATGACAGCTGGAGACACCGTTGTCCGTTTTGCAGCGTTCGTGTTGCGCCTGATCGCAGGTGGAATCATCGCCGACGATGCAGGTGTCAATTCTCACTGGTGGCTGTGTGGGTCGTTGGCGGTAGTGTGGTCGTGTGGGGCCCGCATTGGTTGTGGATGCAGCGACCGGCTTAGCCTGACTTTGCGTTTGTCCCTGTCCCTGTCCGTGTCCATGTCCATGTCCTGGACTGGTGCCTGTGTGTTGTTGTAACTCGACAACCTCCGTTTCGGGCACCACATAACCGCCGCTGCTTTGCGTGACAGCATGTTGTGGTACATTACCAGCAGCAGCAGCAGCTCCACCACTTCCACCATTTGTACCGACACCACTTCCGGTCGTTGTCGTGCCCGGCAATTGGGGCAGACGCGTCGCTGGCGATGTGGCGCCTGCGGGCGGATCTGTGGGATCACCAAATAGATTGATGTAAGTGCGTTTGCCATCGATCGAGACGAAGCCTTCGTCACCTGATGCCGACACAATGATGTCCGCCTGGTGTGCACCGCCCCCTCCCCCAGCTGCTCCATAGGTTCCATATGGCTTGATGTTAATTGTTTGCTGGGACCCACTTCCCTTGGGTCCGGGTCCCTGAATTGCCGAGAGCGTCACGTCAAAGATCTCACCATAGCCGGGTGGCAGATGCTGCCTCGTGGGCTGTATCGGTTGCTGTGGTGCAGCGGGCCGTTGAGCGGGTCGTGGCCGACCGCCTGGCTTAAACTCGGGATCATCCAGCACAATGCCGGGTCGGGGATGGTAGGGAGCGGCGGAAGCGGACGTCGGGGCATTAGCTGTGAGCGCTTTTTCAGTTGTGGTGGTAGTGGTAGTGGTAGATGAGGTAGATGAGGTGGTGCTAGTAGTAGTAGAAGTGGTTGTGGTAGAAGTGGTAGTCTTGGGTGATTTGGACGTGGGCACTATGACATCCGTAGCAAGCACATCGCTCAGCGGCATGGTCTGAATGCTGCTAGAGGATGATGATGACGATGAAGTGCTGGCTTCCAGTCCGGGCGTGCGATTTGCCGTCATGAATATGACCTCCTCGGTAGAGGGATCCAGACCGTGGCCGCTCTCCATGGACATGGGCACATAACTGGAGGACATGCCCATGACGGTGTTTACCACTGAGCTCGTTTCAATGATGGTCGTGTAGCCGGCGTGTTCAGCTTGCGGCTGCTTCTTCTTCTCCCCGCTGGGTTTTGGCTTGTGCTTTTTCTTGGGCGTATGCTCCTTAGACGGAGAAGTGGGCATGGTAGCGGGAGCCGGAGACGACGACGGCTCTGGCGGCGGCTGCAATTCTTCGTCAATCTCGCCGCCGGCCCCGGAGTCCTGGTCAGAGACTTCAATATACTGTGCGTTGGTATCCTCATTTGAGAACTCGGAGTCGTAGGTGGTGTCTGTCGGAGCCACGATATCCATAGTATCACCAGCAGACTCAGTTTCATGATGATGCTCCGGCGGCTGTTGCGGTTTTGAGTCCTCCAGCTGCACTGGCTCCGGTTCGGTTGGCCGCGCAGGCAGCTGCTGTGGCATTGGATGGTATTGGGGCAAAGGACGTCGACTGCCATTGACACTCGTTGTGATGGGTGGTCGTGGCTTGTTACGATACCAGGGTGGACGATTGCTCACGAAGCCTGGACGCATGGGCACAATCTGCTCTGGTATGGGCACGCCCGTAATGAAAGGTCGATCCGGTCGATCGAAAGGATAGGGCGGCGGTCGCATGGATGTGCCCGGCTTCTGTGCCTCATAGTCAATGGGCATCGGTTGCACGTCGGAAATGCGAGGGGGTCCACGATTATTGATGCGACTAGCGGATGGAGGACGACGCACACCCTGCGTATTGGCATGCACGTTGACATTGCCATTGAGCAGCTTCACTATGCCGGTAATGATGTCCTGGATGTCGGGATTGCCATTCTGGCGCGGACTATGCGGCGCCAGCGTCGCACTGGCTGTCGAGATGACAGTACTGCTCGGACTCGGGCTGATAGGGGACCCCGACGTAGGCGGTCGCAGGCCCCCTTGCACTAAAAAAGGCTGCTCAGTGCTGGCAGATGACCTACTGTCGGAAGAGCTGCTACTGCTGCTGCCACCTAAAGTTTTGCCAGCGCGAATCCGCTGCGTCCGCTCCGGCTGCTGCTGCGATTCCTGGGAATCATATGTGCCCGTAGGCTTGATGTTGTAGTGAAAATAGCGTCCGGCAGAGACATCCTTCTCACTATCCTTGCCATAGCTGACATCATTGGGATGCGGCTGCTGCTGCTGTTCGTGCAAGATGGGCGAGGCAGAGCGCTCTACGCGTGCCTTCGTCTCGTTCTCTACCTGAGCAGAGCGCAGAGTATCCGAGATGGAGTTCGTATTGGTCATGGTGCTCTCAATGCTCAGTGATGCTGACTTCTCGCTGCTGGATTTCGGCGATATCTGTGAGATGCCATCATGCTGGGCAACTGAAATCAGTAACAGAGAGAGAGAGAGAGAGAGAGAGAGAGAGAGAAGAAGATGAAGAAGAAGTTAAAACTGGTGAAATTCTTCACATGCCAACCAAGCTTCAATTTCATTAATTATTGTTGCAGCGTTGCTCGCGTTTATCACAGTGAAAAGAATCTGATGCAGCTTTACTGCCGCCTCCTGAAACAAAAGCGAAACGTGTTTCACTTTTCAGGTACGCCCCACCTGCCACAACAACTGCCACATGCCACATGCCCACATTTTGTTCAGGGCAGAGCTTTGTCTTTGTCATGTGTACGAGTATTCTCCTATATTATGCACATTTGCCTTTCTTAGAAATCCAAACCAACTGAGTGAGAGAGATTTCAGTTTCAGCCTTAGCTGGCAGGCATCATTTATTTTCGATGTCAAGTTTGTGTTTTCAGTCTTTTGTATTCTTTTCACTCTCATGCGTCTGCAATTGTATGTGTTGTGGCCAGCCTAGATAAACAAAAAAAAAAAACACATACACATGGCGACATCTGAAATTACTGGTTGACTTTTCATGCCAAGGCTGGGCAAATAAATATTTTTCGAGTCATACGATCATCTGTCACAGTCGTAAACGCATATTACTTGATACCTTGCACCACCTTAAACCACCTGCCCACAGATCTGCCCACCACAATTGCACTACCAACTCCAACTTTAGCGAGACTTTATAATCTCAATATACGAAATGAGAATTTCACAAATTGCTACGTGAAGCGTTGAAAATAAGCCAACTTATGCGCAGTTGTTTATTGCGGGTATCTTATACACATATATATAAATAAAATACATATATACATGTGGGTGCAAGAGAGCTAAGCTTACATATAAGATGGCTCTGCATATATCTATAAGTGGGATGTGCATATGTGCGATTAATGATGAATTGAACAAACACTGCCAGATGGCCCAAATTAAATTATTAAATTGTGAAAAAATTAGTCTATAGAAGAGGTTAAGTGTTTTTTGACTTTATTTATAACAATTAGCTATTAAATTTAATATTTCAATTGTTTAAATAAAGCAATTTGGAACGAAAATTTTTAGTGCATATAAGAAACTTAAGTTTCACACATTTGTTCACGCATTTGCAGTGCTTTCTTTTTCGGGACTATCTAACAAGATAATGTCTACTGCAATTAACACCTGCTGATCTTCTTGGCTTTGACTCACTCGAACTCAAACTAATGCCGCGGCGTGGCATTTAGCGCCCCCCGCCGCGCATTCAATATAATGCTGCAGCAATTTCTAAATGCCAAGAGTTACGGGCTCTGACAGGCCAGAAGAGCGCTATAAATGCATATGTCTTCAAGTGTTTGTTACTTTAATACTTTCTTTTACTCTGCGTCTCTGCATGACTTATGTGCTGCGATCATTGACTTGTCCCAGGCAAGAAGAACGCAGCCGCAGACACAGACACAGTTATACCCACATCTTTAACTCCAACTTCAAATCCAAGTGCAATTCTTCAGGTGTCAGGTGCAGAAGTTTGTCTGACATATTAGCGCGATGCCTTTCGACTTTGTGGCATAAGGTATTAAGAAGTGGGCGCAGTGGAACAAACAACCAGTTTAATATTGTTTTGAGTTTATGACGTTGCGCATAGTTCACACGCTAAAGCCAAATAAAACAAAATGAAAATAAAAACACGTTTAGTTATTGAGCTTAACCCAAAATGCCAAGCGGTTTTCATGGTGTTTCTCTTCTGATTAAGCTTTTTGGCACAGTTTTTACTTTCACCTTCAGGCGCTAAACTGGCGCAAAGGCAAAAACCAACAAGCGAATAATAAACAAAATGCGAAACACACTGATTGATAACTGAAATAATATTTATTTCACTTTCTATCAGCGAGTTGATTTCGATATAATTAGCGCTTCCTTTTGAAGCAAAACAAACAAGCTGCCCATAAATATATATATATATATATATATATATATAGATATACATTGTGTTCGAATTTTCACTTTCATTGGCAATTTTTCTCTTGTTTCTCTTGTTTTTCAACATATTTTCGTGCTATTATTGATATGATTTTGAATTTTATAGCAGGCTATAGTTGGCTAGGTAAAAGTGTCTGGTCAAAATGAAAATGTTGCCGCTAGCTAGTAAATTATACCACAAAGACAACAAGACAAGGTAAGTAAATGTAACACAATTTTTATAAAATTGAAACTGTGGCATGCAACACTTTCACGGACAACGAAAGTAAAATTGTTAAATGAACGGTCTTTTTAGTAAGCCAACTCCCTAACTGCGACGGATGCACAAGACTTTGGAGTTCAATGCACCAAATCAGAGACTTCATGACTTCAACTGTAGACGACAGACATCAGACAACAACGTTGACAACATCGACGACAAGAGAGTCATTAGTTCCAGCGCTTGCCTACACTAATTTAAACGCTACTTGAGCCCACGACGAGCACAGCACAGGACAGAAGGACAGACAGAAGACAACTCGACGACTCGTCGTGAAGAGATTGCGAATTGGGTTTCGGGCCGCAGTCGCCGCAGTCAATCGTAGCCCACATGCGGCAGCAAAATTGCCAATTTCATCGCCTCCAAATTGCTGGCACTCGCCCGACAAGAAATCACTTTCTATTTCAACTGCTCAGACAGTAAAAACTGTTTCACAACCTGGTCAAATTAGGAAAAAAATAAAAATAGAAACAGAAGTAGATGGCACATATGTCTGTATATTTGGTACGTAGTTGGGTTGCCAAAAGCTAGCGATAATAATTACATTATGTGCGCTTATGAAATGCAGCAATTTGATATTTCGATGTTTAACGCACGTACGCAAGCATTACACATACGCCATGTATTTGTGCGAGGCAAATTAAGTAGTCTGGCAGCTGAACGTCGGGCCAACACTTGCCTTAGGTTGATGTCTGTTACGCAACCCACAAATTGAACGCGTAGTGCGATAATGCGACAATTTTAATGTATGTAATTATTGTATAATTTCTTTTTATAATTTGATTGTGATTTGAATTTAATAATGGATAAATTATTACATTTGGCCAACTACCAAGCCCAACTGCTCATCGTAAATTATTATTTATACATAGCACGTTTTAGTAACAGTGAGATATTAAAAGTACGAATTGTTTTTTATAAATCTTTTCTTTTCGTTTTGCATTCAAATGGCACACGAAATTCCTCCAATCAAACAAATGTGCAACACGATATTTATTTTTGTATGTATAATTTCTTTTATTATAAATAGCTTTTGTGTTTCTCTCGAGCTTAAACAACGACGTTATCGTTCTATAAGACAACGGTATTTATATATAAATTATGTTCATACAAAAGTATTTTCATACATTGTTGTTGCTTATTGTTGACATGGGGAGTGAAAGAATTTAATAATCTGAAATATTGTTTAGCTTATAACTCGTGAGTTCTGTGACAAGACATATTTTGTGTGTTGTGTAAAATTCTTTAATAAACAAGAACACATTTGAAGCATCCACCATTTAATCAATTTATTTTTCACTCTCTCACCGTCGTCAAACATCGTTCGGAGGCTCACACAAAACAGCGTCTCGGCAAATAAATAATTGCTTCTGCTTATCTGCAGTTTAGGCAAGCTGCGTTAGATTTCTATTAAAGATGCTGTTCGTGATGCAATAAAACCACCTAAGTCGCCACTTCGCATCTACGTGGGCCTAGGTCTCGTTCCAAGACGTTCGTTCAACTTGACTCGTCGCACTCGCCCATTCAGAGTCAAAGAACTGTGGACAACGCCCCAGAGACCGATGCCGAGCTGTTGAACACATTACAAGCTATCTTGGCAAGTAACTTAGATTTGAAATATCGCCATCATTTTATAGTCGATGGGTGTGTTCCGAAGCAGCCCTCAAACTGGGGCATTAAAATTTAAATTTAGTGCTAATTGTCCGGCAACGTTTGCCTTGGTCACGGTGGGCGTCATAAATACACAAAAAGTCAAACAAATGCTGCTTTATGGTTACCACAAAGAAAGTTTGAGTAATAAATATTTGTTTTTTTTTTTCAAATTGTTTCGTCAAGATTGTTGACTTTAACCTGCAACGTGCAGCAATGTCATGCTGTGGCTGTTGCCTGAGCTGATGTTTGAGGCGTGCCCAAGACATAAGCCAACCAACAACATATTCATTAGCATCCCAAACCGATTCTTTTCTTCCTAAAGTGAAATGTTTATAGCAATGCAAAATGATCTTTCCTAAATATCTTTCCTAAACTAACGACCATATGGGAGCTAGAGATTAAAATATTATCTCATCATCCATGTTGAGAACAATATTGATAGAAACTAAACCTAAGCTGAATTTTCAAGATTTGACATGTAGCTAAGATATTTTTTATGAAGAACGCAATATGTTAAGCATTTTTTAATTATTCTTTGGAATCTTGCACAATCTCGAGGAGAAAATTGTACAATACATTCCATGAGAATGTAAAAGCCCTTTTCGGATTTTAAATACAGAGTATATAGGAATGCTAAGCTCCTTTTGAAAATCAATATAAAATGGTTGTAGTAAATCCGAAATGACCATATCATCCACAATCATAAAAATTTATAAATGTGTGCTACATAAGAAGAGATTGCCCAATTGACTGTGGCGATTGCTTTCGCGTTTTTTTTTTTTACAAATGAGCAGCAATCGGCGAAGTGGCGACAATCACATGGCTCAGCAAACAGAGTTTTTAGTATTTCTTTTATTTTTATTTTTAATTTTGTTTGTTTTAGGTCACAAGTGAAATTGAGGAATTTTTCTGCGGTCATTTGACGTTGGATATTTAAAGACCAAAAGCGAGACCATGACGTATGCCACGTGAAATTTGTATTTGTTTTTTTTTTTTAATTTGCCGCGAGTCTCGTGCAATTAGATATGTTAATTTTCCAAGCAATGAATGCAGTTTGAGGGCAATGTTGAAGCCGTAGCCAAAGCCAAACCCAAAGCCAGAGCCTACTACAGCCATTGTGTCAGCACACAAGCGAATGACCTTAATCAAGGTCTAAGACTCCAACCCAACCAATCCAACTCTGACTCTGATCTAAGCGCGCCAAAAGTCAGAGCCGGTTGCAGTGTGGACTGTCTGCCTGTTTGCCAGCCAGTTGCAACAAGGTCTGGCTACGCTTTGTGGCCTGTCTAAGCCGAGCAAATTTATTGGCCGCGCTGCGCGCTCTGTTGGCTGTGGAAAGTTGCGGATATCCAATGGAAAACGTAGCATTGACCGCTGCGTCTGCCTAAATAATAGGCACACTTAACAGCCTAATTGTCTGATATTTATAATTAAAGCCCAGCAAAACCAACTTGGCGGCAACTGCAACTATAACAGATGCCAGATGCCAGATGAAAACAAAGCAGTCACTAATAAGCAGCAAATGCCAGGCAAGATTGCAACTAAGTGGCTAAGACTTTGCCCAAGAACAGGGCTAACAACGACTCGAGTCGAGGCTTGTAAATTGAACTAGCTGCAATTTAGCTGTAGATCGCTTATCTTAGAACATGCAAGAGTTGCTGTTCGGCTCAGCGAATAGTTGAAATATTTGCTTTTCATATGAACACGCGAATCGCATATTTCCGCAGCAACGTCTCGAGGGTGGAGTATGCTCAGGGTCAGTAACCCCCAACAGTTAGCTGAGAACAAAAAACAACAATATACAGCTGCAGAGCTGCAGGTAATGGTAAGTGTCTATTCAGTTGAGTGCGCTCCATATATGCGACACTAATTGAACAATTAAAGCTGATTAAATGTTGGAAAAATGGAGCAAATACATTGCACACTGAATGGGAAAACAGCGCACGGTGCCCCTTTGGCTCAAGCAAATCCGCAACTGTCCGCAAATTGTGGCCAACCTAAGAAACAAGTCGCATTGAGTTGCGTTGAGTCGCATCTTGTCTCATAACCAAGTTCAATACAACGAAAAAAAAACAAAATGAACGAAGCATTTTTTGATTGAAAAGCGGCTTTTGCTAGCGCAGTCTCTCTTTCTCTCTATCTCTCTATCCCTGTCAGTCACAAAGCGAAACTGTGTCAACGTGCCCCCAAGAAAACGGAACAAGTTGAGACCAATATGGACAAACGGCCGATGGTGTGTGACAAGTTCAAAAGCATTGTGTGTGCGAGTGAGTGTGTATAAGTTGGCTGTGCATCATACCAAAAGTTGAAAAACGTTCACGTTTTATAAATGGCCTACAGAACCGGCCAGTCGACGCGGTCAGTCCGACAGTCTGTCAAACAGCTTTTTATTAGCCTATTTCTAACTGCGCGCCAACTGCTGTGCGTGTGTTTCTGTGTGTGTGTGTTTGTGTGCCATAATGTATATAAATGTATTTATCTGTGTATGTGACTGTCTGTAGATAACTGCACGTAATTAACGGTATACCATTTCAAGTTTTACGCGGGTTTTTATGTCAACGTCAACTCAACCAATTGGGCTAATTGTGGTTATGGCCTCAGGCCTCTCATGCCTCAGTAGGTGACGCACCTACGCATCTAGAAGCAAAATGTTATAAATTAATGAAACATAATTATATGGTAAAATCTTTTCACAACTTCTTATGATTTTTCTTTTGCAAAAGTATTTTATTGAAAGCCAGTTCGTTGTCTCAGTCTTTCATTTAGCAGCAAGTTCGTTGCCTAAATCTTTTACTTCAATGGCTTTGAAAGCTACAGTTTTTGCCTAAGTCTTTAGCTTTTAAGCTCCAGAATCATTTGTATTCATTCTGTCGCTGCAAAAGAAAGCATTTGCCGCAAAACAGCTAAATGAAGACCAAACGAATTTGGCATCTTTCAAAATAAAAATCCGGAACCGGTTAACCAACTCAAAAAAAATCTTCAGACAGCGAAATGTTTTCATTGATTACCATTCAATCGTTCACACACACACACACACACACATAGAAACGAGTATATTCATGTAAATATATGTACGTTCTGTCTACCTGAGTTGCAGCTTCATCAAGCGTTAAGGTGAACGTTACTCTCCCGCCATGTCTACCTGTCTGTCCGTACGTCAGTCCGTCTGTCAGTTTTGTTGACTGCGGTTTTCGCTGCCTTTGTGCAATTTTGCGTGCGCCTCAAAATTGCCTTGAGCGCCGCGGGACAAAAATATTTGGCATGGCCAGGGCCAAGAAGGAACTTGACCAAAACCGAAATCAAGATAAATTGTGGGTTCGAGCTGCTGTTATGGGTGTGTGTTTATGGTTATGTGAGTGGCTGTGGCTGTGGCAGTTGTTGGTGTTGTTATTATTGTTGCTGGCAACTTTCGTTGTGCCGAATTTCATTGTACAAATTTTTGGACTGGCTGTCGCAGCTGTCTCAGGCGCATGGGAAAGGGAAAGTATGCATGCAGTTATTGATACGATTCCGACTCAGATTCCGATTTAGACTTCGACTTTGACTCTGGACACAGCTTCAACTCTAATTGAATGAAAAGGGCGGGGAAACATTTAAGTTAATTGGATCTGTGTGCAGCGCACACACACACATACATATACATATATACATATGTATTCAAGCTCGCTTGTGGGCCGATAAAATCATTGGCATGTAATTGCGATTTCCATTAAGTTGAATGAAATGATGTGCGGCCCGTTAGCAGTGCAGCTGCATGAATGCCAATTGCAAATTTGCTTCAAATAATAAAATTCATTTCGTAAGCACCTTTGATAAATAGTATTATTTTTGAGGCTTCGAAATCAGGTCTTGCATAAACGATGAATTTGAGTTATAAGACAAAATGTCGACGTTGCTTTCCACAGGAGGAATAATCTCTAAAGAAGAAACTTTCAATTAACAAGTCACATTTTTAAAATTCAATTGCAATTTATATCTTGTCAGTTTTCTGGTTTTATTTAAATTCTGCAATAAATTCGAATATTCGCCTGCTTCGGATTGAAGTCTCAGACAGCCATGTCATTAATCTTTATTTCATAGCGCACCTGTTCGGATGTATGCGGAAAAATTTAATTAATTGCGTCAACATGTCGTGTGGATCGAGTGGCCCACCAAGAATGCGGCAACACCGGCACCACCAGCAACAAATGAAACCTGCCGCTTGACCCAATAAAAAGCAGCGCCATAAATTTGTGAAGCGTTGCTGCAGTTGAAGATCGTGGCATCTTTATACAGTATTCTGGCCCTGGCCAAGTAACAGCTTTTCGGTTATATTTATATACACATATATTTGCCCCCCTCTCATTCTCTCTATATATCTCTCTCTCTTTCTCTCTCTCTCTCTCTCTTTGGTAGTCTTTCACTGGCAAGTGGGGCATGTTACCGAAATGTGCCAAAAAGCAAAGAGAGAAAAATGTGTGGAGTAAGCACAGCTAATCTGAAAATGTAATCAGCTTAAAAAACGAGAGAAAAACCACAAATACAATAAAATCAAATATATGTGTATGTATATGTATAGGTAAAATGCAACAGGTTATTGTTGTCAATGCGAACTCGAACTAGTAACTTTATTCCGACCCATCAAACGAATCGAATCAAAATAAATTAATGATGAATTGCACTCATCCCGTCGGGTGACTGTTTGATTTTCTTTGTAGATTTTTGGTACACACACACATTTGCACACACACACACAGAAATTTGAACTCATCACGCTTTCTAATGTCGTTACCTTGATGATGTTACTGCTCTTGCTTGTGCTGTTTTTTTTTTTTTTGTTATTATTGCTGCTGTCGATGGCTCGCTTCGCGGAGCGACACTTTTCCAATGCACACAAAACGAATTTCAATTCTTTGGCTCAAACATTTCGAAAGCACCAAGTGCCGTTATTAGCATTGTTACCAACCAACTGCCTATGCTGCTTAAGATTCTCAATTGGCCGCGTGGATCTTTTAATTAAGCTGCTGTAAAAATAATTTTCACTTCACCCAATTTTTGCGAACCATGAAGAATGCAGCATCGCTTTGAGTCTGAGTTTATTTCACTAGAATACCCTTTATAGTTATGGGGTGCTATAAGACTATCGCAAAATATGTAACCTCTAACAAAATACAGATAGCCAAACTAAGTACATAAAGTTATTTTTTCCAAGATTTTGATTAAGTTTCGCTAACCACAACATACAATTAGCCACACTATAGCAGTAATTTAATTAACTATTCGGCAGAATATAACGGTTCTTCTCATGTTTATGTAAATCTTGCGTTGTGCGCTGTGCACTCAATGGACACCGTTCGTATGTTAATAAGGCTTATTAGCTGCATGAAAGATTTGCTTTGAAAATGCCAACATATTTGATTTAAATGGCCCAGTAAACAGTAAAGCAGTTAGCCTTAATTGATTCAGTTGGAGCAAGCGGTAGTTGCTCATTGTGCTGGGGCATGTGCTTGTGGTGCATGCTTAACGACTCGAGAGTGTTGATTTATAATTGAAATTCCTATGCGCTTTCTGGCTTTCAATGCCCTTTCTACAAATATTGTTTGAGCCAACTGCATGGGAACTTCAGAATGTTTACTATGGCTAAGTTGAGCATGTTTTGTTCGTTCGTTTCATTTGTTTATAACCCAAAACAAGTGTTCTGCATACACAACTCGATTATTGCACAACTCTAACTTAAGCTATGTGATATTCATGCACTTTGAATACTTAATTATTCAAGTATTCATTTACGTTTGTCACACCCACCAGGTCAATCTATTATCACATTGATTGAATAGATAGACATGAACATACAACAACGTCAGGTTTTTAATTAACAGCAATTCACGCACGTCACGCACTTATTGCTTGTTGGCATCGATGAAAGGGGTAAAGCCCGGTTCAATAAATCCGGCATGAATAATCAAACATTACACAACTGTGCCAGCCACAGAATTGTGCAAAATTGAAGTCAAAGAAATGACGCATCTCACAAAAACACACAGCCAATCTCAATGCATGCTTATGAAGTGAAAATTTATAGTTTTCGTATGTGCTCTGTCATCTTTGTGTGTCACGCCTAGGCAGCTGTTAAATCAGCAGCTCCAAAAATGTCAGATCAAAGTCGTCTGTTTTTGGGGTCAAGCCCGTATTTTTTTGAGTAAAATAAAATTAGCATAACTTTGTTAGGCCACAAAGACAACGGACTGGGACTCTACGGGCGCTGGGAGTTGCCGCCCATCTGCCAGCTAGTCAAGCGTGTGCACCTGCGTGCTTGAAGATAATGTTGGCATACTTTTAAACAAACAAAACATACACATTCGCCAGGAACTCACTTGCACATGAATGGCATTGGGTATGAGTATATTTATTAGTATGAGTTTGAGCATCTTGCTATCTACTTTACGTATCTATTCATTCTTAGTGACGCCCAATAAATTATGTACCAAGCATGAGCTTTCTAAAAAGAAATTACACATATGTATTTATATATGTATGTGTGTGTGTGCATAAGTATGTGTGTTGGGCTCGCAGCACGAGGCATTTTCGTGCCTCATCTCAACTACTACTACATTAATTACAACAACCGCTGGCACTTGCCTAATGGATTCGAATTCAATGCAGTAGTTTGTGAAGCATTGAAGAAAGTTAAAAAAAAATATATATTGTAATTATGTTTAAATATCAAAGAAACTGAGATTCTTTGTGTAAGTTGAATACAGTGTTCAGCTAACCCAAACAAATTATAATGAAGAAGAGCAATGAAAATAATGAGACATCGTTAATCCTATCATATATCCATTAGTACGCCTTTTTTCTGTGTCCCTAATAGGTATTAAGGCTACAGTAAATATACAAAGATAACCTATGGTTACTTCAAAACTCTCAACTGGCTATCTCCCAGTCGCGCACTTTCGCCTACAACATGCTTTCATTCGTCAGTTTACATATTGACTTTAAAAGTCACAGTTGTCGAATTCAAACATTAAATATTCTTTGTAAATTTATGTTTGCCTGTGAAATTTCAAATAGAGATTTCCTTCAAGACTTGACTTACCCGTTGTTTGAACGTGGAGCAGCAGCAGTAGTGGCAGAGAAATTGACAGCAGAGTCGCTGACAAGTGCCAAATATGCCACTGGCAGCTTGTCATTCTATTCTTCTTCTTGTTGGTGTCGGTGGTGCTATTGTTGCCGTTGTTATTTTTGCCACCTCTACTGAATTGTTGATTTTGTGTTAGATTCTGTGGCTTTCGTCGCATTTTTGCATAAATTGTTTTGCTGGCGACAGATAAAAAAGCCTCACTGTAAGCCGCTGTCAAATATTGTTAGTTTTGTTTTTTTCAGTGTGTGTTTTGAGGCTGCTTTGAACTTTGGTGTGGCATTTTCTTCTCCTTTCAATTTGCAGAATTATTGCCTAAAGATTTGCATATTAAAAGCAGCTGCAAAGAAAAAGAAAAAATAATACTTATTAACTCAGTTTTTTGTATTTTTTGAAAAGATTTAATGCTCGAGTTTGTTGCCTAAGTCTTTTGTGTGATACTCTCTTTCAGTTTCCTTCTCGTCGTTTTCGAGCGCTAAAATTCACGTGAGAACGAGCCACTCGTCAGAGTGTTTGTCGTTATTTTAATGGGGAGCACTGCCCATTTAAGTGCCCATCATTACGTAAGCCAAAAAAAGGCCAAAGTGTCCAAACAAATTCATATATAAATCAGCGTTTGGCCACACAAAAAAAAACAATGACAAGAAATAGTTACCCAGTGGCTTTCTAAGTCACATTTACATAACCTCATGTCAGCGATGCCGGTTGATACTGCTCGCTGTACAACACCTGAGTGTAGAGCAACAACAGCAACAGTTACTAAAAGTGATTGAAATGCTAATTTTGATTGATGTAAAAGGAAAAATTGTGAGAGCGAAAGCTACAGCACAATTTGAGAGGTGTCAAAAGGAAAAGTGAAACTCGCACACCAAAAACCCAAAGCTGTTAAATGAAACGAATAACGCTAAAGACTTGTGTTTGCCAATCAGAATGGTTACTCTGGCTAACTTAGATCTCCAATTGCTATTACGCAATACGTGTAACCACAACAACAACAACACCAATAGAAAAACGCCCTACATTTGACGATTAGCGGCTAATCAGAAAGCAAGCAAAGACACCAAACGCTAACGCGACCAACAAAAAAAAAAACCAAAACAATTGCGGGGCACACAGCATTAACTGAAAGTGAAAGCACTCAGAGAGGGAGAGAGAGAAAGACAGATCAATAGAGAGGGAAAGAGAGAGAGAGAGAAGGAGAAATGGGAAAGAGATACAGAGTAAATGAGTTAGAGAGTAAAGGTTGCTACGTGAGCCGAAGCGAAGACTTGAAAAGCGATTACGATTACACAAAGCAAAAGCGAAAGATACAAAACCAACTCCGACTTCGACTTCAGCTCAAAGTTGTAGTTGGACTCAGATACAAACCTTAATACAAAGAATCAGTTGACTCTGGGATACTCTGTAAGAACAACTTCAAAAAAGTTCAATTCTTGAAGTCGAAGTGGCGATCTTTTTGTTGAACTTTCATTCTATTAACGGAGTGGATGCTGCCACAAATCTGACGTTTAGTGCAGCAATGGGAAAACTGAAAGAAACCACATTAAAAAAAGGTCAAGGAGTAGTGGAGCAGAGTAGATCAAAACTCAAAATAAGTCACTCTTTTTTCATAGCCTAACATACCCCTTTTAATTTTTGGAAGACAACGACATGTGCAGCCAAGTTGAGTCATGGAACAACATTTTGGCAGCGCTGTTGCTGTTGTCGGTTTGAGGCTTTGTTATGTTTACACATTGAGTGCAGGAAGTTGGTAAGTTTTTCCAGATACCGAACCTTGAAAATTTTCGGCTGTTCCAAGTGAAATAGAAAGTTTTTTTAATAAAATCAACAACGCGAGCAGCAACAACAATAAAAGCCAACAAGCAATGACGACAACAAGCCATATTTAACGTGGGCGTGCGTTGCTGTTGCTGTTGCTGCTGCTGCTCAGACTGTCATTAAACGACTCCATTTTGTTTCCAGTGAGTGATTGCCAGGCAAGATTTGTATGTGGCTGCCCAAGCAGGCGCTTGTCAACATGCAACGCATGTTGTTTACATTCTGTGAGTCGTTTATGAAGTTGGCTTTCTGAGCGTTTCGGTATGCGACTCAAGTCGGTTGCCTGTTCAACGGAAGTGTTGCATTGGCTCGTAATTAGTTGGCTGCCTGCCTGCCAAGTTAAATGACTCATGCGATTTTATTATTTTTTAAACTTTTTTGGACACCTTTGCGTTGCGTAACTTAAGCTGAACTTCAGGCATTGCATGTGCAGGCCAAGCAGCACAGATATGAGAAGAATCAGCGGGCAGCTAATAAGTCAGAAGACAAAAACGATAAAAGTCAGCGGTTGTAATTGCATCAGACTGCCGGCGACTGTCTTTTGGCAATCAATTATAACCACATACATTGTAAGACAAAAGACTTAAGCAACAAACTGGCAGTTTTGCAAAAAGAAGCTTGGTGGCAATAAATTTGACTTTTTACAAAGCTACGTGTGAAAATAATATGGGAGAATATTTGTTATTTTCATTTGCAATCAAATTCAAAATTGCAATTGTCTTCCAATTAGGTTGATCATAAACTTTCTATATTATCTACAGCTTACCTCAAATATCAATCATTAATCCAAATGCATTAAGAGTTTTTTCTTATGATTCTTTTTCACAAGTTATTTTCAATTACATTTTGCACACAACGCGCACAGCAAAAATTTCACCAAAATAACAAAAAACTGCAAAGCACAAAACAAGCGAAGGCATACAAATTGAAATTTCTATAAATATAATGGCCAAGTTAAGAGAGAGATAGAGACAGAGGGATGGAGAGAGGGGGGAATCGCGACTTGAAGCCCGTTTGACAGCAGACGAACAGCAAAAAATGCGGTTTTGTGGCTTCAAGGAATGCATTATCCAAATTCAAATCAAAGATAGCAATATTTAAAGTAAAATAAGTGCGAAAGAGATGCAAATGTTAGTGGGGAGCTGCTGGAGCAGCTGCTGCTAGTAGAAGCGTCACAAAAAAATTGGCACAAATGCGCAACGATGGCCGAAAATGGAACAGTTAACTGTAAACAGCTGGGTAGCTGCAAACTGGAGCTAAAGCTGTGGCAATTTAGTGACCGATCCCGATTGCAAATAGCCAACATGTGTAGGCTGTGTGACCGGCATTAGCTGGTCAACTGCACAGAGACAGGTTGTAAGTCGACAGAGAGAGAGAGAGAGAGAGAGCGAGAGAGAGAGAGAGAGAGAGAGATAATTTTGTTGTTGAATGAATCGCTTGAGATGTGCTGCGGGCAGATTAATGGTCATGTTTATACTACACATTATGGCTACTTGGCACGCATCCGGCACGTCCGCAAAACTTGCAACATCGAGTCGGAGTCTGAGTCGGATATTGAAATGGCTAATTAGTTGTAGTTTTTGTTGTTGGCATCTGCCCTAATGCAGTTATGTTATTATATTTAATCAACGTTTTGTTTGCGTTGTGCTTTCGGCTGCAGCGGCATTTATTTTAATTAACAGTGAAAATATCTGTGTGTGCACGAGAAACAAATTAAAATTGCTTGCAACAAATTTCTCAGCGCGAAAACCACGTAATTTGCAACACAAGCAACAACAATAATAATAACAATAACAACAACAACAATACTAGAAACAAAGACAAAACGCAGACGGTGTTTAAAAGTCGGCGGCAAAAAGGTAGCGCAAAAAAGAAAGTTTTGTTTTTCGTGTTGTTATTGTTGTTATTGCTGCTTGCCGTATTTTTGCTTTTAAGCACACACACATAGACACACACACAGACACAAATTTCGTTAACATTTTGCCTTTGGCGGCTTCTTCTTCTTACAATTTTTCAATTTATATTGCAACGACAACGAGTACGGCAACGTCAGCGCCAGCTTTTCGCTTGTTTTAGTTATTCACTTTTCATAGATTAACGCACACACACTCACGCGAACACTAACGAACTAACACACACGCAGTGTGTGTCGCGGCTTCTTCTCTTGCTTATTTCTTCGACTCTTTTACCGTCAACAGGTGCGCAACGCACAAAGGCCCAACGAGAACTAAAAACCGAACGTGCAGACGAAAGCCGATCCGCGCTAGGCTGAGTGGTGAATTTCTCAGCCGCCGTCTTAAACAGCAGTGGTGGGTTGTACAACTGCCATTGACTTTGGCCGAGCAAAGCAACAACCAGCAACAATTGAAAGTGCCAATTTATCGAATATGTCCATTTAGCCGCTGCACTTGCAACGCTTATTAGCAAAATAACACAAAAAAAAAGGAGCGTATTTAAATTGAAGCGAAATGCTAATGGCTGGCCTTAAACAGCACATTAGACACTAATCGCTGCTGTTGCACTCGCTAACAAGCTGTTTCAAACTACAGCCTACAATTGCTCTGCTCCACGCCCATCTGCCCTATGGATGCGAGCGGCGAGAAGTCGCAAATCCAATCAGCAGCGGCGTCTTCAACAATTACCTCGCAAATTGCAAACGCACGAGAGATCAAGATTAGGCATAGACAGAGACAAAGGCCGCCAAGCCAAGCAATTGGAGAAACTGAAAACTAAACAAGAAAAACTTTTGGTTGTTAATTCCTAATCGAAGCGTGGATGCTCTAAAATATGATAAGGACATCCTGCAAATGCTTAGCCAAAACCATTGCTATAAGTTCAGATATCTTATAAATATTTCTTATCTTTTCATTTAAATATAATTTGAAAATTTGTCTTTAAATTATTGCAATATATTTTTATATATCTTTGTGTTGAGTGACTTTAATTGACGTTAAATAAATAAATAATTAAATATTGAGAGGCGTTTAAAATACGCTTAATACTTTACAATTGTAACGAAATCATAATAATGACCAGCAATCATCGTGACAAAGTCGTTGGATCCTCAAGCATTGTTTGGTCGCAGCCTGAAGGTTTTGTTGTTTTCTATTTCTATGCTGCCGTCTCGGGAAATCGCCGTCTATTACACGAGCTGCAATTGCCAACTGCCAATCGCACTTTTTGCGTCTGCGGCTTACCACGAGTATTCAATTGCACACGAACGAACACACAACACACCCACCGCAGGAACTGCAACAGCAACAGCAGCAACAGCAGCAGCAGCACCAGCAGCATGAAAAACAAGAGGAGCCGATCACGAAGCGTTGGCGGTATTCGTTTTTCATGTCACCTCATTTGGCAGCCAAGCGCTGCGCAGCAAAGCAAAAACCCCGATTGATAGAAGAAGCCACAATCGAAATCGAAGAGCGGGCGAAGTGGCGAAAAAAATCATGGGCCATGACCAGTGAAATTTTTGTGTTTTTTTTTTGTTTACTTATCTCCTCTACACGTAGCATTTATGTATTTACTCAGTTTAGTTTTTCTTTTTTTTATGTCTCGATTGTTTGGCACCTGTTAACGGGGGAGCCGGGCAAAGCTGGCCATAATTGAGCACGCCAACAGCTTTAATAGTTCTAAGTGCTTGGGTATTAATGTCAAACTTTAAGCTGGAGTTGCTATTGATTGCGGTACTCGCATGCATTTTGCGGTCACTGGGTGCTGGGTATTCAATGTTTTATGTTTATCTTTATGTGATTATTTTATTTATTTGTTATATTGGGCTACAAAAACTTGTGCAGCGAAACGAAACTGAAAAAATGTGGAAACACGATGACCGGCAGACGACACCAAAGAACAATGGATAAACATGGGATTATAGTATGATTGCGATAATGAATGCTAACTTAATTAAATTCTAGTATTTAGGCAGCTCCGAGTAGCGCGGCGGCGTTGACCACAGAACGCTGGAGTTGCGCTTTAAGTAACTGGGATCAATGTTGGGGAAGATCAGCTTCAGATCTGGCGTGGTTGGTGCCACCGAGAAGAAGCTGTCAATAACATCCGTTGGGCAAAAACTTTGCATGACGATCGCGGCGCCGCGCACATGAGCTGTAAAAGAGTAAAGGATTGGCTCAAGATTTACTTTTTTTTGAGATAAAGATTTCCTAGATTTCTTACAGCGACTCCAGGAGGGTGGCGGTGGTCGCTTGTAGGTAACCTTGCCCTCATCATCTGTGGAATCATCCTCGTGCAACATTTCGAATGTGTATTTGGATTTCGGTGGTGGCGGCATCATTTGCTTTGCCTTCATTTGTTGGAGCAGCTCGCGCTCCTGCTCCTTTGCCTTGGTCTTCTTGAGACGTTCAGCTTCCTCCTGCTGGCACAGCTTGCGCTGCAGCTCTTCCATTTCGAGTCGCTTGCGCTCCTCCAATTTCTCCTTCTCAAGTTGTTTTTTGATGCGCTTCTCCTCGCGCTCCTTATTTAGCTTGGCAATGCGTTCGGCTCGCTCCCGCTCCTTGGCCTCGCGCAGCTGTGCCGCTTGCAGATGCTTCTGTTCGCGCTGCTTCTTCCGCTCCTCGGCCAGCTGATGCAGCCCCTTGCGGAAGTCTTCGCCGCTATGCTCTCGTGTCAGAGTTTTGCTAGAAGTGGAGTTCGTTGACTTCAAATTTGTGCCAGTCGCCGTTTTCATAAGCGTTGTGGCCTTGTTCGCGCTCATCGGCGCCTTCTTCGGCTGCGCCGAATTCACAGGTGCCGCATTCGAGCTCTGAGTCGGTGTGTGGAAACGTCCCAGAGTCGGCACAGGCAGCTTGCCAATGACTGGCGTGGTGCTGGAACCAGAATTGCCCTTTAAAGAGAAATGAATAATTATAATACAAGTAAAGTTTCATTATGTAGATAGGAAACTCAGACTTGGTAATCAATTTCAAAGACTTTTCGATTTAAGCATGATATTCTAAATTACAAAAATATACTTTAATTTATTGCGGCAATATGGGACAAGTAAACATACCACAACGCGCTTGGGACGCATAGAGCTGTGTGCATTAGCCGCATTCTCAAATGCCTCCACTCTCAGCTTAACCGGGCTCTGCATCAGCGGACTGCAAGAGAGATACGATGAAATATGAGCAGAGATTAAGAACTGCAATAGCCGGCCACTTACTTGAACAGCTCATGGGTGCGCACTGGCATCTTGTGGCCCTTCAGGGGTGTCGGCGGTGGCATAACCGGCGCCTTGGCCACACTGTGTAGCGACTCATCCTCGGTCATTATGCTGTTGCTCCGCGCCATATCGGCGAGGCTACCTTCGCGTGCCGTCTGCATTGATTGATCCTTATCTTCGGATGCACCTGCTTCCACCTGGAATGTGGCATTGCCCAATGTCATTGTGGCATTGGATGTCGGTACGTTAAATGTGACTTCGCTCATAGCAGCCCCATGTGTTGCATTGGGCATTATAGTGACGGTCTCATTGGCAATAACTGGAACGGCATTGGGCAAACCCTCGACGGCATCCTCGTAAACAGAGGATCGCGGTGCCGGTTGCGGCTCCTGTGAATTGCGTGTGCCACGCGTACGCGAAGATATGGGTGAACTCTTGTCTAGATCACTGAACCGTTCCACCTTGATGGGCTTGTGTATCTCCTTTTTCTTGCGTCCCTTCTTGGCGGGCGCTGCAGTTGTATTACTTGCTGCCGTTGTCGACAGTTGCGTTGTATTATTTGCTGTTGTTGTCGACAGTTGGGTTGTGTCATCGGCGGCGCTTTTTGTTGCTTCCAGTGTGACTGCTGTTGTTGCCTTCGAGTCGATGCTTATCTTCTCGCGCTTAATCATAATGCGCAGGTTGGTGGTGCTCATATTTTTCTCATCTATCTCATTTGCGGCTGCAGGATTCGGAGCACGATCAGGAATAACGGAAGCTGCAGCTGCAGCTTCTGCGGGAGCAATTGTTGCTTCTGGCTGAGCAAGTGATGTTTTCCCTTGGGTAGTGCGTGCCGAGCTAATATTGTGCAACTGTGAAGCGCGCTGCTCACTTTCCACCTTGACCTTGATCAGCTCATTTTCGCTGGGACGCCGCAATTTGGATTTGAGCGTCTGCTCCTTTAGGTTCCTTTCGGAACGCAATTTGGCTGCACGTTGCGGACGACCCGAACTGATGCTGGTATCATTTGCAAAGGAAGCTCCAACTGTTGGCACTGCCGGCGGTGGCATGAGAATGCCCGTTGTGTTCACTTCGTTTTCCACCTCCTCCTCGAGGGCGTCGGCCAGCAGCTTGGAGTTGCTTATGCGAGCGCTCTGGCGCTGTAAAGACTCGTTAGAGGCGACCGATGCATCTGAGGGAACTGCGCAAATTGGATTAGTATTTGAGTGAGTTTTAGTTTCTTTTGAATTTTTCACAGCTCACCATCGCCGTCAACTTCAACCAATGATGAGAGGCGCTTGGCACGTTTCTTGGTCTGCTGTGGAGTTATGGAGTTTGACATCTGTTTGGGCGGCACAATTTCCGCAGATTTTGTTTCTTTTGTGGTAGAAACGCCATACAACGACTGGGCCAGCTCCTCAAAATGCCTCTGCATGAACACCGAAAACATGCAGCGAGACGAAAGGAAAAGAAAAATGGACACATTTTTATTTACAGTCTTCACACCTAGTCAATTTTATGAATATTTTTACATACAGCGGACATGGCTTCCATTTCCTCCTGCAGTTCGGATACACAACGCATTATGCCCAGTAAGTCCTCCATTTTTACACAAATTGCGACTTTTCAAATCCGATTTACTAACAATTTTCGCGTACTGCTTTCCGTTTATTTCAAATGGCGGGAATGGTGAGGCGCGACGCCAGCCAAACACAAGCTATTTGAGAAACGACAAAAATCGATATACAACAGAAGAATATCGATGTGTTACGGGTGGCAGCTCTGCTCTGAAGCATTGAAGTTGTCTAACACTACCGGCAGCTGTTTTCCCGCGCAAATAATTTGTTATTTTTAATTAATTAGCTATTTTCTATTTTATTTAGTCTTTAAATTATGCCAACAATGCAAAGTGAATATTTTTAGTTAATCGAACGAAGTAAATTAACCGGCTGCTTTGTTTGTGATAAATGTGCTCGTTGCAGCTGCTCTTGTCTAAAGTGTTGCACAACACAAAAAATAAGCACAAGCAATGAGTGTATTCTCGAGTATACAGTTGCTCGATCCGCACCTGAGTACAAATTCATAATTGTTTAATTTCTTACAATACTTTAATTGCATAATATACGTCATTTTGTGACTTGCGATGTTTATTAATCGAGTATATCGAATGGTTTGCAAAGTGTTGTTAGACAGCTAAGTGGCATGCTGGGCTCAACCGGTGCTGCAAAATACTCAAATACATTGTTAAAATTCGCCAGAAATTCGCAAGCCAGCGAAAATTTAGTAATAACAAGGTAAACAAGCGAACCGCGCGCTTTGCGTTAACAACAAGTAAGATGTATATATGAGAAACAAAACGCCGCACGCAGACACTTGTCCATCACCATTAACCAATACAAATACCACGCCACACCGCATCAGCAATGGGACTCGACTTTGATGTCGTGGAGTACTGCAAAGGTGTGAAATCAAAACAGTCCCAACCGCCGTTCGCGTGCCCGGTGCGCGACTGCGATCGCAGCTATAAAACGCTGGTCGGCCTCCAGGGCCACCTGACCAACTACGATCATGACAATCCGCAGCCACTGACACCCATACTCAAGCCGAATCGAAAAAAGGCGCGCTCATCCCGCGCCCTCCACTCCACGCCCAAAGACAATGGCAGCGGTTTTGGTGGCGCTGGTAGCGGCACCGGTGGTATTTCCGAGAGTGAAAATGGCTGCGGCACGGGCAGAAGTACCACAAATCCTGAATCGCTGGTTGCCTATAATGAGCAGGAGGGCACGGTCACCTTCAATATAGATGGAAAGAGTGTGCGTCTGGGCATCGATGATCCCCTGCCAGTTGTCGATGATGAGGAGTTTGCCGAGCTGGTCGAGCGTGGTTGCATATTAAATGCGGATGCGCCGCCGCTGGAGGAGAATGCTATATGGGCGCAGGTGCAGGTGCCCGTGGCGAATGTGCGGGAGATCAATGACTACCATGTGCCTGATGCGCCACCCCGTCCCCTGGCCTACTATCGCTTCATTGAGAAGTCGGCCGAGGAGTTGGATGGCGAGATCGAATATGATGTGGATGAGGAGGACTCCGCGTGGCTGGAGCATATGAATGAGTTGCGCAGCAAGCAGAACCTTAATCCGATAAGCATTGATACCATGGAGCTGCTTATGGATCGCCTCGAAAAGGAATCTCACTTTCAGGCCGCCGCCAATGGCACGCCCACTGGCGTCGAGGTGGATGATGATGCGGTCTGTTGCATTTGCCTGGATGGTGAGTGCCAGAACACCAACGTGATACTCTTCTGCGACATGTGCAACCTGGCGGTGCATCAGGACTGCTACGGTGTACCCTATATCCCAGAGGGCCAATGGCTGTGCCGTCGCTGCCTGCAATCGCCCAGCAAGGCCGTGAACTGTGTGCTCTGTCCAAATGCTGGCGGCGCCTTCAAGCAAACGGATCACGGCCAGTGGGCGCACGTCGTCTGTGCGCTGTGGATACCGGAGGTCCGATTTGCCAACACCGTGTTCCTCGAGCCAATTGGTAAGTGGCTTCAAGTTACCTCTACTATTGTTTGCAATTATAATTATTCTCTCGCTGCCCATGCACAGATTCTATTGAAACCATACCGGCTGCCCGTTGGCGCCTCACCTGCTATGTGTGCAAGGAGAAGGGTCTGGGCGCTTGCATTCAGTGCCATCGCAACAGCTGCTATGCCGCCTTCCATGTTACGTGTGCGCAACAGGCTGGCCTCTATATGACCATGGATACCATTAAGGATGGACACAACGATAGCTCGGTGCATGTACAGAAGTTTGCCTACTGCCACGCCCATACGCCAGCCGATGCCAAGCTGAAGACAAACGTGCCGGATTTCGAGGATACGCGCATGAAGATGCGAGAGGCGCGCAAGGCTCTGGCAAAGAAACGCTCATCGGCGCCGGTGGTGCTGATACCCACAATACCACCGGATCGTGTCCACGAGATAGCGAGCATGGTGCACATGCAGAAGAAGAAGGAGTTCCTTGATAGGATCATTGCGTACTGGACGCTGAAGCGTCACTATCGCAACGGTGTGCCGCTGCTGAGGCGGCTGCAGAGTCAGGGCAACAATCATGGCGTCATTCAGCGCAATGGCATCGAGGGATCACCGGACACCAAGGAGCTGTATCGTCAGCTCAAGTACTGGCAATGCCTGCGCCAGGATCTGGAGCGAGCGCGTCTGCTCTGCGAGCTGGTGCGCAAGCGTGAGAAGCTGAAGGTGGCATTTGTGAAGATCTCCGAGGAGGTTGTGATGCTGCAGCTAAATCCACTCGAGTCGGCACTGGGCAAGCTGCTGGATGCGTTGGAGACACGCGACACCATGGAGATCTTTCGGGAGCCCGTAGACACTAGTGAGGTGCCTGACTACATGGATATTGTTAAGCAGCCAATGGATTTGGGCACCATGCGCACGAGGCTCAAGGATTGCAAGTACTCCAGGTTGGAGCAACTGGAGGCAGACTTTGATCTGATGATACAGAACTGTCTGGCGTACAATAACAAGGATACGGTGTTCTATCGCGCTGGCATTCGGATGCGTGACCAGGCGGCGCCGCTGTTTGTCCAGTTGCGCAAAGAATTGCAACGGGATGGACTGCTGGAGCGCGGCCAGCGCGCCCATGTGGATCATGTGGAGGGTGAAGTGGAGCAGGAGCTGCGACAGCTGCTGGCAGCGCAGCCCGGAGAGGATATCGTACAAAAGCTGCTCATTCTGGCCGACAAGTCGCAGGTGCTCAAGAATCCCAGCTATCGCACCAAGAAGATCAAGCAAATCCGCCTGGAAATCAATCGTATGCGCAAATCGCTACGAAAGGCGCGTTTTACAACGGTAGACTTTCTATTTCGTATAATAATCATTTCCACTATTAATCTATTTTAATTATATTCAGCGAAACGCAACGCATCCGCAATCCCAAAGCGATGATGACAATGAGGACACGGGAGTTACACCCTCCAAGAAACGGTCGCGTAAGCGTCTCAATAGCAGCGCCATGGATCTGGATGAGTCACAGGAACCACCTGATGATCACCAGCACAACGATGATGATGAGGACGATGAGGATGAATCCGACGATGATTCGATGGTCGAGGATGGCGCCAGCAAAGACACCAGCCATATGGTCCAAACGCCGCCCTGCAGTCCAGTCAAGAGTCTTAACAATAGCAGCTCACCCGTGGGCATTAATCGAAGGTGAGTCTTTTTACTTGTAAGATAAATCTATAGATATATCTAATCTGTAGATAAATATTTATTTTGATATTCACATTTATATTTGCATAATCAGTTAGCTACAAATCCACCTCAAATTGGAAAGCGAGGGTGATTCCCGATTTGTAATACATATATTTGTGATATACCGCCTTGAGTACTGTCCCACTTTGTGTTAGTGAGTCACACAATGGTAAATTAGAAAGATACGTCTCGATTTTGTGATTTTTTTTGGGGTTTCTACAAAAAACACTCAGACTCTGCCGAGAAACTGGAATGAGATCATTTAGATAAATTGATAATAAAAAATAATAAACAGATAAGATCAAAAGGCATTAATTATGTGTGAGTATTATACCAAATCAGGTTTAATTGTTGGATTAACTATGGATCATTTATGGGATTAACTATCCTAAAACTAGCACAGAAAGAAAGCTGAAGAAACTAGTTAGAACTAATTTACTACAAACGATAAGTTCCAAAGATATATGAATGAAAGATGTGAATGTCTGATAAGGATATTAAAAAGGATTTGAGGATTGCTTCAAGTGTAAAGCACGCAACACAATGCATTTTATAGAAGATTATTCCAAAGTCTGGTAAAACCACTAAGAACTATTTGCAAAACTGATTTAGTATAAAAATTGTCTTATTTAATTAGTTAATAGATTATAAGTATAGATAAATACACAAAAACACTTCTTTAAATTTTTGCAGGACTGCCATTTTGTTAACGCGCAAGTCGCAGGCGGCGCTGAAGCGTCCATTGGAGCCACTGACGACGCCTGTTAAGGAGGAGCACCACAATTCCCAATCATCGAGCACACAGTCAACCAGCGCCAGCTCCACCTCCACAACGACGGCAGCCACAGCCGCATCCAGCACGCTGAATGCATCGCTTGCAGCGAGTGCCACGCCCACAGCGGCCAGCAGCTTTGCGCTGACGCACAACAGCACGAGCGCACAGGCTGGAGTGGAGCGGCCGGCAGCCGCTAGTCTAACCTCCATTGGCAACAAGCTGGGCTTAGGCATGGGTGCAAGCCTGGCGCTTTCCAAGTCGCCCAAGCGACCGGCGCGTTATCGCCGCCTGCCTTCGATGTCACCAAAGAAGTCACCCAATCCAGTGGCGGCGGCATCAGCGACGACAACAGCGACGACGACAACGGCGACAAGCAGTGTCCAGAGTATGGCATCCTTGGCGCCGGCGGAACCGTTACCCTTTGAGCGTATCCCCGACAGCTTTCGCGTGTACAGGGCGAACACGCAGCGAGATGCTAGCGATAGCGATGATGCACCCTCACAGTCGAGCAGTCCGTGCAGCAGCTGCTCGGACTTCAGCATGTCCGGCAGCTGTTCGGCCTTTGACAGCGACGAGGCTAGCGAAGGGGATGCGCACAGCGAGGATGGTGATTCGGATAGCGCGAAGGCGAATGCAATGCGTGATGATTCGCAGGAGGATTGCACCACGGATGCCATGGATATGCAGCATGCGAGCCTCAACAATGCACAAGGCAATGGCAACATGGCCATCAGCAGTAGTGACAGCAGCTCCGGCGACAGCGACGAAGATGATGACGATGATGACGACGATGACGATGAGGACGAGGAGGAGGGCGAAAGGGAAGCGAGTGGCAAACAACGCGTGACACGCAGCACACCCACACCACTGCAGGGTCGTGGCGGCGCAATGGCCGCCATCCGTGGCAGAGGCAAACGGCGCAGCAATCTCAGTGAGTCCACCAGCTCGACAGCAACGCCGCCACCACTGCTGTTGCGCAAGGCGGGCAAACTGCGCTCGGCGACGCCGAATGCATCGCCGCTTGTAAATAGCATAAAGTCGCGGCGGAGCACCACCACGGCGACGAGTAACAACAGCTTAACAACCAACAACAATCGGAGCAAGCTGCACCACGAGCTCGAGGAGGCGGGAACACTGGCCAGCGAAGCGGTCCATAAGCGGCACAGCAATAGCCTGCAGAGGGCATCGCTTGAGCCGCTGCAGCTGGTGTGGGCCAAGTGTCGCGGCTATCCCTGGTATCCGGCGCTCATCTTGGATCCCAAGACGCCCAAGGGCTTCGTGTACAATGGTGTGCCGCTGCCGGCGCCGCCAACGGATGTGCTGGCGCTGCGCAAGAATTGTATGGATGCTGTCGTCTTTCTGGTGCTCTTCTTTGATGTGAAACGCACGTGGCAGTGGCTGCCCGCCAATAAGCTGGATTTACTGGGCATTGACAAGCAGCTGGATCAGCAGAAGCTCGTCGAGTCGCGCAAACCGGCGGAGCGAAAGGCGGTGAAGAAGGCGTATCAGGATGCGTTGCACTACCAGAGCCAGGTATCCGATCTAGAGGGTCAGGGCCCTGATCCCATCATGTGAGAGCTGTTTGCCCAATTGCATTTAAATCAATGTTAAATGCACCCCCTGCCCCCTAGTCTCGCCTTGTAGTTGTCCATCTATGTTTCGGTTTGATCCACTTTGGACTAGTTCATGTATAACTTATTCAGATGCGCTCTCGAAATAGTCGTTAGTTAGGCGCTGGGAGCTGTATTTTGTTACTGAGAAGGCCCTCCATTAGTATATTTCGTTCACTAGCCTAAACTTTTCTCGCGCTTTCCTTCTCAACTTTTCAATTTCCAATTTTACACTGCAAGTGTTGCTGAGGATTGTTTTTTTTTTCCTGTTTGTATAAAACGAAAGATAGTCAGATGACCATTTTTAATTAATTTACTGTGTATTAGTTAAATTTTTGTAAAATATATTTCGAAAATTCATTTAATTCAAATCTATCCTTCGCAATAGCAAAACCCACAACAACAACAACAACCACAACAAAATGGAATTTATAACCTCAAGACGTTTCACGGAAAATCAAATCAATGTTTAAGTTAAATAGTTTTAAGCGTAAAACAAAAATCCCTAGTTAAGCATACAAATACAAATATAAATTAAAAACAAAAAGGTGTAAAAAGCAAATCAAACTAAAACTAAAACGAAAACAACAACAACAATTACAAATAGCATTAAATTGTGTACAATATCTGTGTGTGTTCGTATGTCTGTGTGTGTTTCTGTATGAGTGTTTATTAAGAATGTTCCGTTTTTAATTTCCGTATGAACAAGAAATGTGCAAAAGTTGGATTATTATTATTACGATGTATTACGATGATGAAGATGACGATTATTATTATTATTATAATTACTGTGTGTAATTAATGAAAATTAATAGAATTAAGCAAAAAAAAAAAAGCGTAGACAATTAAGTATTGTAGTAGTTGCCCATAACAAGATTGAATATTGTTTAAATTTAACGGTAAAGTAAATACAGAAAATAAATGTTTTAAACAAAATGCTGTGCTAATGATTTATACCTGTACGTATAAAGGTATTAAGTGTTAAGTCAATATCTCAAATTTATACGTTAATAGAACGTGGAGTCTGGCTGACATGCTTATCTGAACTGGGCTTTCAATTGAGGGGCTACATTGAAATTGGGAAAAATCTACTCTTTACTGCAGGATTTTGGCTAGAACCACTCGAATCCGATTTCTAATTAAATGACAATTCTTAGGAAAAAACCGATCTAAAGCTGAGAATGAAATCCTTTTTGACATAATAAACTCTAATAAAAATAAAACGGTAATAAAAGAATAAATAAAATTAAACGTAATATTTAAAATTGGATAAGTACATCTTTAAACTTAAGCTCACATAACCCACAGTTTTACAGTCATTGGTCTCAATTGGAAGTCACGCGCGACTCACGTCACAGTAATTGGATTTAAACCAATTAAATTGCCAAATAACCTGGAAATAACAACAAAACAATGAAACCAAATTCGAACTTTGTAAGCCAACAGATCTGAAACAGTTGACAGATTGGACAGGTGGCGCGACAGGCGCAGTTAAAAGCGTAAATACGAAAATGCGAGACAATAATAAACATGTTTAATAAATGTGAAAGAAGCAGCGCGTCATTATTTACGTGTTTAGGCTGACACAAAGTATCTATATATATATTACAGTGTATCTGCTGAGGTCGCGCAACGCATTTGTCGAGTGCGACTTAAAGCCAATTGATGGGGCTACAGGTGAGCGTCTCTGGCCATAGACAACTCAATTCAATGTGAAACACTACTGAACTCATAGATCGCCCCAAAATCCAAGCATCGCCTGGCCTTAATTACTAATGCAAATTGATTTAGCGACTGTCTGCGATTGAAGTTTATTGATTGTGGCTATTAAATAAAGTGCACTGAGAAAATTACACTTAAAAAATTGGAGATTTACGAGCAAGAAAACACTTTTTATGGCACTCAGAATCTCTGCCTTAAATGCAGTTAAATGTTTCATTAAAGGTGTTAAAAACGCTTATAAAACTCATTCACGAATACTAATAAAATCGATAAGCAGCGCTCAAATTGAAATGTACTTAATTTGTATTTAGTCTTAACCACATTTCATTTCATTATAATCAAATAATTAAGTTTCCCGAGTTCTTTGAAAAACGAATTATACTCAAGTTAAATATAACAGGTTTTCTTAAATTTCGACAAATTATATAAACAAGAGAAGATCGTCGATTTGAATAATAAAATATCACAAAATTGGATTCTATGTATGTAAATTGTTATTTGCAGTGTAGCTGCTGCTGCTTCTGTACTTGTCAGTTGCTCAGTGCTTGACGTCGTGTAGGTCACTGTGCGTTGGCGCTCTAATTGATGTATTTATTTATTAATTGTTTGTACAACTGAACGTGAAACGGAACTGCGTAGATCAAAAACCAAAAAGCAGCGTTAAAGCCAGGCCGAGTTAGTGCAATTGGAGCATGCCAATTGAAAGGTGGGGAACTTCCCAATTATGTATTGGCCAGTACGAAACGAGTTTCTTCTCAATGTTTTCCAATAAATGACGTAAATGCTACCATAGCGGTAGCCCAGCACTAACGAAGCTTTTTTTTATCAAAAGTTTATTAAAAGAATTTTTTGGGTATGAAAATAAATGGCCTTGGGGCTCAAATCGCGCCCCGATTCGACCTGAGCTTTGTTTAATGTATTTATTTTTCAAATCAAAGCAATGCAAAAAAATGCCGAAATTCCGAAATGCCCAAAATATGATTAACAGCATGAGTATGTATAAACCCACTGCTCAAATTTACCTTTCTCGCCGTCTCCGCTTATTCACAACAATAATTAATTGTAGCAAATTTCAGCTGCTGGGCTTTTTAGCCAAACAAATTTAGGAAAAACATTTTTGCTGACGACGCAATATTTAATCATTCACAAATATTCATTAACGCGCAGTTTGTGGTTGTTATGATACCCTGCACTAATTTGCAATGGGTGTGAAGGGGGCATAAAACTCAAAAATATGCATATGTATGTAACGAGTGAAACATTTCTATTTGTACCATTTGTAGATCAGGTTTTAGTTGTTGCTCTTACTTACGTGTTGTATATACCTGTCTACAGGGTATTTTCTAAACGTACATAAACTTGGGACTAGAGCAGGTTTGTTTGTTTTCATTGAGTTGGGCTTAATAAGAAGGGGGCATTGGAAGGAATGGGTTTCATCATTTAATTAAATTATTTTGTGCGCAGCTGCAGCATTTAAAGTTCCGGACTGTGACGTCGGCAATGTGGACTGAAACTGGAACTTGACACTGTTTTTGAGATTTAGTCTGGGTTTTTTCTTCGATATTTGCATTATTAGTAATACATAGCTAAAGATAAAGCTCTATTGGAGCGTCACACTTGCTGCGCTCAACGTGGCTCATGAATAATTAAGCGATATCAAAAGCTTTCTTATAAAAATTTCAAAATTTCTGACATCGATCCGGTTCAAGTACGTTTATTGGCCATTAGCCTTGTCACGAAAGTCCCCAGAAATAATTTACATAAATTGGATGCTATATGTTGAGGGGGAGGTGTGTTGTCATAATGATTGTTTTTGTTTTGGTCGCTTTACAGGGTTCTGCGACAGCAACAGGAAAAACATCTCAAACAGTCGCAAAAGTTGCTCCTTTAGGCTTATCGAAGTGGTGTGATTTGGTTTATTTATATTGCCAGCAGACATCTTAATGAAGTGCGCTAATTAAATAAAATTTAACACCTGAACCACACATTAACACCTGCACACATCGTACATGTGCCACAGAAAGCATACACAATAATTTGAATACAGCGCCTCGTCAGCTAATAATCTGATTGACCGATAAGATATGGCGCGACGTGCACGCGATGCAGTAAGTGCTGCTCTAATTAAACGGGACGTGCCTCCGTTTCCGTTTAAATATATATTCGACTTTAATAGAGCGCGTGGACAACAGAAAAATTGAAATAAATTGCGAAACAGACGTACATTGCCAAAAATAAAAGAAATAAAAAACAATTGAAAGCATCTGTTCCAGGTCCAAAAAAAAGAAAAGAAAAAGAAAACAGAAAAAATAAAAGAACTGTGGCGAGCATGTGACGTCGCAGTCGGCGTCGACGATGCTGTCTGCGTGACTATGGTCAGTTCAATCGAGCTAAACACATGGCTATAAGCAAATTCTATACTAGATGCTGAGCGCTTGGCAACAAGATTTCTTAAGCGTTTCGCAACTTATGAAATCTTTTTGGAAACTTACGAAATATTCAGTTGCTGCTTGTGAAAGTAGCCCAGTGATAAATGTAAAAGGTTCGCGACTTGCTTGAGTGGAGGTGCAAAAGGTATTACAAAGCCAATGCCTGTCAGCTGTTTTATATGAAAGTGTTAAGATTGACTTGACGGCTTGTGACAATTCGCCATGTGACGAACACCGGAGTCGGTGTCTGTCCCTATTAAACAAAGGCCTAAAAGTACAATAAATATTATTATTGTTATTATCATTATTATTATATATAATACAGCACATCTGGAACATCCCTCTAGTATTGCGAACTTTAACAAGTTAACAGGTCTAATTTGATCTAGCTTGTCTTCGAATTATATATGCAAATAGTATGCAGCTATGTAAAAAATGACTTTAAATGTTGTTTATTTTTGTTTCTATTTATGTTCATACCTTTATAACAGCAAATACGATATTTATTTCAATAAAATGTAGTAAATATATAAGTATGTTTATATAAAGCGAGCCTTCTTTTATTATGAAAACTGCCAAAAATAATAAGAGTCAAAAGCGTCTGCCTTAAAAACAGACTTTGACAAAAATGTTACATATAAAAACCACAAAAATTTCCAATTGATTTTCACATTCTTTATGTCTGTCCATAATTTAATTTGCATAATTATTTTTTGCTCATATACAATATATATTCCATACTTGTACGCATTTATATACGTTTATATGTATGTGTGTGCAAGAAAGTCTGTGAGTTGACCATATAACGGCGCCGGCTGAAATTAACTTGAATTTATTATTAAATGCCGCAAATACTGAAATGTTGTGCGCGTAACCGGTTCAGTCCTGACAACTTGCCCCCAACTTGATCCCAGATGGATTCTCCTCCCCTTCCTTACCCCCGACCACTGCTCAGTGTCATTCAGGCGCGTCCAGATGGCGACTGTACATACAGTTTGAGCTAAAAATAAGCGTACACCATATTTGGACCCTCATCTTATTATCTGTATTTTTGCCAATTGATATTTTGACAAATCAAGTCAAGTCTTACTTTTAAGTAATTGCCATAGTGCAAAGTGGCAACGAATATGAAGATCCTTCAAAAAAGGGACGCGTTGATAAAACGAATCACGATTGCGCTGAGCGGATCGAGTGAGCTGAGAGCGCTGAGAGATGCTTTTTGCCCTTCGTTTGTGTTTAATTTATGCATTGTTTTTTAAATTGCCAGCGACTGGGACTAAAAATACACCAGGATTGACCTTCAGCTGCCAAATAGTGAATGGAACGGGCTACATAACGGAAGAACCAACTGGAATGAGATAAGACAATTAACTGCTTGCGGTTCAGGCAAGAACTCACAGCATGCCAGTGGCAAGCGAGACTCGAACTGAGATATGAGACCTGAATCGTGAACCTAGGGTAAGAAAATATTTATTGGCGCATCCTCGATTTCAAACCGGACTAAATCGGGGCAGCTCAAGGACAAGGCAACAGGCTTCAGGCGTACGGCTTGCGGTTCTTTTGCCCATCGACTATAAAAGCAGCTGACTGTGACACAGAACCGCATCAGTCTGCTTTGAACCGACGAAGTTGTAGCGAAGTTTTGGGGATTCGCTGCACCAAAAGTCCTACAAGTTGCCACATTTGAAGTAGGTCCAAAACAAAACAAATTAAAAAAACCCGGTAAGATGCGTTCATTGCTGTTGCTCAGCCTGTTGGCGCTGGGCACAGACTCCCACTCGATTGGCTATCGCAACAATTTGCTCGCTTATGCGCCGGCTCGCGGAGAGTTTCCCGTGCAAAGCGAACGGGCCCAGAGCTATGTGCGATATTTGGACAACTCAGGCGCCGAGCGACTTCTGGCATTCACATATCCGGAACCGCTTTACGGCATACGCAGCACGGAGCAATTGCGCACCAGCAGCAGAGGCAGCAGTAGCAGCATGGAAAAGCAGCAACAATCACAATTCGCAAGTTTTCGAGATTGGTGCGAACAGCGCTATAATGTTTTGCGAACCGAACTGGATCGACTGCGTGCCGAGGGCAAACAGCCCTCACCAAGTATGCTGGCACAGTATGAGCCACTCGAGCAAATCATCAAGATGAACGCCTTTGAGCCGGTGCCTGGACTGACTCCAGAAGTACAGCGGGCACGTGATGAGCATTTGCGCATCTGGAATGAGACTCGTCTGCAGTTGCTGAAAGCGGAGGCCGGACTGACAAAACCATCAAAGTTAACAACTATTGAAACACAGCCCATTGCAAAGATTCCGGAGATACAGATGCAGCCGGAAAAGCCATTACTCAATCGGACGAAGTTACCGACATTTTTGACTTTAGTAGCACCCAAGCCTGTGCAGGAGACAGATGAGGTGTTACGCGCTCGCGAGAAGCATCTCCAGCTGTACAATGAGGCGCTGAGGAAGCTTCCACAGCCCAATTTGCCGCAGGCACAAATACAGACGCAGCCACAAACTCAGATACAGCCACAAACACAGACACAGCCACAGCCACAGTTGCAGCCCGAGAATCCTCAAATTCCAGAGCCTCTGAAGATGCTTCCGCAACCCCTTCTGCCAACCGCACGGCCACAGCTACAACCTCAGGATCCACAAAGTCAACTTCCCCAGGAGAAATTTTTCGAAGCAAAGGCCGTGCCACAACCACAACCCGAAAAGGACGCAAATTCTAAAGCAATTGTTCCACTGCCCGTGGCATACTTCCCAAGCTCCATTCCACTTATCTACTTACCCCAGCCAACGGCTACGATCAAGATAAACGATCAGCAAATTCAGCAGCTCCAAAAGGATAAATTGATGGCCGAGGATCAACTGGCTGACATCGAAGACAAGATACGCGATGAGGAACGCGAACGTGAAGAGAAGCGGCAACAGGAAAAAGATCGTCTCGAGGAGCTGCGCCTGGCTGAGTTAGAGGCACAGCGCGAGGAGCAGCGTATTCTGGAAGAGCAACGTCTCCTCGAAGCCGAACGTATTTCATTGCAGCAGGCGCAGCTGCAGCGATGCCAAAACGAACGACTCGTCGAATCCAAGCGTCTGCAGGCTGAGCAACTGGAATTGCAGCAGCGGCTGGAAATGATCGGTCCAATTCAGACGCCCGCCGACCAGCAAATCAAACTGGTTGGACAACAGCAACCACAGCAATTACAGCCGCAAGCTCAGACAGTTGCTCAGCAGCAGCAGGTGCAGAATAGCTTCATTTTGCGCATTCAGACGCCCGGTCAACCGTTCACCGATGCTTATGTGAGACAGCCGAATCCATTCCTGAAAAGCTTGCTTCTGAATCCACAGCTGCAGGAGCCCCAAGCGCAGGCAACACTGAAAACTATACCTTCCAGTGCTGCTGCTCCCAGTGATTCAGCTTCCTCGACCACTGCATTCAGTGAACTGGAGAGAGCCCGGCGTGAGCACTTCAAGGCGCATGAAAAGGCACTGGAGCAGCTGCGACAGGCCAACATGATGGATGCCAAATTGATACCATTCAATGATCAATAATCAATACGATTCCCTCAAAACACACACAATCGATTTGTTTAATTTTTGCACAATTCAATAATTCCAATTCATTATATACTCGTACTCATCCACATTAACATTCAAACATTCATATACTTACTCAAACTCATACTCGTACACCTGTAGCGTTAAGCGATTCACGAATATTCAACCGTTTACCCGATTATGCGTGAATCTATAAATGCATTCAGTTGAGAAACAACGCAAAAATCAAATTAAATTATCATTTGTATTTGGATTTGGAGTTTTCATTTTGAATACCCTTGCTTTGGTTTTATTTAAACTTATTCAACTGTCAGTTGAGATATCATCAAAATTGCTATCCTGGAAATCGTTAAAAAAAACTGGACAGAAACTAACTAAACTAACTAAAACTAACTGCTACGTTATCGAAGCTTGGAATAACTTGATAATATCTATCAAATATGGGAATATACGGTATCAGAATAAATAATTAATTTGAACTACTTTTTGTTTTTTAAGATCTCATCACGAAAATAACGTCTTTTGATAGTCTAAAAGTCAAGTCAAAGCACTCTCAACCATCTGACACGATATTGCTAGTGTATTAACTCTGCAGCACTCCCGAAACTATACTGTTTCATCTGTTTCCTCTTATCGCTTGGCCGCAGACAAAGGAAGTTGTCCCAATGAACAGTTATAGAACGTTCTGATGCAAATGAATGGACTGTCGCCAGTTTGGCGGTGGCAACTTAATCGCCCGATCGCATCAAAATGCGCATAAATGCGCGACTCGAGGCGTATCTGGAGCACCCAGCAGATGTATCTAATATACAATTACAATTGCGATGCGAATGCGCGAAAAATAACCGCTAGATTCGCGGCAAGTGAAGTCGAATGCGAGAAGCGTATAAATTTCGAATGCTTATGCACCTACAAAATAATCGGCATCAATTAGCATATTGTATTGGGCATACAAGCGACCAGCTAGTGTTAACTGACCTAGCACACCATAGCGCACCGGAACGCACGGTACGGTAAAAAAATCAACCGTTAGGCTATCATTGTGCGATAAGCAGGTCTATGATTACGTGGCGTATGAGTAATCAGCGTCATGCGCGTACTTGTCAGTAAATGACTAATTTCAGATGTACCCCATATGCCCAGCCTACAACAGGTTGCCATATATGGTCATAGATTTCTTAGAGGAAGACCAAAGAGTCTGTTATCAGCCATTAGGAAGTGGCCATTTCCCGTCTTAATATGTCGAGAGCAAAGTTCTCTCTTATACGCAATATGATTCACGGTTTATTAAATATTGTGTTACCTTTAAGGCGCCGATTAAAGTCGGAAACAAAGCATCTTTTCGAGGCACTTTTGCACTTTGATCAACAGCTGGCCGAAACTGATTAATCAAATGCCAGTTTGATTGCTAATCATTGATACTACAATTGGCTGATGCAAGAGCGTAGACATAACTAAAAGCATATTATTTGTCTGCTGTCTGCAACCACAAATGGGGTTACGTCTGATAAGTTGGCCTTCTGGGCATTTTCCAAACATTAGCCATGTAAAGTGCGCAGTTCAATTACAGTTTCCCAAATGTCAAACGATTGGTTTTTTCGTATATACAGGTATTTCTTATCTGCACGATAAGCTAATTCAAAATAGAAGTGCTGAACTGCCTATCTCAACTTGTTATATGAATGCATAAATTATGATTTTCTTTCACTGCACTTCAGTGTTAAAATTTGAGGTATTCCAAAAGCAATTGAAGACTTTAACATTTCAGTTTGAATTGATATTTCGATTTAAATTGATGGATTCATGCCTTCAACATATACTGAAATTGACTAGTATCGAAATACATTAAGTTAATATATTTAAGTATCATTCATCAATTATATTTTAATGACACTCAACAAACAACACCTGAACCAAATAATACTTAGCAATTCAAGAATATAATCACGTAAGCCAATGAATATGTATAATTTAGAATGGATTTTAAAATGCATTTTTGAATGAATCAATTTATAAAGTTAAAAAAATCTTGAGATTCATAACGTATTTCACAAGCCCACTAAATATAAGCCATAAAAGCCAACGAAGATCTGGTGGTTCCCCATGATTTCGCTGCGACTTCAACTCTGCGCAGTAAACAATACTGTTTTTCCTTGGAACTGCGACTTTTGATAAGGTGTATTTTTATACACATTTATTTATCATACATGCACAATATACGACTGATACAAATTTTCCGCGATTTGTTATTGTTAATGAGCTTCTGTATGCTTGGCTATTTGTGCAGAACTCATTTACTAATTTACATTGCTAATTATAACTTTGCGCCAAAGCTATTTTTATATCTGTCTGGTTTATTTTTGTACAATTCTAAGAGGCAATGCCAACAAAATAATTATTTTTGTCGCATTCTTATTGTGATTTCTCCAAATACAAAAGCTCGCGTTGCTAACCCCAAGCGCCACGAAGTAGCAGGTAAATATTGTGTAGATAAGATTGAGAAAGTGGGTTTCTTATAGTATATATATATAGTATGCTCTTATGTATGTATGTATATAATTAATTATAATTGCGCCGTGAAGTTGTTTTTAGCATGCTTGAACTTGGGCGTGAGACATATGCAGTACAATAACTGATAAGATAGAAGGGCAATAGTTAGCTGGGGTTGTCTCGCCTTTCGCCGAAAGCACTTGTTATGACATTAACGTGAAATGTGTTGTAAAATACTTAATCTTAAATATAGCACATTGGGTTATAAAAATAGATCGAATGGGGTCTGCTTACTTCTTCCCAGAAGCCAAATATTATCAGAAAATATTAGTCATTTTACAGACAAGTGCAAGAATATTGTATAGAATTGGGCACTTAGCCCATTGCTACATTTATAGTTCCCTTATTATTATATGAATTGTTATTGATTATGTTTAGGTATTATTTAGATATAATGGCCAAATAAAATTTGTTGCCAGGCCATAAAGAATGCACACGTTTCGACCTAAAACATATGCCAGAAAACGTGATATACCAGTTAATCACATGATGTTTATCACGTTTACGAAACGCTTAATTAATGGCAATAATTTTTGGTACAGTTGTTGATATATTTATAAGCATATGTCAAAATCAGACATTAGGTACATATATTCTCTATGACATGATGAAAATATATATGACATAAATATATATATATATATTGTATAAATTTTGGTTATAAAGAGATTCACATAACATTCTGACCCTAGTAAACATTGAAGACGATTTGACAGATGATGATAAGTCGCCTATGGTTACTTAAAATATTTATATGCAATCTTATTCCCGCAGTACCATTCTTTTTTCACACGCGTATAATGAATATATACGTACATACATACATATGTATTTACGCGTGGTTGATGATTGTGATATAATAGTTTGACGTCATGAGTTTGCTTTCGTCATTACATTTGCATATTCGAATCTTGTATTCGAAATTCCTATAATTTATAGACTTAAAATTGTATCAACAACAATTTGAAAACCATGTGTGCTGTCTGTGTGTGGTTCCCCAAAACGTGAAGAAATGCGATTAAATGCATAAGTGATATTTGTATACGTATTGTTTATTGAATTTTGGTCATATTTACTGCACGAAAATACCGAAATCCGCCCCATGTGAACACAGTAGATGTAAATGTATTTGTATAATTTAACAGCTTCGCGATGGGATTCATTAACCAAAATCGGTATTACTTTATTAAGCAAGCAGCTAATAAATTAATCGTTAACGTTCGATTTTAAATACCGCTGTAAAATCGTATTAATATCCCGCGTAATACCAAAAGGGAACATGAACCCTGGGGATGAGCTGAGATTTTCCGTGGGGATAAGCAAGCAATTGAATTTGACTTACGTGAGAAAGTTTTATGACATTGACGCAGTTTGGCTGCAGCAGGCCTGACGCCCTGCCAGTGGGTGGCTGGGTTGCTTTGGATGGCCTGGGTGGTTCAACTTGCATAACAGTAAACGGCAACACGCTGCGTATGCGCAACGACTTGCGTAAGCAAGAAACAACGGCGGCAAGTGCACAATCCTGCCATTGTCCAGGAATGTTATAAGACATTTATGTGTGTATACAAATACATTACATATGTATGCCGCTCGATCAATAACAATAATAAAAAACGTAAGCTGAACGGTGCTTTTACTGTTGCACATTGCTCGTGCGAAACGTGCTCAGGCCTGTCTCAAACAGGTGACGCCCCACTCCCAGCACAAACCTTGAGATCGACAACCTCCTCCCCAGAAAGCTGCGTATTCGTATACGTAATTTAACTTTGCTTATCGCCACAACGCGACCAAACTCAAAGTTTCATTCTCCGTCTGCCGGCACGCGCTACGACAAAAAAGAGAGTGATTCGAGATAACGATGCTTTTGGTTATCAGCATTCAGCGTTACTCCGCACTTCTTGTGAAATTCAACGCCGTCATGTTAACTGGCGCCGCCACTAAAAGTGCCACGAACGAACAATTGAAATCAATGCTGGCAATTAAATACAACTATCTTAGTGGTGTGTCTGCCAGAACCAGAAATACCCTATAATCATTACTGATATTCATTTTTTCTTTCAATTTTTAGGTATATTTAAAAAAAATTTTATTTTGATTGCATATAAACGTATAAATTTTCTTGCTACTGTGGGAGATTTTTTTTCAACACAACTAATTACTTATTTTTTTAAATTAAGCGTTCTTAAAATCATAAGTTACTTTCTGGGTTACCTTCTCGAGCCTATAATAATGACTGTTAGAAGTAAACATTTAAAAAAAAGTCAATCACTTACCTCAAATAAAACGATTGTAAATTTTTTATTGCTTTGTCATTGTGAGCACATCTAGGGGACTTATGTACAAATGCTTCTTCGACCTGTTAAATATCATTACTGAGCATACCCTCTGCTCTTGCAATTTGTAACAGGTATTATGTATAAATATTAAATAGTAGAGCACGAGTCAGACAGCAGACAGCAGACAGCAGCAGCAAATACATTTTATTATGTACACACACAATTTCACAACTGTAGGCGTGGTGTTAATTTGACTTGGTTTGGGCTTACTTTTGTATTCACCACTTAGTTAGCGCAAGGGTTTGTGTCAATGATTTTGGAAAATTACGAGCCAAATTTGCAATTGCGTTTTAAGATTTATAAATGGCGCATTGTTAATATTAATAACCAAAAAATAGCATTTGCACAAGTGTCTATTTGAACACGTATTTAGTTTTATAGTTCGCAACTATACCATTATCTATTTATCTAACTAGCTCTGTCTGTATTTATCTGAGATGTGCGTGGTGCGCATTTTACTAAAGGTGATTTAGCTGAGATTTGGACAATGGACCGCTGGAAAGTGTTAAAGTGCCACATTTTTATTAAGTTGGCTGTTTGAATGCAGGTCGAAATCCAAATACAAATATATCTTAATTGTTCACAAAGGGAGAAATGTGAATTGCTCTCCACACATGCCACATTCCTTTTGTTAGATGTTGAACTATTTCGCCAGTTGAACAATTTGCACAGTTCGACAGAAGTATTTGAATAAAAACACCAACCAACTTTCTTATCGTATTCTGAAAACTCATAATAATTAGGCAATGTGGGAAATGGGTTGAGCTACATTATTTGTTTAGCTAATTCAATGCGGGTCAGCTCGTTTCTCAACTGCTTTTGTTTATTATTAAATGTGCTTTGTCTGATTGGGCTTCCACAGAATTTTGAATTTTATGTGTTTACTTGGCACGTGTTGAACATATTTTGGATTCTTTTAAATGTTTCAAAATCCAAAGGAATTTTTCCAAAATTTGTTTAAGCAAAGCAAGCAAGATAAAAGGTAACATTTACATTGGTTTATTATAGCTGTTAACTGTGCTAATGTAACTTTGGTGTGAGAGAAAGAAATAAAGGCAAAGAGAGGGTAAGTGAGTGAGAGAGAGGGAGAGAGAGAGAGGGAATGAATGCATATATATATATATAGACAGTGTAAATTGAAAATGCATTACTTAACGTGTATTCTGCAATTCACGGCTCTGCACGCTTATTTATTTGATAATTAAGAAAAAGAATTATAAATGTGGACTGCTCGCGAGCAAACGAGGGTATTTCTTCGAAAATATTTGATATACTTATTGCCTGTATTATTTAATTATATTGTTTGTTGGAAATTCCCCAGTTTTTGTATAGCCTATGCATTGATCAAAGTGTGCTTTCCCTTATGTAATGTTTAGATGTGTGTTTTTGTTTGTTACAAAACTGGTTAAGAGCTTTTCATTCACAACGATTCCGCTCGCGTGTTTCTGCCAATATCGCTGCGCGTCTCGTGTCTATTGCGCAGCTTAGAGACTCTCTCTCTCTCTCTCTCTCAGCTATTGAGCCGCGGACAGGTTCAACGGTTCAATACATTTAACTAACTATAATAGTCAACAATTCGAAATATGCGTGTTAGCCAAATTATGTCCATTGCAACAGCAACAGCAACAACAACAGTATTCGATAAACTGTGGAAATTTTGGCATTTATCAGTGCTTGACACAAAACTGTTCAATTAGTACTAGACAGACATTCAGATAATATACATACTTTTCGAAAACTTATGGTTTTTTCTGCACATATGCAGACCAGATATACAGCAAATACAGTTAAGTAAATATGAATGTATGAAAGCAGGTCAGTTTTGACTGCTGAAAGTAAAACCCTGTTATCACTTTGAAAATTCAATAGAAATTCCCAGAGTTCTTACACATATTCTAGCAAGCGTATAATACGTATGTGAGAGAACTCAAAGCACTGATAAGTCAGGGATTTTTATTGTTATTGTTTTGTAGACTTTGTTATTATGGGGAAAACGAGAATAATTTAATTCAAACGAAGCTCGTACGCAAATAATATAATAATATTTATGTATACAAGTAAAAACATGTTTGCCCGCTTAATCGGAATTGCGATTTAGAATTAACAGTAAATACATACTCAAATTCGCACTAGTTGGCTTTAAGTTATTACTTGATTCAATTGACATACACTGGACGAGCTACCAATGTTTGTTAGGTGGGAAGGGGAACTTCAGTGTCCGCCTAGCAATTAGCGTGTTTTCATGGCAGTCACATAAGTTGCTGCATGCATCGATATTGTGTCGGGTGGGCAACATCATTGAGCCAGCACAGCTGAGCGATTTGAGAGGTTGTCGCACAGCAAACTATTTGGCTAGATCGGTTGACAGCAGGTAACTGGTTAACGGGTATTTCATTTAGTATGCGACATGAGAGTATGCTAATTTTGGAGCTAGCATCAATAGTCGCAGCTATTCGTTATTCAATATGAATCATTACCTTCAGCAACATCATCATTGGCGTTGAAGTTTGCACTCTGTCTCTTTGGGGCGATTCCGGTCGTTCGCCTTGGCAGACGACAAAGGGGCGCTCCAAGCAACGAGCTTGAGTCTAAAGTCTCCAAAGTCTCGGCATCTTGCCAGTCATGCCTTATGCTCTGCGCAAACAGTGAAACAATTCAGATAAATGTGAACTACCCGACAGTTTCTCATAGCCTACATTTGCATGCCATGCCCACATGGGGAATCGGATTTCCCCCTTAATAAAGGCAATGCCGTATTTCAGCTGTTCAATGAGTATAACTATATTATTAAACAATAGCACGCTTCGTGACTTGCTGCTGAAATTGAAAAAAAGGGATAAAAACATTTGTTTTATGCTGAGTCAATTGAGCAAGTACTAATTAATTAATATAAATAATGACAATTCTGCTTATATAATGCAATAACGCATAACTCAAATAATTGCACAATTAATTGTCTTATAATTATTCGTTCGTTTAGTGTTACAAATTAGAACAATTTTTATAATTAACAGACAAGTGCAATCCGTAGATTGTAAATGCAAATCGTCAATTGACGTCAAGAAGTTCGTAATTTGCTAAAAAGTTGTCAATAATAAAATAAATAAGCTTGACTTTAAAAATAATATTTATTTAATTGTTTCGGTTAATCAAAAAAGTTAAGTTAAAGTTAAAATTCAATTAATTGATAAAATATTCCTAAATTAAATCCAGCGTCGATTTCAGAATGATTGTGCAAAGCTCGGCTTGAAGCAATTAGCATGATTGACCAAAAGATTATCAGTCTAAACTGACCTCTGTTGTCTGCTTGTGTGTGTGTTTTTTTTACATTCTGGCTAGCAGGTTCTTAGCTATTGTCTTTCAGCCTAACTGACCTACACAAACCTATTTAGAGCATCTGATGGAATTTTCTATGGAGCTCTGCAAATAAATTTTTCCATGTTGCAGTGCACGATGTCGCACTGTCTGGCTGGCTGACTGTCTGGCATTGATTATATTAACATCTCTCTGGCTGAAACGTGCCGTTGTTCATGAGTGGTTAAATGGCTTGGCAACTTGGTCGGGTTCGCTGGCAGAATTTTGACTTGCTTACGGCGAGTTTATTGCCTCGATTGCAGTCATAAGTATGTAGTATATTTATATATACGTATGTATGAGTCGATATAATTGATAAGAACGCGCCTTTGTTGACGATTCACTGGGGGAATACCGCAGCAGAAGTGCCTCATAGATTGAAGACATTTAATGGGATTTATATCCAGTCTTAACGTATTCAAATGAAAGTCATTTGACGTCAAGTCGCTCGCCATTCGGCGGAAGTTTATTTGCTGTGGAATTAAAGCGCTGAAAAATTTGTCAATGATAAAACATAAGAGTTTGGTTTTTTTTTAAGATTTAATTTTTTAATTAATTTAATTAATTTTTTTTTTAAATTCTTTTTTTTTAATTTTTATGCTTAAAATTAAATAACATTTTCTGTTGTGATGTGTTACAATAGCTGCCGGTTATATGAAAAGCTAACATAACAAAACTTTAATTTTTAAATACAAATTGCAATTTCTGATTTTAGTTTTTATTTTTTATATAATTAACAATAACAATTTATTGCATATACTGTGCAGTGAACAAAATAATCGCCATTATCAATAATTTGTCTCATAAAAAAAATATAGCCAGCTGCTGGTCACGCGGTTAAGCTTGTGCGTGTTTCTGTGCTGGTGTGTGTGTGTGTGTTGTGTGGCTCTGGTTGTGAAATTGTTGCCAGATCGAAGAGAGGGAGACGAAGCGAGTGCTTGCACTTCCGCAGGTTGCTGTTGTTGTTGCGTGCTGCAAGTTCTATTTTACATTCTCTTCTCCAACGAAGGTCATCGTATTTCTCCCTCTCTCTCTCTATCTCTCTCCCGCTCTCTCTCTCTCTTTCCAAACCAGAGTAATTGGCCATCTGCTTTCACTGCTGCTGCTGCTCCTCCTCCTCCTCCTTTGTATATACAGTTATACACATATACTCTGAATGTATATGTTTGTTTGAAATATATATATATACATATATTTATATATATGTAATTAGGCTGTGCCCTAACGTCGGTTTCCGCAGAACTCTCCAAACGTTCGGGTGCATCAACCATCTGTTGGTTGTTGTTTTGTTCAATTTAAACCAAGAGTTGCCCCACTGTGCCGGGCTGTTCAACTTAACGTCTGTCTCGCTTTCTCGCCTACACCGCAGGCAACTGGACAATGGGCTGCTGCGTGGCATCCCAGTGCATCTCGCAGTAGTCGACCAGTTGATTCTCGGCCTTATTCAGCTGCTCCTCGCTCTGCTCGCCGCCCCAATTCTTCTGCACCAGGCAGCATGACTCGACGCTCTCATGGCCCAGAATGCGGCTCAACTTGGTGGCATCGTCGACTTTGATCACATAGATGTCGTTCTCATAGCAGAACGCCTCCAGGAGCACCTCGTGCATGTGAGTGGCAGAATCACCAGCCTTGGGCTCCGCCATCAGACAGAAGAGCGAACCCTCCGGCGACTTGGAGAGCACATTGATTGCATCAGAGAGGCCGACAATTACTCGAGATTCGGATTGGGCTCGCAGCAGAGCCGTCTTAACTATACGTCCAATGGGCATAGCGCACTCGGCCAGCTCCATACCCAGTTCCATTTCTAGGTTGTGGTAGTGTTGTTGTGTGAAGTGATGCATGTTGACTGATTCCTCTATGACCATTTTGGATTCGTTAATTTCTGTGCTTATCACTTGGGCTTGAGCTATTTTCGTAGCTGTGGTTGACACTTTTATTGTTTGCTTTTCGTACACTTTTTGCCGATTTTCTGGCACTGATTTGTTATTGTTTGTTCTTGAATTTGTTTGTCTTCAGTTAATATATCTTGTTTTTTGTTTTTGGTGGCAATTTGCGCTCTATTAACTTTTGCTTATGAAATTCTTTTCACGTTGACGCTGCGCGTTTTGAAGTCCGCTCAACCGTATTGCTCTGTGCTTGTTTCAATTTTGATTTTCAATTTCACAATGAATGCAACTCAGTGTGGAGCCAGCGCTTTTATAGCAGCTCGCTCGTCCCCAGCAAATTTCATAAGAAGAGCGCGCGATTTTGCTTACGCTCTCCGCGGCAAAAGCTTTCGGGGGGCCTGCTCACGCAACAGTTGTCAGAAACCAGCCGGCGTAAAAGCCACAGCCAAGCAACACTCTCACTCTCTCTCTCGCTCGCTCTCGCCCTCTCCCGCTGAGTGTGCGTGCGTGTGTGTGTGTGTGTTTTTTTTCCAAGTAATACTCGCTTTATATCTCCGTTAACACTCAAAATGTGAATATATCAGCAACTTTTTTTTCTCTCTTTTTTATGCCTTTTTTTGGTTAGTGTCCAAAGATTTCCGTTAATTTGATCGATTAGCAATCTTATTTATTTTGTTCGGCTTGTCGCCTTCTGCGTCCGAATCTGACTTTTGATTTAAGTTGCGACTTTCGAGTTGATGCCCATTTCAATGACGCTCTCAGAAACACATTGTTTAATACTGCTCAGGTCAAATGTTTTACTCTCATCCACTCGATGATTTGATTCAAAATTTCATTGAAATTTATAAATTGTCATTAAATTTCCATTCAAATTCGTTTTGTCACAGATTTTCGTGAAAATTGAACACTTAAATGCCAAAATTTAACCAATTAATAACGTGCTAAAATATGTTTCTTGGTTTTTAGCAATTTTCGCCATTCGCTTTTCACGCGAACTCAACGGATTTCGGAGTAACCATCCCGCTGTTGGTCATGCACTTGGCTGTGGGCCAAAACGGTCAACGGGTCGTGGAAGTGATTCAAATCACATAATATACAAGAGATACGCATGTATGTGTTGCCAAGCAATCACTCATGACCAGAGTGACTGACGTCAAAGAAGCACCAAGAAAGCGTTGCGTACACTTGATGTCGTCGCGAATGTGTCCCTCTCCGTGAGTCGTGTTATTATTTAATTAATGAGCGTGCCGAGCGTGCGGCCGACAAACATACGTGAAATTGAATACAAGTTTGTTATTGTTTTCACTCGAAATTTAGTGAATGAAACCGTTGGCACTCTGGGGGGTGCACACAATCGGGAACGATGCCAAAATGCAAGCAAACAGCAGCAATAAAAAGAGACTCAGAATTCAAAATAAAGTAAAGATGCTTTCAAATAAACTATGATGATTATGCATTTGATAATCGAGTACAGACAGGAACTATTAAATGTATCATTGTTCTCGGTAATTCACCCAATTGAAATCATGATGGTCAATCTACAAATTTTGATTTAACAAATACGCAGTTGCCGATGGCAGGGTTCAACTACCGCGCATATTTTCAGATAAGTAATGCACTTTTTTCATGAATTATTTTTGTCATTTTCGATTCGCCAGCATATTTGTATTATTATTATTTTTTTTTTTTGACTTGTGGACAAAGGGTGAAGAGTATTGCATTTGTTATTAAGGTGGAATAACAAGCTTTAAAAGTTGCCACCTGCTCAGCGGCACGTACATTAAAAAATAAAAATGTCCAACTGCAGAAATACATGTGTAAGTACAAAAACAATGTATGTTGTAGATTTGTTAATAGGGTTATACGTGAGGGGTTTGGGAGCAGATTGGGGTGGATGTATTGATTGCTCGTGACACACTTTAGCGACCCGGCTTCACCACTAAGATCTTTCCGCAATACAATGTGATCTCGACCACAAAAACCCTTGGAACTTATGGAACAAATCATACTGCACATTGCAATCAGAGACAATTATGAGTAACGATTTGAGCAAAAAAATAAGCGAGAAATTAAATCAAAATCCGTTCCCACAGTAAAAGGCAAATGTATTTCACACCAATGAGGAAAACGTTGACGAGTTAAATGAACTTCTTGGAAAAAAGTGTAATATGATTTGTAATTTTCATATGCAGAATTTGTGATAAGCAAAATCAATGAACTCTCCTCTTAAAAAAAAAAAGAAAACAGGTAAGAATTCTCTAATCGGGAGAAATCGACTAGGCGATACCCTTAACGCAGGTGTAAATAAATGCAATATTTTGAACTGATTAAGAGTGGTTTGCCATCCCATTGTGATTAAACGTTTATACATCATTTTAAAATTTATGGGGGTTATCGACTTGATCTGGGTGCGGCTGACGAGAACTTAAATTCCAAATTTAATATCTTTGAGGTAGATGCGCTCAGGCAGGCAGACTAACGGACTCGGCTACTGATGCTGTTCAATAATATACAATATATATATATATATATATATATATATATATCTTCCGCCTGTTACACACCAATTATACCCCTTTTTCAATGCATTCTCAATGGGTTCGGGGTATTGAAAATCACAATCACAACTCAGCAACTTAGCTGACATTAAAGAGGACCAGGTTAATCACCTGTGGGGGCCAAAAACTCTCCACCAACGATCTGCATAAGCACTGACCTATCTAAAATCTAAATATAAATATTGTTAACTTGCTGCGCAGAAACAAAAACACGGCTTGCAAATTTTCGCTTAGCCAGCTGAATGCCAAAACACAAAGCGTCAAGAATAAAAGTGCAATACTCTGTGAAATCACACCACATCAACTTTGAGCGCCAAATCTGACTCGAAATTGGCCAATGAACTTTGTTCTAAGCCACGCCCCGTTGTTTACAACTTACCTAGCTGTAAATAACTACGAGTGCTAGGAACGATAATAAATAAGAACGCATTATTAGCTGGCTCTAGCGGCATGCAATTGCTGCATGATGAGCCACTTATATTTGGGTCGGGGTTTCATTTAACCATTGTTATTGAGCTGATTTTGTGACCATTGCTGCCGCATAAGCAAGTGGACGCCGCGTGGCCAGCAACTGTTGCATTCAGCAGCCATACAGATAGCACAACTGCTGAGTCATGGCCAAAAGCACAGTGTAAAAATACATGGTCAGGATGAGTCAAAATCTTGTCACTCAACAGACAGTCGCTGCATGGCGGCTGAAACAGGTTTCCGAGTTCCCCGAAACATGCGCTTAAATGACGAGCAGAAATACGCACAATTCACGTATGTATTTTTGTATATTTATTGGTCTACAGGTTGCTATTGCCATGAGGCACACATTCCGATGTTCAAATCGGTCCAAAGTTCAGTTTGCAAACATGCTTTGTAATGCGTCCGCTTTGAGTGCGTCGCGTTTCGGCTCACGTGCACAGTTTAAACTTTAAAGACCAGTTAAGAGCTGAGAGCTGAGAGAGATGAAAAAGAGAGGGAGAGAGAACTGAAGGCCTTTCCAAGCTGCAATTATGTGAATGCATGTTATACCAAGGGGAATTTTTGGTGCTGGGCAAAACCCGAAGCAGAACGGGTGAATGCCTTCTGAAAAGCCCCAATGTCTTGATAAATTTTATGTTTGTTGCAGGCCTCTGCATGCAAACTGATGATAAATTATTTTAGTGCTTTTTATCTTATTTGTGTGCTAATTTCTTTTGACCTAGTGAATCCCCTTAATTACAAATCAGACTTGTAATTCCCTCAGTGGCAAATTTGTCCTTGTTTTTTTTTATCAGAAATGGATTTCCCATAGTTGATTTTAATTTATATCTATTTTGAAAATTAGTCTTTGTTTTTTTTACTCAGAATTGGTTTTCCCATAATTGATTTCAGATTTTATTAAGCATTAACGATATTATTAACATTGTGAAAGCTTTCATTTATGTTAAAACAATTTAATTTATTTGTCAGACCTTTGTTCATTTAAATTGTAAATCAAAACGTTATCATTGGCTTTTTCAGTTTCACACGAGTTGGCATCGCCATGTGTTTGCGAAAGCTCAGCCAACGCGAAAGCTCAGCCAAAGCGAAAGCTTTACGCTATCAACTTTTTTTTGCCGGCAATAAGGTAAAGCTGCCGCTTCTTCTTACATGTAAACAAACAAAGCTAACAGCTGAGTCTACTGAAAAGACGGTGTCGAATAATAACGCAATTAAAAGCATTTTTTTTTTTTTATTATTTATCTGTTCACTGTAATATATGAAAATTGTGCTTAATTGAGCAATTTATCGCATTCTTGCCATTTTGAATTTAAATTTTAAAATCACACAGGGTGACACGGCTAAAGATTCATAATAAAGCTGGAAAAAAGCTTGGTGATGTAACAACAAGCAGCAAAGAACTCAAGCAAAAGAAGTATAAATCTATAATTATGACAAAGAACAACCACACACAGCAGCGAAACTGGAACTCAAACGAAGTTTTAAACGTTTTCTTTGTAGGCACAGAGAGAAGAAAGACGCAGAGAGCCTGAAACTAATTGCTCACCATGGGAAGCAGCGCACTACGATAAATAAAGCCGACAGAAACCGGCTCGAACATTCAGTTTGTCGCTGACTGACGGAAGTGACGGGCTACCGACGACGGATCACGGACCATTGATTTAAAGGGGATCGCCGTGTGAATCGACGTCATCATTGGGGAAATCTCGTGTGGGTTGCGTGTTGTAAAAATTGAATACAATGGAGTATCTGTATACTGCCTATGCGAAACTATTTGGAGCCGATACCTCGCCGGATGGCACGCAGGGTGTTTTCCTAACGTGAGTGCAACTTCGTACTGCATACGCTGTGCGAAATTCAGTGAGCTGGTTTTTCCCCACCCAACTCGATTGTGACTTATTAGGAATTACTTTTCAGGCCCCGGAAAATTGTTTGCTTTGGCAATGTGCTGCTGGATCGCGTTGTGCCTCTGCAGGATCTGGAGCTCCTCAAGCGCAACGATGTGACGCTGGGTTCCAAGGGCGAAATTGATATGGAGAAGCTGAATAACATGACCACAGAGGCGACTAACGGGTGGGTAACACTTCTGCCCATTTGCAGGCGATTGCTAATTATTTGTTTGTCTGTTTGTAAACACATTAGCTCCTCCTGCTTGCACAATCTGGGTGGATCTGCCTTGAACACCGTCCGCATTCTGAAGCAATTGGACACACCGGCCCAGTTTTTTGGTGCCATTGGAGCGGACAAGACGGGCGAGCATGTGCGCTCGATTATCGAGGAGCAGGGTGTTGAGGCGCGCCTGCAGAAGATTGAGGATGTGCAGACGGGACAGTGTTTGTGCTTGATGCACAACGATAATCCCACACTCTTTGCCTGCATTGGTGCCTCCGCCCACTTCTCTGCCAAAGAGCTCAGACATGCGGCACTGCACAGTACGCAGTCGTTTCTGCGTCCCATCGAACGCAAGCAAATACTTTATATCGAGGGATTCTTTGTGCCGCAGCGGGAGGAGGTCTGTGATTATATTATGCAGAATTTGATTAAGGAACGCCGTCACTTGGCATTAAATCTGAGTGCACCCTATATTGTTAGCCAAAACTTTGAAAAGATGATGGAGCTGGCACAGCGTGCTTTACTCATATTTGGCAATCGGCAGGAGTTCGAGGAGTTGGCCCGCATGGCTGGCTGCGAGAACGTGGAGCAGATGGCACGTAAGCTGCTGGAGGCGGGCAACAAGATCATACTAATCACTAATGGAGCAAGTGGCGTGCAGCTTGCCACCAACTATGTGGATGAGCTCTCGCCTCCGGGCGACTTCAGATTCGAGGATTATCGAGCACAGAGCGCCGAGTATCTGGTGGATGCAACGGGCGCCGGTGATGCATTCGCCGCCGGCTTCCTCCATGATTGGCTAAAGAAGCGTTCGCTGAGCGAGTGTGTGCGTAACGGCTGCAACGTGGCCGCCAAGGTGGTCGCACAGGTTGGCTGCAATTTGCCTTAACTGCATTCTTAGATCTCGTTACGGGGTCCCATATGTGGATGTTAATTACCTCAACGAGCGCGCACAGTCTCAGCACAGCAGAATTTAATCACACAATTATTACACATATATTTCATATATTTTTTACATTTGCTTATGTACTTAGTTCCTAATAAGATTGTGCACTTCGTGAGTAAGCCATTTGCACCCTGACTGTACCAATGATAAAATTATTACAAATATACAAATTCCTTTATTGAAATCATACCAAGTCCATAAATGAGTTGGCAAAAGGAAGAAACAATACTGCGTACAGAACTCTATATTCAACACAAAAAATTGCAAATTACTTGCTCTTTATTATCATACTTACTAACTTATCTGACAGAATGGACTTACTTAAAGTAATGTTGATAACTGCATTAGGAGAGGGATTATTCTTTGATTCTTATCTCTTATAACTGTGCATCAACCAAAATGTTTAATGGGAATATTGACTGCAGCATTTTCATGAGTACAGAATCTATAATATATAAATTATAGTATTGTTCTTCTCCAAGTGTAGCCCGCCTACATCTAAATGTGTTTATTATTTATTTTAGATTGACTCACAGCATGACAAATTAGATAGTTTTAATTATTTTTTCCAAATGTGCTTTGTTGAATGCTCTTCAATAAATTAGGCAAGAACATTAAGGGAACTTATCTCAAAAGAATCATATATATATATATATTTATAAATATATACAGAGGTACAAGCGTACCCAACTTGAGCTATTTGTTTTTTTTTTTTGGACAATCGCATTCCATTATCCGAGACTGACTTACTCATACAGTCCACATGCATAAGTCAGTAAGGCATATATCGGCATAGCTGAGTTTTTGTTTGGCCTCGAAAATAGCGTGTCTAGATACCATCAAAGCAAATTTTCTTTTGTTGCTTATCGTTTTGCCCGAGGGGGATTGCTCTCTAAAAGTGGAACTGTAGCTACGTATGTACATACATATGTATGTAGCTCTACTGCTACTGCTGCTGCTACGTCACACGTGTTTGCAAATCGTTAACAAAACCAAGCCGCATTAGCCATGCTTGTTGAGTCCCATGTAAGAGTATAAACCGGGGGCGTCTTTGCTAAAAGCGACCAGCTGGTGCAGAACTTATCATCGATTAGAGATGGGTGCGTGCTAAATTGTTTTCAACACCAATACGATACAGCTTCAAAATGCTATAGAATATAAAAAGCGACTGTCTGCATTTCCGGGAGAGTTAGGAACATAATAAAACTGATATGTAGCATGTGTATATATATTGATCCGGATGCACGTAATCAAAAAAAATACTTTACACCGTCAACACCTAAACCAACAGCGTTTAGCCGAGTCATGTGCTCATCTCTAGTTTGTGACTTACACTTAACAATGAACAAATGCCAAATTAGAGGCTTAGCAAAGCAATTTCAGTTTTGAAGACATTTCTCTCTTATATAGCCAGAGCTAAAATAAGCCCAGTGAGCCGCTTAATTGGGAAAAGCTGCTTAGAACTCGCCCACAGCCGGTCGCAACTGTAGTCGACAGTAGTGCTAAAGTCAATATTGACACGCCCACACAATTGTGGGCGGTACCAATAAGGGGCAGCTGGCTGGCTAACTGGCTGAGTGAGTGACTTTAAATCACGTCACTTGCCACTGGAATCTGCTGTTAATTACTTGATATTAATTTTATAGAAGTTCAGCTTGGCATAAGACCTGAGCCAAGTAAAAGTACACGTAATTAATGTCATCCTGTGGTTTATAGGGTTAAAAGGCACTCAGCATGACTCTGGCTGTGTGTGTGTGTTGTGGTGTGTGTGTGTGTGTTCGGCTTTGATGTGTGCTGCTGAATTGTTGGAAAGCCCTGTAGAAAATGTGATAATTAAATGTCGTCCATTTGCAGGGCTTAGCTTTTAATTTATAATAAATGTGGCCATTGTCGACCAGCAAAGCTTCAAAAATGCACAGAAAATGCATTTTTGCCAACAGCCCCTGCCCAGACTCCCCTCCTCCACCCGGAAAAGGCTGTCCTTTGATTTATGTGCAACGCGTCGCATGAGCAGCTGTAACTGACATTGCATATTTGCCAGTGTAGGAGGGTTAAAGGGAGTGTGTTTGGTCTGGCCGGGGCTTTGATATTGGTCATGTTTGTACAAAATATTGCGCATACGACACAGACGTCGGCAAACACTCACACACACACACACACACCCCAATGAGGCAAGAACACAAGCACTACCGCTTGGCTTGAGCTTTTGGCTTTGTCCTTTGCCTTTTTGCGGCATAACGCGCGGTTAAGTGGCCATAATGTGTGCCTTTATGGGCACGGGTCTGCCTGCCTCCTTCCCTTACCGGCTTTTGTTTACCCGGTCCTACCGGACTTATTTTAATTCCCCACCGTATTTGCTGAGCTGGCATTGTTGCTGAATTATGTTATGCCAGTCGCTTGTTGATTTTTATATTGTTTTTTTTGTCCACTCTCTCTCTCTCTCTCTCTCTATCTCTCTCTCTCTCTATCTCTCTCTCTCTCTTTCCGTACGGCTTGGTGTTGTCTCTGGCCGCTGTCCGTTCGCTTAATGCATGATAAGCGGAATGCCTGTTCCAAATATTTGGCACTGGCATGTTTGCTCAGTTGTTTACGGATAATCCGGTTTTATTGTTTAATAAGTCATGCCAGCAAACGCCTGGCTCCCTGGCCCACTGACTGCCTAACTGTCTGACTGCCTGATTCCTGCTGGCCACGTTATCGCCTCGTTAACTTGCTGCCATGGCAGGAGACTCGCACATTTTGTGCTGATGATGTCTTGCTGAGCCGTGCACGCACGTATGAGCTGGAAAATCGATGCTTAAATTAAATGGGTATTTGCATATTAAAAGACAAGCCAAGCATCATGAAACAGGCTTTTTTTTTGCGATATTTCAACAAGTAAGAATGCTGCATTCGAGAGAGTTCGACTAGGTGATACGAGTTGTCTACAAGAACTTTTATTCTCAAATTGAAGTCTTCAGTTGTTATAGTCTCTGAGATCCGTTGGCTCTTAATGATGCATAGACAGATGAACAGACGTAAAGATGGAAATGGCTAGATCGACTCGGCTATTAATGCTGATCAATAATGTATGCAATCTTATGCAATCGCAGGTTTTTCATTAAAGTCTAGTCACCAGTGCTCTTACTTCTACTATTATTTCTCATTTGTACAATTTGTATATGAGTATTTCAGTTCAAGTGTACTTGCAGTACAGGTACCACTTTAAATTACTCAACTTATATTATGTAATTGTCAATAATTCTCAAGGGTTACAAAACGTAGACTAATTTTGTACAACCATCCAATTTAATATTCTCGCATAGTCAACTAATTACAAAGGGGGACTTCAGCACGTTCAAAATAGAAATTGTAATACAAATGTATAGTTTTGTGACAAATATACCAACTGCAATTCAATACACAGGGAACAAACTTACTAACATGTTGCAAATTCTCATGACTGTAGACCACCTCCAGAATTATTATATAACCTGTCAATTATAAAGGTGTCCAAGGTAGATTGGAAATATATTTTCATAGATTTTTCAGCTGCAAATGCATTTTCAATTGACCAACTAACACCTACAAAATGGATATGCAACCGTTAGAGTGCCACTTACATCACAATACATTGCCACGAGGCAATTTCGCAAATTATAGGCCTGAGGAAACCAGTATTATCAAAGAGGATAATTGGCCAAGGCCATTTGAAGCCATCACAGGTGTCAATTGGTGAAATAAAAGGCATTTGTCAATCGGTTTGTGGCCAGAGTGTCAAGTTGACCAGACACTCGACTACACCAAACCGGAAAGAGATAGTTAAAATAAGGAATAGAGAATGGTTGAGGAGAAAATGGATATTGACTTGGTGGCCATTGATGTGGGCAACTGGAGGCGTTTAGGGATACTTTATCCCACCCCAAAGACCAATTGGAGGAAATTTGCGTTCGTGGTGCCCATTTGTGTGATGATGGTAATGCAGTTCTTTGATTTGCTGCGCATATGGAGGGATCTGCCCACATTCCTACTCAATCTCTACTTATTCGCGGGCATTTTGAGTGGAATGGTGCGTACGCTGCTGGTCATCCGGAATCATAAGGAGTTCGAGAAGTTTCTTGTTTTCGTGACGCATCTATATCGTCAGATTGAGGCATCGAGCGACGAGCGCAACAAGCAAATGTTGGCTAAGGTAAAGCGGGAGGCACGTCAAATGGCCATCGGCAGCTTTAGCGTCGCCTTTTTCGACCTTTTGTTCACGGTAATCTTTGGCTTGTTTCGCAAGGAGCGTAGTAAGCGGATGGCGTTCTATTTTGCGCACAAAATTTTAACCCTCAAATTTAATTGGAATATAGAACATCCTGTTGAAGTTGCACTGCCTCTGGTGAACATGCAACGGAGCCCCACCTATGAGATAGTCTATTTGCTGCAGATATCCTTGCCCGTGGTACTCCCCTTGTTGTACATGCCCTTTACCAGTCTTTTTGCCGCCTTCGCTATCTTTGGCAAGGCAATGCTCCAGTTTTTGAGTTACAAGCTATCGCGCATTGCACTGCTTCCGGAGGACCAGCGCTATCCGATGCTTACTGCCTGCATACGTTATTATATCGGGGTTGTCAGGTGAGTATTTGACTTCCACTTGGAATTCGATGCAACTCAATTTACCTTTATGGCAGCTATGTGCGTCAGCTTACAGCAATTTCCGCTTACATAATGGCTACCGAGGCAGTTATTTTTGTCTCCATCATCGCAATGCAGCTCTTCTGCTTGAATATTGTAAGACTGGTGTTACTATTTTTAGAAGTTTACTTCAACTTTCAATGCTATACAATATTTATTATGTTTCTAATGTGTTGTTGTTGCTTAATGAGTTATTTATGGCTTGACTAGTCCGATCCCACATTCCAAACTTCTGTACAAAACTCTGCAAGAGTATTTCACCTTCGGCAACTTGTCGACAAATTTTGCAGTCATATTTTTGTTGTTTTAATATGTGTCCTATCTCTTTATATGAGCAGATCACTTCGCCCATTAAGAGGATCTCTGTCGTGATGTATACTCTAACTGCGCTCTTTGTGCTATACATCTCCTATAATCGGGCCAACGATTTGGTTGTTGAGGTGCGTAGTTCTTCGGCTTCGTGGATCAACTGATTTTAGGTATCGGCTCTTTTTGCAGAATGAGTGTGTCTCGCTGGCGGTGTACAATGTGCCTTGGCATGAATGCGGATTGCGATTCCAGAAAACCATTCTGATCTTTCTAATGCAGACGCAAAGGCCTCTGTTGGTGAGTGTGGGTGGATGTGTTGGTTGGAGTGGTTTGAGTGGATGTCGTTTTGTGATTTAGCTTGCATTTCATTTGGCAGATTCTAATCGTGGCTTTTATGTGTGCGCTCCATTTCATTTTCAGATAAAAGCGGGCTACGTTTACCCCATGACTTTGGCCACGTTTCAGATTCTGCTGAATACATCCTATTCGTACTTTACCATGTTGCGTGGTATGACCAACAAATGAGCTGGAAGCCGAAAACTTTTAGGGACATGCAACGTGCCCCGTAGCTGGAGAGAAGTGCAATTGTATGGGTGGGGATTGGCAATCTGAGTAATGCAAAAAGTTGTTGTACTCGTTGTAGCCCCAGCATTTGCATATGCTACTCGTTTGCGTAGTTATTTTGAAAGGATTTAATCTGGCTGTTTGTAGTGGGACTGTAGAGTAGGTATGCGGATAAAGTCGTATACTTTCAGTAATAGTTGTTGCTGTAGTTGTAGTCGTAGTTGTAGTTGGGCATCTGTGCAAACGGTTTGCTGCATTGTAGAGGGGCTGGGCGGCACTTTGTATCTGTTTACTTTAAGTCCCTTGTATGCTTAGAAATATTTCACTATGTTGTTTTAAGAGTTGCCCATTGAGCTTGAACATATGAGAAGGGCTATAAATTATAAACTAGATTGAACGGTAGATCAAATGAAAACAGCTTAAAGCAATTTTATAATAACTTTTATAAATTACAGTTAACATTAATACATTCAGCTGTAATTAAAATAATTGCAAATTTGTAGAGAAAAATGTTTCCAGTCTGGACAAGCCCCGTTAATAAAAAAAAATATTTATAATTGAATTTAGTAATTTTAATGGTAGAAGGTAATCAATCGGTAAGTCAAATAATTTTTAATACAGTTGATGGTTGTGCATTTATGTGAAGGATCAACCATCCATATTTTAAATTGATCTATAACATTGTCAAAGATTGTTCAAGCATTAATACGTGTCCCTATGTGGTGAGTAAGCAATCGAATATCCTTGGAAATTATACTTATTCTTCACTTAAGGATTTTTTCTGAGACGCCAGAAATTTTAGTTTGCCGATGCCGAGTGGCGATTATTTGGTGCTTGGAACTTGGAAGTTCAATAAGAAAACGCAGTTTATAACAAATTTATACTTTACATTCTACCAGGACTTACTTAAGGACTAAGTATATATTAGACAATCCGCTGAGCTGGTATTGTTGGGAAATCAACAGCGATCCTATTATACTATTTGAAAACAATATAATATTATAACGGGGAATGGGCACTATTGCTCTATTTTCAGTTCAGTTCTTATCAGATTTTGGCAATCGGTGTTTTTGTACGAATGATCCATTTTAATTATGTAATCAATTAATTAAATAACATTTACATACTATTCATTGCTCTTATTATTATTGCTATTATTCACCGGCATCATTTCAATGCTTACATAAATTCGGAATCATATGAAGTAATACACAGGCAGCTTATAATTATAAAATAGCCACAATATTTAATTTTATAGGCATTACGAGCAAAGAGAACGTTTCAGTTGATTGCGCAACATTCTGAAACTAATTAGTAACATTATCTGATAACAACAGGAGGTTCCTAGTAACCTACCTTCCAAGTTTGGCAGGTATAGTTTTGAACTTGTCGGAGAAAGCGGTTTTTAGTGTGGGTTCCCAGTAATCTGCCAAGTTTCGTAACTGTAGCTTCCAAATTTGCGGCAGTCGACGTGGTAAATTTGTTCTCTTAGCACTTGCATATTTCTATTCTGCATTCGATTTTGAAACTTTTTTGCGCGCTTTTTAATTAAAATCCAAAAAAGCAGGCAACTAGCTGCTGCAATTTAATTAATATTAGTAGGGTCCTTTATTATGCAAGTAAACAGCTTCCGCAACAGCAATAGCAAAACAACAAACACACACCGTGGCGGAATCGTTTAATGCCGGCAACAATAACAACTTAATTTAAAATTCATTATAACTGACAACAACTTGTTAAACAATTGCCAGGCAGCAGCAGTAGCAGCAGCAGCAAAGTGCCCCAACTGCAACTTAAGACAATAACTAACAGCTAAAACAACAACAAGGACAATAAAAACAAGAACTGGGCGCGCTTGAATATTGAAATGAGCGGCGGGCGCACTTGAAATACGCAAATAAACTTCAAAGGCCAAACTGAAAGCTGAAGCTCAAGCTGAAGGACTACACTCAGTGTTTTCCTGGCTGCCGGTGTCTCCTTCGGACCTCCTGGCGAGCGCATAAATAACGGCCACGGGCAGCAGGCAGCACGCTGACTTGCGGATGGGGGCTCGAGAGGCGTATACTTAATTTTATTATGAGGTGTCAAGTGGGCCGTCGACTTTGCAACGGTGGACGCTGCCTTTTGGCCTTTTGTTTGTGTAATTTATGTTTTTGCCATTTGGCGGCAGGTGAGCGACTCCTGACTACTACACCTACTATCAGCCGTTGGGGCGTGGCTGGGGCGTATTGCTTACCACCTGCGGTTGCAAAATGTTAACTTCCCTTGGGCATTTACTTTTTGTACACATACACCATGCGCATATTTGCTAGTTTTATTGTTTGATTTTTCAGGGCCGGCGCAAAAAACTAAAATGAATATGCAAATGCCGCAGGAAGTGTAACTGCGACACAGACAGCCTGACAGTTGTGCGCCCCGTGTGTCCTGCCGTAGGACTCTGACTGTCTGTGTGCTGCATAAAATTAACAAGTTTTGTCGCCTTCACCCGACAAACTCAAATTTGGCACACAAAAAAAAAAAAATGTTTCATTAGAGCCATGGCAATCGCCATGGGCATGTTATTTACCAACAGCTGGCATTGCCTATCCATGGTCCTGGTTCCCTTCGCTCGTCACTCTTTCCACAACGCTGCCTGGCTTTGTTGTGGCGCCGCGTCAAAGGTGGCGCTGTTTTATAATTGAATTCATGTGCCTCAATGGAAGCAGCTACACAGCAACCACAACATTCAGTTCAAGTGAGCGGAGTGGGTTGGCATCCCTTAGTTTAAGGGCCTTATTCGCAACGCAACTCTCGTGTGTGTGTGTCCTTTGGTGGCATTTCATTTAAATGGATTTTCAATTGCGGTTTGAACATTTTGCATAAATTGTTGTAATGAGTTTATTTCGAGGCAGCAAGTGGCTTCGTTCGGCTCAGTCCTCAACTTGACTCGACTCGACTCGACTCGACGGTTGCCTCATTTGCAATTGTCAACTGGCTGTCAGGAGCGACAGCTGTATTGACAGTTTGCTGTTGCTGTTAATATTAATTGTAGCATTTTGTTTTTAGCTCACGACGTGCCTTGTGCAAACCTAAATTGATAAAAATCATAATGATCGTTTAGTTCCATTTCGAAAATTGGTTGAACTTTGCTTTTATACATCGAGATCAAATTGTGTATTTTTTATATACTTATACGTACAGCAGTGAGAGCACTAATTAGTAGAATCAAAGTGCACATTTTTTTTATTAAAACGAGACTACTTTTGAATGCATTCAAGAAGTTAAATAGATAGAATTATTCAAAGCTTACTTTAATACTAAGGTTATTGTGTAAGCGAATGTGAATGCATTAAAAAAATAAAATTGCAAAATACTTATGGGGAATCAATTGTAATCGACACAATCGAATAAGAACATGATATTGCATCGTATAACTTATGATATAAAACACAATCTATTTTGAACTGTAGAACGCTGCGGAAGTGAAATTTATAAGTGCGGCTTTAGAGTTCTTCAATGAATCGTGGGCTTCAATACATGAATGCCGACTAAGGGCCATTAATCGCCAGAAGACTATTTTCAACTATGATTCTAAAATGTTTTATCAAGTGAATGATATTGTTCAAGAATGCTAATGGATACAAGCCCAGGCTATTTAAAGTTGACTTTGATGTCTGTGGGTGTCCTAGGAACCTTGTTAACCCAATTGTAATCATTGTTTATAAATTTGAAACTTTTACCATGAATGCACTTAAGTTAATATCTGAATATTTATGCATGAATTCAATTGGTTGTTCGGCAAAAAAATACAAATATATTTACGCTCTCAACGCTAAACTTGCCGTCTCTTTCTCACACATTCTGTGCAAACAGAAAATGCTTTCAGCCTTTTAAGAGTAATGAGATCTATTTGAGAATACGTTCTCTTCTATAACTTATTTGTTGTTTATCCAGACAGACGGATAGAGGGACATGGCTACATACGATCGGCATTTGAACTAAGAATTCGTATACATTATGGAGTCGGCGATGTTTCATATATTCATATTCATATATACAAAACCATTATACCCTTTTTTTCACATTTTCAATGGGTTCAGGGTATAATAAATGAATAGCGATAGTTAAACGCTTTTTTTTCATATTCTCAAGTGCGTTGGAGCGAAACTCATTTAACGAATTCATCCGAATAATTCAGGCATTGCCATTAAAATCGAATCTGCGGACATGGGTGTTAGACTGATCACTTGTGCTATACTCTTGGAAGTGCTGGCTTTAAAAGTGTGCTATTTTGTAGGTATTTGATGCAAATGATATTCCAAAATAACATATATTTTTCATAAAGGATGCTACTAGTTTTAAATTTACGAATTTGGTTTGTGGTGAAATTAACAAAACGTGGATTTCCGTTCACAACTGTCGACTGAGGGCTATTAGCCGCAATAAAACAACATTAAATGTAAATGTAACTCTTCATTACCCTATTGAAAGAAATGTCAAGGTTATGGTGCAGTTATTCAAAAAAGCAAGTGGATACAAGCCATGGCTCTATAAGATAGTCATAGATGGCTGCCGATTTGTGCAGAAGCCCTATAATCCAATCGCTATCTTAATCTATAGGATGTTCAAAGAACATTCAAACATCAACCACACTTGTCCGTATGAAGTAAGTACCAGATTCGATTGCATTTTTTTTGCTTTAACTTTCACAATCAAGCTTCATAGGGTACAGTGATCGTTAAGGACTTCTATCTCAGATTGGAAAAATTGCCGAATGCTATACCGGATGGCGAATATATGGTGGCATTATCTTGGAATTTCGATTACAGAACGCAGATAAAAACCGATGTTTATTTTGAATTCCAAGAGGATTAACGTACTCTTGCAAAAACTTAAACTAAAATTGGTAAAAGGATATTTAAAGCTGCAAGTTAAATGGTAGGTAAAATAAATAATAAATACCAATAAATTATATTTGTCATAATTTTACCACAAAGGCTCTGTAATCAACTTTGATTGTTTTTCCATGATAGTTATATATTATTTAATCGAATATGCAAACGTTTTCAGTTCAATTAAGCTAATATTATTTAAGGTTTAAATACGTTTCATAAGAATGCATTTCCAAAACAAAATTATTCATGAAATCTATTGCTACCAATTATGCAAGTACAGACCTGTTACCTTTAAAAGCCATTTTCTATACACATCTCTTTGATGTCTGTAGGCAATTGTTAACGGACCTAAGTAGACCACTGCCATTGTTGTTGGGCCATTTTCAAATCTCTCATAAGCAAAGCATTCATTTTCCAATTATTTATTGATAACTGTGTGTGCTGCTGTCAAGACTGAAGCAATCGCCAGCAACTCATTGAGTAGGAGTCCCCATCACACTGGCAATCACCTGCAATAAATCTCTTACCCTTGCCGGGACTCAGGTGCGTTGGGACAACCAGCGTCTGTGACTGAGATGCAGGCAGAAGCGGAAGCAGAGGCTGTGTGACTCCATATTCACATTGGGGTCGGGTGTCTGGCTGGCTGGGTGGCTTACAAGGCAAGCAGCAGCAATGTCTGGCAGTTGTTGCCTGCAAAATATTTGCATTTTCACTTTTGATTTATTATTGTCATTGCCATGTGTAAATTGCCAAAGCAAAGGTGCAAACAAGCAGCATAGCCACAGCTTCAGACACAATACATCTATGCATGTGTATATTAGTTTGTGTATGTTGCAAGTGTTTGTGTGTGTGCATGTGTGTTCTACGTTGACAAGGACACATTATGTTGGCCAAATGAATGGTAATTGCGGTATTGAAACAAGTAATAGAAGTGAAACTCGTTGAAGCTGTTCAAATAGATTCGTTGCTGTGGTTGGCGTAGATCCCACATTCCTCCCGCCTGTTGTCCAAACGTCGACTTAGCTGGCCACATTTCAAATAGAGCACTTATTCTCTGTTTGTATTTGAAGTTAAAGTTGTGAAGGCTTGAATCGTCAAAAGCTCATTTGTGTTGCTAATTACAAGCCCAAATTGGACTGGCAAGAGACCAACTTCAAAACCTGCTGCTCCTGCTTCTATTTCTGCTCCTTCTGATTCTCTAGCTCCTGTTGCCGCTGCCATTGCCAATTACTTCCGCTTCTATGCAATTTCCGCTTGGCGCTGCCTAAGCAGCTTGCTTGCAAAATGTCAAACAGCGACAACTTTATATGGCCGCAAGACGACGCAATAATGACAGCAACAACAACAGCAGCAACAAACTATGAAAGGACAGGGCACAACATAAGCAGATAATTACACGGCAGCCAGCAACGGAACTGCTGATGTCCATGGTCCACGCCCCTTCCATTTGGAAGTGTGGCAAAAACGCAGCCACAAAGTAGAAAATGACAAAAATAAAAAACCACAAGCGGAAAATTAACAGCAGACGGTAATGAAAATAGCATCAGGCAGCAACAACAATAATACAAACATTTACTGTGTGCGAGTCTGAATATGTCGTATAAGCCATGCTCTTAAAGTTTCAGCCTAGTTGAAGGCATCTCCTATCTCATTTCATGCCGCCCACTGGCAGCTGGAGCTTTATCAAGATGCTTATCGCTCCAAATGCGAAATTCCTGTTTAACAAAATTCCAACTTCGGGTTGGAACGAAATTTCGAACATTTTTGACTGTCTGCATGTCTGTTGTAAGCGAAACCCAAACAGACAACCCAGTCCCTTCTTCAACTGACAAAACCCGGCAGCTACATTTAAATGTGCTGGCAACTTTTAGCTGCGGCTCGACGCCATTGCAACCACCTGAAACCACCCGCCACGTGGCTGTTGCTGCTGCCGCCGTCTGGCACTGATTTTATGCTTTATAACCTTCGATAGATGCGAATAGCAAACAACGTTTAGCGCTTCGCCAGCCGCCAAGTGTGGCGCTGCTACCTGGGGGCTTAAATCCAGCATGGGGGCGTATACGCAATATTTACGACTGTGTGCGCTTTTCCTCCACACACAGTTTTCATCTTTTCTTTTTTTTTTTTTGTTACTTTTGAGGCGCCGCGAGGGTTGAAAGTGGTTGAGATTTCTGACATTATCATACATCAAATATTTATGCCATATTTTAGCTATTGCGACAATGAGTTAAATCTGATGGAATTCAATGTCTGTCCCCCTTTTGCTGTTTGCTGAGCCGCTGTGCCTGCGATAATAAAGTTTGATGCTGATAAACGATTTGGCAATCAAATTATGCGCATAACCAGATGAGAGCGACAACAAAATTGAGGGTGTGTGGCAAAAGTTGTAAAATTTTAGACGACGTTGTGCTTGGAATGTGGACAAGTCTAGGGATTGACTTTGAAAGATATGATTGAACTTATAAGTGATTGCTGTATCAAATACTAGAAGAATATGCACATAAGTCACTAGTCTACTTTCGACTACATAAAGTTTGTTTTTCGCAAATGAATAACGTGATGGAGGCAATGCAATTCCTGCAATCTGATCAATTGAGTGCATTTAGCCGTAATCAGTTTTACTTGCCACAAGTTGAAGGCATGCAACAGAATTATTTGCATGTATTTAATCCCTATTTTGGCATTGACAAATTTATGCATTTATCCGAAGCCAAAGACAAATTGAATTGCTGCTGTAAGTGCAAGACAACGACAGTTACCTCAAAGCCGTTGTCCTGGCGATCCTTTACACATAATATTGTTATTTTTGTCGTAATTAAAAACCCATGAAAGCGACGACCAAACAACTGGCCACAATCACACGAGCAGACAGACTCGTACACCAAACAGGCGGACTCTCCCCAAATCACACACACACAGATAAGGACGAGTGTGTGGTAAAATAAACATGAGCATATTGATGGGAGCAGCTCGTATGAGAAAAACTTTCATATCAATTTTAAGCCAAAGTAATGAAAAAGTAACGAATACCAGCTAAAGCAGGAGGAGAAAAAAGGAATACTATCAAAAAAGGAAAAGAAACAAAAAGCAAACGAAACGTTCCGAATGCTATAGACAAAGCATATTTACACAAGAACAAGTAGACGCAGGACCAAACAGGACAACGCTAACGTTGACGCTCATGATGATGATGACGATGATGATGATGATGATGATGCTGATGCTGATGTTGATAATGATTATCGAGATGATATTGTTGGCCGCACACAAAGCAACGCTTATGACAAGCACAAACAGCAGCAGCTCCAAAAATAAAAAAAATGTGACGACTCCCACATCTAAGGATACTGTTTACACACAGCACTCTAAGTTTGGGCACGTCTGCGGGCGAGCGAAATTAAAAACCAATAAAAAGCTACACACGAAATTAAAAATTATGTTTTCCTCTTACATTTTAATGCTGCACAACAGCAGTAAAGCAGGAAGAAGCGCATTAACAAAAAAATGTTAAAACATTGCGCAGAAAGTTTCCGCTTTAAAACAGTTAAAAAATATGCACAAAAAAAAACTTTGTGCGTTTGTTTTTGTGTTTGTTGTGCCCTTTGTTGGGGCTATTTTGACTTGTACATTTGCTGTGCAAACGCTTGAAGAGAAGTTTTTGTAATCAGGCTAGATTAAATTTCCATATGGCGTTCATAATTGAGTTTTTGTAAGTTTATTATAGAAACACGTTAACTGAAATTGTCTTATTTTTTTATAAATTTACTAATACCGAAGAGATTTCGACATCAAACATGTAAAGTTATTTCTCTCTTATAATAATACTCCAAAATATCTGAAAAGGGTACTCAGTATTCTACGCGTCCTTTATATAAATGTACTTTTTTGTTTTGAGTGCTGTTGCCAGTTGTAAAGTTTTACAATTAAGCAAAGGAATAAAAGTTGAGCGCGCCTAAAATGCTGCTATGCATTTCGATAATTGAATATTTGACCCGAGCAAAGTTGAGCTAAGCTGCAGACAGTAAAAAACGTAATATACATTCCAGCGCATGGCGCATGGGGCAGCAGTTAATTGGCGCAAAAGCATTTGGAGTCTATACGTACATATTTTAAAAGCTATAGCTATGCGTATTTCTAGTTTATGTTGCATTGTAAAACTTTCACTCGACTGCCGCTCGTTTTTCCCGGTTTGCACCAATTAAACGGTCAGTCGAGCGAGTCATTCGTTTAATTTACTACCTGTACTTCATCCTACCACCTTTCATACGCCAAATTCCCGATTTCCCCCTCAATCCCACCCACTGGATGACTGCGGCAATGAATAATTTAAGCAAATCGTTGGCTGTTTTTGTCTGTGCGTGTCGACTGTGCCGGATTAGACGGCATTTGCATATTTTAATTATTTAGATTGTTGTGTTGAGCTACTTATACTCAGCGCTGTCTCTGACTCCCTGGTCGTTCAACGGATGTGAAAGCGGAAGTGTTGGCGACGCCAGACACCCAAAGCCCAAAACAGCCAAAACCAGCCGAAACTTAATTAAAAGCTGCTGTTTTCCTTAAGATCTGTAGCTGGGAGTGGAATTCGAACTGGTGTTAATTTATTTGCCATTGATAGGTTGTGAAGACATACGGAAGACTATGGAAATGCGTTGTCTTTTGATAAAATCAAACAACGAGAATTCGAAATATTTAACTGAATACCTGTGAATGAATTAGTCTTATGCTTTTTCACAAGGGAATTCGATATTAAGCGTAGCGAATATTTCCATACATGTGCATTATTATCAAGTGGGCGCCATATTAACAGCAATAAAATATGTTCATTTAATTAAACATTTTAATTTGTATAATATTAAATTTTTTAAGAAGAGCTCTCAAGTTTAAACTTAAAGTAAATATCTACAAGTAAATTTCTTTTACTATTGTTTAAGACCCGTAAGTTGGCCAACTCGTTCTGTTGAGACATCAGCTTGCCAAGGCCAAAATTAAAGTTAAGCCAATGCCAAAAACCAAAAGCGAAACCCGAAAGGCATTCATAAGCATTTGTGGCTGGCTTTGGCCAATAAACACATTACAGTTGCCAGTTGCCAGAGCCAATCATAAATTCATAATGAAATATGAGGAGCGCGGCGAGTGGCCAAAGATACATGGCCAAGGAAAAAGCCAGCCAACTACCAATACGAGTACAACAATGTATAGTAATAAACACGCACTACGGCAAGGGGGAGCGAGTGAGGGGTATATAGTTGCAGTTTGGGGTATTTGAGCAAGCGTGGAAAAGTGTAGCCATAAAGCAGGCGCCTGCGACCGGCTGTGGCATTACTTTTATGATTATTTGTGTCGTTTATTGTTGCTGCTGTTGTTGTTGTTATTGCTGCTGCTGACTTTCAACCAATGTGACTTTAACACTGCGCACATATGGAGAAGCTATATAGTCTAGTCTTGTCCATATCCGGACCATGGTCAGCAGGCAGCAGCGGGCAGCAGTGGACATCTTTAATTAGATTTGCACATTAGACGACGACAAGGAGAAGCGCTGGCAACAGCGTAAGTTGGAGGGAGCAGGCTAATCACACTCGCATCGGTTATGCGCTGCACGCAACGTGAGGAGCAACGTCTTCGAATGTACTGTTTATGGTCATCTTTTGGAGTTACTAAACAAGGCAATGTGTGCTGCTGGAAGCTCCATCAATAAGGCTTAATTTAATTTGAGCCTTGCTATCTTTAAGCTCGTAACAGGCAGCCTCTTCGCTGGCTCTTCTCCCCCTGATGCCTGTGGGGCACTATGCCTGGCCAGACGCGTCCACACGTGCGCTGCACATGATTATTATTATTAGTTATGATGATGTATCCTTTTTATATACGTGTGTATTTGTGGGTGGGTTTTGTGGCTGGGTCTGGCAAATATTAATAACTGTTGCCTGCGTTTTTTTCTATTTTCGGGCTCGTCGGCGTCTGCGAAACACGCTAAAAATTAATTAAACGGTGAGGAGCTGAGCGGGTGGATATGGCGGATGGGGTGGACTCCCTTTTTCACGGGGGGAAAGGGAGGTGTAAATATTATTGCTCGGCCATTTCGTGGTTATTTATGCGCTTGATGTTTGGGCCTGTTTGCACCCATGCCCTTCCCTCATAATGGCAAACGGTCTGCGCTTGATTCATGTCCTTTGTTGTTGTTCCTGTTGATGCTACGGGTATTCGTTGTTATTGTTTTTATGTTTTTGTTGTTGTTCAAACAGCACGCACTCCATATTGGCAATTTATATTTGTATTAATTAATGGGCCAGTAAACAATTGCTGGAAGCAGCGCTATTAGCACGCATCGAGAGCTCTGCCAAATTATGGCTCCTGGCTTAAATATAGCAAATAGGATGCAAAGAATTCACTCTTCTATTTATTTTTGTAGAGTTAATTACATTTTTGGTATGCAATTATGCAAAATGCACATTAGTTGATTCAAAAATATGCATCAGACACCATAAATTTGTTGGCAGTTTGGAAACAGTCGCATTTTAATTATAAAGAAGAGTGGGCGGAAGCAAGGAGGTTTAAGGTTAATATATAGGGCGAGAGACAGTGAATAAATAATGAAACATAATTAAACATTCCAGTTAAAATATCAAATCAGTAAATTGCTAATATTGCGCAATAAATTTACATATTAGTTTGGAGTTCAAAATATGTATCATCCGTTTATTCTATTGGTCTATCTAAATCGCTTTCTAATACGTTGCTGTTCTGGATAACATTTGCCCAGTTCACTGCAATTAGGTTGCTGTATTGGATAAATTGGCATTATTTATCTTTAGCATACTTAAGGGAGCTGCCAGACGCCGAGAAAAAGGCCGAAATTTAGCGATATTCATGCAGATTTTCAAAGGGCATAGTGCCTTTCAATCTTATGAAAAAGTCTAATCAAATTTCTTGCAAATATGAGGAATTGAATTCAAGTAAAATATTCCATTTGCAAGGCAAACAAAAATCAATCAAAATGAGAATAGTCTTTTAAATGGTGTATTACCGATTCATGAATAACGCTCAGCGTTAAATGTTTCAATTTTTCTATGTAAGCTGAACAATTCAATAATATCCTTAATGACCTGTTCGATATATAGCTTTAATATAGATATAATGATAATAAGAAAAAATCCGAGATTTATTACGAATATCGAGAAAGAAAAAATGCGTAAATGCACTTTTCTCTAATCTATCCTATCCCATCCTAGGCGTTATTTATTGTTATAACCTGCTGCATGATTTGTGGAATGTATTGCAAATAAACTTGAATTTAATTTCATAATAATAGGTAGACAGCCAGCATTCAATGTCCTGCAACCAGTCGCAACAATAAAGGTCACCATTTGCAGTTCGAGCTCAAATACGGATTGGTAGAAGTGCCACTCTGCACATTCTGTGTGTGTGTTGGAATGTTTGTTTCTGCATCCCATCGGCTCGTAATAACTGCAGCTGCACGTTTACAATTTGTACGTGGTGTGTGTGGTTTTGGTTTGGTTTCGTTTCGTTATTCGGGCTTGATAAAAATGAGCGTCGGAAATGCGAATATAAATTTTGTCATATCTGATGTACAAATGTGTGACTGAATGTGTGTGCGTGTGTGTGTGTCTGTGCCAGGATAAGCGTAATGGCTGGCATTATATTTGCAGGCAGAACTGCCAGGAAGTCGGGTAGACAGCGGACGGCAGGCAGCAGACCAATCATCAGAAGTATGCAACGGGCAGTTGTCCCGGTAGAGGAAACGGAAATGACATGCAATAAAACACAAAGGCGCACGCATCGGAGCCATGCCAACTCGATCGGTAGTTGGGTGGCGCGCTGCTGTCAACCATTGTGGATTATAAACACAAAATGGCATCTAACAACAGAAATCTATCTGGGCAAATGCATCGCCAGAAACTTTTACAAAATTACAATTGCAAAAGTTGTGCACTTAAAAGAGAAGAGACAGAAGAAAGAAAGACATGGGGAAGAGAGAGAGAGAGAGAGAGATAGAAAATTGAGACACAAACGAGCCCGCAGCTGCTGGCTAGACAATAACCACCTCTCCACCCTGACACTCTGGCACCCTTGACCAGATATTTTAGAGCGCCTTTGTGTGCGTTAACGCCAAGTCATTTGGCTTATCAATGCCAGACGCAGACCATTTTGCGCTTATCGCATGTACGCATCACACTTCGCATAGCCTTGTCGCATGCAGGTGGCCAAACCAGAAATCGATGCTCATTTGCCGTTTCCCCAAAATCTCATACCGATTTTAATGCCACAAATTTACTTGCAGAGTGAAGTCTGGAATGTATTATTAAGCTGCCATTAGGCCAGGGCACTATGGTGACACAGAGGACTTGCTTGTAATGCATTGGTTGGTCAGACCCATTGACATGTATGCAAACATTGCTCTAATGATGGTCGGCCAAGTGGCCACTAACTGCCTATTGACAGCAGCAAACAACCTCTACTGCTTCAACATCTCTACCTCCATCTCTCTTTTCAGCCACCTTTCCCTGCCGCTGCAGTCACTTGCCAACTGCTGCTTGCTTTATTGGCTAATTACGCCCTGCAGCAGCAAGCGTTGCAGTTGCATGCATGCATGTGATTGCTCGTTGCCGCTGTTGTCCCAGGCCCCATTCTCTGTCGCAGGGCTTGGGAGCCAGTTATTAGCATATGCTCTAAATTACGTCCTTTTTTACATTCGATTTTAATTTCCATGAAGCAGCCTCTGGAACTCTTTTTTTTTGCATACATTTGCTCGACATGCGCCTAATTTATATTCATTATCTGATCTATAATTATAGATAACCCTCTATAGCAAGAGTCGCAACATGCAACAGTCAGCTCAGAATCAGATTTCAGTACTTCAATTTTGTTGTTGTTTCATGTTTATCCTTGAACTTAAATGTTACTCAAACGATGACTGATTCTCTGAATCAATATTTGACTAGCGCATTTGACAGCAGGTCGGAGAACATCCCCAGTTGTAGCCTAAACCTTAATCTGGCTTAAGCTTATCTCAGTGCTGCGTGCTACCTTTCGTTCTTCTGTTGTTGGCACAAATAATTGCAAACAAGGTGCCGTAAGGAAAGTTTCAATGTAGCAACTTGCGGAAAGGGTGTGCAAATATTTGTGGCGCAAATCTTGAAAAATCAATTTCAAAAGAATTTTTAAATCAAAGGCAAGGAAGGGCAAAGCTTAAACGGCAAAGCAAACTGCTGTGAATCGGTATGAGGCCTGTATAAGATTAAGACTACTGGAAAGGAAATTTCAGAGTTAACATAAAATATTTAAACCTTTTAATACATATATAATAAGGACTTCTGTATAAGTTAGTGACTATAGAATTTTTAAACACTACATAAAATCATGCAAATCAAATTTCAATATTTCGATAGTCAATTAACTTAACAATAAACTGTGATTGCTTAATAGATTAATATTGATAGAAAGTCCAGTAGCTTGGGTACCATTAACAACGACTTACTCAATGATGTATAGATTCGTAGAAATATACTGAGATTATTTTCCATACCTCTCACTTTTGCTCTTTAATTGAAAATAATGTTTTCTTTGAACTCTTTATTCATATGGTTTCGTACAAAATAGGCCTTAATGTAGAATTATTGTAAGATTTTTGTTTTAGCCAAATTATATCGCATCGGTTTTCCTACTTAAACGAATGCTATTGAATTAAAAGTATTGTTTGTAAATAGTTGCTGCATAAAACTTAGATTCAATAAATACAAATCTGTATATGTGTATGTGGTATGCGTATATTACTGTATGCTTAGTTATGTATATAGTTCTCTTCCATTATAAATAGTTATCATAGCTTATTAATGAATATATATTGTATATTGTTATTTGTATAAAAAATATAAGCATATCAAGTAGTAATGTAGTACTTTAATTAGTTTAATTCACATAACTAGGGATGAACTATATATTTGGAACAGTATTGAGAAACCCAGTCGAGGTTTTCGTATATTGTAATTGTTGCGTTTTGTAGTTACCAATTCCTTAACTCGACGCCTTAAATCTCAAGTTGAACTTTATTGCTTTGTAAAAGTGCGGGATATGAGTTTTGCTCTCAGCTCTGCATTAGTATGAGTATATAATATATGTGGAAAATTGATGACCACCAGGTGGCTGCTGCTTCGTTAGCATTGAACGCTGGCGGCGCTTCATTTATTTACAATCCATTGCGCAATCAGCACGTAATTAAAATGCCCGCCGGCTTACAGCATCACGAAATGATGCAGTTCTTGTCCTTGTCGTTGGACATCTCAGAGGGCTTCCTCTTGCGATCGTAGGCCAGCGCATCATTGGGCACATAACTAACGCGTACGCCACCATAGTGTCGCCGCTGGGGCAGTTGATACATCATCATATAATCCTCGGAGCTGGATGAGCTCGATGAGCATGTGGAGCACACATCTGATTCCTCAGATTCATCGCGCACACGCTCCCGATCCCGATCCCGATCTCGCTCCCTTTCCCGTTCCCGTTCCCTTTCACGCCTGGGTGACTTGTGAGGGGCCTCAGCTGGCGTAGTTGCCTGAAGCAGCGAGGGTGTTCCTTGGTAGGAGGAGGACAACGGCTGGGCGGGTGCATACGTGTCCGCTCGAGTTGTGGAATGCGATCGATGACCGCTTCCACTGCGATGATGATGACCCGACGATGACTTGCGACGGCGACGTCGACGCGAGTTATGTCCATGCCCATGACGATTGCCATCCCGTTCTCGATCCCGATCCCTGTCCTTATCTCTATCACGGTCTCTATCTCTTTCCCTCTCGCCACCGCTGGTGCCGGCTCCGTTGCCGGAATAGCTGCGTGATCGCGGCAACGTATCAGGAATGCCCTCGAAGCGGACGCCCTTCTTCTTGCTGGGCTCACCGCTCATCGGCGAGGAGGAGCTAGCGCCGCTGAGTATAGAAACGGGATGTGTGGCCGGCTGCGTTGCCGAATGCATGGACAACGGCGTATTCAAAGAGCAATCGCCAGCTGAATGCGTCGGCGAACCCATCAGCTCCGGCGGCAGTGCCGTCGAGGCGACACTCAGATTGGGTGTGGGCAGCTCGGGAAGCTCTCCGACGGCGTTCGTTAGTGGTGGCGGCGGCAATGGTGGATGCATAATGTCCGCATACTCGTGCTGCGACGCGTGGAACTGCTGAACAGAGGCGTGCATTGGCGGTGCCGGCAGTTGTTGGGCAAAGTGTGGGAGATGCTGGGCATTGGCCAGGCCCAGCTCTGGCATGCTGGAGGTGATGGAGTTCTCTAGCTTGGAGACCTGCTGCAGCTGCCGCTGCAACTGATAGCTGTGCGTGGCGCCCAGCGGTGGCTTGGCCGGCCACGCTGCATCCAAATTGGTGGCCATCTCGTTAAAATTGTAGACGCCATCGCGCTGCAGCTCCATGGGCTTGGGCATCAGATGCGGCTGGAATTCACCGGGTGAATTCAAGGGTGACATATTCTGTGAACTGGAGAAGTCGGTAAAGTCACCACCGCCGCTGGCACTAGCAACATTGTGGCCACTCCTCTCCAGATCCTTGACAACGCCTGCATCCGAGTCAGAGGTGGAAGCAACGCCTGCTGCGGCCAATTGCTGACTCTGCAGCTGATACATTGCCTGATTGAAGCTGGCCTGATGTTGTTGCTGCTGTTGCGGTGACATGGGCGGTGAGCTGGATGCGTGGCTGCTCGGAATTCGCGCCTGTTGCTGCGTTCGCACTCGCTGCGCCGGCGGCGTGGGCGTTGTATACATGCCCGTGCCGGAGCTATCCGACGGCGTTGGTGGCTCACCTTTGCTGCACGCTATCGAGCAATAGATGGCGCCACGGCGCGGCAAAAAAGCGCGACCCAGCAATGAACAACGGCATGTGTTGCACGAGAAACACTCATCGGTGGCATGCCAATGCTGCCCATCGTGGCTCATCTGGCCCTGATCGACGCCAATAGCTTCGCCGCAATAGTCGCAATACTCGGCGAACATGGCATCAAAGCACAGCAGACAATAGGGTTTGCCCTCGCGCATTATGTAACGCTGACCTCCGAGCTGTTTGTCGCACTCGTGGCAGGCAAAGTGATTCATGTGCCAGGCACGTCCTTCCGCCTCCGTGCACTCATCTGCCAGGATTATCTACGTAGTTTTTTTTAAGTGTAAAAAAGTTACAGTTAACTTTGTCAAAGGCAAAGGGCGTGCATAGAGTTAAGGAGATTACCTCATCGCAAGCGGAGCAGCGGGGCTTGAGTGTCTCGGCATGATGGCGCCCACAATACATGCGTCCATCACGATGGAAGTAGATGAGATCTACGAGCAGCTCGCGACAGATGCAGCACGTAAAGCACCCCGGATGCCAGCTGGCATTGGGTCCCAAGCGTGTGGCGAAGACAGCAATGTCGCCAGTGGATATCAGCTCATCGCACTGAGAAAAAAAAGTGTGTTTTCAGATTTAGTAATTTGGTATCTGAAGTCGGGGCAGGGTGAAGTAGGAGTAGGGGACTCAATATGTACTTACACCATCGCAGGGACGTGCGCTCATCAGCTGTCGGACATTGCCGCGACCGAGTGCATCACGTTTGCGCTGTGTGGAAAACAGACGCAGCTCCTTGCGTTCCTCATCCGTCAGTGAGTGACAGTAACGAACCTGAAATGACAGAAGAAGAACCGTTTGTTTTGAAACACCCATGGAGACAGAGAGACAGACAGAGAGAAAGAGAGACAGACAGGCAAATCATATGTTCAAGTTGATGGTGGGCAGGTAAACTGCTGCTGCTTCTGCTGCCTCGAGTGATCTTTCCAAGAAGTAAACGCTGAGGCAGATTGTTTGTCTGCAACAACAGCTAAAGCTTCAGCTCGAGTGGCCAGTCAGTGGGTTGGGCAGACAACCGCAGACAGCGAACGGTAGCTACGGGCAACCATCCAACGCTCCCCATCAACTGCTACTGCTGCTGGGATATCTTCTAGTTTAACTGCTGCTCCTCCTTCTCCACCTACCCAAGTTGGCCGCATGCGGTCAGCATCTCTCGTTTGTGTTGTATGCAAATTTTTTGGGCTGCCTCTTTTTTGTTGGCCCCAGCTCACAATTTGATTTGACTTTCTGCATGGAATTTGGGCATTTCGCAAACAACAACAGACACACGCACTCACTACCATTACTGAAGTCTGGCCAGCTCTCTGATACTGGTCGTTAACTTGGCAACCCCCAGTTAGTGGCGGTGGTTAAGAGTGGTAAATGCTAAAATGCTCAAATGGTAACTGATATCTCTAACCGCTCAGCTGTGGGAATCCGCTCAACGTTGTTTATACCCTATTGGGAGGGTATTCTAATTGTGACACTGAATGCGTAATATATTGAGAAAGACATGTATAGCCCAAAACTGATAATTCTGTGAGAAATTTTATCTTAACTTAACGCTCAGCTTAAATATATTTTAGAGAACTGTATTAACTTCTCTTGTGCTTATTTTTGCAAAGCTTGACCAGTTTTCTGCCAGTGTAATGATTGGTCAAAAGCACAGCTACTGGATTTAAAGCTTTCTGTTTCTGCACATACCATCATTAAAATAATAATAATTTCTGTTATTCTTTTTAATGTTCGACATTTAACTTAAATTTTAAAACATAAGTCTTTTTTATAGGATTCTATACATCTATATGAGTTCTATAGATTTTTCAAATTATATTTTCCTAGGCAGTCTTCAATAAAATTTGCTTGGAAGACTATTCGATGTTCGGCAATGCTAAGTTAGTTTTCCAAGTTTTTATATTTGTTTGATTTTTTTTATGCAGTTTTCATCGCAGCCTTGTGGTTTTTGCCAGGGTGCCAGTTCAGTTAGTTGCACTTGTTTCCTTGATTAATTAAAAGGCTCAGGAATAACAATTACAACAACAACAAGAACCAGGGGCACGGAATGTGTGGGAAAATCGCTGGCATTGACTTTGATATGCCGTTGCCGTAATTCGAGTTGTCGTTGCGAGGACACGAGGCCCTTCAATCACGATAAAATGCGCACACATTTGAATAAATACCACGAAATTGACAGTGCAGGGCCAGTGTCACCCCAGGGAATGCAGCAGCACAGTGGATATATAGACACAGATATATACAGTGGGATACACTGGGACACACTCACCTCGTTATCATGTGGTGGCAGTTGATGCAGCAATTGTCGCACACGATACTGCTCTCCGGGACTGTTGACGTATGGCACTTTGTCGTCGGGTATTTGCGAAAAGTACAAGCGAACCTGCAAAAAACCAAAAATAAAAGTAAGTCAAAAAACGACGAAAGAAAATGTTTGAGATTTGAGTAGGATGAGTAGTGGAGTGGAATGCAGCTGGAGCAGAGAGCTCACACACACACTGAGAGTAATCCTAAGCTCAACTAAATGCAAAAAGGGTTAGGGCAAATCTCCTTCACTCAATCATCATCATCATCAGCAACGACAAGAACGACATGATCACGTACGGGGCAGCAGCAGCACAGTTGGGCTGTCAAATGCTGCGACTGACTGCACAGCAGGTTGCTGCCTAAAGATTTTTGATTTTATTACGTTGATTTGGCATTTTGGCCAGGTTGAAAGGTGCGCAACGTGCTGCCTCGGTCAACTTCTAAGCCGCTCAGCTACTCAGTTTATTGGCCACGTTTTTACCAGCCTTTTTTTTTTTCAAGTGCGCCGATTGGCGTAAAATTTAAGCATGCGATCTGCCAACAAATGACCAATAGCCCAACAACCGGCTCTCAGTCGAAGACGACAGCAGCCAACTGGCAAGCGTCTGCTGGTCTGACTGTACCGACAGGACTGACTGGACGGACTGGACTAGACTGACTGACTGCCTGACTGACACATGGCTTATGCTGCGTCAACGTAAATGGCTGTAAATAAATTTTCAATTCTGTTTGTAGCGTTTGCCAAAAATACAATATGGCAATGGCAATGATAGCACAACACAAAAAAGCAAAGCAACAACGCATTAGTTGACAGTGCCTGAATGAAAGTATACCCTGTTTATACGTGTAGAGTAACCTTTTTTGATTTCGTAGCTTAAACAGTGCTGACGCCAAGTCTATATTGCCTATGTATTCGATAACTTCTTTCTCTGTTTATCACACAAGTGGCTTAACTTGAATATGCCCCTTTTGAAGCACGCCAAAGGCTACAGGGTATTTCACTGGCTGAATGCGAGACGTGTGATAGGCAGCGGTGTCAGTTTGAGCGGGATTAACGCGATCCAATGCATTTTGGACTGAGGCTGAGTCTGCAAGTCAAAGAGTCGCTGTCGCCTCATGGGTTTGGCCCCGACCTTTAACTGATGTTAGTGCAGGCAAAATAAAAAAATTCCCTAAAAAATGTTAGTAGCGCACTTCAGGGCGCCGCAGCCGCTGGAAAAGATTGCGCAAGATTTATTTGGCATCGTCGCATATTTTACGCAAATAATTTATGTGGCGTTAACGCTAGCCAAAAAAATAATTGAAAAAACCGTTTGAAATGGTACCAGTGTGTGTTGTATTCTTTTCTTTTTTTTTTGTGCAATACGCGCATTGGATTGGCCATAAAAGTCGCATTTGAGAAATGGCTAACAAGTATAGGAAAAACAGCTGCAACCAATGTGGGCAGAAGTTGTGCAGAGTTACTTTTATTAACGCAATCTAATTTCGAATATGCAGACAACTGGAGCTGTACAGAATAGCCCACACGCTAAGCAGACTTCAGATACCCAAGACTTAATCGCAGAGTGCAGCAAGGAGCGCTGCGAGGTGTCCATCTGTTATCAGTTTAACAGTGAGAAGAAACTGGTTGATTTATGGTCTGACATAGCAGCACCTCTTAGCCTTGGCCGTTTGCGATTTAGTGACAAAATCACGCACAATAAGTCAAGTTGGGCACAATGCCAGCGGCTTATCGCAGGGCACAAATCACGCATCACAAATCAGAAATATCCCAAGAGACTTGGAGACATCGACTCACCTGATCCGGTCGCAGGCCAGGCGGCACCCAAGTGTACTCCTCGAGCGCACAGCCGCTGTCGTCGTCTGAATGCGACTGTCGCTGAATATCCATGTGAGGACCGGCGAGAAAGGGTGCATGTGCCGCTACCGTGGAACAGTTGACCGACGGATGATGCAGCAGCGAAGGGGGCGACGGTGTCGAAAGCGCCGGCGACAGCTGATGATGCTGCTGATGTGCATGTAGATGTTGCTGGGTTGAATTTGTGTACTTTGCATTTGAGGAACAGCCCGATGCGGCGGGTGAATATTGTGCGGCACCAGCTTGTCCCGGCGGAAGCATCGGCAGCTGTTGATGATGCGGCGGCAAATATTGCTGATGACGCTGCAGCGGCAGCGGCGATGTCGGCAACATGCCCGCATTCTGTGCCGCATACAAAGCGCTTGCCGAGGAGCTACTGGGCAGTCCGAGGCTGCCCAGCGCCTGTGGCGGCAGGGTGCCTTGACTCGGCGAGAAGTGGCGCGGCAGCGTAGGTATCTTCTGCAGATACGAGATCTGCGTCAGCGGCGTGCGACTTATGGGCCTGCAATATAAAGAGAGAGGGGAAGAGTGATAGAGAGTGTGGGAATGAGTATGGCCTTAAGTTATTGGAATTTTTGTGGCGTGGCAAATTTAAACTCAATTAACATTTTTGCGGCTATTACATGGCGGGTTAAAGGTTTCGACGTGGTCTGGGAAATTGTTCTGTTGTAACAAAATGATTTAAACCATTCGTGAACATGCCCAAATCATATTTTCAAGGCATTATAAAACCACATGCAATATGATTATGTTTTTATTCCAATGTAAATCGTTGGATGCATGTGGTCTTGCACTTGCTGTATGTACATGTCTATTTTACATACATTCGAATATACTCAATTTTTTCATTTTAAACAAGCTGTCAATTTTAGTTTGTTTTTTATGCGACGCCATAAAAAAGGATTGTACATCAAAATGAAAATACAAGTACGCTTCACAGCGCTTACACAAATAAATCGACAGCTCATGTGGTCGTTGTTGTTGTTCGTTTGTCTGACATATATACATATATGTGTGTATATATATGTTTGAATGTTTTGCTGTTGTCTGCTTTCCGGGCCCTTGGGCTGTCGCTGTTTGTCATTTTGTTGTACGCCTGACATTGTTATCCTAGCAGCGCTTCGAATGCGCTGCGAACAGCACCAGCGGACTTTTGACTGTTTGTCTCTGTGAATGAATGTTGGTATTCATATTATGCTGGTATTGAGGAGCTATCCAAAGCTATAAAGATCACTGCACAAATGTAAAGTGTTCGGCTTAATTTTAAACATGAATGCACTACAATTAATATTTAATGCAGTATATTATTAAAAATTTGCATCAATTAAAAATACGTTCAAATCGAAGACAAGTGATGTATGATTTTTGGACTAATTTTTCAACTAAAATATTATTTTCGAGGCATATTATTCAAGTAAAACATATTCCTTCATATGCTGCTTTGTTATTCATAAGCGTAGAGTACTTTTAAAAATATTATTCTATTATATTTAAAAATAAATGCTAATTGAATTGAAATATTGTTCTTAAAACATTAGCAAGTTTTTTACACAGCGCAACAATAAATCAGTATAACAAGTACAAAACAACTTTCTGTGCGGTTAATAATATCGAATATCTTAAAGGATGCCAAATATAGAATAGAAAAACAGAATATATGTCCTATAATACTAAAGCGACCGCAGATTTCAATTGTAGGGGATTTGAGGCTCGCCTTATATCAACCGCAGCACGCACCATTTCATGCCAGTTGTTTTTGCAGTTGTTGTAGCTATCAAAGGATAACTGTGCATTGTCTGCGCATATGTAACTGTAGCTGCGACTCCGTTGGCAGGAGTTGGGTGGGGCTGATGGGCTGATGGGCGTAACCGGCTCTGTGGTACTGCTTGGATAAATTGCGAGTGTATTTGTGAGTGTCTCTGTGTGCTCATGCGGGCGTTTTATCAAAACAATGTGGCCGCCCTTTTGTTGTTTTCGTTTTTTGTTTTTGTGTGCTTTTTTTGTTTTGATGTCCGTGCTGATTTAACCAGGCAAATTCATTCTTTTTGTTTCCGCATCCGCTTTAGCGATTGCAATTCCATTTCTAGTTCGCTGACTTCAGCGCAGTTGCTGATGTGTCAATATTGTCCGAGGTGGTGCCATAATGGTGGTGCGAGTGGTACGAGCGGTTGCTGCGGTTTGCCCCGTAAATTAATTGCGCAGATTTTTCGGCTTTGTCCGCCAGTAAACCAAGCTAAAATGTAGTTTCAGCCATTGTTTTATGGAGCGTCGACATTTGCGTTTTAAAGCGCAAAATGCTGTCCCCAATGGAGGAATGGAGGAATGCGTGACGTCGAGTTGCGGGCGTGGGATTTACCAAAAAGGGTATCCAATGCACGTGCAGTCGACGTTGCCATTGCCGTTGCATTCACAGCTGGAGACAGATGCCAACGGCGGGTAGCTAAAAGTGTTGGCTGCTGTCAAATCAGCCGCATTCAAACTCAAATTACAAGCCAAACAAACGGCTGGCAGGAGACTGCAGACGGCAACTGGGGACCGTATCGTACCGACCGTACTGAGCCGAACGCAAATGCCTGTAGTGCTGTACACAAATGAATAGCGAACCAAATGGCACATTGCACAGAAACTGTGCCTAAACACAAAATTTGTTGCAGCGCATTTGGAAAAAATGAGAGGAGACTGCAGCTGGAGCACAGAGCTGCAGTTGAAGTCTTTTGAATTTATTGTGCGGTCAGTTGGTTGGGTTATGTGCCTGCTGGCGACCTGCATTTCTTTTCATTCGCGCGGCATTTTAGCAATTTGCAAATTTATTGTTGACTGCAGCGAATTGCGTAAAATTGGCCAGCAATTGTTGGCCAAGTTTCAATTTGTAGAGCCAGCGACTAGCTTTATTAAGCCATTAAGGCTAGCAGTCGCAGGCTTGGAAAATGGAAAGTGGCAGACGATAGCAGAACTGGTCAAACGCACAACAAACACGCACAAATTTGCGTATGTGGCGCAGCAATGTTGCCCAGCAACATGTTGCTAAGCTGGTTGTTGCCATAAAAAAGCGACTTTTATTGTGGAAATACCCTTGGGTTATGAGTGTGTGTAAAATAAATGCGGGCACTTTGGCCTGCGGGCAGCTGTTGCCAATATTTGTGTTTGCATTGCCAAAGCATAAAATGACGAGGAGGAAGAAGCAGCATTAACAGGAGCAGCAGTGGAAAAGAAGGGTTCATGCTGAGGCTCACTTTGGCAGTCATTGAACCAAAAAATAAGAAATTTAAAAACAAGAAATAACTAAGATCCTAGGAGCGGCGAAGATTACATACACTTTCAGACCGGTGTCCAACTGCTGACATCTAAATTTTATTGTTCACTAAAGAAACCGAAGGATTGTTCCAATGGAAACTGTTGTTGATGATTTCGTTTAATCCGCTAGAAGTATAAACTGGTTGGCTCCAATATGTGTACTATCAGCAGTAAAAATACAGATAACTTTACAAATGAGGGATTCACTCTTAAGTGGGTTTCTTCCAATGCGTTACACACTTCACATTCAAATAGTATTACCCGCGGCTAGGGTATAAAAATGAATAACAAAGCGCAAACTGGTTTCAACCACTTGGCTTGCCACTTCTCTCTAGGCTCATGCTTTCGCGCCCTAAAACTAGTTCAAAGCGTTGCCATTGATAAACCGCGACTTTGTTTCTTGTTCCTCTTCCTCTTCTTGTGCTTCTTGCAGCTGCACGACCGTGTCAAGTGGCGGCTTCATCAGCTCAAGCACTCACCATCTCTACATTATACTTATAGCTTTCAGCCCGAGGAGATCGCCCATTGTACTATATTTAGCAGGGCCGCTTATCTGGTGACTGGCATCTAAATGAATGATCATTATATACGCCATAGCAAATGCGTTGACAAATTGCAAAGTCGCGTCTCAGTCGAAAGATCTGAGCCTTGGCCAACAGCAACAAGAGCAACAATTGGCTGTCACTTTGTGCGGTTAGCTGGGCCAACATATTTGGGTTAATGCCCGAAGGTAGGCGAAAGTTTCCACTAATAGTTTTCCACAGCATTTGGTTCACCTCTAACCAAACCCCTCCCCCCTCCACCCTTCGCCCTCTTCCAGCAAATTAAGCGACCGACCAACCGTTGAACCGACAGGTTGTCCCTTAAATGCCGATAGTCGTTGCTGGAATTTTACCATTGAGACTTGTTTAGGAAGTTTTACGATGACTCCGACAAATCAACAAAAACAACTACAATAATTATTGCCCAGGCTTATTCGAGACTCCTGCGACCAGCAGCGTCGGCTGCGTTTTATTGTTTTGCAGGCTACACATTTAGCGTGCAATAGTCGGCAGCAAAATATCCTGTACTTTGCTTAAGAAAATCTATAATATTTTTACATAAATATTAATTTAAACACACTGTTTGATGCATGCTTTTAAATAGCTTAAAGCGATTTTTATTGTGAAAGCCTTATTAAAAATTCTTCTTTACTAATTAACTTTTTTTCAACAAAACGTGCAAAATGTTTTAATGGTCTTCCATTTAATGTAATAAGGCCATATGTACTAAATAAAATTATCCATGGTATTTTAGCAACACCAATAAGAAAAGGTTAAATAGAATCCTGCAAGTAGTTGGCTGCCCAAGGCTTTATTAAAACCCATGCAGCAAACTCACAAATAGTGCGATTGTCATAAACGATTTTTGAATTGCCAATAAAAGTAGCCGTAAACTTTATGGCAAACATGGAGGAACACACGTAACAGCTTCTAAGCCCCGGCGGGACTCCGACTGCTCCTCCTCCTGTCTCTCCTTCCCAGCTGCCCCATTGTGTCTAGCAGTAACTGAAGCCCCCAGCTTCAAGCTGAAGCCCCCAGGCTCTTTGCTTCAGTCGCTGTCTGCCACTGTCAACATGACATTTGGCGTGTTGACATTTTTATTGACTTTGGCAGTGACTCGTACTCTGCTGTGGCTGGCAAACATTCCACGTTGTTGTTGTTCTTTTCTTCTTGTTTTTTATTTTTGCAGCTAAAAGTTGATTAAGAATGTCGGCTGCAACAGCAGAGCCCATGCTGAGACCCATTCTCCGACTGCGTGTGGCCAGGCATTGCTTTTATTGCGCATACGCCAAGTGTCACTAATTGCAAACACACACACATGCATACACACACATTTTTAAATCAATTAAATGACTAACTGTAAATGAAAGCCATCTGTTAATATGTATACTCAATTTAGAAAGTCGCGCATCAGCAAAATAATTGCATAATTTCTGCACATCACAACACGAATTTTCACACCAAATTCGCTAAAGAAGACAATGAGGAGGAGCCGCCGCTTGGTAGAACAGAAGGAGGAGGTGGAGGCGTCGGAGCAGATGGACTTTCCAGTCAAAAGCCAGCGAGAACAAATTGTTTGCTTATCTTTTGGTAACAAAGCTGATGACCAATTAATGTTGTTGCTGCTCTTTTAGTTGGTGTTGTTGTCGCCAACATTTACAGGCGGCAAATGGTTGCTGCAACATTTTGCTTTGGCTTTCTGCTCTGCTAACGGCAACGAAAATTGTTTTGTAAGCGTGCAAATTTTCACAGCTGCTTCAACAGCAGCAAATATGCCAGTAATTTGTGCCTGTGACGGTGTCTGTGCTGGTGTGCTGTTGTTGCTGTTGTTGCGCGGCAAACATCGAAGCAAAGATGCCACAACACTTCAACCGTTGAGGCCCAGAAGTGTTAGCTGGAAACAAAAGCAGGTTTCAGAACAGAACTCAGCCGGAAAATGTAGGGAGCGTTGTTGTGTGTTAGCTGCACTTAACTCAACTTGGTCGCTCCGATGCCCATGTCTTCTCTACTCGCTGCCTGAGTCTTTGTGTCTCTGTGTGTGCTGTGAAATTACATCATCAATGCAAATTTGGTGTGCAGAGTGACTGGAGAAGAATCGCTGACATAACTGGCAATAATGTAGAGAGCATGGTAATTGATTCGCAGCGTTATTATTGCTTCAGCAACAGCAACAAAAAGCTGTTCGCCAGCTTCTAATTAATTTTTAACTCTCTGTAAATTCATCAATTTTGAAACGCATTTGTTTCGGATCGCTAACTGATTGAAGGTTCCTTTCCAGGCACAGGTCTTTCACTTTATGTCTCTTAGTCGGTGCGTGGCTAGCACCAACTCCAAGTACAAGTCCAAGTCCAGGTCCAAACAGGCCTACGGCTAAAGGCAACCAGCAGCATCCAACATCCAGCTTCACCAATTCCAGCAACGGTCGTTGTCTTTGGTCTATGAACTTGTTTTTTTTTTATCATCTCTCTTTCTCGTTGTTTTTAATTGAAGCCGTGTCTTTGCTTTTTATGCTTTTTGTTCGTCTTGTCCTCCTCTTCTCTTATTTTTCTGTTGTTGTTCTTGTTGTTGTTGTTTTTGTTGTATTCCGTCTGGGGCTATTATAAATTATGCGGCTGCTTCGATTTTCATTTTATACATTCATGTTTCCTCACTGCGTGGTGATTATGCTCAATTTTGTTTTTGACCATAATTACTGCCCAGTGATTCGGGCCAACCATTTGTGTATCCGTTAGCTTTTAGCGTTTCGATTCGCTTTTCGGCTCATCTCAGCTTCTTCGCGCTTGGTGTCTTCTTTTGTGTTTGGTGTTTGCTAAGCAAATTGGCATTGATTGATATTTATTTCACCTCTGGCACTCGAAATAAAGCAAAGTCCGCTGCTTGAGCAATTGTAAAATACATCAGCCAAAACATAAGCACATAATTTTAAAGCATTCGAACTAGGGATTTGTTTAACTTATCAACAAGCTGTGAGTATTTGTAGACCTTGACTTGAGGGCCCAATTTGAGTTCTGTTTCATTTTTTTTATTGCTGATGTATTTAATACTTGTAAAAAATCTGATTTGTTAAAATTTGATTATTATGATGATAAGTGTGAGGGTCGCAAAGATTATTTTATGCCTGCGGCCTCAAAAGTTTGATAAATTGCAAACTGTTATTCATTAAGACTATTACGCTTCACATTTATTTATTTATTATTGTGGCAATAGCTCAAAAGCTTATAAGTATTTGAATCCACATTAAGATATAATAAACTATCAAAAAATGTTTCATATTTCACACTTAGCTTCAAAAACATTGCAGTCGTATAAATCATCAGATTAGACAAGTCTTTTGCACCTGCCTTTTGCGAGCAATAAAACCCAACCGCAATTATTAATGACATTTGCAGACGCTAAACATGTCCACCGCAGCCGCCAGGAGTAGGAGTTGGACGAGGTGAGGAAGCTGCAGCAGTCGATGGGGATGATTAATGTGCCACGCTGCTAAACAAAACTGTTCACAAATTAACCGTAATATGATTTACAGAAAGTCGCCTTGCTGCTGCTGCTGCTGCTTTTCCCAGAGTGCAAGTTGCCTGCCTTTGATTTATGGCCAACTGCAGTCGGAATCTAATTTCTTGGCCATTAACAAATCTAAAGCAGATCAGCGGCAGAGGTAAAGAAGCTATTGCCTACGCAGGCGGCGCAGCATGTTGCGCTTCTGCGGCTTTGAAATTGAACTCCAACTGCGCTGCATCGAGTCTGAGATTCGATTCTGAATAGATCTTGTTTAGGCTGCTAGTCCCCTAGTTGTGTATTGTTGTGAGTTGTTGCAGGTCCGCCAACGACAACAAGACGACGACAACAGGCAAAATTAAGTGCAGAACTTTTGGCAAATGTTGACAAAGTCAGCGGTAACTGTTCGAGCTGACTTGGTGACTAACTGTTGTTTGGTATGTTGACAACTGTAACTGGACTAAAAATGGCATTTTATGTTATTGCTAATTGCTCTTATGAGTGCATGACAATCAATAGCCGCATATGCAACTGATTCCTTATGATAAACACAAAGATGCTGCCAATGATAGCAGCTTAAGGCAACAGTCTCAGAGAGACCTTAATGTCATGGCTATAATGGGCACACCACAAGAACTGGTCATCATTGCAAAACGTGATATATTACAGGTTAATTGCTTCTTTTCTATCAAATCATATACACTAATTACACACTTTAATTGCTCTTGGTACCACACCAAGACAGTGTCAAATACTCTATGAATAATTATGTGAGATGGGTATTTTTGGACCAGCTCTGAGTTGGGACTATAGGACTTTTTGTTATCGTGATATAACAACTTTTATTGTACATTTCGTTGCAGTGTTTAAGAAATAGTATTAACAGTTCTGGTTATCTATGTACAACTAGTCACTTGGCTGCTTGCAAAAGCTGTTCTTGATAATATCAAATGCACACAAACAATGATAATGCACAACGTGTCGTTTCGTTCGCCGGCCCCAAAAACGCTTATCATGATTAGAAACTAACGACTTTGCTGACTGTCCACTGTTTGCCACTTGCCACTTTGGTAAGAAAACCTGAAAAGCCTGGCCACCAACTTGGGCTAGCAAGTTCAACATCTAACGAGGCAGGAATGCAAAGAGTGTTAATGCACCAACTACCCCTCCCACCCGCTACATCCCTCTATCTCTATCTTTATCTTTGTTTCTCTCTCTGTCTCTCTCTGAAGCAGGTAGGCATGCAGCAGAGTGGCATGCAGGCAATTTAAATGCAGAGACTGCGCTTCGCCAAAGTGAAGCTGTCAATAAAAATTACGCGCGGTTTTTCCCTCTTAGTTTTATTTATTTTCTTTAATTTTGTTGCTGCTGGTGTTGCTGTTGCCCTGCTAACGGCCATAAATTTATAGGCGGCATGTTGAGCGTGTGTATGCGTTAAATGTTTAATTAATTAGCGAGAAATGCACTAAGTGATTTGTTACCGCCTAATATGCGGCTGCGTGCGAGCTAAATGCTTCTTGCTGGTTGCCTGTTGGTCATGTTAGCCCGCGGCAACAATGGCCCAGGCGGAACAATGAAAAGTCTATGCTCCGAGGCGCATGTCATTTAGCTGTCAACTTTTGGCAACAAAAGGCAGCTCCAGATCTGCATAATGCTAAAATACTCATTTCTTTTCAGACCTATGTAATGCCAGTGTGTGTGAGTGATTGTGTGTGTGTGTGTGTATTTGTATCAAAACATGCCCAAAACCAATTGGCTGACGTGGGCGCAGACATGTTGAAGCTAAACAAAATGTATCGTGAGTTGGCAGAATGGCAGGAATTCTGTAATCCCATCTAGAGATGGACGCGTGACACGAACGTGCCTGAATAAATAACAAACGATTCGACTTAGCTAATAAAAGGATATCTGGCATAGTGGTTAAAAATTAGTCAATTTAGTAGCTTTAGGCTAAGAAAGGCTACAATTATAAAAAAAGGAAATTTTAGTTATATGTTCAACATAGCGATGAGTGTCGTGTTTCGTGTTTAATCCGACACACGTTCATCTCGAATTAAAATTGAATTTCAATTTCTTTTGGGCCCCTGATATCTGGCAATCGGATATGCCCGGTGTGATTTGGATTTGGACATTTTGACAGCTGCTCGAGCGCTTGAGAAATGCTTCAGTGTGTGGAAGGGCAACTGGCTTATGGCCATTATCGTAGCTCAAATCACGCGTAAGCAAAATATACAATTAATATGCGACGCAATTGTTGGTAAGAAACAAAAACACATACGAGCCAAACCTGGCTGACAGCCCTCTCCATTCATGACTTTGTAATTAGCATGGCAAGTGCTTGTGCTAAAGCGGCAGGGTGCCAGATGCAGAGTGAGAAAGAAGTTAACATTTGTATGAAGAGAAATACTTTAATGGCCTCCCTTAATTTCACAAGAAGAGGAACGCAAAACAAAAACATATATAAAGATAATATTTTTTAGCGTTTGCATAAATAAATCACGATGCGATTCACTTGTTCCTTCGACTGTCGCACATGACTGGCGCCGTCTGCACTCTCGGTCTCACTCTTAGTTTGTGTGGCTGACTCCATACCTCCAAATGGCAAGCTGGCTACTAAGCAAGTTGGCCAATTGTGTGGCGGGCCATGACTGTTGCATGCACTGCCAAGATTGAGTTTGGTTTTGTAATTGCTTCTGCAATTTTACAACGCTCACAGTAATAGCTATGCGATGCCATGCTGCACCAGCAGTGAAGTAACACAAATGACTCAGTAACGCCCCAGAGTCATTTATCAGGAGCTCTGGCAAATGTGCCAGTGGAACTTGCCTTTAATATCAGTTGTTGTTGGTGCTGTTGTCCAAGTGCCCTTAATGGCTTTCTTAATTAAAAACAAAATCAATATGAATATCTTCTTTGGATGTAAGGGCGTTACCAGTGACAAATTGCACTCTGTCTATTATTGTAATGCATTCTAAATTGTCCTACATATTGAACATAGGTATACCATCAGTGAAACAAATATATTTTTAATCTACGACTCCCATCGCTTCTCTAACGTCTATGCAGGGCAACTCTTAGTCAAGCTCTGTCCACTAGAGCAGTCTGTAAGATTTGAACACAAAGTGTTAGCACAAAATGTTACAAATGTAGCTTCTATTGTCTTTATAAACTAGCTATTCTGGCAACTAAAGAAGAAAAGTTCAGTTAAGAAATCAATTTACTGTTATTTCTTGTATCTTCACAATAAAATTCGAATCTACAAGAAACCAATGCATCAATACTATTCTATTGTAATCACTGCTATGCTATAAACAGAATGTTATTTGAAGGTTTTATTTTTGTATTCAAATCCAATGGCTTATTGGACTTTGTTAGTCTGCTAAAAGTTTAGGGATCAGATGTAAAATATAATAAGCTTAAACTCTTTCTAAAGCTATTTTCATTGCGTGCACGCTAATTATGTTGTTACAGAGATATTATATTTGTCATTAGGAAAAAAAAACAACTACCTGCAATTGTCGTAAAATACTGGGCTTGAGAAGCTGGTTAAGCCGTGGTATACCACCTAATGTTGGTAGTATATGTTAATAGCGTCAGTAAAGCCAACTAAAGCTAAAGATTTATGCAACTGTCGATGGTAGTTAAGATTGGATTGAATGCTCAGACACGAGTTGAGCACAGCATCAGCACAGCACAGCTCTAGTCGAATGGGCCAGCGACTGCTGAAATTTCAGGTAAAACCTGCAGCCATTAAGAACGAATGCGGTGCGATGGCTGGAAGATGGTCGAGTGCAACTTAAATGATTGGCGCGCAATTTTTTAATAACTTCATTAAGAGTTGTGAAGAGCTGAAATTAAAATGCCCAGTATATCAGTGGGTGCATTAGAAAACTGGTGGCAAAATCCATGGAAAAACCAAGAGATTAGTCAGGCAGTCAGACAGGGAGACAGAGAGTTGGTCAGACCTGCCGCGGGGCTGATTTGCTTGACTCGCGTGTGGCAAATGGCGGCTACTGAATTCCAGAATACCAGATTCATTTGGTTGCTACTTCTGATTTAGCTGCTGGCAGTTAGCTGTCAGGTCGCCTCAAAACGGAGTCTGTTATTATTATTTATTATGCTTCCTAGTGCGTTCTTTGCTTGGCTTTGCTGCCCAGCCCCTTTGAAATGCATTGATTTGCTGCACGATTATGTCGCCTCCTATGTGCGCTATAATTTCAATGCCTTAGCGGCAGTAACATCAGCTAATTGAGTTGTGTTTTTCCCGCTCTTTTTGTCTGTGGTGCATTCCTAGCTTCAGATCTGTGCAGCAAGTTCGTTGCCTAAGTCTTTTGTTTTTCTCCAGCATAATAAAACCAAATAGAAAAAAAAGAAAAAGATGTGTAGTCCCTGTGGACAATATATGCAATATTTTTCCGCCCGACTGCAGCCAAAAAGGAAATGTCATGACACAGCAGAACAATTGCAGTGCTTTTGCGGCCGCGGCCCTCTAATACCTTGAATACGCTGCGATGCCTTTTGGGCCAGGCAGCGCCCATATTTCATAAACTGCGTGCTGCACAAACACAATAACTTAGGGCCACAATATTTGCATGGCATTATGCAAAATCATGACATGAGCCATAGCAACGACAAAAACAATAACAGCGACTGCTGTTCATGTTTATGTAAAGCGAACCGCGCCAGACAAAGGCACTGGTAAATCACACTTTGGCAGTTGCTGTCGCTGTCGCTGTCGCTGTCTCTCCTGTTGCCTGTTTGCTGCCGGCAAATGCGGCGTATGCGTAACCCGAGAATGAGATGCCGTTGTCGTTGTTGCTGTCGCTATGTTGCTGCTGTTGCTGACTGAGTGAGTGAGTGATGCGCATGCACGGCAAGAGCAGCGCTCAATAAACAAGCAAAACCGGACAGCCAGTCATCCAGTCAGCTAGTCAGCCAAGCAAACAGCGCCAAGAGCCCAACCAGCTAACAGTTGAGCGTCTTGCAGTGGTTTCAATTTCAACAGCAGCAGCAGCACATACAGAACAACTTGTTGTTGCTGTTGTGCGTTGCTGTTGCGTGCAGTTTTGCGGTTTTATCTTTTTTCTTTTTTTATTTTTTAGCGGGTAGCGGAGAGAACATGCAATGTGTGTTCATTGACTTCTGGGGCTGCCAACTTGCGCAACAAGTTGTTGCTGTCGCTGCTGCTGCCAGGTAATCAATCATTATTTACACACAGAGAAGCAGCAGCAGCCACTTTTGAAAAGTTATGCATTCAAATTGTCAGCAATATGCAAACTGACAAATGATCAGGGCAAAAGTTACTCACTCATTTGGTTCCTGCTGTGCCGCTGCACCAGATGCTCCTCTTCCCCCTTCTCTGGTGCCAGATGCAGCAATGCCGACAACCACTTCCGGTGCGTTGCCGTTCAGCTCGTTGAAAGTGAAACTGATATCGTGTGGATCCTTAAACGGCTTCATGTTGCGTGGCAGGCTGCGTTGGCGCAGGCTCAAATTCAGAAATTTTAGATCGCTGGCAGTAAGCGGCTGTAGGGCAGCCGTTGGTGCTGGAACTGGAGTTGTGCGTGCGGGCGGCGGTGGTGCGGTGCGTTGTTGCTTTTGCTTGGGTGGCAAAGCTGGCTTTGGCTCCTCCAGTAGTTCCTCCTCGGACTGCTCAATGATCTCCAGCACCGATGCGGTGCAACTAACTTCTAAATCCGGCTGCGGCTCTAGCTGCATACTATAATATTTGGCAATGTGTTCGGTGGCATCCGCTGGGCTGTAGTGCTTGCCACGAATGAGATCACCCAAATGATCTGCATCGATACCAAACAGAAAGGGATCGTCCAGCACAGTTACCTTGGCATTCCGCTTAGTTGGCTCCTGCTCCTCCTGTTCCTTTAGCTCTTTCTGCTCTTTCTGCTCCTTCTGCTTACTTTCGCCCTTGACGTGAGCACGCAGCGATCTCAGCAGTTTTTTGCTGCGGCGCGGCGTAGATTGCGATGTTTCGCATTTGGCGGGAAATAGTGGTCGATTGCTGCTGTTAGCTGCTGTTGTTGTTGTTGTTGTTCTTATTCGCTGCTTACTGGCTGTGTCTTGGGGGATGCTATCGCCCAGATCGATGCCATCGTCCGCATCTTCGCTGGCATCTAATTGCGCTGCGATAAAATCGCAATCGCCAGTGCTAAAGCCAACCGTATCGTAGTCATCGCCCGTCCCCGTCAATTGGCAGTTATTGTTGTTGCTGTTGCTGCTGGCATTGTCATTTTCATGATTAGCCTCGTTGGCGCTGCCGCTAGCCGCCAGCCGCTGAGCAGCCGCCTTGCTATAGAGCTGTCGATAATATTTCTGCTGGTCGCCATACAAGAAGCAGACGCGCCACCATTGTTTGCATGCCAGCAAATTGGCGGTACGTGGCACCACCGCCGGCTCCAGGCTGCCCGTGGTTGCAGCAGTATTTGTAGTTGCCATTGCTGCTGCTGCTGCTGTTGTTGCTTTAGTTGCTGCTGACAGGCTGGTCATGCTGTTGCAGTTTTCTGCTTATTATTATTGTTCTTGGCTTGTAATTATTTTCTGTAGTTCGGGTGCTCTTTTTATGCCCGCTGCTTGTTAACCATTGACATTTTTCTTCTTCTTTTTGTGTGTGTTTAATAAATTTTCATGTTCTTTTTTTTGGTTGCACTGCCTATTATGTATTTGAAATTTTTATTTTTATTTGTATTTTTATGGCTTTCTATTTCGTTTTCAAATTTATTGTCTACATTGTCAAACGCTGCACTAATTGCCGGTTACATGGAGCAACACAATTTATTGAGCGCTGTGGCCACTTTCACGGCTGAAAAGGAAATTGAACGCAGCATTGATCGATCGCATGCTGGCTACATATAATTTACTAGACTTTCAAATTTCGAAAGGCTCATTTAGTATGCAAGATACTTTAGTGCAGAACAAAGAACTTGCCCGAAAAACGAAAATCTAACACTTTAAACTCTGTGATAAAATCACAACTTCTGCGGCTGCCCCTGCTGTCGTATAAATTGGGAGAACATCGACACGAAGTTGCAGTACACGGAAGAAAGTTTTGAGCTACTGCTGCAGTTGAGCACTTTGAGCTAATCAAATTGATCGGTATTATAGCAGTTTACAGATCGACGGATTCGCCTAATAATGATTGCTGCCGTTCCTGCTGAGCAAATAGCCAAGCGTACACATTTACCACTAGATGGGTATGAGGGAATGGGAATTGGAATTAGTCACGCCTCAAATAAAGATAGCTACTGCATCTGCAGGAGAACTCTTCACTTCAAATGCTAGCTAAGTGCAGCCAATGCAGTTTGTGTGTTGTGCGGCGATGCCCTTGTCAGATAATAATAACTTCATCCTCATCTTCATCATCATCATCATCAGTAACAGCAGCAGCAGCAGAAAACATAAGTTGGACTGGCGGCCACTTTGAGTGGTGGCCAAAGCCTTGGCAGCAATTGCAGCTTAGCAACTGTCAGCCAGCTTTGCAAGTGTGTGTTTTTATGCTGTGTGTGTGTGTGTGTGTATGCATTAAGTAGCTTTACGCTTAGTGCTCTCAGCCACGTTCTTACTCTCTGTCTCGCTATCTCTATTTCTCTCACTCTCTCCCTATCCCTCTCTCTCTCTCTCTCTCTCTCTCTCTCTCTCTTTCTCTCTCTCTCTCTCTCTGTGAGCCATCAGCCAAGTAAGGCGTTGTCCAAGCGGCTAATGGATCCAGCTTATATTATTGGCATTATCTGGTAGTTATGAGTGCAGCTGCTCAACGTGTGCTTAAGATGCATGTGAATGCGATATAAAATAAGTTTGACACACAGCTGTCCATCAAGAAATATAAATATATATATGAAAAGCACATGAAAGGAATTCAGTTTTATATAATTACACATGAGTGTGGCACAAACTGAACCGATTAAAGAAGACATTTTGTATTGATTTGAATTTTCTTATTAAATATTAAATTTGACATTTATTACCCATTTGACTATCTGATACATTTTTTTACTCCTCTAGTCTCAACAAAATTTCAACGATTCAACTGCATGTGACTTAATTGCAACAAAGTGAACTCAGAAACCCAAGTAACATAAACACTGAGAAAAATTCAGTGCCCAATTGCATACGTGCACATAATTGAATTATAAAGAAAAACAAGGAGGGGAGCAAACGCAATCATAACTGGACGCCGCCTACATAAACAACAAGAGACTGGCATTTGGCTTCCGGTAAAAACAGAAATGAAGATGATTTCCAGCCAAACAACAATGTTGCATTACAAATATTCAGGTACAAGCAAAGAAGAACCGCAGCACGCGATGTGAATGTGGACGGTGCTATTCGCAGTTAGAACACAAAGATGCCTCCAGTTGAAGTTGGAGCAGTCGGAGCAGCTGGATCAGCGGGTGTGATTAGCTCTGGCAAGCGGCAAGTGGTACAGCAAACCCGTTTAAGGTAGCTCTGGCAGTGTGGCACTCTGACAACTGATTCGCCAAAGAAATGCCGCACTTGGCCATCATTCGCATGTGCCACTAATGTTTAGAGTCAGCTCTCAGCTGCAGCTGGGTTCAATTGCATGTGATTAAAACGCGATAACACAATAATCATAAAAAGAAGAAAAAAAATTTGTGATACTCCCAGTTATACAACTTTGATGCAATGATATGTTATCTTTATCTTTAAAGTGGATGTACATAATAGCAATAAACCTTGTTACAGCTTATTTCATATAATATTGCCATTGAATTCACCAAGGCTCGATATTATACAGTTATAATCTGGCCATTTTGCATTTAGAAGAGCGAATTGAAGAATTAAAGATCAAATCCTGTCCTGAACTAGATTTCTAAGAGATTGGGTTGCATAATTCTATAAATGTCTGATATACATTCATAGAAGCTTAATTGTTCTGTGCAGAGAGTAGAATTGAAGTTATAGGAAAAACGAGTTCCGCTATTAACCATAAGTAGTCTCCGAAGATCTAAATGAGCATCACACATTAGGAACGTATGTGTAAAAGGCAGCAGCAACTGAAATAACAATTTAATTAAATAATAACACCAGATATAGGTTATCCGGTATGAAAGTTGGTCCAAGTGTGTTACCATTTTAACGATACAGCTGTTATAACCTAACCAGGCCCAAACCACTAAGTGGAGTCGAGTTGCGCGCTACGGCAAGAGAAACAAAAACCCAAGAGACTTAAGTTTTTGCCGCACAAAGACTTCCGGCGATGCCACAGCCGTAGCTTGGGCTAGAGCCGAGGCCGATGCCAAGTTGATGGGAAGCTGTGTGTGCGATCAATAGAGTTGAACGGGGGGGATATACTGCAATTACCGTTAGTATTTATTGAAACAGGCACGGACATGTGTAAGCGACGCGATCGGTGTCGCGATAGTCAGCGCATAATTTATCAATAAAATACGATAGTTTATTGATTATATCGACTTGACCCAATGGCCGAGCAACAGCAAACTAATTGATTGAAAGCGATGCCGGTGCTGTCGGTGCTGTTGTTTCCCCTCTGGCTGGCAATTGGCAGAAATTTGCATTAGCTTTGACTGGATTTGATTTGCCTGGTTGTTGCAGTTTAAACAAACAGGCAGCCCTGCCTGTGCCAAGAAAAGCTAACAGAATCGGACACAAGTCTAGCCAAATCGGCAGCAAGTGTTGCTGTTATTATTGCTTTTGTTGTTTTGTCGTTGCTGGCGGCGCTGCCATCAATCAGCTAGTTGCCATGGCCTAGCTGTCTGGCCAGTCTACGTTTAATTTGCCTTTTACGATGACTACTTTTATTGTTGCTATTTTATTTTTGATTGCATTGCAACATTTGTCAAGTTGCTAAGCTGTTAAGGCCAGCGGCGCTTTTTCTCTCTTTCTCCACGTTTGAGTGAAAATTGCGTGGAAATTCAGACAGGTAATTAATTTGATCGTTTTTTATGCATACATGTTGTTAACAACAGCAATTAACGTGCAATTCAGGTAATGCAGGCTAAAAGTCAATTGCTTCGTCTTGGTTTACTTTTCAACCCCGTATATAATGATGGTAAAGTCAGTTAGCTGCGGCTAAAGGTTAATAATCTCAAACTGTGGCCAACTTTAAGCCGGAAATCTGAAATTCAGTACTATCTAGGACATCTTGAAAGTACCTGTAGCATTTGTCCCACGCCTGGGCACGACTTTGAACTAATAACGCCCTTTTGTTTGCTGTACTCTAAATCGCCCACATGCTACATGCTACATGCTGCCATGACAGCCAACGCAAAATGCACAGAAGCCGCAAGAAGAAACCCAAAAAAATAAATCTAACCACAAAGTCGAATTCTTGGTAAGCATGTGAAAGCCGCACTCAAGTATAATTTAAAATTGTGTTATCAGAAAATCTCAGACAATGCCACAAGCCTCAAGTTTAGTTATCGGCTTAGGCCAAATAGAAAGCCGCAGACGAAGACGCCAACTCATTTAGCTGCGACCTCAGCGGCAGAGAACTGTAAATTGTAAAATTTCATTTCATTTCCAACATGGATCAAAGTCAAAGGGGGCACAGCAGCTGACATATATTCGACATTAGCATACGAATGGCTTGAGTACAAACAGCTCCATGAAGTTAATAACAGGCGCTACAATATACGATTTTCCAGTTATAGCTTTACTGTTGGCCAAATGCCACATAACGTCAGGTGGCACAGAAAATAGAATAAGAAGTAGCTGCAGACGACCGCGCCCGCTAATGGATTAACTTGTTTGTATATTTTATGTGGCAGCACTATCTCAGCTATTATTTAGATCTACTCTCTGTAGAAATTCTAATACTACATTTTAGCCTTTGGAGCTTAGGCTCCGAAAATGCTTCTAAGCTGCCAAACTAGTTTCGGCTTAGATGTCTTAGTCGATTCTAGGCACTTTAATGAGCCATTGTCTAGCATGTTGCTGCTGCTGTCTCATATTTCATTGGGCCAGATAATCATCTAACGCCTCTGCTAATGGCTGCACAGGCCAAGTTGCTCATTAAGCTGTAGCCGCGTGCAAAACGCTTTGTGCCTGGCAAATTGATTGCGTTTTAAATGAATTTGCTGTCATTTGATAGAAATTTAATTGCACAAAACAGACGCCAAATTGGCTGTGGAAAAAGAAAATCAAATGCAAAAAGGTAGTTGTAGGCGTGCTGTTTGTTATTTTGCAAGTGGTTGCTGCTTCAATTAAGAACAAGTCGTGTCTTATCTGAGCGCCGCTGAGCGCTATACGTGTTGTGTGTCAAATGCAATCAAAACATTTCAACGTTGCTCCAGTTTACACAACTGAATTGAAATCGACGCAGGCCGATCGCCCAGAGCGATGGCTATGAACCAGTTGTTATCTATTACGAAGATGATTTGCACTCTAACGCAAGCGGACAGTTTGACAGTTACAATTGCAGTCGACATAGATAACGATTTTAATAATGATGTTCGATGGTGATAATGAACATAATGATGATGATGGTGATGCATGTGCGGTCAGCTTGAGCAATTGATGCAACGGCAACTATAATTTATCATTGTGCTAGATATTTGCGCTTGCGCCCATTCTCAGCAACTAGTTGAAGAGCGTTGCCATCATTAGCATTGGCAATAAGCTGAAACTTCCTCAGTTAAATAGTCGTAATGTTGCCTAATTAATTTACGAACAACTTTTGGCGCTCTTTATGATTTATGACTAGGTTCTTTAAAATATTCGCTACCAAAAAGTAATAAAAAAAAACACATCGACAACAAAAGCCAAACACAACAGACACAACAATATTTGGCTAATTGCGGCTGCTGGTCAATTAGCGACCAAAAACAGGCATAAAAGCATTTCTGATATGGAAATGATTAATGCGCTTTAATCATTTCAGTTGCCAAAAAGACAATGGAAAAAACAAATATAACAACGCTGAACATTTTTATGAATATTATTTTTTTGCCCGAGGAATGCGTTGAGTCTATCAAAAGATGATGCTGATGCTTCTAGAAGGCGCGCTGCTGTCAAACGGTTGTTGACCCACAACAAACAAACACTCACACACACACACACACACACACACACATTCATAGCGATTGTATAGCTATGCTAACGCTATGGAGATATAACTGTTAGATGCTTCGATTGTTGTGTATATTTTGTGAGGTGTTAGTCATAAATCTAAACGCATTGATGCCAATGATACTGTTTACGCTCTAACAATTTCTTAAGACAAACAACTAAACAGGGGCGGCAATTGAGTTAAAAGAAGTGTCTGCTACAACGGAGAAAGTCCAAGCCACAATTGGCTGTTGAAAATTTGTGGGCAATGATCGCGCTGCCATAAACAGCAGTTTTGGTTTTAGCCGGCGGCTGCAGCAACAGCCGCATAATTAAAGCCAAAGCGAAAACATTTTGCAGCTAAAAGAATTTCGTAGTCACAATGCGAACAAGCAACCAAAATATTTTTGCTGCTGCGTTATGATAAAATATGGCCGCAAATTACTGGCCTAGCCGCCTTGGCACTTTCCTCTATCGGCGACGCCTGGCTAAATGAACGCATCTAACCTATATCTTGGCCGATACACCGGGCGACCTTCTTCTCCCGCCCCGCTAATATTACCAGTTCCGCTTGTCAATCAAATATACACCAAGTGCGCCATGTAAGAAGTGCTGCTGTGGTTTGCGTCTGGTTTTAATTAAAAAGTGTATTTTTTTTTTGTTGTTTTTGTTTTATGGTAGCGCGCACGAAGAAAATGGTAGCATCCACAGTTGCCAGTTTTAATTAAGGCGTTGTGCCGCCTGCCCGCCATAAGTTGCACTGTCTGCATAGGCAATGAGTCTATACATACTTTTTTTGCAGCTGAGGTCTAGTAATTTAAACACTCTCAAGCGCTTTGGCATTCAGCCCAATAAAAGTCAATTGCCTGGTTGCCAATGGCCGATAGTTATAGCTATAGCTATTGCTATACATACATTAATTGGCATGTCAGGCAATTAGAAATCACCGATAATTTACGTTATCGCCCACACACGAATCAAGTTTACAGCCGGGTCGCAATGTTACGTTGCGATTCTTGTCAATAAGGTGTACTAGCTCTTAACATGTTTTCCATTGAAACCCACACATACACACACACAAACACACACACACACACATGTCAATTGGCAATGGCTGTTGGGCTAACAAGCCATTGTTGACACATTGCAGCCATGTTAGCCATGTCATTGCAGTCAGCTTGTGGGAGTTTTGGTAGTACGTAATTGGATCAGGAGTTACACTACTATAGAGAAAGCCGCCGGCAATAATCAAATTATTTGCAACTGTTCAGTGGGCTTATATGGCCGAACTGCGTGCTTGCTAACTGTGTATGTATATAGGTGGTTTTTTTATGGCACTGTCCAGCTCAATGGCTTATTTGGTTATGACTTCATTTGCAGCAGCAGCAGCAGCCGCGACAGTAGCAACAGTGTGGTGAAAGTGCACAATACGCATCAACAAAAAAAAAATCAAAACATCAAAAAGAGTGCGCTAACGTTGCGCATAATGTGCATGGCTTTATGAATGGCTATTAAGTTTATGCTTTGCCTCAAGTTTGTTGCCCAAGTCTTTCGTTTGCGCACATCAAATTTCATAATGATCGCTCGATTCTGGGCTCTTGATAAAGACAAGACAATAAACAAAAAACAAAAACTCACACTCACACACAAACACACAGAAAAGTCGTTAAGACAGCCACACCGACGCCTGTGCTTGGCATTTCAACTCAGCTTCGAAATTCAATCCGACTTTTTTTTGTTCATTTTTAATGTAATTTTTTTATGGTAATTTTTTTTTTTTTGCTTATTGACTGTGTGTGTATATCGCAATGTTGACAATGTAGACACCGATCGACGCACCTTTTAACACTTTGCCTGTGGCCTTAACGGCTGGCTTAGCTGTATAGCGTCAGCATGCCGCAAGCGGCCTCATGAACTAGATCAGCTATTTATTAACTGTTGCCAAAGGCTTACACTTTTTGTTGCTTATATCCTTGTTGCTGCTTTTCACAACACGCTGCAGGGCGTTACGTTTCTTCGATTAGGCGAATTTTCCACTTTATTTTGATTTGTAATCCGCTTAACTGTCGCATTAATTTCAACAACTTGTGAAAATTATGGTACTTTTATTGAACTTTGGCACTCGTCACTCTGTGGAGCAACGGTAAACGACAGATCTGGCGCACGACAAGCATGAAGCGTGATCGACCCCGAGACTCGATCCGATCCACAATGACAACGTCAATGCGCGCTGGCAACAGGTGCAAACCGTTCGCGTTCGCTGTCGCTCTCAAACTGCGCAATCGCACATGTCGCAAATGTTAAAGCTCTAACTCGCTCTCAGTGCTGTTAAGTTTGTTTTTCAAATATTTTATTGCATGCTTTTGGGCATCGCTTAAGTGCACAGCTAACATTGTTTTTGCTTTTCATCTTATCTATTATAATTATTGAAGTTGCCTTTACAATAACTATTCGATTTTGGCATGCTTAATAGCTTAACAAGCTATTTTTGCTGTTGAGTGATATACATTTGTTAATACAAAGCCTTGAATAATTGAAAGTCAGTGTTAATGTTATGTTATCTCTCTCTCTTTTAAAACGAAAAACGAATGCTAGATGGCGCCACTGTCTTTTTTAGCAAAGCCAAAGAGATGCTTTTTTCAACAGTATAATAGTTTTATTTTTTCATCAATAAATAAACAAATTATATATAATTGAGAACTTCGTTTCGAGAATATAATATAACCACTATCCACACAGGTCGAAACATAATATTAGCATAGTAGCAGTGAAACTTTAAGAGGACTTTTTTCGTTCAACGAAATTTAAGATGAGACATCGATTCCATGTTATAGCATCCTAAAATAACAGCGAATCGCTTAGCTTCGTTGTAGACTTTGAAATAAGCACATACGAAAACATACTTGCCACACAACTAATAGTGATTGCTGAGAAACAGTAAATTTTTTGTTTAAGTAAAAGTATGCCGCAAAGTTCAAGGTTGATAATGGTTGGTCAGCATGTGTCTGTGCCACAAACAGTTTGGTTGGTCGGTCATTAAGTCAGATACGACATTAACGCCTGATGCTTGATGCGGTCTGTGGGTTAATTAGGAGTCAAACAATGCCAACGCGAGCGGAAACGTTTGCTCTTTTTCCATTCGTCGATGCTTATGATTTATGGGGGTCTGTCAGAAAGAGCGTTGCAGCGTGTGAAACCGGCGCCTGGGGAACAAAGACTTACCTAGTGCAGTGTATCTATTGGATAATGAATCGATGATAGTGCAATTGTTGGCTTACCTGTAAACGGGAAAGAAAATAAAAATCAGATTATAATGGTATTAAATGTGGGCCCAAATGAGTAATTCATGCTTAGTAAATGTGATGGGTTAGCTATCACAAAATCAATTTGGCTAATTGCAAACATAATGACCTCGTTTGTCGACACATTTCAACAGACACCAACGAGCAACGAAGAACTCGCAAATGTGCGGATAACTTCTTGTCACGCAATCGGTGTGGAGGGAGCGTTTATTAGCCAAATAAAATAACCCCCCAAAGTGTCATCAAATCAATGCAAAGTAGCAGAAATCGAACAGAAAACCCCCAGAAACAGAAAGACAACGACAAAGAAAATGCCAATGGGAAAACCAAAACTTTGCAGCAGCTATTAAAGTACTTTGCCAGAGGCAGGAACGAGGTCTCGAGGCCTCGAATGGCGTATAAACGAAAATGGGCAATTCTGTTGCTCATAAAACGTCGTAATAATGGGAAAAGTTAGCGACCAGCAGGACGGCAGACTGGCAGAGCACAGGTGTGTCCTTAGGCATGAAATAGTTCTGCGCAAGTTAGCTAATAGATTTTTTCTGTATGTATGAGGGAAATCAATAGGCGTCTCCCCAGGGGAGTGTAACTTTTCGATTTAAAGGCGTTCTTTGTGTGGTTTAGCTATGGAAGTTTCAATGCTATTGAAATAATAATAATACAAAATATGGAAACAACTTGCATATTTTAGATAAATATCGGCATGATTATAATAAATAATGGATTTCTAAGCTTTTACGTGCAACCGTATTCAGAACATAAGTTTTCTTATTGAGTCGAAATTACAAAAATATATTGATTTTGAATTTCAACCTAGTATTATAAAGTTATAATACACATATGTCAGCATTTTAGTTGATATTTGCATACACAATTTCAATTTTTCAATTTAAAATATAAATTAGCTAAAAAAATAATATAAATTGTCTGCATTGCCAGCGTGCGCCTTAAATAATTTATTTAATAAACTACAAATTTGGTCGGCTAACAACGAAAAGTATGCATATATTCTGGTAAACAAAGTCTTGGCTATCGACTGCACATTAAAAACCTATTGCATATCTAGTGTTGATATAGTAAACACTCGAGCGTATGCTACAAATTTTTGCAATTGAAAACAGTTTTACCAATGCACTCTTAATGCACTTTAGTACAGAGTCTAAAATAAGATATTTTTGTCTAAATGTGCTCAGTGCTCTCTATAACGGATACAATGGTCTCGGCTATGTCGCAGAGTTGGGTATAGGTGTGAATATAGAGAGAGTCTCTGTAGTGCTTTTTGGCTCGCAACTTTCTCAGCACATACAACTCTGGCTGATCATATTTTAATTGTTGCAACCAGGGCTTGGTATCTTCGTTCTCCGAGGAGCAATCCCCTTTCTTTTTTGGCTTCTTGGCGAGTCGTGCATAGAAGCGAGTCAGCTCTGACTTTAGGCAATTCTGTTCCAATGATAGCACTAAGTTCTCCCACTCTTCGATGCCGTTGCCTATGCAGCCTCGCACGTAGATGAAACGAGTCCGATCACGCTCGTAATTGTGCTCAAAGTGGACAATGTCGGTAGCGTATTTGTAGCAAAGCGGCTCCTGCAAATCGATGTACATCCTGAAGAAAATCTCACGTTTCTCCATTTCACTTAAACGCATAATCAGTTCTTTAATGGTCGCCAAACGCAAATCCCATTCCGGTTCGCGTGGCGTCTTCAAAATATTATACAATATTTTCAAGGTCTCCAAATCATCAAAGCGATCACAATGGTAACCAGGATTCTTAGCATTGAACAACTCTCGCTCATCAAAGACCCGTTCATAGGGACACAGACGCTCATGCGGCTGTATCAGTGGAGCCAACTCAGCATGGTGTGCTGCTAGATACTTTGTGGCCTGCTCATTGGATTTATTCACAATTAGTTGCAAATTCTTATTGAGCTTGTTTAAATACTCTGGATGCGATACGCACTTGCCCTGAAGCGTCAGCAGCAGCGAATTGCGACGTGTGCCGAATATGTTGGGAAAGATTCGCAGTTGCAAGTGCTGTCTACGCACACATATCTCGCGTGGTTGGAAGAGTGCGCGAGTAATGTGCACGTCTCCAGGAAAGAGCTTTATTTTTCTATTGTCAAATAGGAATTCATCATGACATTTGGCGCACTCGAGCACTTGCCATTCGCAGACGATAATCCTTCTGCCAATATTTTCCAGTCGCAGCACTTGCTTCACCTGTATTTCGTAGGGTGCGCATTGGAAATTGCGCTGCAGATCGATATTGTGGCAACAGCTGTAGATGTCCGCAATAAAAGTCTGGTTGTTGATTTTTAAACCCACTTTAAAGGGCTCCACCTGGACCGCAAGCTGTTGCACTTTCTCATCCTTCTCCGATTCCAGATTCTGCTCCTGATAGCACGAACTAATGCTAGTGCCGCTAATAGAATGCATTGACTTCTTTAGCATTAGTGTGATTTCCTCGTTATGCTCTTTAATGAGCGGATTAAGTGGATTAGCTCCGATTATCTGAAGATTATCAACATCCGGATAGAACTCCAAAACTCGACCAATATCCACAGCCTCATTTTCAATGCGCTCATTCAGTACCTTCGAATTCAGCCACTTAGTGGCCTGCCTGGATTTTTGTGACATTACCTCGTTTTTTGAACAGAGGATTTCCTGCCTGGTTGCTTGGGTGAGACCCGAGATTTCAACAGCAGTTCTTTTGTCCTGCTCCGCTTGAGGTAAGGTCTCTTGAATTTCCGGCATACAGACACACTCATTATGCAGCTCGTGCAGCACGCCAGTTACCTTTTGTTGCAGCTTGACGGGATTCAGACGCGAAGCATAATCCATTAGACGTTGAACGGTGCCCTTGTCGCGCTGCTCTACGGTGGCGGGCAAATTGAAGAGCATTTCTTCCGGTCGGCGGCCCGTCTTTCGGGTTATTTTGTTCTGCATTTTGATACGATCCCTCAACGTATCATGCCATTGCTTTAGGCGCTTATCCATATCTTCCGAGTCCTGGAGTTCTTCGCTAACGCAACGTTGCTTCTTTGAAATATTGGCAATGCCAACTTTGCGGTCAAATATCTCGTTGACAATCGCACCGACCACCCCTCGGCAATCATGCTGAGTCACAGGCTTCAGCTGTCCATACTGCCGATATACCACCTCCGAGTTATCTGACTTATATGAAACTTTATTGGCATTGCTAATGTCTTCGCCCGGTTGCACTGCTGTTATCAACGATTCGAATCGCGTTTTGTTGTTTTCCATTGTGTGTTAAGTTTTGTGTGTATAATGTGTTCCCCTGTCTACTAATATTTTTGTTTTTTTTTTTTTCAGTTATAGCATTTGAAGGAGTAACATTTAAGCATGCTCCGAACTTTCGATCACAGACACTATGTTCTCGGCAATGTCGCACAGCTGATCATATGTGTATATGTAGATGGAGTCCCTGAAGTACTTTGATTGTTTTAGCACCTCCTGTGCTTGGCTATTTTCAGAAATTGTATTTGCCAAGGACTTGAGCACCTGTTCTGCCAGTAGCCAAATCTTCTGTTCCCACAGTTCTATCCCGCTGGAGATGAGGCCACGAACATAGATAAATTTCGTTCGCTGATGTTGCTTTGATTTAGCTGGCGCATCACTTGGAATTATAGAGGCAGTCCTACCCCGTAGTTGGGACAGCAGCAGTTGCAACTCATCGAAGAACTCAATCCGCTGACGCCGATCTACCGTGGAGCAAACCAATTCAATAAGCGTTCTAACGCTATAGTCCCATTTCAAATCACAAATACTATTCGCGCTGCTGCGCTCAAAAAATCGCTTTAGGTCCTCAATATCGCTAGAGCGTTTGCAAAGATAGCCAAAATTGCGCAGATTGAAAACCTCTCTCTCGTCCAGCTCCCTAACGAAGGGACAAAGCGTCCTGGGAGAATTGACGAGCGTTATTTGACGCATGCCCAAATATGGTTTTTGGTGACAGTATCGCATCGTTTGGTCCATGTTCTGTTGCAGCAATCGTAGGTACTCCAATGGGGGTGTGCACCTGCCATGCATGTTTAGAGTCAGCGCACAGGGACAACGATAGAAAATGCGCGGTTTTGTGTAAAGATACCAACGCTGCTTCACAATGCCCACCTTACGAGGACAAAAGAGCACAGAGATTTCGCGTGCGCCGCCTGGTGCCAACTGAAAAGGTTTCGCATCGAAGACAAACGCATCGCGCTCCTCGTTGAAGAGCGTGTTATTGTATGCAAAGAAGTCGGCAGAACTCCATTTGAAGTTGATAATCTCACGCCCGTTGTTCTCGATACGCATTATGGTGCGAAGATTTCGCTCGTAGGGATTACAAACGAACCTGCGTTCCAATATGGGTGAAAACTCGGGACGATATCTGCGATAGGTGGTGCCATTGATAAGCAGCGCCAGTTGCGATGCAGCAGCCACAAATGCTCTACACTTTACACATGTTTCACCACACGTGGTCGAATTAGCCACGATGGGCTCCGACAGCTCTATAGGTGTTGTGTCTGTTATTGTGTGACCAGAAATTTGCTCACACGGTTGCCTGATCCACATATTTCGTCCAATTACCTCGAGCTTACAGTTTTCTGGGCAATAGTCCAGTTCAATTTGCTGCATGTTGAAAAGCAACTGTTCGGGCTTCCTGCTAGTGGTAAGGCACATTTTCAGTTGCAGTTTTCGGCGTTTTCGTATCATATCCTTCCAATATTGCAAACGTTTGTCAACCCAGCTCTGAGTAGCACACGAATTGCAATGACACGAACACTGAGAGTCCGATTCTGTATAATGACATTGCTGAAAGATATTATCAACGATATTATAGATGAATTGATTTCCGGTTTTCATATCCGGAGTCGAAGCTTGCATGTTACTCAATTGATCTTCAAGGGAAGCAAACTACTTTTTAAACAGCTACTTGCAGGCATAGGCGTTTACTAATTAAATATATATTAGAGACATTATGTTACCTAATTGTCAGTTGCAAAAATTTGAAATGGCAGGAAATAAAATGTTGTGATAATTTACACCTTCTCCAAAAAAATATATCGATAAATATACATTTATGTATAAATATATATAATGTAAATATAAATATATAATTCGACTATTTGACTTATTTAGGTGAATGCTTATTAAAATCAGTGGAGTAATGTTGCAGAACTGAAATTTGCAGATTGTATTAATTAAAGAATACAGTTGAAGGTCGTATTTACAAATTAATGAGATTTTTTTTGAGTTAGCTCTTATAGGTCCTTCAAGTGGGCACAACATCAGTACTTTCAATGACGGAAACAACGTTCTCAGCAATATTGCACAGATGCGAATAAGTTTGTATGTAAAGCGCATCTCGAAAGAATTTGGAGTGAATCAATTTCCTGAAAACTGCAGTATGGGTTTTCTCGTCAAATTGATCGGCCAGTTCTTCGACGCCCAAATTTGAAGGCAGTTTTATTTTGGATCGCGGAATTCCCACATCGACATCTTCCTCTTCCACATCCTCCAGCAAGTGCAGATAATGGCGTTGTAACTCTGATTTGTAGAATGACTCCTCGGTGGTAAGGACAAGATCCTCCCATTCCTCGATGCCATTACAAATGACTCCACGTACAAAAATAGATCTAGTGCGCTGTTTCTGCGTATCCAATTGGCTCAGGTACTCCAAACTGGGAGCAGGTCCAAAGAGCGGTTCCAAGAGAACCATCAAATTGGTAAACATTTCCTCGCGTCGGTTAAAGCTCTCGATGCGCATGATAAGCATCTTAATGGTGTCCAAGCGAAAATCCCAATGGGGCTCCCGTGGTTTTTTAAGCTGCTTGTGCATTCCTTTGAGCACCTCCAGATCATCGAACCTGATGCAGTTGTAGCCGGGATTTAATGAATTGAACAACTCACGCACATCGATGGCCCGGTCGTAGGGGCAACAGGCAGGCGGGGGCTCTATTAGTGGCACAATTTCCGCCAAGTGAGTCGTCAGCTCCTTCATCATAATGTTATTCACTTTGCATATGGCCACGCAATGGAGCTCCTTTAGTCTGGCCATGTACTCCATGGGTGGTGTGCAGCGTCCGTGGAAACGCAATTGCAGCGACTCCTGCTTGCCACAGAAGATGCGCGGCTCCACCTGCAGACGCCAGAGCTCCACGGCCATACTAACCTTGCGTGGCTGGTACATGACCATCAGATTGTAGGATTCACCGCATTTTAGCCGAAAGTTGTCAGTGTCAAAATGAAACTCATTGTCCTGGGCGAGTAGTAGTTTGCCGCAATTGTAGTAATATACACCTTGGGTCCACTTAAAGGACAACGTTTGCTTCCCAATGTTCTTTAACTTGAGCACAAGCTTTATGCGTCTTTGAAAGGGATCGCATTTAAATGTAGTGAGCAAATCAAAGCATTCAGTGAATCCCTTCTCACATACAATATAGTCCTTGCCATTCACACTGAGTCCCAACTCTGGTGGCTCTAGCACCGACGTCGGTTCCAGCTCCGATAAAAGTGGCTCTGTCCAGCTTTCGCAAATTTGCTCCTCCGAGCACATCTCATCCGAACTGGTCGTGACTGTTACCAGATGCTCCTCACTAAGCAGCACAGTTCGTTGAATGGGTCTTAGTTTTTCAATGCTTTTGCCTGTTACTTGAAGCTTATCCAGATCAGGAAAGAACTCGAGCACCTGGCGTACATCATCGAAGCGCTCACTTATGCGTCGATCCAGCACATTGGACTTCATCCAGCTATGTTGCAACTTCCTATTGGCAGCCTCACTGCCCAGTACTTCATTCTGTATTACACTAGGTAATCCAATTATTTCGACGTTCTTGGCACCGAGCTGCTCCGCTTGCGGCCACGTTTCCTTGATGGGCCCCACATATGCGCAAGGATTTTCGATCTCCTTCAGCTGACTGACTGGCTTTGTTACTAGATTTTCTGGTTGCAAACGCTCTGCATAGTCCATGATACGCAAAACCGTCTCCTTGTTGCGATTTTCCAATGTGGAGCGGCGATTGAAGAGCACCTCCTCCGGACTTTTTCCAGTGTGGATCTCGACGCGTTCCTGCATTTGGCGACGCTTTAGCAGCATTTCGCGCCAATATTTGAGACGCCTGTCCACGTGCTGTTCAGCTGCATGTTGCGCCATGTTTACCTGGTCTTTTTCACAAGATGAGGACGTTTCCGGAAAGTGTCCGCGTCGCTCCGTAAACATGTCGGCCAATATTTCCTCCACAATGTGTTCGCTGTAGTGCACCATGCTGGCACCCGCTTTGAGCTGTTCCAGCCCATCATTCTTGAAGGATGCCTTTGTAGATGGTGGAATGCTGGCCAAGTTGATAATTGTGTTGATCAACAATTTACTATCCTGATTGCTTTTCAGTTTACTCGGTTCGGTCATCATGATTATAGAATATTGTTGAAAGTAAGAATACTTTTCTAATGTATTTAAAAACTCGCAATTATGTCAGTTCATTTTGTGAGTGATGATTTTATTTGAAATTATTTTTATTGAAGAAGTAAAAAGCATTGTAAAAACTTCGAAGCGAATTCGAATTCGAAGTGAATGATGAATGAAAACTGATTGGCTCAATGAGTCAAAGCGCTCTCAATGGCAGACACAATGTTCTCCGCAGCATCACAGACAAGAGAATACGTTTGTATGTAAAGTGAATCCTTAAAGTATTTGCAGCTGAGGACCCGCTTGAAGATTAACGATTTCACATAATCCTTTTCGTAAGGAAGCTTTTTGGACTGCTCCTCCAGCTCATTCCTGTAGCGCCGCAGCTCAGACTTAAAAAACTTCTCTCCCAAGCCGTCGCTAATTTTCTCCCACTCATCAATCGTGCTGCCGACAATGCCTCGAACATAAAGAAAACAGGAACGCTCCCGCTGCATATCCACTTGCTCTTTCGGGAAGGTTTCGTTCGAATTGCTGCGCATTGTTGATAACAATTCGACTAGGATATTTTGAAGGGATTCACGATGCTCCGCATCGTGCAGGTAGATACATTGCCGCAACGTCTCCAGGCGGTAGTCCCAGGGTGGCTGTCGCGGCTTCTTTACCAGCACATAGAGCTCCTTGAGCGTTTCCAGATCCGCATATCGATCGCACTTGAAGCCCGGATTCTGTACGCCGAATAGCTCACGTTCATTCAGGACACGCTGATAAGGACAGCTCAGCGTTGAGCGCTCCACCATTGGCGCCAGCTCAGCATGCATTTGAGTTAGACGCTCATTGATCTGCCGATTGCGCTTGTTAATAACTAAACGCTGATCCAAATCGAGACGATCCCGGTAGATAACTGGCTGCGTGCAGACCCCATGGAAGCGTATATGTAAACGACGAACTCCACAGAAGGGAGAGCGTTGCATGACAAGGCACCAGTGTTGTTTCTTAACGCCCACCCTGGATGGCTGGTAGAGCACATCGATGCGTCGCTGATTGCCGGGGAGCAGCACAAAGGGCTGTGTGTCAAATACGAATTCGGAGCGGAATGGCGTATGCTGATGCAGCTCCTTATTGAGTAGACTCATTTGATGCCAGCGGATCTTGATGAACTTGTTGCCAATGTTATCCAGCTGCACAATTGTCTTTCGCATGCGTTGCAGTGGATCGCACTTGAGGAACAATTGCAGATCTCCGCTCAGAACATCGCTCTTTGAGCCAAAGCCGTAGGATATTCCATTTATTAGAATCACATTATCTTCTTCCCATCTGGTTATCTTCTCGTATTTTTCGACCAGTTGCAGTGTGGGCAGCATCGGCTTATGCGACTGGGGTGCATCCTCTTTGGCTTCCTCTGTCGTCTCGGACACACAGAAAATTATTTCGTCCCCAAGGCATTGGCTGTCAATCACTGGCACCGCAGGATTTTTGATCAGTGTTGTTATTTGTAGCTGATCCAGCTCCGGATAGTGGGACATCACACTTAGGATATTCTCTTCCTGCTGTTCCAAACGTTCACTCAGAACCTCTGAGCGTAGCCATTTAGTCTCGCCCGACTGCACTGTATTAGCCAGTTCCAGCTGCGTAACCTCTGGTAAGCCCACAAACGCCAAACGCTCTAGCTTCGGTTCCGTTGCATGCAGCTCATTTATTTCGCTGCACAGCTCTGCATTGTGGCGCATCCGTAGCACACCCTTGACCCGGTTCGGAGGAACACCCTTGCTACGCTCGGCAGTATCCAAGAGACGGATAATCATCTGCTTGGCCTGCTCATCGATGGTGGCATGGCGATTAAAAAGAACATCCTCGGCACGCTTGCCAGTGCGACGCTCGATGCGTTGCTGTAACACTTTTCGCTCCCGGAGCATATTGTTCCAGCATTTCAGACGTGGATCCATGTCATCATTGTCACCATAAGTTTGGGATTTCTGTAGGAAGTTTTGGCATTTACTGCTGCTAATTTTGACATGACACTTGTTGCGGGTATTGATCTCTCCGAAGACATTCTCCACCAATTCTTCTGCCAAATACATTGGCAATCCCCCTTTTTCATTGCATAAGCTTTTCTTATCGTTAAAAATGTAATTAAAATTCGATTGTTCTGAATTGTGTATTTCTGTATTCTCCTTCATCTTGATGCTGTGTTTTTATTCAATTTTTTTTTATGAGAGAATAGTAATTCAAACTTTAGTTTCTATTTGCTCGAGTTGAAAGCAATTTGTGTCAAGTCTGTGATAAACTTTTCTAAGATGTAAAATGGGGGCAATTATTAAAAATATTAGTTACTCCTTCAAAGTCCGGTTGTCATGCTGCAAAATTGTACATCCGCCTTATATTGAATAACAATAACTGTCACAGCTGTGGAAATTATTTATGATTCTGCGTTCATTTATGCTGCTTACGTGTTCATTGGCTCTATATTACATTAAATGCTTGTGTCTAAGTTTTACCTCCACCAGTTTGCAATTTATGCAACCAAAATTCTGGGGGGATTGTGCTAATTTGCTAACAATCCACAAAGCCAAATTAAATTCATGAGTTCGTGTGACAAGTCATCGTAATTTTCATCAACATACCATGCGCTCAACCTTATATTCTTCCTCTCAACCTCCACTCCTGTTTCAGACTCAACGACATTGACGTGCCGCCTTCACACAATTCAAAATTGCTTTAGTTTCTGATATGCGTTGTTGTTATTGTCGTTTTTGTAGTTGTGACTGGCAGGCAACAAAGTGAAAGGAGTCGACGTGGTGGAAAACAAATGAAACTTACTTGCAACAAAAGAAGGGCAAACATAAAGTTGATTTATTGACAATGTATGAAATGTTTTATACAATGTATTGAATGCATATATATTTGTTTACGATAGTTTCGGGGTTCATTTACAACTTTAAGGACAGTTTAATGCTCAAGCTTAAAGTAACCATAAAACAAAAATCGTAAGTCTTTTGTTTTTATTGTGAAAGATAGCCTCTCATTATGGCCTGTTACTGAAGAAAGCAACAATAGAATCGGAAACTTTTGCCCTCTTACAAAACAAAGCCATATCCATTACCTAGGCAACAGCCAAGGTAGTTCAACCAAAAAGAGTACAAATAAAGTAATTTAGTCCTGGCAAAGCCATCTAACCGCAGCAGAGGAAGCATGGATCGTTGCGAGAGAAGAAGAAGCATAAGAACTGACCGCATTCCCTTGGCCGGAAATGCGCCGCTGGATGGCATTGTTGGCAATTTCAATACGCGCTCATTATTATGGCTCAGCATGGGGATTTTGCTTGGAGCTCTGTTTTGTTCTCTTTTGGGAGCATGTGTCTCATCTACGTGCCTGGCGAAATGCAATCAAGATATTGTAATTCTGCAATGCATATTGAGAACGTGCAACAGTTACTCGTAGCACTTGCAGCACTCGCACAATGCACATGCAATACGAAACTTTGGGTTGCACTTAACGGGCCGACGGACAAAAACAAAACGTAGCCAGCCTGGGGAGCGAGGTAGAGGAACGGCACTTCAACATCGCCATCGACATCGACATCTGCGCTGCTGCACTTGATGCCTCAGCGGTGGCAGAAGCAGCAGCAGCAAAAATCTGGCAGAGTTTGCATTTTGATTTCCATTTCGTATGCACTCAAGTAATGCATTTATTATTTACCAGCCATGCAACAGGCAGCGGGTGGCAAGGGGGCAACTTGCGGCTCAGGCAACTCAATTCAATTCAGCAAACTCATGTTGCAGTTGTCAACGGTGCAGACGAAGACACTTGTGGAAGAGCTGTTAACCCAGCCTCCAATCCCAACCCCCCAAACCTCTCTACCCACTAACATCTATGTTCATCTCGCTGGTTGTTGCGGCTCCAATGTTGAACATGTTCCAAAGCACTTGGTGCTGCTGTCAGGCAGCAAGCAGCAAGCAGCCAGCAGCCGAGCAGCCGGCAGCACTTCTCAGACTGTTGGCGCTTCTTGAGTGAAGACAGCCACTCACACAAATAAATTTATTTACACTAACATGAAGCATTTGCACTTTGCAATGGGATATGCAATGTTTGCGAGACAAACACTTTATTATGTCAAGCTAATAAATAGTAGAATGAGCTGAATTCAATCTGTGCTTTTTACAGCGCACTAAAATTTTGTTTATTTGTTATTTGTATATTTATTATGTACATTTTGCTTACTTATAAAATATATTTAAAATCGATCAATCCGATTTACCAAACTTAGCTTTTTGTTGAAACAGTGCTGCTCTCATTAATAAGAGCAAAAAGGCTTTTCTACAACATGTAGTGCTTGGTATTTCGGAAACATTGTCGGAGTAAGCATAGTAAGTATATATAGCATAACAAACATTTATATTATATGTACGCCCAAGTTCAACAGCATTATTTATGGACGTGCCAAGCTTAAGTCAGCAAATTGGATATGTGTTAAAACAATCCTCACCTGCATCTCTGTATATATTAAGGGTATTGCGTGATGCGGCTCAAGCCAAAGCCGGCATTCCCAGCTTGTTACTGTATAATAAATGCTGACGGTTTTTTTTTTTTTTTTTGCTGTTCATACATATTCAGCTTTAGATGACGTCCATAATAATCAAAATTTTATTGAATGAATTCAGAGCTGTAAACTTGCAGCATACACAGAATTTGACAGATGCGAGGCCAAATCCATTAAGCAGCCTATCGTAATGGTCGGGCCAATCTCGCCTGTGTGGCCATAAAAGTGCGTTAGACATAACTGCACTTATATTGAGCAGAACCGTTAGATAAACGCCCAATGCTTACAAGACAGATCGAGTTCGAGCTCGAATCGAGTAGAGTCGAGTTGAGTCTGTTATGAATTTCGCTTTAATTGCTGTGCAATTTGTGCAGCCAAATGGAATGCGCTGTCAAATTGAGGCATTTAATTAAAACATATTGAGTGTGCTGAGTGAAATAGCGACAGTCAAAATTGAAAGACTAGGAGATATCCTCCGACAATAATGTGTAAAATAGTTGCAAAGTAGAACAGAGTTTGGATTATGGATATTGGTTTCTGTTACAATACTATATTTTAAGAAGACATTAAAGTTACGTAAAAGTATATGAAATTCAGCGAAAATCAATGAAATGAAGTTGCCTTTTTACAAAATAAACCAATCGCTTTTTATAATTTGACAATAAAACACGAGAATCGAATGTATAATGTCTGTATAATCATAATGTATAATGGATTGTTTGATAATGATTCTGATTATGAATACATATAGTGGTTGTCTGCCAGTGCATGTTACGAGCTCATAATACTTTCCTTCAGATATTTTCCAAAGCAAAAGTTCACTACATAAGCACTACAAATATTTGCAATTGTAATTGTTATACTTTTGTTTAGTTACCTAACTTCGGCGGATTTGATGATCGCCTTAGGCGGGGCATCCCAATAGTTGGGCGCTGGTGGCACCCACTGGCGCAGCACTTGATAGTTGCCCTCAAGCAACTGCATGCCCTCGATGACCTCCACATCTGAATCGCCATCATTATTGGCAGCAGGGGCAGCAATGTTGCTGTTGTTATTATTATTGCTGTTGTCGGCATGCAAATCATCAATGGATTCGCTCATTGTCTGCTGTATGCTGCCAAATTTTGGCGCCGCATTTGCTAGTGGCAGCAGCCCTCAGTTGTGGTAAAGGTAAACAAAGATGCGCACTGCCATTTGCGCTGAGTCACAGATACACACACAGACACAGACACACACACACACACGCACACGTAAACACACACAACGACACGAACACAGACACAAAGAACTATTTCAAGAAGAAGAGGCAAGAATCAGCACCAAAACAATAACAACAAAGACGAAACTCGGATGCGTCTTTAACTTCCCGGGAATTTTTCTATATTTATTTATTTTCTATTTTTTTGATTGTTGGTGAATTACATTGGGTTTTTTTGTGCTGTTTGTTATTAATAATTTAATTAAATTTATTGTATTTATTTGTGTGTTATTATCAGCGTTTCGAAAACGTTCGTTTTCGCTGGCAGCGGCGCGCGGCGCTCACGTTGCAATCACGAATTGTTTCTTTCTAATCGGCGAAAATGTTCGTTGCGTTTGTTTTGGCACGAAAAATTGACAAGCACGGCGAAAACACATCGCACAAAAGCAGAACGCAGCAACACCAACACATACACGCAGACACACACTCTCTCACACACACCTACAGAGAGGGGTTAATATCTGCCATTTGCGTTTGCATCCCTTGTGGAACAGAACGTTCGACGTCGCTGTTTTCGCCCCTTGTTGTGCTGCGTCCTTGGTCCTGTCGCGTTTCTCTGTTTCAGTTTCAGTTTTATGTCTCGGTTTTCTTTCGCCTTTGCTTTGACTATGACTCGACAGCTTTTTTTTTTTTTTTTTTTGCTTTTTTAGTGTGTAAAATAAGGGTTTGTAATTTAATGTTTTTATGTCTGATTTCGTTTTCGTGTGCATTTCAGGGGGTGGTCGGGAGGTGTTGTTCTCTGTTCTCTATGCACGCATATTGTTGAAATTATGTAGCCAAAGACCTGGACAACGAGGGGGGTGCTGACTGTTTGTGAGTGTTCACCTTTTAAGCTCTTGAGCGTACCTCGAAAGTAATTCGCACAGTTGGCTAAGTGTTAAGATACCCATACTGATATTGTATTAGCTTAGAAAGTAGTTCTAGCTTGCCAAGCATATAAAAAATAACTCTACCTAAAATTTTATGCGAAACACCATGACAGAATATGTAGGCATAAAGATCAGTTGCTTGTCAGATTTTTATGAAGAAAAAAGTAAATTATTTGAAAATTTATTTATAAGTACCATTTTTATTATAAGTACCAGTATTCTATTTATTGTAATAAATTAAGTGTTATTGTAAAGAATGGTATAATTCAATAAATGAATATTATTTAATATAACTTCTCTGTTTTATTATCAACGTCTTCGAATCTTTATATCCGAAATGCATACAACTACACTTCGCGTTCGCCATAAAATTTGTGCAAATGGCAAATAGCATTCGCACCACTGTGCTTAGCCGGTCACAAAAGTCTGAAGACACGATCCCCGTTAACTCACACAAGCACGCATTCTCACTCACACTGCCGCACACTTACAAGGAGCGCAACCTTTTACGGCCACTCACTCACACTCAAACTCACTCACACATACACACAGCCGGCAGGACGAGCACAAACCCCCAAAAACATGAAGCAGGAACAACATTAAAAGGCAGGAAGGAAGTGAACGCTCGAACGTATGCTCATATTTTGCAACAAATATTTTCATTGAGAGAAATATAAAGAGTGAGAGAGGCAGAGAGAGAGAGAGAGAGAGAGAGACACTCGCTCTCTTTTGGCGGCACGTGTGTTCGCTTTTGGCTCTCTTGTCTGCGCTGCTCTCTTGATTGCCAGGTTTTCTATTTTAATTCACTCACTCAATTTGAAATGCGTTCTGTAGAATTCACCCCTAAGCGTCTTCACGGTAATTTGAACACGTGCCGAGCAGCTGAGCGACCGATTTCAGTTTTGGTGGTAACTGCTGGACAACACCACCAGCCCACCACACGGGGTGGTTACGTTGCGCCAGACGCTACAACGATCGTAAAATTTAATGATTTTGCTTTGCTTGAAGCTTACTCTGGAGCTTTCGTTGGCAATTAGCGCGCAAGTTTCTTTTAGCTGAGGCTCAACTGTACTGTACTGGCTGCACCCCCGGGCGCCGCAAAGTATGCAATGCACTCGTAAAAACAATCAACATGGCAACACTTACGAGCCCCTGGGGAATATGAATGCTGCCAGAGCGAAAGTGAAAGCTCCGCTGAAGGCTAACGGACAACGGGTAACGGTATTTAATGTGCAAATAGCTCATACTACCAAACGAGGTACCATTCCATGTGTTATTGTTGACGTCGCTAGCAACAAATTGCGTCGTTTGCCAAATCAACCCTACACAGCAGACGGAACAGACACATTCCAAGCCCCATGCTCTAACAACAACAAACAAATATGCACAGCGACAACAAACATAGGCAAAAACGGGAGTTATGGGTATTGTGGGGGATGGAGAAGGGGGTTGTTGTTTAAAGGGCGACATTCAACGACACTTCAATAGCCACACACAATATCCGTTAGAGGCCTTGGCTGTGGGGTTGTATCCACTGGATACATTACGCTCTGTAAATTTTAATTAAAATGCAGCTGGCAACATGCATGCATCTTCTAGCAACATGTTGCCAGCCAGAACAATGGGACTAGCAACAAATGACATTTGTGTTTGTTATAAAATTTATTCATTGCATTATGAATATAGTTAGCAGCTCAACTGGCTGAAAAGAGGCCAGCAAAAGGAGGGTCTGGCAACCCCCAAGAGATGTCATACACACACACACACACATACACTGCGGCACACTCCACACGGTTGTGGCATAAAAATAATTATATAAACTTGATGCCCGTTGCCGTCTGCCTGGCAATTCTCCGATTGTTAACCGAGCGACCGACTGTCGTGCATTTTCCACCCCATGATAATGTCGACGCCCACACATCCATGAGTCCCCCCCTCGCTCTCGATCCACCCATTAACCACACAGTTTTCAAAACAGCCAAAGCCAGAGAGCGGTATAAACATTTACGCCCGCCGACGCTAACTCACCGGCCTCATGGCCATGGGCCCTTGACTCGCTTTGGGTCGGTTTTAACATGATTTGTTGGATTTGCCAAGATTTCCTAATTCCATTTGTTAGCCTTTGCCTGCTTGAGGGTTGTCGGCCCAGCTGAGCCCTTGTTCTACCCATCGCTGGTGGGTGTTTTCTAATTTGTTGGTTTTTGCGGCGTTGCATTTTCAAGTGTTGTCGAGTGGGTGTTCAAATTGCAATGGAGCTGTGACTAGTGACTCAGTTGAACATATGTACATATGTATATATGTAGTTCACTTATAGCTGAACTGTAAGTTACTTGTCAAATAAGCTCTGATTCAGTCTTTTTTTCTTCCTAAGACTCTTACTCTTAATACATAATAACCTTTTTTTAAAAGTCCAGTGTTCTCGCAAAATCCAAAATCGTGAAAAATTCATTCATAACCGTTAAGAAATTAATATTTGGATTTATAAGTTCCACATTTTTCTCTTGTTTGTGACTCTATTTTTGGATTCTTTTATCCTCTGATATCAAATAAAAGAGAACATTGGATTTAAGCCATTTCCGTCTAAGCGCTTAAGGCTAAAAGCATGAAATATATACTCTTAATCGCACATAACGTCGTCATTGTTATTTGTAAATTAATTAAATCTTATGGCTGAATTTTTAAATGCAGCTAAATTTAAAGGCAGCTAAACTTAAAGGCAGCCCCTTTCAATAAACATAAAATAGCCACGAAGACTCAAACTTTTGTACTTAAATATATTTCCGCTACCTAACGTAGCAACTTAAAACTTCAGATATCTATCTGTATACTTTTCCTATAATAATCATTAAAATCTACTTATTTTGTAGTTTCCCTAGAAGTATGTGTGAATTTCCGACTTCAGGTTTTAATTTGTTCTGAACTATGTTCATTTCCGATTTGACTTTTAATTTGCTTAACAGTTCATTTGCCTTGAGGAATGATTGACTGCTGCTTCAATCTAATTGCTTAGCATTAACTACAATTAAGTGATTTTATCAGAAGACAAGAGCGTCAAGGCAATGCGTTTAAGTTTACAAGTTACCGCTAGCTCCATTGACTGAATTGCTTTGGGCCAGGTCCAGGGCCAAGCACATATTGTTGCTATCTTGACACGGTAGTTGGTATTTTCATTAGCAGCTGTCGCCTCATATTGCTTAGCACTTCATTATGGGCAGCTATTAGCGAGTTGCATGACTTTGATATGCCCATTGTTGTGTCTTCCCAAGTTGATGTGGGAAACTGCGAATGCTTTACAACAGCAATGGCCACACAGAAGTGGCTTCCACAATAATACAGAAAAACTACCGCTGAGTAGTTAACTGAGTACTCTTTTCTTTTGGGCTTTTCTAGCTACTTAATGGCGCAATATTTTATGTCTTTCTGTGGGTCGTTACACTCGCGACTAAAATTGCTTTGTGCCAAAAAAGAAAAAAATGAAAAGCATATGCAAATGCTCATGCTACTCAAAGCTGATTTTGTTTGTAGTTGTTATTGCTGCTGTTGTTTGGCAACTTCCTTTCCGGCGTTGTTGTTGATTTTTAAAACTTTCTACGCATCGTTAGACAGCATGGCCACATGTTGATGTTACCCAATCCCATAGCCACATCAAAGGCAACTCGCTAGTTGCCCCACTCCACCTAGCAGCCCACATCCCCCACCTCAGCATAATCCCTTTCCCCCTTTTGCTGGAGACTGCGTTTATTACGCCTTTTAGTACGCATTTAATTCCAAATTGTGAAACGACTCGCTTCAAATTCCAGTTAAATGTTTGTTTTGCCCCTGCCCCTGCCCCGCCCTGCGGCGCAAATGAAGTCAAAGTCAAAGAATTTTCGTTAACCACAGAAATAACTTAGGACTTGGCCAACAAACTGCGCTGGCGGCCAACCAGCAAGTCAAACAAATGCTACACATTTAATGCCTATTTGTATTTATGTTTGTTTATTATTAAAATCAACTTGTTTGCACTCATTTGGGTGGGTGCGTGTGTGCGTTTACGTCTGTTTGTGTGTTTGTGTGCAACTCATAAATATGCAAGTCATTAATAGAAATTTGATGTACCCGAGGCCAGAGCATATCTGAGTCGCAGCCACATCAAAATCCACGTCAAAGTCAAGGCATCAACCCCAAATGCCTGATGCCAGAGAGAAGGAGTAGGGGCGTGGGAGTTTGGAGGGGGGTGGAGTTGGGTGTCTGGTGCAAGTGGGCTGCTGGATTGACAGGCTAAGCGCTCCATGGGGATTGGGTTGTAGTAACGGTGTAACTGGCACTCTGTCTCCTCAAACTCTTCAGCTGACTGCGCCGTCTGCAGTTGCCTCATAAATTGAGTAAAAATTACGCTTCATTTGATTTAACACAATCGAATTGTTGTTGCTGTTGTTGCTGTTGTTGCTGTTGTTCCTGTTGTTCTGTCAAGGCATTTGCTATTTTGTGGCATAACATTCTGACATTTAACATGGTTACCGGTCTCCCTGAATATGGGGTCTGCCTTTCAGCGACAATTGGATTAGGCCATCATGTCCATGATGAGGACCAGTAACCGTTGCTCGCTAAAATGATAATGGGGTGCAATCCAGTTGAGCATATTTCAGGAATTTCTTGGAAGCCTTCAGCTGGAGATATGTGTCAAATATGATTATGATTGACGCTTGGATTAAAATGCAGTGCCAGCAATTCCCTTTTCTTTCTACTTCCAACTTTTTGTCAACCTACTGCAAATTGCGCTTATGCAGAAAGTGGGGCTAATGGAGATGGTGCTGCAGTAAGTATTATAGGTCACACATAGCAAGTGATGCAATCATTAATACGAGGCATATAAATAGCAGCACGCACACTTTATAAATATTCCATACCCGCTTAAAAATTTAATATTTACTGCGCACTCATCATATTGTTTTTTGGTCAATTAATAGCATTGGTTTAAATATTCGCAAATAGCGTGCAACCATTTGAGCCAAGTCTCTGGCAACTGCTGCGCTGCGATCGTTTCGCCTGCCCCAAATGCAATAATAAACACATTGTCTTCTCTTCTTCTTCGGCTGTTGCTGCGGCAGCTACTTGGCTACTGCGGTATATTTTTTATAGCCTTCTTTTATTTGCAGTTAGCCGCAGATAGCTCGGTGCAGCTTGGCAGTCAAGCAGAAGGCTAATATTTCCGCTATTGCAGGCGATTTCTTTCACTTCGCCGCGGGCCACTGCAAGTTGCACATGTTGTGCCTCACTTTGCTTTATGCTCGCCTCCTTTTCAACTCTTTTCTTTTCGTTTCGTTTCTGCTCTTTTATTTTTTATTGACAAGCAGCGCCTGTTACATGTAACAGCTCCTGGACCGTGGGCTGCTGCCAAAGTTGCAGCTGTAGCTGCTCTGCTTGCGGCAATTGTAACATCCGCAACATCCGCACATGTGGCCGGGGCTGGGTTGGGTTGGGTTCGGTTGGACTTGCTGTAGATCTTGGCTACCCTGTGTGTTGCCTGGCGTGGCCTGGCCGGGTCTCGTGTCTTGGCAGCATTGTTATTGTTTATTGATGCACTACTTTGCGCTATTTTCGTGTGGCCAGGCAACAGCCAGCAAGCAGATGGCGCACGAGTGGGCGTCCAAGATGAGAACCAGAAACCGAAACGGAACACAGCTAAGAAAATGGCAGCAACAACAACAAAAACAAGAGCAGTGCAGTTCGCGCTGCAGCTAAAAATACATAAATTGTTTCAAACTCTGCAGATTCACAAATCTACAACGATCTCCAGATGTGGCTACCCCGCAAGCAACAATATGTGTATACACAGTACAAAATTATAGCTTAAATAAAATGAAAATTGATTTTGTAACATTCTTGAACAGCAAATTTGGAAACAAACGGAATTTTGCACTTAACTTTGTATATTTTCTTATAATTTCTTTGAGGTAAGAATTCGATACACTCACATTTAAATTTATCGTTAGAAAACGCTTCTTCTCTTAACTGAAAGAAACTTTCATCGATCCACAGTTTTTTGGAATAATAATTCGAGCAAGTTGCAAATTTTTCCACGAGTGAAATTTATTCATGAATACAAAGGATATTATGTTTGAAGAAAATTGCTTACTGTGTATATGCGAACCGCTATACGTCCAAGTGCAGACGTAATGAGCCATGTGGGCGGGGTCAATGCAAATTGTTTGAAAAGTGGAATTCAATTAGTTAACCACTTGCGGCAACTTTGGCTTAACTGTAACTGCAACTGCTGCAGTCACTTGACAACTTTCGCCCATAAAGCTCGCTGATTCATTAGCTAGTTTGTTTCTCTCTCTTTCTCTCTGGGAAATTTGACAATAGCCAATCACATAAACACAACGGCATAATTAGGATGGCCAAAACTGCAACCTGAGCTGGCGACTGCAACAGGCTGTGGCAAAGCCAGACACAGAGGCATAGATAGCTTTAGTAGTTGTCTAACTGTCGCAATTTTATTGAATTGTCAAGCTTGCGGGAATATATGGCCAGGAGTTCGACGTTACCTTTGCTGCCTGCCAATTACAGTGAGACAGTGCCGCTGTTGCTGCTGCGGCTGCTGTCGTTTGGCAATTGCAGTTTCTTTTGCTTGAGCAACAATTACGTATAGGATAGCTGGTTGGTTGCTTGGCTTTTCCTTTTGGCTTTTATGTCGCATGTAATTAGTCACGATGTTGGCAGACATACTGCAGGCCACTCCAGGCATACGGCCAGCTGATGTTGTCGTCCCCGACTGGAGCCTGCTGGATGAACTAGTCCAGCCTGGGTGCCACAGTGTTGCGATTCTTGACTTGCGACTTGGCAATCGATGCTGTCTGCTGTTACTCCCCATGCTGCTGGTGCTGCTGCTGATGATGACGATGATGGTGGTGACTGGTGTCTAAGCCTTTGTTGTTTGCCGTTAAGGCCAGATGAAGGTACTACGATACAGGCAATGGAAAAACAAACTCAGATGCTGCTGATTTTTGCAATTGCGGAAGTGTGAATTGCAGTCGCAAGAGTTGCTGCCCCGCTGCTAAGTGTGCAATTTATGGCTGCTGTTGCTGCTGCAGTTTGCGGCATTTAAGCTGCAGCATAATTAGGCCAATTAGCTCTCTGCAAGCTGCTCATAAATTTGTAGAATTTCTGCTAGAGGCGATCGGCTGCAGCAGCCATCGATTGTTGCAAGCAACGTGCACCAAGCATACATTTAGCACATTCATTAAAAGTTTAACACCAGCTAGAACAACATTTACACACACACACTCATATATACACACACGAAATAATTTATAGCCACATGCAGCGCTCAATAATAGAGTATTAATCAAAACACAGTTAATTTCGAATTGGATAAAATACTTTAGCACAATGGGAACCGGTTACCGGACTGCTTCGAAACACTCATTACCCCAGAGCCAGCCAGCGCTGAGAGTTGAAAAATGAAACAAAATTTCAGAGTTTCAAAGTTTTGTAAGCACTTGAAAAACTTGGGATTGCTGCGTAATGTTGCCAACAACAACAACAACAACAGCAACAATAATAATAATAACAACAACAACAATCACATATATAAATGTGTATTAACAACAAGAGAACAGCAACAAAAAGAGTTTTCGAAAAACAAGTATTTATGTTATAGTTGCGAATGTTGATATGACAGATACCCTCTACTTAGGTGATCTCTGGAATAGAGTTCAGTAAATAGTTTTTACATTTAAAATGCGATTTCTATAAAAATGTAAATATGTTAAAATTGGAAAACATAATTAACAAACATTTTTTAGTAATTCGGTTAAGAAATACAAAATTTTATATAAGGAAGTGAATTGTAGGGACTTGCATCGAGGCCTCAATGTTCATCATCAGCTTTTAACTATTTAATTGCTGTTCATCAATTATATGCATACATTTCAGTTGGTGATGCCTTTTCCAGCCAATCACATATTGTGTCCGAAATAGGTTATACCCTGTATTAATATGCAAAATCTGATTACAGGGTACAAAAACAGTTTGTTGATGACTGGTTATTCGGATGTGCTCGCCTCGCACTTGAGACTCTCAACTCTCCATATCGTGCACTTGAATCTGTTACGCAAATGTGCGTAATGCGCATGAATATGGATGGATACTTGGCAGACAAGTATAAATATGATTGTGAGTGCGAGTGCGAGTGTGAGAGTTGTTTAAATGTGTGTGCCCACATGTAAAAGGCCAGCAACGGCAACGGTAAAGCGTTCCGCTAGGCAGGCCTTCGGTTTCTTTTTTTTTTTTTTTTGGTTAGGCGCGTGGGCCTTGGCAGCAACTCCAAGCTAGGAACTTGGAACTTGAGCTACTGCCTACAAAGAAAAAGGTCTGTGCCGGCCGCGACTTTTGGGTCGGTGAAGTGCCTTGAAGTGGCCGAAACAAAAGTTACGAAAATGTTAGCCCATAAACTTAAGCAATTTGTTAAAGTAATGCTTTAGACCAAGTTAGTTTCGCGTGTAAGCAACGCTTTGCTTAAAACTCACCTAAGAAGTTTTTGCTATTATTATACACATATATGACATGGTCAATTAGTTCTACAGAACGTGGCTTTGTGTTGCCATTGCTGCTATTAAACCTCTATTTTTAATGTACATTATATTTATGACGCGAGATCAATTGAAGCTGTTAAAAAAAATAACATTTATGACAATTGCCAGTTCAATGTTCGGCGCGGAGAACGTTTACAACAACTGGCATTAATTGAAGCCCAATCGAGTTGAGCTGGATGGAAACTTTCTGAACATCTCTCATCAGTGGGGTCTCACACAAATCAAAAGGAATAAAGATGGGGGGGGGGGGGGGGGGGGCTTTGATTGACTGACACAAAGCTGTGTAGCTTGATTGTGCGAGCAAGTCACAATTAATCCTTTAAGCAAGTGGCGGCTGCGAGTACATAAACTCAATTTAGCGCACAAACGCTGTCACACAATTCGCAATCAGTGCACCGAATACTAGATACCAGAAACTAGATACAAGATACATTTTACCAAATGGCTTTCGGCCTAGGCCAACCAAGCAGCGCGACATGTTGGGTAATTTGGAGAATTTATGACAAGCATTATGGCAACACTGGTTCCACTGGAGCACCACAACGGCAAATGCGTCTGGCTGCAATTGTATCTGGCTCTGGCTCTGGCTATGACTCTGGCTATGACTCTGGCTCCAGCCATAGCTCAAGCCTTTGGCTTTATCTATGTCTACACTGACCGCCCAAACCAGTTTCATTATTGTACACATTTATATATATAAAAAAAATATATATATTTATAAATATATATATAAATATATATATATATTTTTAGAACACGCTTTGCTTTGTGATTACTCACGCTCAACTGGCCACAGATACAGGAACCCGCTGATGATCGTGAATTTTCTTTTGGCTGCCAACTTCAAATCCAGCTTCAATTTCAGCCACAGCTTTGACTTTAGCTACCAACTACCATAATAGTCGATGAGCCGATTCGCAATACGATTTGTTGACGTCGGCGTATTTTGAAGATTTGATAAATTAGAAATGCCAATTATACAAATAGTCAGAAGTTGGTGCAAAATTGTCAAAACTGCTGCCAGTTGCAGCAGCAGCAATTGTTGCCACTAATAGTTTACAGAGCTGGTGGCGTGACACGAATATAATCGACTAATTTGTTTTTCCATACTGTATGGCACGAAAAAATCTGTGCAAATGGAAGATTCTGTCAGAAGACCTCATAATAATATCTCTTTAGCAGGAATACTCATTTCCATTTATATAAGTATTTCAATTATCACTCGTAATCAAAAAAAAAATGTATCAAAAACTTAGTGAGGTACCTTACTAAGTATAGGAATGAATATTTGTTTCAAGGAGCTCAGATATTAAATACCCACTTGGTGGATAAAATTTTCGAAAAAGCCGTATAAGTATTGCTCAGGTATACAGGCTAAACGGAAATGAGTCGATCAGCTTTGATTGGAAAAGTCCTGTCATTTTGGTAGAATGTTTGATTGAACGTGATCGTGTTCGTTTCGTGCTTTAGACAGCGATAACATCGAACACGCATTCGTCTCTAGCAGGTTGAGTGGCCAGCTTGACAGGCCGCCAAAGGTGCGGCAGAAACTCAGGCCGCAATCTCAGCGGCCTTAATACAGTTATGGCCAAATCCCTGCAGCTTTTAAATTGCTTTTGGTCTCTGCCTGTCCGCCGATTCGCCAGTTGCCAGTTTACCAGTTGTTAGTTTGCCAGTCGCCAGTTTACCAGCTGCCTTTGCTGTTTGTCTAAATGTCAAATGCAATTGCAGCTCGCTCGGATGTACATTGGTGAGCCGCCTTTTGCCTTTTGTCTCTTGCCTTAGCCATTGCCTTGCTCTTGGGAGTTTTGCGGCTGCTCTTGCAGCTTGTACAACTCCAGCTTTAATTGCGCAAACTCTTCAAAACTGTGGCAAAATGTTAAAGTTTGCGCTTATATTTTAGGGTGTGCCGCACCACTGCAAGCGGGAACAAGTTCGAGCTGAAGCTGCGTCTAGTTTTGCATTGCGTATACGCCAGTGCGACCTCTGCGTTTCCCAGGGCCTAATTCAATTAACTTGTCGCGGAAATTGGCTAGAAGTACGTGTCGCCCATTCTTTTGGCCGTTTCGCCTTGCAATTTAAATAAATCATCAGCGCTTGCCGTGTGTCGAGGCACAAAACACAAGTTCTAGTTCGGTTTTCCCTTCGCTGTCGATGCACTTTGAGTACGTGCCACATGCCCCAAACTTGTAGCAAGACCTTCGTGTCTCGGATCTGACTTTCCGTGTGTCTGGCAATTTTGCCAAGTCTGTGCTATGGCCTGGGCCATGCACTTTCCAATGTTCGTGCCGCTGCTCCAGTTTTTTCTTTGTTTGCAAGATGTTAGTTGTGCCTAGGCCAGGGCATTACCGTGCGATAATGCCGCAATTCATCATTATTATATTCTGTCTGCAGCTAATGTTGCTGTCTTTTATTTATTTTTTTTTTTGTTTGTTACCATGTTTGCACGTCAGTTGCCGGCGCTCTAATGAACGAGCTCCACATTTTGATATATTGACACGTAAACAAAACACAACAAACACCAAAATAAAAACAGCAAAGTGCCTAAGACAAATACAAAGTGGTCGTTGATTATATCGCTGCGATTCGTACATCCATTTCTTTCGACTAAACATTGCTTCAATTTCAAGTAGCTCAATGTCTATATGCATATGTGTTGCGTGTTGGGGGCGTGTCTCGAGCCACCGACTTAATTCGGCGTTAACTGATTGGAATTCTAACGGGCATTGCAAATGATTGCCGCAAATCTTTGAGCTCATTAGGCGGCGGGCTAACAAACTTGGCTGCCAGCTTGTTTATTTAAATCTAAGCACAATCATTTGTTCAGGCACAGATCCACAGTCCGAGCCACCAAATTATAGCAATTGGCCAAGCAGCCTGCAGGCTTGGACTGTGCGGCACTCTACCGAATTTGCTAAAGAGGCTGGGCTGCAATCATTAGGCTTAAGCTTAAGCCTAAGCTTGGGCATAAACCGCCGCCAAATGGCCATGGAATGCTGGCGATAAGAAAACGCGAACCTAACGAATTTACAACCTCAAATTTAGATCAATAAAAACCATGCAAAAGACCACCAAAAATGAAAACAAAAAATTCGTGCAACGAAACTTTAATACACTTACCAATCAGAGAACCAGGAAAAAGGAGATTATATATGTGAAATTGTGTATTTATTTTAAACGAGTCTTAAAAATGATTTCGTTTAGGCTATAATATATTACAATGATAATTTGTTAGTGATATTTTTTTTTTACGATTTTATAGAAACTATCGTTACTTAACCAAGTGGAAGTTCTCTCTAAAAGTATTTTTTACAATTTTGTTTTAGTAAGCTATTGACTTATTGTAAACGTCATAAGAAACTGCATATACTCAATTCAATGACATACCAATTTGCTGGCTGGCAGCGAAGTTGGCCGGGGACCAACCCAAAAAAGCGCACTGAACAATGCCAAAAGCGTTGCTGACCTCAGTGCGAGGATTTGGTTAACTGGGTGTGTGTGTATGTGTGTGTGTTTATATGCAAGTGTAAGTGTGTGTGATTGTGTGCTAAGCTTAACCCATTATGGCGCTTTGTGTACGAAACGCTGCACACAAAAGAAAAACACACACAGAGAGTCAACGAGTGATTGACTGAGAGAGGGGATAGAGCAGCAAGGGGCAGGACTAGGACCAGTCCAGCAGTTGCAATGCTGTCTGCTGATGCTGATGCTGTTGTTGTAGTTGCTGCTGCCGCATCAGATCCTCATCAAAATGATTGCATCACGAAGAACAAATTTAAACGGCGATTACCGCCCAGCCGCCCCCTCACGCCCACCCCTCCCCTTGGTTTGCTGTCACTTTCGGGGCCCTGGCAATTTCTAAAAATGCACCTAAACGCATAAGTACAACAACCACAACAGCATTCACTATAAGTATGAGTATGAGTATGAGTCTGATTCAGTCTTACAGTCAAAGTCAAGCTATGAGTCGTTGTAGTTGGGGCTGTTGCCCGTTCCCGGACTTGCGGGCTTTCACAAAATGCCGCTGCGATTAAGTTGCATGGAAATTATAGTTTTCCGAGAACTTTTATGTCGCTTTAATTGATGCATCTCCGGATGCGCTCCAACCAGTTGCTGAGAGAGCCAAAGACTGTGTAAGTTATGATCTTGGAGGCGAGTTGACATGTAGGCTCGCAGTATGCAACAAGCAACTTTCAACAAGCTCGTTAGGAGCAGGCCTGTTCAGATCTGTGCATAAATATATTGATTTCCTAACTTTGTAAACTGTTTAAAATCGTGGAGAAAATCTAACATATGAAGTTGACAGCTCGAATTGGAATTGTGGAATTGTGTTCGCCTTCGCTGCCAACTTTTGTTAGGCAAATTGGCTATTACGCTTTTGAGAGGCAAGTGTAAATATTGTGATTGAAATTTGCAAATATGCTTTAAGATTTATGGCTATAATTACAGCTAAACACACACACACACACACACACACAGAAATGCATTTCTTGCATACGTATTCATATGCAAAATCAAATCGTGCGGCAAACGTGTAACTTAATGCGATTTTGCTGTAAGCAACGCCAACAACTGCAAAGCCGCCGACTCTGGCACTGACTGAAATGCAAACAGAAAGAAAAAGAGAGACAGAGACAGAGACAGAGACAAAGAGGAAGAGAATGAGAAAGAGAAGCGAATGCGTGAGAGGTGTAAAATTGACAAAGTTGATACTCGCGCAAGCGCACAAGTTTTCACGCCTTTTATTGTCGGCCAGTTGCCCAATTGGATCCCACTGTCCCCATTGTCCCACTGTCCTCGCTTTCAGTCCTTCAGTCCGTCCAGTTGTCAGTTTAATGCTCTTGTGACTTAACACGCAAATTAATTAAATGCAACTGCGCCTGCATCTGCGGTTTGTAGTGTGTGTTGCCAACAAATTGCTTTGTGCTCTCTGCGAGTGCTGCATGAACAACGACAGCAACAGCAAACAACATGTTGCATACAAATTTTGGCAACATGAAGCAGTCGCAACTTATTTCAGGTCTACACATATGTGTGTGTTGAACCCACAGCCTGACCCTGACCCCGAGCTTGTCTCTAACCATTAAGATGTTATCAATTTAGCTACCGATTCACATTCGCTTTTCGGCTTAGTGTGCTTCAATATACATATATATATACATACATACATATATGTGTGCATATATGTCTGATTGTAGGGCATCTGCCCATAACCTCTTCTTGTTAATGTGACTCAGTCAGGCGATTAAAGTCTATTTTAGTTTGGTGCATGTTATTAATTTTTAAACAGCATTTTATGCCTTAAGTTGACTTTAAGCACAACGATTTTAAAAACTGACATAAAACAAATTGAGCCTGATTATTAATGTAAGTTCGTGCCTATAAAAGGACAGAGAAATAAATATGAATAATAAATTTGATTAAATCTGGGTGCGCCTAGGTATCTAAGATCTCTAAGACTATAAAATCTTAAGGCAATAAGGCAAACGTAAATGAGATGATAATTATAGAATTTAAGCCATAAATATACATAAATTCAAGTTTAAGTCACCATAACTTTTATATTTAACTAAAGTCTCAAAGCGTTGTTAAATATTGAATATCATTGATCTGCCGTTGTTATTTAGACTTCAATAGTCAATTTCAGTTGCTTGAACTTTGTTCTTTATATTTAAGAGAGAGTGTATCCAATTACATTAAGTACACATTAGCTTCAATAACGTCAACAGACGTGTCGATATAGCTACATCTACTAGCTGGTTTTCGTGGAATAACTCCCAGTTTTTGAGTTTTTAAGAGATAGGGGCAACAAATTGGATGTGTGTGTTATCGCATAGGTTAACAATAATCAACGTTTTTACGAAAGTCTTCTTAGATCGCGTACAGGGTATATACTCTGTTGAATGCCCTCAACTGAAGTGCTGTTTTTATCTTTGCTTTTGTGGAACACGACTGCATCGTCTGTCGGTCCCGAACCACCTGACGCTAGGGTAATTAACTCAACTGGAGCGAGTTCCAAATGCCGCTCTACAATTTTACAAATTTATTGATTGCATTTCATTGCTCGCTCATATCTGCTCTGTACATTTACACGTATTGCAACCTACAACTCCAGTCGACTCGACGCTACTCGACTCGACTCGTAACTCTTGCCCCAATTTAAACGGCGGCATGTGCATGACAGAGAGGCGGTACGCAGCGGGGCGTGGCATTTGCTCACTTATGTACGTTAAAGACGCTGGCAGCGTCATCGGCTCTAATTGGAGTAAATTATGTTTACACATTTAGCCGTGCAATTAGGTCAGCATAATGTGCCTGTGCATGTGCTTGCGTGTGTGTGTGTGTGCTTCTGATTTGATATGAAATGCAGAGTGTTACTCGATTTTCCATAATTAAGAACAAGTTTGTGTGTTTGTGGGGTCGTGAGCGGTCTGTGTGCTTGGTTTTATCTCGCATTTGGATTTCGGAATACTTAATTAGTTCTCGCGCAACAATTTATGTGAAAAGTTTCGAAATGGGTAGGAAATGCATTTACAATGTCGTAAATATATTTCTTATCTAATATTTCTCATAGGTTAGGCGAGCAGATGCATAGAAATGTCAGCCGGCAGTTAGGATTTAACATTTGACGTAACCCATGACGCCAAATGTTGAGCCCCTTTTATATAAATTATATTGAATATGCAGCCTTAATAGCAGGAAGTCCAACCATTCTGAGACGCGTAGCAAAACAATTACCATTCTAAAATTAAAACGAACACTCAGCAGGTTTTTTTTTATCACATCACAGGTATCGATATGTCCAACATTCTCTGGCTGACTCACGGGTTGAAGCATTTCTCAATCGCATAAGAAGATTGCACGTGCATCTAATGCAAACCCACACAATTTAACGCTCAGGCTAACCACGCCTCATGCTTGGAAAAAAAGAAACTTGGAATGAGTTGAAAGTATCGAGAACACCAAGTGCATATTTTCCTTTATATAATTAGAATTTCACTGCAGCTGGGTTTTTCCAAGCGTGAGAGCAGTGAGAGAACTCAAAGAGATTGCTTTTAAAAATTCGCTCAACTGGTTTTTTCTTTATTTGCTTTTTTTTTTTACTGTACACCCAATGCTCCCACCGTCGCGAATTGCGTTCTAGACCGGTTATCGCTCAGCAGCACAGCTTAGCTCGCAGTTCGCTCAATTCTCGACTCTCACATTCGCCTTTGGCGCGGCTCGAGACTTTTTGCCAAGTTCAGTTTTGTATTAAAGCTGCGGCCGAGCTGAGCGGCTCTTTAGACGGACGACGGAGCCAAACGAGACAACGCAGCGCAACGCAAAAAAAAATAAAAGAAAAAAAGCAATAAAAAAGTAGTAAACGAGTTTTCCCTCCACTCAGAGAATAATTGGCAGCCATGTCGTGCAAGTATTGTAAGCAAGAACAATTGTGGCAACCGTGCCCGAGCTTCTAAACGAGCTCTTCTAACCAGCTTTGGCCTTACAGCGTCAGCAATTCTGCTACTATCCAGCCTGTGCCTGCTCCTGTTCTCCGGCTCCGTTGCCTCCACGGACACCTATGCTAGAGTCAGCAGCGTTGTCTACACCAATCGTGCTTGGCTCTCCAATGAACCAACCAACTTCCAGACCAGATCTGGTGGCAGAGCAGTAAAAACAGCTGAACAGGATCAGCAATATCCGCAGCAAGACCCCCAATTAACAACTCAGCAATCATGGAACGGTCAAAGAAGTGCTCAACGTCCCGCAACATCTGCTGGGACGGTTAATCTACGTCCGAAAACGCAACTGCAGCAGCCAAATTTAGCCCCAGCTCCAGCTTTAGCTACCGCTCCAGCAGTCACTGTGCTCGGCGTTGATAGACCCAGTCAGGCCTCTGCTCAGCCATCCAGTTCGTCAGGCCCCACCCGTCCCCCAGCGCAATTTAACTACCGCGAACGCTTTAGTTCCAAGCTTTTTCAGCCAATCGCGCGCAACAATGCGCGAAAGAATGTAGTCTACTCCCCAGCCTCGGTGCATTCCATGCTGGGTTTGCTCTATGGCGTTTCCAGTGGCCAGACCAGCGACGAACTGCAGCACGCGGGTATTTTTGACATTGGTAAAATTGAGGTGGCCTTGGACTTTCAGAACGTCCATCAACAGCATAAGAAGCTGGTGAACATGCAGCTGATTGTGGCCAATAAGCTGTACTACAATCGTGATCTGTCCGAACCAAATGATAGGTATCAGCTCTTTGCACGCGAATACTTTCAGTCCGAAATTGAGGGTGTTAATATGAAGAAATCCCAGAATACCGCAGCAGCGATCAATCAATGGGTGTCTCGAGCGACGAATAAAATTATAAGAGAACTGGTCAATCCCAGTGATATTGATGCGCAGACGGAGGCAATGATGGTTGATGCCATCTATTTTAAGGCGCGCTGGGCAAACGAATTCTCCGCAATGGACACCACACCGGCGAAGTTCCGGCAAAATGGGGTCACGCCCATTACGGTGCCCATGATGTACAACGACGATATTTTTGCCTATGCACAGCTCCCGGAACTGGATGCGACAGCGCTAGAGTTGCCTTATGTGGACAACGAGGCGTCCATGCTTCTGATTCTGCCCAATCAGCCAAATGGTCTGGCGCAGCTGGAACAGCAGTTGGCGAGTACCAACCACGATCTGAACGCAATTGCCGCTAGATTGCGCCGAGAAATGGTCACTGTGCGTGTGCCCAGGTTTCGCATTGAGTTCGAGCAGGATATGTCGGGACCGCTGCAGGAGCTGGGCGTGCGTCGCATGTTCACCAAACAGTCGGAGGTGGATGCGATGCTCATGCGACCGGTGCGTGTCTCCAAGGTACTGCAGAAGGCCTTCATCGATGTGAACGAAGCGGGTTCCGAAGCTGCTGCCGCATCTTGTAAGTTAACTTCACACGCAAAGCTAATCCATATTTAATGCTAACCATCAATTTTTTCTTACCTTCTCACCAGATGCCAAGTTTGTGCCTCTCTCGCTGCCGGTGCAATCGCTCGAGTTTACTGCCGATCATCCCTTCCTATTCGCCATACGCACTCCCCAAGCGGTGCTCTTCATCGGTCACGTGGTGCAACCGCTCCAGGTTGCTAGGAGCCAATAAATATCGAGAAACAACCCTTTTCGCCACCACCATGTAAGCCGCTTCAATGCGCCGTCCCTAGCCCCTAAGTTAAGTGTACGCATTTGCTACTTTTAATATAACATACACGTAATTTTTACTTTATAATACATCTTGAAATTTTTTCAACATACATTCGTACTTGTGTTTTTCTGATAACCTTTTTGTAGCTGATGTGTCAGTCTCTGTACCTTTTCCAGCAGCTGTGTTGTATTCAGAATCTCAAGTTGAGTGGTTTTTGCCCGTAACGCAAACGTAAAGTTGGCAAACCCGTTTTTGCTCAAGACAAATGAAGCAGGTGGGGCAGAGAAGGGAGCTGTAAGCTAACTACAAGCTAAAATAAGTAAGAATGCTCTAGTCGAGAGAGCTTGACTACAAAAATACTCTGCATATTCGCAATGAAATATGTGTGTATGTATGCAAAAAAATGATTTCTCTTGATTTTGTATATATATATATATATATATATATACTATATACGATCGCCGTCCATATTTCTTAACCGAACAGTTTACAGTTAATCAGTGCTGTGGAAAGGTATATTCCTATTTTTGTTGTTGTGATGCTGATCAAGAAAATATTTACTTTATGGAGTCGGGGATACTTCATCTGCCTATTTCATACTTCTGTACATTTTTAAGATGCCCTTTTGGTTTTCATATTTCAATTGGTTGGGATATTATTATGTTCTTCTGACGCTTAACATGTGAAAATTTTTCAATCGTATTGGTGCAACTTCCTCAATTAATAAACGAGATACACCAATACCAACACCAACACCGATACCATATCGGGAAGTCCAGCTTCAGTCGGAGAGTGTTACTGTTCTATGAATAATCGAAAAAGCTCGTGAAAAACCCAACAGCTTTACAATAATGCGGCTATCAGCGCTTATTTCATCTTACTTAATACATTGTGCTGTATTATTAGACATTGATAATGAGAAAATACAGAGAAGAGAACACAGCAGAACGAAGTTCTTAAATAGCGAAGAGCGGCAGAGAATTACTCGATCTTGAACCATTAGTCGAACGAATTTAATTGTGGCTTTGGAATAACAACTGATAAGAAAACAAGTTTCTCTTCTCAAACATGAAGAGGCGGGAGACAAATATCCGGGTTGGATTGCCGTAGATTGAATACACTTTCCGATATTTATGGAGTACCATTAAACTTACGATTTTGGCTTATTAAGAAGCCCAAATATATTTGGATTTTGATAAAAAAAATTATTAAAAATAAATCGAATATTGAATACTTGGTACGTAATTTTTGATATGCCTGGTAAACAATTTTAATATGCCAATTTAATATGTTAACAACATCTTTTAGTGAATTAAAATGATAAATGTAATCATCATTAAATACAAGTGTCTTAAATATTAAACTCAAACTTGTAAAATTAGGGGCAGCTCACTGCAGCAATGTCTCTTTTAATATGCAACAGATTTAGTGACTAATTCATATTATCCTCACATTCTTATGCTCTGTAAATAAATAGATTAAAAATATATTGAGAACAGGTCTAATGGCTCTGTAATCAATTTGCATCTCGTCAACGCTGCCAATTAGGCTACGTGCTTGAGCATCAGCGACTATCATTTCATTCAACAGTCTGACTCCCCATTCCCATTCCCGCCTTTCTCTCTGTCACTCATATTTGCTCAGAATTTAAATAAAAAACATGTTTTTTATTCGTATTGTGTGTAAAATTTCCCTTGTCTCTTGTTTGTAATTAATTAACTGCGAGCATTAGAAGCAACAACAGCAAACTATTAAAAGCTAAGACTAAAGCACAGCTAAAGCTTGGAAATACCGTCAATACCCAGAAAACATGTCCAGCAAAAACTGGAGACGACTTCAACTCGCGGTTGGAGCACTGCTACTGCTCAGTTCCCATGTGGCTGGCAATCCGGCTGCAGCCTCCAATGAACGCTTCGCACTGCGTCTGGCCACCAGCTTGGGGTTAGCACAGCGCCAGAGCAATGTGGCCGTTTCCCCGCTCCTGCTGCAATCGGCACTAACGCTGCTCTACGCCGGCGTCTCACCACAGTCCTCGGCAACGGCCCAGCAGCTGCGTGTGGCACTGGAACTGCAGCAGCTGGGTGGTGCGGAGCAGGCACTGCAGCAATTTGAGCAGCTACTCGGCCAGCTGAAGCAATCGTCGGCCATTGGGTGCCAGCTGCGACTACTCAGCGAGTTCTATGCCGAGCAGCGGTACACTTTCAGCTTTCGTGATGAGTTTGAGAAGCGGGCAGCGACTATGGGCATAGGCGTGCAGCGTCTAGCTTTTGACGACTTGACGAGCGTGGCACAAACGATTAACTACGATTTCCTAACACGGAGCAACTATAGTGTGGGAGAGTTGGTCAGCAGTGGGATGCTGGAGTCGAGCAGCGGTTCGGATACGCCCTTTCTGCACGTGTCGGCGCTGACATTCCGAGCACCCTGGGCTCAGGCCTTCGATCCGCAGGAGACGCAGCGCATCAACTTCTTCAACGCTGGCCACTCTCACAAACTGGTGGATGCCATGTTCATGCAGCATCGCTTCAAATACGCTGAGCTCCCTGGGTTGGATGCACTTGTGATTGATATTCCCTTCGCCACATCGGGTCTTAGTCTGCTCATCGTTTATCCCAATCAGCCAAACGGTCTTGCCACACTCGAGCGTCAGCTACAGAGCTGCGATCTGCAGCAGTTGCGTCGACAGCTAAGTGAACGCAAGTTAGCTTTAACGCTGCCCAAATTCAGTTTGTTGGCCCATACAGATCTGCGCTCTGTACTGGAGCAGGTAAGTCGATTTCATATCCCTCTCAGCTACAAAGACAAAGTCAGCCAATCTACAAGATAAAGCTAGATATATTTAAACTAAACATCCCATTCAGCTTGCAAGATCAAGCCAAAAATATTACTGTCCCCGCCAAACTTGATCTTATTGGATGTCAGAACTATCCAGCCACAAAAATATATATTCTTCTTAATTTGGAATGCCGAACGCTCTTTAAGGCTTTAGGTCGTAGCTCTAGTGTTTGGGTAAGTACAGACTACAAGCTTAAATGCAAAATACAATTTTTGCCATATTGCTTTATATATGGGTAAAGGTATACAGTGTAATAAACAACTTCTCTGTATGTTAAATTTGACTTATGAAATAGCTTCAAGAGTATCTTGAAGTAACTTAAGTTCTCTCCGCTTGCAGTTGGGCCTGTCGAAGCTATTTACACCGGACGCGCAGCTGCATAATGTGTTTAATTCGTTTTTGGCCAGCTCGGCGCCGCATTTAACAGCCGTGCCGCATACAGTGCTACTGGAGCTGAATGAGCAGGGCGCCGAGGCGGGGCAAACTCTGTGTAAGTCGCTCGAAATTAGTTGAAGGATTATGCACAGCATTTAAACAGCTGAAACCTGATGTTATTCTGCTTTCAGTTGCAGCATTTACCGATCTATTCCGCAGCACGCTGTCGGTGGTGATCAATCATCCCTTCTTCTATGCCATCGGGAATGACAAGTCGCTGCTACTGGCCGGCCATGTGGTCGACATCTAAACAGGGACCAGGGACATATTCACATATTCTAGTATATATGGCACAATATATATGTGAATATAAATGGAAAAGGTTATCGTCTTATCTGTGCCGCAATAATAACAACATTCCAAAGGTGATAAACGATCTGCAAACAAAGTCAACAGCTGCTCTGCTCAACTAGATTCCGAATAGAAAATCTTCCGAACCTCAAAAGTCACTCACTGCCAGCCGCAAATTTAGTTCACTTTCAGACGCTCAGCGGTCAACGCTCAACGCTCAACGCCAATCAAACAAATTTAAAGCGCAAGTTATCAATAAAGCAAATAAAAAAATATATACAATATATATATATATATTAGGATGACCATGATGTTCAGTGCAATGCAGAGCCTATTACGTAAGCCCCAATTACTGCTTGTAGCAACATACATATAAGATTTTAATAAACTTGTACTCAAGCCTAATAGCAACAATAACAAAACCTGTCTATGAAAACAAAGTGACAATATTTATGGAGCGGTCTTGTTGAAATTACAATAAACAAGAATGAATCGTGGCATCTGTGTAGTCGAAGATTGAATGCTCTACTCAATACTTACTCTGTAAGTCTCGCCCTGAATGCAAAATCCGACTGGATTCAAAATGTATTGGAGCATATAAAATATAAAAAAATCATTTATGCTGAATCCAGCGAAAAACATATTGCAATTATAAAAAGAGGTCATAAAACAATAGACTATTGTTAAACTTGTTCGTCAACAGCTCAGTTTTCAGAATGTTAAAAGTTACAAAATACTGGCTTTTAAGCAGATATTTCATAATACATATGTGGCATATATTGAAATTTATTTTGCTACTTGAGACAAATTTTGCTCATACAAAAATAATGGGCATAGCCAAGCAGAGGTCTTGGATAAGATTGACCTATTCGTCCCAGTCAAACCGCTTAAGGATTTAATACGTTACATAATTTGTAACACCATTCAACTACCCATTGTAAAATATGAGAACAAAAAAGAGACAGCTTTAATGTGTTGTTTATAGTTTATGTTTACATTGTTTATAGTTTAACGGTATCAAGGTTCTTGTGGGAACACAACACATAATTAAATTGGAAATTTATTCCAAAATATTGGTTTTATATGCAAATAGATGTGACAACTGATGATTATGCGAATGTCGGTCCAAGTAGCAATACAACTGCCTCAAGGGAACTTCAAGCTAGATATCCAAAATAAAATTGTGTTTACAATTTAAATATACATTTGCAGTTGCGCTGGCAGTCATTGGTGGTTGCCAGGCAAAAACAGACGTCTTGGATGCGGCTCGGGATCGCAATCTATTGGCTGCCGATCTTTACAATGCGATCGGAGCGGACCGAGTCAATGAGAACATTGTGATTGGCACCGCCGCCATTCAGACCTCGATGGCGTTGGCCTTTTACGGGGCCAAGGGCCAGACGGCCATTGAGCTGAAGGAGGGTATGCGTTTGGGCATTGGCGATGGAGATCAGGTGTCGCAGCGCTTTGGCAGCTTCCAGCAATCGCTGACGCGCGACAACAATCTTCGACTGGCAAACAACATCTACATCAATGAGAACCTCGAGTTCAAGGGCGCGTTTCGCGATGTCGCCCAGCGTCAGTTCGACTCGAACATTGATAAGCTAGATTTCCATCCCCCATACAACAAGCGTACTGCGGACGGCATCAATCGGGCAATTGCGACCAAGACAAATAATCAAATCCAGGACATACTCAAGGCGGAGCTGCTCAACGATCGCACCGACGGCGTCATAGTAAACGGTGTGACATACTCGGCACCCTGGCAGAAGGCCTTCAAACTAGACAAGACGCAAAAGCGCTCATTCCGCACCAACAATGGTCAGTCAGTCCAGGTGGACACCATGTGGACATTGAACCACTTCAATTATGCCGAGGTACGCAGCCTTGATGCCAAGGTCCTCGAGTTACCCTACCAGAACTCAGAGTTCTCCATGCTGGTGCTGTTGCCCAATCGTAAGGATGGACTCCGTGCTCTGCAGCAGAGTCTCCTGGGTAAGAATCTGCTCAGTGAACTCAGTGAGATGAGTCTGCACAAGGTGGAAGTGGAACTCCCCAAGTTTAGTGTGACCTTTGGCGTTAGCCTCGAGCAACCCTTCAAGCAGGTAATATGTGTACTTTTTCAATAGTCTTCTCTTTCAATTGCTAATCTGCTAAAGAACTTTTTTTTGTGTTTATGACTTGCATCCATTTTTTGTATTAATAAGCCCTGGTTCTATTGTGCAGCTTGGAATTACGACCATGTTCTCGCGTGCCGGCGACTTTGGCAACATGTACCGCATGTTTGTTAGCCATTTCATCAATGCCGTGGAGCACAAGGCTCATGTGGAGGTCTCCGAGGCGGGCGTGGAACAGCCCCTTGAATCGGGTGGTAAGTTCAACTAACTGCTCAGTTAAATAGCTAACCATTAAAATTAAAATTGCTTATAGTCCTCAAGGGCCTGTTCTCGCGCAACAAGAAATTTGAGGCGGATCATCCGTTTGCGTTTGCTATTAAAAATAGAGATTCCATTGTCTTCATGGGGCATGTGGCCAACTATGCCTATGTGTGAAGCAACGCTCTCGCCCCGCCACTTTGCATAGAGGTGCAAATTAAATACTCAAATTGTTTGTTTTTACTCACTGTATGCAAATTTGATAAACACTCGAATTAAAGCAAATAAATATCGATGGCGCAAGTTAAAACAAACATTAATTCTAATTGATTGCAGTAATAAAAAAAGATCGATCAACGAATTACTAAAGATGCTATTTTAATTCTAAATATATATGCGGATATCTAAATATGAGTATTCAGGCCAAGCTATAAGTAAAAAATAACTGCACCAAATAAGAAATTAAAATACAGTACGACTACTATAATTGAGAGTGGTTCACTTCGAAAACTCATGAATTCAAGTAAAATGTAAAGAATATATAATATATATACCTACATTTTTATTTTTGCGTTCGAATTATAAATATCTAAATAAACATTCAATATTATCTCCAAAAATGTAAATGAATAACTATTGAATTCCATTGGAAACTAAGCAAGTATTTCTACAGAACAAAAATGTCTTTAACGTTTATAATAGTCCGATTTAGCAGAAATATATATCGAGGGCAGAAGTGAATCGGATACTGAACAAATCGATGTTATATCCGTCTCGGTTCACAATTCGTGGCATATTAGCATATAAACTCAAATATATTTATGGGGTATGCTTATAATTATCAGCATATGCGATCATTTGGACTCACCTCTCGAGCTCCACATGCGTTTGATTTGTGTTATCCATAATGCTGTGCAGCGGCAGCAAGCTGAAATCCTTTTTGCCTATCTCAGACGCTAATCACCTTTGTTTTTGCTTGATTTGCATATATATTTCACTCAGCACACTCACACACATACATACATATATAGCACATTAATATTATCCGCTTAGGATTTGCACAAATACAAACATATTTCTCAATAATTTGCCAGGCACTTTGGGTGCGGGTGCGTCGAAGGGGCTCGCCAATTTTTTTTTGCAGATTGAAGGGAGCGCAGGCGCAGCCTGTTTTGTTTTGTGTTTTTTTTTCTTCGAATTTATGTTATATTTTGGCTATAATTTATTTATTTTTTGTCACGGCTTTTCTAATCGCGCACATAAATCCACACAACAAAGCGACTGAATTCGTTTATGGTTTGATTTTTTTCTTCTCTTTTGTTGCTGTTGTTATTATTGTTGTTTTGTACCAGATTCCAAATTTGATGAATGTGTGGTCAAATAATTTGGTTCAATGCCTGTTGGAAAACTGGTTCGAAAAGCGAATTGCGAATCGCTGGACTCGCATTTGGATTTGCAATTGAATTCGGATTCACTTTATACATATGTCGTTTGTGAAGTGAAAAGATCGACACGAGCTGCCGAAGTGGCAAATTCAACGCGTTGAATTAATTGCAACATTTTTATGCGTTTCATTTATTTGTGGCACTGCGGGCCAATTGTGCAGATATTTAGAGCCATTTCCAATAATTGATGAGCGCTTTCCACTCTTACTGCACACACACACACGCAAATGTATTCGCACGCACACACACACGCAAAGTGCAAGCTGGTCACCTTTATTTTTTTATTTTTTGCGGTATATTTTCTGCATTTAATTCCTGGCTGCCGTTTCCCTTAAAAGGCAGCAAAAACAAACAGCTACCGATTCTGGCTGCCAGATAAGCAAACACACGCGTGGGCGGAGAGCGCGCGCATGAATCGCGCGGTGGCAGCTGCGCAGATCACGCTGCAGTTTTTCGCGCAACAAGACGACGCATAAGAGACGCAAAACGGCAATGAACCAAAAATACGCAAGTGCTTTGTGCGCGCGCCCAAAATTCGTCTGTCTCGCTTGACACCAATACACAGACTGAGCGATCCTCGACCGTTCAACAATTGTACACCTTTCGCTCGCTTGGAGCGCGGCCAGAACGCACTCTCACTCGCTCTCAAGCTCGAACTGGCCCCAACGGCAGCGCCAACTCCATACAGCAATGCAACTCTCACACTCTCTCACGAGCGAAAAAAAATACTGGTTCGTGCTGTTGCAGACAAAATACTGGGCACGCTTGTATCTTAGTAGCTCTGCCTCCGCATGTAATTGTCGTTGTAATTGTAATTCTTGGAGCGCGCCCTCGCTTCGCTTGTGGTCGGTCGCTCGGTCAGTCGTCTCTCTATCTCTATCTCTTTCTCTATCTCGCTCTCTCGCTCTCTCTCTCTCTCTCCCCTCTCTGTGTGTTGTCCCTTTGTTAGATTTGTTTGTATTGCTTGACAAGTTTTTCTTTGTTTCATGTTCGTTTTGTGAGTGGAATTTCAAGTGGACAACAACCCCCTTCCATTGCTTCTGCCTCTGCATTTGTTCCCCTTTCCAGTGCAGTCGCATCAGGTGCAGCTGCAGGCGCAGGAGCAGGCGCTTTTAAAACGAATGCCACAAATGTCTTAAGAGTTCCATTATCTGATCGATCTGATCGCGTGTAAGCCAGAACTCAACCGTTTAAGAATATTTAAAACCCTTGACTCATTTTTAAAGGTACTTTGCAACACTGCTCAACGTTTAAATAAATAATTGAATATTTTTACATTGATATTTGAAGTTAATGAAAATAATATTTTAATCTTGAATTTATTAAAATTTATTTATTAAAATATATTAAAAATCGCTTAATGTGCTGCATTCACAATATTAAAGAAAGCCCATTATTCTTATGGGCTCATTATTTATTTTGCCTTCTTCTCATTTTACATTTTACATTTTGTTCAGGCTCGTTTTTGGGTCGCACGTAAGCCAATCCATAATTTAACCCAAACTGACGACGGCTTGTGTTTATTTTTAGCATCTCGAATCGTTTACAATTAGTGTGTTTTATATAACCTCTGGAATACCCTTACTTTTTGTACATTATCAATTTAATATGGATATTATGCGCACTAGTAAAGTTGTCCAAATAAATTCTGCTCAACGGACTGCAAAATGAAGATAATTTTGATTCTCCTCACGATTCTGGGTCTGTGCAGCGACCAATGATAAATCTAGTAAATGCTTAATAGACAGTACGGTGCTACCTTCCAATTATTCCAGAAGTTCCTTGACCTTTGCGCCTGAAGCGGCCATTTTTGAATATCTCCAAAAATTATATAAAATACCTAAACTGCGATCGTCAGCTGAAGAGCGACCTTTGTGAAATATAAGCAAATATTTAACAGCTGGTTCCAAATTTTACTAACTCGACTTAATCTTGACAAAAAAACGCATCTAGTTTTGTATACGAAGGCCAATGGCCAAATATGCTTTATTTAAAATATTTAAAGTTTATTAATGGTTTTATTAAATATAACATGATATTTGATAATTTTTAAGAGTCTTAAATGTCTTAAATATAAATGTCGATTAGAACTTGACGATGTGTCCCGTAAAGTAGACAGCATGCTGGTCGCGTATGATGAACACAAACGGATGATCGGCCACAAAAGTCTTGGGATCCAGGGGCAGGGACATGGGCACTCCAGCAGCATCTGCGGAAACAAAAAATTACAGAGCTGAAATTTTCCAACATTGGTTGCACAAAGGCAGAACTACTTACAACTGACACCTGCAGCCTCGCAGCCAATCTCATTCACATCGATAAAGGTCTTGTGTTGCACCTTCGTGATCCGGGTCCCAATTGGCGTATCTTCAAATATGTTGCTAAAGTCAGCCGCATCCGAGAACATGGTATTGATGCCCAGCTGGAAATGGGAGAAAGTCGAAGAAGGACCATTAATAAGTTAAAAATCGTACACGAAATTTAAATGATACAGATAGGTAAATATTTTAAATATTTTGAAGTTGCAGTATTACTCAGCATTCCAGTATATGAAACATGAGATCTTTAAGATTGTGAGAGGGTTTTAGCATTTCCCAATTTTCTAAGGTTTGGTAAAAACTATTAGAAATAGTGGTGTTAGTAAACCACTCCCCACTTCCCATCCAAAGCTCACCTTATTCAATGTGGGTCTCAGATCGGTGTCAAATTCAAACTTGAACTTGGGCAGGTAGACGGCGACACTTTGCCACTGCCAGCGTTCCTCGAGCAGCTTAAAGTCGACTCCCTTAAGCTGCTGCTCCAGCTGCTTGAGGCCGGTTCGCTGATTGGGCAGAATGAACCACATGGTCATGTTGATGTTCTCGAAGAACAGCTCAATGGCCTTGGCATCCAGCTCGGGATAGTCGGCATAATAATACCAATTATCGGCAAACATTGTTGGCACTTGCACCGCCTGCGATTCACTTAGCCAGAAGTCGCGATCCTTCGTGTCCTCATCGTTGAAGGGACGCGCCCAGCGCGCCTTGAAATAGATGGCATTGATGAGGGCCACATTCGTGTCCGGCTCAATGGTGTCCACCACATGCTCGATCTTCTGCTGCGTCTTCTCCCGCACCCAGTTGTTGATGCGCTTCAATGCCTCCGTCTCCTTATCGAAGTTGAGGCCCTCCACCTCGGAGTCAAAATACTTCTCGGCCACCTCGCGGAAATGTGGCGTTACCTTTAGTCCCTCACGTGTGTAGACCTTGTTGGCGATTTCTAGAACTGTCTTCGACTTGATGTACGAGTGCAGCAGGCGATGATAGGTTTCGGCGAGACCATCCTTGCTCTCCTTGGCCGAGGCATGCAACGTGCGCTGCAGCTCCGTGGCAGTTTTGCCCTCAGCACCGTAGTAGGCAAGGCCCAATGCCAGCTGCACCGAAACGGGTGAAATAATCACATTTTCATCCTGCCGATCGGTGGCCAAGGTTTGAAACAGTTCGGTGGCAAATAGATTGCGTTCCTGAATGGAATTGGCCGCGATTGAAAGCGGCAGCAGCAGCAGCAAAACTAAAAAGTATTCAGAATATTAACAACTCAGGCCAGCAGCGCCCTTGGCCCAACTTACTGTAGTTCATTGCGCCTGCGTCGACAGCTCAAGACTAAAAGTGAAAAGGCTGCGCAGGCTGTCATTTATAGTCGCCGTAGCAGCAGCAGTAGAAACAGCAGAAGCAGCAACGTAGACGCTTTGCATTTAAAGCAGCACAGCAGACAAAGGTAAGAGAAAACAAGTAAGAACGCTGCTGTCAACTGAGCTCGACTGCGATATACCCTGAGCCCAGCTATTAAGTATGCTCTCTCATTTCTTAAAGAGTTGAAAACTAGGACAGTGCATGTATTTATTCACAAGCCTGAACTCAAATCACCAGCTTGCGACAAACTCTTATTTATATATTTACATACATACACACGTACAGGAATCGCAGGTAAATATTACATTTAGCGATTACTTGGGAATTTCTTATCTGATTTTAATGAAACGTGTAAATCAATGTAAATTATATATTTATTGGAAACCACTGCTTTCAAAATTGTGACTTTTATTACTTCGGAAATCGAAAAGTATCGCAAAGGCAGTTATCGATTATGTGAAATAAATTTAATCTTATAATCGAAATTTAAAGTTGCTGGCTCATTTAGTTGGTCATGGCTATATCGACACATCTATTTATGTTGATCAAAAATACTTAAAATATATATATAAATACACATTATGGAATGGGAGACGCTTCCTTCTGCCTGTTACATACATTTGCACACAATCATTATACCATTTTTACCCATTTGCTACGGTTTCAGGGTATAATAAGAAAGGCAGGCGCAGGAATTGTGCGCTGCTTCTAGTTGCTTCTGATTCTGACTGCACAAAATACTGGGTACACTCAACACTCTCTCGCACGCGCACCCAGGGAGAAAGACAGAGAGAGTGTGTTTGTGTGCGTGTGTGTGTGTGTGTGTGTGAAGCAGCACACTTGAGTTGGCTGCTCGCCCTTGCACTTGTTGCACTTTGCTTTTGTGTTTGCGTTTACATTTGAACTGCTGACGCTGCTGCTGTTGCTGCTGATGCTGTTGCTGCTGATGCTGCCTCACTCTTGCATAGGGCTCCTCAACTAGTGAGTTTTAGTCGCCTGTCAAATTGGAGCTGTGCACTGTGTGCACTGTTGCAGCATGCAGCACATTAACTCTAATTTCGTGTTTTATGCGCTGCTTTAATGCTTTATTTTCGTATTTGTTTAGATAATGCATGGATAAACAACAGATCAGCCACAGCAAAAACAAACATTAACATTGCATAAATTGTTTATCGACTGTTCCACAACTTCTCACACACAAACACACACGGAGCGTTCCAATTAAACGCAACACGCACACATAAATTTTGTAAGCACTGAAGATGAGGCAAGGCGAGGCGCAGCTTTGGCCTTATCCAATTTTTTTTTTATCATTAAAAGGTAGAAGGGGCAGAGGAGGAGGAGTGCTCGCAGCGGACCACCGTTTTTTTTTTTTGGGAAATACCGAAATTTGTTATTTATGCACAGTTTGTGTGAAACGCTAATAAATTTTAATGGAATTTTAAAAACATGCTTTACGGCGAAGCCATCGGTGACCAGCAGCGAGTACGTAAATAAATCTCGCTAACTGAGCCCTTAGCTCTGCCTCCTTTGCCAAATTGCAGCCTCAACTGCCTGTTGCCATACCATCTTCTCTGCTCGTGTCCCTCCCTCCATTCCTTTCCGAATATTTTTTATTTATATACTATCGCAAATGACTTTTGGCTACCGTATGCAACAGTTTATCAATCGTGGACAAAGCCGTGCGCCATTCCAAAAATTATAGAAATACTTTCCGATTTTGAGATTATTAAACAGTTAACAATCAATTTCGCTGACTCTTTATGATAAAAATATAATCATGTTATCGAACCATTAAATAAACTACATGAAACTCGAACGCGAATGCATGAAAAACTACGCTTCTAATCTCAAGACAATACTTTATTCTAGATCTTCTCAGCTCCAAGATTTTCATATGTGCCTGTGTGTATATAGCTGTGAGTGTGTGTGTGTGCTTATGTATGTGTGACTGTCCTGGACAACGACCGCAACTGCCAAGGCGCTGACCGTTCTGATTGAATGATTTCACTGATCGAGACAAAACATGTTAAAGATCGTGATGTTGTTGTTGCCATTGTTGTTGTTTTTGTTATGTGCAGGATGTTGTTGTCTTTATAGATACACAGCACGGCAGCCAGGCCAAAGGCACAAGGCAGCAAAAACAATATCAAAAACAAGGAACCGTCATCTAAGCCACGCCGAATACTCAATATCCTTCGTTAACTGAAGTTGAATTGAAACAGCTATTATAGAAAAAAACTCACAAAGCTAACAAAAATGGAAACGGAAAAGACAGAGAGACATGGCTATATTGACTCGGCTAGTGATGCTGATCAATAATATATGTACTTTATGGGGTCGAGGATATCTACTTCAAATTGTTACATACATCATGACAAAATCATAATAAGCTGAACAAGAGTATAAAAACGAATGCCGATAAAAAGAGTCTGAGCCTCAGTCTGAGACACAAGTTGATGCTGCAGGTCGACAGGCGACAAGAAGCAGGCGAAAGGAGGTACCAGGGGACCAAAGAGGGGCAGCAGCGTTAGCGTTTAGGGCTTTGGCTTTGGCGTTGGCTGCATGCAACGGCAGCAAAATGTTGTTGATAAAAATAACTTGCCACAAAACTTCTTTGAGCCATGCGGAAAAGCACAAGAATGATGAACCAGCAAAAGCAACAGCAACTGCAACAAAAACAGCAACACGAATTATGTGATCGCCTCAGCTCTCTGTTGTTTCGGTTTGAGTCTGCGTGCAAGTAACCCAAAACCAGTTGATGATAGAGCAAAAACAAAATAAAAAAAAAATACAAAAATACTGAAACAAAAGGCTCACAGCCCCCCAAAGTGAAAGAGACTGAGCCCAACAACAACAACAACAACAACAGAGAACAAACAATGACTCTTATCGTTCGTCAAGCCTCCCCCTCACCCGCCTTCAGCTGCTTTTGTTTCTAAGCATAAACAATAAATGTTCACATAACTACACAAAATAATTGCAATTTGCATGCAGCAGCAATAATCTAGATTCTAGAAGATAATCTTCATAAACGCTGCGTGCGCACTCAATGGCAGCTACTATTATAAATATATAGTTGTGCTATATATTATGAACTGTCCTACTTAGAAAGTCAGCTGTGGCAAAGATGACTTTAGAGCAGGGCGTTGACCTTAATTTTATTATTGCTTTCATTGTGGTGGTTTGTATTGGCCACAAGCGGTTAATTGAAGAATAATTTTGACCTCAAAGTGCCGTTTTTATGTAAAATAAATAGATGTCGATATATTTTTAATAGTAGTAAGCTTTGGCACAAATATTAATTATATATAATAAGGAGGTATTTGGTGTTGCTTAGGTACACAATAAAAAAAAAAACACGGACACAAAATGTATTCCCTGCTAAAAATGTCACATATGTCGTCAGGATCTGTGTTGTAAATAATGTGCATTCAGCCATTGATTTAGAAGTTTACTTGATACATCTTTAAATGTTGTGGCTTAAGGCGGCTGTCTTTACTGCTTCAAGAGTTTAAAAGCCTTAATCGTTAGGATTATGATTTATGGACATGTATAAACTACAAATGTGGGTTTCTCTGGCTTCTGTGAGGGTTTCTTTTGAATTTTTGTACATGTCCATGAAAAAATTAATTGACCTGCAGCCAAAACCTACTTTATTTATTACTTATTTATTTCTTATTATTGTTATTATTATTATATTAACTATACTGTTAATGATCACGTTAGTTATCTTAACCAATTTAAATTGTTTTCTTTTAGCATTAAAAGGTATTTTAATGCGTTTCCAGAGCTGTTTATTAGATACAGTTATGCAGTTAATTGAAAAGCCAGCTAAACCGTCTAAATACAATTATTGTTTATGTTAATTACTATGAACATACGCTCTGCATCTGCTGACAACTTTCTTAGAGGCTGTTATACAAGCTGCGTAATTAGCCACTTGCAAACGCAATGTGCTGCAATCTAATCAACAGTTTTGGCCAAACACTTTGCAGTGAAAACGAGGCAAACTTTCATTCAATTTTCAACGGCAATATCGAAAACAACAATAACAACAACAACATCGAAAGGAGTTCATGCAAAACCAAAAACTCGACACGCTTCAAGAGAGATGTCGACAAACATGAGACCGGGACAAACACTTACCCACTTGACCAAAGAGGAGTTGACAAGACCAACAATACTAACAACAACAACAACAACAATGACAACTACAACACGACAACATAGATGACACAAACGACACGTCAATCTAGCCACTGCCCACATGCGGCATGCAACATTGAAACAGGATTTTCCAATTCGAGATGTTGCCGCGACAAATTAAGCTGAAAAACTGCAAGTACAACTGCAAAAACAACAGGAACAATAACAAGAACAACAACCAGAACAACTTGATGCGTATTTAGAACTTGTTGTAGTTCTTCTCGTTAATTAGCACTCAAATAAGCGAGTCTGAAGACCCTTAAAAAGGCTGCAATCTTGCGCCTGCTTGCAGCTAGCCGCTTGCATCTTTGCCTCGCGTGCCTTTCAGTTTCTACGAAATCGCCGTCATCTTTTGGCATCAAATAAGGCGTTTGCCGATGCAACTTGTTGTAAATGTCCGTTAAGGCAAGCTGACAGCCACCCAGTCAATTGATAGCCCCACGATCTGATTTACATCGCAAGTGGGCGCAGAGTTGGCCTCTACGTGAAATGGAGAGCGTCACTTCAAGGCATTCAAGGATCGCCGTTTAATAAGTACAAACAGACAATTGAATTATTTACAAATCGTTTCATTCGAATTATGGAAACTCTCTCAAATTGTTCAATATTGTTTATCTGTGACAATAAATGATGACTTGCAATATATAGAATTATACAATATATGAGTATTCACTGTACCAATGCCGCAACTACGCGTGTCACATTCCTTCTATGCCGTAAACGAATCAATTTGACTCTCTTTTTGGCAAACTCCACAACACACAGCAGCCGAACATTTGATGTTGTCTCTGAAACAAGCCATCTATCGTCCGATTGATCAGACGATCGTTTGATTAATGTCGCAAGCTGTCCATCATAAAATGTCAATTAGCTGATTGAAATCAGCGCCATGTGCTATTATATCAATTTATGGCCAACGGGAAACTGCAGCCAGAATCACAGCAGGGCCAAAAGCAACAATGCTGAAAAGCAGCGACAAGATCAAGTTGCTGTTGCAGCATTTGTTGGCTCTGGCTGCGCCTATTTCCATTTTGTGTGGTACTTTATGTAACGATTCGCCTTTCAAACGACTTCAATTTGAATTGCAAATGGAAATGTTGCCTTGCTGCAAGAAAAACAACAACAAATGCGGCAGCAATGGCACACGCGATCATCCTCGCGCTTTCAACTAGCTGGGATCCCAAACTCAACAAATGATGCTGTCTGAATGCAGTTTGTCGGCCTCCCTCCTCAATCCGCAAATCGACACACCTGAAAAGAAGATGCGCTTGCTGCTTGAAATTCGTTTCATTTTGCTCACTGCGCATGCTAATTTTCGAGGGAAACATCGATCACAGCGACAAAAGCAAAAAAGAGAGAGAAATTGAATGAGGGAGAGAGAGATGGAAGGGGAAAAAGATAGAGAGAGCGAGAGAAAGAGATAGAGACAAACAGTGTTGGCAAGTTAAGACACAGTTTTGATCAGTTGAATAAGCAGTGCGCACAAAAGTGGGCAGCACTTTCCTAGACTTCAAGAGAGCATCGTCAGATCTTGTGCATAGCTGTCAGCTTTTAGCTGTGTACATTTACAGTACTGCCTGAAAGACTGCAAGACTTTTTTTTGAGTGCTGTCAACGTTGCCACAGGCAAATAAAAATGTAACTCGATTTTTACTTAATTAAAATTGCAATTCAATATGCTTCTAAAAAGCTCTGAACAGCACACCCGGCAATTTGTGCTCGCTAAGAATTCAAAATCAAAACTCAATTATAAAGAGCGCAAAGCTTGCAAAGCTTTTTGCCTATGCGCAGATAGATAGGCAATTTAGCAATCGTTCAATTTGCACCTAAATTGAACTGTCAGTTTTAGTTTTCTTTTGTTTTTTGTCAACTCGAGCAATATTGATTGACGTTTTGGCACTGTTTTCAAGCGGAAGAGGATTTTGGCGCGAATTTAGAACGACTTTGGGCCGGCGTGGGAACGTGAACAGCAGTCAGGAATGGCGGACGAGATGGGGTGCAGATAGAAAAGCATCCGGCTCCGATGACAGTTGCCTACCCTTACTAAATATGCAAATGGAATGAAACAAAAGCTGCCTTGCTATGAGCACATGTGCGTTTTAAAAGCGGATTTTCAAATTTGCGCGACACTTTTTTACGGCCGAACTTTTGGGAAATGGTGTTTGTTGTGTGTGCAGGGCGGAGTACTGCGGAAATTTATTGTACGACACGCCCGCGAAAATAGTTTTAGAGAGTGCGTTTTATGACGTTGGCGTTGTTGTTGCCGCCACCCGCTAAAATGTGTTAATGTGCGAGATTCGCATGGCGACTTTTACGCCTGACGTCACGGTACAAAAATTCGAGTTAACATGTCTGCCTGAAAGTATGCAGCGCAAAACGGCGCTGGCTTTGTTTGCAACTGCGAACTCGTTTGTGGCGAGCAAGGAGGCATGGAGGCGTGGTCCACCCACTCACACACTCTCACACAACAATTGCAAAGTGTAAAATGTGTTAAGCCATGTGAAATGGGGGACAAAAAATACAGGGAGCGCTCTCTAGCCTCCATTTGGCAGCTTAACAACTTTTGTTGCTGCCCTGCGACTTAGTTTTGCTTTGATGGATGTAAAGCCCCATTGTGCTTGAATGTATGTGCGTGTATGTGTGTATGTGTGTTTTTTTGCTGGATTTATTTGTGGCAACACAAAGATTTTTTAATGGCATCTTTTGTAGCTATTTTTTATGCCTTACCAAAAACCCAAACCCATTTCATAAGTACTTATGTGTGTGTGTGGGTATATGTGTGTGTGTGATGAACACTTGATATGGGTGCAGACGAGGGTGGCTTGAAAACTCTTTTAAGCACAAATAAACTTGCCACATTGTTGCCCTTTCATTCATTCAGCCGCCACCCCGCTGGCTCCATGCCGCCTGAAGAACCTCCTCTGATAGAGTGTAGGGGGGAGGGGGCGTGCGCACTCAAGCAAGGTGTTTGCCTGTTAAATTATATAACAATGCAATGAACTGTAAAATACGCAGCTAAGTGCTGCTGCTTAGTGCGCAGTTCTTCACATTGGAGTCGCTCTCAAAGCTGTCGTCGGGAAATGCCGTAAATGGACAGAATTCTCAAACACATAAGTGGCTGGGAGGAGTGGGGATGCATAGGTGGCTGTCACAAAGCCAAACCTTAATTATGACCACGGTAAGAAATACTAAATGTCTGTTAAAATGTCAAGCTAAATTAATATAAATCCATAAATGTGTACACCAACTTAAGAAGTTTTTTGAGTTAATTGAAGTCGGTTTTTATTTAATATTGAATTGACAGCATGTAACGGCAGATAAACTATGGCACTTAAAGATTTTATATGTTTAAAATCTTCTTTAGATTGCATTGCACAAATTGAAAAGAAAAAAAACTAGGACCAAAGCTGTGTCGTTACTAAAAATGAGTCAAATTTGGCACAGCCATCTCAGCACATTATTTAAAATAACATTTAATACCTTGGCATATTTTCTGTCAAAACTATCTTATTAATGTCAAGGTCAACCACTCCCAGCTCAAGCAAACAAAAAAATAAGTTAAATAAACAAAAATTTTCAAAAAACACGCCACGAAATTGTGTTAAATAATGAAAAACTAAATTTCGCATTTAGATAAAGTAAATGTGAAAATTATGCAGTGCCTGTGCCTAATTAAATAAAACAAACAGCAAAGCATAAACCAACACACACACAGACACATATATATATAGGCATGTGGCTTAAAAGTGGGCTAAATATGAATTACCGAGAAAATAGTGCGCAGTTAATTAAAACATAATGACCATTTAACATGCAGCCAAAGAACCGCAGCCTAAAAATCAATTAAAACATAGCACACTTCTCGGCATAGTTGTATGTGAACCTGTGTATTTGTGTGTGTGTGTGTGTGTTTGTGTGTGAGTGTGTGTGTGTCCATAATTGTATGCGTGCTGCCATTAAAAGTAGCTCACTCTCGAAAACTTTGCGGTAAATACTTTAATGTGTGACAGCAAAAAAACGAAGCAAGACAAGACAAACAAGTCAGACTGGGCTATACTCGATTCGAAGATATCCTGCTGTAAGATTCTAGCCCTCACAGCCTCTCACATCGGCGGGTAGGTGGACAAACTGATGCAAAAGATACCTACCATTTGCAATGGAAAATACTTTTTTTGTCTGTTTCGTAAATTTCCGCGAGTTTGGTATACCCATTAAACCCATTTCTAATGGTACAAGGGTATAAGAACTGTTGCCGCAATTTCAATTCAAATCAAAATGAAATGACTTTACTTGGATACACATATTTATATGGGGAGCAGCTCTAGCTGAGGGTATTCCCTGTTTCAGTGGCACGCACCCTCCCCAAGCTTTCGCCCCTTAATTTAAAGATTACTTTTTCTGTCTCCCTGTTTTCTGTTTGCGTTCAATTGTTTTTATCAGTTTACATTTAAAAAAAGAAAAAAACGGCAAACGACAAACAAATAAAAGTCTTGATGGTTTTTTTTCCAACTGCTCGCAGAGATTTAGCTGTGATTTAGCCAGCAATCGTTGAAAAACACATAAACTTTTTGCCTCCTTGCTTTTGGTTTTATTGGCATTGGAGGGTTGCCTCAAAAAGGGGAATGGGCGCCCGTTAGCTTTGTTTGTATTTGTTTCTGTTTCGATTTGTTTCGGCAGCAGCTTAGACTAAGGCGAGTGCAAAGCTTCGATATAATTGAAACTTTGCTCATTAGGTGTGCTCTGAAAATCGGTATTGTAAACCGTCTTAAAATAAAAGGGTAGCTGCTGCCAGTCTTAGCTATGCACTAAGTGGTAATGTTTTATTTTAATCAATGTGAATATCTCTTAACCAATTCGACGTTAGATCTAAAGATACTTCCGACTATTTCAAAATAGAATTTAAAAGAAGATAGATTTCTCCTTTTTCTTTGTCATACTTCAAGTTCAAAGACGATATATCTTAATTAAATCGTTTGATGAAAGCATATATATGCAAATAGATTGCTTTTCACAATTTGAAAACCTTAATTGAAATGCAGCAAATTGGTAAAGATCGATTCTTATTATTGTACCACATTTATTTAATTATACATGTGGACATAAAATGGCAGACATAAAGTAACATTGTCTCAAGATATAATGTGTTCTTATTAAATGATTATTTATTTCCGTAACGAGCATATATAATTATTTGTATAACATATAGATTGCAAACACTGTCACTTACTCTGCATGTCTTGGAGATACTTAAATGCGCACAGATGCAATCCACAAAGCAGCACATCTATTCCTTTTGCATGTTAGTGACAGATGAGGGGCGACGGGGTAGACAGGCGACAGAAGTTGAGGCTCCATTACTCATCTGGCAGCTGTGGAGAGTGCCACTCATTTCCTTGGGGTTGCCAGTCAAGATGATGTTTGCATTGCTCGCTGTTGCGAGTGTGTGGTGTCTGCAGCAATGAAGTATAATGAATGATGTCACAAGGCGAGCTGAGCAGAGAGGTAGCTTGTCAAAAACATCTGAGCTGCACACAAGTGAGGCACAGCCACATCTGAGTATAACTGTCAATGGGGCATTTGCAGCAGTCAGCGACTGCCCCGGTGCAAAAAAAAAAAAAAAAAATGACAAAAAAACGTAGACAATGATAATGATTGTTGTGCCAAGCGCCATGGCAAAACCTTCCCTGCTGTAACTGTTACTCACCCACTGACGGATGAGACAATTTGTCATTTGATGCAGACGCGACACGGCAAGAGCTAAAACTGAAACTGGAAGCAATCCCTGACAATGCCAACCAACTAGTCTACAAGTGAGTACCATATGTGGGCGGCGTGTGTTTGTTTGTTGTTGGCGTCGCATTGATTGGCAAAGCTGGGCGCAGCTGTTCCAGGAAAGTAATAATCATGCCAAAAGCAACAATGGCAACAGAAATAAAGCTCAAGTGCTGCTATGCAAATAGCTGAGAGCCATCGTCTTTTGGGGCTGCTTTAAAAGGACTTTAATAGCTGGCCAAATAGCTGTAGGCGCGGAAAACGGCCACAAAGACGATTATGCATAACGCAAAGCGACGTAAAAGCGAGCACTGAATAATTATAAAATTTCAGGGCAGTCACACATACACAGACACACACACACACATACACACACATACTTACGGAAATACATACACGCACCACATTCATAAAATGTATAAAAATGTAATGGCATTTAAGTGGCCGACGGCGTCGCCTCTTTTATTTGCCGTCGCTACTGCGAGTAGCAAGGCGCAATTAATATTATGGCGTGGTAGCAAAAGTTGATGTGCCACAACACTCACCCTACCACCTGCCTTAGGAGAGGTGGAGGAGTCGACTGCTGGCCGCCGGCGCAGGAAGCACTTAGCGTCGCAACATGCGAAATGAAAAATTGTGTTGCCTGCTTTTTGGGGCAGCAGCCATTGAACTTGCGACCAAACAGCAACAGCAAAATGAAATGCCGCATAAATAATAACACAAAAAAATGCTAAAAATTCATAAGTGCTTGTCATAATTCACGACCTGCCCCTGCCCAATTACCGTGTCCACCCCGATTACCTTTGTTCGCTTTAACTTGTTATCAGCAAAGACGTTTATCAAAGCTGCTGCTCAAAGTTAAACTTATACATAGACAATATAGCGCAGACAGCGACACCCTAATTGAGCTAATTCTTCTGCCAACTGTAGCTTGAAGCCGCTGGAGCTGCGAATTTCCAAGCTTATGCAAATAAATATGCGAAACGTACGTGACCAAGTGCGTAATATGCAAAAAGTTGAGCAGCTCCAACAGCAGCTCCAAGTCATCATTACGCTGTGCGAATTCCAAATGAATGTCAGCCAAAGGACACATACACACATCCACACGGGCACGACATGTACAATACTTGTGAGACAAGGCAAATGGCGTGGAGTATGCCAGCCATATAGGCGACAGCATTTGAATTCCTAAGCAGATTAGAGATGAACACGTGTAGTAAAATCTGCAATATATTAAAATATATAAATAGCATCATATATAGTGCAATTGACGTGAACAAAAATATTGATCATTACGACAGTCACGTGCTTTTCCTGCAATCTAAAATAGGCATTTTTAATTGAATTTTTAATAAAATATTATAAAATGTTTCTATGTTTCTCTGACGTTACCGAAAACATAAAGCTGGCTATGAAATGTGAGGATGTCAACGAATGTCACAGATTCAGTTCGATAGATGATTCCATTTTGCCCAATAGTTGAAACAGGTTGAGGAAATTCTATAAGACCAAAAATCAAAAATTTACATCGTAGAAAAGTATTATTGAAGCTTATTTATTTCTAAACAATTATTTTAGTGTACTCCACTAATACACTCCACTCATGTGCAGATAATTAAAGCTCCAATTTCGGAAAATGATTATTTATCAGCGATCGCTGTATGTATTTAACCTTAGAATCATGTAGATAAGCACGAAGCACTTGAGTAAAGAAGACACGCACCCAACACTAAAATCTCTCAAACAAGTAGCGGAAATGGAGTAACCCCCTTTCGCCCCCACTCATTCTCTGGCAGTCTGTTTGTCTGGCAAAAGTAAAAGTTTGCATTTAATTTCACAATTTATATTAATTTTCAGCAAGTGAGCGAATTCTCCTCATGCCCCGTGGCTCGTCTGCAATTAAAAGGGGAAGCATGAAACCTGCTCAAAATATGGTGGCATGCAATTAGGCGGCGCATTCAGCAAATGGCAGCGAGAGAGTAAGTGGCCAAAAGCCCGTTGGCAACGCTTGAGGACAATTCCCCAGGCGTTCCATGCATCATGGAGCGAAATGCAAAAGTCGCCTCCCAGCGCAACACAGTGCGTATGATTGATGTGCCTGCTTCTGCGAGTGTGTGTGCTGTAGACGCCGCAAATGTAATTTGTGCGACTCTTTGGGGAACTAAACTTGCGCCTGGCAATGACTTTGACTGATGACAAACTTTGCATAGTTGTGCGTTGGCTATTTAAAGCGTAAGGGCAGCTACTTAAAGCCAGTCGCATCGATCTTCATTTCATGGAATTCAATCAAGTTTTTCCATTTGTTGCCAAATTGAAAACATATGTTTCCACACACAGCATTTTGCTCATATGATGCGACCAAGTTAAAACAAACGCCGCCATAAAACCAACAGACTTGAGGCACATACAGAGCAGAGCTGGCAAACACGGAAAAAGAAAAGCTACTTAAAAATGTTACACACGTACAGCCAATTGTGTACAGCCCAAGACATTTACACACTCACACACACTCACACATACACATATAAATACATATATATATCCTATATATATATATGAAGAGTCAACAACTTTGCCGGCAACGTCGCCAAATTCTCCAGAGCCTGTGAGTCCCACCGAAGGCAACTTCATCAAGTTCTTTGTTATGGCCTCAGCAGCATCCTCAACGTCCTCATCATCAGTCTCATCATCATCATCATCATGAGTCTCATCAACAGCGGCAACTACATGTCTGAGGCATTTTGCTGCTGCCTCACATCATTCACACACGCATACATACTTACATACTTGCACATGGCACCAAGCACCACTAAATTTCACGCAATCACGACTACACACATTTCCACACACTCTCACACACACACTCATGTAGCTCTAGGTATGTGTGTGTTTGTTTGCCTACAGCCTAATAAAATATTTAGTTGGCGCTCATTGACAAGTTTGCAGACACTGACAAGGTCCTCAGCCCTACTTCTGCCTCTGTAGCTTCGCAGTGGCTTTTGTGGTCTCTTTATGCTGCCGTCTGACATTTGTGGCAGGTGTCATTCACTCGCTTTGCTAATCATTTACATGCTGGCCGTTTTAGGACTTAAGCTTTTGCTTTTATGCACCATCAATTCTATTAAACGCCCATCAAAACGCACGCCCCGCGGAAATAATAAAAAATGCAAAACCAATATTTAAAATGCCATCAAATCAAATAAAGTGCAACAATGTGTGTGAGTCAATATTTACGAAATCCTTCGCTGAGCATCCCTTTTTTTGTGTGTGTGAGTGGTGAGCATAAACAGCGTTTAATATCTCATCAAGTGTTACGTTTTACTACTACTTAAAAACACATAAAAAATGCCAAACAAAACCAACGTTAAAAGTCATAAATTCTTGTGCATAGAAATGAAAAGCCAGCGGGTAAAGTTTGGGGATGGGCCAAATCCAGAATAACGAAAGCAAATGTAAAAGCGAAACAGAAGAAACAGAAAGAACTGCAAAATATACAAATACAACTACAACAGCAACCGCATCCCTCACACAGCATACAGATTTAATGATGCAGCATGATTTGCGCATAAAAAAAGGATAGCACAGACAGGACTACAAGGACCAAGGACAATGGCTCCGAATTTAACTCAGACTCTAACTAAGATAGAAACTGGCAAGTGGCAGCTGGCAACTAGAAACTGCTGCCCTGCTTTGATAAACTGCACTAACTTACATACATACATATTCAAGTATACATGAAAACACACACCCAAACACACAGTTACTCTGAAGGTTAAGCTCGCGAATAAAATGTTAAAAGCGTTTACATAAGAGCAGCAACCACTTCTTGACAAAATGAAAGTTACATGCGAACAGGTGAATAAAATAAATGGACCCAAGCTTAATGCCAACTTAAATGTTGTGGTAGCTGATGCTTTGTGAAGATTTTTTGAACAAAAAATTGCAATTAAGAGCACAAATGTCAATATTTATTTATTTGGTTTTTTTTGTAAAATTATAAGATAATTAGAACGAAAAATGAGCTGGTAGTAATTAGTGTAATATAAAAAAATTTTTAGACCTGATTTTAATTACTTCCAATAGGCGCCTAGTAAACCCACACAGTTGATAATTTCGGTAGATACTTAGAAAAAAAATACTAAGCACATTTTAATGCAGTTATTGTTCGAAAATAAATTATCACTATAAACATACATATACTTCCATATATTCCCAAGTAGCTACTGAATCAAAACTAATCGAAACTTCTCAACATGCGCATCATTCTCATTGTTTTCGGAATATTGCAAATATGGATAACTCTTAAAATGAGCTATAATGTAAGTATGCAGTTGAACTACAATGCGGGCTGTATAATTAATTATATTTTACTGTTTTGCAGGAAGCAGTAGAATTTAAGTTGACGAATGCGGTTTGTAAGAGCCTCAATAAATCGTGGGTTGTCATACACGAATGTCGTCTACGGGCTATTAACCGTCATAAAACCACATTTAATTTTAATGGAACTGTTCTTTATCCTGCGAACGACATATCACTTCGATTTGAAATGTTTCAGAAGGCTAATGGGTACAAGCCGTGGTTGTTTAATACGACTATTGATGTATGCCGTTATTTAAGAAAACCGTTCAATCCATTTGCAATTATGGTTTTTAGTCTTTATAGGGAGTTTAGCAACTTAAACCACACATGTCCCTACATAGTAAGTATTATTATATTATTACCATGCAATTGAATGTTACAATACTTTTTTTATTACATATATTAGGGTACACAAATCGTTGAGGGATTTTATCTTAGATCAAATCTTTTACCACATGCGATTCCAACTGGTGAATACTTATTAGCAATATCTTGGTTATTCAATGCTAAGCAACAACTGCTGACAAATATATACTTTGTCTTTAAAGAAGATTTGTAATAAACGTATTTACCCTCTATAATCATTCAACAGGATAATGGCGGATAAAGTCCAGAAATGCATCTAGTATCGTTTTGTTTGATTTTTATACTTTGATAAACTTTTGTGCAATGTCCGTCATGCTGTGCGCATTCGCAAATCAGTAGGGCCACATAGCTCGCACAACTTTACGACTACCTTCACAAAATTTGGTTGGGTTGTTGGCGATGTCCTTCAAAGATCGGCTTATGCCATGCCCACCTCCGACGCCCCCACGCCCCAAGTCTTTAAATTTTTAAACTCATATATCTCCCGCAGTTTTTGAGTTAGAACCGTCCAATTAGGTAGGTGTTTCTTGTGGCCCCTTTAAGAACCAACAACATATTTGTATGGCGTAAATTTGTTATGGTGAAAATCAACAAGCACGCATATCTCCCCCAAATCTAAGAATAGAGTAACAAAACCTGTAAGGCAACTTGCTGGTAACCTTCTCCATTGATGGGCATATAAATTTCTAGACCACGCCCACACCCGCCACCCCCAGAAGCTTCGGCTCTAGAAATCTAAAATGTGCATATCTTCCACAATTTGTAAGCTAGAGTCCCCAAATCTTAAATTTCTCTTACTGGTAACTCCCCCAAGAGATCGATAAACCAATACACCTGTTAGTGCACATCGATAAAATCATATATATCACACAATTTGAAAGCTAGAAGGCAATCTTTGGTAGTAGTTCTTGGCTACACCCACCCTGTTCTTAGTTAATAGTTGTCTGCTGGGCTAACTTATGGTATCAAAGTATTTCGCAGTTGGTTACACCCGACTGCAACGTTCTGTCTTGTTATTTTTTAAAATATTAGAGCCGCGCTTAGTCACTCTCCGATTTAGATTATGATTTCGAAACGTACAATGAAAGTTTCAGACTGAAAGTTTCATCGAAATGTATTATGCAAAATTATCACTAACTATTATTTCTTACCTTCTTGTTTCTTCTCGCTTGAAGTGGATATTAAAATTTTGTCGTAACTCTTGTAAATCATTGAGGAAGATGTTTTCAAACGCACCTTTATTAACTCATGGTGGTCATATATCGACATCGCATATTACGCACGGAGTTACATGTTGTGTTACAGATGCCATGTAGCAGTCTGTTGTCTCCATTGTCTAGTGACCTGCTATTCTATGCGAACTAGACCATCCCATTCAAAGCTAATTTGATGAAGCTTTGAAAATATCCATCTTTGTGTATATATATATGGGGAAAAACCCCTTACCAACGGACTAATATTCCTTTATTAAAAAAAAGTGGCCCAGAAAGTTTACTTAACTGCAGAAAAAGGACGTAGATTGAACTTTAGGGGATCGTCCATTACCAGAGCAGCATTAATTGTTATTTTTTATTATTTGGAGTCCTTTAGATATTAAATAAAGTATTTAAAGTTTTTTTATGTCCCCTTACAAATCCTCTTCACAGGCAAAATAAATAATTGTTACAAACTGTGATTTTCTATCCACTGACCAAGTCACTGCAATTAGGTGGCGCTCATTGACAAGTTTGCAGAAACTGACAAGGTCCTCAGCCCTACTTCTGCATCTGTAGCTTCACAGTGGCTTTTGTGGTCTCTTTATGCTGCTGTCTGACATTTGTGGCAGGTGTCATTCACTCGCTTTGCTAATCATTTACATGCTGGCCGTATTAGGACTTTTAGCTTTTGCTTTTATGCACCATCAATTCTATTAAACGTCCATCAAAACGCACGCCCCGCGGAAATAATAAAAAATGCAAAAACCAATATTTAAAATGCCATCAAATCAATTAAAGTGCAACAATTTGTGTGGGTCAAAATTTACCATTCCTTGACAAAGTGAAAGTAATATGCAAACAGGTGAATAAAATAAATGACCACAAGTTAAATGCTCCTATGTGAAGAATTTTTAAACAAAAATATGCAATTGATAGCTGAAATGTCAATATTGATTTGTCTGTTTTTTTTTTCAATATTATAAGATAATTAGAACGAGAAATGAGCAGGTAGTAATTCGTGTAATATAAAAAAATTTGTTAGACTTGATTGTAATTACTTCCAATAGGTGTCCAGTCAACCTACACAGTTGATCATTATATAATACTGAACCCGTTAAAAATGGGTTAAATGGGCTTAATAGTTTTGTGCAAATGTATGTAACAGGCAGAAGAAAGCATCTCCGACCCCATAAAGTATATATTTTCTTAATCAGGGTCAGCAGCCGAGTCGTTGTAGTCATGTCTGTCTGTCCGTGCATCCGTCCGTCTGTCTTTATAAAGACGCAGATATCAGAGACTATGAAAGCTGGAGACTTCACGCGAGCGTAGATATGTTTTTGTGTGTATTCTGAAGAGCGCTGTTACCCATTACGGTTGCGTGTACGTATCTATGTATGTATGTATGAATATTCACGTTTTTGTCGGCACAGCGCTTGCAGACCTGCTCACATTTCGGTGTAAACCTTTTAAATGAAAATTTTCCAATAAAACTAAAAATATTTAACAGCTGGGTTCAGGGTAAATCGTAGTCGAGCTCACTCGAACACAGTTATTTTATTTGTTTTTTCCCAGTTAATCTGAGAGATACCTTATTTAGGCAAAAAAAAATACTAAGTACATTTTAATGCAGGTACTATTCAAAAATAAATTATAGCTATAAACATAAATTTACTTACATATATTCCCAAGTAGCTACTGAATCAAAACTAATCGAAACTTCTCAACATGCGCATCATTCTCATTGTTTTCGGAATATTGCAAATATGGATAACTCTTAAAATGAGCTATAATGTAAGTATGCAGTTGAACTACAATGCGGGCTGTATAATTAATTATATTTTACTGTTTTGCAGGAAGCAGTAGAATTTAAGTTGACGAATGCGGTTTGTAAGAGCCTCAATAAATCGTGGGTTGTCATACACGAATGTCGTCTACGGGCTATTAACCGTCATAAAACCACTTTTAATTTTAATGGAACTTTTCTTTATCCTGCGAACGATATATCACTTCGAATTGAAGTGCTTCAGAAGGCTAATGGGTACAAACCATGGTTGTTTAATGTGACTGTTGATGTATGCCGTTATTTAAGGAAGCCGTTCAATCCTTTTGTAATTATGATTGATAAGCTTTTAAGGGACTTTACCAACTTTAACCACATATGTCCCTACATAGTAAGTATTATTATATTATTACCGTGCAAGTGAATGTTATAATACTTTTTTTTATTACATATATTAGGGTACACAACTCGTTCAGGGATTTTATCCTAGAACAAATCTTTTACCGCTTGCGATGCCAACTGGTGAATACTTATTGGCATTATCTTGGATTCTTGATGCAAAGACACAATTCGTAACAAATGTATACTTTGTTTTTAAAGAAGATTGTTAATAAACGTATTTACCCTCTATAATCATTCAACAGGATAATGGCGGATAAAGTTTAAAAATGCATCTATTACCGTTTTGTTTGTTTTTATACTTTGATAAACTTTTGTGCAATGTCCGTCATGCTGTGCGCATTCGCAAATCAGTAGGGCCACATAGCTCGCACAACTTTATGACTACCTTCACAAAATTTGGTTGGGTTGTTGGCGATGTCCTTCAAAGATCGGCTTATGCCATGCCCACCTCCGACGCCCCCACGCCCCAAGTCTTTAAATTTTTAAACGCATATATCTCCCGCAGTTTTTGAGTTAGGTAAGTGTTTCTTGTGGCCGCCTTTAAGAACCAACAACATATTTGTATGGCGTAAATTTGTTATGGTGAAAATCAACAAGCACGCATATCTCCCACAATTCTAAGAATAGAGTAACCAAACCTGTAGGGCAACTTGCTGGTAACCTTCTCCATAGATGGGCATATAAATTTCTAGACCACGCCCACACCCGCCACCCCCAGAAGCTTCGGCTCTAGAAATCTTAAATGTGCATATCTTCCACAATTTGTAAGCTAGAGTCCCCAAATCTTAAATTTCTCTTACTGGTAACTCCCCCAAGAGATCGATAAACCAATACACCTGTTAGTGCACATCGATAAAATCATATATATCACACAATTTGAAAGCTAGAAGGCAATCTTTGGTAGTAGTTCTTGGCTACACCCACCCTGTTCTTAGTTAATAGTTGTCTGCTGGGCTAACTTATGGTATCAAAGTATTTCGCAGTTGGTTACACCCGACTGCAACGTTCTGTCTTGTTATTTTTTAAAATATTAGAGCCGCGCTTAGTCACTCTCCGATTTAGATTATGATTTCGAAACGTACAATGAAAGTTTCAGACTGAAAGTTTCATCGAAATGTATTATGCAAAATTATCACTAACTATTATTTCTTACCTTCTTGTTTCTTCTCGCTTGAAGTGGATATTAAAATTTTGTCGTAACTCTTGTAAATCATTGAGGAAGATGTTTTCAAACGCACCTTTATTAACTCATGGTGGTCATATATCGACATCGCATATTACGCACGGAGTTACATGTTGTGTTACAGATGCCATGTAGCAGTCTGTTGTCTCCATTGTCTAGTGACCTGCTATTCTATGCGAACTAGACCATCCCATTCAAAGCTAATTTGATGAAGCTTTGAAAATATCCATCTTTGTGTATATATATATGGGGAAAAACCCCTTACCAACGGACTAATATTCCTTTATTAAAAAAAAGTGGCCCAGAAAGTTTACTTAACTGCAGAAAAAGGACGTAGATTGAACTTTAGGGGATCGTCCATTACCAGAGCAGCATTAATTGTTATTTTTTATTATTTGGAGTCCTTTAGATATTAAATAAAGTATTTAAAGTTTTTTTATGTCCCCTTACAAATCCTCTTCACAGGCAAAATAAATAATTGTTACAAACTGTGATTTTCTATCCACTGACCAAGTCACTGCAATTAGGTGGCGCTCATTGACAAGTTTGCAGAAACTGACAAGGTCCTCAGCCCTACTTCTGCATCTGTAGCTTCACAGTGGCTTTTGTGGTCTCTTTATGCTGCTGTCTGACATTTGTGGCAGGTGTCATTCACTCGCTTTGCTAATCATTTACATGCTGGCCGTATTAGGACTTTTAGCTTTTGCTTTTATGCACCATCAATTCTATTAAACGTCCATCAAAACGCACGCCCCGCGGAAATAATAAAAAATGCAAAAACCAATATTTAAAATGCCATCAAATCAATTAAAGTGCAACAATTTGTGTGGGTCAAAATTTACCATTCCTTGACAAAGTGAAAGTAATATGCAAACAGGTGAATAAAATAAATGACCACAAGTTAAATGCTCCTAAGTGAAGAATTTTTAAACAAAAATATGCAATTGATAGCTGAAATGTCAATATTGATTTGTCTGTTTTTTTTTTCAATATTATAAGATAATTAGAACGAGAAATGAGCAGGTAGTAATTCGTGTAATATAAAAAAATTTGTTAGACTTGATTGTAATTACTTCCAATAGGTGTCCAGTCAACCTACACAGTTGATCATTATATAATACTGAACCCGTTAAAAATGGGTTAAATGGGCTTAATAGTTTTGTGCAAATGTATGTAACAGGCAGAAGAAAGCATCTCCGACCCCATAAAGTATATATTTTCTTAATCAGGGTCAGCAGCCGAGTCGTTGTAGTCATGTCTGTCTGTCCGTGCATCCGTCCGTCTGTCTATATAAAGACGCAGATATCAGAGACTATGAAAGCTGGAGACTTCACGCGAGCGTAGATATGTTTTTGTGTGTATTCTGAAGAGCGCTGTTACCCATTACGGTTGCGTGTACGTATCTATGTATGTATGTATGAATATTCACGTTTTTGTCGGCACAGCGCTTGCAGACCTGCTCACATTTCGGTGTAAACCTTTTAAATGAAAATTTTCCAATAAAACTAAAAATATTTAACAACTGGGTTCAGGGTAAATCGTAGTCGAGCTCACTCGAACACAGTTATTTTATTTGTTTTTTCCCAGTTAATTTGAGAGATATCTTATTTAGGCAAAAAAATACTAAGTACATTTTAATGCAGTTACTATTCAAAAATAAATTATAGCTATAAACATAAATTTACTTCCATATATTCCCAAGTAGCTACTGAATCAAAACTAATCGAAACTTCTCAACATGCGCATCATTCTCATTGTTTTCGGAATATTGCAGTTATGGATAACTCTTAAAATGAGCTATAATGTAAGTATGCAGTTGAACTACAATGCGGGCTGTATAATTAATTATATTTTACTGTTTTGCAGGAAGCAGTAGAATTTAAGTTGACGAATGCGGTTTGTAAGAGCCTCAATAAATCGTGGGTTGTCATACACGAATGTCGTCTACGGGCTATTAACCGTCATAAAACCATTTTGAATTTTAATGGAACTCTTCTTTATCCTGCGAACGATATATCACTTCGAAGTGAAATGCTTCAGAAGGCTAATGGGTACAAGCCGTGGTTGTTTAATACGACTATTGATGTATGCCGTTATTTAAGAAAACCGTTCAATCCATTTGTAATTATGATATTTGGTCTTTATAGGGAGTTTAGCAACTTTAACCACACATGTCCTTACATAGTAAGTATTATTACATTATTACCGTGCAAGTGAAGTGTTATAATACTTTTTTTTATTACATATATTAGGGTACACAACTCGTTCAGGGATTTTATCTTAGATCAAATCTTTTACCGCTTGCGATGCCAACTGGTGAATACTTATTGGCATTATCTTGGATTTTTGATGCAAAGACACAATTCGTAACAAATATATACTTTGTCTTTAAAGAGGATTTGTAATAAACCTATTTACCCTCTATAATCATTCAACAGGATAATGGCGGATAAAGTCCAGAAATGCATCTAGTATCGTTTTGTTTGATTTTTATACTTTGATAAACTTTTGTGCAATGTCCGTCATGCTGTGCGCATTCGCAAATCAGTAGGGCCACATAGCTCGCACAACTTTATGACTACCTTCACAAAATTTGGTTGGGTTGTTGGCGATGTCCTTCAAAGATCGGCTTATGCCATGCCCACCTCCGACGCCCCCACGCCCCAAGTCTTTAAATTTTTAAACGCATATATCTCCCGCAGTTTTTGAGTTAGGTAAGTGTTTCTTGTGGCCGCCTTTAAGAACCAACAACATATTTGTATGGCGTAAATTTGTTATGGTGAAAATCAACAAGCACGCATATCTCCCACAATTCTAAGAATAGAGTAACCAAACCTGTAGGGCAACTTGCTGGTAACCTTCTCCATGGATGGGCATATAAATTTCTAGACCACGCCCAAACCCGCCACCCCCAGAAGCTTCGGCCCTAGAACTCTGGAATGTGCATATCTTCCACAATTTGTAAGCTTTCAATTTGTAAGAGTCACCAAATCTAAAATTGATGTTACTGGGAACTCTCCCAAGATATCGATAAAAAATTTAATAGCCACGCCCACTACGTCTTCCTAAAACGATACACCTGTTAATGTAAATCGATAAGATCATATATTTAACACAATTTGAAAGCTAGAGTTACAAAATCTGAAAGGTATATTGCTAGTAACACCCTTCAAAAATCCGGTAAAAAAAAACATTTTTGAAGAGCTACTTACCAAGCTTTGAAAGGTTTTAAAGGCAATCTTTGACAGTATTTCTTGGCTACACCTACCCTGTTCTCAGTTTCTTAGTGTCTGCTGGGCTAACTTTTGGTATCAAAGTATTTCGCAGTCGGTTACGCCCGACTATCCCCTTCTAACTTGTTATTAACATACAAAATGCATTATGCAAAATTATGACAAACTATTGTTTCTTATTCGCTCGAAGGGCATATAATGTAACTCTTGTAAATCATTGAGGAAGATGTTTCCAAACTCACCTTTATTAACTCATGGTGGTCATATATCGACATCGCATATTACGCACGGAGTTACATGTTATGTTACAGATGCCATGTAGCAGTCTGTTGTCTCCATTCCTAGTGACCTGCCATTCAAAGCTAATTTGATGAAGATTTAAAAATATCCAACTTTGTGTTGCCGTTGTCGGTTGATCGGTCCAGAGATGTCTTCCTGTATAAACAACATGTTAGTTACTATGCTCCATGTATATGGGGAAAAAACCATCACCAATGGACTAATATTCCTTTATTTGAAAATAAAGTGTCGCAGCAGCTTAACTTAACTGCAGAAAAAAAGCCGTAGATCGAACTTTTGGGGATCGTCAATTACCAGAGCAGCATTTATTGTTATTTTTTATTATTTGGAGTTCTTTATATATAAAAAAAAATGTATGTAAAGTTTAATTTATGTTTCCTTCCAAATCCTCTCTAAATACAAAGAAAATACTTGTTATAAGTTGCTGTTTTCTTTCGAGTAATCATTGCAATTAGTTGGTACTCATTGACACGGAATCCTTCGCTGAGCATCCCTTATTTGTGTAGGTGAGTGGTGATTAGCAGCTGTCAGCTGGAAAGTGCTGCCCTGCTTTAATAAACTGCACTTACTTACATACATACATATTCAAGTACATATGAAAACACACATCCAAACACACAGTTACTCTGACGCTTAAGCTTGCGAATAAAATGTTAAAAGCGTTTACATAAGAGCAGCAACCACTTCTTGACAAAATGAAAGTTACATGCGAACAGGTGAATAAAATAAATGGACCCAAGCTTAATGCCAACTTAAATGTTGTGGTAGCTGATGCTTTGTGAAGATTATTTAAACAAAATCATGCAATTAAGAGCACGAGTGTCAATATTTGTTTATTTTTATTTATTTGGTTTTTTTTCTAATATTATAAGATAATTAGAACGAGAAATGAGCCGGAAGTAATGATCATAATATTAAAATATTGTTGGACTTGATTTTAATTATTTACAAGAGGCGTCCAGTCAACCTACACAGTTGATCATTGTAAAAAAAAAACTAAAAATATTTAATAACTGGGTTCAGGGTAAATCGAGCTCACTCGACCGCAGTTCTTTTATTTGTTTTTTTTTCCCCCAGTTAATTTGGGAGATATCTTATTTAGGAAAAACATACAAAATCAATTTTAACGCAGTTATTGTTGAAAAATAAATTATAGGTAATTATGTATATATAATTATATATATTTATAAAAATATATCTGTTTTAATATATATAATAATATTTATATTTTATATATATGAACATGTGTACATATGTGTATACAAGTAGCTACTAAATCAATACTAATCGAAACTTCTCAACATGCGCATCATTCTCATTGTTTTCGGAATATTGCAGTTATGGATAACTCTTAAAGTGAGCTATAATGTAAGTATGCAGTTGAACTACAATGCGGGCTGTATAATTAATTATATTTTACTGTTTTGCAGGAAGCAGTAGAATTTAAGTTGACGAATGCGGTTTGTAAGAGCCTCAATAAGTCGTGGGTTGTCATACACGAATGTCGTCTACGGGCTATTAACCGTCATAAGACCATTTTGAATTTTAATGGAACTTTTCTTTATCCTGCGAACGATATATCACTTCGACTTGAAATGTTTCAGAAGGCTAATGGGTACAAACCATGGTTGTTTAATGTTACTTTTGATGTATGCCGTTATTTAAGAAAACCGTTCAATCCATTTGTAATTATGGTTGATAAGCTTTTAAGGGAATTTACCAACTTTAACCACATATGTCCCTACATAGTAAGTATTATTATATTATTACCTTGCAATTTAATGCTACAATACTTTTTTTATTACATATATTAGGGTACACAACTCGTTCAGGGATTTTATCTTAGATCAAATCTTTTACCGCTTGCGATGCCAACTGGTGAATACTTATTGGCATTATATTGGATTTTTGATTCAAAGACACAATTCATAACAAATGTATACTTTGTCTTTAAAGAAGATTTGTAATAAACGTATTAACCCCCAATAATCATTCAACAGGATAATGGCGGATAAATTCCAGAAATGCATCTAGTACCGATTTGTTTGATTTTTATAGTATATTAGTTCGGTGCAATGTCCGTCATGCTGTCCGTCTGCATGAACGCAACTTTTATGACACCCATAGAGGTAGAGACTTGAAACTTAGAACACATACTGTGCTCTCGTCAGACAAAGTGTAAAAATTGGAGTGCTACGTCCACCAGTGGCTAGAAAATCGATAGAATCGATTTTCGCAAATCGATTAATCCTCATAGCTCCCACAATTTTAAGGCTGCATTCACAAAAATTGGTTGGTAGGTTGTTGGCGATGTCCTGCAAAAAATCGGCATATGCCACGCCCCCCTCCGCCGCCCCACGCTACAGCCCCTAAAATTTGTAAATGGCTATTATCTATCTTCCGCAGTTTTTGAGTTGAGCCCGTAAATTTGGTACTTATATGACTGGACGTCGCCTTTAAAAACCGATAACAAATTTGTATGGGCTCGCTCACACCTGTGACCATAATCGCCAAAGTCAGTATTTCAGAAAGTGTAAATCGATAAATTCACATATCTCCCACAATTCTGAAGATATAGTGACCAAACTTAAAGGCATCTTGCTGGTAAGCTCCTCCATGTTTCTACATTTTCATTTTATTGTATTTTATATCTTGGAACATACCCACGCCAGCCGCCCACAGGAACTTCGACCTTAGAAATCTGCATTGCGCTTATCCTCCACAATTTGATAGTATGTTACTGGTAACGCCTAAAAATTGGATGGCCACGCCCACTACACCGCCCTATACCGATACATCTTATATATGTCTTACACAATTTGAAATCTAAAGTCACAAAAACTGAACTTACATGTTGTGTTATAGATGCCATGTTGCAGTCTGTTGTCTTCATTCCCAGTGACCTGCTGTTCTAAGCGAACTAGACCATCCAATTTAAAGTTAATTTAATAAAGACTTGAAAATATCCATCTTTGTGTTGCAGACAGTACATACATAGCAGCCGTGGTCGGTTGATCGTTCCAGAGATGTCTTCCTGTATAAACAAGGTGTTTGTCATTATGCTTCATATATTTATTTATTTAAAAAAAAGTGTCCTAGGAGGTTTACCTAACTACAGAAAAAGGACGTAGATCGAACTTTTGGGGATCGTTAATTAGCAGAGCAGCAATTACTGTTGTTTTTTATTATTTGGAGTCCTTTAGATGTTCAAAAATAGTAAATAAAGTTTTATTTATATTTCCTCACAAATCCTCTTTAAAGACAAAGTAAATACTGGTTATAAATTGTGGTTTTCTATGGAATGACCAAGTCATTGCCATTAGATAATCACCAGATGGCATTAAATGCGGCAATAAATTATATCTTAGATGCAATCCATCAACAAGTTGTGTACCCTAATATTTGTAATAGAACATAGTATTAATATACACTTTTAAGTATTCATATCAAACTCATAATGTAATAATTGCCACGTAGGGACATGTGTGGTTTAAGTTGGAAAATTCCGCAAAAACTTTAAAAACCATAACTGCAAATGGATTGAATTGCTTTCTTAAAAATCGACATAGATCAATGGTCACATTAAACAACCATGGTTTGTACCCATTAGCCTTCTGAAAAACTTCCATTCGAAGTGACATGACACGAACAGGATGAAGAATAATTGCATTAAAATTATAAGTTGTCTTATGACGGTTAATAGCCCGTAGGCGACATTTGTGTATGACAATCCATGATTTGTTGTAGCTCTCACAAACAGCATTAGTCATCTTGAATACAACTGCTTCCTGTAAATAAGAATAATATAAATAACCATACAGTCCAAAATGTAAACCATTTACATACATACATTGTAACTCATTTCTAGAGATACCCATAACAGCAGTATTCCGTCAACAATGAAAGTGATGCGCATGCTGAGAAGTTTCGATTACCTTTGATACAGTCACTAATTGAAATTGTATTAAATCATCGTATTCACAACTCTTTCCGCTTGAGTATAATAAAAAATCGTTCGGTGCAATGTCCGTCATGCTGTCTGTCTGCATGAACGCAACTTTTATGACACCCATAGAGGTAGAGACTTGAAACTTAGAACACATACTGTGCTCTCGTCAGACAAAGTGTAAAAATTGGAGTGCTACGTCCACCAGTGGCTAGAAAATCGATAAAATCGATTTTCGCAAATCGATTAATCCTCATAGCTCCCACAATTTTAAGGCTGCATTCACAAAAATTGGTTGGTAGGTTGTTGGCGATGTCCTGCAAAAGATCGGCATATGCCACGCCCCCCTCCGCCGCCCCACGCTACAGCCCCTAAAATTTGTAAATGGCTATTATCTATCTTCCGCAGTTTTTGAGTTGAGCCCGTAAATTTGGTACTTATATGACTGGACGTCGCCTTTAAAAACCGATAACAAATTTGTATGGGCTCGCTCACACCTGTGACCATAATCGCCAAAGTCAGTATTTCAGAAAGTGTAAATCGATAAATTCACATATCTCCCACAATTCTGAAGATATAGTGACCAAACTTAAAGGCATCTTGCTGGTAAGCTCCTCCATGTTTCTACATTTTCATTTTATTGTATTTTATATCTTGGAACATACCCACGCCAGCCGCCCACAGGAACTTCGACCTTAGAAATCTGCATTGCGCTTATCCTCCACAATTTGATAGTATGTTACTGGTAACGCCTAAAAATTGGATGGCCACGCCCACTACACCGCCCTATACCGATACATCTTATATATGTCTTACACAATTTGAAATCTAAAGTCACAAAAACTGAACTTACATGTTGTGTTATAGATGCCATGTTGCAGTCTGTTGTCTTCATTCCCAGTGACCTGCTGTTCTAAGCGAACTAGACCATCCAATTTAAAGTTAATTTAATAAAGACTTGAAAATATCCATCTTTGTGTTGCAGACAGTACATACATAGCAGCCGTGGTCGGTTGATCGTTCCAGAGATGTCTTCCTGTATAAACAAGGTGTTTGTCATTATGCTTCATATATTTATTTATTTAAAAAAAAGTGTCCTAGGAGGTTTACCTAACTACAGAAAAAGGACGTAGATCGAACTTTTGGGGATCGTTAATTAGCAGAGCAGCAATTACTGTTGTTTTTTATTATTTGGAGTCCTTTAGATGTTCAAAAATAGTAAATAAAGTTTTATTTATATTTCCTCACAAATCCTCTTTAAAGACAAAGTAAATACTGGTTATAAATTGTGGTTTTCTATGGAATGACCAAGTCATTGCCATTAGATAATCACCAGATGGCATTAAATGCGGCAATAAATTATATCTTAGATGCAATCCATCAACAAGTTGTGTACCCTAATATTTGTAATAGAACATAGTATTAATATACACTTTTAAGTATTCATATCAAACTCATAATGTAATACTTGCCACGTAGGGACATGTGTGGTTTAAGTTGGAAAATTCCGCAAAAACTTTAAAAACCATAACTGCAAATGGATTGAATTGCTTTCTTAAAAATCGACATAGATCAATGGTCACATTAAACAACCATGGTTTGTACCCATTAGCCTTCTGAAAAACTTCCATTCGAAGTGACATGACACGAACAGGATGAAGAATAATTGCATTAAAATTATAAGTTGTCTTATGACGGTTAATAGCCCGTAGGCGACATTTGTGTATGACAATCCATGATTTGTTGTAGCTCTCACAAACAGCATTAGTCATCTTGAATACAACTGCTTCCTGTAAATAAGAATAATATAAATAACCATACAGTCCAAAATGTAAACCATTTACATACATACATTGTAACTCATTTCTAGAGATACCCATAACAGCAGTATTCCGTCAACAATGAAAGTGATGCGCATGCTGAGAAGTTTCGATTACCTTTGATACAGTCACTAATTGAAATTGTATTAAATCATCGTATTCACAACTCTTTCCGCTTGAGTATAATAAAAAATCGTTCGGTGCAATGTCCGTCATGCTGTCTGTCTGCATGAACGCAACTTTTATGACACCCATAGAGGTAGAGACTTGAAACTTAGAACACATACTGTGCTCTCGTCAGACAAAGTGTAAAAATTGGAGTGCTACGTCCACCAGTGGCTAGAAAATCGATAAAATCGATTTTCGCAAATCGATTAATCCTCATAGCTCCCACAATTTTAAGGCTGCATTCACAAAAATTGGTTGGTAGGTTGTTGGCGATGTCCTGCAAAAGATCGGCATATGCCACGCCCCCCTCCGCCGCCCCACGCTACAGCCCCTAAAATTTGTAAATGGCTATTATCTATCTTCCGCAGTTTTTGAGTTGAGCCCGTAAATTTGGTACTTATATGACTGGACGTCGCCTTTAAAAACCGATAACAAATTTGTATGGGCTCGCTCACACCTGTGACCATAATCGCCAAAGTCAGTATTTCAGAAAGAGTAAATCGATAAATTCACATATCTCCCACAATTCTGAAGATATAGTGACCAAACTTAAAGGCATCTTGCTGGTAAGCTCCTCCATGTTTCTACATTTTCATTTTATTGTATTTTATATCTTGGAACATACCCACGCCAGCCGCCCACAGGAACTTCGACCTTAGAAATCTGCATTGCGCTTATCCTCCACAATTTGATAGTATGTTACTGGTAACGCCTAAAAATTGGATGGCCACGCCCACTACACCGCCCTATACCGATACATCTTATATATGTCTTACACAATTTGAAATCTAAAGTCACAAAAACTGAACTTACATGTTGTGTTATAGATGCCATGTTGCAGTCTGTTGTCTTCATTCCCAGTGACCTGCTGTTCTAAGCGAACTAGACCATCCAATTTAAAGTTAATTTAATAAAGACTTGAAAATATCCATCTTTGTGTTGCAGACAGTACATACATAGCAGCCGTGGTCGGTTGATCGTTCCAGAGATGTCTTCCTGTATAAACAAGGTGTTTGTCATTATGCTTCATATATTTATTTATTTAAAAAAAAGTGTCCTAGGAGGTTTACCTAACTACAGAAAAAGGACGTAGATCGAACTTTTGGGGATCGTTAATTAGCAGAGCAGCAATTACTGTTGTTTTTTATTATTTGGAGTCCTTTAGATGTTCAAAAATAGTAAATAAAGTTTTATTTATATTTCCTCACAAATCCTCTTTAAAGACAAAGTAAATACTGGTTATAAATTGTGGTTTTCTATGGAATGACCAAGTCATTGCCATTAGATAATCACCAGATGGCATTAAATGCGGCAATAAATTATATCTTAGATGCAATCCATCAACAAGTTGTGTACCCTAATATTTGTAATAGAACATAGTATTAATATACACTTTTAAGTATTCATATCAAACTCATAATGTAATACTTGCCACGTAGGGACATGTGTGGTTTAAGTTGGAAAATTCCGCAAAAACTTTAAAAACCATAACTGCAAATGGATTGAATTGCTTTCTTAAAAATCGACATAGATCAATGGTCACATTAAACAACCATGGTTTGTACCCATTAGCCTTCTGAAAAACTTCCATTCGAAGTGACATGACACGAACAGGATGAAGAATAATTGCATTAAAATTATAAGTTGTCTTATGACGGTTAATAGCCCGTAGGCGACATTTGTGTATGACAATCCATGATTTGTTGTAGCTCTCACAAACAGCATTAGTCATCTTGAATACAACTGCTTCCTGTAAATAAGAATAATATAAATAACCATACAGTCCAAAATGTAAACCATTTACATACATACATTGTAACTCATTTCTAGAGATACCCATAACAGCAGTATTCCGTCAACAATGAAAGTGATGCGCATGCTGAGAAGTTTCGATTACCTTTGATACAGTCACTAATTGAAATTGTATTAAATCATCGTATTCACAACTCTTTCCGCTTGAGTATAATAAAAAATCGTTCTGATAAAAACGATTTCGCAAAACCAAAGTTGTCCAACAAATTTAAATTACATGCACAATAGGCCATTTATAATTGATAGTTGACCCATGTTTATTCGACCGTGAGTTAAGTTTCCGTAATCAGTAAATCACTTACCATTTTGGAAGTAAGCTTGATTTTAAAATCGACTAAATTGTACTATTAGTTGTTAAACAACTCTTTGGATACCCGGCAAAACTGGCGGTAAGGTAAATATAATAAGTACATTTTCTTTCCTTTAAAGGCGTATGTGTTATCTTTTCAAAGCGTTCTTTTAAGTGTCGAGTAAGACAGTTTCATGAAGATGAAAGCAGTTAGCACTACATATAGTATATATATAGATTCTTTATCACCATCAACACCATGTCTGAACAAACAAATATGTTAATATTTCAAACAGCGAAAAAAAAAGTAATCTTCGGCGTGACTAAAATAACGGTTTCATGTTTGATTCTGGAGTATTTTGTATCAGCATGACTTGATTTCACAAATAAATTATTTTTACCAGACTGAACTAGGGTTGTAGATAATTGTATCCCAAAATGTTGGAGCAGTAATAACAGTCGTAGCTAATAAATGTACTGCCTGTAGTCAAAATATGGAAATGCTAAATAGATGGACATGCGGACGGGTATTGATATATTGGCTAGTGATGTTAATCAAAATTACATTTTATTTATTCAAAATGGCATAGACATTGTCAGCAAGCCTAAGCCCTATTCAAAATCCAATTTGCTCAACCAGAAAGCGTTGCTATTAAATCAGTGTTACGTATCGGATTGCCGTAATGGGGCTCCGGTCAGCCAGTGCTCAATTATGGGTGGGTCTACCAATGTCCGTCGACAAAAATTTACATTTAACGCGTCGCGCCCGCCATTTCAGTGGTGCTAAATAATAATTTTAATTTAGCACCTTCTTTTTAGGTTACCGATCGCATCTCATCCTGACAACATTTGGTTCCCCTCCTCTCCATTAAAAAAAATAACTTAGGCGTGCATATTAAATTTCAAAATGTATATTTAATGGCTGGTATATCTTAATACTAACATTTAATAATAATTATATATAAATTACCATCATTTAAACATACTTAAGCTCTCCAATAAACAAAAACCGAATTTACACTATATTTGAAAAGCTTTTAAATTTTTGCGCCGATTTTGGCCTTAGGCCTTTCACATACAAAATATGTTAAACATTTGATCAAAATATTAATAAAGGGAAGGGAATTTTTTTACGGATTTTTGAAGGTTGTTACTAGCAAAATACCTTACAGATTTTGCGACTTTAGCTTCCAAATTGTGTAAGATATATGATCTTATCGACTTACACTAAAAGGTGCATCGGTTTAGGGAGGCGTAGTGGGCGTGGCCATCCAATTTTCTATCGAGATCGATAGTTAATGTAACATACTATCAAAATTTGCTGACTCTAGCTTACATTTGTGGAAGATTTGCGCATTTCAGATTTCTGATGTTGATGATGTGATGCGCTTGAGTAAAATAAAAATCGCTTTGATAATAATGTTATTATAATATCGCAAAACAAAAGTTGTTAAAATATTGGCATACAAATACATAATCCATTTTAACGCAGTTATTGTTGAAAAATAAATTATAGGTAATTATGTATATATAATTATATATATTTATAAAAATATATCTCTTTTAATGTATATAATAATATTTATATTTTATATATATGAACATGTGTACATATGTGTATACAAGTAGCTACTAAATCAATACTAATCGAAACTTCTCAACATGCGCATCATTCTCATTGTTTTCGGAATATTGCAGTTATGGATAACTCTTAAAGTGAGCTATAATGTAAGTATGCAGTTGAACTACAATGCGGGCTGTATAATTAATTATATTTTACTGTTTTGCAGGAAGCAGTAGAATTTAAGTTGACGAATGCGGTTTGTAAGAGCCTCAATAAGTCGTGGGTTGTCATACACGAATGTCGTCTACGGGCTATTAACCGTCATAAAACCACATTTAATTTTAATGGAACTGTTCTTTATCCTGCGAACGACATATCACTTCGATTTGAAATGTTTCAGAAGGCTAATGGGTACAAGCCGTGGTTGTTTAATACGACTATTGATGTATGCCGTTATTTAAGAAAACCGTTCAATCCATTTGTAATTATGATATTTGGTCTTTATAGGGAGTTTAGCAACTTTAACCACACATGTCCTTACATAGTAAGTATTATTATACTATTACCGTGCAAGTGAAGTGTTATAATACTTTTTTTTATTACATATATTAGGGTACACAACTCGTTCAGGGATTTTATCCTAGAACAAATCTTTTACCGCTTGCGATGCCAACTGGTGAATACTTATTGGCATTATCTTGGATTTTTGATGCAAAGACACAAATCGTAACAAATGTATACTTTGTCTTTAAAGAAGATTTGTAATAAACGTATTAACCCCCAATAATCATTCAACAGGATAATGGCGGATAAATTCCAGAAATGCATCTAGTACCGATTTGTTTGATTTTTATAGTATATTAGTTCGGTGCAATGTCCGTCATGCTGTCCGTCTGCATGAACGCAACTTTTATGACACCCATAGAGGTAGAGACTTGAAACTTAGAACACATACTGTGCTCTCGTCAGACAAAGTGTAAAAATTGGAGTGCTACGTCCACCAGTGGCTAGAAAATCGATAGAATCGATTTTCGCAAATCGATTAATCCTCATAGCTCCCACAATTTTAAGGCTGCATTCACAAAAATTGGTTGGTAGGTTGTTGGCGATGTCCTGCAAAAAATCGGCATATGCCACGCCCCCCTCCGCCGCCCCACGCTACAGCCCCTAAAATTTGTAAATGGCTATTATCTATCTTCCGCAGTTTTTGAGTTGAGCCCGTAAATTTGGTACTTATATGACTGGACGTCGCCTTTAAAAACCGATAACAAATTTGTATGGGCTCGCTCACACCTGTGACCATAATCGCCAAAGTCAGTATTTCAGAAAGTGTAAATCGATAAATTCACATATCTCCCACAATTCTGAAGATATAGTGACCAAACTTAAAGGCATCTTGCTGGTAAGCTCCTCCATGTTTCTACATTTTCATTTTATTGTATTTTATATCTTGGAACATACCCACGCCAGCCGCCCACAGGAACTTCGACCTTAGAAATCTGCATTGCGCTTATCCTCCACAATTTGATAGTATGTTACTGGTAACGCCTAAAAATTGGATGGCCACGCCCACTACACCGCCCTATACCGATACATCTTATATATGTCTTACACAATTTGAAATCTAAAGTCACAAAAACTGAACTTACATGTTGTGTTACAGATCCCATGTTGCAGTCTGTTGTCTTCATTCCCAGTGACCTGCTGCTCTAAGCGAACTAGACCATCCAATTTAAAGTTAATTTAATAAAGACTTGAAAATATCCATCTTTGTGTTGCAGACAGTACATACATAGCAGCCGTGGTCGGCTGATCGTTCCAGAGATGTCTTCCTGTATAAACAAGGTGTTTGTCATTATGCTTCATATATTTATTTATTTAAAAAAAAGTGTCCTAGGAGGTTTACCTAACTACAGAAAAAGGACGTAGATCGAACTTTTGGGGATCGTTAATTAGCAGAGCAGCATTTACTGTTGTTTTTTATTATTTGGAGTCCTTTAGATGTTCAAAAATAGTAAACAAAGTTTTATTTATATTTCCTCACAAATCCTCTTTAAAGACAAAGTAAATACTGGTTATAAATTGTGGTTTTCTATGGAATGACCAAGTCATTGCCATTAGATAATCACCAGATGGCATTGAATGCGGCAATAAATTATATCTTAGATGCAATCCATCAACAAGTTGTGTACCCTAATATTTGTAATAGAACATAGTATTAATATACACTTTTAAGTATTCATATCAAACTCATAATGTAATACTTGCCACGTAGGGACATGTGTGGTTTAAGTTGGAAAATTCCGCAAAAACTTTAAAAACCATAACTGCAAATGGATTGAATTGCTTTCTTAAAAATCGACATAGATCAATGGTCACATTAAACAACCATGGTTTGTACCCATTTGCCTTCTGAAAAACTTCCATTCGAAGTGACATGGCACGAACAGGATGAAGAATAGTTGCATTAAAATTATAAGTTGTCTTATGACGGTTAATAGCCCTTAGGCGACATTTGTGTATGACAATCCATGATTTGTTGTAGCTCTCACAAACAGCATTAGTCATCTTGAATACAACTGCTTCCTGTAAATAAGAATAATATAAATAACCATACAGTCCAAAATGTAAACCATTTACATACATACATTGTAACTCATTTCTAGAGATACCCATAACAGCAGTATTCCGTCAACAATGAAAGTGATGCGCATGCTGAGAAGTTTCGATTACCTTTGATACAGTCACTAATTGAAATTGTATTAAATCATCGTATTCACAACTCTTTCCGCTTGAGTATAATTGAAATTGTATTAAATCATCGTATTCACAACTCTTTCCGCTTGAGTATAATAAAAAATCGTTCTGATAAAAACGATTTCGCAAAACCAAAGTTGTCCAACAAATTTAAATTACATGCACAATAGGCCATTTATAATTGATAGTTGACCCATGTTTATTCGACCGTGAGTTAAGTTTCCGTAATCAGTAAATCACTTACCATTTTGGAAGTAAGCTTGATTTTAAAATCGACTAAATTGTACTATTAGTTGTTAAACAACTCTTTGGATACCCGGCAAAACTGGCGGTAAGGTAAATATAATAAGTACATTTTCTTTCCTTTAAAGGCGTATGTGTTATCTTTTCAAAGCGTTCTTTTAAGTGTCGAGTAAGACAGTTTCATGAAGATGAAAGCAGTTAGCACTACATATAGTATATATATAGATTCTTTATCACCATCAACACCATGTCTGAACAAACAAATATGTTAATATTTCAAACAGCGAAAAAAAAAGTAATCTTCGGCGTGACTAAAATAACGGTTTCATGTTTGATTCTGGAGTATTTTGTATCAGCATGACTTGATTTCACAAATAAATTATTTTTACCAGACTGAACTAGGGTTGTAGATAATTGTATCCCAAAATGTTGGAGCAGTAATAACAGTCGTAGCTAATAAATGTACTGCCTGTAGTCAAAATATGGAAATGCTAAATAGATGGACATGCGGACGGGTATTGATATATTGGCTAGTGATGTTAATCAAAATTACATTTTATTTATTCAAAATGGCATAGACATTGTCAGCAAGCCTAAGCCCTATTCAAAATCCAATTTGCTCAACCAGAAAGCGTTGCTATTAAATCAGTGTTACGTATCGGATTGCCGTAATGGGGCTCCGGTCAGCCAGTGCTCAATTATGGGTGGGTCTACCAATGTCCGTCGACAAAAATTTACATTTAACGCGTCGCGCCCGCCATTTCAGTGGTGCTAAATAATAATTTTAATTTAGCACCTTCTTTTTAGGTTACCGATCGCATCTCATCCTGACAACATTTGGTTCCCCTCCTCTCCATTAAAAAAAATAACTTAGGCGTGCATATTAAATTTCAAAATGTATATTTAATGGCTGGTATATCTTAATACTAACATTTAATAATAATTATATATAAATTACCATCATTTAAACATACTTAAGCTCTCCAATAAACAAAAACCGAATTTACACTATATTTGAAAAGCTTTTAAATTTTTGCGCCGATTTTGGCCTTAGGCCTTTCACATACAAAATATGTTAAACATTTGATCAAAATATTAATAAAGGGAAGGGAATTTTTTTACGGATTTTTGAAGGTTGTTACTAGCAAAATACCTTACAGATTTTGCGACTTTAGCTTCCAAATTGTGTAAGATATATGATCTTATCGACTTACACTAAAAGGTGCATCGGTTTAGGGAGGCGTAGTGGGCGTGGCCATCCAATTTTCTATCGAGATCGATAGTTAATGTAACATACTATCAAAATTTGCTGACTCTAGCTTACATTTGTGGAAGATTTGCGCATTTCAGATTTCTGATGTTGATGATGTGATGCGCTTGAGTAAAATAAAAATCGCTTTGATAATAATGTTATTATAATATCGCAAAACAAAAGTTGTTAAAATATTGGCCTACAAATACATAATATGTATTTTATAAATGATATATTGGAAAATATTTCCCAACATCGCAGGGACCCATGTTTTTTCTGAAGTAAGATTGTTGTCAACTCAACAAAATTGTACTATTAATTGTTAATCAACATTTTTTATACTTGGAAAATATGGTGCTAAGATTAATTTAGTAAGTACATTTTCTATCCTTTAGTGGCGTATGTGTTATCTTTTCGAAACGTTCCATTGAGTGTCGAGTAAGACTGTTTTATGTAGATGAAAGCATTTACGATTAAATCCAGTATATATATATTCTCGATCAACATCAACAACCGTGTCTGAGCAAACAAATATAATATTACTTCAAATGACTAACAAAATAGATATGTAATCTCCGTCGTGCATAAAATAACCGTTCTCTCTTCTTTTATTTCTATTATTATTATACTATTTGAAATTTTGATTCCGCAGTATTTTGTATCAGCATGACTTGATTTCATGACTATATATATATATTATTTTTACTAGACGGAACTAGACACTCTACCTAGACACCTGTTAATCATTTTGTACCAAAATTTTAGAACAGTAATAACATTCCTAGCTAAAAAGATGTACTGTCTGCAGCAAAACCATGGAGTTTTTTTTTAATTGATTGGCATATGAACAGGAACTGCTATATTGGCTAATGATGCTAATAAAAATTACATAATTTTAAAATGGTTAATCAAAATGGCATATACATTGTCAAAAAAAACGTCGTTGTTCAAAGTGTTTTGCAATTATTTCTTAATTTCCTCAAGCAGAAAAAAAATGTTATCACAGAATGTCCAAGGTTTTTTTTTAAATACATTCTGGAATATTGCCTTGAATGGGCAATATAAACATTTGATTTTATCAGTGTAAGGCAATATATGTAAATACAGCCAATTTCACCCCTACGTTGCCATTTAATATAGTCCACAGAATGTGGAAAGCGTGTTCACCATCTCTGTCTCTCGCTTTCTCAAAAACTCTGTCTCTGACACACGGTTACTGGCAAGATATACCAAACAACTTGCAAATTTCCAAACTCGAAGTGCCAGTCACAGTCTGGCATTCAAATGTCAAAGCAGACGAGTAACCATACAACCATACAACCATCCATCTCTCTGGTTCTCTCCTAAGCAAGCTGACTAAATATTTAATTACAGGTATTTTGCTATAACGCTCACGGCTAATTTGCTATTTAACTGTTTACCTCCAACATTCTGTGTAGAATTTTGTGTAACTTTAACTCTTCCCCAGAGTCAGAGTTTACTTTGAGGCCGAAGAATTGGTGAACATGTTAAAATATTCAAACCGTAAATGCAAACAAAGAGCTTTCTTCGATAGTTGTTTTGTTTGCATACGGCTCGCTTACAACCTTATGTCATAGTTTTTGTGCCACAAATTAAAGTTCTCAGGCATTGCGTAAGACTTAGATAGAAAGGTTAACAGCTTTCGGCTGTTTTAAATAAATTCAGTGATATCGACAGCGAATCAACTTATCAAACTGACAGACACACAATAATCTTATCTCATCATACTCGCCTCAATATTATTTGATTAAACTTAAAGTCTATACACAAAATTAATTTAAATAGCGTTTGTTGGACACAGGTTTAATACGCATCGTGTGATTGTAAGACTAGACAAGAGGAAGACAGTGTACCCACTAACTGTTTTTCAGTAGGACGCTATATTAAATAAATATAGCATCTCGGTGCATGATGTCTCCTAGTCGGACATTCTAGTCAAGATCCCTCTCACTTGTTTATTGTGCACGTACTCACTCAACAGAAAAGTTGATAATAATTTCTTACCATACTATCAAATGTAAGTCGTTCTTCTTAGTATTAATTTTTAATCGTACTTAAGTAAAAAAATATATATTAAAACAGTTTACTTTGCATTGCATCAGCCGAATCAAAAGAAATGTTTTTAATTGAGTTGTACTCAACTGCGGTTTAATGCTAAGAACACAATAGTTCTCGACCTCGCTCTCTCTCTCTCTCTCTCTCGCTCTCTCTCTCTCTCTCTCTCTCTCTCTCTCTTTCTCTCTACTTCTCTCTCTTTCTACTTTACTCTCTATCTTTCTGTTTGTTATCGCACCAGTCCAGCTCGACAATCGGTTTCCATAGGTTTTTAGATGATTTTTTCACTGGCATGCGATCACTCCCTTACAATATACATATTAATCGATTGTATATCTTGTTTTTTAAGGTGTGTCTGTATCACTTTACTCCATATGGTTAATCTGCTCAATTATCTAGCGAAACGCTTCGTGTTAAGATTCTCCAACGTATTTTTTAAACTTAGCAAGTTAAATTTTTAACATTAAAATTTGATAAATTAATTTTAAAATACTTAAACATCAATTTAAAGAGTATTTTCAAGTCGAGTAATCACATCCAGACTGTTCTACTATCGTTGTTTTGTTTTAACATTGTGAGAGTGCCAGAGAAAAAATTACATGCTCACGAAATAACAAACTTTACACCTGTGTATTTGCGATTAAATATTTTGTTGTGATAACTGTGCATATTTATATATTTTTATCTATACGAGCGTATTCGGAATGCTTATCATATATGGGAGAGTGGGAACGCAATATAAATACATGCTCAGTTTGTAGCACAAATTTAGTTTCAAGTAAAAATTAGAGGCGGACACTACTTCTGTTCTATTCGTAAATTTCAAGGTCAACATCAATTGAATTTCACAAATATGGATCCGGTTCTGTCGGTGGCCCTGGTGGGGCTTATAATATTTGTTTACAAGTGGATAACTTGGAGGCACAATGAGTTTGCAGAGCGCGGACTTCCCTTTGAGAAGCCCCACCCGATTTTTGGAAATAATGCAGCAGTCGTAATGAACAAGGCCTCGTTCCTGAAGCAAAATGCCGAGTTCTATGCGCGAACCCGTCAACAGTGAGTTTTCAAAACGAGTTTAAAAGGTAGTATCTCACGTGCGACATTTCAGCAAAATGGTGGGCTATTTCAACTTTCGAAATCCGATGATACAAGTGAACGATCCCGAAATTATTAAGAAAATAGCCGTTAAGGACTTTGACTACTTTCCCAACCACCAGTTGTTTTTTACAACCAAAGAGCGTCTGATCAATGACATGCTGAGCGTAATGAAGGATCAGCGCTGGAAGCACATGCGGAACACGTTAACACCCGTCTTCACCTCAGCCAAGATGCGCAGTATGTTCGGTTTGATGAACGAGAGTTTCGCCGAGGTCATGGAGCACCTCGACAAGTTGGCGAAGATAGATGTGAAGCCCGGCCAAGGATTTGAGCTCGAGATGAAGGAGGTGTGCAATCGGTTATCAAATGATTTGATTGCAACCACTGCCTTTGGACTTAAAGTTAGCTCCTACAAGTCGCCGAACAACGAGTTTTTCCAGATTGGTCAGTCAGTGGCCTTCTTCCGCGGAAAGGCGCTTTACAAGTTTATGCTATCCTCTACACTGCCTTGGCTTTACAAGGTTCGAAATGCTTCACAATATTTACAATTTGCACACATTTATGTATGCTATACTCTTTTCAGACGCTGGGATTTGAGATCTTCGACGCGCAAAAGACCGACTTTTTCATACGCCTCGTTGTCGACGCCATGAAATATCGAGAGGAGAACAATATTGTGCGTCCAGACATGATTCAGCTGCTCATGGAGGCCAAGAAGGAGTCCACAGAGAATTGGACCGACGATGAGCTTGTTGCCCAGTGCTTTATCTTCTTCTTTGCAGCATTTGAGAATAATGCCAGCCTTATTTGCACTACGGCCTACGAGCTGTTGCTGAATCCTCAAATACAGGAACGTCTCTACGAGGAAGTCAAGGAGACCCAAGAGTCGCTAAAGGGCGAGCAGCTGACCTACGACGCGGTGACCAAAATGAAATATATGGACATGGTTATCTCCGAATCGCTGAGAAAGTGGACTCTCGCCGCATCCACGGATCGAGTGTGCGTCAAGGACTACACGTTATACAACGACGATGGCACCAAGTTATTTGAGTTTAAAGAAGGTGACCGTATAAATATACCCATTGGGGGTTTACACTGGGACGATCGTTACTTCCCCGAGCCACAAAAGTTCAACCCAGAGCGTTTCAGCGACGAGAACAAAAACCAACTTGTGCCCTACTCCTATTTGCCCTTCGGCGTTGGACCACGTATCTGTATAGGTATGTTCTAGCTCCAAAAAGAAAACACTCAAATAATATGTATGCCTGCTACTTCTTATTGCAGGAAATCGTTATGCTCTGATGCAAGCCAAGGCTATGTTGTACAATCTAGTGCTGAAATATAGAATCGAGCGATCTCCGAAGACAGCCAAAGATCTGATGAGCGAGTCGCGTGGCTTCCAGCTGACTCCACGGAATGGCTATTGGGTGCATCTGGTGCCCCGCAAATAAATAATATTGTGTTTTGAATTTACGTTAAAATACACATATGTTTATATTTTATTTTTGATTATGATTCCATATAAACTGACTTTAATTTTAATTATACACTTAACTAAGCTCAAATGATAGACATCAGTAATACTTAAAACTCATCATATGTATTCGTTCCAGCCATTCGTACTCATATTATAGGATTAAGTATAATTTCAACTTTAGAACTAGCCCTCAATTTTTTGCGTTTATATTACTACAAAACTTTCTCAAACATTCTTGACACATTCAGTTTTATATAACTCTTTCACTTTCGCGCTCGGGCGAAAGCTGAAACATTACATAAAACTGAAAAACAAAAGAATCTTGAAAGTTGCCAAAACGCAAAAGAAACCACAAAACTGAATAGAAACCGCTTTGCATACAGACACATATATATGAATTTATGTAAAGAATCGTATATAATTGGAACTATGCAGATTGTGTTTTTGGAGGGGGAAGTTTCCTTCATAACTTAAGTTATTGCACATTTACTATCCGAAGACTTTCGCTCTCCTTTCACGTCTCTATTATTGTATATTAACATTTTATTGTTTTGTTTTACATACACAAAGTTCTTTTGTTGGCAGTTGATTAATGCATAAAATTTTTATTGTTTGTTGATTGTGTTTTTGTGTTTTTCCGATTTGTGGCTGGCAGATTCTTAGCTTTGTAACTAACAGACTAATATATGTATATATAGTGGTATATAATATATGTATGTAAATGCATTCTTGATATACTTGTTAACTTTGTACAAAGTTTGATAAGAATAGAGTTTCGTTGTTCTAAACTTAATTAATTGTTTGGATAGCTGTGAGTTGGAACCTAAAAAATATGAAATTAGAAATATAGATAACTCTAATGTACAAAAAACGTTGTATTTTCCAGCTCTCTTTTAAATACGATCGAACTTGCCAATTTACCTTAATTATAGTTAATTATATTTTGTATTTGTATTTTGAACGATATGTTTATTTACATTACCCTAACCCCAATCTAGACGCTATAGAGACGCTGTGCATTTGAGGCACGCGGCTTGCCTAGGCCAAAGAAATTCCAGAAACGCCTCAGGCACCCGGGCTTCTTCTCGGGCAGCAGACTAAGGCTCTGTTCCTCCAGAATGGTGTCCAGTATGTAGTAGCTGCTCAGATTCAGCGGCGGCGGCGGCAGCATCGGAGGCGGTCATGATATCGTGCAGTTCTTGCTCTCGCTCATAAGCGCCGGCATGCCAGACTGGGCACCCAAGCAGCTGCCCGGGGCAGCTCCTCCAAGATTGGACGACTCACTGGTTTGCGCCAGCTTCTTTTTGCGCTCGTAGGCGAGTGCATCATTGGGGACATAGGCGACACGAACGCCGCCATAGTGTTTGCGTGCGGGCAGACGATAAACATAATCGTCCATGTCGCTGGAGGAACTGGAACTGCAGGTGGAACAAATGCTGGCCACATCGCAGTTATCCAGATTGTTCAGCAGATTGAGTGGTCCACCGCCGCCCGCCTGTGTCTGGGCGTTGTGCAGTCGCAGATTCGTTTGGTTGATCTGCATCTCGGAGGAGCTGCGCGACTGATTCCGACGTCGGCGACGACGTCGTGCATTGGAATTGTCCGTGTAACTCTTGGAGCGCGACATGGTGTCTTGGACGCTGTGGAAGCGCACCTCTTTCAGCGGCGGACGATTATCGAGTTGTTCCTGTTTTTCGTCCAGCTGATTGCTGCGCTGCTTGGCGGCAAAGAGCTGCTCGTAGCCATCATGGGGCAGATCCATCTCCCGAACCGATTCATTATCGAGCTCCAACTCGTTACCCAACTCCTGGGTGCTCTGCGTCATGTCCGAGTTGCTCGGCGAATTGAGATTGATCTTGTCAATGCTCTGATAGCTGTGTGAATCCTCCGCCTTTGACAACAACATGTCAGGCATTGATGTGGTCAGCTGCGTGTCGCCAAAGATGGACTTGTCGCCGGCGCATATGTTGTCCAGACTGATGCCCAGTTCGGTCAGATCGATGGGCGGTGGATGGGCGGGGCGTGGCATGCCAGGCACACATCCACCTAACAGCAGATCGGCTACTCCCGCTGCTTCCATGCGCTTGCGCTCCTGACGCTCCAGCAAATCGCCAGCGCTACCCGCACTGACTGCACTCTTGCTTGTGACATGTCCATGGCTCTTGCCGCCCCCGACACGCCCTGTCGCCCCTGAGGAGTCAGCTGTGCGCCGTGGAGAGCGTGCTATCTGACTGGAAGTGGATGCGCGATGCGTCGGACGCAGCTGCGGTCCAGAGCTCGTGTCCGACGGCGTCGGCGGTTCGCCTTTGCTGCACGCTATCGAGCAGTAGATGGTGCCACGGCGTGGCAGGAATGGACGACCCAGCAGCGAGCAGCGGCAGGTGCAGCAGGAGAAGCACTGATCCGTCGCATGCCAGTGCTGACCGTCATGGCTCATCTGGCCCTGATCGACGCCAATGACCTCGCCGCAGTAGTCACAATACTCGGCGAACATGGTGTCAAAGCAGCCCAGACAGTATGGTTTCCCCTCCCGCATTATATAACGCTGGCCGCCCAGCTGATGTTCGCACTCCTGGCAGGCAAAGTGCTTCATGTGCCAGGTGCGACCTTCGGCCTCCGTGCACTCATCCGAAAAGATTATCTAAGGGTGAGAAATTATATGATTTAAGCTTGTAAATAAATGTAATGTAAATTAAGTTCATTACAAATAAAGCGTATAAATACCCGTCACTTTCGTAAAGTGGAATGACTTATCAGTTCTCTAAGCAAATAAACAAATGTGGTTCTCGTAATGCATTTATACATTTAGATAAGATTAAACTGATTCTAAAAAAAAGTTGAGTTATAAAATCGGTATATAAATAAAAAAAAAAACAAAAAAAACGGGTGTTTACAAATTTCAAGAAAAACACTTGTTTAACAAAAGTATAACTCATTACTAATAATATTTATTATCTTCACAATACTTAATTTTAAATGGAACTACGACTTTTAATTATCTATCTTATGGAAATGTTTAACTCACCTCATCGCAAGCCGAGCAGCGCGGCTTTTGTGTCTCGGCATGATGGCGACCACAGTAGAGATTGCCATCGCGCTGAAAGTATATCAAGTCCATGAGGAGCTCCTTGCAAACACTGCAGACAAAGCAGCCGGGATGCCAGCACAACTGGGCGCCCAGGCGTTGGGCGAAGACCACAATGTCACCGCCGGAGAGCGGCTCCTCACACTGCCAAAAAAAAAAAAAAAAGGAGAAAAAAGTTCAAATTAGAAATAGAAAGAGAAGGGGAATATAAGGTAAACCGTATAAATAAGAGAAATATGCTAAAGTTGTGCAGAGTCGGGGACGATAGAAATCTGCAGCGTCTGCTTTGGCTTGGCAAAATATTTAAGCGACTATAAATGCTAAATAACGGTAATAAAACGCTTAAGCCCCCGAAGCGAGGACAAGGCAGAAACCAGAACGAGAACAGTGTACAATCCCAGCCCCAAAACACCCTAGCCACTGCTTGCGGTTTTCCTCCTTCACAACGGAAATAATGCAAAAATAGCTGCCGGCCATGTGCGCGGAGTCGGTTCCCAAGTGCTCCCCAGAGAGCGAAAGAGAGAAAACCAGAGACTTTAAACTGTTGGAAATAGCACGAAACACGAGAAAAGGCCGCAAGGAGAATGCTGGTGTCGATGTCGGTGCCGGAGTTGTTATTACTGTTGCTGTTTCTGTTGCTGTTGCTGCTCCTGTTCCGGCTGCTGCTGCTGATGTCACGAAGCTCAAACGGAAGCGCAGTTTTTAATGACTAAACCTCAACTCGTTAAAGTTGAAGGCATTCGCATAATGAACTCATTTAGTTACAGCGTGAATCCTAATGAGGTCAGCAAAGCTGATGTCTTTGTACTCCTCAAACAGTATGTTATGAATGTGTTAGGAATATGCGGCGATATGTACGAAAACAAGTTCTCCTCGAGCTATTTATAAGCAGACTTTTGTTATGTTAAAAAGTACAATAGAAATAAACTGTGATACAAAGAAAAGGGACAACATATTAGTGAAATGCTGGGCTAACGCTATGTAGGAAACAACTCTTATATAGTAGAGCTACATCTATAGAGATACTCCAAACAATCGTAACATTTTTAATACTCATAAGTGGGCTTTTCTGTGCGAGTTTTATGCAATAGTTAATGGTTTCCATCTAAAGAAACGAATCTAACAGTTGCATTCTGCGAAAGTGTAGCTACTGAATTGAATTCATCTCAAATTATGTATTTTTTAAGTTTATGCAGTGAATCTATTTAATTATGCCAGTCAGCTTTATCATTATATTTTGTTGAATACCTAGTTTTAGTCTATATAGACAGCTTTTATAGTGTATAATGGATAAGGAGCTCGATTAGTTAGCATGTTTAGAAGTTTTACCACGCGTAGAGGGAAATCAAGTTCCTTCCTAATTTTACTTTGAGAAAGGAAGTCAGTACTTGGCTCCATTTTATGAGCATGCAAAGCAATTAACGCAATTGCCCTGATTTATGAATGCTTTTTGGCTCCAAAAGTTGTACACATGCGACGCCAAACGCTGCCATTTGTGGCTAGCCCTTAGTATTTCGCCCCAAACCCCATCTCCAGCCGCTAAGCAAGTAGCTCTTACCCCTGACAAAGCCTACGCCAATTTGCGCCATTTTCGTTTCAACTTTTATTTCCTGTTGCCTCCCCTTTTTCATCGCAGTCTTCATTTCGCGCACGCAAATTACCCAGAAGCGCCGCAAAAGCCACAAGACGCTGTAAGGACAATGAAAGTGGGGAAAGAACCTTGGTTGGTTGGTTGCCTGCTTGCAGCTTCTTAACTTTCCAGGCTATTAAACCTCAGTCGCTTGCCGGTTACTGCGATGTCCCCCGCAATCAACATTTACTTTTGCAAGTCATTTAACATTGACAGCCAGTGCTGCCAGCGTGTACTGTACAGGGTTGATAATTTCCATAGTAAGTTGCGTAAGTAGCTCCTAACTTGGCCCGCTGCATGCGTCGTTAATTGTTATCAACTACACAAAAAAAAAAAGAGAAAAAAAATATTTGGCAGCAGCAACTGCGCACTTTAATTAGGCTCAGTGTCTGTACGAAGCGCTAATTATGTATTTTTGGAGTTGCGGCTAAGACGTCCTTTTGTCTTATTTTTGTCCAGCACTTTGCTATGGCTTCCGTCCCAACTAAGCAACTTCTGCAGGAAAAGCTCTTAAAGTAGTTTCTGTGGTGGCCTAATTGCAAGTGCAAAACTTTGCCCAACGGCTCAACCCATAGCAGCGGAACCGCAAGGGAAAACTCTGCCCCCAAGAACTGGCTGTATGTCCACTTAGAATGACATTTCTCAGCCTTTACCAATTGTCATGTGTACATAGAACAACAATCGCTGCTCATTTATCTTATCAATGCAATTAATCCCAGTCGCATTCAGTTGATGACCTCGTCCTTTAGATGTGAACCCTGACCCTTCGCCCGCAAGTGCACTGCAGACAATTATGCTATTGACAAATTGACGCTGGCTGCTTTCGGCGCAACGCGAAATCGGCACCTGACTCGTCGTCGGTAAATCGTCCTTACTCCTTGCTGCTAGCTAACCCATTTCGCGTCTGTCCTAATCCAACTTTGACACTGCGCCAGACAAACTTTCCTGCAGACAAGCAAGACAATTTCCTGCCCAGTCGCCGCTCCCCAACCCTTCTCCACATGTATATACATAAATATGTGTATATATATATATATCTATATACAACTGCCTCCCTCTCTCCTTAGCTCATTGCACAGTGCCTTCAAATTATTAATGACGCTCGTTATCGTGCCCTTTTCAGTACATAAAGTTTTCGCTTAACAGGCAGCAGGCAGCCGGCAACAGGATTTTCGGCTACCTTTTTTTGCTGTTTTGGTACGCCAACTTTTTGTTGCCTTTCCCTCCCCTCCCTCACCTGTGCTGCATCAGTTTTTGTGAAAAGTATATTTCATGGCTTTTCTTAATAATTATTTTGTATTTCATCGTTGCCAGGACGACCTTTAGTGTCACATCCTTGTCAAGTTCTGCTGTCACATCCGCTCCGACACAGCCCTCAATTCAGTTTTGACTCCGTTGTTGTTCGTGTGGAAAATCGGAGCTGGCCAAATCATTACCAGTTCTGTTGCCAGCTCTGTGTCAGTCTCCGTCACTGACTTTGACGCACGTTTCTGGCCATGCTTTGCGACTCATTTACGCTTGAGTGAATTTGAGTGCTTTTTGGCAGCAGCAGTGGAAGCATCATTCAGGCTCATTGAGCGTTTTCATAAATTTCCTTTAAGTATAATTTCTGCTGGGTTGCCCTCGCTCCACCCAGCCTCCCCTCTCTCCTACTCTCTCTCTCTCTCCCCTCTCTCGATCTTAATTCGAGGGGGGTGCGGCATTTGCTTTGTTCGCATTTTAACCTTCGTTTAGCAGGTCGCAGTTATGGTTTGTGAATTTTAAGTAGCAGTCAACAGAGATGAGTGAGGGCTGCTCTGGCTCGTCAGTTTTGCTCACGAGCCACAGCATTAAGTCCGAATTAACTTATCAGATTTAATTATTAACGCACTCATCTGCAGTTGAACTTAACAATCTTCATCTTTTCTATATTCTATTTTCATTTGCATATCCCAATCCATATGTATATTGTATTTGAAGTAGTTAAATAAGGAACAGAAAACGTAAACTTTTACTGTACAGCTAATTGCTGCGACGCCCATTCTTTATCTGCATAGTTGCTAACAATAGATCAAGTTGAGATGGATCAGTAAATAAATTACATTTCTTTCAAACAGTTGGACACAACTTGCAAAAATTAAAATCGACTCCGTAACTTTCTAACTATCTTTGCAAAAAGTGATAAAGGGCTTTATTAATGGCATTATAAATAAATGAAGTATCTAATTGAGAGAGCCCTTGAGTCATTGATCAAACATGTGGAATCAAATACGCAACTGCACTTTGACATTAAACATGAACGGACAAACTTATTGAAAGCTTACAAACTGTTTGCGTCGTCTGCCTTCAATGAACTCTAACCTGAACTGACTTGGGATTGGTATTGGCCTGGTCAGAGAGCTGCAAGTTGTGGCTTATAAGTTGTTGTGGCAAGGCGTAATAAATGGAACTTGGCTGCCAATTTGGTCTTGTCCACACAAACCACAAACCAACGAAAATCACTGAAAACTTGGGCACAACTTTAATGCAGGCAACACCTCCGTCGTGCCACAAACGCCCACGCACGTAGCAGACATAGGGTCGCAAGACCTGATGGGGTGTGGAGGATCGGAGCTAGTGCAACGGACAAATGGATGCTGCATGTCCGTACAGTCGCCTTTTGTGGCCCAGACAGACACGCAGAGCCGCGTGGCAGCATGCGGCATAAACTTTTTAATAAGTTTTACGAGTGGCGAATGTGAACACAATAAAATCAAGCTCCCAACTATTTGTGGCAGCCAGCGTGCCAGACGATGAGCAGCCATGGATCTGGATATGGATGCGGCTGCAGACTGCCCAACTACTGAGCGCAGTTCAAATTGAAGCTGAAGTCGATGCTGAATTTGAAGTTGGTTAGCCAGCACGCACCGACAATCTTCCTCTCTCTTTCTATTTCTCTATCTCTCTATCTCTCGCCCAGAGACTGCCAGCTAATAACAATGCAAATTTTTCGAGGGGGACTCCCACTGATAGAGCAGCTCTCTCCACTACTGCTGCCACTACTACTATTTTATGCTACTAGCATTGTGCTTTAGTGCCATTTCACTGCGTTGCACAGCTTTACAGCATGCACATTCACTTTTTGCCTTCACAGCGCAGACAAAAAGGAAGCAGGCAGGTGTGGTCGCGAGTACTCAACTAGCAGATGCCCTGCTAAGAGGCAAATAATAATATCTGAAACATTTTTGGACAAAATACAACAATTGTATTTGGCAGCTAATAAATAATAATATTTAGTTAATAATGATAATCTCTAAGCGAATAGCTAAAGATAATATTTTGATGCAGTTCATGTATCTCTTGTTATACCCGACTGTTATTGTGCGTTTTATTGATTACAGGGTATGTAAATAAAGTTACAGCAGTAGTAGTCCGCAGTAGAGTTCAGAGTGGAGAGTAGCTGACTTTAGTCTTTTGTATGGCAGTTGCTGCAATTGTTTTTGCAACAACGTTTCATTTGCAGTTTTTCGCCATGTTGCAGCACTTTGGCGTTTGCTAAAAGTGTACTTAATGAAATCTTTTTGTCATCTTTTATTTGAGAAGCTGCCAAGTTGCGATGCAACGTTTGAAAGTTAACCGTTAGCCCCGCTCGCTTCCGCTCCGAACCCTGCCATCCGCTCACTCGCTTGCTCGCTTATTGTTTCTGGCAGGCGCCATTGTCAATTTTTTTTTTTTGCATTGTGCAAGTACCACCTATGCACCCACCCAAGCACCCATAATTTATAAGCAGCAGAAGTCAGGGCAAGTCCTGTCAAAGTTTGTGCAAAACTTTACCCTGCCAAGCGAAAAATGAAATCGAGACTCGCCGCTTTCTTCGCAGCGCTCCTTTGTTCATCATAATAAAATGCAAATTTCTTGGCTCACAATTAAGTTGAAGAGTAAAAGCGGGAGTGCATTACTTACCCCCTTGCAGGGCCTTTCATCGGACAGCAACCGCACCGCGCCACGCCCGAGCGCCTCTCTCTTGCGCTGCGCCGAAAATATCCTCAGCTCCTTGCGCTCCTCGTCACTTAGCGAGTGGCAATAGCGTACCTGCAGCAAGCAATGGGAAATGGTTAGTGGTAACTGGTAGTTGGCAGGGAAGTAGCAAGTTTCTTGTATTGTAAATATTAATTAAAATCTCTGTTACTGCAGCAGTACAAAAAGGCAACGCCAACTTTTTTAATCTCGTCCAGCCTGTTTGCAAGCGGGCGTTCCTTGATTTTTATACAAATTTATTTGGCTTTTTTTGTCCTTTGTATACGCTCGCAGGAAATATAAGAGAACATGCTATGTACACCTTAGCAAGTCTCTCAGTTTCGATAATTGCATACGGCATAAAGATATATTGTAAATGTCATAAGTATCACTCAAGAAAACACCTACAATTTATTCCTGAATGTATTCTGAAGAAACATATTCGAAAAACTGGTTAATGTTGAATAAATTGATCTTAAACCTTGCTGGCAAGCAATTGATTTGTTTTGAAAGTTTCATTATGCTCTTAAATAGTTAAATGTAATAAAAGTTGTATTGCGTCTCATTTATCAAGATGTTAGTTAAGATCAGTTTACTGTATATCAACTAAACATGCACGTTTTGAATGCATACTTGCCAGGGTATTTAAATATTCACCAATTAAAACTTGTTTTCATTTAATGGTATTCTGCTTGCGTTTCAATTTTGTTCTCAAAAGTTGGCAACTCTGCTTTGCCATTAACTGCATTTTTATGATGTTTGAGCTTTTTTTTTTTTTGTCGCTAACGCCATTGAGTACTCCCTTATGCTACTGCGTTGATGTTCTGTTCTGTTATCTTCTGTTCAGTTGTTTGGGTCCTTTGGTCTTTTGGCTAATACTCACTTCGTTATCTTGAGGCGGCAGCTGGTGCAGCAATTGTTTCACGCGATACTTCTCGCCGGGACTGTTGACGTAGGGCACTTTGTCGTCCGGTAGTTGGCTAAAGTACAAGCGGACCTGTTAACGAGCAGATATAGAGTAAAAGAGCAAGAGAGAGAGAGAGAACATCAGATATAAAAACTTTAGTACTGCAGTTATGTATTAGCCATAAACTGCGACGAGTTAACGATTGGACAACTGTCTGCATTTTATGGCAATTTCAGAGCCGCGACAAATTCGTGGGAAACGTTTCATTAGGGACAAGTCATAACGAATTAATCAAAGCTAAGTGACAAACGCTTTCACCAACTTTGCACAAAAAACCAAAATGAACGCCCACAGCTGATTTATCCACACAAATATCGACGAAACAAGAAAAGCAAATGCCACGAACAAAAAAATTGATGTTAAAACGTGCGAAAGGGGAAAATGTCGCGAAAAAGTCATGGCAGGCAAACAGAATGCAATTGCACAGAAATGGAAAAACAGATAGACTAAAAACAGACAGAGATGTCTTGGTTTTTTTGTGATTTTTTTGTTTCTGAAACATTTTCCCAGCGCGCCTAGGTGGAAGTTATGTAAGCGCTTGAGCCACGTTTGGCCCCGACTCTTGACCAGCTCTAATTGCAGCCAAATGCGGACAGTCGATTTAATTACAAAACGCTTTCGCTTTCGTTTCAATCGATTGCCGTTCGATTTGGCGATCATTTTTCACAAGCCACAAAAAAGAAAAGCAAGCCGCTTAGCTGCAATTGATGCTGTCGCCGCATTTCCTTAAACGTGGCAGGCATTGAACTGGGCTGGGTTTCGACTCAGTTTTTGGGCTGTGGCAATGAAGCACAAGGCAAACGAAAACAAAAGTTAAGTTAGCTGCAGGTGGTCACAGCCACCGAAATATCAAAATGACATCATCTAAATTGCTGGCTGTCGGCTACTTTTTGATTTCACTCAAATTAGTTGCGACAAATTGCAGCATGTGTTGTGGTTGCTTTCGGTTTGTGATTCGCGGCAACGCCCCCTTACCTGATCTGGCCGCAGACCCGGTGGCACCCAAGTGTATTCCTCGAGTGCACAGCCACTGTCATCGTCCGACTGCGAGTTGCGTTGAAAATCCAGCTGCTGATGGTGGCTATGATGGTAGACGCTGCTGGCCGATGCCGCCGTCTTGTAGCTGGCGGTGCGCAGCGGCGTCGCCACCACCGAGTTCAGTGGCAGATGATTGGGCGGCTGGCAGTGGCGTCTCTGCAGCGGCGACACAAAATGGGACGGTGTCCCGCTGCTGCTAGCCGTTGATGGTGCATCCACATTATTGCACGTACCCGTCGATGCTGTGTGACCGCTGCTCGCCGGCTGCTGCGAGGCAGCTGGGATGGTTTTGGCGGTGGCTAAAGTTTGATCGCTGCGATGCGACGGAAAGGGCGCAGCACCGCCAGCCTCCAGCTGCAACAGTTCGCTCTCCGTCTGAGTGTAATAACTGCTGCCGGGCTGCTGCATCTTGTGGTGTCGTCTGTTGCCTAATGTGGTGGTGGTGCTGCTGCTGTTGGTGCGCGGTGCAGGTGTGGGCTTATATTTGTGGTTTGGCTGAATGCTGTAAGCATAAGGAACGAAGAAAAATCGATCAGATTATTGAAAGTGATGTGTGATATATATACAAATATACAAATATCTTAAAGTTCAACAAAATTTTTAAATAAAACTCTACACATAATTATTTTACAATAAATCTTAATCTATTTCCGCTCATTTTCCACATATTTAAATAAAAAAATACTGCTCGAACAAAGCGCTTAAAATAAAATGGAAGTTAAATAATATTATATAATAAATAGTAAAAAGACAAGCCGTAGTTTATTGGTTAAATATTTTAATTTGCTCTTGGCTTTCCAGCCCATCTCAGATGTATTTCACTAACTAGACGTGGTAGCAAATCACGTTGCAACTTAATTTGTAAGACATGCAACTGCAAACTGGTCATAAGCAATGTTGATCTATTGGCTGAACGAGGCACACATAAATATTCATATCCATATGATGAATGGTGAATGCTGAAAACCCCATTTGCAATTAACCAGCTGAGATCCAACGAAACTCATTTAAATTTAACGCGCCGGACATTTGTAATCGGTTCTGACTGCAATTGTGGCCAATTCGCAGCTGTTGGTGCTTGCCGCAGCTGATGCAGTTGTTGCAGCAACTGGCGCATGCGTGTTGCTGTCCAATTTATGAAATTTCGAAATTGCCAGCGCATGTCCAGCCATCAGCATGTGGCCATCACCATAGCCAGAGTCATAAACTTTGCGCCGACTGACCATTGCAGGCACTGCGGAATCTGACGCTTCTTTCTGCGCCGCTTTCTGTGTACTTTCACTCGACACACTGTGGCACACACGACGATTATGCAGTCAAGCAACATCAGCAGCAGCAACGGCAGCAACAGCAGCAACAGCAGCAACAGCAGCAACAGCAGCACCAGCAACTATTTGGTATTGCTTTAGAAATTCCAGCAGCAACTTTAAGCCGCTGTTCATGTGGCACCCAGACTGGTCGCGTTTCAGTTTTAATTTGCTTTTAAATACCCCGTAAAATAAGATTATGCCGAATGGGCTGTATATGTGTAACAACTGCACAAATCATGTTGAGACACTCTGTCTGCTTTCTAGAGCACTCAACGGCTATGCAATTATCTTTAAGAAAAACTAATATGATTTTATGTAGATATATTTTGAGTTTAGTCACAGAAGATCTCAGATGTGTGTAATCTAGATTTGAACTACAGGGCATCTTTTAGTCAATCACGCTCTACCAACATATTCTTACATGGTTTCTCTAGTAATTTAAACTTGGCCGCTGGCTACAATTTTGTTTTGTTGGCTTTATTTTTAATTTGGTGTAATTAAAGTCATTTGTGTGACTTAACACCAAGTGCCTTATGCGTAGAGCTCTCGGAAATTAAAGACCCGCTGCAATTGCGTGTTATGCCGCCGAGGTTTCACGTTTAACATATTTTCATTCATACTGTTTAACATGTTGATTTGTATCAAATTGCACAACATTTGGAGCATGAATAATAACCAGCCAGCCCAAGAGTTGGGGCCTAATCAACGTGAGAAGTCAACGTGTGGAGCTCGGACAGTCGAAAGCAATTTGCCATCACGCCAAGCGATTTACCTGAATAGCCTGCAAATTTATGCTAATGTATGATAACAATAAAGATTATAACTTGACCAAGTCAAGCGCTAACCTTCTGCTACACAAAGGCATAGATTTGAGAAGCTGTTTAACAGTAGCCCTCAAACCCAGCAGAAAACCGCGCTAAAAACCCTTTCGCCTGGCCAAATTAATGGCTCCCTCTCGCAACTGGGAGGCACGCAAAAGAGAATGTCTCGCAAATGTGGCAGCCGTGCGTTGTAAGTAACTAACTGATGGGCAATGGCATTAGCATTAATTCCATGTTGTGGCTCAGGCGCCAGATCGGCAGCGATAATATTAGTCAGTTCGTTAAAATAAAAAGAAAATACGTTGCGGCCTGACGTAAGTGAAAGTTTTATGTGCTACGTTAATTTTTGTTTGGAGATTTTCCAATGCAAATTCATTTGCCTTGTCGGACAGTGCCAAACACAAACTTGTCCACATCTGCGTGCGATCAATCAAAGGTTGCTTTCTAAACCAATTGACGATAGCCGATTGCCGAATGTTGTCCGATCCATTCATTGCGATTGTCAACTGCTGCCCAAACAAAGTCAAGGCATAATCTGTCACAAATGAATTGTGCGCCTGTTGATTGACTTCGATAGCCAACACCAGCATCAACCCAATTCAAATCTAACAAAATACCAAAAAAAAATAGAAATACACCAAATGCCAAATACGGCCAAGACTGTTGACATACTCGCTACCGTCTGGCTAAGACACAAATACTCTCAACTCTTGGCCAGGCTGGGGCGGTTTTCTCTTTTCGTGCAAAAAGCCATAAGCAAGCAATCAGAAGGCTCCAGGTGAGAGTACATGACTAGAAGACTCCCTGTAGGTTGACAAGCAGTAGTTGAAAAGCATTGAAGCACTGCTGCGAACCAAAAACGTTTTTAATATTTAATAAAAATAAAGTCATTTCGAATAATCATTATCAAAAAATAATATATAGATATATATATATATATTAAATAATAATAATTTAATTGGATATAGCCTTGCATACTTAAAGCATTTCAGAGTTTTTATTTAGTTTTTGACAGCTACAGGGTATAAAAAACCAGTTGTCTCTTTGATCATTTTCTAAGCGGCTTGCAATTTTATTTGCCAAACGAAAACTGCCTGCGCTAAAAATGCCTGAAAACGCTGCACGAAATTGACGTGCATCTGGCCAACTATGGTGCGATCTCTGACACATGCATAAATTTGGGTTAAGAAGATTTTAAGTATTAACTTGGGTTTGAATTTAAGTTTATTTGGCTTGATGTTTGTCATTTCCTTGATGTGTGCGTGTCGCAACTGTCCAGACGAGTGGATGGATGAGGATAATTAAAAATAAAGCGCTTAGCACTTTTTGCGAAACTTTAATATAATTCAATGCATATAATTGTCAGTGTAGATGTGCAGAAATTAGAATTATAATTTTAATGTTATGCATACAAATACATTTTCACAATTGTTCATCATACACCTCAACTCCCCTATATATTTTTGTTCGCTTAACTGCAATATGTTCAATAAAATTCTGTCATAAAATAGAGTTTACATCTTTCCAAAGAGTATGACAATTTTAAAGTAGATGTCTGCAATCCCATAAACTGTATTTATTTTATTCAGCAGCATTAGCAGAATCGATATTTTCATGTTCGTCTGTTTCAAGTCAAATTAGTCTCTCAATTTAAAGGCGAACATTTAAAAGTTAGTTTGCTTAGATGGCTGCTCTTGTTGGTATCCGATATATCTATATCTAATAACCCGCCTTATCCACGGTTGCTGCACAACATGAACATATTTAAACTGAAATTGGCTTATCGGTACAAATTAAAGTCATTTGTGTCTTGGGCAATGCAATAAGCAGCTCATTAGGCAACATTTCAGCGATTGCGGCACGTTCAATTCCAAATACTAATGCCGTGCCGCACAGCCAATAATATCTCAATTATCAGCCGCACCAACGATGCCGATTGGCAGCAGGGCACTCAGGAGTGCAATGTTGGGTAACGAATGCATTTCAACAATGCTTTCTTTCCCACTGTATACACTCATACACACACATATAGGCAATATTGCAGCGATTTCATTAAATTTTAGACACGCAGTTTCCAGAGAACTGGTTCAAAATCATTTAGATACACTCACACAGATGGATATATTTGTATACGTGTTTGTGCGGCGGCCTGCAACCAGTTTTCCAGAAAGAAGAAGTGCACTACGACACGCAGACATTTGTCCAGGAGGAGGGGAGGAGGGGAGAAGGGGAGATGGAACTACGTGGAAATTAAAACGAAACATGCAATTCTTGGTAATTGAAAATGTTGAAGAACAAGCAGCAGCAACAGTAACAGCTAGATCAGCCAGAACACCATCTGAAGCAGCGAATCAAACCGAATCCGCATTAAATTACTTTCACAATTGGTCAAAAGATAAACGTCAGCTCCCAATTCAGTTTGGAGCCTACAACTTGGCCGAATTGCTTGAATTATCTGCTCCGCATAGCACACGATCTCAAGTCCCCGATTGCAGTTGCCATTTAGGCAGATCCCACTAGAGCCCGCCTCATCCACGAACTTTGTGTGTGGGGGCTGCTCCAGAATCGAACGCTCTTAAATTAAATTGTTGCCCGTTGGGCGTGTCACACTGAAGGCCCGTTCAACCTCTGTTTTAATACAGTCTGCGGACTCAGCTCTCGACTCTCGACTCTCTGCCTAAATGCCTTTTCCCAGTCCATTACGAAATCTCGTGCAGCAGCTTTCGAGCCACAAGTTCAGTTTTATTGCACCTTCTGCAGCTGTTTGCCCTGACCTTGCTGTTGTTGCGTGTTTGAAGCGTTTCATTGTCTTGGCCCAAAAGGGGCGTCAGCTCCAAAAAAAAAAAAAAAAAACACAAAAAATAATATTCGAAATCATGTAATAATGCTTTGGTTGAGCGTGCTCGACGAGAAAATACTGTAGACTGTGGCCATTTCATACATATATTCTGAGTTAATTACACAAACATCATAACAGATGAAAGAGCAATACCGTCTGTAATAGAGAACAAAATTGGCATTCATTTAAACTGATCATGCAACCCATGGTTGAGTGAATGGGGAGTCTAAAATGAAATGTTAAATATTATAAAGTAAGCTTTACAATCTAATACACGAGTTTGGTTTCAACGTGGGCCTGTAGAAGAATCTGTGTAAGGTCTGAGATGTATCGCCCCACACAACATCGAGGTACCCAATTTTAACCAATTTCTATGTGGGCATATTGCATAAAAAGGAACGGAAATAGCGAGCGTATTACATTTATAATTGTGTTTTATAAAGTTCGGGCCAACTGCTGCATTTGACTGCGTTTACGTCACCCAAACAAAGGCCACAAGCGGCACAGTCACGTTAGCCATGTCATTCAACAACACGTGTTGATGTCGCTCAAACTTTATGCATTTTTTATAAACATGCACAATAAATAAACACAGACACACACACACACACGCACACACATAGACACACACACACACGCTGTTCGCTGGCACACTCGCATATATAATGTGTGTTGCTTGTTGGCTGTCTGCGCGCTTTTCAGCCATTTCTTTGGGTGCTTCATGGGCGCAACCTGTAGCTGGTTGCAACCACTCCGGTTTGGCTCGTTGCACAAGTTTTTGTGTAGTATATGCAACGCCTCTTTAAGTACCGCGAGTGATTTAGTGCAATGGTGCCGTTAGACGGCAAGGCTAAAGCAGTTGACTGCTGCTGATATCATGCAGTTGCAAGCAAGAACAGCAGCAGCAGCAGCAGCAGCAGCAGCAGCATTAGCTCCATCTGATTTTGCCGCATCAGAAGAGTGAACAACATGGGCTAAAATGCATAATTAATCGAACTTGCAAGGTGAGCACTGCTCAAGCGTTTTGTGGCATGCCACATGTGCCATATACTGCTACACCGCACACTCCACTCGCAATGAGTCGTTTTGCCTGCTGAGTTTGAGTTGATTTTCGGCTCCGCCTGAGCTAATTTTGCGTTCTCTTCTTAACACAGCTCTTGCATAATTTTATGCAAACGCGCAATGCAAATGGAGTCGTCTGCAACTGCAACGAAGATTCAACCCATCCTCCCCTCGCTTCTAACACTCGCGCCCACAGCGCGCCACTGCTGTCAGCGACCTAAGACACGTTTCAGTGCTTGTTTAGTTGCACGCAACACAGCTTTAAATTATGCAAAACGTTGTTGTTCTACTGTTATACAATATCCAAATATTCCCCTCCCCACTCCCCTTAACACAACAGACTTGCCTTAACCACTACTTGTCTTGTTTGTCTTTTTTATACGATAAACTTTTTGTTTTTCAAACACAAAATACGAAATTTGCTTTCAAGTTCACGTTTCGCCTTCGCATTGGGCCAAATTTATTGATTTGGCTTTTGTTAAAATCAAAAATACAACTAACAAAAACTAAATTTTATCATATAAATGAATGTACATATTGGGAAGGTCTGCAAATTTATGGGTTTTTAATTGATTTTTGACAAGTCAATATTTTGTCTTACAAGTTTTTGCGGAAGCACTTAGTCAGAGCTGTGTATTTTTTGGCCAATTTTGCTTCTAATTTGGTTTTAATTTTTGTTAAGTGGCTTTTAGGTCTTATTGGGCTAAGAGAATTGCATCGGACTAACAGCAACAACAGCTCAGCGAACCAGTTCAAAGTGGAAGACGCTCCCGTTCTCAACATTCAACACTCAACACTCAATACGGGAACAATTGGTAGCTTCTCGTGCAACAGTACCTGGAATGTAATTGCTGCAGATTGGGTGCCGATGATATGCGAGTGAAGTAACTTGGAAAAACTCCCACAGTTCTTAAACATAAATTAGATATTTTTCTTCTATAATTTAATGGGTGCTGTGCCATGAAGACGATCATTATCATCTGCATCGGATGATGATGATGATGATGATGATGATGAAGATGATGACGACGATGATGCTGTGCATGATGTTGCTGATGATAAATGTAATTGCGCTGGTTTCTCATCAAATTAAAGCAGAGACAAACACATACTCGCCGTGAACACGTAAAAAGATTACGTTCTTAAGACGACGAAATAAAAAAGCACCTTAAGTTGATTAAATTAAAAGACCGGGGCCGAAAAAGATAGATACATTGTTTATGAATAGCACAAAGGCAGACAAAACGAAAATAATTGACACACGGTAAGTGAATAAGACATTTTCGTAGAAACGCCAAAGAAAAATAAAGTAAATAAAAAGAAATCAGAAAAAAAAGAAATCGGTAAATGTAGCCAAAGCCAAATACAAAAGTCAAAACAAAATGTCCATTAAATTTATTGTCTGGTCGCCTATGACAAAAAAAAAAAACAGATACGAGAAATAAAATCAACGAAGCGTATAACATGGCTGATGTATGTGTCTGGAATTGCGAGTGGAACTGGGTCTTCAAAACAGTTGTCTGCGCTGGAAGTACCACCTGTTGAAACGTGGGAAACTCCAAGTACTAAGTTGCAGCGACAATTACCCAAATAATAAATAAGTAGTCCAACCCTGCCAAACTCAAGAACGTACCTCGCCAGAACCCAACCCTGATGCGGTTGCTGAACTCCAGTTGCAACGCAGCTGACCATGAAGCAGCCACAGGCGGCGGCAGTCAACTATGACCAAATGAGATGCGCTCGAGAGTGCACTTTTTGACCAAGGCCAGCTAACCGGAAGTGTGGCATATAATTAATAACGGCATGTGAATCATGACGCATCACTAAAAGCCAAACAGCATTTTCTCATATACAACAAACTGGCAATTGGCAATTGGAAATGTGTGTGTGTGCACTGAGCCATAAAAGGATTAACTTTGCATGTGGCACACTCACTCGGGACAAACGCACACACGCACTCAGTACTTTGATATGCCGCCTGTTGCAACTTCCTTGTTAACTGTAATGCAACAAACGGCAGTGAAACAAACCAAACAACTGACAAACGAACAAACAAGCAACAGCAAAACGGACAGCAACATTTCAATTAACCAAAAGGAACCTCGGGAATGTAGACAGCCAGTGGAGACAGAGACGGAAACACCAGGTTAGGGAAAGTAATAAAGATAGAGACAGATGGAGAGAAGGAGTCCATCTAATCACTGCCTGTCACAACAAACTTCTTTTTTTTCATAAGCAGACAGGCGTTTGTATCTGTGTAAATGTGTTCGTGGCCCGCATCTGCATTTTTAGCTATATCCCTGTGAGTGAGTGTGTGTTAAAATGCGCAATTAAGACATCATACGCGTTGCAAGTGTCTTGAAGCAAGAGCATCAGACGCCAGCAAACCCATTAGCCGAATGCACACCTTTCCAAGCAACCAGGAAGCCAACCAGTCAACTAGACAGAACTTAACTTTAACCATTCATACCCTGTAAAAAGTAGCACAATATGGGTATGTAAGCCGCCTCAATATCAAAAATGTAAGAAGGCGAATGGGTTTTTATTCAACAAACTCTGATTATGAACAGGACTTCGTTTGTTATCCATTTAAACGTTTGCTTGACAAAGTATTTAAGGAAAATAACAAGTCATTGTCAAAGTCTAGTAGTAGTAAGTAATACAGGGCATCTTGTAGTTAATCAATCTTGAATAAAATGATGCTATTTGGTTGACTAACTGGTGCTGGGAACTTGGAACAGGTAACTGGGAACTGGGAACTGTGAGCTGGTCAACTGTTTGGCTAATGAAGCTTGAAGCGCAACTCGAGCAGTTCTGAATTGGGATTAGTGAACAGGATCTTGTTAGCGGTGTAAAGCGCCGTTAGTTTGCGGCAACTTCCTCGCCCAGTTTGCTTGCCCATAATTCTGTTGGCCAGCAATTTATCAAAATGCGATTGTTAAGGCCCTGGCTGGCTCATTAGCGCGCCACTTGCCACAGTACTTGCAACACCGTGTTTTTTTATCTGTTGCACACACAGCGTGGGCGACTCTAATCTGAAGACGTTGTTGACCTGGCTTTTGGGCATGCCACTCACGCCCCAAATGTAGCTACACATGTTTCTTTCAACTTAATTGTGAGGCAGACGCAGTCGAAGACATGAATAACAAATGCCTAACAGCACAGCTCTCGCTGCTGCATTAGACTGCACTTTCCGCAGCCGGGTCAGAGGGAAGTGGGGTGGGGTCGTTTGGTGTGGACTGGTTGATTTTGAGAAGACACTTATGCGCAGCTGCCTGTTAATAATTTGCACGATTCGTTGGCCAACTTAGCAGCTCAGTCAACGCTGTTCCGCCAGCCAAGTGGCAGAAATATTTCAAGAAAATCACGATTCACAACTCGAAGATCTTTTTGGCTACCAGTTCAAGATGCGAATGTTGCTATGAGGGCGGATGAGGCTGACGGGGCGGGTGCGTGGTGCGTTGAGTTTCGGTTTCTGATTCGCTTGGACACTTTCACAAAATTGCTTTATGCTTAAATTTAGTTTATCAGAAATTTGTGCCCATTTTGTGGTGAGAGCAAAGAATTTGCATGAATTTCTTTTAAATATAGCTTTTTAGAATTACAAATGAATTAATTTATACATATATATTTATAAATATATACGTAAATTTCTTGTCATTTTAAATGCAATGACAAATCAATTTGTGGCAATCGTTTCGAGGTAATTATTATAATTGAGACAAGCTGCCTTCAGGTAGATTATTTAACTACTTTCTGGCCAACAACAATGGCTAACATCGAATAAAAGACCCGGCACTATTTTAGTGTGGGCGGACAACCATTTAGTATACCTTACCTGAGAGGCCTATTATGAGTGTGTTATAAGTCTTGTAGCTCAGTAAAAATGTCATTCAATGTTATCTGTTTATAGTTTCCCCTTCGGTTACTGTTGTGGCTCAAAAGTCCAACTTAGTTGATAAACAACATAGTTCAATTAATCACATCTGATTAGACTTGATTTAAATGCCTGTAAGGGTATTTAACTGTCGGCAATTCATAAACATGTTTTTGCCTTCAATTTTGTTTTGAAAGGCGCTGCTTGTAATTTGGCTTTTGGGCTACAAAATGATGGCCATTAAACTAATTAATTTTCGTTTTATGCTTAATGCTTTAAGCACAATTTTCAATTAAACGTAAATTGCTAGAGAAGAAAAAAGAGACTTGAAACTGGTTTTAGTGGGCGCATAAAAGTAGCCGCAAATACATAAACTGTGCGTTTATCTCACAGATTCCGAATAAGATCGACAGGGAAATAGAGATGAATATATGTATATATATGTGTGTGTATATGTGCACACATACAGATGCGAAACAAGCCTCGACCTCTGACTGACTTATGGCCACCAAATTGCTGTGTCAGAGCAGAGACTTTATATAATAACAATAATCAAAGCCAAGGAAACGTAATAAGCTCACAGCAACGCCCTTCAATTTAGCTGGTTAACACGCCCATCCCTTCCTTCCCGCCTCTCTTCACAACCATTTGCCCCTCGTCCGCTGCTTCTGCTGCTGCTTGGCCCTTTGGCTTTGGCTTTACGCTAATTTTATTTGCGGTTTTCGATTTTATTTTACCAACACATTTTTCATTTTTGTTTTTTTTTTTTTTCTTCTTGCCAATTATTGTTTGTTGCTGCTTGAGTGAAGTTTTGATTGATTTTTGTGTGTGTGTTTGTCATAAATTGAATTTCCCAAGCTAACAAAATCAATCAACAACAAACTGCGGACTATTCTGTTGTAAATTTGCTGATTTTTTGCTTTGTTCAGCTAATGTATTTTATTGGTATTATCTCAGCAGAGTGTGGGCCAATAAATTTGCAACGCTTTGAGGCATTACATCAACCTCAACACCTGGCCAAAGCCGGCAGAATACAGCTGTCAGTGACAGTAACAATAAAACGTTTAAGCCATTAGACTATGATGGTCCAGGCCTGGAACATGAGCTCAGCTTTTATACTTTTATAGTCACAGCAGAGAATGTTTGAGTTTTTGTTTTGATTGGAGCACGTTTTGTTTTATGTTGTGGCCATAAAAACCAGCCGCAATTATAAAATATGCGTAATTAAAATTTTAGTTTATTTCAACTCAAGAAGCGGAGACGGGGAGCTCCAAGAGCTTGCCAAAACCCGGTTCTCTTCACAGCAGCCGCCAATCACAGCTGATAAATTGTAAACAGTTAGGCAAGGCACGCCCAACGCCTTTCGCTTAGACAACTAGAGAAATTACTCATACTCATACGCCCCACGTTTGAAAAGTCCATAAAAAAGAAGGAGAAAAACATGTGTACAAAAAAAAATATTAATTATAAAATAAAAACTATTTGCGTTACGCTTCTTTAGAGGCGGTCATTTGATATGCCTGGAAATCTAGCTGAAATCCGCCCCTGTCTTTGCCAGAGCCCCCCTAACGCCACCCGCCGTCGCTGGCCTTTGCCATTTCAATTAAAATGCCATATATCATGGAAGCTTTGCGCACATCGAATGCAATTAAAATCAAATGCTCGGCTCCATTTTTAAATCAAAGCAAATCGTAAAACGATAAGCCTGGCCGCCCCACCAACTCTCCAACCCGCTGCCTCTCAACCTCGCACCGGGACCACCCGGGCAACTGGCAGCTGGTCAACTGGCCACTTTCGCAGTACTATTGACTGGGCCGGTTACCAACACACTCTTTATCTTTCGCTCTCTGGCTCATCAGACCCAGTGTTGGGACAACTTCAGGTCCAAGTCCGAGTCCAAGTAGCTTATTTATATAGTACTTATACATATTTTATTGTACACATTTCGCTACTAGCAGTAAAACAGAAATTCCAATGCAAAGTGCTCGCAGGGTCGATGCGTCGAATGGGAAAGCCTATCAGAGATGAACTCGTGCTTGATTTCAGGACACGACAAGGCACGAACACGACTTGTGCTAATTTGTGTGTATAATGAAAGCTCGAATGGACAGTAAAAGTTAAAAACTAATTTTAAAAACTAACAATTTAACAAATACATCGTAAAAGAAAAGCATTAAAACTTAGATACACATTCACTTTTTCTTTTAAATAATCAAATATATTAAAAAAATAAATATAAGTATATATGAAATATGAAAAATGCTTCATTACTTGTTCTGCCTAAAAAAAAATATACATTTTAATACAAACTTCGTGTCACTTCTGATAAACTGCGACACGAGGCCTGCCTTAGCGCTTAATTGCTCTTTAAGTAGCCGCAGTCAATATTGTCTTTGGCTGAATTGCGTTGAAAGGCAGTGGAAATTTAATAGGACTTGCCACATTCAATCTCTTTAAATAGGCTCACATCTCGAATTTCAGCATACGATTTATACAGTTTCCGTGTGCGTCAGATGCAACATGCTGCAACTTATGCGGCATCTAATCAGCAATTTCGTTGATTTATAAAAATCACTGTTTTTCCTCGTTAAAGCTTTTGCTGCTACTGCGAACCATCGAAGCGAAAGTTAAAGATGCCAAAGATGCAAAATATATTAAATGAACTCAGAAACTCTAAATTCGCCAACGGCGCATCTTATCGGCAAAAGCGCGTCCATTCATGTGGCAAGAGTACAACTCAATTTTGCCACAGACAGTTAACAGTGCGAACGAGCCTTTAAATATGGCAGGTTATTAAACAGACATATGGAATTTATGTGAGCAGCCCCCAAGGCAAATCGGGTGACGCTCTGGCACAAAGGACACAAAATGGCACTACATATATATATATATATATATGCATATATATATATATATATATGTGTCCAAGGAGGATCTAAACAAGCACAAAGTATAAAGGGCAAGGCACAAACTTCGTCCAATTAAATAAGTCGTGTGGAACAAAAATCCAATGCGTTTTAGCTTCGGCAAGCAAAAAAATATTATGTTCAGCATCAAGCAGATGTCGAAGAGAATTATTATATTTATACATATAATAATATCGGTGCAGATGACAGCCAAATTGTTCCGAATTCATCCTGTGCCTCTTTTTTAAATCTACACAAAAAAATAATAGGAACGAAAAAGCAAAGCAGGCTTTAGACGACTCTCGGACCGGGTTACTTTATAGATTAGGCCTTAAGCCAAGAAGCAATTTCTTCAGATCATGTTCTTCAAATAATAAATATATATTGATAAATACATTTAAAAAAGAAACACCCATAAAATAAGCATTCATTGTGGGTTGTTGGCATAATTACTGAGTTAAAAGTAGAATTAATCTTATACTAATCGTCATATCATAATTATGAGTATCTATCATTAACAAATTGTTATTTATAAGGTATTTTGATTAATATGATTGGAGCTTCAAGTATGAAAAATTTGAATGCATATTTTTATGGGAATTTAGGAATTTTATGAATGTTAAAATACCAACAAATTACAAACGTCCAATTAGAAAACAATAATTTTGTTTATGGATTTTGGGGTTTGTTTGAGTTCAAACTCCGCACACAACCTGCTCATCAGAAATTGTTGACGCTTTTACGAGCAATTTAAAAGCGTTCTTCATCCATATAAAGCTATTAAACAGCCGTTAAACTAGCTCATAAAATGTTCTATATGAACTAAGAGGTGAGGTGGGGGAAAATGGATAAACAACAATCGCTCCCCCCACACCGCATTCAGTTGCTTTGTTAAACGCGTTAAACGCATTCCAAATTAGTTTGCCTTTTGCCGCTCCAGTTAAGTAGCTCCCCACACCACTCTGACCACTTTTGGCCATTTCACAACCTGTTGTTGGCTTATCTGCGACTCTTATTATATGGGTCTTATGGGTTTTGGCTGTTTCTGTTGTATTTCGAATAATGGCATTCCGATAGGCATTTTAAGTGCTTTCTCAAAAGTTAAACTCACGCTTTGCATTCCTGCTGTTGCTGGCCATCCAGCTTGGCCAATTGTTCTTCAATGTCGCTCAGTTGCACATCATCCGTCATGGCCGCATTTAAGTAGCAAACGTTCTGCATTATTGACTCCCGGCTCCTGCTCCTGCCACAACTCTTCCCCCCGACCAACAGCTGCTCCGTTTCTGTTGCATTCTGCAGCCAAAGAGCGCTGCGATTTCGGCAAATATTCAAATTGCGTAACTCGTTGAAAGGCAATAATTTAGATGCCAAAGTTGGTTTTGTTATGAACTGTTTTTGTTGCTGCTGCTGCTGCTGTTGCTGCTGTTGCTGCATGTGCTGCATGTGTTGCAGCTGGGCTGAGGTGAGGCTACCCGTAAGCATGGCCACCTCAACATCATCGTCCGTTTCGCCGTTGCAGGATATGCCGGAGGAGTGAAACTGTTCCTGCTCCTGGCCGAGCTTCTGCCCAACCGACGAGCAACTGGTGGACAAATCGCTGCTAATCAGACTCGATTGCTGCGAGTGCAATGCTCTCGCCAAGCTCAGCTTTGTGCACTCATCCCGCTCGCTGCCCGTTGGCGCCGGCAGTTCCAAGGCAATGGGATTTGGCGCCAGTGTCAATTGTTTTGGCTTCGTTTTCGCCTTGACAGCAGATTTGATTTGGAGCTTGGAGCAGCTGGATTTGGGTTTGCGCTGCGGTGTCGTCAGCTTGGTAACCGTCGATTGACGCGACTGCGAACCGCTGCACTGCACCTGCTGAGCGGGCACTGCAACTGGAGCAGCAGCTGGAACAGGAGCAGCAGCTGAAGCAGCAGCAGCAGTTGGATCCTTGCTGCGCTCCGTGGAGCGTCTACGGCTACGTCGTATGCTGGGCATATTGCGTGGAAACAATTTGCCCGCATCCGGCTGTGAGCTCTTCGATAAGCTATCGCAGCTAAGGCTCTGGCTCGGAGTGTTGCTGCTGCTGCAGCTGGTATCCGTTAAGGCAAGCACTGAGGCACATTCGGTGTGCATGATGATCTCGCGATACTTTCTCGCTGCATCATTTTGTGGCTGGTTGCCGGGTAGACGGATGTGCCACCAGCGCTTCTTTGGCAGCAGCTTGGACATATTTGGAGCAATTAGTTGTTGAAGCAATTAGCACATGGCCTTTTCACTTAGCACTGCATCCCCTTCTTGGGCGTCGCTAATGGATTGACACATTAGCGAGACAAGTGAGACAAGAGACACCGTTGCAGGCTGCCGCAATTAACGGACAATCCGTTTGTTCTAATTACGTGCGCAAAATCAATTGAGAGACAGATTGAAAACTTCGCCAATGGGCAAGAAAATGTGCGAGAGAAAATTCGCGCGCTACACTAAAAGAAAACAAACAAACAGCAGCCGACTCACGCACCGTTCGCTTTGAAGTCACGACTACAACTAAAGTCGCTGCGCGCGCGTAGAAAGTTGTTCGGCTCGGGTCCAAGACAACAGCAGAGAGAGAGCGATCGATCGAGCCAAACAGCAACAGCAACAGAAAGTTGAGTGGCTCTGCACTCTCAGCAACATTGCTGAGGCACTCAAGTTGGTGCAGGTCACAACTCAACACAGGTGCTGATCGCCATTGCCAACCCACCACACTTATCCACTCTTATACGCCGAACAAGTGCACATTGTGTATAACAGGTGCCGGCTGCGTCTGCGGTTTTGGCTGCGGCTGCCAAGCATGTTGAGTTATTGAGTTTGCTGCATTTTGAGCACTTTTTTTTATTTTTTACTTGTGGCCGCATTCTGTGGGCTTATTAACAAGTTATTGGTGTGAGCTGAGAGCGCTACTGGTTGCCGTGATTGGCTGCAGGCCACTTGGCACATTTCAAGCACTTTAGTGACGCTGACCCATTTCATCCAGCGGCACATGCAGGACCGAAGCGGAACTGTGCACTCACCAATTATGACCAAGTTGCAGCCAGTAATTTGAGTTTTACTTTGAGTCTTGGCTCAAGCTAATGCCAACGGACACCAGCTGCAGCAGTCGATATTGCCACATTAACAGCGTATCAGTCGCTCTTGATTATGATTATGATGTGGTACTGCCGGAAGGGCGTCTAGGAAATGTAAAATCCAAAAAGATTTCACTATTGACTAACAGCTTAAAGGCCTAAAACTGAAATAAGCGAAGCCAATACAAAATACAGAAAACGAAAAACTAAATTTTTCCTACTTTCTAAACTTGAGGCGTCATGTTAAGTTTAGTTGACTCATTTGCTTAATGGATATTTTCACCACCTTAATTCTTATAAAAACTTGTTTTTCTTCTGCACTTCCAACTTTTTCAACTTACGTTTAAATTTCGCGCAAAAGCGTTTCCATTTCGCTGGCCAGCACTGTAAGCGATCCAGTAATTGTTTGCCAAACTGTAATGAGAACAAAATATGCCAAAAATCAAATAAATCAGAATGCGCTCTTCAAAGTTAAATATTTGCAGACGAGCGTGCAGGGAAATGGGCTGGGTAAATGGTCCAAAAATGTGCAACTAATTGTGAAACAACAAAATAAACAAAGCAAAAGTATTTTAATTACCAGCATTGCAGTGTCAAAAACAAGCAAAGCATGCCCCTCCCCCCCCACCTTTTCAACAATGCCTGCCGAGAGACTGGCCTCCCCCCACCCATTAGGACAAGTGCGTCAAAACTTTATTTGACAGTTGGAAAACTGAACAATTCATGAAGTGAAATGTGCAAAACGAAACAATTTTGATTAAAACTGCGACACGCAATTTGCCAGTTTGAAAATGTCAGCCAAATGTTGCTGCCAGCTGCTCGGAAGGCAAAGGGCAGACGGGTGAGGGGCTGATAGGTGAGGGGGTGTACTACGTGCAGAATCTCTGACAATTGCCATTTCTACTAAGTGCAGCACGCGGTGGGTGGCGAGTTGCGAGTTGCGAAGGGATGCAGACGGAGGGAAAGCACAACAGGTAAAAGTCAGCGTTACATACTTCAATGCCAAAAAAAAATATAAAACTAAAAACAAGTAAAGCTGCTCGAGTCCAGAAAGCTCAACTTCAAAATACCGTGAAAAAAAAACAATTTTTAAATTTTTAAAACTGGTTTCGAATCTTCGAAATAATTGCTTATCATTATTTATCTTATTTAACATTTTTTATGAAAAAACTAATAATTGATTGGCCTTATAAACGTGTCGTTTGAATTTTACATTTGTATCGAATATTGTCAGTTGTTATTTTAGAACTTTCTATACGAGCATTTATACTGCAATATTGTGTGGAATAGACCCTTCTCTACTGGGTACAGGGTATAAAAATAAACTCTCGTGGAACAAACGACACAAGCGACAGTGCGAATGTCCCCCGTGACGCTCCAAAGGTCGTAAAAGTTGAGATTTTAACGTGCGCTCTCCACGTGTACTCTCTGCACACTCGCCGCCAAGTGAGAGTGTGAGTAAAATGGCGAGTGCTATTGCGACTGACAGTGAGAGTAAGAGTGAGAGTGAGAGTGGAGTAAGGTGTCAGAAGTCAGAGCGGAGCAGTCGGGTGCAGATGACGCCCGGCAAAACTGTGCTGGCAGCGCTATTGTTGTTGTTGTTGACGTTATTGTTGTTGCTGTTGCTGTTGCTGTCGCTGTCGCTATCGCTGCCAAGATGGCGTCATAAAGCACTAAAAAGTATTAAAACAATTTACACTTTGTAAAAACAGCAGCAGCAACAGCAGCGACAACTGTTATGTGGCTGGCTTGCTTGTTGCCTGCACGTGTCCGCGCGCCTAGCACACAGGTGTGAGTGAGATGGCGCATGTAATCTCGTTGTGTGCTTCCGCTCGCACTTGATGTGTTATTAACTTTTTCATCTGCACAACATGGCGCCAACTCCATCCAGCCAGCAGCGCTGCTTCTGTCATAATCATAACGGTGCTCGCATCACAGCAGCTCAGCATCGCCAAATGCTACACAGAATGAAGCTGAGCGTTGACAATCGCTTTACCATAATTCTTTTCGCTAAATTCAAATAGAATTTTGCGCTTATTTGCATAAACAACATGAAAGTCGTAAAGTGAAAAATTGCATAAAAATATAATAAGAATGGGGAATTGAAGTGCAAAGACGAGTTGCGAAGAGTGAAGCACCAGAAGCTGATGCAATTGTTAAGCACTGAATCGAAGGCACTGTGGCTAAACTCGATGCTTTTCTGTTCTCTAACGGGATATGCAAATTAAGTTGATGGTAAAAATGGTATTTCGAAGGAAGAACATTTTAATGATATTTTCACTTATTTCAACTTATCTTAAAAGTTGTAAAAAAAAAAATAGAACAAAAGTATTTGTTGTGCGGATTATCAAAGACCATAGCGATATTTATGTGTTTACTTTTTTAATCTTTATAGCCTTTCATATTATTAATCATAAAGATATATATATTATGATTTTAATTCAATTTTTCTTAAAATTTCCAATCGATTCTCGGCATTTTAGTGAACCCACTTTTTTATAGTCCTAAGAAGTGTACAGCTTGGTCTAGGTAGATACACAAGTCGTAGGATTTATAAATGCTTGCTTATCAACATACACAAATCCTTGTCACATAACACACATAACTCAGAACATATGCAGATTAAGTGGTGACTGAAATGGGTTTATATAATTCATAGGAGAAATATTTGCATTTCTTTGCTGCATGGTGCGTCATTCGCAGTCAATCATTTTGAATGACTCTACAGTTACATCCGCTCCGTTCCATATGCATAGCCGTGCCACGAGGTAGCAAAGCCCTCAGCCAATCCCCCATATCCCCCCAGCATATTCCAGCCAGTGACTTCCTCTCATAAGACAATATAAGCAGCTAGCGTAAACTCTGGAGTAGGAGCAGAAGTAGAAATAGAAGCTGATGGAAGATGTTGGACTCAGAGTAGGAGTCAGAGTCGGAGCAGCGGGGTGCCGAAACCAATTGCAACCAGCTCGAAGCTCTTCTTTCTGTTTCCCCTGCCTCGCCTTGCGCTGCTTTGGGCTTCCTGTGTGGGCGGCCCTAATGATGACGTCGCCCGCTGCTGCTTGTTGTCAATTGTTTGCTGTTGTTGCTGCTGCTGGGGCAATGTGGCAAAAGTCTCAAGTGTCGCCTGCCTGAGAGCTCAAGCCCCGTTATATTTATGAAAAATATTTTGTTGTATATGAAATGTGATGACAAAAACAACGAGGCGCAATCATTGCGTTGATTTGCAAAATGGCGCTGATGACAGTCTTTGGTTGACGGTTGGGGTGGCAGACGATACTGATGGGGGTGGCAGCGGGTGACTGCGTAGGTTTACTGATTTTTAATTAAAAAAGCAACAAGCAGAAGCAGCAAAGAGCAAAAAAAAATAACGAAAAAAAGACAAAGAACTGAACTGAGAACTCAAAAGTGCGCGTCAGAAGGTTTCCTTTTGTTAATCGACTTGATTGTAAATATTTTCTTGCTACCCAACTCCAACCCATCCCCACTTCAGCAATGTTTGCATTTGTGTTTGTTTGTCATGGTTCTAACGGCACATTCACCCAGACTCGGAGTGACAGTGCCACAGCCAAGCACAAGTTGCCCCCTCCCTTCGCTCTGTCGCACCTGCCCCCTCTCAGCAGCCGCACCCCTGTCTACACAAGAGTGTCGCAACATTTGGCTTTGTTATTTATGGCAGCATTGTTCGGATTCGTGCTGTTGCCGTTCTCGCAGTTAACTTTCGTCCCTGCTGATGCGTTGCGCGTTTTTTCACGCGCCAACCTTCTGCTGCCAGCGCACAGGGATCGGGGAGGGCAGGCGGTGCCAGTTTTGTTCTTGTCATTGCGTTTTTCATTTGGATTTTGACGTGGCAACAACAATAATGTCACTACGTCTGTCAGCAGCAGATGAGCAAATTTCTGTCAACAAGTGATTGCCACATGCAATGCTAACGGGGAAATAGGCGATGGTAATTGATACGTACCTATCCAAAAAAAAAAGAAATAATTACTTTTAAATGATAATAGACTAAGCAGCTGCCTCCAAATTTAATTTCCAAATATTTTGAGTAATCGATACAAAATCTATATGAAATATTACTGTTTTTTGCTTCAACATGATCCCATTTTCATTTTATTCATTTTGATATTATTTATTTTCTTCTATACCACTGAATAAATTATTTTTATGACTAATTTAAATTTAATGTCTTTGTAATTCTCATTGTTTACGGATTATTTATCAATTTAACTTTCTACATATTTTTACAAAAATACATCAGTCTAAATTCAGTGGCTTAGTGGTCAGATCAGCTGTCAAATCATGCCAAAAGTACTACTTCCCCTATTGGCTTGCTTGATTCTCTCCCCCAATTGTGGTGGGGTAATTCGTGTAGTGGGACTTAATTGCGTTGTGGATGATCCATCATTTTTATCATTTACGCACTGCACTTTAAAGCCGGTGAGTCGAGGCGTCAAGGAATTAGGCGTATCGGTCAAATTGCTGCAGCTTCCAATTACAAATGTATCGGTAGGTTCCATTGAAAGCATTCCCTGCATCTGTGCAAATACATTGACAGGACTTTTGCAGTTACGTTTCGAATTGAGGCAACGTGGCGTCACCAACCAACTGATATACCAGTTCGACATTGACGGTTGTCGCTTTTGGGAAGCGAAGCGCCGCAATCCCATTGCCAATGCTGTTTACAAGGCAATGCGCCTCTCCACCGTCAGCAATATGAACCACAGCTGTCCCTACAATGTGAGTGTGAATTACATTTTACAAATATATAAATATATAATATAAATATAATTTGCAGCACGATATAATCATTGATCACTTTCGTGTTGATGAGGATTTGAGCATTTTTCTCCCCATCGTCATTGGTGAATATTATTTTAAGTTGTTTTGGTCTTTCTTTAATGTCTTGCGATGCACTGTCATCGTAACTCTTCAAAAATTGTAAAGTGGACGAAAATAAGCTATCGGTAGATATATGTCGCAGATATATTTCGTGTTCGGTAAATCTACATCCAAAATATTTAGATAATAGTTGCTTTGAATGTGAAACCTCGATATGCACATTAAAAATATCGCAAAATGATAATTGTTAAATAAACCAGAGCAGTTTTGTTACGTATGAAAGCGATTTGGGATTTTGGAAACCAACAAGCGTCAAATTGCTACCATTGCTAGTCGTAAATTGACGTCTACTAAAACATGAATCAGTTGAATCGATGTGAGTGAACACATTTTTATTGTATTCAAAATATATACATCAATTATACACAGAGCGGATAATTATACACAGGAAAAGCTTTTAAGAAAGTGCTTTAATACCTCAGAAACAAATGAAAATATGCAATTAAATAAGAAAGATTCCCCGGACTTCGGATCGTACAGAGAATAAATGAAATCTTTGTCTAAAGCTATATAATATTAGGAACTAATGACAAACTGTTTATTGCGAAATAATAATTGGGTTGATACGTATTTAAATTCTATTTTAAATTTTCCAACTGAAACCAATTTCGTTCCTCTGTCAACATATTTGCTGTGTGTGAAGCTGTGCCAAAGTATTTTGTTGTATAAATTGATCAGCATCAAAAATCGATACAAATCGATTTCCGATAACAATAAACAAATATGGGCTTTATATTAATTAATTTACTTGTCATAATATTGAACATTTGTATCAAATGTATCTAAAATCGTATAAGAAAGAGAGAATGAAAATATTTTATTAATATTTATCAAAGCGCTTAAACATATTTAAGCACATACATTCATACATACACACATTGATTAATGCTTCAGCTAAAACGTGGCGATTTATGATTCGTAAAAACTTGGGTTATTTTTATCTTCTTGTCGAGATCTTTCAACTAGAGCGATTTCTTTAATGTTTGAATATTTAAATTTAAAACGTCAATCGAATTGTAATTTGGGTGCTATTGTGATTGTTGCAGGTAATTTCGATCAATTTCGAGTCATTCAACCAACAAAAAAAGCAGACATTATATATTTTGCTTTATAATTACATAATTAAGTAGTTAACTCAAAAAAAATATATATTAATAGTTTGTCAGTCCTATATCGACTAAACAGATATTCAGTGTTGAAGTGAACAGTCATCATTTTAGTAAAATGAGGTTTACTTTCCTTGTGGCAATAATCTGCGTGATTTTAGTTGTGCTTGCCAAGGCAATTAAATTGAAAATTAAAGGACTTGAATGTATTCAAATGGATCCAGAATTTTGCTCTTTTGACTACTGTGTACTTAAGCCGCTAAGCCGTGACATACAGGAAATTTCAATTTCGACCAAACTGCTAAAGATACAAGTGACAAATATAACGGTAGATGTGTCAATATGAACTGCCCACAAACATTAATATGAATGGATTATCTGCCCTGCAGGTTAGAGGAGATATCAAGCGTCGCTTCGGGTCCCCAATTTGCAAGTTTAAAATAGATGCATGTACTTTTTTTGAATCAAAAAGACGAAATCCTTTTGCCAATGCCTTGTACAATGTCGTAGGCCTGGGTATCTACTCAAACCTGAATCATTCGTGTCCTTATAATGTAAGCTCACAAATATATGTATACTTAATCATAAAACTAAAGCTTTCAGTTCACAGCACGATTTGATTATAAAGCACATGCGGTTCTCAGATATATCCAAGCTGCCTGTTTCCATCAACAGGGGAGATTACGTAATCTCAACAAAATGGTACGTGTACAATGCCCTGGTCGCCACGGTTGGTGCAATAATTACCATTTTTGATTGATAAAATATAACAGCTTGACAAATTATCTTTAAAATGTTTAAGTAAACTAAATAAAAACAATAACAAGATTCATAAAACAGATGTGAATTTGAACGATTTTTAAAAATTTATCTTCGAGCAATTTGGAACATTTGGTTAAAAAAGGTAAGTGTGCGTAAGGCTCTTGATACTGGGTATCTCAAGGTATTGATCGACTAGAGCACTCCAACTACTTTATTTAAATATATTTTTATTTATTCAAACAAGAAACGCAAGCTCACAAACAATTTGAAACTATAAATATATTGTATTGTGTTGATGTAAATCTTGTATAAATAGTAATGGCAAATAAAACCATTTTTATAGAAAGAGAAATAGTTAAAACCAGCATTAAAGCTGCAGAATTTCATATTCTATAATGTTTATTGCATACTCCACGGCCTTTTACAGATGCCTATCGAGCAGTCAATTGACCGTAAATAAATTTGAGCTGGGCACTGTCTGCAGGTTGTTGACAGGTTGTTAATTTTTGCTGTTGTCACAAGTGAAAGCCAAGGAAAACGTCTCTAAAACCCATCACACATGAAAATTGTGATAAACTGCTGCTCTTGTGTGTTGCTTGCGGCAGATAACTGGTTCAATGAACAGTTAAAAACAGTGCTGAGCAACACCCTCAATTAAGCAACGTGGACAGCAAGCAAATGAGAGGGGCACAAAAAGCACTGATTTACACTTGAGCCCAAATGCAAACAGTTGCCGAGGACCCAAAAGTGCAAGGTTTTAAAAATTGCACACAAAACTCCCCCGCTGAGATTTTATGAGTTTGATGAAGAATTATGAATATTGAATGGCTTCCAAAATAGGACTCCATCCACAGAGCTGACATCAAGTCAGTTCTAAGAGATGTTCTATCTGTGGGTGTGTGCTGTGTCTGGCCCAATAAATGTCTGTGCCCGTTTGTGGTGCTTGGGTGTGTAAATAATTAAAATCTTAATTATCCCGTGCCGCACACTCACACAAACATACTCGCAAACTCTTGTAAAATGTTTGGGCTGGAAGACACATGATTAGCCACATTCAACTTCATTTGCACTTTGTGTTCACCCAAAAAAAAAAAAAGGAAGACGAAAAAACATCAGCCATTTAATTAATTTTAATAATTCATACGTAACAAGCTCACACGTGCAACTTGGCTTTAAAGCCAGCTAACTAAAAGTAGAAGTAATGTTTTCTCGCACGGTGTCAGAGCGTTAATGAGCGAATTAGTATTCATTATTAGGTGTCGCTTTGGGCGGCGCTTTTTCCACTGCAATTTGCATAATGCTTGCTTATCTGTACAGCTGGGGAGTGAGGGTGTGGCAGTTGCCACAACTTGCAAGCAGTGTGAGTAAATTAATATAAATGGCGTCAAACATTGTCATTTTAATAGCAACGCTTGTTCTTGCTAAGTGTTAATTATATTCCTCTATGCTAGTTCCCAATAGTTGCGTGTTGCAATCCTCTAAGGAATATGCTGTAAAAAAAAGTGGGCATAAAGATAAGGGCTCACACTGACGCCATTGCACTCAATTCCATTAGTTGAAAATCGCTCAGCCAAATCTACAATAATGTCAGCAAAATAAGAACGAATGAAGAACGAAGAAGGAATATTGAGGATAAATAAAGTTGACGAAATTCCCAGAAATTAACATTAATGTTTAAGGATCGAAGCATTTTATTTAATGAAACACACACCAAATTCTGCTGAATTCCTGGCCTAATCATGACCGGAAATCGAACTCAACAAAAACCTATTGAGTGTTTTCGGCTTAGAAATCGGAGCCTGACCAAATTAAGCATTCATATCACATGTCAACTGATTACCAGCCTGACTCATTACCCGCCAAAGTTCCCCGCAGCAATTAGCCGCTGTTGAACCTTGAACAAGGCTTTGTCAGTGAAACCGGGTCCACTTGATTGTCAGTTGGTGAAAGGCAGAGCCCAATTGGATGTTGAAGTTCATGACGCTTACCTTGTCGCTTGGCGGGTTTGTTGACTCCTAATCCAATTAGAAAATTTACTGGCAGCACGTAGTCGTCTCTTGGACTTGCCGACGTGGCTCGTTAAGCAATTTACTTGACGACGACCCAGCCAAAGTAGAAGTTTCTTGGCGCAACTCAATTGATAGTAGCCGCTGACAGTGAGTTAGAGTGCAAATTCAATTTGTTAACATTTCAATTTTCACCTTCGTTATTCAATTATGCATAAATGCAGACACACGCGTCCCACACACTTCGCATCGTTATTAGGAAATTAACACGCGTTGTAATTATATGCAAGCCTTCAATTTGAGACGGGGTACTTCAACCCTTCGATGCCTTGAACTTGAACAATTTGAGCACAAAGGCAAAAACTCAAAATGCAACCAAGCGTAAATTGACGCGTCCTCTTGCAAAGTGCAAACAAATTTGATTTGTGGCAAGACTCGACCAAAACAAAAAACGCACGCGAAACTCAGTGAAAAGCGAAGCGAAGCGTTGGCGTTAACGTTAACAAGAACGTCACCACATCAACCGGATCCGCTTGCACGTTGTGTTGTGCCGCGTTTGCAAACCGCAACTGATTTGGCACAGCCAGAAGCCGGAGACAAGGACACGCTGTCTGCCAGTGGCAACATGCCTGGAGACGCTAAGTCTGCCATCGAACAAGTGTAACTATATGAGTGTGTGTGTGTGTGTAAGCCTTGGTGTGGGTGGTTGGACTCATTGTTTTGGTTTGTCATGCAACCGGCTTCAAACCGCGTTGCATACGCACAGGCGCACTGCGAAATTTACTCTTCGTTCGCTTTGTCCACCATCAGCTAAGAGCGAGAATTGTTTAGTTTTCTCTTTTGATTCCATGTTGCCTTTATAATTATTGTCAATAACACTGTTTCTGCAATTGTTGCTTTAAATTTTATTTGATTCACTTAATTAGTGCGAGCAAAACAATGATTTGCTTTTTGTAGACACATTTTTGCAAACTATAATTTTTTTTATCGCTTAGAAGTTTAAGTTTGATAAAGAATTTGATTCACAGCGTAGGCATAATTCAAAATAAAATTTTGCAGCTGTTTGCAAATCAAAAAATATATAAATTTGACTTATTTCATTTCGTAATTCCAGTGGAATATTAGTATTTAAGAACTTTGGAATTCTAAGCAATTATAATATCAATTAATAAACGCAATCCATCAAGTTGCCAGCTCCAAGTCAACTGATGGCTTGGCCAATAAAATGTAATGAATGTAAATGGATGAAAATTAAAATCAATCAGTTTTAGTGTTAGTTAAACCCCGACAATAATGCAGCCACTTAAGCTATCAGCCAGCAACAATGAGAACTACCAGCAGAAGAAGGACGAGCAGAGCCGAGTGAAGCCAAGTTGAAGGACAACATTTATGCCACCCTTGAGATTTGGCATTTGCGAGAGGCGACTCCGTCCTTGTGGCAACAGCAATGATGCCGGAGACAGGGTGGTGAAGTGAAGGGCTGGGGCACATCTTGTGGCCAGTGCTGTTTCGCGATGACTGGGCAGGATGGCATGGCAGGAGGCAAGTGCTTGAGCTGGGTCGTGTGCCCCGATAGCTTTGCTTAAAGTTATGCGCAATTCTTATAAATGTGCATGTGTTACGCAAGGTTGGACAATTGTGGCATGGGGACGTACTGGGCGAGGGGAGTGGCAGGACAATGAATAAAATGTGAGCATACTTAAGAGCAGAGCCTGATGATGTTGCCAATGATGACGACACGGGTAAGGTGCGTCGCCCCCAAAAGGCCGTTCAAGGTGCATCTACCCCTGATGATTTGACTTTGCCAGCTCAGATATATTTATGCTTTTTTCTTTTGTTGTTGTGGGGTGACTTCGGAGGGGTTGCTTTCAACTTGTCGTCTGAAATCTGTAATTGAAATTACTTGGCGTTTGGCCACTTTTATTGCTCAACGAAAAATGTGAATAACGCTCTCGTCAATGTTGCCCCAAATGAATGTGTGAAAAGGCGCAACAGCAAAATGGCCGACTGTGCCGCTTGTCATAAAAACCCTGTATACTATTAAATAGTAATAACGATTGCCAGACTCCAGTTCCCACAGCAACAACAACCAGAATGGGGCCCGCACAGTAGTCAACACTTTGTCCGCATGTGTCAGTCGCAATTTTATGAGCGAAATACTTTGGCCAAAAGTTTTTACGGCAACAAGCGGAAATGGCATTTTTACTGGCCATCTAAGCAGCACAGATTGTGCCCAGCTTCAGCTTCAGCTCCAGCGCCAGTTCCCGATCCATCTCCATCTCCAGCTGTGCACCATTGATGGGCAAATTGAAAACTATGTGAGCAGTGAAAATGGGGAAAAAGGGAAAACTTTTGGGGCAGCATTTTCTGCTGCAATGGCACAAAAATTGATTTGTTGTCGATTTCAGTTGCCTGCCGCCCCCTTTTGACAGGCATTCAGTGTTCAAGCTTCGTTTTCAATCTAATTTATGGCACTGCAAGTGCAAGTAAACATGTGCGACAAACGACCTTATGAAGCCAGAAACTTTTTGGGGGCCAAGAGCTGTTAAATAAAAATACTTGCTGTTTTCTTTCACCCCCTCTCCTTTGGCATATTTGGCATTTGAGTTGGACAGTGACTGCAGCTGGACATTGGCCAGGATGCTACGACGGCTACGCGTTGTGCTGTCAGCAGCAGAAGCGTTGGCCATTTGTCTTCTTGCGATTCGTTTCGAGTGCTGACAACGAGTGTTGAGTGTTGTGAGTGCAGGCCAAATCGCATCCAGATTGAGATTGCAGATCTCTCTGTCAGTGATCGATCGGAGAGACGCAAACGGAGACAGCAAACAGCGTTGTCATATCTTATGAGCTACAGTTGTCGCTCGCAAAGTAGAATGTTTCATTTCAAAATTTGATACTGTAAAAACTATTGTTTAACCTATAGAAAATCAAGTTCTTATTATAACTTTCAATCAATTGTATATTTATTAAATTTTTTTTTTATTTCTGTTTCTGAATATTCAGTGTTGTAAATTGTAAATGATCATTTTTAACAGAAAAGAATTTGTTTTTTTTTACTATTACGATTTTCGACATTGCTGATTTCTGAATGGTTTAATTGCCTTGCAAATCCCTCGGCCATATGCAATTCTCACAATCACTTTATGAGCCTTCCTCAGAGATAATCATTAAAGTTCCAGGCATATGCAAGGCATCTAGCCACAACTTGCCAGCATTTTTGCTACGTGCTTGTCTCTGGACGTTTCTCATTAGCTACATGGTTGGTTAATCTGAAGTCTACTTTAACTGTGCACACACAGCCAAATCGGATGTGCCCTTTAAACTCATTTACCAATTTTCCTGAGCAGCTACTCGTCTAGCGTCCACCTACCTAATTATTTAAAGCATTTGCACAATTTTTACAAACATGTTCGTCTTATTCACTTAATTTACTTTTTGTGTGCTGTCAGTTGTGTGCTCTGACTTGGCCAGTTGAAAGAACAGGTTGTCAAGGTGGTACAACCAATACACACACAATATATTTCTTTATATATTTTTATATATATATATGTGTTTGTGTATGTGTATGTATGTGCAGTCTAGATAGCCGCCGCACATTCCTTCGCTGGAAGCTTCACATTTATGCCAAAGTTAAGTGAACTTGAAGCCTTTTGCCCGTGTCTTGACAGCAGCTACTGGCTCTGCATTTGCCCTTATCTGCGCAAGCCCCACCCCACACACACTGAACCACCGCACACACCCCCCCCCCTCCCCCAATCCACTGCAGCCCCCTGCTGCCGTATAAGTTGTGAGTTTTTTAATTGCAGTCTAAATGGACTTCAATGAATGCAGCAGCAACTTGCAAACTGGCGACTTGCAACCTGCGTCTGGCGGCAGTTTATCTTTTGATTGTTGCCTGCTGCTTGTTGCTAGTTGCCTGCTGCCAGGCACTCGGAGCAGAATCGAAACAAAGTCACAAACAGAAGACGACGACGACAATGATGACGCCTTTTTCAGTCAAAGATTTTAATTACTGCAGCAAATGTGTTTTTGCTTGCATTTACAAAGTGCACTCAAAACTCAAGACTTGAGAGCAGTTCGGCTGTTGTTCCTTTCTACATATATATGAATATATATAAATGTATGTATTTAAAAGAAATTAAGAGTTTTACGCTAAGCCATGGCATAATGCAACGATTGATATGGCACATTAAAATCGACGGCAACTGGCATTCGTAAAGCCGCAAGATTGATGATGCACCGCACGGCAGTCTGTTCCACCACGCTTATCGGTTGCCAGCAGTAAGCAGTAAGCAGTAAGCAGCTGAAATTGCTGCAGAAACCCCAGCAGGAGCAGCAGCTGCCCAAAGTGCACGTACTTTGTCTAACTGCCAATGCAATGGAGACCATTGCCAATGCCAATGCGAATGAGAATTGCCCACATGCCGCGCACGGCCACAATTCGTAAATTTATTAAACGTCAACACGGCACTGAGCCAAATAAACTTGTCTCACGACAACTGCCGGGCTTCCAGCAACAAAAGCAAAAACAGCAACAACAGCAACAACAGCAGCAACAACAATAACAACTCCAAGTCCAAGACCAACTCAGCAGCTTCAGTCAGGCACGCAGCAAACGGTTAAAATTAATAAAGCATCTTTGGCTTTGCGTTCGTTCGTTTTGCTTTCGAATGTTGGCCAGGTTCTAGACAGACCGGTATGAGGGTGAGGCACAAGGAGGGACAGCGAAACGAAGATGTTGCCAATCTATGGCTCGTCTTACCATTTTCTTTCGACCACTTTTTCCAGAGTGCACAAACAACGTCAACTTGACCAGAAAGTTGCAGTTGGAGTTGCCTTTACTCTTGCGCTTGCTCTTGCTGTTGTCCAGTTACCCATTCCACTTTTCCACCTTTCTCCCCCGACCGATGAGCTCAATCCATTGCAATTGCAGCCATGTGGGTTTTCTAACAGTGATATTTATCTTCAGTGCAATTACCGTTGTATGGGCTCGATTAGGGTTCGGTGGCATACTCATAACTCGGAAATAAGCAGCGGTTTCCAAGCTTGAAATTTGCATTGAGTTTGGCATTTGTAATGCATACAATGTACGGATGCATATGCATCTGCATAATATGTACGTATTTGTAGACAGTGGCAAAATCTAGACAATTTAAAGAGTACGAAATCCAATATGCTCTATTGCAGAAGGAACTAACAATCACTCAAATAAAGTAATTGAAATGCCAACATATTCCAGAGGAGTTAAATGATAAACGGCATTCAAATTGGAATAGTTTTGAGGAAGCTATTTACACAGAAAAGACAATGTCTGAACACATTCTAAATAAAAATTAAATATGATTTTAAAAAATACAATAAAATAGCAAATAACATGCTGTATAAATTACATCAAGCACCTTCGAGCAGATACAATTTGTTTGATGGCATGCACGCTGACCATGTTTAGCGAGGCTCAGATTCATCTCGTATCTGCATGTAAATCTGGCCAAGTGATTAGAAATTTAATAAAGCAACTGCGAAGAATGCAACAACGGGTGCAACACAGTTGCGAAAGGAGAAAAAGTAAAAAAAAAAACCGATCTTAACTTGTTGCTGGGGCTTTGTAATTGGCTCCGAGTCGCTCAGGTGCTCAGGTTTGCTGCCCATCTGGTTGATGCAGCTCGTTGTGTTAGTTGTTGTAATTAGAGTTCGAAAATGGACGGTTGCAACAAAATAAAAACCCCCTCACACACACAACCAAACGATTAAAAAGGAAATTTCCGCAGAACTGCCCAGCAGTCCGCAAGGGAGTCTCTTGGTAATGATCACGGTGATCACCGGCAACAACAAGAACAACAACAACAACATCAGTAACAATAACATCAGCAACAGTCACAGCAACAACAACCACATATCGTAATTAGACTAAGAAGCAATTTACAATTTAAACGTTAATCTTGTTAGTTTAATACCCTGCTCAGTCTCAGGCTCAGCTGAAAGTGTGAGTACAGCCGTCTTGGCGGATTGCGTGTCCGCTCCAGAGGATGTGGGTGTGGCACGCCCAAACACGGCCAGCGGCCACGCCCCAAAAACAAGCGCGTCCACAGATGAGGTCAGTCTGCAGCAGCAAAAGGGAATGAAAGCAAAAAAAATTGCCTTAAATTAATCTGCGTAAATATGAATTTTGAATACTCTTTTAAATATTTATGCCTATGAAAATACAATAAATTTCACTAATATTGAGCAAATTCTTGTTGTTATTTTCTATATACATTTTGATGAATCTTAACTCATTTTTACGAATCTCATTTGTATATATCGATTTTGGATTATGAACCAAGCAAATTATGATATTGCGTGCTTGAGAAAGAAATATAATTTTGTTTTGACTGACGATCTGAGTTGAGAAACTAGTTAGACTCGACTTGTTACTGCTCAAGCAATACAACATATTCTGAATACTTTCTTATAGGGTATAAAAAAATTGAGCTGTTGGTTTTGGGCTGGCTGGGGGGCTGGCAGCTTGACTCTTACGTTGGGTTGACTCCAGTGACTTATGTGGCAAATTACAGAGTCTTGGCTTCCAAGAAATTGAAAAAAAAGGCGCCAAATTATCTGTATTGTGTTTTATTGCCCAGGCAACAGCAACAACAACTGCAACAACAATAACAACAACTCTTTCGCCTTGATGCGCAATGTGGCACGTCATGGACGCCTAATTGAATTTCGCATGAGGTTGGCTTGGTCCTTGGGCTAATCCTTGCCAGCTCCACGCCCTGCATGTGTAAGTGATAGCTTTGTTTTGGCTTAAGTATGGCTGCAGCGCATCCAAGTTTTAGATGGCAGTTGCAAACGTCGACATAGACGGGCAACAATTAATTTCACACAGCCACTTCAACTTTTTGGCTGCACAAATCCCAGGCACTGAGACTGCGACTTTGGCTACCCTTTTTCCCCCGGCCAAAAACTTTAATCCCTGAGACTCTTCTCAATGAGTTGCGGCATAGTTTTGTGTGTTTTGTGGCTTGTGCCAGCTTTGGCCAAAAACAATTTACAGGCTTCCCAACTTGCCTGTTTATTGTTTATAGCATCATTGTGCGCCGTTGTTGCTTCTCTCAATGTTGCTGCTGTTGCTGTTGCTGCTGTTGCTGTTGCTGCTGTTGCTGTTGCTGCTGTTGCTCTTGCTGCTGTTGCTCCTGCTGCTGTTGCTGATGCTGCTATTGTTGTTATTGTTGTCGTTGTTTCTGTTGCCAAACTTAAATCCTTTTAGTGCTTTGTTTATGAACTTGCATATAAATTCACAAATTTTGCGCAACAGCAAAAGTTTTTTGTTCCTTTTCTTTTTTTTTTTTGCATTTGCCAGATAATCCTCTGTGTGTGGCATGAGTGGCACGTGTGGCATGTGCTGCATAAATAAATTGCAATTGCTTTATTAAAATATGCTTAAAATATGCCACCAATTTGCCTGAAAGCATAGATTTTAGCATCTTTTTTTTTCTTATTTTGTTGGCAAGCAGACTTATTTTGCAGGTGACGATTACAAATATGCGTGCAGGGAAACTAGTCTAAAACAGTCCTGTTTTATATATAATAAGAATTGGTAATCAATTTTACATATTTTCATGCCATGTAGTATTTACTAAGAATTGTAACAAGCAAAAAAAGCTGCAGAGTGTCAAAGTTATGGTACAGTTTAACACCCAATCGCGCACTCTCATCCAGAGCACTCTTACGTGTTTCAATCTGATTCGTATTGAAGTTTGCCAAATTAGTTAATATCATTGAGTAAATTTTGCTACTAGTAGTAGTCTCAGCCTGGCAACTGCGGCTGAGCAACAGTTGGCACACGTTTCCTTTCAGCATTCAGCTGGAAACTGCGTTACTTCAGTTACATACTTTAGCTTCAGTTACGTACTTTAGCTGAGCATTAGCATATTCCTGGAATGCATTTGCCTTTAAGGAGGACATCAATCTGGAGCGCTTGTAAGCTGCCAGCAAAGTGTTCGATTGTGCCAAGAGATGTTTGGTTTTTTTACGTTTCGATTCGTTCCGTTTCGCGAAGCGTTCCAAGGATGTCAAATGGTTGCTGGGAGCAGGCAATGTGAAGGCTACAGCGCACACTGGACAGTTCTAAGCAAGACAATCTCGTATGTAATTTGATGGTTTTGTACGCGTATAAAGCTGACAAGCCCAAGTTGTTGGCCATTGTCGCTCGTTACTTTCATTAGGCAGCCGGCACTTGACAATGATGTATCCGAAGAGCATGTGAAAAATTGAAGATACCAGAAGCAACAAATAAAAAAAAAAAAAGAAAAGAAAGAAGCGCGGTCAGTTGGAACCGGCTCTGCCTCTGCCTTTGCCTCTGCCTTTGCCTCTGCCTTTGCCTCTGCCTTTGCCTCTGCCTCCGACTCTGGCTCTTAGCCGCCGCCGCGTGTGAGAGACAAAAGGCTTGCAACTTAAATTGGGCTCCCGTTTTGCTTGGTTTTTTGTTGATGTTGCTGTTGTTGTTTGTTTGTTTGTTTTGCTTAAATGTTGCATTGTGTGGTGTGCTGTGGTTGGGGTCTGCTTCTGCTATTACTATTGCTTCTGTTTCTCTTAGCCGTTGACTGCATTTAGCGTTCATTTGATGAACAATTCAGACGCGGACTTTGCCTTACACTTGTTGGCCAAGGCGTGGGCAAACAAACGGTAGCTGCCATCCCATCGCATCCCATCCCAGGCCCAGCCGCAAGTCGCCATCTCCATCTCTTGAATGCATCTGTCTTAGTTGTAGTTGCTGTTGTCGTCGCCTTTCCAGTTCCCGTTCCCGTACCCGTTCCCGTTCTTGTTGTTCTTGTTGTTGTTGTCGTCGTTACCACTCCCAACACCGGGCTAAATGACTTTGACATTTTTGCTGGCAAGCGCTTTTAATGCTCTGCCAAAATGACAAAAACCTTTCTTGTAGAATTTGTTAAGCGTTCGAGATGACAGCAACTTAGTCTATATTGCATAATAAATGGATTTTAAACAATATTTTAACTACCCATATAACATTTCTTTCTGGAAATATACACACCTATTAAGTTTTTGTATAAATAATATATGGCCTAGAAACTAAGCTACTCTTACTGTATTTCGCATATATTTTTAAAACAATTTTACATCTAACTACATTTTTTAATTATCAACTTACTTTGATTTTTTCACAAAATAAGACTTTTGATCAAATTTAGTTGAGAGTAAGAACTTCTATAGATATTTATATACATATTGGCATGATTTAATGATAAAAATAACACTCGTTTCAAAGGCTTTCTGGATATTACATCATCTCAGTTCGCAGTTTTGGAACTGCTACTCATTTTCTTACTAGCAAATTGATTAGTTGACATTGCAAAGAGTATTTAGTGTTCGATTTGCTGCACTTATTTAGCAAAGCTTGTCTGCCTTTTTTTTTTGTTGTTTGTCTGCTTGTTTTTTGCTGTCTGCTGTGGCATGTTATGCGACTGCGATTTGAATTCAATCAAAATGAGGCACACATACAAATGCAGAAATGCACACACACAATCAAAGTCAAATTCATACACATGAACAAAAAAGCAGTGCCGCTAAATTGGCCCCTGGCTTTTTATGTTTCCTGTGACGATTCTTTGTTTATTAAACTAGCAATTTCTACTTTTATTTCACAATTTAAATGCCCCACTCCTACGGGCCAGTTCGAGATAGTCATGTCAGAAATGAATACATGAACTTTGCTGACCGCCGCAGCCGAGATCGAGATTTATGTGCGCATGCACAGACCACAGCTCGCAGCTCTCCTCCGTCCTCCTCCAGATCTCCGCTCGCAGTTTGCCGTGATCTGGTCGACTGTGCCGCCAATTGACGTTAATTTATGGCATTGGCATGCACTCGCAAGGCCTAACAAGCCCAAAATGCAAACAGCTCATGCCTTCCTGCCTGCCTGCATCATCGAAGGAGCCACGAAAAAACAAAAGCCACACACACAAAACTTATGAACTGCTTATGAGTATTTATTTTTATAGAAATAATCAGAAAGGCACTCAAATTTATGGCACCCAGCAAATGGCCGTGCCCCAACAGTTCTTGTCTCATATATGCATAAACATTCAAAGGTGAAGCTGGTGCAATTCGCGAATCTCGCAACTGACATTTATCCGAAGCGAACAGTAACAACAGTTTTTTATAAAGGACTCTTTTTGGCTTATCACCAGCCGCTTAATGCGCTGACATGTTTAATTTTCGGGCGTGTTCGGATAAGGAATGCGCTGCTGTCAGAGCACATTTCGTTATGCAAACGAGGGTCGCATTAAAAGTTGGTAAATTTTATTTAGTCACTCGCAAGTGTAACAGTCGAAACTGAATTATACTCGTTTCTCAAACACGTCCAGCTGTTTTACTTTATAAACAACGATTGATTTTGAGTATTAATATCGATCGATATCGATATCAATGTTATGTACGATACCCAGCAACAGTCTTTTTCTGACGTCACTGGCAGCCTGTCACCTACATTAGAAGTGGGCAGCTAAACAAATAAGAATACCATATTTGAGATCACAAAAATACAGGGAATGATTTGGTTTGTTGCTGCGAGTTTTGATTTTAATGTACCAATTCGTTCAATGTTTCTAAACTGATCTTCATACAATTTTTGCAGTTGATATCGACATTGGGGAAACGAAGGAACTTATTGATCTATTGAAACAAACAAGAACTGACTTTCCATATTGTTTTAAAGATAACATTTTATATCTCCTTGCGTCCCCAAAAAGCTGTTATAAATATTGACAATAAAATAATTAACCCTCGTTGTTGTCTGTTGTTGTCTGTTGTTGTCTGGCACCTGTCCAACAGCATTTTTTGACAACCCAGAGGCTACCAGCTGGACCACCCTGCACCACATTAATGGCAGACAAATGCTGATAGCTGCTGTAATTTAACGATAACTCAATGCCACAAACCTTAAATCGGAATTATTACAAATTTTAGCTATCAATGCACTGACGTAAAAGGCGCTGTTGAAATGCGATCAAAAGCGCTCCATAAATTGAAAATGAAAAGAGTTTGAAGTGTTTTCGATACGAGCTACTTTTTGGCTATCGAGTGACGTTTTGTGTGACAGCGTTGCACAAACAGCAAACAGTTCATTTGTAATGGATATGGCCAATAAAAGGCGCCAATTTACTGCTTTGCATTGGAGTACGTAGAAGGGGGAGCAGATAGGTGGCTAAATGGGGTGTGGTTATATTTAGTTAAAGCAGTTCCATGAAACTAAAATTGACAAAAAACTTAGATATCAGCAACTGATAAACATTCGCTTCTCATTTTGTCAATATTCGTTTTTTTTTATGCGTTTTCCGCGCGTTTTGTACGCGATTTTTTCGGCAGATGCGATTGGCTGTTGTTGTTGCTGTTGCAGCCGTTGCCGCTTATCTCAGATGCAACAACTGTCGATTTTTTCAATCTGGACAGTAAAATTACATGCAAATCCAATTAAGTTGTTAACTCTTCGCTCGATGCGGCGACTTTTTCAGTTTTTTTTCTTTTCGTTTTGCAATTTATTTTAATTTTTTGTTTTACTTCGCATTGTTGTCTTTTAGTGTGTGTGTGTGTGTGTAAGTTGTGTGTGTATTTGTGTGCCTGTTGTTTAAGCTCTTTAGGGTCAGTGTGGTGCACTCCTTGCGTTTTTAATGAGCAAGTGCTCCGGAGTCGCCTCCACTGCCAAAGTGTTGGCGTTTGGGGCTTTTGCTATTGACCAGCTGTGATTAAATCACAATCCCAGTCGTTGTTGCAGTTGCTGTTGCTGTTGCTGTTATTGTTGTTGTTGTTTGACTGTGGCCAATTACTCGTTTATTTACAATGCTGGCAAAAGCCAAACGATTTTTACTCTCACAGAGTTTTGCTTTAATTTAGTTCGCTTTTGCTTTGGTTTCATTTCGCTTTTCGGCTTTATCGCAAATCTGCGAATCGCTTATAATTGGCAATTTAAAGCAAACCACAAAAGCGCATATTTAAATCATTTGATCGCATTCAACCATAAGCCATAAGGCCAGCGATTAACTAGTCTAATGACACCAGCCAAAATAGATTAGATAGATACGAAAAAGTAGCCGTAAAACATTAACAACTGTGGATGCAGTACAATAAAACCTCATTATGCTAACCATAACTTGTATTTCTACTCTTCTCTTTGTGATTTAATCTAGTATTTAAGTTGGAAATCATGCTAAAGCAACGTAGAACAGTTTTCGGAAGCCTTAATTTAATTCAGTTTGAAATGATTGTCAAAGCATCGATTTTTACAGCCAGACTCGGCATAAAGTGGCAGCTTTTATTTCTCGAATTATTTGCATACTGAATTAGGCTGCCGTCATTATTTATGCCCCGCAAGGGCGATGCTTGCTTTTGCTGGGCCCACCCTTGCCATTAATAATTTTGCCCCTCCAATCATACTTATGCACATATATTTATATACATGTCTACTCACCCTGTGCCTGATGTCGGTAATCCAATGTTGCAGCTACTCTATAATTGAATACACAAGACTAATGATCAATAAGCACGTTGTTGGTGGCAGTTAAAAGTGCCTCACAGTCACAAACACACACATACACACGCACACGCACACGCACACGCACATACATATGCAATGGCATAGATAAGTTGTATGGAATGCATCGCAATTAATGCGTAAAGAGTACGAATTTATGAGAATTTAAACAGCGATTTTCACGCTTTAATTACCAAGCAATAACCGCTTAATAATAGTTTACCGATTCTCGGCTCTTGTCTCTTGGAAAGCATAGAGAATCACGTCCACACGGCATGCGCTCTTCGCTGCCAACGACCGGGGACGGGACAACTATTCTGCGCTTCGAGTTCGGCTTCGGCTTCAGCTTCTGCGTCTGCTTCTGCTTCTGCTTCTGCTTTTGCTTCGTTTTGTGTTCCTGGCCGCGGGCGGAGTTGCGGCGCTGCTACCTTTCCAAAAAGTGGCCCGACAAATGCGAACGTGAAACTGCATCCGTGTAACTGCTGCTGGTGCCGTTCACAAATTTCGCATTGTGCATTCGGCCTCGAGGCGCTTTTTGGCTTTAATTTATTGAAGTTTTGTCGGCTTCGCACTGGTAGCGTTTTTAATATGCACTCTGTGGTAAGTAGTTGAAGTAGTAGTTGTAGTTAGATTGCAAATCTTGTGGATCATTCACGTTAATTTTTCCGTTTTTTTTTTATTCGTATAGTTTGCCTCCACACTGCATCCGTGCTTCAGTTCTGCACGCGTTGAGCTATGTTTTTGCACTGGCAGCGTTGTCGGCATTCGCGCAGTCGCCGCTGCAGTCGACGTCTCAGCGCAGAGCAACGAGTTTCGGGAACGGGAATGGTATTGGGAATGGGAATGGGAATGAGTATGGGAATGGAGGATGGGGGATGGGAGCTGGTGCGTTGGAAATGCGCAAGTTCTTTTTCTCGCCGCGCAAGTTTTTTTTTCCAGCAGTTGCTCCATCAGGTTGATATTGAACTTGGAATGCGAGAGCAGTCGACGCAGCCGCAGCGAATAGAAGTGGGAGAAAGGGAGCTTCAGTCGGAGTTTGAGATGATTGTGGCCCGGCGTTGCCACATGACAAAACTCAATGCGCAAGTGTGTACATATACATATATTTATTTAGTTGGCCATCAAGTTATTAACCGAATCATATCCTTGGGCAAGCTAAGCGCATTTTGACCTGCACACTGATAATAATATGCCTGGCTTAAGCTTATTGCGCACACTCCTCAAACCACGAACCGGTAATGCGCCTGTCAGCTTAGCTACGCCAAGCCAGGCCTGGCCAGTTCTAGGCCGGGATCCCAAGTCTTTATTGTCCTAACCGCTTTGTGGCTATCTGATGAACGCTGTGCACCTTGACGCATCATATTTCATATGCAATTTCAGTCGAATACCAAGATTGCATGCGAACTGAACTTTGCCTGCGCTCTAGCCACGCCCACGAGCAAGAAGCGCACATCTAAATTCAAATCATTATTGCTATATAATTTAATTGATTTTCATGCAAACAACATCCAGTTGGAACTCTGACTCTATTGAGGCTGCCACAGCACGCAGTAGCAGTTAAGCTTTAAGATAAAATGATAGTGTTAACTCCAAACACCTCAAACTCCCCAAGTCCAGTTCCAGTTGAGGCATAGCTATTAAAACTGAACTAGCTACCATTTACATCACAGATCATCATAATCACTGTATACTATTTTATGTAGTAATTAAGCCATAATCGTAAAAAGCCGTTATTTTCTCATTTAAATTAACATACTAAATGCCGTAGGCCGATGCTGACAAAGTGGAGCAGCAAATGCTGCTGTCCGCCAACTAACGGGCCAAGCAGCTGCTAAACAGTCGCCTTTGGCCATCCGTCCGCCTGAGTCTGAGTCTGAGTCCTCGCCAGTGATCTTGGCGACAACGACTCGTTTACTGTCGCTTTACAGACTGTGAGTTTGAAAAATGTAACACCGTTGATTCACTGGTTCCGGCCAGAAGGAGTTTATGACCAACTAGTTGGCTGCTCAGCGTCTTCTCTGCATCGTGCCAATATAGTTATAGGCAGCTGCTGCCCACGCCAAATCGGAGACGCTGTTTCAAGCTCAATTGCCAACAACAAATTAGCATAAGTGTTCGCCCATACCCGTAACATTTAATAAACATTAAATGCCTGCAACACACGTACCACTCCCCTGCGTTGCAACACCGCCCTGCTGTTGCAGCTACCCAATTTAAATTGCTATCTAATTTTACTAGCTGCAGCCTGTTTGTTTGCCACAATGTTTGGCCATTTATGGCCCGCTGCTCATTAGGCTGCTATTCCCCTTGGCCAGCAATTTTAATGGCCAATGTCTGTGCAGTCTTATTGGCTGTGGCAATACCAGCTTCTTTGGTGGCATGGCTGCCAATTTGCAGGTGCAACCAGCAGCTGAGCAAACGCGCTATTACAAATTGCAAGTAGCTACCAATTTGGCCTTTTGCCCACTTCCGTCTAACGATGAGACAATGTTTTTATATTCACTAAAACACTTTTCAAGCATTTTACTCCAATTAGCCGTCTAAAATGCTCAACATTTCTAAGCTGCTTAACTGTGGGAATATATGTCTTCTTTTAACGGATTACTTATATATATTTATTATGTGTGTAAGGCATTATACACACAGATTCAGAACACACAGCCTTACATTTATTTTAGAATAATGGTAAACAGCTTAACATAATTCAATACGTACATTGTATATAAATGGTAAAAATTGGTTAATTAATATATTGTAGAAGAAACCAAAATCTCTCTATTCGAAGCTTCTCGTAAATCATGTTGCCATTGTCTAAAATTGCATTTTAATATCGAATTTTGTTTTGTAAAAAAATAAAGATCAAGAGAATTTCACTTAGCGAAAATTGCACATCTCCCAATTTTCTCGTGATTTTTTTTCGCTGTTCACCTGCTGAGGCACCTGAATTGCCTCCAAATGTTAAACGTGAAATGGCTGCGCATTCGTCACGTTTTTCTCCTTTTTTTTTTTTTGTTTTGTTTTTTGTTGACGAGCTCAAGAACGTGGCCTGGGAAACGAGACACTGATGGAGATGGCAACAGGAACGGTGAAACGAGTAGGTTGCAAGTATTTTCATTTCTTTTATCGCACATTAAATTTACAAAAATAGTTTTAACACCTTTTAAGCTTACAAGCATGTGTTGGTCTGCTTTTCAGGCCTGGCTGGGTCCGCCGTTGATTTATCCTTTGCCCTGGCGTACATGATCTTTGTTGCTAGACATGCGCTGACCATGGCCAACAACAACAAACAACAGACAACAACAACAATAACAACGATGACGACGACGACGACGAAGACGACATGATTCGTACATAATCCAGCCATTATTTCTTCTCCCTGTCCCGGTCCCGGTGCCTTTTGGTTTGGTTTGGTTTGGTTTCAGTCTCATCCTTTTCGCCGGGTCTCACGGTGGTTGCGGCTGTCGACTTATCGCAAAAATTGCGTCAAGATGTTTTAATGCCGCAACGTCAGCGTCGCGGTTAGCAGCTATAAAAATGAAAGCAACGCTCGCTACGAACGAACATCCTTTTTAATTTAAAACATTATCGTAAATTCTCTGGCAATTATGCGCGATGTTCAAACGCTCCACCTCCAGGCGCCCTCGTCCAACCAGACTCCACCGCCCGTCCAAAATTATTCGCTTCGCATTCACATTTTGCATTGTCTGCAGTCACAACACATGTCGCCTGTTTTCTGCTGCAGTTTCCTCTTGCAGTTGCAGCTAATGCTAATGAATTGCAGTTGCTCCCCAGCTTTGACTCCTCTCTGGCGTGCTGCATGCAGATTAGCGCATATTCTCTCAACTTACCACCTGAAGGCAGCGGCAAGTTCGTTATTCCTTCCATTTTGACCAACTAGACAGAGCGTATCTTATCGCCTTGGCCCCGTCGACACGTCGTTTGCTCAAAAGATATCACCATTTCAGCTTGGTGCGTGCATTGTTGTTATAAGTCAAACACAAGCCCAAGTCCAAGCCCTCGAGCATAAATCGACAGCTGCTTTGGTTATAATCGTACCACAGACTCAGACATATAAGTCCACATTTACACACACTTGTACATATATATGTATACATATATATCTGCTCGTGCAGGCGATGAAGTTGTCTACAATTACAGACTGACAGTCGTAACAATTTACACATTCAAAACATAAATGGCGGCAATTTAGACTTGTAAAGATAAGATGCCCTGGAATTAATGATAAATCACCTAAATAACCTTTAAATAATATATAATAGTTTCCAAAACATAAGAAAAATACATAATTTCAATGGTCATGGTTCGCCCGTTAAATGAATTTTTATCTGAGTGCAGACATAAAATCAAACAACTTGAAGTTATTAAGCTTATTAAATCTCTTTTTAATTTTTCTATGATTCTTTTTTAATTGTTATAGTTTTACCTTAAGATGAAGTCTGCATTAAACCGGAAAATACTAAATATAAATTAGAAATCACAATTTCGGTAAAAACTTTTATGCGAAAATATTAATAAAATAATCCCACTGGCTTATAACTTGATTATAATCAGATCTATTCATATAAATCATTAAATAACAGAAACTTCCGTTTGTTAAATTCACATATTTAAATAAAATACTTCTATTCTATTTTTAGATCCAGCAGCAATCTTATTTTCTTTAAGTCGCAGACGTGTTTGAGAAAGAAATATAATTTTGTTTTGGCTGCTACAAAACTATTCGAAATAACATATTTTCAAAACAGTCTAAAATGATATTTATTGGTGCTTAAATAAATTTTATTTAGGTGAAGCCTTCTGCTTTGGATAATATTTATAGTAAAATGAAAGCTACTACGAATAGTAGTATTATCATACACAGAAATTTAGTATGGCAAAGGCAATAAGGCAATTAAAAGTGCGTTTGTCCGGTTTAAGGAAAAGTTCTCAACTTGTTTTTTGCGCACATCCATTCGTCTGTTTACAAACATCTAAATGTAGTCGTGTCTGCATCCATTCCAAATAATGTAAATGCTGCATTGTCTGCATATTTTACGAACTGCAAAGTAGACAAGTTTTGTTTTAAAACTGTCAACGCGAACCGCTCGCAACGCCTACAAAGCGAACAAAACAACAATAAAAAAAAGGGGCGAAAAAGATAAAAAATAAAAGCAAGGAGCCGGCACAAATCCTGCGTTGAAAAAATTCTAATAAAATAAATTGTTTCAATGCACGAAAAGTAATCCGCTTTGCTGGCACTCATTCCTTGTGGTTTAAGATTTATGCACTGCAAAGTCGCTTTCCACTGCGTTTTCTTTAACTTGCCTGCGATTCCTTGGCGCCGAAAGTGAAAGGGGTGGCCATAAATTAGCTGCGCGGAATGTGCTGCTGCCGCAACAGGAGCAGTAGCTGCCAGTGTTATCCTGCCTGCCAGTGGCACTTAAACACAGTTAATCCCAGCATTGCTGGCTGGCAACAAAAGTTTGGCAATTTCGTTTCGTTTGCGTTGCGCTACCTTTGAGCAATTTTCAATTAAAGTGTTGAAAATTTAAAGTCACCACCGATGCAAAAAACGAAACACATGACAAATTAGCTTCCTAATGAGCTGAGACATAAATCTTGACATGCTTTTGGCACGCACTCGAGCAAACATCGCTCCCACCTCCCACCTCTCATCAACCCACCCCATCCCACCCGTGACAATCCTAAACAATACGCAGGAGGCTGACCCCCGCCCCTTCAAATCTCTTGTACACGTGTTAAGGCAAACATGAAAGCAAGGCGACGGCATTAAGGCTTCATTACAAGGAGTTGCTCTGCTGCTGTGAGCTGTTGTTGTTTCTGTGTGTAAGCCGAGCCATTATTAAAATGAACTGTTAATACAACGACAACGCAACGCTTGATTTGACTGCACAACAACCAGGGCTGGCAACCAAATTCAATTGAATTCTAAATTAAAATATCCAAGCATTTTCCTTTAACTACTAAATCAAGTGAAGGTTGCTGGCTGTTTGTCGATGGCTCAGAGTTTCAGCCATTATAAAAATTAACTAATCAAACTTCTACAGCACAACTAAGTTGATAAGTTGATATACACTTTGGGAGTGCTCATTTTAGGGAGAATTGGTCATAGTTTTTCAAAAATCCGCTTATCCATTTGCTTAGTAAAAATAACATTAAACAACATCTCTTGCCACATCAACACACTAAATTTGTAAATATGAAAGTTAAATGAGAAAATATGCTTTAATTAAACGAACATAAATCAACAATGTACTTTTTCTGAGCTTGCATTTAAATTAAATTTCACAAAGCTATCTTTCGGTCTGCAACCTAAAATTTAACTAAATGATGATGAAAAAAAAGGAATCAAGAGGACACTTAGTAGCTATCAAGAACAGCTTGTAAATATTTGAAAGGCATTTCATATTTTGGGTTGCCCTAACATAAATCCCTCAAGCAGCTGTTATAAATAATAAAAGAACGTATATTTAAATGCCCATAAATTTGCGATGCGGATTTAGGTCATTAAACTGTAATAAAAGTGGCAGAATCACAAAATCAGTGCCAGCTTCTAGGCGCACATATATTACCGTACTAGAGTAGAGAGCACATAATGCTCTCTCGACTGCCATAAGACTCCAAGTTGGCTGTTAAGGCACCATTCTTGAGCCCATTCCAGTGCGTATTATTAGCATAATAAAAATACAAGCACTCACACACACACACACACACACACACAGACACATATATGTATATTGCACACTCTTGCATGATGAGGGCTAAGCCGGCAGCGATTTGGGCTTGGGGAAATTGCTGGACAGCAGCAAGCACAGCGTGGACAATATAATTTTATGGGCACACTTTTATTGTGGCAAAGTGTCTTGAGCTTTGCCTCGGAGGCCACATCATCATCATCATATCCGGGAGTAGGCGTTGAAGCCCAGCAACGCATAACATTTAAATGTTATGGGCACACACTCACTCGTACACACGCACACCCACACGAATATCCATAAGTGATACAACAAATTTTCATCATATTTTCCTGCTTTTGTTTTTTTTTCCCCCTGTTGCTAAAATTGCTATTAAAATATCATGTGCACATGGCGTTGACTTTCAAATGCAGCCGCAGCTTTATTAAATGCTCTCGCCAGCTCTAACCACAAATTGTGCTTATATGCTAACTGGTCGCAGCTGAATACAGGTGAGGCTGACAGCAGCTGCCGGATGAGGGCCGCATGCCACTTGACTGTAAATTAAGCTAGAGCCGGGTAGAATTAGTAACTAGAGATGGTCGTGTACGTCATTTGTTTAAAGCATGAATACAAGCTAAGCGCGGCTTAAACTTTGTAATTTGATAAATAAAAAAAAGCTGGAAAAACTTTTGTCCTGGAAAAACATATATAATTTATCAAAAGATGTCGCCAACCAATAAACCATCCACAAATTAATATTCTCAATAAATTTAATAATGATATCTGCTGATAGCTTTCTGATCTGAGCCAATATGGCACTTAGGAAGACTATCTTTAGCTTAGTTTAAATCTTATTTCTTCAGAAATGGAAAGCACCTCTTTCAAAGAAATCCTTTTTATATTTTGACAATGCAATCACACTCGATATCTATTTACTTAACATGAACAGGTCGTTCGATATGCTAACTCGTGACACGCTCTCAGCTCTTCAGGAATTGGTCTGGGCATGTTTTAATTAAATATTCCATTTGCCTAAACCAAAACCAAAACGCGCAGTTAGTTTGTGCAGTTGTTCAGCCGTTCAGTTGTTCAGTTGTGGGTGTGTAGTGCATAAATTTTACTCTGGCAGTGGTCAAACTGGTGGCACTGATACCTGGCCCTGTGGCTCAGCAGTATCCTGCATGTTTGCATTAAGGATTATGTGTGACTGCTCACGGCCACATTTGCGGACGCACAATGACGATTGGAGGCTTGGGTGGATTTGGGAGCTGACCCGTGTCGCCTTTTCGAATAGGGAGAGAGAGAGAGAGAGAGACAGAGAGGGATATAGAGAGAAAGAGAGAGAGTCATTAACAAATGCTATCGTGCGGACAGGTGGTCTGCGGTCAGACAACTTTAAGGCTTTAAAGTGCCTGATAATGTTTTGTGCACGATTTTCCATCGTATTGAATTTCAATTAGCCGTAAAATAACATTTAGTGCATTGTCGTAAATGCATTTAAATGCATCGCGACCAATAATGAACCACAAACATTTCACAACTGAATAAATAATTTGCACATTAATTGCGCGTATTTATTGTAAGCCCTTAATTGCGTAAGCGTCACATTCTTTTAAAAAAAAAAAAAAATTTAATAGAATTACACAAACGAAATAAAATATGATTATATCTTTATCCACATCAATTATTTAAATAAAATTATATATACAATTACATTAATTAGAATTATTTGTTGGTTGATTAACTTTGTTAATATTGACAAAGTAATAGAACCATTTTTATTGATACAAAAAACCAATATAAATACATTTAAATAGTAAATTGTGAAAGATATTTAACCCGGTGCCGACTATATGCAGATTTAATTTAAGCAAATAAATATTAACATATTTGTAAAATTGTGTATTGTGTTTATTGAATTATAAATATTAGCAAGCTAAGATTAATCATCATACACACATCATACAAAACTCAAAAATAAAAAATATTACACCAAAATGAAATTAGGTTTATGATTTTTGAAATTAAAAACGCATCTGTTTTTTTGATCCGCACGTTTCAGCAATAAATCATCGTAGCCTCAAACTCGCACCACTTTGAAGTGCCCCGCCTTCAACTAATTTGTGCCGTCCAATGAACCCGAAGCCATAATTAATGGAATCAAAATCCTATTGCATTACAAATCATTAAAATTCAATAGAGGCTACCATAAATTTCGGCACATTTAATTTGAAAACTGAGCGCCGTGCGACATAATTCACTTTACGCAACAATTTTTGATGAAAATGTCAAAAGAAAGCGAAACCCGAAATGGGAAAAACGAAAAAGTTTTCTTTTCTGCTGCCAACAATAGCATCATGCAAATAGCTACGGAGTCGGAGGAGCTGAAGATGATAATGGCGACTGGTGGCAGCCAACGGAAGCGGAAGTAATGCCAAATAAGAATACACGGCACACGGCAAAAGGGCAACAGGGCAAAATCAGCAACAACAAAGCAGGCAACGAGAAGAAGGCGCCAACATATAATAATAATAATGCCATCATCAATGCCAAACAAGCAACGGAAAACGGCAACTCAATCCAAAGTATCGACAGTGGTGAGTGGGATCGGGATACAGAACGCGGGGGCTGAGATTGGGTAGAGATGGCAGCAAACAACAAATGATGGAAGATGCTTTAAATTAACAAGCAAATGCAAATAAGCCGAAGATATGCTGGGGCCAAAGGGAAATAAATTAGATAAAGGCAAAAGGCAACAGCGCAGAACAACGCACACAGGACACACAGGACAACGCCGCGAGCCGCGCAGCACGCGCTTGGATTATAGCTTACAACAGGACAAAGCTACAATAACAAGAACAACAACAATAGCCAACCAACCAAAAAGGACAACACTCCCTGCGGCCAAATGGAAATACATATTCTCGTATTTCTTTTGAATTGAAGCAGAAGATTTTGCTGGTTCGTTAAATGTACGAAAGTCATTTTATGTGAGAGTTGGGCTGGGGATTGGCGGAGCCGGCCAGGCCAAATGTCAATAAGTTAAGTGGGCATGGTCACGTTAAATGGCCGCCAGCCTGTGTGACTGGCATACCGAAACAGGCATACGCCCCAAAGAAGCGTTCAACGTGCAAGACTTATAAATATGATTAAAACATATTTCGAGGCGAGTTGATAAATGTGCAAAGTTTCGCTGGCTTTCGCTGGCTTAAAGCTCAGCAGGCAGAAGATGCCGATATAAATCCAATTTAGTAGCTACTATAAAAGTAGCAGCAATCCAGCAACCATACCCACGCCCAAGTCTATCCAACTATTTGCATGATAAAAATCTTTCATCAAGCGCCAAAACAATCTCAGTGGTAGTCTCAGACTCAGAGTCAGCTCCTCCTTCTATCCACGATTGCTGCATAATTCGACGATTGCAGCGAGAAGCGGCGGCTTTGGCCTTTGTGTGGTAAACACCTAAAGTAGTAAACTGGGATTTAAGCACACACACAAACATACACAATCGCACACACACAATCGCACACACACACATTCACCTACGTGTCTATAAAAATTTTACGTCGTTGGCATCGGCAAGGACAAAAACTTTTGCCTGGTCTGCCGAAAGGCAGTCGAAAGTTGGCAAGGGGAAACGTTATATCGTTACACAGGATATGCCTTTTATTGCTAAGCGAGCATGGGAAATTGTGATGCCCCTGAATACATACATAAATTCTCAGTTGTAGTCTGCTGCTTGAAGTAAAAACCCAATAGGGACATAATGTGTACGTTCTACTGCAGAATCTATAATATGTAAAATACTTTTAAAAAAGATTAAAATTTTTGCAATTTTAATACGACAGGAAGCAATGGGAAGATGAAGGAAGACGCACACACAAACACACACCCACACACTCATGGGTTTCCAGCAGAACTAACAGGAGCATACAAAGTCTTAGAGCAAACAACAAAATTTAAAAGTTATGCAAAGGCGGGCAGCAACTCTGTTTGGTTCTCTGTTTGTAGTGTAATTGTTTTTCGAGAAAAGTTTCGTAAGCAGCTGTGTTTATAGCAAAACCCTAGCATTTGCCAAAGAAATTTCCCTGGCCAGTTGAGTTGAAAATATTTAAATTGTTTTTAAGTATGTATTTTATTGTTTACTTTTTAAGTGAAGTTTATACATTTGTATGCAAATATCATTAAGAAAATGTAAGTGTTTACAGGAATTAAAAAAAGTGCAAAATATTTAGTTTGTTAATATTTTTAAATTACTTGGAAAACATATTAAATAAGATATAGCAAAACACTCCCTCAGAAGTACAATCTGTCAAGTTAAAACTTAATTCAGAAAACATTTATTCATTTAAAGTACTTTTCTTTTAGATGTTCAATTTCTTTACTTAAATCTAGGATTTCTGCTTTCCTTTTTATATCGCTTATTAGTTCCTGTTGGAAACTTTTCCGTTTTCGATTTTCTTTGTAATTTTTTAGCCGGCGCTCTTCTAAATCATTCTTACCCTACTAAGCTCGTTGGTCACGCTTTCCAGCACGGAATCGCTAATAACTCAGTAAGGCGTTGTCCTGCGCTTTAAAGCCGCTTAGGTTCATGAATTTCACCATCGTCCACTTCCGGCAAGGGCGTCCGCCTATGAAGCAACCAGCGCGCACCTTGAGCCTTCCCGTTGCCCCCAGAGACGCACTTGGTTGCCTAGCATATGACCAAAAAAAAAAACGCACATATATAAAACATACACACAAACATTCGTATAAAGGTGCCCAAAAGAAGACGTTAGGACACCGCATACAAAGAAATGGGCTACCCCTGCTCCGGGACTTGGCATTTAAGATAAATGATCGCCTGCCAACAATGCACAAAGAAGAGTCACAAAAACTTTGGTCACGTTTGTGCTATTTGGCGGCACAGGCATATGCTACATGGGGGTGGCTCTTATTAGGGGGTTGGGAGCGTCGAGATTCTGAGCTGGCTGCCGTCTAGCTTGCATTTACCTTGCCGCAATTTTAATATGAAGCTGGAGTTTAAAATTCAAGACACATGCAGCAGCTTAAACGTTTTAGAAATCTATTTTTCAAAATGCCAACTCCGGACAGGCGATGAACATTGGGCAGGGGTACTTGCGGAGCAGTCCCATGTGTGCGTGCAAATTGCCAAACATTGCGCGCATTTAATTGAAACGTCTGCCGAGCGTGGAGGTAAAGGTAAAACTGTTGCCCAACTTGCAGAACAAAAACTGCCGGCGCCCATCAAAAGGAAAAGGATACCAGGCAAACAACCAGAACTAGTAGCAGCGCATAAAGGATATGCAACTCCAATGTGGAAGCAGACTCTAACTGCAGCTGATCCAGCGCCTTTTGTGCCGCCCTTAACCTGGTGCAGAGCTTGTAGCGGATCAAAACTGTATGTGCTCCAACTGCTTTTAGAAGTGTGAGCATCAGCTGAAAGATCCTGTTCAGTACATGGCATGGTATCTATGTAGCCATGCTGCTTATTACACTCATATCCAGATCGGGAAGTTGCAGTTCATTGATAAACGACTCGCAGGCGATCAGTGACTCCATTTTCTTCACAAACGTCTTAGCAGCTGGCCCAAGAAGTGGTCCTGTGCTGCGACCTCAAGGCTTGGCCATTGTTGCCACAAAAAATGCACACGACTATTTCATCGGCCACTTTTCGCTGCTGTGATTTGAGTGTGGTTGTAATCAGCTTAGCCACGCTCTCAATACTGCATACAACATAAACATGTGAAGCGTTGTCTTGTGGATTGTGTCTGTGTTGTTTTTGTACACAACATATTTCGAGTAGTTGTTATTTGACAGTGTCAAATCACTTTGTTGTTTGTCGTTAGCTTTTTACTGACTGAGAATAGAAGCTCGGATAAACTCAGCTATTCACATTTCGCTGAGCTTCTCTTAAACTAAGAACTAGGAGAGACGTGATTATTCATAACAAAAAATGGCGTTTTCGTTTTAAAATGAACATGTTTCACATTTGAGTGATTTAGACTTTTTTCGGTAACTGATGTGTTAAAGTTGAAAACGTTTTTTAAAGTTGACTTTGCCATATTGCTGGTTAATAGCCGCGAGGGCTGGCAGCTGCCACATAAATCGAGCAACATATGTGTATGGGCAAAATATTACAAGTGGCTCCCGTCTGCGCGCCCAATTCAAATGGAAATCAAAGTGGGCGTTCACGAGTTAAACACTCCATGACAGGTACAGCTGCAGCTCCAGCTCCAGCTCCAGCTCCAACTTCGAGTCCTGGCAGGAAGTAGCAATGTGACAAAGTCGCTGGCAATGCGCGCACTTGTGGTTTACGACCTGGTGCTAGGCTTCAGGTCTTTTTGCTACTTTCTGCACCACCAGCCAGTCAAGCAGCCAGCCAGCCAGGCAGACAGCTGGAAAGGCAGCCATCTGAAGTGGGACTGGTGCGCTATAAAATGGCGTAGCATTTCCGCTCTTGACTGCCACATTGCTCAAAAATTTATTATTCTCATCTAGATGAGTTCATTATTTTGCAGCATGTTGCATGTGGAATTTAGAATGTCGAATGCGAAAACAATTTAATTTTATTGTTTTGCGCATAAATTGTTCGGCTTGACATACGGTAGAATTATGTATTGTTTTCCATTGGCATGGAGAACAAAAGAAACAAAAAAGAAGGCAATCCCTATGAAATTTGAGACACTCGCACACACATGTGTGTGTGTGTGTGTGGTGATTTAGGGTGGTGCTGGCCATATAATTGAGTCACGTTTGGCCGGGTCTTAGATGCGCCTGTGTAAGATATTTAGATTTATGCCGCGATGTCGATTCGTATTGGCTGTAGTAAAATCACATATCGAAAAATATATACATAAGCAAATTGCGGTGCGAGTTGGTGTTGTGATTTATGGAAAACGATATTCCTGATTGCATATTAGCAAAGTATCGAATTTTTGAATGTTGAGCAAGCTAAAGTATCTATTTCTATAAAGTAAAATAAAGCAGTCGAAACAAATTTATATTTCATTCACGAACACATCTGCCTACTTTACTTTATTCACATCGATCGATCTGTTTTTCTTCTTTAAGTTGATGATCACACAATTGCAATCGATTAATATCGATATCAATGTTATGTCGACATGATACAGTAGCCTGTTACCCACATTACAAGTGGCGTGCTACAAAAAGGATATAAAAAACTCGTAGCTCTAGTAATTATTACAATTATTAAGGTATATTTGAATTTGTGGATGAACAGAGCTAGGCATCGAAAACAAATTTATTAAGAAAAGACCGCGATAAGCTCACGTCCTGGCAGATATCACAGCTCCCGTTAAGACCACAAATAAACCTATTTTGTACGTTTTTGTTAAAGCAATATGCCACACGCTATGCTCTCATTTTGGCTACGTGTTTATAATGCCAATAACCTGACAACCCAACCGGCCCATCAGCTTCATCGTCAATAAACACAAACTAAGAGAGCAGGAATCAAAATGCGTGCTGGCATCCAAGTTCAATGTACAACTTCAATTCCAAAATTTAATTTATCTGTATCAGTTCCACTTGCCTGAGAGCCAGATGACAGCAGGCAGTCAGAAGCTGTACGAACTCCGGAGTGCCGACGTGTTGCCACAGCTGGAGGAACACATGTTCCGACAAATTCATCTGCCATGTCACAATGCGCAACGGTATGCAGAATTTTTGGGGGACCAAGCACCCCTCTGACATTCACATGGATATGGATATGTCTATGGCTATAAGTAGGGGTTGCGGTGCTGCTGCTAGTTTTTGTTGGCCATGCTGCACACACGCTGCACGTGACAAGACTCAACGAAAAGTGAAACTTTCTGTGCAAATATTTTTCAAGCAAACAACTCTCGCTTAAAGCGCACAGCTCTACAGCTCCACCCTGCCGCAGGATGTGCCTTTAAGCCGTAAGTGTCATTAATCAAATGGTGCCCAATAATTTTGGCAAAGCGTCAGCGGCTGCCAACCCTTTCAACCGACTACCCCTAACCTCAACCCTACCCCTACTGTTGTCTCAGCCTTCTTAGCTGATGCCTCAGTTTCAGCTTGTTAGAAGCCTTTTTTGAAATATGAACTTTTTGAGTTGATGTTGCTGGGCTGACGAATGCCGGCAGTCATTAATAAATTAGGGGTTAAAACGCCATAACAGCACACGGGATGACGAGGAGGGGGCGCGGAGCCATGGGGGTACCGAAAAGTTGTTTATTTAATTGAAAGTGAAACGAGCGAAAACAGATTTGTTTAACTCAATTAAATGGAGAGCGGGCCGTAGGGTAAATAACTTTCATTTTACGATGCTGACACTCGCTGTCAACCGTTCAAATCGTTTTTCAAATACAGTTTTAGTTTTATGTTAAGAAATTAATATTGTATAAATATTGGCAAAATGAGAACTAAATGGGAAAAAATTATTCTTTGAAAGACTTTTTGGTGGTGAAGTTTATCATGATATTTGAAACAAATTTGTGTTTCCAACTTAATTTGTTTAAAACAGCAAAATAAAATACAGTCGGAAAATAAATATTTTTCAAAAACTAAAGAAATGTTCGGGTGAAACCCATTTTATATGGGTCATCTTTTGAGAATTGGTTAGGATATTTCGGATAACAAAAAGTTGTCCCGGCAGTTATTAAGTTTTTTTCGAGCTCCTGGAAATAGTTGCCTATAGTTCTATTTATTGAATTCGATTTTATTTGAACACAATTTTTGTTTCAGTTGTAGAGATGAATAAATTTCTAAGTGATTGGTATAAGGGCGATGTTTGCAGCGCGCCAGGTGTGCCAAGCACAGATGAGGATGAAATTCTAAGTGACAGCGTGAGCATTGTAGATGCAGAGGAAGAACCCGACTTGGATTTGGCCTATGATCAACTAGAGGCAATCATGCAGCGCCTAAAGCATCTGCGTGGCAAACTGCTGCTATCGCCAGCTGATCCCTGCGAGCTAGAAATGGGCACACGCTCAGAAGCTGAGGATACTTGTTGTCTAACACCAAATCAGCTGATGTTGCAGCAGCTGCGTCACAGAAACAGCATGCTACGCTGCCAGCTGCAACGGCAGGCGCAGCATTTGCATTCATCACGCAAGCAGCTGAAGCTGCTGGAGTCCATGCGCTGCCAGCTGAATGGTAGACTCCAGAAAATGAGCGCCGAGCTGGATGCTTTCAATCAGTTCAAGCTGTCGGCCCAGCATCAGTTTGGCCTATGCATCGAGCGGAATGAGCAGATCAAAGCCAGCAAAATCGATGAGTTCGATTTTAGGCGCCACGTGCGAGATGTGATCACTCAATGCAACGATAAAATGAGCCTCTTGGTCCCCATGCGCTGTCATCGTCAGATCCGCAACGATTTCGGCGTGGAGCTCTTACTTTTACGTATATTTCTGCACACGCTCTTCAGCAACATGGTGGAAGACTGGAACTTTTGCAAAAAACGTCAAAAGTTAGTAATTACCACTGCAACTATATTCTGTACCTTTTCGGCTGATGGATATATTTTTGTATATCTCCTTGAATGTGTGAGTCCGTCTGAATTTGAAATAAGTAATATGTTCCATATTAGTTAACTTTTCATTTCGACGTATTTGAGAGCAGGCACATTATCTCAGATAAACATAATCAAATTTCCAAAGAACCATTTCTGAAAATTGATCAATTTAAGCAGCTGAAGCACATCTACATTTGTAGACACCTTGAACAGATGCTGTTTTGGGTACAGAGTAATATATAGTCGGATAATTTCGACCTAATCGTTCTTTTTACTATATAACAAAGATTTACTTATCAACATATTTGCAGAACAAACTGTATCTGTATCTGAATCCTTCCTGGGCCTGGTGTCATTAAAGTGTTGACTCGAGTTTCGGTCATTAATGTTTCACATTTTTGTTTTGTATTTTATTTTTATTTGTGTTTTTCATTTTCGTTTTATTGGTTTGGTTCTGGCCCGCAAGTTGGCCTCTTCTAATTGCTTTTGAAATGTCGCTCAATTAAGATTATTGGGCGCTTCGCAGCGTTTATGGCACTTTTGTGGCTCCCCGTTATAATTACAAAATTTCAACTCTGTGCCCCGGAATTGCCTTAGATTAATGGCGTGCGCTTTTATTTGAAGGCGTTAAAGTTACAATATCATAGCAGCGTTGCCGCCACCCACGCCCCCTGCTCAACTTACCACTCCCCGCCACATTGTAATCCCTCTTTGGACGCCAAAACAAATGTACGCATTCCCACCAGGATAAGACGCAACGGCTAAATACGAAATGGAATCAGATAAAAACAAAGCAGATTTGTCGCTCACACACACAAAAATACCCTGACAAAAAAAAAAATAGAAAAAAAGAAGCAGCGAGTCCTTGACAGCCCGCAGCCAAGCCAAAGGCAGCCAATGAAATTGGCTCCACGTCCTGTGGAACTTGTCGAACTGCGTAAAAACTCAATTGCTGCGCATTGGCAGACAACGACAACAAACCAGGGGCAACAACAGCTACGGATTGAGATCGCGAGACTCGTATCCTGCTCACTGTTAGCCATTCTCGGGGCTAAGGCAACATGGGTTAAATGCGCCTCGCTCCTTGTTGCTGAGTGAGATACCTCCAAAATGGCAAAACCGAATTTATTGGAGTCATGTGCTGATAAGCGTTCGCTTCAATTCCATGCCAAATTACAATGTTACATGGAAGAAGCGGTTAACAGCGGCACACCGAAGTGTTCAATTCTCTATTTAGTGGAGTGACCGAAAATAACTAACCAAATCTTCCGTAATATGTTATCTTTTAATTCAAATAATGTTTTGTTTAAATACACGACTTAAGTTGTTTTTTTTTTTAATCACGAGCTCACCTCTTCAAATAGTCATTACAAACAGTCCCCCAAATCAATTGTTCTCATTGATAATTCCATTTGATTAGTTTTATTTCTCCTTTTTTCATATTTTTAATTGCTTTTTTTCTAATTGATTGAATGTGAGATTCTTATATAAAATACAATACAAATAACAAATTTCGAACCCTTTTAGCCAAATCCAATCGTGAACCCACATTGTATCCATTCACGTGGTTGCAGAGTATAGGAACATAGATAGACATATCGAGATACAGGCAACGTAACACATCAGACTACAAGGCTAAAACACAGGAATCGCATTAGATACTTTTTGGTACATTCACTGGCTGGTTGGTCTGGTGTGGTCTGGTCTGGTTTGGCTTGGGCTAGATGGACTGACTGTCCTGAGCTGGACTGACTGTCCTGTTCTGGTCAACCCTGGCCAAGTGCGGTGGCTGCTGTTGGAGTTGCGATAAAAATCTGCGTAAAATGATGCGGCAATTTGATGAGCAACTAACTTCAGGCAATTAGTTTGGTCAAATCGAAGTTACAGTTGGAGTGGGACTTGGAGTCAGGAGTTGTCGTGCGTGTTTCTGAATAGCTTAACTGTTGCACCAGTGTAAAGGGAACGGAGAAGAGAAGTGAACTGTTATTGGAGTTGAAATTGCTATTGGTATTGGTATTAATGGGAGGCAATTTAATGGCATTTAGTGTTAATGTGCTTAGCAACTGTTCGAAAAGTTTTGGTGATTTATGTGGTTGGCTCTACTTCAACTATAAATGATGGAAACTTTAAACCAATCGAGACCAGTTCGCATTCCTAACGATTGACGTATCCATACATATAGATGAAAACAAAAGACAGCCCATGGCGACATATAAATCGAAGCATTCCCAAAAAGAAACCCACTAAAAGTTGTATACCAATTGGAAAGCCTCTAAGAAAACTGTTTGACAGTGGAAACTGTTACTCAACTCTCACAGAGGATGGGAGGTGTGAGAGGCAGTTGCCTTTTGCCTTTGGGCTGTTTTGCTGTTTAGCAGAAGCAATCTCAAAGATACATTTCAAGTGCTTAAGTTTTCTCCGTTCTTGTATGTGCCCAGCCGCAAGAATACAAATAATTTCCATTTGGCCAAAGACGACTTGGCAGCGCCAACATTTGCATTTATCTTCAGCTCTCAGTCCCACCAAATAGAGAGACATGCCCGCCAGCCAAACAGCCAGCCAGGCAACTGGAACTTCCACAAAGAGCAGTGCGTAGCAGTTATATTTGTACAGCAGAGAGATGTGTCTACTTATAAATACTTTGTCGACGGCGCACAAGTTGTCGGTAAATATGGAATAGATTACATAACTAGTTCTTTTAGCTGAACAATAAAAAGTTGTTCTTCACATAAGCATAGCTCTCTAAATATCGGGGACATGCTCACATACACAATCTATTTTTTATTTTCCTCCTTCCAGACATACATATGCAGTTATTTAAGATTTCTCTCGGGCTCCACTCGGCATTGCAGCATTTGTAGAGCTTTTAGGCAATGCATCTTGCGTGGCGCCGTGGCTTAGTTGGTTAAAGCGCCTGTCTAGTAAACAGGAGATCGTGAGTTCGAATCTCGCCGGGGCCTTCAGATGATTGTCATTCACTGCACTTTTTTAAATATTTTCTAATTATAAATGGACTATTTTGAGACATCCACCCACCCAAGTCATCAGTATTCGTCCACTTCATCTCACGCTTTCTAATGTCAGTTGCTATTTGCCACCATTTATAGTTGTTTCCTGTTCCGCGCATGCTGCCATTATTGTTGCCGTCTCCACTGCGGTTGTTGTTGTGTTGTGTTGTTGGGATTGCCGCACGCCGCCAACTGACGCGCTCGCCATTAACATGCTTCAATTGCCGCAATAATTGTTTCCATAATCGTTAAATTCGGCAATATTGCGCGCGTCCATGAACTTTTCTACACAATAGCTGCAAAACTTGTGTGTGCTAAAAAAAAAAGCTCCCCTGAAAAGCTTTGTTTATTTTAAGATTTTTTTTAGACAGCCACTTTACCTTTCATCACAACAGCTGATAAGCCATAATATATTTAAAGCAAATTGTAGTGACAATCGGAACCATAAATAATTAAAAGCTATTGAGTCAAATGTATTCTAAACTACGAGATACCCTGTAAGAATGTTTTTGATAACATGTCAGGTCTCATAAATAGAAAATAAACAGTTTTTAAAGATATTATTTAAAATAAAGTTATTTTTTATAGTAATTGAATAAATAAAAAAGGATTTTTGTAACGCCAATAAGAAACTCTTGGCAGTTAATTTATGAAGTGTGTGAATTCTACGAACAACATTTGAAGCGCGTCCGTCTAGTGTGTTAGAAATTATGTATTTGAAATCATAATTGTGTACAAGAAAGGAAGTGAACTTGATGTTGAAATCAATTTCTACTTTTGAGATAGCCACATTGCGTCCACAGCAATACAAATTCAGCGCGATATCATTATCTGTATGTTTTTTTTAATATCTGTGCAAGAAAACATTTGAACAAATAATAACTGAAACAAAAATTCTGAAAATATGGTATCTTAAATTGACTTTTTTGATAAATTAAAGTGTAACGGCGCCGTGGCTTAGTTGGTTAAAGCGCCTGTCTAGTAAACAGGAGATCGTGAGTTCGAATCTCGCCGGGGCCTTAAATTGAAGGAAAACGTACTTCAATTGAATTTCACTTTTTTTATTGGGTGGCTTTACTATTTTACTTACTACTTGCTAAGCTGTAATACTGTCAAACAGTCCTTAGCCTATTAAATATTACAACTGGTTTGTGAAATGGATATCCAAGCTTTTGTGAGCTTCTGAAGCTTGTGCAAAGCTTTTTTATAACTTTCATTCTTAGTTAATCCTTATGGACCAAATATAAGACGACAATCATGAAATACGTGGGTCGCTCGAAAACCAGTTGGGTAAAATTATCGCGCTTCTCGTCCATCAGATGGCACATTCTCTGATAGATGCCCTGGTTCTGCTTCTCCACAATCGACAGTAGACAGACAATGCGATGACTGTGGAATATATGTATATATATTTATATTGAGGTCATTTGGGTTGCTCTGCGGTTAAATTGCGATTATGCGCCACTCACCGCCTGTGGTTTAGCTTCTTCACCCGGTCCCGTATCTCTGCCGCCAAACCCTCGACCAGTGGCAGCGCGCGCCAAGAGTCATAATTGCGACTGAAGCGATCCCACAGCAACCGCTCCTCAATGCAATCTTCAATGACTTTCAGGGCACGTTCCATATTGAAATTGGTGTGAAAGAATTTCCAATCATTTTTCGGCTTCTCCTTGCGCTCACCGCTCCCCTCACCGCCACCACCACCGTCGCACTCGCCACCACTCTGCAGCGCCCGCCTCCGACTCAACATGGACTCGGAGAGGAGCGCATTCATGCGATTGGTGGTGCGCACCGATGCCGTGATGCTGCAAAGTGAAAGTGAATTCAAACAGTCCACAAATTTTAACATGATTAAAAAAGGTACAGCTAAAAATTACAAATTAAAAAAGTCAAGATTAAATAAGAACTTAAATGAAAATAAATATAAATCAAATGAATGCTCCAATGTTACTCCTAACAAGTTCCTAGAGCTGCACATACCGCGTCTTCATCGAGGTCCAGGTGGACATTGCTGTAGCGCCAGACATATATATTTATATATATAGTATATATGTGGCTACGTTTGGTTAAAAAATTGCTGCCAGCCGGCAAAAGGAAAACAAATTCCATGCACTGCTATCTGCACACTGACAGGACAGCGACGTCAACAACAATGACGACGACGACGAGGACGACGATGAGAACGTCGATGTTGGCAGTGACATGCTGACACGATGAGAATGCCTATCAACAGAGTACAGAGTACAGAGAACCGAGCACCCAGCACCGAGGACAGCACCTCCCCCGCAATGGCATCCACACATCATCAGAAAGTTGATCGGAACTTTTGTTGGTTATTTGCGCGAAACTCTTCAGCCGACATTTTGGCCTTTCGCTCGCGTGTCGCTTATCATAAACTCCAAAGGCTGACGGTAGGCGCTCCAATTGCAACAGCGGCGGCGGAGACGTGTGTGTCATCACTACCATACCCGACCAGACCTGCACAAAGTGTTGCCATATGGACGCGCCCCAGTCTGGGCAAAAATTATTTGAGTTTTGATGGCACGCGAAGCCTTTTGAGTTTATAACTTTTGATCGGTTAGTTTGCGACACCTGCGAGGCACAATGAAATTCCGGCCATTGTGCGGTTTACGGGCAAAGTTCAAGTACTTTGATTGCAATTACGACACTTGATGAAACTGGCTTTCCATCAAATATCCAAAACGTATAAAAATTACTGCGGAAGCGTATACAAAGTTCGTGCTGCTGTTAACTGATAGTTATAGTTATAGTTATAGTTACAGTTATGTTTATGAAGTTATCAAATTGATATACCCACAGAGTCACGTGTGTTGCAGCAATATTTTTCAAATGGCCAAGCGGAGCGCTCTAATTGTATTGAGGCAGTGCATGGAATGCATTTCTGCACAGAACAGCACTAGTCACATAGATAGAAACAGCTGGTAAATGTCCCATATTTTGTTGTTGCTTGTCTTTACTCAAGTATCGAATTCACCAGCTGTAAAATATCTGTGGAGACGAACTGCGATAAAGCTTTAAATATATTTTAATAATATTACTTTAAATATATTTAAGTCTCATGGCAAAGGCTGACTACCTATTTCAAATAAGAAGATCATCAAAAGCTTTGACAAGACTGGCCAAAAAACTAAATCCAAGCAATTCTACATTTTATAATTACAATAACATTACTAAGCTGGTTTTTTTACTGCGATTGGTTTGAAATAATATTAAATGTTTACTATGTTTTTGACGAGAGATGAACAACAGGCCTGTTTAGCATATACGAAGTGAAAAACTAAGGCAGAGTTGCGGAAAATTAAAGGGTTTAAAATACTAGCATCAATTGAATTTAGTAACCAGCGGGGCTTAGCTGTTCAATGAAAGAAAATATTATTTACCATTTTAGAAATTTCAAAGTACAAAATTAGAATAAGAATCTTGAGAACAACGGGCAATTAAACAGTGTCAGTCATTTAAATATCACCACTGAATATGGAGATATATCTCTGGATCCTTTTTACGAATTAAAGCTGTGATAACACAAATATTACGTTTTTCTCATTTTTAATAAGTGTTGATATTATTATATTTTTGTAGAGCGTATTACAACTAGTTCAAAGTTCAAAGCCAACCAAATCGGAGCAATATATTCTACAGCTGTCATAGAAACAGCAACTCAACCTTTAGAATACAATACAATTTTATAATCTGGAATCTTCAGTTCGCAGCCAAACATAAAATAATTAAAAAAAAAAATAACCATAAAATTATTTAAAAATGCACACTTAAATTTAAATATGAGCGGGTTGACTGCCGTCTAAAGAGTATTTTGCCTTCGGCATGCCTAAGTTAACCATCCGTTTTTATTTGTATTAATTAAATATAAATGTAGCCATCTAAAAGGCGATGCTTGTGTGCTTCGAGCGTGGCATATGTTTATTCAAAAATTAAAGCAAATTTTATGGTTCGTGTTTGTTTTGACTGGACGACCAGTGTGTAAATATTAAGGGGAGAGATGATGAAATTAGTACATAAGATAAAGTGTTGCCAGCACAGCTATAAATCTTGTATTCACTATAACGGAGAAGAGATAGGTACTTCCTATATAGACCAGGTCATATATATGGGTGTCTACATATGTCAGACATTTACGTCCAATAAGCAGTTAGAGGTTTAACTGTAATGGCTGACAGAGGCAGTTACCTGAGGCCACTAATTGCCAAGCACAAAAACTTTACGACATTTGAATATGTGCCAGAATTAAATAGCGAATTTCCCGGAGTCGATGGCAGCAAATTAAGCAATTTGTTGGTGGCGACAGCACCCACAATGTGTGGGTGTTGCTTTGTGGGGCAAGCTATTAGCACCTCGCCGCACGAATGCCACAAAATCAAACAAAACACACGGCTCTCTCTCCCTCTCTCTCTCTCTCTGTCTCCATCACTCTCTCGCTTTCGGTTTTTTGCATAAACTTACGCTTGCATGCGGCTCATGAGGCACCTCAAATTATGCTACGGTTTATAATCGAGTTGCGTTTGAATTTACTATTAGACCGTTAGTTCCGAATAATTTTTGGGCAAAACTGCACGTGCGCTCGTCACAATTGTAACTGGCTTTGGCTTCTAAAACATAAAAGCGCAAACCTATCGTCGCACATGGCCCAAATGCCGAGCCAGCGACAGCCGCTCTGCCCAAGGTGTACGATGTGATGGTGTTTGCTTCACTCTGCAAGGGTTAGAGTAACAATAGAAACAGCAGCAACAGCAACACCAATAGCAACAGCAACAGCAGCAGCAGTCACCCCTTCCACAGATAGTATCTTCATGAGTTTTAGCTTTGGTTTCAGTGGCATGTCTAAGGACAACTCTGACTCTGATTTGGTATTAGTGATGAGCCCATGTAAATGAGTGCATATGTGAGAGTGTCTACAGTCTAAATTGTATTTATTTTGAATAATTTAGTTTATATTTGACAAACAAGCATGCCACACACACACACACAGACACTCACGCAAACAGAGCAGGCACTAAGGCAATTAAAAACTTAGGTTACAAACTGTCGACACAACTGCATGCAAACCGTTTACTCTGACAGCTCTTCTGCATAGATGTCCGTGTGTGTGTGTGTGCGTGTGTATCTGTGTGCGAGTTCGCGTGCCAAATTCGCGTTGAGCATGTCCACTTAAGAATTGCATTCGAAAATCCACAGCAATCGGAACTGTGCATGTGCGCACCGTTTAGCTCATGACACATTGTTGTAAAATAAAACATTTAAATATCTAATGTTTAAATGCTGTCCCACAAATACCCTTTGAACTCGGTTCCACATTAAGAAGTGCCATAAATTCATCAAATCTGAACCAATTTTCAAATCAATATATTTTGACAGTTTATTATTTCATGTTTAACTTATTGTCAAATGGATTTATTCTCGAAATTGCAATACGTATAAAATAATTACATAGTTAAATAACGATAGCAACACGCACTTTTTATCTTAACTGACTTAATACCGTTTCTAGTGTCATCGTACATTTGCAAATAATTAACTAAAATAAACTGTTATTAACTTGTTCTCAAAACCGCCTTTAAACAAGTGCTTCAGTTTTGTAAGACGATTTAATATCTGGAACGCCTTTGCTCGTTGTTAAAGGTAATGCCCAAAATGGTGGCAAACAGAAAAGCAGAACCCTATGAAGAAAACGAAAAAATGCCAGTTGTTGACTCAGTTACTAATGAAAAATAGATAAGTTTACTCACCTCGACGCCAATCAGAATCCAGCTAAATACTTTAACATACTTGGTGGCCACCTCGAAGGAACTGATCATTTTGGACAAGCAGCCGTCGGTGTAAACGGTATGAGTTGAGGTGGTAGCGGTGCTATTAGTGGCATAACAACTCTCCGGTATTGTCCGATTGGCCTTGGTATAGTCGATGGGGCCATTGATGCCACAGCACTTGAACTGCCCATTGAATAAACAGTTAAGACATACAATCACCTTAAGAGTTAAGAAATAGTTGCAGACTTACGTTCGATTGATAGAAGGACATGATGCTTGTGTCATTATTGCTCCACGCCTGGTTCAATTGATCCTGTGCCAACTTCTTCTCATCGATGCGATTCAAGTAGGCAAAGGCCAGAACGCATGTCAAAATCAGTATGATGAGCATGATAATTGCATACTATTAAGCAAACATAAACGCATATTAGCAGATATCTATATATACTACTTATTAGATATGATGCTTACCATCCAGGTTAGGCATACGTTTTCCTTGATGGCGCCACAGCAGCCAAAGAATGAGATCACAAAAACAATCGAACCGACGACAATGAAAACTATCATAATAGGGCGTGCCTCATCGGCGACATCTTTGAGAGCAATCGCACTCACTACAATAACGCCAATGCCCAGTAACTGAAAGAGTTCAAATTGGGAGAGCGTTAAAAAAAAGTCTGCATTTAATCAGATATCGGCCAAAACTTATGACAAACACCCAGGTAAACAGCTTTGGGAAGTATTTAATGTGCCGCAACAAGGGGCGTACCTTTATGTGTACATATTTGTACACATTATACACGCTTGGCTGCCGATGATAAGCCAACTTTGTTGAACTTTGACGCTGTGACTCAGAGACATATTTTCGGTTTTACATTTACTCACCGCACAGAGAGCATTGAAGAGGAATACTAGATATTTTATCGTTGCTGTTGCACAACCCATTTCCGTTGAAAACTGGATAAACTGTATAAACTGTATAAACTGGACAACGAATCGATGCGCACGCGTTGACGACTTTTTTTAGACTAAATTACTAAAAACACGAGTGTAGCCCACCGTCAGTTAGTCGAGATAATTTCATGCGAACTTATTGTGTGACTGCGTTAAGAATGACAAAAAAAAAAGGAAATAACAATAATGATAATAATAATAAGCGAACACTGCGAGAAATGCAACAGTACTCCGACTAACTAAAACTGTGACAAAAATAAACAAAGATAACGCCCAAGCTTATCAGACCTGTTAAGACTCAGTAGATATCAGCTGTAATCGTTAAACTGTTATCGTCTAACTGTTATCGAGCTGTGATTCGATTTTCTGTTTTGGTTTGCATGAGTCAAGATAATAGATAAGTAGCCAAAATCATTCCAAAAACATGAAGTATTTGTATTATTTAAATAACTGAAAGTCATTTGACTTTGTACTAGATTGACAACTAAAACTGAGTGCAATCTAATCTCTGAAAATTACACATTCTTAATTAACCTTGTCTGCCCCAAATTGAGCCGTAGCACTATGTAAATAAATTTTTAGATAAGGCGAAATTGGTTATATCTCCACAGACACACACACGCACACACTGTTATCTCAACTGATACCGATATTAACGGTGACCAATACGCAGTTGCTTGGCCGCTCTCGACTCATGATGTACATGAACGTGATTTAGATGGGCATCTAGCGTGCTCGAATGCTTATTAAACTCGCTGCCTAATTGAGTGCACTAATCGATTTGCACTCACAGTACTCGTACTACTCAAAGTATCACACTGCTCATTTTGCAACAGCTGTTGCGATTAACGAATAGCGTTATCAGCTGTAGCTTCTCGGTGTGTTATCTTAACGCCTCTAAGCTACATATCATACATATACATATCATACATACATACATATCTAGTGCTTAAATGATAATGTGCATGCTCTGTTTGATTATGGCTTTTTTCCCCTATTTGTCGCCCAGTTGTATTTTTAACGACAAACCGAATACGCGTACTCGTTGAATATATTTGTATATGAATAAAATGAGCTGCGGTACTCAAACGCTGAAAATCTCTTCCTTTATTTTGGACTTTCTGTGCTGTGTGAGTGTCGACCCTATATGTGTCTGAGTTATCCAACTGAGTGTTGAGTCGTATATTCTCTTACTTGCAACAGGTCTTTGGTGCACTCTCCATAGCTGCGTGCTCCTATGCGCTGATTGTATTTCCTTACTCCTCGGCCATACGGATACCCTGCATTTTGGGCATTGTGCTGGGCATTCTGCTCTTTGGAAGCACCATCGTTGGCTGTGTGGCGGCCCTTCGCGAAAGCATACGTCTTAGTTGGATTGTGAGTACGGTGTTTATGTATCTCGAAAATGTTAAACAATTAACCGATTCGCCCAAAAGTATGCCGCTATTTTATTGGCATTGGTATTCGCTCAAATTACCGTTATATTCGCACAACCCATCAACTTTGAGCTGCTCGCAAATGAGACAGTATACAACGCCTGGCAGCAGCAGCTCTATGATAATGGCACCATGTCCTACTACGAGATCAAGGTTTAATGATTGCATTTAATTTGCACTGCTATTACAAATGTAACATGTTAAGCTTTCTTACACATTTTAGTACCAATGCTGCGGCAAATCGGGACCCTTAGACTATGCCAACAGCGGTCTACAAATACCGCCAAGCTGCTATTTAAACCAGAACTCGACGATTTCAATGGATCTATTTACAATTGGTTGCAACAAAAAACTGGCTGCTGCATTTGTCACTGGCACGAGATATGAGCGCATCAGTGATTGGTCTGTTGTGGGCCTGGAGGTACTTTTGATAACAGATTTCTTTTAGTTTTCCATGCCATTTCACTAAACTTACTACTTTTGCAGACACTTACTGTGATGGTTACCGGGTTGTTTGCCATAACACTACAAAATGCAGAGCGTAGGCGTCCTTACCGTTAGATCAAATATATAAGTTAAATTTTAAACAGTATTGGGAGCTCTACAAATATAACATTCATAGCTGCATATAATTTTAGCTATGCGCTTCATTTATTTTTCGAATATGAAGATTCGTTTGTGATAATTGTGAAGTTATTGTGGTTAAAACGAAAATCTAGTAAAAAGCGCCACCTGTTGTACCTTAAGGGAGCATACATATTTAAATTGGATTTTGCGCGTCTGATTAGTCGATTTTTTAATGCTAAAGCGTTGCCACCTTCATTCCTGAGAAATCGCACGACCGCCACATTTATCGCTCGACTATCAGTCTATCGATGTATTGTTTACATATTTACATCAAAACAAAAAATATCACCACATTTTACTTGTTTGTCGCATAAAAAAGCGGTTTCCAGCATAATACTGGGCACGCACACTTATTATGTAAATGGTTATTAAGAGCTTAGCCGCCACAGTGCATTGGATTAAGCAGCAGTCGTCGGTAGCCTCAACAAGTCAAGAAACACATTTGCATCAATAGATCAAAAGAGTCGCTCAGCTGGCAACGAAGAGAGCCTCACTTGCGAGCGGGCATTTTGGTGTTTACTGTTTGGGCTTAAAACCGTTGCCGGTCATTAACACAGCGCAGCTGAAGGCAAACAGCAGTGCGAGCGGAAAAAGACGAAACCAACAATAAATAGTGGGAGCTGTGCCAGCGTTGGGCTGTCCAAAATAGCAACTCGACAAAATGGGTCTGCGTTTCCAGCAGCTAAAGAAGCTCTGGCTTTTATACCTGTTCTTATTGTTTTTTGCATTCTTCATGTTTGCAATTAGCATAAACTTATATGTGTCAAGTATACAAAGCTATGACGCAGAGCCCCGGTGAGTAAACAGAACCAGAAATTTGTAAACAGTCACTTGACTGTATTGTGGGAGTGTGTGTGTGTGTGTTTGTGTGCGTAACGTATTACCCAGTATATTAAGGAAGTGGAATTTCGATACAAATTTGCCACGAAGAGGCAACCGTCTAAACCTGACTTCAACTCAGTAGCAGCGTTGCACACACATACATTGCATAATTTCCTTGAAGACAACAAAATGGGTTGTGGATGCTTGACTGGTCGCTTTGGTGTTGCAAGTTTGCGCGTTGGTGGCGACTTTGTCGCTGCCGGCGCTGATGTTACACTCGAGTGAGTTGAGTGGACGGGTCTCTGAGGTGTCCATTAGCCTTGCTTTCGATTTTTTACCTACTTTGCATTTTCTATTTATGGCATTTCTAGTGGTTCATTTAACCGCTGTTGCTGCTGTTGCTGCTGCTGCTGCTGCGACTTATTGTTAAATGCTAAACATTATTGGCATTGTCATCTTTTGTTTGTTTTTATACCCTGTATCATTGGACAGAAAGTGTATATTGCTTCCGTGTATCTGTCTGTCCGTTTAACCGTAAACATACACACATTTTTACGGTATTAAAGCGTGAAGAGTTAAAATCAAGTTAAATTAACTAATTAATAATCAAGCTAGATTAGTAATAAAAAAAAAATCCTCCAAGCCCACTTCACATCTCACGAAAATAATTTTATTATGAGTGTAAACTAAAAAGTTACCAAAATCAAGGATATAATTTATAACAGTTTTCAACTGTTAATACACAAAAAAAATAGTATTACGCAGTCTAGAGATTCCGACTGCAAAAATATTTACTTATTTAGCTATTTCATATTTTGTTTGTAATTTTTTTGGGATCACACATCGTGCAAAGTCATCCGAAACCGCCGCCCAAGCGCCGCTCATTGTGGCCGTATAAAAACATTGTGGCCCACTACATTGGCAAGGGAGACATCTTCGGCAATATGACTGCAGGTTATTAAACCACTTAATAAATGACACAACATCTACAACACAACAGTACAATGACTACAAATTTTCAGACGATTACAACATTAACCAGTTCGAGCCCAAACAGGGCGAGGGCGCGGATGGGCGACCCGTTATTGTACCACTACGCGATCGATTTCGTATGCAGCGCTTCTTCAAGCTAAACAGCTTTAACATACTTGCCAGCGATCGCATTCCCCTAAACAGAACGCTCAAGGACTACAGAACGGGCGAGTAAGCACAACAGCTACCTTCATTCTATTCAAATTGATTGTTCTATAATATATTCATAATACCGTATTCACAGATGTCGCGATAAACGTTATGCAAACAGCTTGCCCAACACGTCGGTGATCATTGTGTTCCATAACGAGGCCTGGTCTGTGCTGCTGCGCACCATTACTAGCGTCATAAATCGATCGCCTCGCCACCTGCTCAGGGAGATCATCTTGGTGGACGATGCCAGCGATCGATGTAATTAGTTTTCATAACATTAACCCAAAGATTATTAACATTCATCTCTACTTTTCTTTCAGCTTTTCTGAAGCGCCAACTGGAAGCCTACATTCAAGTGCTTGCAGTCCCCACGCGATTGTATCGCATGAAGGAGCGTAGCGGCTTAGTGCCTGCCCGTCTCTTGGGCGCTCAGCATGCACGGGGAGATGTGCTCACATTCCTGGACGCACACTGCGAATGTTCGCGCGGCTGGCTAGAGCCATTGCTGGCACGTATTGGGGAATCCCGTCAAGTGGTCATCTGCCCGGTGATAGACATCATATCAGACGACAATTTCAGCTACACGAAAACCTTTGAGAACCACTGGGGCGCCTTTAATTGGCAGCTCAGCTTCCGCTGGTTCTCCTCCGATCGCAAGCGACAAACTAACGCTAATACCAAGGACAGCACTGCGCCCATACCGACACCAGGCATGGCTGGCGGCCTTTTTGCCATCGATCGCAAGTACTTTTACGAGATGGGTGCTTATGATAGTGACATGCGCATCTGGGGCGGTGAGAATGTGGAGATGTCATTTCGCATTTGGCAGTGCGGCGGTCGCATCGAGATAAGCCCCTGCTCCCATGTGGGCCACATCTTTCGCAGCAGCACACCGTACACATTCCCGGGTGGCATGAGCGAGGTGCTCACCGCTAATCTGGCCCGTGCTGCCACCGTATGGATGGATGACTGGCAATACTTTGTCATGCTATACACAGCTGGACTATCGCTGAGCGCGAGGGATAAGGTGAATGTGACCGACCGTTTGGCTTTGCGTGAGAAGCTGCAATGCAAGCCATTCTCATGGTATTTGGAAAACATTTGGCCTGAGCATTTCTTTCCGGCACCGGATCGTTTCTTTGGTAGGATTATCTGGCTGGATGGCGAGACGGAATGCACTCAAGCTTATAGCAAGTACATGAAGAACTTGCCGGGACGAGCGTTGTCGCGCGAATGGAAGCGCGCCTTCGAGGAGATCGACAACAAAGCCGAAGAATTTATGTCACTGATTGATTTGGAGCGCGATAAGTGCCTGCGTCCGCTGCATGACAATGTGCCGCGTTCCTCACTGCAGCCGGTTACCGTGGGTGATTGCACATCGCATGCCCAGACTATGGACATGTTTGTGATTACACCCAAGGGTCAGATAATGACCAATGACAATGTTTGCCTTACTTACCGCCCACCCAAACAAGGCGCTCTCAAGTTGCTCAGAAATCGCAACGCAACGATTTCAAATGTAATGCTGACGCAATGCGCCATCGAATCAAGTCAACAGTGGACATACGACATGGACGTGAGTAATCAGTAGTAGACCACATTTTAATCTTGATGAAACACATTTTAATCGTGCCTCTCTCTCATTTAACTTCTCCCTGTAACAGACACAACAAATATCGCACCGTGAGACGAAACTTTGTCTTACGCTTAAATCGGCCACAAATCCGCGCAACCACAAAGTTGAAAAAGTGGTGCTCAGCATGGAGTGTAACTTCAAGGACATTACACAAAAATGGGGTCTCATTCCATTGCCATGGCGCATGTAATGTTCATTCATCATTGAGGAAAGCGGAAAGAAAGCCCTGCCAGCGATTTAACACAATGTGATATTTATTATTGAAACGTTTTAGAGACCCGCACACACTGTGAATCCCACACACACACAGCCAAACACACCGAGACACTCCCACAAGAATTGTTTTGAGTGGGTGCTAAGGAAGCTTTCTTCCACGGCACTGCGACTTGAATAGTAGTCTATACAATTCGATGTCATATTTATTAAGCATGTTTTAGACAACAAGTAAAAATTAATTTTACTTAATACTTTTAACATTTTATAGCACTTTAATAAAGCGAAAAATTACGTTCAAATGTGTGTCACTGTCCTTTCGCTGCTTTCTATATTACATGCTAGCATAAGGATACAGTGGCCGGAAGTTGGGAAGTTTGAACTGTCTAGCAATTAGAACTACTTAGATTTGAAGACAAAAATAAGCAATGCTTTTTCGAGTATTCAAATTTGACAATCCTATTAACTTGCTTGATAGAAATCATTTAACTATAAATCGCCAATTAAAATATCTTGCAAATTATAGCCACACCGTCCCATTTATCGAGCGAACTCTGTACATCCATATATTCACCGTGGATTATCAGTTTGCGGGAGCTTTAAATTTGGCGCACATGTAGAAGATTGGCGCACTCGCAAAATGATCGGCTGCTATACCACAATCAAGTACACCGGACTCTTGTCCAATTTGCTCTATATGGTAAGTACAGCTTGCTGATATATACATTGACTGATATAATAATCTCCTTTTCTAGCACAGCTGCTGGCCATTGTCGTCATGTTCGCGGCGGGTTTGAGCCTGCAAATGGCTGAGCCGAATACGCCAGAGCACACTTACTTTGTGGAGAGCATTGTGCTGGGGGCAACCATTTGCGTTATAGTCATATTCGGCTGTTATGGGCTGGTCTGTGACCTGCTTAGCGTTAATATTATAGTAAGTTTTCAAATGATCTATGATGTGCTTTACTAATTACTAATAATAATTGGTATACATATTTATGCACTTTTTAGTTCACCTGCTTTATACTGATCGTGCTTGGTGTGGAGTATTTGCAGCTGCACAACTATCATCCGCATATGCGTTACAGTGGAGTCTTGCAGCAGCTGGATCTAACGCAAGCCTGGCATAACTTGGACATAAATCCGCAGCGAATGCAACAATATGAGCAACAGCAGCAGTGCTGCGGTTACAACAATGTCAGAGACTACAAGACTTTGCAATTGCCCATACCACAAAGTTGTTATCAGCAGCCGGGTAATGCGAAACTCTTCACACGCGGCTGCGAGGCGACACTGATCTACCGCCAGAACCGCATTCAGTATCGCGATAAGCTGTTTATGTGGTGCATTATTGGCCTTGAGGTAAGCAACATCAGCTGCAGTTCACTGCTCTTTTCTAACAAAATAAACGATTGCATTCTTCTAGATATTCATACTCGTGCAAACCATTGTGGTCAGTGTGATGCTTCACAAGCTGCGCCAGCGGCAGCGACTCGCACGGCAACAGGTGCCGCCAGGGGTGCGTCGCGAGCCGCGCGCCAATCATGTGGGCTCGCGGACACACCTGCTGGAGGACGCTTGACTAGAAACACAGGCTGTTCATCACATGTAATAAATCGTTTATTGTACAATCAAATGCAGCACATAAATCGTAGTTTCAGTAGGCATAGCGACGTGTTTAAGTGACCAGCTTACCACTCAGAGTTTTGGCTAATATGATGCCCACAATCTGTAATTAGACACATAGTGATAACAAAAGTCTTTTGGGCAAAAATAACAGTTCAGGGTTACCTCATAGCCAATGAGTCCGCAGTGTATCAACATGTCATAGCGGTAGACATTTAGTTCACCACGTTTAAGTGCTGTCATGCAGCCCTCGGGATAGGGATATGCTTCTCTGTAACAGCTGTATGGCAATTCCGTTTTCGCTTTAGTATAGTCCGTATAGTCCTGGACGCCACAGCATTCATACTTTACAGAAAAATTTAAATTGAAGAGTTTTAATATTTTATATAAAATGTGTATTGCGTGATTTAGTTCAATTTTGGATGTGATCAATTTTCTGCATGTTCCTGTTCTTTCTGTTTTTGTGTTCTTTTCATACACCATGGACTTACCCTGCTCTGAATCGTCCCAATGACATAAGAATGTGAATCCTTTAACAGCCAACTATCCATGACACGCTTCTCCATGGCTTGCATACGCTTGTCCTCATTGTAGAGCACCAGTCGGCAGACGTGTACACCAATCAGCAGCACCAACAAAGCCATATGCTGTGAAAATAATTAAGTTAATATTCAACTCTGCAGTTTACTATTTTAAGAAGTTGCCTACTCACCACCCCAAGCACCTTGATGGAGCCCAAGAAAGCGCCAGCACAGCCAATGATAGCGGCCAGTACGAGTATGCCTGCCATGGTGAATTGTATAATCTTATATACTTCGATGTGAATCGTTTCCGTATCGGGCTGCTCATCCAGTTGGTAGACCATCTCGTAAAGACTGACCATTGCAACAAGGCAGCCAATTATCTACTTACAGAAATTAAAAATTAATTAAAAACAAAAATCATTTGAACTAACGTTACAAAATCCAAATAAAACAAATAGAAAAAGAAAATTCGAACAAAACAAAATAATTACAATAAAATGTTCCATGTTTATGTCGACCAGAAGAAAACAAAATAAAAACAAATATATATATGAAGCTAATTTCTGCTTTATTTTTAAAAACATGGCCAACACCACCACACATACAAAAAAAATTAAGGAAAAATTCTATATAAATAAAGTGACGTGTTGTCTGGAGGTAGAAATTTTTTTGCTGCCAAATTATTCAAATAGATAACAAATAATATATTCTATTACAGTGCGTGCGCGGAAAAATTCAACTGAAGCAGAATAATGAGCTGCATTAGCCAAAAGTTTCATCCGCCCTGTGAGCCAAGGACAAAGTCAACTGAAGTGGGTATAAACAATGGGCTGCATCAGTTAATTTATTAATAAGCAGTGTGAGTCACAATGGAGAAAATTGGTAAAAATGATAATAACATCTCACATATCAGCACATATATATATATATATATACATACATTTTACAATACTTACCAGCGTAAAAGTATTAAAAATAATTACTGAACACCGCGAACACGTCGACATTTTGGGAGTTTTTGTCGCAGATACTTTGCTTAAACAGTATTAAAACTTATTTAATTTTTATTTTTTTTTTTCTTATGTGCGAATCGTTTTGGTTGTTCAATATCCAACATTCACCGAACGGAGACGCGTGCTTCTCGTATCGGCCCAAACTGTTAATGGTTTTTGGCTGCCAAGAGAACTCAACTCAGTCAGTCTAAGGAAAAACTGCGAAATGTTTACAAATCCGTTGAGTGGCTGCCGGCGCCTCAAGCTAAACAGACAGATAAGTTTCATATTTATTTTTGTATTCGTCTTAATGGGCAAACTATACATCCATGTATAATAATACGCATATTCAATATGTATAAGTGGTTTGGAAAATAGAAAGCATACGAAAAATGAACGAGAAAACTCTTTAAAAGCACATATTGCCAATTTGATTATATCAATTGAAAAAAGCCTCTAAGCAGCCGCTGTTCAACAGCTGACTCTGCACACGCTCCCGGTGGCCGTAGCAGCTGAGTGGAAAGCTAACCCATTGAAGAATATAATCCTGCGGTGTCAATGAATTACATAAATAAGTATCATTGAAAGGCCTGGTTTTTGAAAATTAAATCAATTTTAACAAAGTTATGGCCATCGAAAATTTTTAAAGCTTATGAGTATGTTTTAACGTTAGAATTTTAACTTGAATTTAGAGTTCGAATAGCGTTTCCAACATTGAATGCAGTTCTCATATAGAGGTCAAGCTATGATCAAGAAGGGTTGGATTTTGAAAATAGAATTTTGAAAATACAAAGTTATGGACATGTACATTTCTGAATTACCCCAAACACCATGTTCGAGGGTACAATTTCCCCATGCTTTTCGAGTTCAATTAGGGTTTCCAACCTTGAATGCCGTTCTCGTATAGCGATCAAGCCGGAATCAAAAATGCCTGGTTTTTGAAAAAAGGATCCTTTTTGCCAAAGTTATGTCCTTTTGTTCTAAAATGGCAATGCGTTCAGTGTTACAGCACTGATATTCCCAAAGAGCGATAAGTGCCTGCGTCCGCTGCATGACAATGTGCCGCGTTCCTCACTGCAGCCGGTTACCGTGGGTGATTGCACATCGCATGCCCAGACTATGGACATGTTTGTTATTAGACCCAAGGGTCAGATAATGACCAATGACAATGTTTGCCTTACTTACCGCCCACCCAAACAAGGCGCTCTCAAGTTGCTCAGAAATCGCAACGCAACGATTTCAAATGTAATGCTGACGCAATGCGCCATCGAATCAAGTCAACAGTGGACATACGACATGGACGTGAGTAATCAGTAGTAGACCACATTTTAATCTTGATGAAACACATTTTAATCGTGCCTCTCTCTCATTTAACTTCTCCCTGTAACAGACACAACAAATATCGCACCGTGAGACGAAACTTTGTCTTACGCTTAAATCGGCCACAAATCCGCGCAACCACAAAGTTGAAAAAGTGGTGCTCAGCATGGAGTGTAACTTCAAGGACATTACACAAAAATGGGGTCTCATTCCATTGCCATGGCGCATGTAATGTTCATTCATCATTGAGGAAAGCGGAAAGAAAGCCCTGCCAGCGATTTAACACAATGTGATATTTATTATTGAAACGTTTTAGAGACCCGCACACACTGTAAATCCCACACACACACAGCCAAACACACCGAGACACTCCCACAAGAATTGTTTTGAGTGGGTGCTAAGGAAGCTTTCTTCCACGGCACTGCGACTTGAATAGTAGTCTATACAATTCGATGTCATATTTATTAAGCATGTTTTAGACAACAAGTAAAAATTAATTTTACTTAATACTTTTAACATTTTATAGCACTTTAATAAAGCGAAAAATTACGTTCAAATGTGTGTCACTGTCCTTTCGCTGCTTTCTATATTACATGCTAGCATAAGGATACAGTGGCCGGAAGTTGGGAAGTTTGAACTGTCTAGCAATTAGAATTACTTAGATTTGAAGACAAAAATAAGCAATGCTTTTTCGAGTATTGAAATTTGACAATCCTATTAATTTGCTCAATAGAAATCATTTAACTATAAATCGCCAATTAAAATATCTTGCAAATTATAGCCACACCGTCCCATTTATCGAGCGAACTCTGTACATCCATATATTCACCGTGGATTATCAGTTTGCGGGAGCTTTAAATTTGGCGCATATGTAGAAGATTGTCGCACTCGCAAAATGATCGGCTGCTATACCACAATCAAGTACACCGGACTCTTGTCCAATTTGCTCTACATGGTAAGTACAGCTTGCTGATATATACATTGACTTATATAATAATCTCCTTTTCTAACACAGCTGCTGGCCATTGTCGTCATGTTCGCGGCGGGTTTGAGCCTGCAAATGGCTGAGCCGAATACGCCAGAGCACACTTACTTTGTGGAGAGCATTGTGCTGGGGGCAACCATTTGCGTTATAGTCATATTCGGCTGTTATGGGCTGGTCTGTGACCTGCTTAGCGTTAATATTATAGTAAGTTTTCAAATGATCTATGATGTGCTTTACTAATTACTAATAATAATTGGTATACATATTTATATGCACTTTTTAGTTCACCTGCTTTATACTGATCGTGCTTGGTGTGGAGTATTTGCAGCTGCACAACTATCATCCGCATATGCGTTACAGTGGAGTCTTGCAGCAGCTGGATCTAACGCAAGCCTGGCATAACTTGGACATAAATCCCCAGCGAATGCAACAATATGAGCAACAGCAGCAGTGCTGCGGTTACAACAATGTCAGAGACTACAAGACTTTGCAATTGCCCATACCACAAAGTTGTTATCAGCAGCCGGGTAATGCGAAACTCTTCACACGCGGCTGCGAGGCGACACTGATCTACCGCCAGAACCGCATTCAGTATCGCGATAAGCTGTTTATGTGGTGCATTATTGGCCTTGAGGTAAGCAACATCAGCTGCAGTTCACTGCTCTTTTCTAACAAAATAAACGATTGCACTCTTCTAGATATTCATACTCGTGCAAACCATTGTGGTCAGTGTGATGCTTCACAAGCTGCGCCAGCGGCAGCGACACGCACGGCAACAGGTGCCGCCAGGGGTGCGTCGCGAGCCGCGCGCCAATCATGTGGGCTCGCGGGCACACCTGCTGGAGGACGCTTGACTAGAGACACAGGCTGTTCATTACATGTAATAAATCGTTTATTGTACAATCAAATGCAGCATATAAATTGTAGTTTCAGTAGGCATAGCGACGTGTTTTAGTGGTCAGCTGACAACTCAAAGTTATGGCTAATATGATGCTGACAATCTGTAATTAGAAAAATAATGATAACAAAAGTCTTTTGGTCAAGAGTTACAGTTTAGGGTTACCTCATAGCCAATGAGTCCGCAGTGCGTCCACATCTCGTAGCGGTAGATATTCAGGTGGACTCGTTTAACTGCTGTCATGCAGCCCTCGGAATAGGGATACAGAGCATGTAAACCATCCTCGGTGTGGAAACAGGAGTATGGCACTTTCATGTGTAGGCTTGTGTAGTCCGAGAAGCCCTTGTTGCCACAGCATTCATACTTTACAGAAAAATATAAATTTAGGAATATTAATATTTTATACAAAATTTGTAATGGCCTCTCTCCTTAACCTAATATTTGTAATGGATTCTTATATCTCCATACGAATGCGATATAATAAAGTTCTCATTGCCTCAGTTGGTTAAAGGTCATGTTATTTGGACTATTAATAAATTTCAAATTATACATTTTTATTTATATTTGTGCTAAATTTTCCAGTTCTCTCTGATTTTTTTTTCATATACCATAAACTTACCCTGTGCTGAAGCGTTTGCATGGCATTAGGATGCGAAAGCTCCTTCATCCAAATGTCCATGACAAACACCTCTGTGGAATCCATATACTTGGACTCATTGTAGTGCGCCAGTCGCCAGACGTGTGCACCAATCAGCAGCACCAACAAAGCCATATGCTGTGAAAATAATTGAATTAATCCGCAACTCTGTAGTTATTAGATTTTAAAAATTTGCCTACTCACCACCACAAGCACCTTGATGGAGCCCAAGAAAGCGCCCGCACAGCCAATGATAGCGGCCAGTACGAGTATGCCTGCCATGGTTAATTGTATAATCTTATTTACATCGATGTGATCTGTGAAGCCCTCATCCTGTTGGTAAAGCAGCTCATAGGCACCGGCCAGTGCAGCAAGGCAGCCAATTATCTGCGTAATGAAATGAGAAATTAATTAAAAATAAAAAACATTCAAGTCAACAACGTCACAAAAACCAAATGAAAAACAAAAGCTGCGAGCAAAACAAAATAAATTAAATTCAATTTTCCTTGTCTATGTCGGCCATAAGAAAACAAAATAAAAACAAATATATATATGAAATTACTTTCTGTTTTATTTTTAAATGCCACAGACAGACACACACGAAAAATTGCGGAATAATTATAAATAAATAAAATAATTGTCTAGTTTGGAGGTAAGAGATTTTTTGCTGCCAAATTATTCAAATAGATAACAAATAATATATTCTATTCAACTGAAGTAGAATAATGAGCTGCATTAGCTAAAAATTTCATCCGCCCCGTGAGCCAAGGATAAAGTCAACTGAAGTGGGTATGAACAATGAGCTGCATCAGCTAATTTGTTTATAAGCAGTGTGAGTCAATAGCACAATGGAGAAAATTGGTGAAGATTATAATTAGATCTTACATATCAGCACTTCTGTATGTATATATATATATATATATATATATATATATATATATATATATATATATATATATATAAATAAAGTTTACTTTACTTACCAGAGTAAAAGTATTAAAAAGCACCGCTGACCATTGCAAGCATACCCGCATTGTCGGCATGTTTTTGCAGATACTTTGCTTAAATAGTATTAAAACTTATTGTTTTATTCTTTTTTTTAACTTTTTCTTATGTGTAATTCGCTCTGGTTGTTTACCGAACGGAGACGCGTGCTTCCCGTATCGGCCCAAACTGTTAATGGTTTTTGGGTGCCAAGAGAACTCAACTCAGTCAGTCTGAAGGAAAACTGCGAAATGTTTACAAATCCGCTGAGTGGTTGCCGCCGCCTCGAGCTAAACGGGCGGTTTGTTCGTTATTCAAGAGGCAGGCACGGCCCCTACCCCAACCCCTGCCACTGCGCGACAGGCATCCAAAAGTTTCACATTTATTTTTGAATGCGTCTTTATGGGCAAACCATACATCCACATACTTATCTGCTTATACGCATGTACAACATGTATAAGTAGTTTGGAAAATAGAAAGCATACGGAAAATGAACGAGAAAACACTTTAAAAGTTTATAGCACATTTTGCCAATTTAATTGTATCAATTGAAAAAGTATTTGTCTACAACGATTTGTTTTTCTGTTTATGTTTGAAGATTTACGAGTTATTCCGAAGCCTGTCAGAAATGCTCCCGCCTCAATTTATTGCGCACTGTGATGCCCAAGTGGGTGGCAGATCCCAGGGCGCCAAGCTATGCAAATGAAAGACAGAAGGTTAATTGATTCAATAAAAACATAGTTTAAAATATTTCAAAAATCTTTTCTCGGCTAGCCTAAGCCGTCCATAAATTATTTACAGATTTTTAGTCAAGGTCAGCAGTTGGTAACTTGCCTCCAACACGATCAGCAACCACTTGGTCATCAGCCCGATAATGACATTATCTGTGGCATGTGCTTCGACTGCCTCCAAGCAACCGGTGTTGAACAGCTGACTCTGCACACGCTCCCTGTGGCCATAGCAACTGAGTGGAAAGCCAACCCCTTGAAGAATATAGTCCTGCGGTCCGCTTTGTCCGCAACAAGAGTACTGTCAATGGAATGAATTACATAAATAAGGAATTTTCTCACTTGATTTGAGTACAAATTATTAATTACAAATGACGTACTATTTTAGCTTACCTTTTGCTCTAAAATGGCAATGCGTTCAGTGTTACGGCGCTGATATTCCCAGAGAGCTACGAAGTCATCCTGTGCCCGTTGCACATAGTCCGTCACATGAGCCGCCACAATTATATAGACCTGCAAGCCTATCAATATCAGTATGCAGCTGACATACTTTAAATAAATAAAACCATAATAAGTCATTCCTCCACTTCAAGTATTCCATTAAACTTACGCTCCAAATAAGGCTGAGGGAGAGGCGTACAGCTGCAAAGCATCCCAGAAACGAGCTAAGCACTACAAAAGAGCCCACAAAGATCTGCACCACGATGGCAATGTGCTCAAAACTGCCTGAAGATACGCTGTTCATCTCGTAGACGGAAAGTGCAATCAGCGTCACGCCAATCAGCTGAAAATCAGTAGTGCAGTGCCAAATTTCGAATAATACTTAACAGGAATATTACGCATACGCACCGACAGCAGCACATTCAGCGCAATGAGCACGGCTTTCTGGCATTGTACACCGCAGGACATTTTTACAGCGTAATTCAATCGATAGTGCGTCCACTTGTGTTACAGTCAGCTATATAAATATATATATATATATATATATAATAAACACGCTCAGCTACCTTCAGCTCCAGCCCTTTTAACAGACACGATGAACTGCGACTAAGCGACGCGCATTTGTTTTGAAATTATGGCGCCCCCAAAAAGGGCACCAGCCCTAGGCAGACAGCCAGAACGACTGTCAGCCAGCTATTTTGTATTGGTAGCTTCTCAAAAGAAATCAACGATTCAGTGCTTCTTCTTCTTGTTAATACACCCTGCAATCATGCATACGGGAAAAAGGGAAATATCGAACAGTGCCAATAAATTCGGATACATTTTCAAACGCTTAAGTGTATGGAAACTACGTATAATTAATTAACCTATTTAGTCTTGCTTTGGTTTGTAGCGAAATAAATTAGAAAAACACTGCAACATGGCAGAACCCTATAATCATTTAACGTTCGGACAGGGTATATGGTATTCAAACACTTGTCCCTAGCGACTTTGACTTGTTGTGCTTCTTGCCGGTCATTGAATTTGTGGGTGGTATGATGTCACTACAATGTTGGCAGAGCTTTTCGTATTACCGTTACGCAGTCGTGAGAGAGCTTTTGCCCTACATAGTATATCAATTCATTGATAAAATGCGCAGTAAAATGGCATTTGTAAATGCTACTCTGATAAGACAAAGGACATTAATAAAATGAGGTGAACAAGGCAGCCTTTTCTGTTGGCATAATATTTTGATAATACTTTGATTATTTTTCCTTGTCAGCAGTACAATTTGTAGAAAAATGTTGTTAAATTGCCTAACTTTTCTGCTATTTATTTCGGTTATTGAGGCAACCGGTGAGTTCACAGTACTGAACAACCCCAAATCGATTGAATTTAAAGGCGAGGATGAGCTCGAGAGCTTTTATATTGGCGATGTACTGCTAGCATCTCTTGGCAATGCAGTCACTGGCAACAGCAAATGGTCCGGCCTATTTATCAAAGATCCCTTCACGCTGTCCAAAACTTCGGTGATTGTTGTTCATATACAAGGAGTTTATCGTGTGCCGACAGTGGAAAGAGTTTTGGCTTACGAACTGCTTGATTCGGATGCAGGGAAATTCCTCGATAGTCTCGCCGCCCAGCTCAGCCCAGCTTCTGTAACCGATTTTGACTTTAAAAATCACTCCAAAGGTGTGAAAGCGTTTGAGTCCTACTTTGGCAATATCGATGTGTCCATGGCCATGCCATTGAAGTACTTCAAACCCATCGATTACTGGAGCCATCAGCATTTTCTTGAAGAAATCGGCTACATGAATGCACTCGCAGATAATTTGACCAGTCTGCTGAGGCCTTCGCAGGTGATTATCTTTCGCCTCTCGCTGGACCGTATTACCAAGGTAACAAAATATGGCATACTCCATGAGGCCAAGCGAATCATCACCAATGCCGTTGGATATTTGCTGTCTGCCGCAAAAAACTGTACCGACTCCTTGCTATTTGTGCAGGTAACCGATAAGAGTGCTGCATCAATGCGCAGTAGATCATCTGAAACGTCAAATCCATTCGAACAATTCAATGGCTCCGAATATCCTGTTGTATGCAACATTATTGTATGGCTTAGTCTGGCACTCTTCATATCGCTGGCGGTGATATGTTATGTGTTGGCCACCCTCGATCCTGGCAAAGATTCAGTCATCTATCGCATCAGCGCCACACATGCACACTTGAGTAAGAAGAAGCGCTAAATACATATCTGTCATACGTCTATTGTCATATGCATTTCAAAATATTGTTATTATTATTAAAAAGATACAAACTGTTTCACAAACAACAGTATGTTTCTTTAATGCAGCTATAGACTTCCGCAATAAATACCAAAGTTAAATATCATTGACCTCAAGCACATCTATTTCTATAAGGCCTCTCCGAGTATGCCCAACTGATTTCGACTTAACTGTACAAATATCACGTTGCCTGTGAGTTCATCATTCTCAACATAGCCTAATCTACGTGCCTTGTTTGCCAATTAGCCATCCCTCGCTTTTGCAGAATCACATGCCAAAAAGTCGAACGTAAATATGACAATAACACATACACGTATAAATTAACACATTTACGAACCACAAGGTGTGCAGCAGGCAGATGAGCAACAAGTTGTCTAGCTCTTACTCATTTTTCCATTTGGCAAACTGTTCGGCTTTTTCACTTTGGCCATGAGTACGTGACGCTGTTCTATTTATGAAAAGCTAAGAAAAAAGGCATGCAAACACGGCAATCGTACTTTTAAGCGTGCTCGTACTACGCGTTGTATACGCAATTCACATTTTGTATGGCTCATGATTTCTTCTCATATTTGGAAACCAAATTGAATCGCGCATATTCAGTATCAGGTCATCTCTGAAGTTTTCCCAGCACACCTCTTATAAATACGCACCGAGTTTTAAACACACATAGTTATATATTTGTATTTAGTTTATAAATAGTTAGAGCTACATAAATTACCTAAGTACTTAGCTTATGTTGTAGCATTTATAGTAAAACGATTGCACTTGAATTTGTATGCATATATTTTTGGTTAGAAAATAAAATTTATGCTTGAATAGGCAAAGCACAAATCAAATACTTAATATCCTCCAGCCCAACGAAAGGGCGCGTTTGTTCGAGGCACTGTCCGGCCCAGTTTTGTACTCACGGCATCGCTGTCACCAGTCAGCAGTTGGCCATTAAAATTCCATGCGCCGCTGCTTATTGCGGAAACTGATGGCCAAAAAGACGGATAGGAGAAAGCACAGCAACTGCAGGCAGAATTAAAAAAGAAATTTTGTTTAGAATGTCGTTTTGGTATTGAATCAATAATTACCTCGAAAACGACCAGCACCCAGGAGACGATTATGAAGCGTGTCTTATCGTTTTCATAGTGGCTCTGTAGCTTCTCAATGCAGCCGTCGACAAAGAGGTGGTCCGGCAACTGCTGTAGGTCCTCGTAGCAGCTGGGTGGCATCAGTTGGCCGAGATGGACATAGTCCTGGGCGCTCGTCTTGCCACAGCACTCATACTTCTGCTGTAGCCCGTCCATGTTGTTGGCCTGCCAGGCGATTTCCACTGTTGCCTGGGCTGAATGAGTTGTCTGTGCATCAAAGTCGTGCACAAAGATAATGGTGGCTACTATTTGCGGTATGGCCAGTACAAGCAGGAACACAGCACACTACGGAAGATCAGTTAGATACAGTTACAGTGGTTACTTATATGAATGCACGGGGCAATAACCTTACCGCTGCGGTTAGGATGACCGACTCTCGAATGGCCGCAAATATGCCCAGACAGGCAAACAGCAAAATTAAGGCACATGCCACGTAGGCGGTGATGACAAACTCCTCGCCCTCCGTATCCGCATTGAAGGCTATCCAGCCAATCGCGCCCACTGCGAGAAACTGTAAGAGTAACGGAAATCAAACTGGAATTTCCCACAACGAGTCATATTTGCATGACAATACTTTATAAATAAATAAAATGCATACATTTAAATGATAACAAGTTCCAAGTTCAAATGAGATCAGTCGAAATCGAAACCTTATTTACATTTGCGCTAGTTGCTCATTAAATGCGGTTTTGAAAATGATATATAAACAAATACTAATGCTGTACTTATGTGGAACGTAATCATAGCGCTTGCCACTTGAGTGGCTTTATATACACTTTGCAACGAGTACTATAATTTTGTGACAAAATGCGTAGTTGCAGTTGCAGCGGACGGTTTGTTCTGTTTCTTGTCTATCAAGCTTGATTGAACTTAATATAATACACATAGTTTCAAATAAGATCACTATATCATTTGTACCTCGCTACTTTTATTTTGAGCAAATTTTAATACATTTTTAGATTTTGTGTTAATATAATTAAAACTATTCCATCTGTGTATGTTGATTGTTTCACAAACAATGCTTGTTATAAAAAGCAAATATTTTAATATAAATATTTTTCGTGCTTTAAGTTATTTTTGTTCAGTTTGTTTTTCCAAAACATGTGTGTGTGCACACCTATTCTATAGACTGGAGCTGTGTGTGGCAGAAGATTAAGTTTTTTTATAAAAAAAATCATTGATTTAAAGATTTATTTCAACTAAACCAAACAGTTCAAGATTTGTAAGAGTTCAAACTCCGAAAATTTTACGTTAAGCTTATCAGCATCGGATTACTATATGAAAAAGCTGCAATAGGACCGATCGGACAATTAATCAGCTCTTTTTTTAAGGAAATCTTTTTTTAATTATTTGTGTTTGTTATACTCCTAAAATTTTGGCAAAAAGTAATTGTGACAACACTCTCAATTTATGAGCTTAATTAATTAATGAATTAAAAGAGCATTGCAGTTGTAGAAAATGGGTATTAAATCGTCGGCCAACTAACTGCCTTGACTTGGTTTTCCATCGACAGTCAATACTGGTAAATTACTGCGGGGATGTTGTTTGTGGCAAACACACCCCGAATGGAATTGAGGGTTGGGGCATACGCTTGGATTCGGATAACGCTATATAGGTCAAACTTCAAATAAGTAGTGTGGCATGACATCATCGAGCAGCCTGAAACTGGTACAATTGTAAGCACTGGCGCCTGTTTCCTGCGAACACAATACTCGACTCCCCGTCAAAACAATAGCTGCAAGTGTAAACATGCTCGCCATGGTTACAGGGAGGAGATCAGGGCAGGTGTTGTAGTGTGTGTGTGTGTGCGTGTGTATTGGCTAAAGACCTGTCGTCGACGTGGCTATCGTGTGTGAAACTGACAAATGACAAATATTAAAAATACAACATGGCCAGCTATAAGAGGGACAGAGAGATGGGGTACCAAATAGCATTGGGGCCATGTGCAGGAAAATTTAAAAATTCTAGTGTCTTGCAGAGGTGCTGTCTACAAATATTATACTGTAAAAACAGCAAGATTGCTTTTGTGCTGGTTTTGAAAAATGATTTCGATTCGCTTTCGATGCAGGCATATGACATCATGCTTGCAAGTGGATCATTTGCTCTTTTTTCTAAATTGAATGCATCAGTGAAACAGTAAATGTCATTGAAATTTTAAAATTACATTTTGTACAAATGCATACGTATAAATGTGTGCCTATGGCTGTATTCACATAGAAGCGTATACATAATCATATCTCATACATATATGAAACTTACCGCCAAAATAGCATTTAGCACGATAGAGGTTATCTTTACACTGGTTGTGGCGCAACCCATTTTCCAAATTGGCTCTGGCAATCTGTGAATTGAAATTAATATTATTCATAAGCGTCAGAAGAAATCTACATTTTCATTTCCTCGAAATTACTCTTAATTACACGAAATGATTATTGCTGTTTACAATTGCTCGGAATTATGCATTATTAGCTCTGCACACAAGCACAAAAAACATTTTCAATATACACATAGTATCAGTACACAAAGTTTCTTAACCTTCTGACTTAAAACAACAAAATGCACTTCTTTATTTTCAAAACAACAAAGTAAATGACCGCTGTACGTTGCCCCTTCAGGTGTTTGTTATAGAATCCGTCTCCAGAGTCGTACGCGTTCAACGTTTGCTTTCGAACTGAATCAAGATACAAAAAGTTCGTTATTTCGTACATTAAAAGCGACCCACACTCACACACACGCACCCACATTCACTCTCGCATACACACACACATGCGCAGATACTACGCCGTACAGCGAAGTAGAGAGAGAGAGAGAGTCAATGCGCTCGCGCAGCTGAGAGCTGCAAACAATGACGTCACTGTCAATACCCGCATATGCCATAATATCAATCCCAACAAGTTAATCAAGATATTATTTTCCAGCTTGTTTGAAGCATTTCTTTTCTGCTTGTAAATTAATACAACTTACAACTTTTTGCGCCAAACATGTCCTTGTACATTTTCAGTGTAGAAGTTCAAGAGAAATACCATATTGGAGGTGTACAAATATATTAAAGTAATTAAAGTATATCAAAGTAATTAGAAAATATACAAAATATCAGAATAAATAAAAGTTGTCGCCATATTTAACTGCTAATTCAAATCAATCAAAATCAAAATATAAAGTATTTAAATTCAACAAATGTATTAAAATATATATATATTTTCACGGATAAGTTATTCAATCGATAATATTGAAAACTATAATCGTACCAGTGCCTTAAGTTTCTCATCCTTTAGTTTTTTCGATAGAATATAATGTGCAATCTGTAAAAAAAATCAAAAATTATTTTTATACTTTCAGACGAAAAATCCATTTGACAAAAACAAACCCCAACAATAAAGATCAATCCAGAAATATTGAATATGTTCTTTTCATAATGCCCAACATACCCAAATAGGCAAAGTAACTTAAATACACTCGATAAAGCATCTATAATGTAATTTATTATTAAATACTGTATTTATTTAGATTTTATTTGTAGCGCAACTTACTGAAAAAATTAACAAATCTACAGATCGGCCAAAGTAATATAAATTCCACCATATATGGGGGTTGTTGTAGCCAGAACAGTAAAATAATTACTCCCTGTATAATACTTATACAAAATATAACGTATGTTGTCTGAAAATTATGTTATACTTAATACATATGCGGTGTGTATGAATTATAGAACTTACCAGTGAAATTAAACTTATTGACTGACTTAAGCAAGCATAAAGCCCGCAGAAAAATATCCAGATTATGAATAGACCTACCGGTCCTATTAAAGGCGTTAAGATGTCAAATTTGTCCGATTCAAAGAAAGTGGCAAAAAAGAGCGCAAAGAGAATCTGTTCAAATGAGCCAATGTTGAAAAGTGGCAATAGTTAAGTCACCTAGCACTTACCAACCACATAATACTAAGTATGATCCACGCTGCATCCAAAAAGTTGCGTGCCATTCTTATTTGGCTAAGAGTTTGTTAATTACGTCTCCGCCTTCTCGTTCTCAGAATTTCGGAAAGTTTAAGATTTTAATCTGATTTTTTTTTTGAAGTTTCAATTCTAATGCTTCCAATGCTAAGCGGCTCACAGCTGGAATTCTTTTTCATGGGCTTCTCTTTATGCCCCAAAATAAAATACTAAATTTACCACTTTTCAAATTCTGTTTGCAAACCGAATAATTTGCAATTAATATAAGTTTTTTTTAAATTATTTGGCTGCGCAAATTACAATTTCAAGTAGGTTCAGATTTATTTTTGGAATTTTTTGATATTGTTGATATTACTTGAGCGTTGAGGGGAACAGATTGTCACTATCAGAAAGAGGTTTATAATGTTATGTTCAAAAAACCATGGTCAAAAATAGTATAAATTTTTTTACAAGAAGCGCATCATTAAAGTGTAAAATCAAAAACGATGCTCCTCTCTCTTCGTAGTCGGCCTTGGACGTGGGTGTAATCTTTAATATTTCTGCTGTAATTTTGGGAGACTATGCCTGAGCGATGCATTCCAGCTGGCTGACGAGCGTGACGTCATGGGAGCATGATTCCGCTTGGCTATTTACCCCCACGCCTCTAATTGATTTGAAGAGCTTCCGAGCTGTGGCACAGTGGAACACAGTGCAATGTACAGTAGCTAAAATTAAATCAATTAAATTGTTATATTTGTATATTATTATATTCGACTTTAGTTGTATATTTTAGGCATTGGATTGATTGCTTGGCAAGTGAACACATCGCGCTCGGTGCGGTTGAAAGTTGCATAATTAAGTAGGTACATTGGTGACACTTATAAATGAGGTATTACAAATACAATTCGACTGATTTTGTTACTACTAAACATATAGTACTGGCTAATAGTTATAGCGGCGCCTCTGATTCGTATAGTGTATGGCAAGTATGATGGCCAGAGAGAGTATTATCAGCTGAAAGAATACAAATTGTTAATGCAATTGAAAGCTGCATGCCAACATGCTGTGGGGCACTTACATCGAATCCCAGCAGGCCCCATTCGCAGTATCGCGATGTGATGGCCTCATCAGCGAAGGCCGCCTCCACTTTGGTGAGACAACCTTCTGGATAAACATTCAATGGATTCAGGCAGTTGTTGCCCTTGCAGCAGCTCGAGGGCACCGTGTTATTCCTATGATCAATGGCCATATAGTCGCCGGGTCCATAGCGACCGCAGCAGGAGTACTAAACAAACGAGTTAAATAAATTTAGATAAAACAGTACAGCACTTGAACTTCAGCACTCACCGTCTTCTGTATCAGATCCATGCTGCCAGGCTTGGTCAGCTCCATTTGCCAATTATCTTCTACCGTTTGCACCGCATACTTCATGAACACATCTCGGCTATTGAAGTAGATGAAGACGGCTATCAAGACTAGCAGCACCAGCAGCAGCGTCACATACTAAAATGTACCCCTTAGATCGCAGTCCTTAGCTTGTTTCTGTAGAGATACATACCGTCCAAAGCATACGTGCCGATTCCCGAATGGCGCCAAAGCAGCCAAACATGGATATCACCAAGATAATGCCGCCCAGCACCATTATCCCGACTGCATACTTCTGCGGCATGGCGCCCCAGCCTAGGATCCCAAATACTACAACCAATATGCCAAGTATCTGTTAACAAAAGCAATGTTTATTAAATAAAATTGAGCCTGATTCATCACTCAAATAGGGGCGTATAGCTACACGCACCCAAAATATTTCGGTGAGTTAAGAGTTAATTGTGATACTTTTCTTATTTTGTAAATTTCTTTATATTTTTACATTAATTTGCGTAGGAACCAATTCAAGTGTTTAAAATCAATGTGGGTATGAAGTCACCTACAAGATTTGTATTCCTTTTTTAGGAAAGCCAAATGTACAAAATATAAAAGTTCGATATTCGGAATGGGCAAAAAACAATATGCATATAAATATATGTCTTAATTTATGTATGTGTGAAAGTATATTAACATATCTAAATACTTTGTAACTCTTCAGCACTTGAGTCTGCAAGCCTTTCAGCTTGATTTTCGCATCATAAGTAAGTTAGAAAATTTTGAAATAATCTAAAAAACTAAAGCTGATGTCATAAAGTATTAGAACACATGTACATGAGTAATAACTTTAACGGCCAATTCGTTGTTTAATAACCTACAAATGTTTAATGGCTTTCAGCGCCAGGTGTTGACATTGGTGTCTTGCCTGGTTTCTAATCCGGTTTCTATTTGGATGTTTCTTTTTTCGTTTTTAATTATTATACTAAATCTGAAGGCATGACGTCGTCGTCGCTGACTGCGTGCCAACAAAGAAGCTTTCCAAGCGGCTCAAGGAATGCAAAAAGCGACAGACAATAGACACAGTAACACATCCATGTCCATGTATACTCAGAGAACTAGAAAAAGCGCATGTGTATGTGTTTTGGTCTAACAATTATAGTCGTGAACTAAGCGGGCTTGTACAAGATGATATCATCTAGCTACAGCTACGAAATGTGTATTCCACTTACATACATGTGTAGAACATATTTGCACATTTTGTATGTTAGATGCGTATGTAAATTGCAATACTCAGTTCAAATACTTGCAATTACCATCTGTTTAATTTCATAAATATTTGGATATTCTCACAACTTACCGCCCATAATGCATTGAAGAGAAATAATGTGTATTTAATGGTGCCAGTGGCGCAGCCCATTGTTGCAAATAATCAAATTTGTGGAATTAATTGTAAATAAGCAAATGTTGTTGATGGCCAACACGTGCAACAATTTGTAGCAACGAAATATATAAATATATATATAAGTATATGTATTAAGTAATGTGTACTCGTTTTTGGATATTTTGGATATAAAACTAGACGAGAACTGCTAGCGGACACGGTCACGAACGAACTAAAAACTGAAACTGAAACTGCCGAAGCTGGCGGCAAAGTAGCTCGCACACAACACCACAGAGTCGCAGAGGCAGAGCACCACTGAGCACCACTGAGCACCACAGCGCAAACAAAAAAAGTCAGTAAACAAACAAGAAAAGCAAAAGCACAAAAAGCCAAAATCAAAAGTCAATGTATGTTTGCGTATATGTACAAGTGTGTGTGTGTGTGTGTGTGTGTGTGTGTGTGCGTGTGTTTATATACCAAAGCCCCAGTGATGTCGGAAGCCAAACAAACAAATAAACAAACAGCCGGGCGGTCTGACCCAGCCGGAGAGCTGAACGACTGAGCAGGCAACGAGCTCTGAAGTGGTGTACTCTCGAAGTAGGTCTATGACAGACCGTCTGGGTTCTGAGCGGCGCTAGCTCCCAAATGTTAGCCAGAGAGAATAAGAGAGTGAGAGAGAGAGAGAGAGAGAGAGAGAGAGAGATAGACAGATAGAGAGTCGCTGTGTTGATCATTAGACTCTGGAAACTAATGCGCTGTGATTATTGAACATATTGCGTCATTGATTGAACTACACACAAGCATAGACACGTACACACGAGTAGCTGAGTAGCGGATTGGGTTAAATGAACAGAATGACGCCAGCTCAGTCAATGAGTTTACAATAAGTAATGATTAAAAGTGTGCAGCTACTGGATTTACGTGACTTTATCAACAGTTTATTTGTAAGTGTCTAAAAACATAATGTTGACACATAATCAAATTAAATTCGAACTTCCAGAAATTGCATAAAGATTAATGGGTGTTAATAATGATATGTGTATCTTCGGCGTTCCTTGCGGAATCGATGCACCAAATAGAAAGTGCAGAAGCACAACAGGGCCTGCAAATGAAATATCAATAATATAAATAAATATCATAATGTTAATAAGATAAATATATGTATGGAAACGCACCGTAACAACACACGAGCCCCATTTACTATTGTTGGCATAGTTAAAGTATATCAAGAACTCATCGGCAGCAGCTTTCACACAGCCCGTGGTATAGTAGGGTACATTGGTTTTCTCATCAGCATAACAACTGGCCGGGAGTGTTTCGCGTCCTATGTTCGCATAGTCATCGGGACCATTACGACCACAGCAGGCAAACTTTCCCAATAAAAAAAAAACAAAGAAATTATAATTTTGAAACTGAATTCCATAGCTTCAACTCCATTCCAACTACCGTTCGTTGTATCTTATCCATTGCGCCCGGATTGACCATCTCTAGATTCCATTTGGCATCGACATCATCGACCGCATAGCGTTTTATGTAATCCATATCAAAGCTTTTTCCAAACAATCCCAGTAATTGCACAGCGAGTAATGTCAACAGAATGAATCCATACTATGCAGAGATTATGTTTGTACACAAGTTGAAAGGCGAGATGCAAGGTTTGTTTATCAAGTTCACTCACCGTTGTGGTCAGACAAACACTCTCCTGGCAGATGCCACAGCAGCCGATAATAGACGATGCAAACAGTACCCCACCGATCACATACAGATAGATAATGTATGCAGTCGGTGCTTGATCCAGACTCAGCGTGGCTAAACCTATTATCAACAGGCCAAAAAGCTGCGAAAGAAAAGAAAATAAACAATTTTAATTTCGTTATTGTTTCAGATTTAAAGTCGCAGATATTGAAAATTAATATGTACGACACAATCGCAGCTGCTATAGAAAATATTATATAAAACTCATTGTGGAATATTGTTTAAATGGAAAGAAAATAGCTCAAGAATATGTGTTTTTATGTAATTTGTTATTTATATTTGAGTATTTTTTTATTATTTGATTATTTATTTATTATTTACAGTATAATTGTTTATAGTATTATTGACTGAAACATGTTCAAAGATTTTCACTCAAAGAGAGATAATGCGTTTTCGCTTTCATTCATATACCAAATAAATATATGTATATTTGTATACATCTATATAGATATCGTATCGTATACATATAAATATTAGCAATAAACCAGCTATAATTTGATAATTCTGAATCACACTCTCAAATACTTGTACACATTAATATAACTGGAATGCGTATACATGATACATACACATATCATCAATAGATACGAGTAGCTGTATAGCTAAATATACACAAATATACATATTTAATACCTTGACATTCTGTCTGCCAGATTTAAATACAAAGCATCTCTATTTTGTCTGAGCTGCAAAAACTTACCGCATAGACTGTATTGAGAATGTTGAGGAAACACTTAAAACAACCGGATGTACAGCCCATTTTGACTTCGAGAACCCCAAACGCTCAATTGAATATTGTATATATAGCAGAACCGAACGGATCGGCGTCAACTGTCCGAATGATGCCAGCCGCTAAGCAAATTGTCTTAAAAGCGATATATATATATATACCTATTCTCGTTGAATTTTGAACAGTGTTGTCGAGCTGCTGGAATTGGAATTGAGTTTTCCCCACTTGGTGTGCTAAGTGTTCAGTATTTGTTTGCTATTTATGAATGTTTTTTATTTAAAATCCACAAATGAACTAATTTCTAATTGATCGATTAATTTGGCATTGCCATGGCTCGAAGTATAATTTAGCTAACTAAATTTGGATAATAGTGTGCAGACTCTGATTTAATCATCATTAATGGGTGCCTCGTCATCCTTGATCTTCGACAATTTGCGCGCCTTGCCCATAAGGAAAGCAAAGAGCAAGCTTAAGAGCTGTAAATGTAGATTAAATGAGTATCAATTCAAATTCTAGATGCTAGTCGGGACGCACCTGCAGTGTGATTATGACAATGGTTGAGTAATAATTAATTTCAGCCTGAAATTGCAGATTTGATGTAGCCTTTACAGAGCAACCCTCCTCATGGATATGCGAGACGACTGTGCAGTCAAAGGCATAGCAGCAGCTGGCCGGCAAGGCGCCGTTCTCCTTTTCCAGATAGTCCTGGGGCCCCTCAAGACCGCAGCACCGGAAGAGGCTGTGTATTGGTTGCATGGTATCATTGTTATGCGACTTCTCCTCAAACAAACGCTTAATGCGCTCCTCGAACTGCAGCAGCAGCTGACTCTTCATGCTCGAGAAGATGAAGAAGTAGGTGGCTAGTACAGCAATTACCAAAATGCTACCGATTATATACTGCAAAGCGTTTGAGTAAGAAATGATGGCCAGGGTTTAATCGTGTTTGATACTTACATAAATTGAAAATTTGTAGGACTCCTTAAGGGCCACATAAACACCCAGAAAAGCGACAGAAAAAACTAAAAGGCCACAAAGGGCAGCCGCATAGCCGCCGTAAATTGAAGACGCTGAGCCCCAGGTGACAACTCCACACGAAAAGAACAAGATGTTAAATGCCTGTTATTGCGAAAAAGTTATTATTAATAAATATTGAACAAAGATAATTAAATTGTAAATTTAAAACTAATCTAAAAGATAAAATAAGTTACGTATTGTAGGCATAATGTTTTCTAGTATTTCATCCAATCGCCAATTAAGTTATGCACATAATTAACATTTTGGCAAATTAATTCCACAATCAACACTTAAACCGCCAGCTGTTTAATAGGGACTGCCACTAAATAAGCGATATTAGGTTAAGTTTAATAAGTTTCAGGCGGAAAAAATAATCGAGTTTCATACAAAATTTGAAATCATTTCTAATTTAATCATCTTAGCTCAATTATGCCCACAAACATAGCCTGGTATGTATAATTACTGGAACGCAAAGCTGTAGGTAAGAAACAGACGTATAACATCCCATAAAAATGCAAATATTTTATCCTATTATGTATTCCAAATGTATGGCAAATGAGGGCAAAAGTAAACATTCAAATTTTTAATAGGAATTGATTGCCATGTGCTGACAGCTGCTCATAGCATTGATAGCTTCAATTTAAACACATTCACGATAATATCGATTTTTTCCGTACACTGCAATCCGTTATGCGGAAATAACATTGTGGCTACGCTCCGTCTGCCACTGATCAATAGACGAAACGGCCTTCGAGGCATTTGCTTGCATGTGGTCAATGACTTGCCTGGAACTTACCGCAATTAGAATGCAGGTTGTAAACAGCGCATATTTCCAGGGTGTTATGGCAAATGACTTTTCCATGTTGCACGCAAAGAACCTAAGACAACAAGAACCAAACACTGGGTTAGGCGTAGCCCAAAACAAACCCATTGGAAAATATTTTCACACTTACGAATGATTTTCACTAGCTGCAAGTTCAATAAAGCCGTTCAGCAATTATGCTCCGAATGCGACTTCGACTGCGACAATGGCAGTGAACTTAATGTTTATGCTGCGCCGTTGTGGAGCATTGTTGACGCGCCTCCAACTAAACCAAGTTCGGAAATGCGAGCGTCACTTACGAGTATGGCCCGAACGCTGGCAGTCGACTGACGGCTGACACGGTTTCAGCTTCAGTTTTAGTCGTAAAAAAGCCACCACCGTTTGTGGCGATTGGCGCACGCGTTTTACCTGTAAGTGTACAGGGTGCCACATTTGAGCAGATAATTGAACTATTTAAAGTATTTTTAACTTGAAATTGACCACTTTTAGAAAACAATTATACACCAAGCAAGCGTAGTAGAAAGATAATAGATAAGTTAGCCAACCATAAAATAACGTACATGAAAACAAGATCAACCTCCATTTATGCTTACAGTCAAGCTAATTCAAAAGCTAATCGAAATAAGTTGAACGTTTTCACAAACAACGCTCAAATTTAGTAGAGAAGTTAAACAATCAAATTTAATTATTGATACTTTTTCTACTTTAACATCGAAGGTGTCATAGTATATTGTCTGTCTGTCCTAGATCCTATAAATCTGATATGCTAAGCTAGAGTCACCAAATTTTAAAAGTATGTTTCTGGAAACTCCCCTAAGAGATCGATAAAAAAATTAATAGCCACGCCTCTCTAAACCGATACACCTGTTAGTGTAAATCGTAAATCGAAAGCTAGAGTCACCAAATTTGAAAGCTATATTGCTTCCCTGAAACAAATTTTGAATCACGCCCATTCCCACCCCTTAGAACGATAAAAACCTATATCTTCCGCGATTAAGGAGTTACAGTTATCAAACTTGGAATGTAGACTACTAAGATCGTACTCAAAAATTTATCTATCATATCTCCCCTTATTTAAGAGCTACGGTTACCAAACTTTGGCGAAACCTGACTAGGTGAACAAACTTGGACAGTATTTCTTGGCCAGACCCACACTGTTTCTTGCTACTTGTTATTTACTGGACTAACTTATGGTATCAAAGTATTTCACAGTCGGTTACAGGTTACCCAACTGCAACGTTCTCTCTTAAATAATAATAATAATAATTATAATAATATATAATATGGTTACATTAAGTATACTAATTGCACATTCAAAATCAAAACAAGCATACACAAATGTAAAGCAAAGCGAAGCAATTATTCCTATTTATTCACTTTGACAGGTACGAACAGCAAACTCTACTTTAAACATAAATCAATTTTAACATATTCGGATGATAAATACAGAAAGAATGTAAAAAATGAATGTAGAATATCTCTTCGTCGAGCTGACTGTCATAGAACATTTCAGTATTTTGCAACAATATATTTATATTATTGTTATATTCGCCTCTTAACAATTAAATGGAGCAGTCGAGCTCTCTAACCATTCGGCTAATAGCATTATTATGCCTGCTAAATATGAATTTCGTGCAAGTAAGTATTTTGTGTATTTTAAAAATTTGGCTTAAATTTCTATTTTGAACCAGGGCATGTTTGTGAAATTCACAAATATCACCTGTGAGAGCAAGGATATTACTACTTCATCGGTGGAGTACTGTTATGTCAGGCAATTGAACCATCAAAAAAACTATTTCAGCCTACGTTATAATTTGCTCAAACCTATAATAAATAATGTTTCTGTAAGTATATAAATGTAACTCGATCTGAACTAAAATATAATTGGAAACTGCAGTTCCATTTTCAATTAATGATCAAAGGCAATGAGTGGAAACCATTTATGTATGGCATTGACTTGGAAATGTGCCGATTTTGGAAATTACGCTACAATGCTGTTGGAAAACTGTTATTTACCCTTATAGATAGCCATACCAATTTTAATCACACCTGTCCTTATTTGGTAAGCCCAGAAATCTAATACTTACGCCAGCAAAACACACAATACAAATACAATTTCTTAGAATGAGAAGTATTTGGCTATTGACAAGATACTGAATACGGATATATCGAAGAAATTGCCAAAAATGCCCATAGGAAGAGGGAGGTACGCGACTTATGCAAGCTGGTCATGGAATAATAAGCGTCAAGTCGAGACGAAAATTTTTCTGGAACTTGTGAATGATCAGATATGAAACCTTAACAATGTTTGTGTATAAATGTTTATTTTTTAATTTCGGAGTTAAGCTGTCAATGTAGTAGTACTAAGCGTTCTATTCAATAATAAATGAAATAAATGAACACATTTTAGCTTTAATTATGCCAGAAACTCTCTAAAAATATAATTTACATGGAAACCAATTTATGTTACGTGTAAGAGAAGTCACATAAGATTGTATAGAGTGTTTCAGTAAGCTCGGAATTAGCTTGGCAAGTCATTTACTTAATCGACCGATTTAAACGAGTTGATTTTCAAAACTTTCCCCGACATCTTGCAATATAAATAAGTTAATTGCTTCGATTACGAATATAAATCCATATTTTTTTGGACAGCTTACTTATCATTTTCATATCCTGCAATTTGCATAATGATCGGATGATACATTAAGAAACAGGGTTGTGAGATCATTGTTGTGAGGTCAAAAAAATTAGGGGAAATTATTTGTGAATTTTAATTGAAAAACGAAGCAATTTTAAATAAATTACTATTGCATTTAAAATTGTTGAGCTATAATTATTGCCGAAACGCAAAATTGGGAACATTAAAGTGGAAAGGGGCAATTTCTTTTCGAAAAGAGCCGAATTTTTCAGTAGATTAGCGAAGAACATCAGAACTTTAAATCAAATTAAGACTTATAACTTTTTCTTATTATATTATTGTTTAAGCGATTGGACAATTAATTCAAAAGGTTGCTTTGAATGACACAAAAAAAGGGTATTTGATAGTCCAGCAGTCTTCTTCTATTTGAAGTAGTTATTAACTTGGTTGTGCTAATAATAATATGGTCGAAAAACGGAAATTGGTAATACATATGCATTTGCTTAAAACCAGCCAAATGGACAAGTCGAACTTTAAATTTTTTTGGCTAGTTCTATCATGTATTTGTCTGATGAATATCAACTATACGCATGTAAGTAATTAATGAATAAATTAAGCAGACTTTTCACTTACCAAATTAGGGCGTTTTTCTTAAATTTACAAATATTACCTGTGACTGCCAGAATAAAAGTGTTTCAAATGTGGATTACTGTTACGTTAGGCAGGTGGACCATCTGAAAAACTACATAAGTGCGCGTTATTTCTTGCTCGTGACTTTAGAAAAGAACGTGTTTGTAAGTATTTAAGGTTTTTTATTCAAGCTTTATACATATGGGCTCGACAAAGTCTAAACTCTATCTACAGTTCCATAGCAGATTCATGATTAACAGGAATGGCTGGAGATCATTCATGTACAGTGCTAACATTGATATATGCCGTTTTTTTAACTCACGCTATAATGCTATTGCCAAATTGATATTTGGCTTATTAGACGGTCACACCAACGTCAATCACAGCTGCCCCTTCGTAAGACTAATAATCATATGCTATGGCAACATCATTTTTAATAAACTTATATTTTTAGTCTGAAAAATATTTTAGTATCGAAAAGATTATGAACACGGATGTATCAAAGAAACTCAGTGGCTTTCCGCTGGCCAAGGGACACTATGCGCTATTTACAAAATGTGACTGGAAAAATATTACTGTCTACGGAACGAATGTTTATTTTGAAGTTGTTAATAATTAGCGAGTTGAAAATATAGTAAGAAATGTGGATTTAATAATTATACATTTTAAATATTAATGTAAATTACTATTAAATAATACTTAAGCCTTAGTATTAAAACGTATTCACATCCAAACGGCATTATTTCGACGACCTTGATTCTTTAAGCCCGTTAACAGCATCCAGCCAAAAAAGGCGCCAATTCCCTGTAAAATGCAAAGCTTAACTATGCTTTCAGGAACTCCAAGTGGCCACACACTTACCTCGCCCAGAATGAGCAGCCAACAGACAATCTTGAAAACCAGTAGCCTATCATCCAGATATTCCACAAACTGCGACTTGCAGCCCACTTTGTAAATATTGGAACGATCGACGCATTTCAGTTCGACACAACAACTTTTCGGCACAGCATGATCAATGACCGCATAATCCTCGGAGCCATTGACGCCGCAGCAGTGCAACCAAGACTCGTAGTATTCCAAGGCGCCTGTTTCATTGCGTTCGGCATCCCACAGCTTCTCAAAGCCCTCATTAATGCTGCCCGAGATGCCGTCCTGGGTGCCATGAGACACCATGCTGAGGAACATCAGTTGTGTGAGTATCAGCAGCACCACAGCAATCACATACTAAAGTGATACGAATGCAATTATGTACAGATATCAAAGTATTTAAGTTCAACCGAGTAACACATACGATAAGCAAACGTTTGGGCGACTCGTGTATGGCAGCCAGGCAACCAAAGACGGAAAGTATTATTATGACAACGCCCAGGCCAATAATTAAACCGCCAACTACATTTTCGCCAATGCTCACTGAAGTAACATATGCTCTATAAAAAACAAATAATTGAAATTTATATTATATATAAATATGTATATGTGTGTGTGTGTGTAGAAATAGACATACAGAAAGAAAATGCCGAAACCAATCAGCAGCAAACCGAGCACCTGTAAATAATAGAAACAAGCTGGCATTAGAGATGCATTTTCAAAAGCAGCACAACTACACTTTTACACACCGCATACACAAAGTTCAGCAGCAGCAGCAGATGCTTCACTGTAGTCTCTGACAGGCCCATTTTGTTGTTGCCACTGTTGTTGCTGTTGCAATTAGCTAAAGCTGAGAAGCTGACGAGACTGCGGCAGCTGTCGCACTGACAAACCGACTAACGTAGCTGGTCTGGTCTACGATTGTTGGTTGGCTATTTAAATCAGCGAAAATGAGCAGAATGCATTAAGTAAGTATTACGTATAAGGCAATAGCCAGTTTTGGGAAAGGCGCGCTCGAGAATACGTCAGTTGTAGATGTATGTATCCGTCGGATACGCCAATTCTGCTCGCTGACCGATGCCTTTCAGTGGCGTGAATCAACTGAAACTTTGTGTGTGTTTTTGTTTTTGAAAACGCGAGTAGTACTACTAAACCATATACATATATATGTACATGCATATGTTCTACACAAATGTTTCCACTCATCCATTGATCTATGTATAACAGCGAGCAGCTCGAGAAAATCGTCGCCCACATTGCTGCTCTTATTGGGAAAGGCGAAGGCGCTTCTCCGTGTACAACCGACTGTGTGTATTATATGTGTGTGTGTGTGTATGTGTGTGTATGTGTGTGTATGTGTGTGTATGTGTGTGTATGTGTGTGTGTGCTTGCGTCTCTGTGTTTTTTCAATTTTATCTCTTGGCTTGCTTGTTGATGCTTGTTTTTCTTGCTGCTTCCATCCGAGTCGAGTCCTACTCATTTTTACGTTCAGATATTTTGTTGTATTTATTATATTTATCTGGCAGTCAACAAGAAATTAGTCAATAGCAACAGGTTTTATTATACAATTTGTTGTTTTTTTTTTTTGTTTTTTTTTTTAGTGACGTGGGAGTTTTACAGCGCAGCAACTTTTTGTATTTTATTCGATGCGCTGGCATTGATATTTTAATCAATGAATGAAGATAGGAAATTTTTTTTATTTCAATAGCTGTACTAAATTACAAATCACAATGGCACAAAAAACTAACTAAGCATAATAATAATACGGGTAAATAACCAATAGTTACAACTAATTATAGAAACGCACGCGATCGCGATGATTTCGTATGCTATCCACCAAATAACAGGTACACACAGAGCCAACAAACTGCAGGTAAAAGAGTTTTTATATAACATATTTATTATGTGGATTACTACAAGTGTTATGAGTGTATTGCTTACCTCAGTTAATATTAAAAACCAGGTGATTGTGTGAAAGTTGGCCGACTTTTTGCTGACATATTGTTTGAATTGGCTCTCACAACCATCCATAAATAGATTTAAGGGTTTTGTGCAATCGAGCTCAAAACAGCAGCTGGCAGGAATTTCCCGCTCCAGTAATATGTAGTCCTCAGCGCTGTTGCGACCACAGCAATGCAGCTATATATGTTTTTGATAGTGATTTAAGTCATCTCTTAATCAAAACATTTCCAAAAGACCTTACCCACTCCTCGTATACGCTGAGTGTGCTGTTGATACTGCGTTTCGGATCCCACAGTTCATCGAATCCCTGTCTTAAACTGTTTGGTAAAGCGTCCCCGCTGGCCGCAAAGCTAATGCTAAACATAATAAATTGTATGACCAATAACAGCAGCAACAATACTGCATACTTTAAAATAAAAAAAGAAGCGAATTAAGAAATGTACATTTCATATGGATAAGCCCACTCACACTTATCAGCATCTTTTTGCACTCCTTAGCCAAGGCCACAGTACCAAATATGCTGGCTAAAACGATGACAATGCCCAGCAGAATGCAGAGTATGGCAGCCAACTTCTCGCCATGATCAACGGCATTTCGCTGCTCGGCGATGCTGTTCAGCAACCAGGTGCCATACCAGATGAGCAGGCAGCCGTTAAGCTATTTGGGGAATGGGTAATGGATTTAGTTGGGAATTCTTTAGTCAATGTCACACAGAAACAACAGATTGTAAAATCAGATCAGATTTATTTTTGGGTGCTCAACTCATTTCGCATTGGATGTTCCGATTTAAGTTTTCGCTTGAGATACACAAATTTGAAGTTGATTGCTATTTTACAATCTGGAAAACATTAAAATTTTGTGTGTTTAAAAATGATCGATAAATGCTTAACACCGTGCAGTACAAGCTGAAAGCCTGAAAAATTCAACCAAGCGATTTCGAATGCTGGTGAGTAACTCTGAGACACACAAACAAATGTTTGGTATTGGGACGTTCGTCGTTCCGAACAGCTCTCTGATTGTAGAACTTACAGCATAAATCAAATTGATGACACACAAAATGTATCGCAGCAGGCGTGTGGTGCAGTACATTTTCAGTTCGAAGCAATTGCTAACAAGACATGACACACAGCGAAAACTGTTCACTTTTAATTAGTTTCGCTTAACGATTCACGCACAAAAACTACACGAAAAATTGCTCAAAACACTTAATGCTGTGCGTCGCACCTTGAGCATCGGCAATGGTCACACGGCAAATACTCGGCATCGACTCATAATCTGATTTTGTTTGGCCCCATCTTGCGGCGACGCTGCCAGTTGAACGATTAACCCACAGTTCTTGTCGTCAGTCGCCAGTCGCCAGTTGGCGATGCAATAGCCAAAAAATATACAAAAACCCACTGAGAATTGTCGTATATATCTATATACACATAAAGTCAATATCAAAGAAAACTCATCACAAAGCACACAAACGATGAAAATTAGCGTACGGCGCCCGCGCGATGGATATACACACAGACACACTGATACACAGCTACAGAGTCAGCTACAGATAGATACATATATATACATATATATATGCAGATGCCTCAAACGCGACGATGCTGGGCAACTGGCTAACGGAAACTGCGGGCTGCCAGCACGGGGGCCCAACTGTTTGGTCAGAAACAATGATGTCAACAAACCAAATTTGATCTAAGAACTGTATTTTCTGGCTACTTAGCATTGAAATTGCCCTTCAATGCAGCGGGTGGTCAGCGGCCGAGCACATAAATATTGAGCAAAGCTGATCATCGAAATTTGCATACCCTGTACCCCATGTGGTAGACAAAATGGGGTCTCTATACTCTATATGGAGAAGAGCCCAAACTCATTTAAAGAAAACACCAGACAAATAATTTGTTTTGTATGATTTAGTAGGTATTTATTTTAATTAATACAAAATCTACATAATTGATTTATTGCTTTAAATGTTACAAATTGCATATTTACTTATTGTAGGCACTGTGCAGTGCTAAAAGTGAAAATAAAGGAAAAACATTTGTGAAATCTTATATAAATAAATACATGCATATAAATATTGTGCGAAGTATGTATATATTGTTGTATATAAATACATCGAAATCGGCTTGAACACTACTTTTGGCACCTGTTGTTGAGCTGTGAAACGGAATTGGATGTTTTATAGTTTTAATTTGTTTTTCATTCTGGCTGAACATGAGGTAGACTAACAATCGCCGCAATGCTTAGACTGGAAATTCGATTGCTTAGTTTAGTATTTGTAAGTAGTATTTGCACAGTATTGAGAATTCTTTGGCCTTGAGTATGCGCATTATGAAGTGTGCTGTAAAGTTGGAAATTATTTCGAAAAGTATTTGGAGCGTCTCCAGCGATTAACAATACTGTTGGCCAGCACATAAGCCAGAAGTGCGCAAATGATCTGTAAATAAAAGTGAAATGTTATGGAATAAGTTGACCAAAATATTAAATGCAATCTAAACACACCTCTACGACAACAAGAACGATCGCAAATATATTGAAAGCTGTCCAGCGCTCGGCAATGTAATCCAAAAACTTCTGGCGGCAACCCTCCATATTCATTTTGCTCGTAACGCTGTTGTAGCAGCTGTTTGGCGGCAGCAGATAGTCCTTGTAACTGACATTGCCACAACAATCGAGCTAAGCAGACATGTACAGAAAATTAATATATATTTTCAATTGGCATTTTAATTATCATCACTTACCCAACGTTCTATGCTCGCTATTTGGCTAACATTTCCAGGCCTAATGGGCACGGGCTGATCACGCCACAGCTGATCGAATGTCTTGTCCACATTGATGAGCAGCGATGTTTGGAATAGCCAAAAGAAGCCCACTGTCAGCACTTGCAGTACGATCAAAACAACAACAACCGCCACAAACTATTTGTGTAAAACATAAATAAATTTGTATGATAATCTACTGTTAATCAATAAACACTACTTTTAGCCTAAAAGGCTAAGAACTTACCGATTTGGAGATGCGACTGCTCTCACGTGCAGCGCCCAGGAGCCCGAACAACGAGACCAGCACAATGACGATGCCAAAGGCTAGAATGACGAAGGCAGCCGTTTCGAAATGCTCGAATTTAAAAAAAATGTGAACGGCAAGTGCAACAACAATCAGGCCAAAGATCTGCAAATAGTGTGTATAAAAGACAAGTACAATGGATAGTTCCCTAGTGTCTATCGGCTTTATTGATCTGTGTTAGTCATATAATGTCAGTTTTATTACTTGAATTAAGCAAAACGTTGCTTTCCATTGCGATTTTGTAATATGCAAATTAAACAACCACGCTGTTTATTACTCATACCTTGTTACTGCTCAGTCTTAGCACAAATAACAAGTTAACCTCTATGCATCTATGCATTACACTTAAAATCATTAAATTTCAAACTCGAATTGAATTTTTTTGTTTACCCTCTCACTTTTGCCTGCACAATTAGCTCAGCAGTGTCAGAAATGCATTTCCAATTTTAACAATGAGTCATTTGATTCGAGAAAATTTCACACAAGTCAACGAATGTAAACACTTTTCGAATTTGGCACTTGGCACACTTGGCAAATGTTTTATGTATACTGTGTATTTAAACTATCGACAATCGGCACATTCGCTCAAAATGCTTGAGTGCGCAATAATTATTTATACATTATTTGGCTTGCTTTGCTGAACGTTTACAATCGTCAACACAATTGTGAATAATATTACAATTGTAAGAAACCAGTTAGGAGACTAACTCAAACATCATGATGACACTGCGGGATAGAGATGAGCAAATGTTGGAGCCAGAAAGTGTTTAAAAATGCAATAAGGAAAGATGAAATGAATCAGGCAGAAGGAGGTATCTCCGACCCCATAAATTATACAAATTCTTGATCAGGATCAACAGTTTGTCTGTCCGTATGAAAAAAGGATCTCGAAGACAACAAATCAATATAAGCAGATCAAACTTATTTTATTTCATTAACAATAATCACCGTTTGCCAACTATCGATATATATATATCGATTCTCGATAGTAATTAAATTTACCGTAAAACTCTCCCGACTAGAACTTTATTGTTTAAATTCCACGATTACTAACATTGAGTTGAGTTTTCGTGCAGATATTCCCCATTGATTTTTAAGCAAGTCGTGTTTGAGTCGTGCTTCTTCGTGCCATAAATGAAAAGAAGCCAAGCGTCTAGCTTTATTTGGTTCTGTGGCAAACTTCCGCTTAATGATTAGCTTTTGGACGTCACGTTAAGTGACAATGGCTTTCAGATTTTCCATAGCCTTAGTCCGCATGGAGGTAATTATGACTGATTTGTGTGATTTATCATGTTGACTTAATCTTATTATGTACATTTGTTATTCAATATTTTTTGGGTTTGTCTATCGCAAACGCATTTGGCATTTACTGTAATTTGTTGCCATAACTGGTTGCGATGTCTTCATAAATACATATTTTATCATTGCCCAGCTGTGCCTTTTAAGGCTCAATAGTGTAATTGAATAAAGGTCGCCAATTCATAAAATGTTCGACAATATAAGTTGCCTCTGTCGCTCTCCCTCTCTCTCAATCTCTCTCTCTCTCTCTCTCTCTCTCTCTCTCTCTCTCTCTCTCTCTCTCTGACTGTACCTCTCTCTCTCTCTCTAGTATTACTATTATGCAAATTATCCAATAGCTTAGTACAGACAACTTTAATTGCTGCTGCCTAACGAACCGCATTTTAATGAATCATAGAACTAAATATGGCCAAGAAAAATATTGATAGACATCAAATGTGAATAGACATTTTATTAAGTAGCTACCAAAGTAATTTGTATGCCACAAACCAACTCTTTGTTTGTAAACAAAGAACTTGATGGGCACCAGAGACAAAGTCATAAATTCAATACTGATAAAGTGTTCACAACTCATCGTAGATAACAACACATGAACATAATTTCATGCTAAGCCTTCTGCTTCTTTTGGCGTTGAGTACACAAACAACACCATTTAATTATTATTTATTGCACATGGCGCCCAATTGCTAGGGCCGAAAAGCGCTATCATAATTCTTAAGTGTGAAATGGACTGTCAACCGATCAGACAAAATTAGAATCAAAGTGGCACTGACAATGAATCCATTCGTACATACGTCATGCCTTCCACATGAATTTATTTGCAACTTTCGCATGCCTTAAATTTTACACCAAAGGCCTAATTAACTTGAGGCATTATTGTCGCATTTACTCGTAAACAAACATTAGATCACATCTACAATCTCTCGCAATTAACACTCGGGGTCTGCGTAATAAAACCGATAAGAGTTGACTTGTCGCACAGCAACAGCAAATTGTTAAATAATAATTCTCATAAACCTTGTATCCCATGTACACTGAATTTATTTAACTTATTTGATAAATAATGATGTTAGATAAATATATCAACCGATGTGGGATTATTAGTTAATATTTTTTGAAAGCAAAGCAACGACTGATTAATTTATATAATATAATTTTAGAAATTCTGAGCAGCTTGTTTAATGTTGACTTTAATCTAGATTGTTTACTTTTTGTTGTGCTAATTTTAATTAATTTGATCGATGGACATTGTTGTGTTGCGATTGTTGTTGGCATTAATGAACTCTAATTATTTGCTCTAATTTGTCCAGCAGACAAACAATTAAATGCAATTATCAAATAGACATCTACATAAGTGCGACACCAAGGCCAGACAAGTGGCAAATGCTCATTTGCATATACAGCAGCTGATAAGCCAAACAGAGCACAGAGTCTGATTAGACTTTGGCGGGCTTACCAATAAAAGCAGTTGTTAATTGCACGCTCACACACCAAACACTCGCTTATTGCCCACTTGGAAATTGCGAACAGCATGTGGTCCAAAAGAAAAAGAAAAAAAAAAACAAAAAAACAACGTAGAACCGCGTTAAACTAGAATAATTACAAAAGTGTCATTGAGCGAAGAGCGTTTGCGGAGATTTATGTGGGTTTTAACAAAACCCCAGACAACATAAATACAAAAAGTAGTAAAAAATAGTAAAAAATAGTAAAAAATATAGAGAGAAAAAGGTTGCGCCCTACCTCAAATGCATGTAGAGCCTATGGGCACAGCTGGCATTTAATTAAAAACACGCAGCCGCACCGAATAACGTTATTTTTGAGCAAAAAAACCAACAACAAGATCACAAACTGGAGGGCTGCCCGTCAGTAAATCTAAGCTTACTCGCATGGAACCAATGCGGAAAAGTTGCGCATACGCCGCGTGGCGCGCCGTTTCTTTTCGGCATTTCCTTTGGCATTCTTGTATGGCACACATTTTTTGAATTTTTTTTTTGTTTTTTCCCCTAAGGCTAATGCCAAAAAATATGTATATTTTGAATTTTGCAACGCCAGATCGTCTGAAAATGACATCAACAAATTTTCAGTTTCTGAAGCACACAAAGCAAAATGAAAAATAAAACACGCACAAATTCACCAGCCAAAAGTCAAATATACTAAAAATTCTATATGGCTAGGAGTAATGACGCGACTCTGTGTGCACACATACACATATTTTGACCGCCTTTTGCTCAGGGCCAAGTTTTGGGGCGTGGGTGACCAAGTTTGTTATTTTTTTTTTTTTCATTTCAATTTTATTTTTGCCGCTGAGCGCATAAGCAAAAATGTTTTTATTTTAAAACAAATACAGTACCAAAAGAAATAAACAATAAATTAAGTGAGTTCAGCATGGGCAATTTCTAACATGTGGTTTAACATTAGGCATAAAGACAAAACACGATTAAGGCAAACGTCATAATAACAAAAAATATTTTTGCAGTGTTGCTTTAAAAAGCATGGACAACTTTTGGAAAGCCACAGTTATGTGAATCAAAGACCATAATCGCTGGAGGTGAGGGCGTAAAGAGGAGCGTTAGCAACCAATACCCAGACGAAATTTTTCTAATAAATTTTTATATTTATTGTGTCTATAAATTTATTCCATTAGAGTATAAGAGTATATGGATCTGCTTATTATTTGGTAATCGAAGACACTTTGAATATTTTACTATATATTCATTTAAAACGTGTCACGATACACGCCCAACTCGATTGAAAACCCACAACTTGCCAGAATCAAGCACATAAAAATTAACTTAAACATTTGATTCTAAATTTTATGTCTGAAACTCGATAAGCTGCGCCCAGTCTAGGCAAATTAACATAAGAATAGCGCAGCGTATTATTTTCATAGTAAACCGAAAAACCTTCAAAGTAATTGAAACGCCAGCGAAACATTTAGCAATTCAATCAAACTGTAATTCCATCTGCAGTATTAACTTGTATCGGCCGTTATCAGATCGTCTGTTTTGGGCGCATTAATTACACAACAATAAATATTTATGTGATGAAGTCAAGGCCTATGTTATGTACTTTAAACAGATAAACAATTGCCAACCTTTTCGTACATTGTTTAAACATCAAAGCAATTTCTGCTGATGAGCTGGGTTGGTGTGAATGAAATTGTGTAATTATAGGAATATAAATTATACCAACAACTGGCTACTGACTCCCGTCAATATATGTAATTAACAGTTATTTAGAAAAGTACACACTTGCAATCAAGTCTAAAGTTATGACCTTCAGCTAGTTAGGTCCATTAGACACTTTCGAGTTGAGGTTAGTAAACTCGCGGTGTCTAAGCTGTGGCTAATGAAACTTGTCTTTTTTATGTAATTATGTCTTTTAATGCTATTATAATTATGAGCTTTTACGGCATTTACAACACTCTGCGATTTAAGAAGTAATTTGCATATGAAATTAAAAGCCATAACATTTCCGCCAACAAACCAGAACTAATCCCCTTTTGTTAAGCCTACCTCCTCAAGTTTCTGTCAATAAAACTCATAACTTTATCATTTGCAAACTTACCACATAGATTATATCCCAGATCAGGGCAAATACTTTCAAAACATTTGTGGAGCAGGCCATTCTGTTGCTGTCTGTGTTGCCAAAATGCACTCTTCAAATGCTATTTTTATGTATCTTTCTAACACGAAATACTCGAAAGAATTCAGCTTTTTTGAATTTTATTCTCACTGCTGCACTCAGCTGGCCCGAAGCACTTGGCAACGCGCAACAAAAACACTTGTTAGGAATTTAAAATATTTATTTCAGCTTTTAACGGTTACTCTGGAAACCAAACCCGTCATGTTCGCGCACGAATCTTAACTGATTTGTTGATAGCGAAAACTTTCAGCATGGAAACGAAACGGTTGCCGGAACGTTGCTGAACAGAAACAGAAACAGAAAAAAAGCGCGCGTGCTTTCGTCATGCATGGGCGTCGTCTCAGAGAGGGGTTCAGTCGTTCGTTCCGTTTCCATCGTTTCGGCTAGCTAATGAGCGTACAGAATTATATATACATATATATGTAAATGTATGTAGAATCTGCACTGTAGACATACTCTTTTAAATAAAAAACTCAAAGCGTCAACAACTTTTGTGTTGCGCTATTTTTATGCGCGTTTTACATACTTTTTAGCGCATACACAACGATTCAACGATCGGTGGATAGAGCGAATCTATAAGTTTAGAACATATATAAATATATATGTAAATGTAAATGCCGAAAGGCTTGCATCTGATGATTCATTGTGTGCTATGAAATCAGCCGACGAGAAGTTAACATTGAGTTTGCAATTGACGGTCAAATGATAAAATTATTAATTATACATTTATTACATTTACCACAAATCAATATTCAAATAAATAAGTTTTATTAATTAATTTTCGTATACCTTAAAAATAAGTTTACTTCCAAAAATCGTTTGTTTTTGGTGAATATTTATTATAAATAGCAACTCGTTGCATAACAATATTAAATGTATTTGTATGTACATCAAAAGCAATTTTCACTGTAATATTTCCAGAGCAATTCGCACAATTTAAATGCCTGAGAGCTTGTAACATATTCAATAGTGGTTCAAATATTGAGGTACATTTTAGAAAATTTGAACTTGCTTTCTGTTAACATCATTTAAAAATAGCATAATAATTTAAACACCATATAATAACATATTTGAAGCACTTCGATTTCAACAAATGCAAATTCCAAGAGTGAACAAAATCCTTAGTAGTACGTTCGACGGCGATCATTGCGAATACTGTTGCAAAGACCGCAGGACACAAAGCTAAGGATCAACTGTAAGAGAATTATGAAAAGTTAGAAGCTTGCATATGGGAACGATGTGTACGATATACTTTATTGAAAACTTACCTCAACGGCGACAAGGACCCAACCAATAATATTAAAAATTCCCAACAAATTCTGCCAATAGTTTTCAAACTCCACACGGCAGCCCGTATGGATCAGATTGTCCGCCTTGCTCCTGTCATGATCCCGGAAACAGGTTGCAGGCGGCAGGCGTTCATTAACAATGTAATCCTGAGGACTACCGCGCCCGCAGCACTGGAACTACAAATACAAATACAATTTATTTATACAATTTATCAAATACTTGATGTACAAGTTGAGTAAGGACAACTCACCCAGTTCTCATACAATGACATGGCGCCAGGACTGTTCAGCTCCTCCTCCCATGTCTCTTCCAAGGAGTTGGCCAAATTCGAGGCTGCTGTGCTTTCTTTTTGCGCGAGCAAACATAATCCAGCCAGCTGCACAATGATTACCACATACAAAATAGTGATAAACTATGGAACAAAGGTAGATACATCAATGAAGGTATTATGGTTGATGTCATAGTGGGTTAACTACTTACAGACACTGTACAGCAGACATTCTCCCTCCAAGCGGACAGATAGCCCCATAGAAGCATGATAATGGCGGCAGCGCCAATTCCAATATAGAAAGCGGACACAATAGAGCCAATCTCATTTATATCGTAGGACATTATATAGACGCCAAAGGATATCAGCACCAGTGCCAGCAACTGTAAGCATATCAAACGCATACATTAACAAAAGCTCAAGCATAATAAAATTCGAAATAAATAATAAACAACAAAGAGGCAATTCCAAAACATTGTTCTAATTTTATGCCTTTGACCTTACCCAAAACAGAAATGTCGTCCGAGACACTTATATGTGTTTGCCTTCTGTGTGTGTGTGTGTGTGTGTGTGTGTGTGTGTGTGTGTGTGTGTGTGTGTGTGTGTGTGTGTGTGTGTGTGATGTTACTATATTAAAAGCCACTCAAGCTACAGGCTACATAGGCGTCTGACAGACTAGTCTGGCTGGCGTCAGAAAATTCTACAGCAGCAGGAACTAAAAGGAGACGCTAACATTAAATGCCAGAAAGTCCCGCTAGGCAATACCCTGTACCACATACATATGTATATTAATCATACGTTTTTGCAATATGCACAAAAATTTAGAAAAATTTATTCATGCTTATTTTATTTGTCGCTTGATTCATAATTTAAAGCAGACAAACATTTCTAAATCGAAAAGTATTTGCTACTTATTTTCTTTTGTGAATCTAAATTTGTCCAAATGTCAACAGAGTACAGGGTAAGAGAAAACCATGGAAAATATTTAACAAAGGCTCATTTGTTCTGTTTGTTTTGTGTATTTTGTTTGATGTGCTGTCATATGAGTAATAAAATATAATTTGAATAAACACATAAACAAGTTCTGACACCGACACACAGCTTAGTAAATTTTTAATAAATTAACATTATAAAACAAAAACTTAATTAAATGCTTGCCACATTTACAGTAAAAATTCTAGAATACCACGAACAGATCAAGTTTACTTAATTCAAATGGTTTACAATTATTTTTCATATATGTGCGAATCCTTTTTAAGTGATACAAATCAAACCAAACATAAAAACACATTATTAATTGGGACTGAATGATTTTAGTGTTGAAATACATGCAGAAGATTTAAACCACATTTTGTAAATATCTACATTCAAATGTATATATTATTTAGATGCCTAAATAACATGTGTTTGTTCTCAACGTTTGTCTGTAATTAAAAATGTAAAATAAACTATCAATCGAAAAATGTGCACAGAACAATAAACAAAGATGTTAATATTGATGCAGAAAACGCAATTTGACATGGGGACTGTGACAAGGTGTTTTTAACTCTATTGGCGCAACGACAAACACCGAAACGACTTCAAATCAATTGAAATTAAGTACATCCTGTCCCATAAAGTTTGTTTACTTAAAAGACGATCTGGTTTTTTATATTCAGCATGGCTGAGATCTGAACTGAAATATCAAGTAAATAAAATTTATACTCGGTGGACTGGCCAAATTACTTAATAAAACGATAGAAATTGTTGACAAGCCAAGACCTTGCCAACAAACGGCTACGTACAAAATTGCGATACTAAATGTGCCGTGGCGTCATAATCGAATCTATGTATAAGAAAATTGAGTCAAGTGGCCAGTTTATAGTTTCGTGTTTAGCAACAATACAAAAGGGCGCCAATTGAGGCTATTGACATAATTGGCAAAATAAATAAACAAAATGGTATTGTCGCCGACAATTGATGGCAATTATTTAACTTACCGTACAAAGTATTTGCAGCGAATAGGCCAACACCTTGTAAGCCGTTGTGGACGCCATTCTATATCCACAAGTTGAAGTTTCTTTCTCTGACACTGTCTCACTGAGGTATGCTCGAAATTCCTACGTGTGGAGCAATGCTAAGCTGCGTGCGCAGTGCTCAAAAAAAAAGAAGGAAAAACGAGTTTTTTGTTTTGGTTTCGGGTGTTTTTCGAGTCGCTCGGTTGCGTCGCTCTCTTTAACTGCTCTTAGCTGAATGCTCTGCGCTCTTGACACATTTGATGATGATTCGTATATTTATATGAGATCATGAGGCAATCTATTCAATACCAGCTTGAATTTTTAATTTGATTTATTGAAATTTAAATAAATCAATGGCTCATGATGTCAATACTATTTATAAAAAATCACTAGCTTTATTGAGCTCCCACACTTTGCAACTGTGCGTATATATAGGTCATTAACATATTCCAAAGGTGCGTCTATGCTCAAATATATATGTATACACACAGATACTGTATCAAGAATATGACGCGACGTTCCCCCAAGACTCTTTGACACAATTTCGCTCCGCGTCCGATGAATAACTGAGCGTGCGAAACTTTCTGTTTCGACGCGTTGTCAGACAGCCGTTGCCGGCATTCAAGCTCTGCTGAGCTTTTCGCTCCTCGTACAAGATTACGCTCTCGCACATGACGTCACAAATGTGCTCGATATGAGCATGAGAGTTTGGATTTAACATTTAACGTTACCTTTTTCTGTTTGCACCATCATGGCCAAAACTTCACAAAGCTTTCATTGCCAGTAAATACACAAACAAAAGCTCAGCAACAGTCATACTGAGAAATATAATAACGCTTTAATTTTCGAATAATATTTAGACAGTTGTATCTATTTTCGAAGCGACCACGCGTTCACGAAAATAATTTAATACCACATACAAAGAAGAGAATCCGAATACTAATAATGGAACAAGAGAGTTATGGCAGTAAAAGATGATCATTTTGATAGAAATCATACTACCTTTAATAGATACACAAGTGATGAGCCCATATGCATCGAATGTGTTCTTCAAAACGAACCAGATGTCAAAACTGGATGATATCATAATCGCGACGAAAGCAACCAAAATCCATCCCAATACTACGATTTTCACCTAGGTATTTCAAAGCATCTCCAAATATATACATATTTATATATAAATATATTTTTTTATTGAATATACATTACCTTGACCTTAAAGCACACTAATGCCAGTCCATAAATGGCATTGCCCAATTGCACTACTTGCTGTATAACCAATAAGGAATGAATGGAATCTATAAATAAAAATAAATATATTTATTTATATTTAGGTTATTAAAAAACGTTAAAATCACCTTCTTCTTCGTCAGCGTTATCATCTTCTACAGATAGTAAAAATGTCATGCACACTTCGATAGAAATTAGAAAATTATAAGCAACGACTGCCATGAAAATAACTACCAAAAAGACGCTACACATCCTAATTGTAGAAAGTCACACTGCAAATGCCGAAATATTTTATTGGAATATACCTGCTCTATTTAATTATAATCGAAAATGTGTAAGCAGTATTAATTATAGGAATGTCTGGTGGTAATATAATATAATGTCATTAATTTAATTATCATATTATCTCATTGCATTGTCACTTGTGAAAACGAATTTATTATGGCCTGCTGACACTTCACAAAATATTTATATATATAAAAGAAAATCAATAACAATTCAAAAATTTGAAATGTAAAACAAGAAATCGACTCTATTCAATTGTATTTTTTAAATTTTTAAAATTAGTAAGTATTATATTGTCGTAGAAAAACACCCATACCAACTAGTAACTCCTACTTGCTGTTCAAAGTTTCTAAAACTTGGTCTTAAGCATAAGCTACAGTTTCTGCTCTATTAGCATAACTGTTTTTCAGTTACCTATTAAGTCAGACAGTTTATTGTTAATACCGATTTTCAAGATTTATATATTGACTATGCATAACATAAATACAATATCGTTGCTAGCTATTAGTAATTGTTAACGACTCTTTTAAATAAAACTAAGCAGTTAGTTCCGTTGGATTTTCATCGGGCTTCTTTTCTGGCGTGCGTAAAAGTTTGATACAATGATAAGCAACCAATCCAAGCGTAAAGATAAGGCTGTCTGCAAAGCAATAACATTTATAAATCAATCACATAAATTAATATATGTAAATGTAAGAGACAAGCTTACCAACGCCAAGAACATTGATTTGTCGAGTTTTCTCTGTATAGAAGGAAAAGTAGCAGTTAAAGAGGAAATAACCGTTAAGTGTGAGAACCGCATGAATTAGAAGCCACGATTGCAAGTGGTAGATGCTCTGAATAAGAATAATTGCGGGGATGCACCCAAAATGTATGTATATCGTATGAATATATAATCCGTACTTACACTGCGATCGGTCGCTGTTATAAATGGAGCGGCAAGCACTGTTGGTAAATACATGGCATACATAGAATTTGTAGCGTTGCAGTTCGTCATTATTTCACCTTAAGCAAGAACCATTATTAAAATCCAATTAATCATATCTATATAGCTTAAGGCCTACTTGACAGGTCACTGACTTGGCAATCATTGCATTGGCACAGATGGACTACAACAACTATCAAAATAATAACGTTGTAGAATAAGGAAAACCAAAGAGCTATGATGCCAACATATTTCCAGATCGAACACATATTTAGTCCACTCAGTCTAAACGGATAATGCAGGATAAAATTGAAGCCACAAGCAGAACGCCTGTAAATATCGTGTATTTTTTTTATAAATGAGATAATTAATCAAATTGGTTCATCGCCTGCCTTTTAACACTCTTTTGATTAAACTAAAGGGCTGCATTACAGCGTTCACTTTCATAAATTCCGTGTCATAGTCATAAACAGTTTTGAGTGCCAACGGGAAAGTAGACAAATTAGGTAATTCATATAAAGTTCGGTTCATATAAAGTTCAACACGCTATCAACACAAAATCCACACCAGATATAATCAAAATGCATATAGTGCCTTATCTGAGTAATAGAAAATGACCAGTCAAATTCTGGCTACAGGTTGTATCTCTGATTAAAATATCATTTATCGCACAATTTGCTTTGAAGAACTTAAAACTCAACCTGAAAATTGTTCATTTAGTTAAAAAAAAAGTTAGTTCCTACTTGATTGAATTAAAATAAAATGTTGGTTAAGCATATTAGCAAAAAATGCAAAAGTCAAGTGGTATTTCACATGAAAATTGATTATGCAGGTTGGAATTCAATATGTACACTTATATATATATATATTCATATGTCCACAAGCTTATCGCAATCAGAAATATACACATTTGTATGTGCGTGGCATAGTAAACAAAATGTTTTAAGAAACAGAAGGTCAGAGCTGTTGCTGCCATGTCAACGGCAGGGGGCACAACAAAAGCTGCTCCAATGCGCGAGTACAATATATATATATATATATATATATTTATTAAAATATATATTTATTAAAACAAACACGGAAAATTTGATTTTTATTTTATTATTGTATATGTATATAAATACGATTTAAATGCTTTATTCATTCACGTTGTATGTAATTCGAGTTTGTCTGTTTTTTTATTATTGGTTATGCATGTTACAATTCCACTTGAATTATTGTTAAAAATTTAAGAGATTCCAATGTACAAGTAAGATGATGAACAGCTTTTAATGTATGTATACATATATAATACATAAGTATGTAAATATAAATATATGGTTTTGGACACATGTTTTTGCCAACTGGTACAAATATAGCATAGGGCTTTAACACTACATTGTATATATGTATATAAATTTAAAAAATGAAAACAAAAAGTTTAAACTGTAACATTAAGATTGCTCTTATTGAGTTGTAACATTGTTGATTTTATATTTTATGTTGTAGCAGTGTTTGTTTATTGTTATTTTGTTGCTTTGTACAACGACTTTGGACTCGTTTGATTTAGCTTAAGAGCAATTAGATACAAAAGAAATGGTTGTACAAACAGTAAGCGTCTTACAATCAGTATTTCTCGATTTAACTAAACCTTTCATTCAGTTGCAAACTTTTTTTAAAAGAAATAACTTAAATATTTTTTGTCCAGCCAAACGATTAACTTCAAATATATTCAGAATTATTTTTAATTTTCCTCATGTGCGTTCTACGACAATACATATTAAAGAATTAATGCGAATGTGTGTGTGTTTGTATGCCATGTGCACGTTTATGTGTGTGCGCATAGTGGGTGTTGCACATTTTGTTTTAGTAGCCATTGCGGCGCTTGTGGTTGCGCACATTGTTGGCCAGGCAACAGGCGAAGATGAATCCAATCAGCTATGCAAATAAAAACAAAATAATATCATTGGTTATGAACAAATTCTACAGCGGAGTCAACTCACCTCCACACCAATCAAGCCCAGTCCAAAGAATTTGGCCTTCTCACTGCTGCCGGACATGAAGTCAACAAACTTGGCATGGCAACCGCCATAATAGTTCAATGGGTTAAGGCAAGAGCCATCGCAGCAGCTCGCCGGCAATCCCTGGGTGAACACGGAAACCGTATAATCCTGAGGACCATTGCGTCCGCAGCAGTGCAGCTGTTTGAAAAACACCCAGCTCAAAAGTTAAGCAATTGCATTAGGTGTAAAAGGTTTGCGGTCATCACATACCGATTTCTGAATGGCATCAAAAACACCACCCTCACGTGCCTCCCGCGATTCCCAGGCCTTGTCAATCACATCACCCATGGCGGTATCAAACTTCTCCTTATTGGTGAACAACAGCACCACAATTGTCAATTGCAGAATGAGGAGGACCAGCAGGCACACAGCATAGCTCATGGTCATACACACAGATTCGCGTATGGCTCCGCAGCAACCCAGGAATGAGATGAATACCACAACCGAGCCCAGGGTTATCATAATAATAGGCAAAGCTGCCTGCGGTGGGAATCCGACCTGTCCATTGACCTCGATGGTGCCAATGCTCTGCAGGATGAGCACGCCATAGACAATGCCCAATATGCCGATAATCTGAAAACGATAAATATGAATACACATTATGTGATTAGTAATATAATATTGAAAAAATAAAAAAAAAAAAATAAAATAAATATTTCAAAGCTTTGCGAATATATTTCATGTGACGCATTTCCGATTGAGATAATTCTAGCAGCTGAACTCTGTTTAAAAAGTTTGAAGAGAATCGTAAGCGATGTTGTTGTGAAAGGGGCTGTTATCTGGGTAAAGTTGAATCAACTCAAGTCTGTCACTGTAAATAGTTAGTAGGTGCCACAAATGACACATCACAAGTCACAAGTCACAAAGTGGGCATAATAGCAACGCCAGACTGCAATTGCTGCACTTGTTGCTGCCGTAGACGGGCGACAGTTGAATTCAACAATGTTGCTCTAATTATGGTTAATTGAAAGAGCAAAAAAAAAAAAAAAAAGAACAACTCTGGAGCGAGAAAGGGTCATTTAGCATGCCAAAGATAAATTATATAAATTCTTAATTACTAGTGGGCCCGTCACTCTGACCTCAGGGATAAAAGGCGACACAGTACGTGGCTAATGGCTATTAAAATAAGGAGTCGTAATGCTGGTTACGTAATGCAAGTAGCTAACTAGTTGCGTTAGTTGAGTTAGAATTAAATAACAAGAACTATCATTAAATACGAAATGCACACGCAAACAATGAGGTACAAATGTACGTAGCATATACAGCTCCAAGTACTAACTACAAATATTTGGGCGCCATATAAGCTTCCTCTGTTTGTCTTCACTAAGTATACGCACCTTAGTTCAATGCTGCGCACTGTTGATAAGATAAAAAGCATCTAATATAAAACAAAATCTCAGCTGCAAACAGCTGTAAATAATCCAAAAGTTCAAGGTGAACAGCAATTTACGTCAAATTTATGCAAATTGTGTGTTTTATATTGGCTGTCATTACTATTGTTGTTGTGATCGTTGCTGTTGCAAAAATGTTTTACTTAATTTGTATCTGAGCTGCAGGCAACAAAAAATGGTTGTTGTGGCATTAATTGAATTTACTTGATTTTATTATACACACGTTTCCATGCTTCTTTCTGTGTCCATATCTATAGCTGTAGCTGTTTGCATCTCATGCGGTTTTTGTATCTGTATCTGTATATCTGTATATCTGTGTAGCTGTGTATCTGTGTGGGAAGCTCCATTTGCCAGTTTGTGGGCGTTTAAAATTTTATTTGAGTACTGAATTGAAGCAGCGACACTCAGCTAAGAACATGTCTTGTCCAAACTCTGGCATAATTGACCCAAATAGCGGCACAAAAAGAATTGTTTGCCTAATTAGGCCGTTAATTGCTCTAGTTTACAAAAACAAGAGCTTTGCCCAATGAAAACATCACGTGCAAACAGCTTTTGTCAACCGACTGAATTTTGAAAAGAGACTATCCCCACAGGGAACATAGACACACTTCGACATAAATACATAGCTTCAGCTTAGCAGCTTCCCCGTTCGGTGAGTTACATTTTTGGCAGCTGATGACGTCACACTTCGAATGCAAATTGCCAAAGTAAACAGAGATGGGTAATAATACTCTCTTTGCTCACTGTCAAGCCTGGGCAAAAATCCAAAAAGGTATCCCACTCGGAGATACTCTTTATCAGACCGATGGACTAGGCTAGATCTGCCCATTCGATAAGGAAGTAGCCAATTTACTTTGTACGTTTCGCTCTGCATAAATATATAAATACATTTTGTATGAACAAATATGATCGCTTTGAGGTAGTACAGGGTATAGACAAAAAAAAAAAAACTTTCTTGAAAGTCTGAGCTCATTTTTGGGGGCAGTTTGAGCAACAACCCTCGAGAGAGCTCAAGCATATTTGAAGCTATTCAATTGCAATAAATAAATACGCACAAGAGAAGAAATTCAATGCGCTGTGTGGGGACCACACCCAAAAATAAAGAAAGAAAAAAGCGCCGTCGACCAAGCGGCGCCGAATTGAAGTCTGTGTAGTCTGTGACTCTGTGAGTTGTCTGTACGCAGCTTGTCACTTGTCGTCTGCACTTAGTATCTTGGCAGTTATCGCAGGCGAACAACAAATGCCGAGCCAGATATAGTCGTAGACAAGTGTACAAGTTGCTGCCACACACAAGCATCTGCTTGTGCAACAGGACGTATGCGTGCTCAAAAAACATGTGACATTTTGATTAAAAGCGTATCGCAATTTCGAAAATAATTAAACACTACACGTATTTATAGTTCTAGAACACGACACGGCAATACAACCATATTAACTTCTAAATGGGGAAAAAAAAAGCAGCAACAACAAAAAATAACAAGTGGCGAAATTAAATTAAAACTAGAGAAATTTATGGCACAGCTCAGCTCGAATAAAATATACGCTTTACAATCCTATTTACTCTGACCAGCAAATTATAAATAAATGCAAACTGTGTAAATAATTCAATAATTATTACAATTTTACAATTGTTGAGCTATTAAAAATATTATTTGCGTTTGCTTGAACAGTTTAAGTCGATGCAATATATTTCCGCCTCTGTTATAGTCTAATTTAGAAAATTACTCATGAACTGATAAAGATTCCACGTTGAAGGTTGGCTTGGCTTCAAAGCGACAGCGCCAGCAAAATTTAGACAAATCGTGACATATATGTGTCTATATGTATGTGTTATGGAAATGCCACTTGGGCTTTTCTCATTCGCCTTTGTCGCTGGCCGCAGCTCAAGTTCTAACGCGTACTCGATACTTGAGAGTCAGACGTGAGAAATATACTAAAAAATATACACAGTACACACACTGAAACTCGAATGAGTAACTGAATCTGGGTAAAACATACAAAACCATTTAGACAAATTGCCGGTGTATTTGTATCTGTATCTGTATCTGCCTCTGTATATGTCACCTGTAGTTTCCCTTTTGTATTTGAACAAGCGAATTGCACAATGTTTCCGTGCTTTCTCGAGCGTTACCTGGTTTTTTTTTTATGTTATTTATACTCTAACAGAGAGTATCATAACTTAAACACACAAAACGTTGAGCATTGGAAATAGATCGAAAGTGTCACCGAGTACATTTTTGAGAATAATGTCAAACTGAGCAGATTCCTCGCCTGCCCGTTTGTCTATTTGTATTTGTGTCTGGAACGACTTATAGAAGTGAATGAATGCCCGAAAACTGATTTTTTAATGCTAAACCAAATACTTTGTGGCTTATATCAAGATCTCACTTGAGTTTTGATTGATATATGATTTGAATACACCTCAAGCAAGTGTATGAATACTACGACTACTACAATAATTGGCTTTCTTATTTTATAACGTTGTTTTTTTTTTTGGCCAGGCCAAGCGACGCTCGAAGGCGGCTTTTTGTTGTGGTCTTTTAATTTGCTTGCCTTAACTATCAAGTGTGTTATGTACACACACGCACACACACACACACACACAAAGCCAAGTCGATGTCTGAATCAGATGTGTATCTGTAGTATACATATATATAGAAACACAGACAGGCCAGGCAAGCAAACAACCTGAGCCGAGTTGCACGTGTAAATGTGAAGTATGTATGTATGTACGTATGTATGAATGTATTTATAAATATATGTATGTGTGTTGAATGTATGAATGTGTTTGTGCATGTATGTATGTGTGTATGAATGTATATATATAAAGTGTGCTTGTTCTTTCCACCAGTTGCTGGGTATTGCAACAAGTTTTCATTCTGCTGACTTATTCGTTTATTTATTAACTTGTTGAGCTTGGCGTCGAAGCGTTCATTTTCTGTTTTTTTTGCCTTGCTTTCTGTTTCACAAAAGCGTCAATTTTTGCGACGATTTAAAAAATGTTAACAGAAATATACGTGAGTGCACACATATCTATGTAGGGATTTTTATGTGTCGACGCCTGTATATATACATATATATATATATACATGTTGAACGTATGTATGTATGCATGCACATATATTTATATATGTGTTGATGTACACATCGGCATTTTTAATATATATTGTTTAAAGGTGTGCTTTTCATTACTGGTGTGTACAAATATTTGCTTAATTAATATTTGAAATGCGTTGCGAATTTCATAGCCACAGCAAGGTTGTGATTGTTATAGTTGTAGTTGTGTTCAACATTGTTCAACACTGATGACGTTGAGTCATAAAAGTGCTGATCAAATTAGCACTACAATTGCACAGTTAGCATTCATCTTATCACAAAACTGTGATTGAGACGCAAGCTGATTCATTTCTCCGTATGACATCATGCATCTCTGAATTCTGGTTGATTAAATAAGGTCCATTAATATTTACACAACTCAAGTTCCAAACAAATCTGTGGCTAATGTGTGCATAATGGTAGCTTAAGAAAATAAGCAAATAAAGCAGCGAAAGAAACGCTCATAAACACTGAAATTGATGAAGCCAGCTACAAGCAAAGGCCGACATCAGCATTCTGTTACAGATACAGACACAGACACAGACACAGATACAGACAGAGCTATTCACACACAGTGTGAGTGTGCGTCTCTGTAGGGAAGCTGAATACACACGTATTGTATAAAAACGATGATGTCATAGCCACAACGAGCCAAAATCGAGTGGGAAAAAAATAAACACGTTTGCTTGAGGACCAACTGCGATCCAAACTGGATTTTCATTCCAAAAACATTTAAAATTCTAAGAAAATATAAATATATTATAATGCCAGCTATACATGCCCAGTAATAACTAATACAATAAATACTTATTTCTGTATCTTCTTGATCAAAATAAACATTTATATTGTTATACATTTTCTTTTTTACTTTTACTCACCGACACGATGGTATTGAATACGAAGAGTATGTATTTAACCATAGACGTTCCGCAATCCATTTTGTTGCAGCTTTTGCTTCCTGCAATGCATGAAACAAAAGTGGAAAAGATAAGAAATTAAGCATATTTAAGTTGCGTTGTCTTATTAGTTAGTTAGCTGTCGAGCAAATTCAAATTAGGTAAACAACGGGCGACATTAGGCGTTGTATAAGCGAACAATGCATATAATTAACATGATTTGTATTTGATTCAGTTAATTAATTTTAAACAGCAGAGTATTCAAATTGTGTAAAAGTTGGTCTACAACCATAAACTTGTTTTTTTTATTATTATTTATTGCATAAAGTTGGATGCGTTTTGGTGCCTTGGGATTTCTCTATTTATTGTTTTCTTCATTTGGTGTTTGCTTAAATTGCCTATTTATATACATATGTATATTAACTTGAATGTTTATTATATTAATTCAAGAGACGCATGATTACGATTGTGTTTTCCAGTGGATTATGCGATTTAGGTGTATTCGTAACCGCTAAAAACCGGTTCGCGTCGTAAAAGCAAAAAGCAAAAAAACAATTATTAATAAAAATAAAACGATGAGCATTTTATATTTTTTTAATTTGAATTCTGAACTCATGATTCGGTACTTTAAACATTTGTTTTACACATATTGAAGACAATAATCGGTAATTTAAGTATACGTGAAATTATTGCGCATTTATACTTGTTTACGCCGTAAACTTCTCTGATCCCTTTGTTCATTCCTTCCAACCGTTCGTTGGTTGTCTTGCCAACCACAACAACAACATCTACCCAGGCTACAAAATGTATTTATGTACATGTGTACATCCACATATATATATACATACATATATGTATGTATGTATGTATGTATGTATGTATGTATGTATGTATGTATGTATGTATGTATGTATGTATTTATGTATGTATTGTATTGTATTGTTCACTGCACTCATTCACAGATAACAAAAGCAGTAGCATCAGCAACAACCAAAAACAACAAAATTTTGTCATTTCATTTTCATTGAATGTTGTGTTGTTCATTTTTTGTTGTTTTTTTTTTCTTGCACGCAATAAATAACTTTTCAAGTGTGTCGTCTTTATTTGAAATGTGCTTTTGCACTTTCCGTTTTCAACCACTTTCACATGCATCTCCTACGCCCAGCTGCCTTTGCAGCTGCAGCATCTCAAGTCCACAGCAATTTAATCGAAAGCAGATAGGCATTTGTACACACATATGAACACATATATATGTATATATATATATATAGCTTTTTCACTTATTTGGTTAGTTGCACTTTGCAAGTTAATAATTAATAACATTACCTTTTCTCGAGTCTTTTTTACAAATTGATACGCGCGCGACACGTCCGTCTCGACGAAAAACTGTTTTCGATTTGACTCGACGAAAACGAAGAGGTAAATACTGAAAACTGGTTTACAGTGTGACCAGATTTGGTAACCACAAAAATGTTTAATTAACACTGGAAACCCTTATTTGTTATATATCAGTCAAAGGGCATTTTCTAAAATAATGCTCTCGTTTGATATGGTTTAACAGTCAGGAAACTTTGCTAACACCAAACACACAGTGACAACACATCGCAAAGTGGTGTATGGTCACATTAAAACATCGTTCGTGGCAAAGTGACAGCCCTGTCAAATTGGCGCAGAATTTAGTGAATACCGAATTACCAAGTATAAAACCTGTTGCTTTCTTGCGGTGTTGAAAGGCACTGAGGGGCATGCCCAGAAAAGCACGCACAAAGCAAGACACATATATACATACACTCAAGTAGGAGGAACGACAGGTATGCTAAGCGCTCTTGTGTTCCAAATTTACAGTCGACACTCTCAAAACATAAGCGACCAAAACGTTTGTGATATTGATATTAACAACCGATATTGTACCGTTATTTTTTTATGCCCTCATTTAAAATTGGTACAATGAATGAATGTAGAAGGCAACCCTATTACGTTTATATATTCTTGATCAGTATCGACAGCCAGTTAGCCAATCTCAGAGACTATAAGATCTAGATTATTTGATCCTGGTTAAATTAGTTAATTAGTTCTTGTATGCAAGCAACATTATAAAATCTGGTTTTGCTTTATTTTATTTTTGTATGTATAACAATACAGCAGTCAACAAAATAACGATCGAAATGTTGTTTACTGTTGCAAATACCATATATTAAGAAATGTGCTCAGAAATTGGAAATACATTTCGCAATCAATAGGTTACCATCTAGTCACAACCGAGACTAATAATTTTGGCGTCTGTCGCTGTTCCTGGTTTGATTCGCCAAACAGAATGCAAATATGAAGGCGACCAACTGTAGGGAAATTAACAATTTAGTATCTGAACGAAATGTAAAAATAAGGTTTTATCGTCACATGCCTCAATTGCGGTTATGCCCAGACCAGCATATTTGATAATGTTGGCATTTGTGTCCCAAAGATAATCAACTCGAGATCTGCAACCCTGGCCGTACACGGCAATTATTGAGCAGGAGCCACTTGTGGGCGAATCACAGCATGATGCGGGATAGGGGGGTACTCCATAATCGTAGTATTTGTTCAGGCCACAGCATTGTAACTAGAAGAATATCGTAAAAGTTTGGTATTATAAATGTGTGTATCGTTGAACGTTTTTAAATACTTACAGTTCTCTGCAGACTATTCATTAAGGCATCCGACGATTGCCTCTGATTCCAAATGGCCTCCACGACTTTATCAAGAGACTCACGTATTTGCACATGATCTACCCAAATATAGATGACCAGTGCTATTTGACACAAGAACAAACACAACATGATGATTGAGTACTACAAATAAACAGAATAAAAAAATGTAATTAAGTGACAATTTTTAATTACTTTTTATAAGTTACCGTTGTTAGGGCACAGGCGTCCTCGCGAATGGCACCGCAGCATCCAAGGAACGCAACAATAAAGATAACACATCCGAGGATCAGTATAATAATAGACACACTATTAGCTTTGTAAATTTCCTCGAAGTCGGAAAAGTGTTTGATATGTGAAACCAAAATTGAACCAAATATGATAAGCAAAATACCGCATATCTGAAACGGGAGAAAAGGAACATTGAATGCATGCATGTATGAATATACTCGAGCTCAATCATTTCACAAAAAATAGTGAAAAGCGGATATATAGATATATTTTCGTAATGGGGCGGCTGACACCATATATATGTGTATATTTATCCGATATCTTTTATTTCTTTTTAATATCAGCGAGTGTATATGGATGTATACAATGTATGTGTGCCCGCATGCCGACATGCATTCGCCTTTATTTATGGTTAAAAATTAATCAGATTGTTATAACCTTGTAGAGTGTATTACTTTGACCTGAGTGTGTTGCGCCTTAAAGCAATCGTCTCTGAAAAAAATATTATTTCCAAGACATCGCGAGCAACGAACGAATGAGCAAAGATAAACGGGTGTATTGTTTTCAGGTTGAATTGGTCCAGTTATCACATATCTGCTGCAGTGTTACTCATTGTTCGTCATTACTCATCTAAAGGCTGTTTCAAAACATCCGATGCTGCTCATTAGGTATAATAACGCTTAACATCGGCATGTAATGTGAAAATCACGACATTCACAATATGAATTGCATACATTTGTCAATAAGAGATAAGATAAAATAGATGTGTAGATAGACACATGAACCTGTTGTTCACGTAATACGATATATGTCTATATTTTTATATACGTGCGTAGACATATATTAGTCATCGAGTACAGTTTTTTTCCTGCTAAGACAAGGGAAACCCTCCGACTGCACTTACTTAATTTGCATGCTAAACTTACCAAACACAATATATTAAATACAAAAAGCACATATTTAACAAAAACTCCACCGCAATCCATTGTGAATAATTATTATGAGTAGCTCGTGATTGCTTTTACTTTGATCTGAATACTTTCGCTTCTAATTGCTAACTGATTATCATTGTGGTGGTAACAAAGGTTCTGTTGTTGCGAGCTTTTCTTCTTATCAGCAAATGCAGTAAGCTTTTCCAAACTTGTTAAATATATGAAAAAAAAACATTCTGAAAACCTTGCATACTTTTAGGCTTAGCTAGAAATATGATGTTAAAATATACCAAAAGCTACTTTGGCGGATTATTGAGCTGAAAATCACTCGACAAATGTGTGAAAAGAGATGAATTCTAGAATCGACTTTTGTTTACTTTAAAAATCTAAATTTGTTTCAAATAGTTTCAAAAAGCTATACAAAAATTTAGGTTTTTGAATTCTCCCTATTCAAATAATTATGTAAAAAGTGTGTTTTTTAAATTCTCTTCCTCATAGAATTTATAACTTTTATATTTATTAAACATACACTTTAACATTGATTTATATTAATCAAGAAAATCAAGTTAAGAGCGAATTACAAATTAAGGTCGTGCTTTAAAACTTTAATGATCAATAGCTTTGTTATCATTGATATAACAAATATAAATAGCTCTTAGCCGTAGGTTGCTCCACCGGAACCCGATTTGCGCATACAGTTGGCTAGTGCGCTGGCTATAATGACCACAATGAACTCATATATGCAAATGCCTAGGCCGGACCAGAGAACGATAGCGTTGTTATCATCCCAAAAGTTGTAGAATTTCTGGTTGCATCCTTGGCGACTATCGTATATGCTGGATGGGCAGCTCTCATCGCGATTCGTGTAACCGCAGCAGGTGCCGGGCACAACACCATCGCCAACGTTGAAATAGTCAGCGTAGCCTGTGTTGCCGCAGCAGTTAAAAGTGAGCTCCAATGCACCCATTGGGTATCCATTTGCCGCTGTGTTCTCATTCCAAACAGCATCCACCACCTTACGCATATCATCCAAAAAGGCATTTTCGTTGACAGCGATCCAGCAGGTTAGCACCAATTGCAGCACGAACAATAAAAACATCAACGTACCATACTAAAAACAAACAAAAAATTATATTTGTGAAAACTTCAATTGAAATTGAAGAAAACCAGTAAAGAACCCACCGTTGCAGTTAGGCAGGCATTCTGTAGCCAGACACCACAGCATCCAAAGAAGGATACGATGAATATTAGTGCACCAAGAACGGTCACACAGATCGGTATGGTATCCGCGCTCGCTAGCTGCTCCACTTCACTTAGGCGGGAAAAGTTCGATAGCATTATGGAGCCCAACACGATGAGCAAGATGCCAACGATCTGTTAAGAAATACATTTGATCAATTTTAGTATCATGTCCTGGCTTATAGTAATCAAATTTTCAATTTAAGAAAATTCTCTATTTTAATTCTGTCTCAGAATGTTCACCATAACAATACTTAAACTATCTTAAAACAGACTTCGAACTAAATATTTTGAATTTCTTAATTCTTAAGTAATTTCAATATTTTGCTAAAATTATTTATATATAATCGATAATATTGAAATAATGTTACGGCATGATTAATGCTCCTTTCATTACTATCATTGGCACAAAACAGGCATAATCCATCATTGATAAAACACACAAGCACACATATATATCTATATATATATATTATAACTATTACAATAACTGGATTCTTGCGAATGACTCAAAAGCATTCATATTGTCATTGTTTTTTTTTCAAAGCTGACAATGATAACTTGCGATAACAATAACAGCCGCATTTATATAGTATTGGAAAAAGAAAAAATCCTATAAGCTCACTCGCATGAGCAAAATGTATAAAAATATATACTATATAAGGAAGTGACATACATACACCAGATACGTATTGTTATACGTAATTTTTTAAGTGCTTTATAGGTATAAGGACACACAACGAGTTGCAAATTAATTGTTGATTTAATAATTTTTACACATATAAAAACCTGCGCAAATTATCATAATTTTGAGAGCATATCGTGGAATAGCCAAATGTATTTTTATATCTATGATTTAGTAAACCGAACAAATTTCAGTTAAAAATCATTTAAATTCCACATTTTTTTCCTTAGAATCAGACAGACAGACAGAAATCCACAGGAACCAGGCTTTAAGGCGTTACAAAAATCACAAACAAATTATTGAAATACACTTTGCATGATCTATAAAATGTTGAGTAATTTGCACTTTGTTATTGTTGTTGTTTTTTCAGTATATCAAATTGTTGGTTTGTAATTATATTTAATTGCGTTTTTCTAATAATTGTCTGACTACAATCACAATAATTTCACATGATCCAATTGTTGGTTTTTAATTATTAATAATAGTAATTAACTCACCAAAAACACGATATTTATAATATAAAGAAGAATATTCAATAATCCTGACATACAACCCATTTTGAAGCCGTTTCTTAACAACGTTTGATGAAATTAAATTTAAACTTTTACTGCGCCTTGTTTGCGCGTCGATTTCTGTCGTTCGATTGAAACGGTCTCCAAACTATGCAAGCCGTTATAAACGAACCGAGGCTTTGCCATATCTAGATAGATCCCCGTTTGTATATTTTATCAGCCAACCGCACGGTGGGCGAAATGTTCGATCTCGTAACTAATGACTCGTATGTCATGATTTGTCAAAAAAGTTACAGATATTAATAGATAGGACTTCAGTTAACTCAACGATGTTTTTATTTTTAATTTTTTAACTGACTCCTCCGAACTTTCACGTAACACATCGTTAAGTGGTACTTATTTGTATTCTATGAGTATATAAATTTTGAAAGACAATTTTCTATATTTAAACAAGAGAGCGTTGCAGTCGGGCGTAGCTGACTGCGAAATACTTTGATTCCAAAAGTTTATCAAGCAGATAACAACTAGCAAAGAACAGGGTGGGCTTAGCCTAGAAACTAGTAACTAGAAACTAGTAACTACGAACTAGTAACATTTCGAAGTTTGGAAACTGTTGCTCTGAAATTATGGGAGATATGAGATTTTGAAAATGTTGGGTGAGGCGGGCACAGACCAGCATATTTTCGAAGCTTCAAGTCCCTTATTTTATGATGAACAAACAAAAACAATTTTTATCAGCTAGATTGTCCGCGCCGACCATAATACGGCTGGAGATATGATAACCCACGAGCTCCAAGTTTTTCTATGTCGAAAGGGTAACAACGGAAAATTGGCAAATAAGTAAATATTTTGGGCGCATTTTGTGGTCGGAATTGATTCATTGATAAGTCATGAATCAGCTTCAGGTTGTTATGACCTAACATGCACCAGCGGCTATCGATTTCATCAACAATACAAATACAGCCAAAACTGATAATGAGTTCTACGAACTATGCCTAAAATTGTACTCAATATTAGCCACCTAGTGCTCGATATTAGCCATGAAAATTTACTATAAATATAATGCCACGATAAGATATTGGTTTTGAAGCGCACGTTAGTATGTAAGTAGATGATCATAGAACCGGCAAAATAAACGTACATAAATATTAAATAAATACACTTGGTAGCAAGTATCTAACCTATTTGTTTATTTATGGCTTTGATGAACATTTTGGCAGGTGATGTAAGGATGACTAATTTAATTTAGTTTAGCGCTTCCTCATAGCGCTGGCCAAGCAGCAAGAAATCACAAAGATGCCCAGCTCGAAGAGCGCTATTATCAAACTGCCCCAACTAATGAGGCTCGTATTAGATTTCCAGAAATCAGTAAACTTCTCTCGGCAGCCAGGTCGTGCGCTGTAAATTTCTGGCTCGCAAGTTTTGCTCTTATCCAAGTAACCGCAGCACGAAACAGGAACTGTGGCTCCATAATCGGTGTAGTCCTTTACGCCGCAGCATTCGAACTGCATTCAAAATATTGATGATTATTTTATGAATTTGAAATTACTCATCTGATTATAACTCACAGATAGCTGTAGAGTATCCATGGGGAATCCATTGGCATCATCGTTCTCTTTAAACGCAGTGTCCACCAGCTTACCCATTTTGTCAACAAAATCATCATTCTCCACAAAGATCCAAATCGAAAGTGCCAATTGCAAGGCAAACAAAATGAACATGCAAACGGCATACTAAAGAAATAAAAGACAATTTAGATTAGTTTGGATCTCAAATTGGAGTTGATTGCTGTACTTACGACTGTGGTGCAACAGGCATTTTCACGGATTGTGCCACAGCAGCCAAAGAAGGCCACCACAAAGATAATACATCCAAGCACGATTATGCAAATGGGAATGGTGCGTGTATTGACTGTGTCGGAGAAGGATCCAAAAGTGCCCATTTCGGACAACATTATGGATCCCACCACCAGGAGCAATATGCCACCAGCCTGTAATGTAGAACATAACGACATTAGTTGTGCAATCCAGTCGATAGACTTCAAAAGAGACAGTTTTAATTGCTGGTTGGTTTTTTCTCACTTACCACAAAGACAACATTGAGCAAGTACAGTAAGTACTTAACCGTCGCAGATAAGCAATTCATGTTGCTAAGTTTGGTATATCGATTGGTATTCTCGTTGAGTTCTTAAGGTCCGTTGACTGCGAGAGTTCGCTTCGTTATTAAGTGAACCAGCTGAGATCTGGCACTTTAATAATGAAATTGCCGTACCCACTAGCTTGGACTAGGCCAGCTTATCTGGAACTTATCTGGCATAACAACAATTCGCGTGCAATAGATTCACCTGTATAGTACGTTAGAACCCATGCATTCATACCGCTAGCTTATCAATGGACCTTATCGGATTGTACCCGAAACGGTACATAACGATTGCTCTATATGTGTGCTGTTAGCTAGGTGCTTTTATTATTTTCACATAGTCGAATGATGTTCATCGGAAATGAGTCATTGCCAAAACTTATTATCCGAAGACCTTTGAATATTTATCTTTATGGAATGTGTTAAATGCCATCACGACGCTGCTGGTAACACTTTCTATGTATTATAGCTTTGACTAATAATATTTATTTTCTTATTTTAAGATTGTGTTATCAACATGATAATCAAATTATCTCTTCTCAGCCAAACCTAACACATGAGTCAAAAATCTTGTTATCGGGTTCATTTTTTTTTGTTTTGTTTGAAATCTATCGGCTTGGGACTCCCCCAACATTATTCAACAAATCGATAATAGATAATAATAATGATTTGATCGATTAGACCACTTAGTATTTTGACAAACATTTCAAAGCTGACTTGATTACTGCATTGTCGGTTAACTTATTTTACCAAGCATGAAATTAACATGATTTAATTATAATAATTATTTCAGTATAAAAATAAAACACCTGTCATTTGTATCTTAAGAAAATGTATATAAAGTAATTCAAATCATGTTCTATTTAATAGATTTTGATGTAATTTGTTCAGTTTAAGTGTAGAACACTTTTAAGCTTATTTGAATATACTAATTATTATACTTCTTATTTATATTAAAAGCTCAAGTTGATCGGACTTATCTTTAGAAATACATTCAGCTGTAATTTCTCAAATCATTTTTTTACCTTAGAAATATATCTATAGCGGTTCTTTACCTTCCATAATTACAATAACAAAAAAAGGCACGGTATATCTGCACTTGTTCATAACAACGAAAAAAAAACCCAAGTACCATATATATATATATATACATATAAATGAAGATAAGAGCAACACATATACGATTTGTGTGAGTGAAAAGTTTAGGTCTAGTGTAATTAAAAAATGTGAAATCTTTAGATGGAAAAAATGGCTTATACTTTTTTACACAACGCCAAGAACTCCAAACATTCACGAAATATATAAGTAATTAATAATTTTATTCGCATTTTCTGTAGTTTAAAAAGTTGTTACATATACATTTTATTTGTCTAACAAAAAATAGCACAATTATATGGAAAACAGTGCATGGATTAAGAGTATAAATTTCAACAGAATTTTAATTTTTGAAAGTGCATAATAAAAAAATTATCGATGTCAATATTGAAATGGCCATCTGAATTATTAAAATAAAATTGTTTATATGTATAATTTTTGTAAAAATTGGGCAACATAATTCGTACTTTCGGTTTTCATTAAAATTAGTAAGGCCTTAATGTCCAGGACCCAATGTCCGATGGGCCATTAATAGCCCGCTCGGCGTCTATAGTTTCGAATGCTGTTCGCCAAGCAGCAGGCAAACACAAAGCCGACAAACTGCAAAAGAATTTTGTGTGTTAGCTGCGACCTGCAGTATAAACTTAAAGAACTTACTTCAATGGCGGCAATGACAAGGCCGGTGTACTTGATGATGTCGCTGTTTCTGTCCCAGAATTCCACGAAGGCCTGCTTGCAGCCGCGACGAAAGACGGTCTCCTGGTGGCAATTGTTCGTGTCCTTGCAACATGAGGGCGGGAAATAGCCCTGATAGGTATAGTCAGCAAAGCTACTGCGACCGCAGCACTCCATCTACAAATGCAAATAAAACGAATCTGAATTAACCAATGCGATGCACAATTTTAAGTTGATGTACTTACACTAATCTGTATGGCATCCATGTAGTCGGCACGGCGTGTTCGTCGCTCCCAGGCCCGCTCAACCACATCGCCCATAATGATCAGATATTTGTCCTTCTGCAGCCACATATAGACGACCAGCGCCAGCTGTCCAATCATCAGCACAAACAGCAAGACAGAGTACTAAAACACAACAATTTAATCATTGAGCATTTACATTCCCATTATAGAGCACTCACCGTCATGGACATGCAGTAGGATTCGCGAATGGCGCCACAGCAGCCAAACCAGGAGATCAGCAATATCACCGTGCCCAGCACAATCATTGTGATGGGCACTTGCTGGGTGCGCAGCGCCTCCGCAAAGTCATCGATGTTGTGAATATTGCTGAAAAGCAGTGCACCGAACACAATCAACAAGATGCCGCATATCTATGGACAAAAATATTTAGTTAGCATTTAGCTTTCAAGTTGTTCATAAAATGTTTGCTTGGTATTAGATAACAAAAAGCTCCCTGATCAAACTAAACCAAAAAGCTTTATCCAATACGAAAACCACATTAATCAATGAACTAAAAACCGTAGGAATTTGGTATTAATTATGGATCATATATGGCACTAAAAACACTTTCAATTGTCATGTATATTAAAAGAAAACTATAAAGTTTTGAGACATTAAGAACTCTTAACAAATATATATTAATAGATATATAGAAAGCTAGTTACATTAATTGATAAACATGCTTTTGTTTTATTTTTCATCGCATACTCTGGTTGTAAAATTTTGGCATGTTTTTTCAGTGTTCTGCATTAATATAAGCATAACCACATATTTGTGGACAGAAGTGTTAATAAACTCCTTTTTTCTGAGTATACTTTTGGGAGTTATTCAAATACTAAACCATTATGTATAGTTAATTATAAATGTACTTATTTTATTCCATTATTATTCGGTTTAACGTTATGCGATGTATTTATGATATCGCCAATTGGAACAAATTTACTAATACTTATCAATGACTATACTATCTAATCAATATACGCAACCAATTAAGCAATTTAGATTAAATGACAGCTATAACAAATAAATATGCAAAAGGCAACTGTTTACTTTGATTTCGTGCGAAAATTCGTCAGCAAATGCAAATTAGCCAGTTGCAGAAGGTAAAGCTGTATTGTGATGGGCGTGACTATGCACATATAGATATAATTTAGATAGAGCTTATTTTTAACCCATTTCCGCATTCAATTAACCAGAGCGCTTGATCTCGCATATTGACCCATTTTAAAGTTGATTACGTTGTGTAATTTATTCTCAAAAGTCAACGAACATGTGTATTCAGATAAAAAGCAGTCGAGTGCTTTCATGAATGGAATAACTACGAGTACCATAGTACTCATAAATTTATGTATATATGCTTGTAGACATATAAACCATAACTCAAGCCAAATGAGTTCAAGTGTGCTGTCAACGCCACCGCCCAATTTTCATTACAATTTCCCCATCCCAGTTCCCCTGGGCGTGCGTGTGTAAATGCAATGTTTTTTTTTTATTTTCTAACCAAGTTTTCACTGAATAACTGACTGTCTGACTGTGCGCCAAGTTCATATATAATTAATACAGCTATTTTAGGCGTGGACACCCTCGCCGTCGCCGTCGCCGTCGCCGTCTCCGGCTATTGCGCAATTTTCCATTTTACATTGCACAATTTCTGAGAGGGTGGGTGTTTTGTGTTTGCGTGACGAGACTGCAAACTATTTGAAAATTTTGTATTATACGTAATTCTGAAATTTCACAATCCAATATGTGATGTAGATTAAAATTCTTTGACACTTCAGTTGTAAACTGGTTTTTAGGTACAGTTTACGATTATGGGAGTTGGAAGTTGGCTAAAATACAAATACAATTGCATGGCAAATGAAAATGGCATTGCCGTTTGGTAAGTTAGAAACCTGTTGCTTCAACTAGTTAACCTCGAGCAGCTGGTTCTAAGTATTTTGTAGAAACTCAGAAACTCAGGAATCAAAATAAAAACGAAATAATACAATGCAATGCTCTACGTCATGCACACTAGCCATTTGTAGCCCAATTTTAATAACGAGTTTTGCATTCTGATGATCTCAGCCTGCTCCGTTAAACAACAAATGTTGCGACTTGCCGAATTTTTTGGGAAACCGGTTTATAGGCCTCCCTTTACTTGCCTAAAAAGCCTAAAGAAAACCATATACAGTGAAACCCGCCTAATAACAACCGCAAACTATCAGGTAAGTGCTATATTTGTTTTATGCTTGCTAAATATTTTGTTCTATTACTAGTAACTTAATAATACTTTTCTGCATTGTTACTGATATATTTCTGTCTTTCAATTAAATATGTACACAATTCACAGGAATTACTGTATATTTGTATACTTTTGTATATAAGAAACCAGTTTCTATATGAATTGAAAGCTTTGAGAAACTTATGATATCATAAAATATAATTGAGTTTGGGTCATCGAATGAAAATGAAAAATAAAAACACAATTTCATCTTTAAAAAATAATCAGTTTACTCACCGAGCACAGCAAATTGAATATAAATAGTATATATTTGACCATAGAGATTCCGCAGCTCATTTTGATTGAGTTTCGCTGAGATTGCTGGAGAACAGTAACTGTTTTGTTCGATTTGTTTGTTTATGCTTTATTCCACTGAGTATCGAAATGTGTACGAGAACAAAAATATCAAATAGATGTTATAAATAAGTATGTTTTATAATTTTATTCAGAAGCGTCGTATATAAAGCAAAACAGTGCGCATATATATATTCGCAGCCACAATAAACACACAGATGTCATTCTAAAGAGCATATTCTACTATTCGCAATAAAAAGAATTCTCGCTTTTGTTCAGTTTCGCTTTTAGCATTCCTCCGTTAATGATCAGAAAAACACGTTCGTTATTTTTTTTTTTTTTTTTTAGATTGGGATTTCCGTTCGACTTAGAATTAAGTTAACATTTTTGTACGGTCAACGTTTTGCGATAGCGCTTAAGAAACCTAAACAGTATGTGAAAATACGTGCGGAGGGTTGGGTGTGTGCTGGACGTGTTGACTTAGCGCACTAGTTCCGGCAAGAGTTTTTGCTTGGGCAACAGCGACGCCTTCAGCTGATTGAAACGCTGCCAAATGAAAGGATAGCGCGCCAACCAGGTCAGCCACGCCTCCTTGGTGGCTGTGCTGCTCTCCACATCGCGCAAATGCTTATAATATTTACTGTTCCTTTTTAGAGCCGCAGCCATATCCTGGGCGAATTTGGCGAAACGCAGTTTGAGCAACGTTTCAGAGACATCCAGCAATCGATTGCCCTTGGGCGGATGCACCAGACACAGCTGGCAGACGACATAGTCCTGTGACTGGCTTTTGTTCAGCGGTATAAAGGTCGCATCGCGTCCAATCAGGCACTGCTGCAGCCAGGCATAACCATTGGCATTGACACGCACGCCAGGCAACTTGACGGGTAGCAGGCGATCGCGACTGGTGAAGATCGGTATCAGCGGTCGATGCTTGATTAGCAGCAGTGTGTCCTGATCGCGCTGCTGTATACCGCGTATCTGTCCGGTGTGCATAATCCGTTCATTGATAATGCGTTCCGGGATGTGCGAAGGCTGCTTGAACTGCCTCACCAGATATGCGGGCTTGCGGTTCATGTACGCAACAACCAGCATCAATGTGGAGGTGCCATAGATGGCCAGCTTGCTGCCGACTGTGTCGCGCTCCAAGTAATTACATAATCCGTGATATTTCTCCATGAGATAACTTTTCTGGGCGTCCATTTCGTTATTGAATATTGATATTAAGTACACTCTAGCCCCTAAAATTGTGCGAACGGGAAGGATGGGATTGTTGAGTATTTTATGCAATTTATTTATGACATCATTTTACTTTAATAAACGCCTGCGACAATTTCTTCCAACAGCCTCGATTCGTTTATGGATATATACGTGAACTAATTATATTGTATGTATGTATGGATGTACATAGATACGTTTGCGACGCTATGGCTAAGTTTATTTAAGATTTTGTTGTCATTCGTAGGTCTTCTCTATGTTTTGGCTAGGCGAAGAAGACAACGAAGCAACTAACAACTCTCACGTCAGACGGACAATCGACAAACTTTGACATTTACGCATGCCTGCGATGCCTAAGTGCAAGCGAGATGCCTACTTGACTGCTTGTTGATCTCTTTGTGCTTTCCAACACTTTAAATTTTACGTCTTTCAACACTTTCTGATCCACACATACACATATATACCGCTACATACGGAATTCAAAAACTCACACACACACACACCTTTAGCGTGATATTTTCCGTTTTATTTTCGAGATGTTGATTTGCGCGCGCTACGTTATGAACTGTTGCTGTTGTCGTTACAGACTGAGATCAGCTGCCCCAACAACCGCCTGTTGCTTCAAGCGGTCGGTTTGGGTCGCTCACATACAATAAAAAAAAAAATAATAAAGTACACACACCAACGCGACCAACGGGCACGTTGGCGTTTTTGGCACTCGTTTCCCATTTAATATGACTGCCTGCGTACCGTATTGGCGCATTGTATTTGTATTGGTTTTTGTTTTTATTTTGTTCATGGCTTCCCCAACCCCGACACATTTAGATGACGATGACATCGATCAGGGTGTACTTTATAATTGCATCAATTTGCTCTCGTGCTTTTTCTCACATAAAATAATTGTTATTTTATTTTTCTGACTAGCCCTTTGTTTACTTATGCAAATGAGCGGTGACTACTTGTTTTTGTTTGATATTTTTAGTTTATTTTATTTTTCTGGGGCTGCGCTTTGGATTGCGCGCCAAGAATTAACACGTTTTTTTTTTTTTTTTGCTTCTGTGGTTTCCATTTACGTATATACGTGTGTAAATCTATATATATATTTTTACATTTAATTACCGCTCAACCAGTACCTTGCATTATATATTAAATTACAATACTTCAGGGCTTGTGGCTTCCGCTTTTGAGTGCACAGGAACTTAGTGCTTTGAATTCAAAGCGTCAAATACTTTTCCTTGACACTAAAAACAGCAACAACTACAACCAGTGGTGGGGCAGCAACAACAAAACTGGTTTACAAGCTGCTGTAACTTGCGTAATCCACTCAGATAAACGTGGCTTAAAAAGCCCAGTACAAAATTTGTCTCTGCAAATACACACACATACTTACAATACATAAATGTTTATGTAGATACAGAATTAATTATGCGCCTTTTTTTTCACTTCTCTTAAAAAAAAGTCAAAAATGCTTACAGGTTTTGTCACGCCCTCTGCTTGTCCTTATGACCTCCAAAAAAAATATATTGGTCAATACTCAACATTGACTAGGGCGAATCGATTCTAGGAATCCCTTTCCAAAGTTGGTAAACAGAAAATGTTCACTAAGCATCACATCCGCCCTGCCGTCAGCTGGTTTCACACAAGTACCAGGGTATTTCGCAGTCAGCTAGGCCCGACAGAAACGTTCTCACTTGTTTTTGAATGGCACAGTCACAGTCGTCAAATATAATTAACGAGTGCGCACTGTACAATTAACCTCGGCTATATGTAAATGTATTTCCATGATGCGAACACAGACACGAACCACAATTATTTACAAATAACATATTTATATATGTGTTTGGTGAATCATTTGCCGAACGAAAACGGAACAAACTGGATATCAAATTGTGGCGTCTTATTATAGATTTTAATAGACTCAACTTTTAAGTTTCAATAAAAGCGACAGTCAAAACGAAAGGTAATTTCCCAGCAACTATGTTGAGAATTCTCCGTCTTACGATTCGCTTACGTCAACTGAATATAATTTGGTCTCGCCTAATGGGCAAATTGCTTTACCACATAATAGACGCTCTCCCCCTCTCAGAGAGACTTATTAGGCATATGAATTAAGTACACAAATAATTCTGCAGCTGCAGCTGAACAAACATCATGTGAAAATACACGGAAAGTCAATATGTATGCCTATCTGTCCACAGTAATCTTCTAGAAATATGTTAATGAAATATGCTTCGCATAATTCAGACATTATTAATACAGTGGCGATAAGAAGAATCGTCAATAGAAAATAATCAATTTATTTCGGGGTTTTTTAATTAAATCCCTCATGTAATTAAAAAAAAAAAAAGAATGCCTTGAATATTGAAATGGTGTATCAATAATTTTGAAATTCAGTATTTACAATCCTAAATTTAAAAAAGAGGACATCCAAAAACAAGAATAATTTTCGAATAGGATTCACCATAGAAGCTAGTCAATTAATGGTTAAGCGACAACATTACATTATTTAATGTGCATATATTTTTCCATATATTCGTAAACTTTGTTAATCTAATATGTGCATTTCCAAAACGGCTATTTTTTTTTTTTTACAAAATCTTACTTGCCGTTCACAGAGAAGAAAAAGAACTTAACCAAGATCGATTGGAAAATAGGGACGCCATAGTTGTGTGCTTTATTCTGGTGCTGCTGCAAAAAGCAGCGTAGTCAAAATACGAAATAATGTCCAGTTAAAATGTTAAAATTATTAGCGAGCTTAGCAGTTACATAATTAACGAAATTAATACAAGCGTCGCGTGTACGGCAGCTGTTGGCCGGCACTGGAGCCAGCGCCCGACTGACCGGGCAGCATGGACAATTGCTGTCTGGCCAATTGCTGGTCATAAACACTGGAGCCGCGTCCCGGCGCATAGCCTTGCGTAATGCTGCCCGTTGCCTTGGGGTTCTGCACAGATGCAAACAAGAATTAACAATCGATTTGGATATTGTTAAATGACGTTGAAGGAGCTCACCTGTGCTGGACTGGTGCTGATCTGCAGCACATTGGGATGCAGTATTGGCTTATATATAACCTCATTCAGTAAATGCGGCGGCGGGGGCGGCACATGGCCCTGTGGCGCTCCCTCATGCTTGACCTCAATGTGATAGCGATCGGGCAGCTTCTCCATGGTCACCTGCGGCTTGGACGTTTGCACGGATAGACTGCTGGCGCCAGCTTGCACCTGAACGAGGTCACCCTGCGTAATGGGCGGTTGATCCAAATTGATGTGCAACACCTGCATCGGCTGCGTCTTTGCCGATGGTGACTGCGAACCAGGTGCTTTGCTCACCGTTGCACTTGGCGCTGCCTGAAGTTCCACGTGGTAAGCCGACCGCAATGGCAGACTATAGTTATAGATGGACTGAAGGCGTGCATCTGCCTGATGCTGGGTTGTCGGTGGCGCCGCCGTTGTCTGATAAAACAGCGTTCCAGTGCCCGAATACTGTGCCGTCGACTCTGCAAGTGAATATAGAAGGAGAAAAAGATTTGCTGTTTATGCTGAATCCCAAAAGCACAAGATACTAGCTCAGTGGGGCATTTCATATTTTATGTGAACTAGTTTGGCGTATCGATTAATGTTCTTACTGTTCCATGACATTTTCGCATAGTCCGCGGCACGACGGTAGTCATCGTGTTCTGCGAATCGAATTATAAAACAAATAACGAAATGAAAATAAATTGTGGGTCTGTGCATGTTAGATATTTAGTGCTCGCTATTCGAATGAGAGATGAATGGGTCGCATACGTATTTGTACAATAAAATGTACAGATAGGTTATTAAACTAAAGGTGTTAATCACATCAAAGTTATTAACTAAGCAATACCCTGTACCCAGCTTTCGATTGCAGTTGCATTCTTTATTATATATATTTAAAAAAAAATCTCGCATTCAAATTTTTGCCGATTTTAAAAACCAAAGGCTATATCTCTTTAACAAAAATTCTAAACTTAACATCGGGATCATGCAAGCTCAATTTACTGCAGCACCTACAATCTTGTTGCTATTCTTAAGAGAACACTCGTCAAAATTTTCTATTTAAAACTCTTATACAACGAGACTCTCCCAAATATTCATCAATTTTGAGCAGTTGAATTTCTAAACAATGACTTGGAATTTCAATTATCTGTAGATTAATGATACTTAATTAGATGCGATATTAGAAATTTAAAGTCTCTAGTACACAGCAGGGTGACTAGAACGACAAAGTTAGTCGTCCTCAACCAAACTCTGTCTGTCTGTTTACTATTTATAAATATTGTAATGGGTACAGGATATAACAATAGTGCCGAATGGAATCAGTCAGGGACCGCGTGTCCCTGCTGGCCACTGTTCAGGGACTGGCTTACTCTGTTGCTGCTGTGCATAGTTGGCGGGACTCTTATAGTACGCCTGATGCTGTTGATTCGGTGGCGAGGGACTGCGTCCGCGTTTCACAGACGTCGACAGACTACCGGACGCCGGCTGCTATGAAAATATGAACAAGTGAATTATGGAATGTTAATCACTTGCAATGCATTTGGTATACCTTTTGAAGCAACGGCAATTGAGGATGCAGTCGCATGGGCGACAGAAATACCTGAGCCGTTGCAGCCGCCGCCTGATGCATCGCCTGCACTTGCTGCAGAGCAAACATTTCGTTCTCTTTCGCCTGCTTCTTACGCGTCTCATCGTCGTTTAGTACTTTTTTCAATTGCACTACCAGCTGATGCTTCTTCTGATGCAAATCAGCCAGCTGCTCATCCAATATGGTTATTTGTCCACGTGTGTCTTCCAGTAACAAATTGTTCTCGCGTTCACGGGCTTCACGTTCCCGTCGCAGGCGCAACTCCTCGCACAGCCTCTCATACTCTAGCATAATATGATGATATATATATAATAGTGTACCATTTAACAGTGACTTCTGCTTACCTTCCTGCCTGCGCTGACGGTCGGCCAGAATGAAGCCTTTGAGTGACCCTCGCAGTTTTTCAGCTCGCTCCGCAGCTGCCGCTTGCACAGCAGCATTGTTATTATTCACCGCAGACGCTGGCGGCATCTTTGTGCTATGCTTACTTATCTTGCCAATTTTATAAGCTTTATGGGGCAGCCGCGCAGCGCATAAATTGTGTAAAACAAACACAAAATCGACAAAAACACCACCTCAAGTTGGCAAAAACTAAAGCTGATATTTAATGCCAAAATGGCTTGGTGCTGTCACGCCTTCGAGTTTACAACCCTCTTTGTCTTTGCTTGAAGCAGAAGCAGCAGCAGCAGCTTAAACTCAAATATAGTTAAGGTTTAAAGATTTTTTTGACTTTTCTAAACTTTACGATTGTTTAATTTTGTCCTTTTACTAAATAATAAACAACTCGTTGTGCAAAGCGAATGTAAGCTGGCAACTCTACATTACTTATATAGTTGTCACTCTTTCACTGTGGCGCAGAACAGCTGGCTGCTTATTTATTTGTTATCGCTATACCGCCACACTGACTCGAATGAGTCGTGTTAAGTGTCGATATCGACGTTCATCGATAGTATTATTAATGACAAGCCAGCTCAGTTGCAGTCGAGTTTTCTTTGCGTCTTGTTGTTGGTGCGCGTTGGAAATTCGTGAGAAATAAGTTTTTTCATAACAAAAATACTTAATAATTCATGGATTAGTGATTAAATAGTGCACCCGTACTCACTGCTGGTTTATTTTATGCTGCAAAAGCGCGAGTCTCCATGGGACACCAAACACAAATGCTGTGAAATGTGTTCAGTTATTTGATTAACGCAGTTTATATTATTTAAATACTCGAAGAAAATCATTTTGTGCCTGCCAATAAGTATTTTATAGTAAACAGAAACACAAAAAAAAAAAAGGCGGCGAAAATAGGAAGAAGAAACAACACAGCGGTAGCAAGCAGACACAACAACAACAAAAACATGGCCAGTGAGTAATATTAACAACTAAAAGAAATTACACATTAAAAGAGTATTCTCGAATTTTATGTGAGCACAAAAGCAGCTCTTGAAATATTTCAGCAGCAAGTTTACACGATGCCCCAGCATAAACAAATGCAGCTCATGCGTGTCATTTTGTGTGCGTCTGTTTCTGTGCATGTGTATGTGTGTGTGTGCATGTGTGTATGTGTGGCAATGTCTGCATTTTATGTGCACCTTAATATTTTACGAACTGCTTCTGAATGCACAACAGATACATGCTCCCGCCGCCATACCAGGTGCTTCAAGTGTCTGTCTGTTGGTCTGTCTCGCTGCCGGCTAAAAAAAGTTGTGGCAAGTGTGCAGGCTGGCAAAGGAGCGTGCGGGGGGTGTTTTGGCTCGGGGTCTACGATTGCAACCGTCTTTGCGTCCGGGGAGTCATGTGTGAAAAATCAATATTTACGCACTCCACCGTTTATTGTTGTTGATGTTGTTGCACTTTACTCTGCACACTTGACAGTCTTAGCTTGCACTGGTCACACTTGGCCAGTGATCGCCATAGCAATTTAATGTGCTGCCAATCGGAATTTATGTGGTGCAAAGTGATTCCAACAAGAGGCGCTTATGCTATACACGTTTATTTGATGGTCACACTCAATGAGTTCTCTGATCTGCTATGTAATCCCGTTAGATTTTAGTTACAAATTTTAATATGCGCAGTTTATTTTCATTTATTGCTTACACTGAACTTTTGATCCCAATCTGAATTTTATTGTAAGCGAAATCACTTTTGATAACATTCAAATTTGTCGCTCTCTCAACTTTAGAGTCCCACGCATCATTGGTCACACTTTATCGCTGATCATTCCAATCCGAATTTCATTCCATTAAACTGACAACCACCTTTCAGCAGCAACCACCCAACCTACAATCCACAACGACGATAGCGACGATGTCTCCCATTAATAAATGAATATGCCCTGTGCGGCGACGGTGGCGGCACATAAGGTGCCAGTTTTACCGGCTTTACCAACGTGCAACCCCCCTGGGCACAACAACAACAAACACAAACACACAGAAAACTTTTGTACGTGCCGGCGCACATTTGATGGCAGCACCACCCACAGCAACAGCAGCACAACACTCCCCTCTTTTTCTGGTTGCAGCTGCGTCGCCCCACCAAGCTCACTTTAGATTTTAATTGGTCCTTTGTGTCTCGGCAAACTCGCCGCACAGCACCGCACCGCGCCACATCGCACCGCCTGGGCACACTGATAAGGCATATCGCTTGCCGAAACACCCTGCGCACCAAATTTTGCGTATTGCGTTTTGGGTTTTGGGTTTTCCCTTTTCTTTATTGTTATTATTATTATTTTCGGGCTTTTCATTCGTTTCACGCAGCTTTAGCTGCAGATTAACTGCTGACGAGTTTTTCCTAGTTTTGTTGTAAATGTTTGCGATGCTGCGACTCGTGATTTTTCTTTTCCCCTCTCAACATTTTCCGTTTTCTTCAACTGCCTTAACTGCTAATAAGATTTCGGTCTGCTCTTAATGGCCTTGAGAGGTGTGGGGAGTGTGAGGGCGTGGGGATGAATGTGCGCTATTTTAATTGAGTTCGCTTCCCATTCAAATTGGCGCACAAATTAATTTCAATTAACTTGAGTTTTTGAGTTACTGCCGAAGGACTCGTTTGCAACTCGTTTCCAAGGCCGAAAAAGTTTGAAGCATACTTTAGGGATTCGAGTGCTGACAGCTGTCAGTTAGTTGGCCAATACCCAATCAGTCTGCTTTTACTATATTTAGGCCAACTAAGTAGGACGCGTGTGCCACATCAGCAGTTCCTTGAAAAGTTCAAGCTTTCGATATAGTTAAGTGGAAAATGTCATATTGTCTGCATATGCATGAACTATTGATATGTCTATAATAAAAACATTACTTTAAGGGTCAGCTTTTTACAATTTGAGATACTTCACGAAATAATTTTCGGAGAAATATCAAAAACGGTTGAGCTTGGGTGGAAAATGAAAATTTTACATTTTAAGCGCATCTGTTGGACAATTCTGTGTTATTTATAATATTTTGTTTTGTAAAATAGATAGTAGTATCTACTTAGCTTAATCTAGAGCAACCATAGCTTTCAATTTGTACTCAATGAAAGCATTTAAATTGTATTGTGTTTCGTGTGAAAATCAAAGTCAATTGCAAAAAACCAAAAAACAACCGAAGAGATCCAAATTAAATGTTGAAAGTTGATCACTGCACTGATCAGCGCCTACATACCACACACATAACTGTTTCTAGATAAATATATACAAATGTATATCAATCCAAAATTTTTGCTTACGCACGCTGCCCCAGGACACAGGAGCAGTGCAACAGCTACACAGAATTTTGTGGCCCAGCATGAACCACATTTTGTAGCCAACTGTTTGAAGTCAACTGTTAGCGAACTGAGCTTAGGCAACTACGATCTGGCCATGAGCACGATCAATGAGGCATTGACGCACATTGGCAATAGCAATCACGAGGATATCACAGCCCTGCTGGAGCTGAAGAACATTGTGGTTCGACTGCGTCTGAAGCGTGAAACGCCAGATCAGCTGATTGGACCGACCTGTAAATCGAAAGCGTTGCCTCACAGCTTCAGCGTGGAGATGCTCGATGTGGTGCAGAAGGTGCTGCGTTGCCGCAATCATTACGAGGTGCTGCGCATCTCGCATCATGCCACCTACTCGGAGGTGAAGCGTGTCTATAAGCGACTCGCCCTGCGTCTGCATCCCGATAAGAATCGTGCACCCGGCTCCGAGGAAGCCTTCCGTCGCATCAACGAGGCGGCCGACACGCTCACGGATAATCAAAAGCGCATTGAGTACAATATGATGACAGCTGTCGGCAACTCATTTCGCAGCAGCTCGGGTCTCTATGACAACCATAGAAATATCGTACCCGACCAAGAATTTTTTGATCCGGATGAGCTTCGACGCTCCTATCAGGCAGCTAATCAGCGAGTGCCGCAACGCCAGTCACTCTACCAGACCGAACAGCTGGTTATTGGACTGGTTGCTGCTCTCATTTTTATAATAATCACGCTGCATTATTTGGCCATGGCCCCCAACTACAGTTTCACCCAAACCAGGTGAGTGTCAATGCAGTCAACGCAAATATTCGATCCTTCATTCATCCATCTCCATTGCAGCACGCACAGCGTACGGCAAGTGAGTCGTCTGAATGGCATCACATACTTTGTGACGCCTCAGTTTGCGGGCAGCCAAACGCCGATGCAGCAGCAACGCCTCGAGCAGGATGTCGAGCAGATCTTTCTGACGGATCTGAAGTACAACTGCAAGCAGGAGCGAAAGCTGCGTAAGACTTCTCTCTTTTGGCTTTCTTGTAGTTTTTTGTCTCACATTCGACTCTTTGCAGGCGACAAACTGCTGCAGCGCGCTCGCAACATCAGCAATCAAAAATTGCGGGATCACGCTTTGAGGATGCCCACGCCCGCCTGCCACGCCCTCGACAAGTTCACTCAGCTGATGTACAAGCCACAGCTTTCGGAGAACAACTCGAAAGACAACGAACCCTAGAATTAAGCGGAACCAAACGAAATTTAAAACATCTGTTTTGTGTTATTTATTAATTCATTGAAAATAGTGTGAAAAAATATATCTAAATGTACAAATCAATTATTGTATTTTTGATTATTAATATTGATATTGATATTTTTCTGCTCGCACAGACAGACATATATTTATACTTTTTCCCGTGCACTCACTTTTTCCTGACTTCCAGCTCCCCTCACTTTGACTACAACTGAACCAATTTCATGATCTAGATTTAGTTACAATACCTTCTTTTTTTTAAACTTAAATTAAGATTGGCGTATCGATACTTCTCCTATATTTGTGTTTAGTATAAATATTTATTTTTTTCTTATAAAGATTTTAGCTACCAAATTTTAAGTTATTCAAACTCGCAGTGTGATCGAAGAAGTTAGATAACAAATTCGAAAGCATCGATTATAATTTAATGATGCGGTTGTCATGTAGCCGTTTATTGTCCTGTGCTCGTATAACCCAGTTTCAGATTGGCACGATATTGTACGGGTAGGGTGGGAAAACAAACATAAACACGCCCACAAGCAGCCAAAAAATGAGATGGCCCAGAAGCACTTGCCCCACAATTTCGCTGGGAACAAATTCCGTCAGTCACAGCCCAGAGACATGCCACTCCCCTTGACGCTCGACTGTGTGTCTGTGCTGCAAAGCTAACAAACTTGCCACATCGCATGGGGGCATGCTCTGAATACTGAATGTTGAATGCTGAATACCAACGAGTACCAGTTACAGCAAAATCCCAAACAAATACCGAAGCACGCAAAAGGAGCCAGACGAACAACAACAGCAATAACAACTGCCATGTTGATGATGCGTTCCATTCGCATAAAAGGATTCAGGGGCAGGAGCAGGTGCGGGGTTCAGCAGTCAGGTAGTCAGGCGGAAGTGCCGCGCTGCACCTGCCACGTCTGTCACTCCAATGGTGGCAACTGTCCAATTGCAATTGCATTCAGCAACAAATGCAACAATTTTTCTCAATGGATTGCATTCAGTTATAGCACGCATAAGGGTTACAATTTCTGTATGCAACCAGGTTGCGGGGTGAATGGTGCATGGTGCATGCCTTAATGCTTGTGCCTCACTTGAAGTGTGTGTGTGTTTTTTTTTTCCATGTATCCTGTAAGCATTTTAAAAAGTTGGCGGAGAGTGTATTAAAGTTGTGCAAATGACTACTTTAAGTGAAAAAATGCATATATGCTTGAGGTATTCAGTTAGCAAATTGCAACCAAACTGCTAATATATATATATATATATATATATATGGGTATGTATATGTATTTTGCAACACGATGCCTTAGCTACAAGTTTATATATAGAAAGTGTTTTGTTTTTAAAATATAACTATCAGTTACACAATTTTTTTGTATTATACTTTCATATTTAAATATAGAAAGTGTTTTGTTTCTCAATAGTGCACAATAAGATTGGGGAAATCTTTAACATGCCCATTTCAAAGTAAACTTATACCCTCATTTACCACCCGGGGGGTGAATTCTTTGGAAAAGGTGAACGTAAATTTTAAATAGCAAGCAACATCTGATCTGGGATAGAAACCATACACATATATATAAAATATATAATATTTATGTATTTGATTACGGTGCAATCGATGGTTTTGTACTGTTAAAAAATTACATTGTCATTCGATTTTACTTTATTTGGATTTTTTATGTCACTGTGTCAAGGTCGTAAAGTTTTTAGTCAATTCATTTCAAAAATTATAGAAAAACTTATCAAAAACCAGTAAAGATATTTCATAATCTTGCACTTTTATCGCAAATGGGCACCGATTGATGACCTATTCGCCCGCCATCATCTCCATAAACTCTGCGAATAAATAATTTCGAGATTAGCTAATCAGCTTTGACATTTACACATATCCTACTGCATACCATCAAAATCAACGGTGCCGGAGCCGTCGGTATCAATTTCAGCAATGATGCCGTCAAGATCACTCGATGAGAGTTTGTCATCCAGAGCGGCGAGAATTTCTTTGAGCGTGGACGTGGTTATGTAACCGTTGCCCTCGCGATCGTACAAGCGAAATGCCTCTTTCAGCTCCTTTTGTATGGCCTCGGCGTCCTCCTCCTCGAGAAAATGGGCAGCGATGACGCAGAAACCATCGAAATTCACCTTGCCCGTATCCTCCGGATCGTTGTCATCGATGAGATCCTGCAGTTCGCTTTCCTCGAACATTTGACCCATGCTGTTCAAAATGGTCTTCAGACGCAGGGTCTCAATGAAGCCCGTCTTTTGCGTATCAAACATTTGGAATGCCTTGCGCATAATGTCCATTTTCTCATCGTCCTCCTACAGTGTCGAAACGAGCATTAGAATCGTATGACATGATATGATATAATAGCCCGATGGTCAGCGTTGCGTACCATTTTGCTGTTGGGTTCTGTTCCGTGCCGATTCGCGAAGTGATTATGAATGAGATGAGATGCGAATATGCGAGTGCCTTGTGTTTTCTTTCCTTTCTTTTTTTTTATGGGAACGAGAACGAGTTGCTGCGTTGGAACGCGAACGTACACTAATCCGATCGTCAGACCAAAATCATTATTTATAAACAACAAAATATGCTTTGTGGCCATACGTCATCCACCTCGGACAGAGCGCGCTCCCACCTCACACTTGCTCATCCTCCAAGTTCGGTTATTGTTGGTTTGGCTTTTCCGCAACGCTTTATTAAAACCGACAAGAAAAAGAAAAAAAAATTTTAAGAAGAAACAAAATCCCCTTTCCTTTTTTTCCCACATCATCCTACCAGCAAAATATGTATTGGAATGTGATGGCAGAAGCTGGCCAGACGCGTTCAGAACAAAGTGATATACAGTATACAAATGACGCGACGTCATTTTCATCATCTCTTTACCTCCAACTGGGCAGCCGGAAAAATCAGCAGTATACAACGCACCATATCGCGTACACCCGCCCACCATTACACAATACTCGTGCAACAACAGCAGCAGCAGCAGCAACAAGAAGAGCAGCAACCACTGTGCAAAGAGGCAGCAATTGCGCCAAGTCGAACATAGCCAGTCACTAAAAATCGACTATAAAAGTCCTCACAATCAGTCACAAAATCAGAGCGCAATTTCTCACGGTAATTGTATTTTTAGTACTTTATAGCAATTTTTGTCCATATGAGTGGGCCAAATGTCGATGACGATGTGGTCGCTGCCAAAAAAGAAAAAAAGTTACGGAGCCCCAAATTCACCTCTCCGGACGGGCAAATTGTTGTCTGCGGACAAAATAAAATGTTGATGTGGTTTTAAATTTTTTCTGTTAAAACAAACAAACAGGCATTTGAGGCTGGCAAATGGACATTCAAAATAGTGTGAACAGGGTGTACGGGTGGTGTGATGGCTGCGTGTCTGTGTGTGAGGGTGTGTGTGTGAGGGTGTGTGTGTGAGGGTGTATGCATATTCATATAAATATATAACCTTCTGACGAATTGGATTGCTTCATGTGTGGCATTTTTGGCAATGGCCAAAGGCGACTTTTCATGTCCATTTTGATTATAATTATTTACTAAATGGTACTTCACGCTCTGTCATTTGGATGCGTATTCCTCAGCCACCAGTGTGGGTTTCTCGCCACAAATTCAATTACATATCCAATTAAATTCTTCATAGATGTGCTAAATTTGATTTTAAAAACCAATGGAAAAGGAAAATTAGTATGCAACCGTTTTCAAGTAATTTTCCAATATTGGCTGTGGATATTGTTCACCCAAGCAATTTTCAACATGAATATTTGATTGTTTTCACCATTTTGCCCCACTTTCAGGTCAAAGTATGAAAGAGACCCTATTGTTGCTCACCTGCGTTCTGAAATTCTTCTTTTTAGGCTGCCAGTCATCACCAGTGATTTATGGCAAATTGTTTTATTGAATATTGATTTTAAATTCTGTTTTTTTCTTCTTTTTATATCACGGAGATTATAAATGTTTGCAAATTTTTGGTGTAGATTCAAATTTCCCTGCATTTTTATTTTAAAAAGTATTTTATATATTTGAAGAAAAAGTACAGTGAAAATTGTAAGCCAATACAATCTTTCTACAAGGTATCTCCAAGCTGAGCAGTTTCGAGCAGAACGCTTCTACTCGCTGCCACATTTCTGTTTCATTCAACTTTTATTCATTATTTATGCTCCACAAAGTTGCCTGAATGCCCTTTCTGGGCGCCTTTGCAAACCAAACTTTTGTTGTTGTTGTTGTTGTTTCTGTTGCTGTTGTTGCCCACTCTGGTGTAGTTGCTTGTTGTCGCCACTTTTCAACTTGGGTACGGCTCGTGTCTGGCCCTTGCCCTTCGCATCGCTTCCAAGCGAAGCTTGTGGGGGGAAAAGCTTATCAGAATAGCATTAGGCGGGGATTTTAGCCATGTGTTTGTTTTTTATGCTCCTGCCTGGGGATAATCACTTGTTGAGAGCGGCAGGGGCTCTGCGCTCAGTGGAAATACTAATTCATTGAAGGGATTTACATGTTGCTAAGTCAATTTTTGCTTTATGCCGTAGAAACATTTTAGTATTCGAATTGAAATCATCAGACCAAACTTTCCTCTATCAAATGCTTTTGCTGAGCTTTTAATATTCTTTAAGTACACTAAACAAATATTTTGCATTGAGTGTATTTTAAATGTGGTCCACGATTTTCTCTTTATTATTTTTTTCTTTTTTTTTCGATTTTCTAGCATTGTTTTTGCTTTGCTGGTTTTCATTTGACAGCTGTGCGTTGAGGAACTTATGCAAATTAACTGTTCGTCGTTCGACTGTCGCCTAAAGGAATGCTCTGGCTCTATACTCATTCGCCATCTGCAAATCCTGGCCAGTAAACGAGCATTTAATGGGGCAAACTCGAGGCATTTGCACATAATTTTTTTTTTAGCAAATTGCGACGGGCTGAGAATTCGCAAATAAATAGGATTACTTTTTGGGGCTGGGCTGGCCCGCTCGAGTAGCCAATAACCTAAATCGGCAGCAATAAATTCGGAACGTTAACAATGAACCTGGATGTGACGAGCCGTGCCTTGCGTGCCACTGTGCCGCATTTTAATTATACTGTTGGACACATTCCGGATAATGGCCATATATCGAAAGACCCATAATATTTAGCGCACTTGTGACCAGAATAAAAATAATAACTTCTTAATCAACTGTTTTTGTTTCAATTCATTAATTAATGCTATAATTGCCTATCTTGGAATAATATTGTTGAATATAAAAATCCATTTGTTGGCCTGTCTTGTTGTTCGCTATTGTCGTGCCTCACTCATTAAATGTTACGTCAGATATTCGACTATTTAATTATAAATATAAATCACTGTAATTAAATATATGTATATTTTGCACTCTTTTAGCTGAAATGGATGAGCTCATTGAGCAGCTGAAGACGACGAGCGTCAGTTTGTACAATACGACGACGACGCTGCTCTGCGAGATTTCGGCTACAAAGGATCCGAAGCTGTTCGACAAACACGAACTGGCCGAATGCTTTCTGCGTCTGACCCAATGCGGGGACATGAATGTGCGCAAGGAGGCGGCCAAGTGCATAGCGGAGATAACCAAGTCGGAGGTGCAACGCGAGAAGTTCACCAAACGCGAAATCATCGCTGCCTTCCTCGAGTGCCTGCGTAATGTCCCAGCGGACGATGGCAGTATGGAGCTGCCCATACAGATTTGCCGGGCGCTGGGCAACATCTGCTATCTGAACGATGAGGCTCGGGATCTCATATTGGAGCTGCAGGGCGATGAGGTGCTGTTGCGCCTGCTCGACATTGCCAGCATCGACGATGTGGCCAATGCGCCCCAGTTTATCAAAGTGCGGGGCGGTCTGCTCTCCAATTATCTGCTGGGTGGCGAGGGTTTGGCCAAGCGCGCCATGGAGCTGGGCATTATGCAGCAGCTGCAGCGCATTGTGGATACCGGCACCAGCAATGTGGAACAGCATGAGGATCTGTTGCTTAATACGCTGCCGCTCCTCAGCATCCTTACCGAGAACGTGGCCGATCTGAACTTTGAGGCCCAACTCAATTTACAATTGTCGCGCATTTTGGCCGCCTCCACGAATCCAGATCTGGCCGAAATGTGCCTCGAACTGCTGCACTATCAGGCCGAAAGCGATGAGGTCAAACTGCTGCTGGCCAAGGACGGCCTTTGTGAGACCATTTACAATCTGCTCGAGAAATACAAGACCCTAGCCAGCACCAGCGAAGCGCGCGCCCTCATGAAACTGGCCTGCGAACTCATTGTGCTCATCCTGACAGGCGGTAAGCCATCAATTCCATTCAAAAACTATTGCTCTCAACTTACATTCTCGAATTGCAGATGAATCCATGCACTATTTGTATACAACACCGCTGCTGAAGAACATGGTTGACTGGCTGGACTCGACGGATATTGATCTATTAACTACTGGGGTGCTGGCCCTGGGCAATTTTGCGCGCACCGATAGCCACTGCATCTATTTTGTGGAGCAGCAGACCATGAACAAGCTGCTGCAGGTGTTGGCCAAGAATAACGGCGTCAAGGACGATGTGCGTCTGCAGCATGCGCTGCTCAGTGCGTTACGTAATCTGGTTATACCCAAGCCGAACAAGAATGCGGTCATTCAGGCGGGTCTGGTGGAAACAATACTGCCCATGCTGGAAATCCATCAGCCGCCAGTGGTATTCAAGTTGCTTGGCACGCTGCGCATGACCGTAGATGGTCAGGGTAAGTCCAAAACTTGTTGTTCACCTTCTGCTTAGCTCCAACTCTGCTCGTTTTCTGTTTGTTTGCAGAGAAACTAGCGCTGGAGCTGTTGAAGAATAAGACTCTGATCGAGCAACTGGTGCACTGGAGCAAATCGTCAGACTATGCGGGTGTCACTGGCGAATCGCTGCGCCTGATGGCCTGGCTGATTAAGCATGCGTATCTCAGCAAGATTGCCTATGCGCTGCCTCGCAAAGGCGATGCACCCGCCGAGCAAATAGCCGATAAAATACCATTATCCCAGGACTATGATCGCAGCAGTCTCAGCGAGTTTCTGGCCAACGAGGGCACCGTAGAGGCAATGGTCAGCATGCTGACGGCTCAGCATCTGGTCATGCAGAACGAGGCCCTGATTGCATTGTGTATACTCTCCGTTGTGTATCTCTCGAAGCGCAGCGAGGCGGAGCAGGCGCAGCATCTGCAGGACGAGCTCATAAAATGTAATGTGGGCGCTAAGCTGGCGGAGCTTATTACCAAGTCATCGGATAGCATGACGAAGGAGATTGTCGAGAACTTGCAGAACTGCATCAATTTGCTAAAGTCCTCGGAGAAGCTGGTCGCCCATCTCGAGCAGCATAACATTAACGAGCTGCTCAAATCGATACCAATTCTAACAGAATACTGCACCTTGTAAGGATGTTCAAAGGGAGCGATTTCCGGCACATTGCATTTATAAGAATACGAGAATTTTACCCCTCGCTCTCCAAAGCACCGCCAGTTGCCTATCTCAGCACACAAACTCAATAACACACACACACACGCATACACACAGATGCAAACACTTCACACGACCGACAACAAAGTCGCCAAAAAGAAAAGAGATTTGGCTTCCAACATATAGTTTCCACCTTAGAGCAACGATTCAGAACTAGACTTCAGATTGTAGAAACCGAAACCGAACAGAAAGTCACAGAATAGACCAGAACAGAAAAAACGGAAATGTATTTTTTAGACGCAAGCGTATTTTTACTGCATTTACCATAAACGTATATAATTAATTAAATATACATACCACATACATATATATGTACATGCAATATATATATATGTATGTAATTAATTAAGCATATAACAAACTTTTCTGTTACATGATTTTTAAGAGCACAATAACAACAAATCGTGGTGATATCGCTAAGTATTTTAAATAAATGTATTTTACGTATTGTACTTATAATTTTTAATAAAACATTTTACAAAAAAAAATCAATTTGTTGGCACACACCAAAAAGAAATAAAAACAAAACGAAAAAAAAAATTATTAAAAATAAAAGATAATTTTCAAGCACAATGCATGTAATTTGTATTAGGCATTTTAATTGTTGCACATTTAAAAATTTATTATTAATGTAAAACTCACCGATGTTCTCTCACACAAAGTTGAAATTAAATTTTTAACACTTTATATACTCATAATAATAACAACAATACAGCAAGCAAAACAAAAAATTGTAACTTAATAACAATCAGTGAAAATAGCTTAAACTCGAATGAGATATGCAAAGTTTACAAAGCGTATATAATATATTCTATAATATATTTCAAATTTTGACAATTAATATTGGTCCCCAGACAACAAGAAGCAGAACAATTCGTAAACCTAACACTTAAGTAAACTTAAACAAAACTTATGAACAAAAATATTTATATAAAGCGTTGAAACACACAAATATTTATAAATTCAAAACACAATAATGTACATTAAAATAGTTCAAATACAATTTGAAATGCATAAGAAATAAATGAGAGAGAAAACCAAAGAAAATTTGCACTAACTTCTGTTTCGAAAGACATTCAACAATTTTAAATACAATTTCGAGCATGGTATTTTAGTATTTTGTACCAATAGTTGAAGCTGTTAAAATAATTCAAATTTTACTCCTGACTCACAATTTTGGTCCTTAATTGTAAACTCCGCACCATTGAGCAAAACGTCAGCTTTGCATTTAACGTAATACTTGCCCTGGTTAACGTCAAACTACAAATGTGTAATTTGGGTATTTATTTGCTTGACAAGAATGGGCACACTGATCTCGAAATAAAGTCAGACGCTAACGCTGCGGAAAGTTTCGGTCATTTATTTTTATTTGAACATGCTGAGAGAGTGTTTTTATTCAATTGTTTGGCAATTTCCGTGCAAAAGCTGCTAAAATTGCGTTTTTTGTGCTGCATTTAAATATAAACAACAATTGTGATGCGAAAAACTCGCTCGCAAACTCAGGCGGAAAATGCCGCTACAATCACACAGCAGCAAACAGCATCTTCAGCACCAATATCAGTAAACATATTTGATGAGGCCAAATTCAAGGTAAGTCCATCTCTTTATCTTTAATTTAGTACAACAATGCATTTTGGAAAACAATGCATTATTTCTAAGAAAAAAAAAACAATTGATAAGTAGAAACAATGTGACCGCAGAAAAGCCTCGTTTTCAGCGCCCCCTGGTGCAACAAATGCGAACATTATCCAATAGACCAATGATTACTTTACAACACTATCATCCGCCATATTTCCTCCGACAAAACAAATTTGTGTGATTAAAAGATTAATGCGGGGGAATTAATACAACAAATGTGTGTTGAATATCAACCAAAGTTACAATAGTTGTAAACCAAAAAATAAACAGTACAAAGCAGCAATTGTGATTGTGAAATGATGGCTACTCCTTCAAAAGCCTTTTTTGTCCGCACCGTTCAAGGTAATAATGAACAGTTTGCGACATGCGATTTTGTGTCCACTGTGCGCAGTCGGTGTATCTTGACAAAACGATGTTACGCTTTTTTTTGCGCAAAATAATAAACGCTGGACAGCCGGCTTTTATTTTGTGTTTAAACTGTGATATGGACTGGTGCTTTTTAATTTTAACCAAGCACATGTACTTAATGTTTTATATTCATTTCGGTGTAGGCACACACGAACACACACACGCTCATACTGCATACACAATTGTCATTTGCTGTCTGTGTGTGCGAGTGTGTGTGTGTGCGTGTGTGTGTGTGTGTGCACTTGTGTATGTGAGGCGTCTTTCTTTTTGACGATAACTGTTATTTTTATCAGTTTTCTCTTACTTCCGCATTGGCCATTCCAGGAATGTGAACAAATGGTGCAGATGCTACGAGTCGTAGAGCTGCAAAAGATCTTATCGTTTTTAAACATTTCATTCGCTGGACGAAAAACCGATCTGCAAGGTCGCATCCTAACGTTCCTGCGCACTAACCTGGAGCTGCTCGCACCCAAGGTCCAAGAAGTTTACGCCCAATCCGTGCAAGAACAAAGCGCCACACTGCAGTACATAGACCCAACTAGAATGTACTCGCATATGCAGCTGCCTAGCGTGCAGCCAAACAATGCGGGTCTCGCGAGTCTCGGTGCACCTGGAGCCCAGGTGCAGTCAGTGGGCGGCGTTAATCCAGGCCAGATGCCCGGCAGCGCTGGCGGTGCGCCCAACATGATACCCAACTTCCTGCACACGCATAGTATGAATAGCCAGATGCCCATACATCCAGATGTGCGTCTGAAAAAGCTCGCCTTCTACGATGTCCTGGGCACCCTCATCAAGCCATCGACTCTGGTGCCGCGCAACACTCAGCGTGTGCAGGAGGTACCTTTTTATTTTACGCTCACGCCACAGCAGGCTACAGAGATCGCCACAAATCGTGACATACGCAACAGTTCAAAGGTGGAGCACGCCATACAAGTGCAACTGCGCTTCTCTCTCGTAGAGACCTCTTGCGACCAGGAGGACTGCTTTCCACCCAATGTCAACGTCAAAGTTAACAACAAATTGTGTCAGCTACCTGTAAGTACAAATCAAAACCACTAATATTACAAGTAATTTTATTATAACTTTGTCTCAATTAGGTGTGTATGTATTTTTGTTCAGAATTAATAGCAAGTCTCTGATAATAATGAATATCTGCCTATTTCCATGCAAAATTCAAGACTATCATGGATAACTTGATCTAGTTTCGTCTTACTGCAGTCAGTTAAGCCACCAAATATGAACTAAAATTATTTAAATGATTTTAATCTTGTGCCTCAAGCTACAATAATATGTCGTAGTTTATTATTCTTTGGAAATCTTTTGTTGTTATCATTTCTTGAATACTGTGCAGTTTTTCGCTTTAGCTAAATTCTCTGTTTGCTCTTTTTGCAGAATGTCATTCCTACAAATCGGCCAAACGTGGAGCCAAAACGTCCGCCACGGCCGGTGAATGTTACCGCAAATGTAAAACTGTCGCCTACGGTGACAAACACAATAATGGTACAATGGTGCCCGGATTACACGCGTAGCTACTGCCTGGCCGTCTATTTGGTTAAGAAACTAACATCCGCACAGCTGCTGCACCGCATGAAGACCAAGGGCGTTAAGCCCGCGGATTACACGCGTGCTTTAAGTGAGTCGCACCTTTAGATTCCAATTCCAATTATTGACTTAATTTCGCAAATCTCAATTGCAGTTAAGGAGAAACTAACCGAGGACGCTGACTGCGAAATAGCCACGACCATGTTGAAGGTGTCGCTTAATTGTCCGCTGGGCAAAATGAAAATGTCGCTGCCGTGCCGCGCATCAACCTGCTCGCACTTGCAGTGCTTTGATGCCAGTCTCTACCTGCAAATGAACGAGCGCAAGCCCACCTGGAATTGTCCAGTCTGCGATAGGCCAGCCATCTACGATAATTTAGTAATCGATGGGTACGTTCTGCAACCATCTGCACTATCCCGTTCCTCAGCTTGAGCTACAATAAATACTGATGCCTCTATTTTTATTGTACAGCTATTTTCAAGAGGTATTACTATCGTCGCTGCTGAGGAGCGACGACACTGAAATTCAGCTCCATCAGGATGGGTCGTGGAGCACACCGGGACTGCGCAGCGACACTCAAATGCTGGACACACCAGCAAAGCAAGTCTCAAAGGTTGAGGTCATTTCGGATGATGTCGGTAAGTCAGCACATCATATTATTTTAAATGTACAAATAATATCTACAAATATGCATACATCAAAAGGTCATCAAAGAAAAATTCGAATTCAAACTTTTGAGAATTTCATATTTGCAAGTGATTGCCGTTCAAAAATTTTTCAAATGTCTAAAATCAAGATTACATCTAATTTTAATCACTTAATTTGGGCAGAATTGATCACAGATGATACAAAGCCGATGAAGTCTGATCCGTCTCCAGCGCCAGAGGAGCAGCCAACGTCCACATCCAACAGTGAAACCGTAAGTTGGTTCACTTGCCATTGCGGAAATAACAGTTTTGTTAATGTTCAATTTATTTTGTTGCGTGCGACAGGTGGATTTAACCTTAAGTGATTCGGATGATGATATGCCGCTGGCCAAGCGGCGACCGCCATCCAAACAACCGGCGACAACGTCCACACAAAATGGTGGCGTTCAACGTGCCTACGTCTCATCGCAGCAGCAGCCGCAAAGAACTGGTACGTTGGATCCATTTTTGTAATAAGAAGCACAGCAAAACAGGCAACAATTATGTGTTGTTCAATTTGTATAGCAAAGAAAAGTTTGTCGAAAATAATTTATAAATCTCTAGGGTAACACACACACATAAGGCAATATTCATATACATCGTGAACTCACACACACCCACCAATTATTCACCCAACATACCCATTGAAGCCCTTCATTTTATCATTTGCCTGTTTTCCTCTATTGAATTTATTTTCCATTTTGGCTATTACTACTCGCATATATATGAAATATATGCTCCAAATTTTAAGCTGTACGGTGTGGAAATGCGATTCGTTTCATTTTGTTTAAAAAAGACTAAATGTAGCCCTGGCTAACAACATACTGCCTGCATTATATGACAAATGCACTGCGTTCCTAGATCTTGTCCAATATGGTTTACCCATTTTTACTTGTACCGACTAGAGAGATAATATTTTTAAAATGTCCTGCCGGCAGCCAGACTCGAAAATTTCTGTCCGTTAACTATCTCTTCATCTTTAATTATGAATGCAATTCGCTTGACCACAATTTGTATATACAATTTTATTTTCGATCTTCGCGTAGTTTTGCTTTCTCAGCAATTAGAATTCATAGAGCTCATCTTTTACTTGTGCACATATACTATTACTTGCAGTAAAAAAGCTAAGAAGAAAATGCCGTGATGTCCTCCCAAAGACATTCAAATAATACGTACAAATACATACCTGATCCAACTGGTTCTGTTTTAAATTTCAAATGTTTCAATGTGCAAGCTTTCTGTTTTTCTTGCGTTTACAAGAATATGTTGTTTTTCAATATTATTTACTCGTTCATTATTGAAATTGTATTTATTTCCATTGTCAAAAGCACCTTAATACCAATGTATCCAATAATAAATTCGTAAATAGTTCTCATGTTGAGCGAACCCTTTGCGTTTTAGTTGTCGCCCCCCTTCTTGACTAAACAGAGAATATATTATCGACAGTTTGTAGTAACTTTTGCATTTCTCTCTCTTTTCTTTCTCTCTCTATCTCTCTTTCCCTCTCTCTCTCTCTCTCTCTCTATGTATCTCTAAATCTGAAATGTTTTCTCTATATATATATTCATATATATATGTATATTCTATTCTCTTCTCTTCTCTGTATTTTTTACGACCATCGACTCTACGAAAGATTCCCCCGAGCAGCAAGCAACGCTATCGCCTGAAACGCATTTGCTACAACAACAGCTGCAACAGCAGCAGCAAGAACAACAACTGCTAATTGGGGATCAGCCGTCAGCTGCTGTCCATGCCAGTCTATTGGAGTCCCTGGCTGCTGCAGTGGCGGACCAAAAGCATTTTCAACTCTTGGATCTCGCTGCTGTGGCGGCCGCTGCTGCCGCCTCAGCCCAGCATCCAAATGCAGCCCCATAGACACACACACATACACACGCACACACACACACGAATGTAACAATTGTAAACAGTTTCACACACACACACAAAAACACAAATTTGTGCTTTAAATAACGTTTGCTTTTATTTGGTTTTAGTTGATCTTAGCTTTATTTCCTCTGCCCTCTTCATCTATCCCCTCTCTATTTTGCTGGCATTTAACACCGCACACATCTTTCCCAAATCTCAGAGGCTATTATTTAACTCAACTTTCATGTCATTCTCTTCATGTACATTTACATCATACAAATAAATTGATCAAGTGTGAAAACAGACAACACAAAATTGAGTTGTTTTTTGTAATGTTTGATTGTGTTGCAGGGCGCAGTTAAAAGTAGCTGTTGCAGTTACAGTTGCAGTTGCATAATGCATAATGTAAATGGTCTGTTGTTTGCTCCCGATAATGTTGCTGCCCGTTTGTTGCTGTTCCTAGTCTACTATATACTATACTATATACTATATACTTTATACTTTTCTATAATTTGACTTTGCGCTTCCCTATTCATTTGTTTTCAGGCCTCTACACTTAACATAATATTAGTTAGGTACTTCTCTTTAATTTATATGTGTTGTGCTTGTCTCGATTAATACACTTAGACACACACTTAGACACCCAAACACACTCACACCTGCATACAGATAACAAACTACGTTACAACACATGATTTATTAATTGAATATTATTGGGTTGTTTGGCAGCAACCAACCACACTTTTTAATATGTAATTTGAGTTGTCGAAACATACAAACAAATAGACCTATGCATTAAGCAATAGCATAATACTAAATATAGAAATCAAATGTTAATATTTAAGTCACCTACAATAATTCCTATTCATACGAAGCAAACGAAGTGGAGTTGAGTGGAGAGAATAACTTTATATTTTCGTGCATAATTTATCTGCTAAGTTATCAGTTTTTTGTTTTGGAATTGCATTTGATTGAAGTTCAAATGCGTTTGCAAATAAAAACAATCAAAAGACCAATTTCAGTTTATCTATAGCATTACGTATTGTATGTATTTATATCATCGCTTCTTTTTTCGAAAAGAAGAAAAACAAAGAAAACACAAAAACGATATTCAACTGGAAAACAAATAAGATATAAATTTCACTAAATAATAAATAAAGCTAATACTATCGTATATTAAACTGCTTCATCTTTGTAATTATTTATTTAGGCACGCTGGATTAATATTTTAAGCCCTTTAAAAGGTGAAATACATACAAATAGGATCATTCAAGTATATCCATTGAAATCGCACAATATGCACACGTGTACAAAAACATACAAACATTAATGTCTCTGCGAATGACCAAATGAATATAACCTAAATTTTAAACTTCAAAGAATTTAAAGAAAATCGCTGACGATTATTGTTTGCAACAAAATCACTGAACCATTGCTTGAGGAGGGAATATAAATACATAATGTATAAATAAGTCTTTATAATCTGCAAATTAAAGCTGAATAATATTTTCCAAGAACTATGTGTTTTATTTATCGTACAGCGAACCGGAGAACTGATTATAATTATTTTGGTTTTTCTCTTTTTTTGTAATTTTAGTTGTAATCCTCTTTTGCACTTTCACATTTTGAGAGTATTTTGATTTTTTAATTGAGTTACATCCGAAAACTGTTTTCTATTTTTGCAGATGAAGCAGAAGAGGTTATTGAACTTTCAGACTCGCCCTAAAGCATTTTGTAAATCAAGCGACAGACACAGAGCTCCAAAGATTTAAGGCATACTTAAATATTATGTTTTTGGGCCCATACTCGACTTTTGTTTATTAATTTAGTAGCTTATGTACACTTTAAACCCTATGTACACTTAATAGTTAGTTAAGTGCTAAAAGTAATTACGAATAAAACTGATACATTGTATATGTATTACATAAATAAAGTTCAAACAAAATTCGGTTGTTTCCGTTATAAAATGCCGGCAATCAGCTGACAAGCAAGCGCTGCCAGTCATTTGGGTTTTCTATTGCGAACAGTTGGCAGCCTCTTTTGCAGTGTGACCGTCTACAACAAATTCTTTCGTATGGTGTATGTTTGCTCGCGTGCTTATCGCTTATATTTTGTTCAGTTATTTAACAAAACACAACATTTCGAAAATGTCGGCAAAGGCACTTTTATATTACGCTCTCTTTAGCCCCCCGTCTAGGGCCTGCATTATAACTTCCAAGCTTATTGGCTTGGATGTCGAGCTTAAGTGGGTAAAACAACATCTAGATTTCTATACATTTTGAGTGTTTTTTTCCACTTTAACAGAGCCGTTGACTTTTCAAAGAAGGATCACTTGAGCGAGGAGTTTGTAAAGGTTTGTAGAAATAATAATATAATATATACCTACACAGCTACAACTATAATTTGCCTTAATTTTAGCTTAATCCGCAGCACCAAATACCCGTTTTCGTAGACACCGATAATGAGGTGTATGTGGACAGGTGCGTTCTGAGCTGATAATTTCCAATCACCCGTTTTTAAGTGCACTTTGATTTGTGTTCACAGTCATGCAATTATGTGCTTTATGGTGTCCAAGTACGCTAAGAGCGATCAGCTTTATTCCAAGGATTTGAAACGCCGAGCGCACATCGATCATCGCCTGCACTTCGAGAGCGGTGTGCTCTTCCAGGTGATCAAAGACATTGTGGCGCGTAATATTTATGGTGGCGAGCCGGAGATCAACAAGCGATCGTTGGAACTGTGTCAAGGTGCTTACGCCACACTGGAACATTTTCTCGAGCAGGGCACCTTTGTTGTTGGCAACGAATTGAGCGTCGCTGATATATCTATAAACACCACACTCATTACATTGGACCTGCTCATGCCGGTGGATGGGGAACGGTATCCCCAAATCAGTGGCTGGTTGGCGCGCATGAAGCAACTGTTGCCTGACTATGAAGAGGTGAATCTAAAGGGCGCCCAGGCGTTGCTGCAGCGCGTTCAAGGCTGCATGGCCGAGCACAAAGCCAAAGCAACAGCTTAATTTTAAATAGTTACTCAAAAACAAGGTGATTTGAATCACTGACTTTGGCTTGAAAAAATGAATTTGTTTCTATTTGTATATTGTACTCGAATTTTAATTTATTTTTTAAGCTAATTGGATTATATACTTGCTATACTAATTCTTAGTTTGTCTTGTGATTTGGAAGTCAAATGTTTTTGTATTTTTTGAAATAGTTGCTCGTTATTTTTGTTTAATAAGCCGCTAACAATTAGAGAATTAATTGATTTCCTCAAACTACAACTAGAGTAATAATATTTAAGGTTTTGTCTGGTATCATATGTTATCGCAGGTGACTTGCCCGCTGCCTACGCCTAGCTATATACAATACATTCATAAACCTAATCACACTTATTTTGGTATACTTTCAAGCAGAAGCTGATTAGAGGCATATATCTAATCAAAGGTCGTCCAGTTGTTCATGCCCTTGCCAACGCCAGAGCCGGCAGTTAACGCAGGCGTTGTGCTGGCCTGGCCGGGCGAAGCCGTCGGCGATGTGTTTAGAGAGAACTGATCCAGGCCGTATTTGCGCAGTAGCTCAAAGTCATCATCGGGCTTCCCGCTGCGCTGCAATTGTTGCGGCAAAGGCGTTACACGGCTGGTGACTGCCGCCACAGTGGCCTTGTGCTTGGGCGCAAAGTACGGATACAGCGGATTGTTGACCTGATTCAAAACGCTGCTATTCACGCCGACGGGCAGCGTGCTGGACTTGGACTTCATGTTGTTGTTGCTACTGCTGCTGGTAAATTTTTTGCTCAGCGGCGGCAACGGCCGTGCATTCTGATTGAGTGGATCAAAGTCCTCCAGATCAAAGCTGGTGTTGTTGCTATCGTCCAGCGATATCAGATCGTTCATGCTGTCCTCAGGGCGCGACTGAGCGCTGCGGGGCGACTGTGCGAATTGGAAGAGCATTTTGAATAAGTTAGTTTGGCTGGGTGTTAAGCGAGCGCGCAAGCTACAAAGTTAGGCTACTACAATATGGCAAGCAACAAATGCAAGCGGGTTAGTGGCAAAGCTACTACAGGAACATGACTTATGATAGCTAACAGGGTCTAGATGTGTTAGTATGTGGTATTTGGTGCAGGACCCCAACCAGGTCGTTCTTAGTTAACTTAGTTAACGCGCAGCTGCTGTACCTCTCTCTTCACTCGCGGCGCCGGTATGGGCGTCCCCTCGGAGCCCGGCGACGACACATTTAACTGTGAGAATCTTGAAGCAGCGGTGACAAACGAAGCTCCTGACGAACATGACGAGGACGACGATGACGATGCTGTCGATGTGTTTGAGCTGCGCATTGCATCAGTTGCCTCATCACGCCAGCAATTCCGTTCCAGTCGATTAATGCCAGCACTGACAGCAGCTGCTGTGGCCGCCACCACTGCGTTGGCGCTGCAGTGACGTCTTGGCGGTATTGGTGGCGATTGTACGTCCGGCGGACTGTCAAAGCTCGAGTCTGTGGTCGCCACTGGTGACTGCAATTTGCTCGGCGTCGAGGTGTGGCGAGGCGGCTTTGATTTTATGTGCGGATGTGTTGAGCTGGTGCTGTTGCTGCCGATGGTGCTAATACTGTTGCCAATGCCAAACGTCGCGTACGGATGATTGTAGTAGGACACGGGCTGGTGTCCTGGCTGCGTGTTGACGGGCGGCGGCGGGCGAGCGGGCGGTGCTGCGTTGCGCGAGCGTGTGCTGTGCTCAGCTGTGCTTGGTTTTAGCTGCATTTGAAGCGGCGATGACGAAGGCCAGTTGCAAGTTGCGGTGATTTGGTGTTGGTGCAAATGTCGAGAAGATGATGCAATCACGAGCGACAACGAAACAGACGGACATAGACACAGGCAGACACAACACACACAGACACACAACAAAACACATGAAAAAGTCAATGAAAAGAATGATGAAAACATAAATATCTTGCAAATACAACAACAAGAATAACAACAACAAAAAACAAAAGCAACAATGAGACACAGAGCGATATGAGTGTCGTTAAGCTAGAAGCTAGAGCAGCTGCAGCCGCCTCTCGTAGTCACGCACTAGGCTACTTACGCTGCGATCAACGGCGGGCATTTTGAAGAGCGGATGATTCTGCAGCTCCTGCGACAGATTCATCTCCGAAGAGCAGATCGAGCTTGCCGAGCTAACAGCAGGAGACGCACCAACAACATGATCAAAATGAGCATTATTCGGCGCACCCAGCGTATAGCCGTTTGGTGGTATGTGACTGCTCGAGCTGGACATTGCCAACGGAACTGGAGCGCGTCGCGTTTGCGCTGGCAACGGCTGTGCCGACTGCACTGCGCTGCCATTCACACTGTTGATGTCACGCTCCGAGCGCTTGCTGCACACCGGCGAACTGGGCGCCGAGCGATGTGTGACCTTGCGTCCGTAGCCCGCTGTACCGTTGCTGCCGCTGCCGTTGCCGTCCGGACGATCCGAGTGCTGGGGCGAGCTGAGGCCTAAGTGGAATTGATGGTTGGAATTTGGGTTATGGCTGCCGTTGTCGCGCCACTTCTTGTATGCGGTCTTAACACCACGCGAACTCTCCTTGACCTTGAGCGAAACGATCAATAGGAATTTAGTTAGAACAAAACTTTAGCTGCAAGCCCACAAATACAAAAAGCTATATCGAATGGCCTTAAATTAAGCAACCACTCACCGATTTGACAGCAGACTTAACAGCTGGATTAGTCTGCAAAAGTTAGGCGCATTTTGTGGTAAGTATATATAGAATCGATCGTAACCCAGAGAAAACGAGCATAAGTCACAAAAGCACAATGTGAGTTTCCAAAGCAGCAGATATGAAAGAGACACGTTCAACACACAAAAATTAAATGAGATATATATTTGTACTACGTATGTTTAAATGGATATGGATGGATAGCAACGCACAAAATAAACAAGTCTAACTACAGTTAATATTAATTATTAAAATGGCAATGATATACATAATGATAAGCGAGTAATGAGGCTTGAAAATGTTGATATCAATTCATGGTTAAGTAAGGTCGTACAGATTTATTGTTGGATTAATACAGAGTGCATATAGGGTGGTCTGGATTTGATGGCTGTTTTTGGAAGTGTGATTTCGCTATGATACAAAATTTAGGGTTCATATGTAGTTAAAACGGCATCAAATCATTTCAAATCAGCAGTTTTTGTCTCTGTTAAGCAGCTGTACGTGAATTGCGCGCTGTTACTAACATATGCTAACGTGTATATGTTTATATATACACTATGTACTACTATGTATTACATAAAATATTAAAAAAAATAAATAAATAAACAAAGAACAGAAATAACATTTTTTAGTTGTACCGTAAATATTGGTATTAGGTGCAAGTGTTGGTTAGGAAAGAAAGTAAATTCAAGTAAACTAACATTTTGATATATATTGTTTTTTTGCGAAAATGTGTTTGTGTGTGTGTGTGAGTGGAAATTCTACTCATATTTTGGTGGTGGACGGTGGCAATCGGTTTAAATATAGTTCTTGGCAAACACTCGCGAAACACTGCGCTTTCCCAAACAATACTGCGGAATAGATTAAATTAAATTAAAGAAAACATTGTTGTTCATAAAACAAAAAGAAATATTAAAAATTATAGAAAATACAAAACACAATTATATAATCGGGAAGTTGTAACGGTACAGCGCAGAGGGCTCTATCCATGTGTGCACTCCGAACCAAAAAATATTTATATATATATACATATGAAGAATAGTATATCACAGCTAAAAGTGGGCGGTGAGGCGGACTAAGGTAGTGGGTGGATGTGGGAATTGCACTATGAGTGGATGGGTTAAGGCAACCAAGATCACAGCTATATAGCTAAGACTAGGATAGGGGGCATCCTGTTCGCGGCTCACCTTGTCCTTGACATGCTTGAGGAAGACATAGTTGCGACCGCGCTTCTTCATCTTCTCCGCATAGCGCACAGTTTCCAGTTCGAATTCATCGGAGAAGCCCAAACCGCTGTTCAACATTTTAAGTCGATCGTCGACGAATTGTGCAAAGATTTGGAGCTCCATCATTTTGGTAAGAAACGGACGTAAGTGCGCCGGACGAGATTCAATAAATTTTTCTGGATTGAATGTCTTGCAGGTGTCGTGAAACTCGACAGCATCCCGATAGCCGCCAATCAACTGCACCAAAGCACCCAAAAAGATTTTTGAGACCCGATCCCCAATGAGATCCTGTGTGTGACTTAGGTATTTCTTAAGCTGTGACACAATCTCTGGCGGCAGAGCATCATCAAAGGGACTCATGAATATCTTCGTATCACAGTTTAAGATCACAACTTCGCCGAGCTCATCGGCAGAAACCTGCCAGCAAGAACAGAATACGCAATTAGCTATGGATATTTGTGATTTTCGGTTATAATTGTTAACTATTTACAGTTTCGAGCACAGACTCTGGCACACCAATTAGATATGGCATGGGTGCGCCTAGGTAATCCTTAAACTCCCAGGGCAGTACCGGTATGAATATGTGCTGCCAAACCATGGGATATAGGAATGCATTGGCCGCCTGTATGCACGAGGACAGCTTATCCAAATTGTTGGATGTAAATATAATGCGACGTTCGGCCAGCATGGCAGCAAATACGCAGATCATCGTCTTGGGATCCACAAAGTTGAAATACAAATTCAGGTTGTGCTGCAAAAAATGTAATGATCAGATTACATTTATTGTATTTAGTGAGTTCCCACTTACATTTCCTGGTATGCTGGGCAACTGAAACTGCAACGGCCGTTCAAAAATGAAATGCTTTAAGAATGTAGAAAAATAGTTAGCATCTAATTACGATTATTTTATTGATCTCAATGCTTACACTTTGGCCACTGTTGTAGAATACCGTTAGACTGCCACCCGAATCGGGTACTCCTCTGTTGTAGGCCTCCGATAGGAATGTGCGAAAGCCATTTCGATCTGTCCGCCTCAGCTCGGCCAGCACAATCAAAAACTTGAGGAAGGTATCATGCCACGGCAAGTATGTAATTAGCACCATGGCCGTTTCCGTCTTGGGATCATGTCGGCAGAAGCCAAAGCGCCACTTGGAGTCGCCGGTGGTATGCACAAATGAGAAGGATTGCACAGAGTCACTGAATAAAGTATAGAAAATATGATTGTTAAATAAAATCTTCCTTACGAACTACTTTATAGATTATGTAAGTTTCATTAAAAGATCTCCATAATTAATATCATCTAATTGTTTAAACTGTGCCTTACTCAGTAAGTTTGCGATTAGAGTTGGAAAAATGTTTGTCAAATTATTTATAAATGTACACTTATAAAAGATTATTATGGCACATCCGGTCGAAAACAGCACCATCAACCCAATGACCTTGACAGCAGCAAAAGGGGCGTTTCTCAAGAAACGCTTCATCGCATTTGTAACTACATCATAAATACATTTGTACATATTTGTTTGTACGTGTTTATGTATGCACATACAAGAGTACATTGCAAGAGTGTAGCAAAAGTGATGAAGTCGCTTGGCTTTCGACTTAATGAATGACTAAGACCCGTTGGCGCGGAAAGTTGATGATCCGGTCTGCATTGTCGTCTACGTTGCCTCTTAACCCAAATTAAGAAGAAGAAAAAAAAACACATTTGGCAGACGACTGAGCAAATGAAAACCCCACAAACAAGATAAAATCGAAAGTAAGTTTTTGGTGATGCTGCATTAAATGCTCTTAGCTTCTAAACTAGAAACTGAGTAAATATAAGCATTTGTAAAGCTGTGTGTGCGTGTGACAATTTTCGGGCGTTGCTTATTATGAATAAATCACAATTCGCAGCAACAATCAAAATGAACACAACAATATTTTGCACTGAGCTCCGTTTTCAATGCAAAGTCATTTGGCCTCCGTTTTTGTTTTTCAGCTCTTTCTTTCGTATTTCGCGGGCACTTTCTGTTGCTGTTTTCTTCTCTTTTTTTTTTGCGTAGGCGTCGGATTACGTAAAGTCGTTAGATGCGCACATTATTTAATAAAATATGCAAAACAGGCAAGCGGCGACAAGTCGTAGCGTGCGTTGGGCAAAAAAAAGACGAGGAAGTGTGGAAGTGGCGTCTCTATCGCTTCAGCTGTACATGTCGGTGCATTGACTTTCGCGATAACTGTTAATAACAATAATAGCTGAGATGGAACACGCTAGAGAATCAACGTTAATCAATTATGAGAGGGAGAGAGAAGTGCTGGATACTGTCTTTGTTGTTGTTATTTGATTATGTGCCATAACGGTGTTTAGCGTATGCACACATTTATATTTACATATTTCCCGTTGTTTTTTTCTTTTTAATTTCCTTTTTTGCTGCCAACTTTGCTTTGGGCTAATGTTTTTAATTATTATTAGTTGTATTTTTAACGCGTTTCGACAACAAATTCATTAGTCCAGCGCTTGTTCACTTTCCCAAATTGTATTTATCAGTCTGTTTGCCATGCGATAATAATGGTATTGCCGGCAGGAAAGGGGGAGAGGGAAATCACCTAAATACAACTTGTTGCCCATCTTGAAGACAGCTGCACAGATAAACCAGAAATGTTTTCGGCATGACTAACAAAGACAGTTCAATTGACGCAGATATTTGCACAGTTACATATGCTTGTGGGGTATGGATGTGTGTGAATGTGTGTAACGGATACAGTGAGGAAATACTCACTATAAAAATGAGACAAAAAGCGTAAAGTGCGAAAATGAATTGCGTTCAATGTAAGTCGAATGAAATAAAAAACTCCCAACTGGCGCGCATATGTAAACAAAAGCAAACAGAAAAACTATACAACAGGTTATACAATTCATGGACAAACTCGAAGTTGAATTCGGTGCTGCTGCTGGCGTGAGTCATCAGCGACGTCGCAGTCGTCCACCATTCACCCAGCACCGGACAGCAAATACAGTTATCGCTCGACAATTGGCACTTCCTTCTACTTAATCTTATTTATGAGATCTTTTTATAAATCTATGCTGAATATGGAATTTTTGAAAACACAAACAGTTTATCAAAGTAATAATCTTTTATAATTGTTTTGTTTTGTTGGTAAAAATGAATTGGCAAATATAAACACATGCACCGACGCGATCTAATTTGCGAGTGACCACTGTGACCACAAACATCAAACGTTCTTTCTATAATATTTTGCTTGTATCGTTGTTTTTTTTTTTTGTCTATTGACTGTTAATAAACACATAAATGACTAACGCAAATTAAACCGGAAACGTGCATGTGTAATAAATAAGAATTAGAATAAGGATGAGTAAGAACACACCTTAAGAGATCGCAGGGAAATGCAAACGATGGGATGTTGGTGAGCATCTCCTTATCGCGAAAGCCCTCCGGGAAACTTTCGGTAATAACGCCTGCGGGCGTCGCTGCGGCTCCTCCACCATTTCGATTAACAGTGCCCCTATCGATGCCGCGCGTTGGCTTCACTTCGCACCAGAACTCGAAGAGTTTTTTAACGTCGTTTCTGTCGATGACAAAAATAAGTAGTATTGTTATAATGAGTCCATAACACAACAAAGAGATATAGTCAAAGTGTGCACGAATAAAAGGTGAACCTTTGCCCTAGATCAAATTGTAGCTATTTGTATTGCACATCCTGTTTCTCTCTGACGAGAAAGAGTTGTCTGGATCTTCAGCCAGTTATGTACACTTGCACTACTTAATTGGGAAACACTTTTTATTTGGATACAGGGTATGTAACAAGATGCAACTGTTATAAGTTTCGTTGTTCAGCCAAGCGTTACGCCCACTGCAAATATGTACATATATTTTTTTCACAACCGCAGTTGCAAATCTCGTCAGCAGATAAAATACTCACTTGATTCGTGAACCCATCTGGTATGTGTGTGTATTTTTTTTATCTGGTTTCTAGCACATGTTTCAATTGAATTAATTTCTTTTTATTATTCTATGTTGGCTATTTTTATTTGTAAACTTCTGATTTGATGTGGAGTGTCACCAGCAGCAGAAGCCCGCATAAACATACAAATTACAGGCGGCTGTTCACTGGCCCTCTTGCCTCCTCTCTTGCACTTTTTCTTTGTCGATTCACGATTTTGATTCGAGACGTCATTGAATCATATCATTCATTGTTTTTCTTGTGGCTATTGCGTCTGCGATTTGTAACTATTTAAAGACCACTGCACATTCAATTCTGGGCGTCGTATTTGGCCCCAATATTTATTGATACACTTTGCACACTTATTTTAATGCGAAATAGTTGAACAAAAAACACTTTAAACGACAAAAACACCAACAAGCCAAGCGACACAAACGATCCGACCCCGACAGCAGTTGCACTTCTACTCGATGCTGAGCTGCATACTCGATACTCAAATAAAGTAGTCAGCTGTTAGTTTTCGATATCGATAACTGTAGCCTACCAGAGCAACAGCAATGCATTATCGTCACGTTAACAGCAACTTCTTTGGCGCCTTTTTAGTTGAAATCACACACAGGCAGGATAAGCATTTTGACACAGTTTTGGAAAACGTTTTTTTTCTCGGAAAAGTAAATACTTACTGTTAATAACAGGTCAGCGCAATGTTAATTTATGAGCGAACTAACCAGTTCACCTGAACGACATCAGTTACTTTTACATGTGCGCTTATTGCTTTTGTTTACAATTTGAGTTCGATACAAACAAATCCTGTCCACAATTGTGTACTTGTCTAAAAAATCTGCATAATAAGCATGTGATCGATTCTGTTGTTACATAATTTGCTTGTGCACAAACTAGCAACTACAGTTCCTTTCTACAAAAAAAATAAAATAAGAGTCGTTAGGACAACGACGGCGACGACAACAACTTAAACGTCGTTAGCTTGCACTTTGTAAAGGCAAGTTGAATAATAGATTATATTATGCGTGCGTCATAATTGGCACTGTAATTACGCCACCCACCTTAACATTCACCAAAAATAGAACAAAGGTTCACCCTACATACCCTTGGCCCAGGCTATTGATTTTGTTGGTTGTTGCACGTGATGCGAAGCAAAAAACTCAATAAGATATGTAAGTATTGTGTACATGTGCATCACCTACTACTGTGGGTGTGTCTGTGTCTGTGTGTCTCTGTGGCTGTGTGGCTGTGTGGCTGTGTGGCTGTGTGTCTCTGTGTTTGTGTGCGTGTGTAAATGCACGCCATAGTTTCAACGGGCATTTTACCATTCGAAAGAAAAATCACCGGGCCATAAACAGAACCACGGCTCATTACTGAACTGTGAGCCATTGGCAATAGTACAGACATAAGAAACAAAAAAATACTCAATAATTTCGTTTTAAGTTTGGTGTCATTGTTACAAAAAATCTAAATTATTATTTCTAATTTTCGTCATTTTACATTTTCTTCAAGGTAAGCGCACAAAAACCACAATTCACGGAATCATATTATGCAAGGCGTCAATAAAAGTGTGACAATATATATGTTCATACTTATCTAGCAGACGATAATACCATTTATTGAATGCCAGTAGTTTGCAAGTTTGTGATAAACTTTAGTTAAACTTTGCTGCCCCTTCTTCGAAACCATGCTGTGCACCTTTGCCCAGATGCCGTTAAAGGCGGCCATCATAGCCCAAAAACAAGGCCTAAACAACGAATTGCTCAGCATTGGCCGATTTACACTCATGATTAATGACAACAGCAGCAGCGCAAGTGCAGCATTATCACAACAACTATCCCGATACAAACAACAAGCCCTGCACTTACAACAACAACGAAATCTACAACTTAAACGGGAACTGCTGTGAGTGAGAGCGATTAAGCAGGAGAAAACTATTGTCTTCGGAGTGCCGATTATTAAATACCCTTGCAGGTGCCTGTGGCAGCAACTTAATTATCGTCCGATTGTTTCTATATAATAGCACATCGATTATGAATTGATTTAATTGTTAGCCCGCTTTTGCTGAGGTTAGTAAAATAGTTGAAAAGATATTTTCGAAATCGTCATTACTGTTTTGCTGATCGAGAATATATACACAAATACAATGCTTAGATACTTTCTGCTAGGGTAGAAATAAAATCTGCGTAATCAACACCACTTTTGTGTTCGCTTATAACAATGAAACACGACAAGACGCGGGTTCAAGTGTCCGTGTTGTTCAGCTGGCCTGCTCTCAATTGAAATTGATAAATATAGTAACGTATACTATAGGCCAAAAATGATAAGATATGCCCCGTACACTGTTATTCTTGAGGCGTATGTATTATACAAGTACATGAATACATATATACATTGTGTAGCCAGTCCCATTCAGCAATTTCGAATACGGCAGTGCTTTGTCATAAATTGTAATTTGCCTGTCTTTGACTCAATTGCAGTCGCCCCGCTCGGGATCAAAGTGAGAAACTTGCTTTGAGAGGAATACACACAGAGGCCGCTTCAGTCACAATGTTCTATTCAATGTACGCGTATCTGTCGCACTTGCCACGCCTGCATGCGCTGGGCCTGGCCATATTTGCCTATGTTGTCTATTACCTCATTCAGGTGGTAAAGGTGAGTTCCCACTTGCGTAATCTCCGTTTAACTGCCGTTCTAACTTTATAAAAATCACAGCGCCCGATCATTGCCTGCTCCGATGGACCTTTCAAGCAGTACCTGATCAAAAAGATGCCCACGCTGGAGAACAAGTATTGGCCTACCTTCTGGTGTGTGGAGAGTCGTGCTCAGACCGTTCTTGCGAGCCTGCTGCGCTCCAAGGGTCTACCTCGTGTCAATTACCGCCGGTAAGTAGTTTTGACCAAGGTGACCTTTGATATTGTACACCGAGTCTCAAGATATATGCATATGTTTATCATTATAAATTATGCATGGTCATTGCCCATAAATCCAAAGATCTCGACCCGGCTCACAGCGTACAGTCATAATCTTTTTTAAATGAACTTAAGTAATAAATATAATGGGATTTTGAAGATAAGCGTTTTATAGTTGTAAATGCAAATTCATAAGATATAGTAGTAGATATGTTTGGATGACTCGAAATTTAAATCGTATCAAAATGTTTATTTAATATATACGTAACTCTCATTGATTAAATACATTCTCAGATAAGCAAAGCTCAAGAAATAGTAAACTTATTTAAAGTCACAATGTCTAACAATTCCATGCTATTTGTAGTAATATAATTAGATTAAAATATTTTTCTATTATTGCACACGCCCACGCAGTGAGATACTTAGCCTGAAGGATGGCGGTGAGGTGGCTCTCGACTGGATGGAGGAAGGCTGCGACGAGCATGCACCTTGCGTTATAATATTACCAGGTCTGACTGGCGAATCGCAGGCAGAGTATATTAAGTGTCTGGTCTTTGCCGCTCAGCAGGCGGCCATGCGTGTGGTTGTCTTCAATAATCGAGGCCTTGGCGGCATTGGGCTGAAGACACCCCGTCTATACTGCGCCGCCAACTGTGAAGATCTGTGCGAGGTGGTGCACCATGTGCGCCGCACCCTTCCAGCACATTGCAAACTGGGCGCCACCGGCATATCCATGGGTGGCCTTATACTCGGTATGTGAAAGCAAATTTAAATAGACTTTCTTTTTAGTTTTCGTAATTCAATTAACTACACATGCAGGCAACTATTTGGCGCGCAAGAGCGACGAGGCGCGTGTTAATCTGTCGGCTGCCAAAATAATATCAGTTCCTTGGGATGTGCACAAGGGCAGCGCGAGCATTGAGAAGCCGGTCATCAATAACCTGCTGGGACGTCATCTGGCAGGTAGTCTGTGTCGCACGCTGCGCAATCACTTGGAGGTATACAGAGATATTTATCAGGATTCGGATATCGATATGCAGCGCATACTACGTGTAAGTCAGATTGAAAAATGAATATAATAATATCGATTATCTTAAATACATTATTTTATTATCTAGTGCAAGACTATCAAGGAATTCGATGCGCTGTTTACGGCCAAACAATTTGGCTATGCCCATGTGAATGATTATTATACGGATGCAACACTTCATAATAAGTTGGATCAAATCTCTGTTCCGTTGCTCTGCCTGAGTGCAGCAGATGATCCCTTTCAGCCCTTGGAGGCGATACCCATCAAGGCAGCCAATCAATGTACACATGTGGCGATTGTAATTACCGCACGCGGCGGCCACATTGGTTTCTTGGAGGGCTGGTGGCCATCGACCAAGGATCAGTATATGTGTCGTCTCTTTACCGAATATTTTACCAAGGCGTTGTACGACGAAGATGGCGAATTTGAACGCGCATCCAACAAAATGCACGAGACCTATTTGGCTAAGCAAACCGTGGAGTTTCCTATCAGTCCGAGTGCAACTCCATCGGTTCTGCTGCCAGTCGAACAGCTAGAGCAACATAAGTTGAAATTGATGTAGAGAGTGCCTTGCAGCAAGCTGGAGTTTACCTAAAGCACTATATATATATATATATCTATAAATATATATATATATACAGAGTACAGTGTATCCTAATAGACACTATTAGACGCCAGCTGAAGACTTGTGATATGAATTTAAAGAAAATCCAAAGTGTGTTATACTATAATCAATTAATTAAATAGACTCGGTACAAACATTTCGATAGCCGTTAGAAACTGAAATTTATCCCTAGAATATGTATTAGTAACATATCAAATTGGAACAGTGAACCAAAAGCTTTACATAATTTAATATTTTAGTGATTAAAAAATAGGCAAATCGCAATAATAAAAAACAAAGTGGATAACAATAGAATAACTATGACACAGAACAATAATCATATTCAAACTATATTTTTTTAAAATTCCAAATATATATATTTAACTAATAAAAAATTACAACGCTTAACAAAATGAATATATGCGCATGTACTTGGCTTTTCAGCGTATAGTATATAAATCGAATATAACGAGCACTTGAAATCCGCTTACAGCTAAACACGTACGTATTATGTAAATATAAAAAAATATTTTTAGTATTTGGGGCCTGGCCTAAATGGGCTTGTAGAGCAACGTTGTGACATATTTCTTGCAATACCGATGCGTTGCACTGAGCACCATGACCCCATCTTTGATGGACAGCGCATACAGGTGATTCAACATGACATGATTCGGCTCTGGCAGCAGTGTCGGCTCACACTGGAATACAAATACAAATACGAATTCAACTAATTAATGTATACTTAAATATTATCATATATTACCGATAATGGTGTATCCTTGTTGAGTATAACCTGCAGCAGATGTGGCGGCAGCACGGGCGGCCCGGAAACCTTCTCCCATGGCTTCACCTGTGGCACCTCCTGTGAGTACTCCTTTTCGGCATAGTTGGGCACATTCTCGCTGTCTTTGGCCAGCGCTTGGAATACTTCAAAATCTGAGGCGCGCACAGATACCAAATTGTTCTTATCGCCCTCATCGTTCTCTACGCTTTTCTGTAAATGCAGTCGAGACACAAATCATTTTAATTAGAATGCTAAGCAATTTTAGTTTTCGAATAGTTCAGCGTTGTCAGCCCCGAATGGCAAATCCGAGACAGATGTTGCGACTCGCCCTGTTTACAGTCCAGCAATGATTACGAAACGCATTAGTGAAAAACAACAGTGACGAATTCGAGAGTGCCAGGTCAACTGATACCCTGTACACAACTCCACCACATTTTAAAATACTTTTATCTTAGTTGGGTAGTTTCAAAAGTAATGGATTTTCGAATGATGATCTAACTATTTATAATAATTGCTGTATAAATTCATCGATTAGTATTTTAAGATCTATTTAGAAAATGTGAGTGAGGTAGCAAAAATCTGCGTACAAAGATCGATGGCTCACATATTAAGAAGACAAATCGGCAAAAATGTAAAGATTAAATCGACTCTTAATTGTGATATAGACCAAAAATGATTCTGAAGTTGTATCCTTTTGTTGATTTCGTATTTAATACACCCATTTTGCAAATTTGCAATAAGCACAGGGTATACAAGTTGTCAACTGCGTCAGCAGCAATTGTAAACATTGCGCCCGTATCGATTTTCCGCAAATTGAAAACTTGAAAGTAACTCACCAGCTTGGGATCGTGCTTCCATTCCCCATCCACACAGAATTTGTACTGATGGTCACCTTCGGGCAAATCGATGATGGTCACAAAATTGCCATGGCTGCGCACCATCGGGATGGGCTTCCATTTGGAGAATGTGCCTGATATGGTCACATTTTTGCCACCATAATCCCAGCGCAACACAGTGGGCAGCGCACTTTTCTTTAATTCGAACTCCTCATCGGTCAACTGCAGTGCTCCAATTGCCTTCTCCAGCTCCCCATCGTTGTTCTCATCCATTGTTTGATCTCTGTCAGCTGCTGTTGTTGTTCCTGCTACTGCTGTTGTTGTTGTTGTTTCGTTATCAGCTGTGCGCTTGGCGCCCGCTCTCGTAAAATACTCGTCGTCGTCTTCTTGCGACGAACCCTCAGTTAAGACTGCTGTATGTTTTTTATCGAATGAGAAAGCTTGGCCGCCGCCGCCACCGCCGCCACCGCCGCTGCCACTGTTGCTGCCGCCTGTTCCCACACCGCCCGAAGCTGCTGCAGCCGTGCCACCTGCTCCAGTGCCAGCACTTGACACTGAGTCGCGAAAATGTGCGGGAGAACTTGGCGTTGAGAGGTCCGCTGACTTATGGCGCTCACGATGCATATGCACAGACGAACTGCCCGCGTTGCCCATTTTGCACTTGCAATTCTCTGCCTCACTCTCTCTCTCTCTCTTTCTCTCTCTTTTATCTCTCTCTTTAGTTATTTGCTGTTGTTGTTGTTGTGGTTTTGTATTTGGAGGTTACTCAAAGCATTTAAAAATGTTGGACGATGATTGTTTTGGCACTTTGTTTTCCTTGATTTTCGTTTCTGTTTTAATAAATGTTTTGCTTCCGCGTTTTTAGAAATTACCTTTTTCAGTTATTGCTTATCATGTATTAAATATATTTGGCATTCAATTAAATTTGAAAATGTATCGTTCTATTATTTAAGAGTTTGTTTTCGTCGTAAAATGGCTAATAATAATTACAACTATGTATGTGTGTACATAAGTGTGCAGTGTATATATGTAACTGCGTGCTATGTATATGAGCACTTCCAATTGGATTCATTCGGTGAGAACATCGCAGAGCTGCATATTTCACTTAATCGACCAGGGCAGCAAAGTCAGTGAACCCAGGATTGAGATCGGTTGAAGATCTGTTCTTGCGCCAATCGTATTGTGTGCACCTGACATTGTAATGCATTTATTTGGTTATTATTATTATTGAGCATGCATCACATACCTGAACAATCAAAAATATTAGAAATCAACAAAGTTTCATCAGATTGAGCTAGTTCCGCTGAACTAATGTTTTCGTTGTGAACGAAGCCCTGTGCAGATATGCAAGGTTTATGCGTGAAAAAGATTAGAAGGCAGCCAGTAGCAAACTAATTAAGTACTTCTAATACATAATAATGGCTGAATTGGTGAAAGACTGGCTAGCGGATTATCAGCGCGCCCGGCGTCAGCCAGCGGAATCCGAGGCATTCGTCGTCGAGCACGAAACAGATCCCGAAATCGCCGAGGCCATCTTCACAATATTCAGTGAACGGCAGCGCAATGAGGATTTAGTGCACGACATTTGCCAGCAGTTGTTGTCATTCTACAGGGCGCCGGAGGTGACGCTGCACAAGTTCCCATTGCAATTTCTACCCGTGTTGATATACACTTACCTGCATGCAGTGTCCGCGGGCGATAAGAAAGCATCTCGCGGTGTGGAGACGCTGCTCATATGCATTTATAACGGCGAGGTTTCCACCGACGATGGCGGTCAGAAGGTGGTCGTTTTTCGCATGCCTATCCTCGCGCAGGTCTCCGTCTACCACGAGCTAAAGAACCTGCCTATGACCGATCTGCGACGCTGGGAGGAGAACTGCAATCGTGAAGTCAAATGGGGTCCACATTTGCGCATTGAATCGATCAATGCCCAGAATAGGATGCGCATCCTCACCGCTCTGCTGTTCTGCTACAATCAGCAGGTGAGCCTCACGCAGAAGTCCTCCCTGCTGCATCTGTGCCGCGTAACGTCACAGCTGGTTAATCAGGGATTCACCACCAAATCGGGTCATGGCCATCGCATGAGCTACGGGTAAGTGAAGTCGCATATAAGATATAGAGATACTCCCATAAAAAAAAGTCGCTTTCCTTCCCCTTAAAAACTGAACACAAATTCCACATAAAATATTTAATATATTTGGCAATTTGGATGCAAGTCGGCTAATCATATTTTAAATGTTGAATACTACATAGTAATTCGTATTTTAGAGTGTCTACTGTATGCCGATATTGACATAACTGTACTCATACATATTATGTATTTTAGCTCGGATCCAGCTACGGGTGCCACCTTCCCAAAACCTTCCTCGCCGCGCATACCGCTTTCTGCATCCTTTCTCATCGAACTGGTGCACGCCATTTACTATGCAATGTTTAATGGCTATGGCACTGTTGCCATACAGACACTGGAAGACATCCACAATCGTGCCAGTTATGAGATGTACACGGAATTGATTCTGGTCACAAATGCTGTGCGCAATTCGTTGCATGCGAATCCATCGGGTCAGCCCAACGATGGACCCATGGGTCTGAGCGTTGCGCTAACACCGGCAACAAATACGGTGACAACGTCAGTATCCAAGTCGATGATAACGAACGCTTCATTCCGTACGAAAAAACTGCCCGATGATATTCCCATACAAGTTCAGGATCTCACCATGGCACCGGCGCCGCAACAGCAGCTGGCCAGTGTAACGGAGGAAACGGAGCCAGTTGCTAAAGAATCGCCGTCGACCAAAGAGAGCAGTGGTACACGCACCTCGATCATAAGGCCCAGCATGGAAGGCATTAAGGCGCAGGCGAACAAGGCCTTTACCGGCTTCAAAAAAAAGGATAAGGACAAGGAAAAGGATAAGGAGCCGCCAAAACCACCGCAACGTAAATTCGACAAACACACGCAGCGCAACTCGCTGCTCCAGCTGCAAACACAAGCCACGGACTCGGGCCCCGACTATGAGAAGAGTCCGCTGTCGGTCAGCAAGTCGAAGACATACGATTCCGTTGCGGATACGCAACCCACCGACATGCTGCCAATGCAAACGCTTTCGCTGATCAATGAAAACGGCAGCAATAGCTTTAGCATCGAAAGCGATATGAACGATGGCATTGCCGTCCTCTCTGGACTGGGCGGCAACGTGCCAGTGAGCAGCAACACGACTTCCATCACAAGCAGCGATTTGCTGACCAAGAGCTTTGACTCCAGCGTCGAGATAACACCAATGGGTCATAGCAACAGCAATGGCGCCAAGCTGGCTGAGCACGGTCTGGAATAACGGGCGTGACCATTCCGAGTTCAACAACAAACCAATTAGCCAAATTTCAAGTATATTTATTATATCATTACTATATACATATATATTTATATGTATGCATTCGCACGTTACCAAATGAGGTATTAACGGTGGACGATTGACAAGAACAACCATAATAAGGATGAGGCCCAGGCAACGTTGGGGCGTTTTGAACTGTGAACAGTGTACCGCAGTAATACTTAAAATCGTTGAAAATTTGTTGAATATTAATTGTCACTATTAGTTGTTCGTATGTATTATTGTATTGTATTCTAATTGTTGGTAAAAATGTACATTACTAATTACGTAATTTTTGTTTAGATTTAAGCACACATTAATACCTATAAAAACAAATGACAGTAACACAAATATAGCCAATTTACCAGTTGTCTAAGTAACTTTAAAACAAAAGCATTTTGTAAAGAATTTAATTCCTGCTAGGCAACTGGCAAATGTATCGATGCTGGTAAACTTGGCCTCCAAGTTGGTTTAATAACAAATAATAGTTAAGCGTATTGCAATATATACAATACATAAAAACACACACATATATATGACACATGTATACATCATATACATACATACAAATATTTATTGAACGTTGACCTACAAGCAATGTAATTATTATTGATTTAAACTACAAATGAATATATATACATAATTGATATGGTGAACAGACGAATCAATGAATCGATGCCCGTTTTTTAAACTTGCCTTGCAGGAAGATGCGTGGCACATCAATGCCCTCCTTCAGATTGAGAGTGCGCCGATACACATAACTGTTGCTCAGCACCTCGAATCCATTTGAGGTAAACAACTGTGCCAGCTGCTGCTCCTCAAAGTAATAGCTACGCGTGCCATCCTGTCGCATATATAGATTCTCGGCTATTTTGTGGCCTGGCTTGAAACGCAGCTGCGCCATGTCGTACAGGCCGTAATCTCTAAACAGCACCAATCCACCTGGCTTGAGTAGCTTCCACAGATTCTGTACGACATCGCCGAATTTATCTGGATGTATGGCGGACAGCACAAAGATCATTGTGCACACATCGAGACTTTCGCCGGTAATATGCTGATGCACCTGTTGCGTCGTTATGTCGCACTGGAACGCAGTTATATGTTTCGAGTCGTACAGTGGATTGGCTTTCACAAAATCAACGGCACGTGGTGAGAAGTCGCAGGCATAGAAATAGAATCCGTGCTCATCGTTATTCTGCTCCTTTATTTGCTCCTCCAGCAGCGGAAATACTAAATTGCCGACACCGCAACCCACCTCAAAGAGGGTACGCCGCTTGCCCGACCTTGAGCACTCTTGCCAGGAGAGCAGCTCTTGGAATTCGCGTGTTGTCCAGTGACGATCCTTAAAGAAGCGCGTTTCGTTACGCTTGTAGAATAAATCCCAATGACGCTGCGCATCAATTTCCAGTTTGTTCGCTTTGAATTCAGGTACCAAACGTTTGTTTTGCTCATCCATTTTCAATAACTCATCAGGGGTGAGCTCTTTCGTCCGTTTGGTGAAAAAATCCGCTTCCATTTCGTTGATTTCAATTTGATTCCCCTCGACTAAAAACCAAAACAAATGAAAGCAGCGCGTGTTGTTGATATATGTAAGCACAAATTTCCATCTCTAACAGAGTTGTTTTGAAACGATCTTAAATAGAATGATTGAGTTACTTCCTGAACTGAACCACGGTCAAGCTAGTTTGCCGAACCGATTCTTACACTAATCGGTCAATCGATATCTTGTCGAAAGTGACAAAAGTTTCTGCCCGCGCATCTTTTAATATTTTAACATTTAAATGGAAAATGTTTTATTACAGGTAAACAAATGATTTATTTATTTCTCAGTGCTCTTTAGATCGTTATACATCAAAACTGAAATTATACATGTGTATTATTAAGAAGATAACAAATAACAAATGTAAAACGAAAGTACCAATCAACAACGATTGGTGTGGATTGCTTTGGTCTTTGATGGATGTACATGTGGGCAGCTCTATTATCTGCCCATTATGGTGGGCTCGTCCGCCATGGCAACCTCATCATTGGGGGCCTTAGCGCCTTTTTTCTTACCAGAATACCAGAGGAACATAACACCGCATAAAATATTAGTCACGAACGTAAACCACGCCAAATAGACTCCGTACCCATAGCTGGATAATATAAATAAATTATAATCGATCAGCTAAGAGCATATTACAACGGTTAAGGTTACGCTCACGTTAATTCTGCATCATCTGGATATGCATAGAACAAATGTTCTTTAGTGTAGTCGATGGAGGAGAACAACACTTGAAGCACGACAAGCGCTGTGGATGCTGCAACCAAATGTATGCCGCCAGCCAGACGTTTAAACATATAGCGCGGATTCATGAACGTGTAGAAGGAGAATACAGCGCCCAGGCTCATCACAAACAAAGTAATGCAGGCAAAGGATGCCTGCGTTCTAATATAATCTGAAAGGAAATACCACGCAACTACCAAATAAAAATTGAAACATTTGACATATAAATGCACTTACCCATTAATTCATCATCAAAGCCGGGCTCATTGCGCAGTGTGTTCGAGTTGGGAAACATGTCAATGTACTTGCAACGAGCTATTGAAGACATTTAATATTGCATTACAAATTATATATATATAGTGAATTGTCTCTGCTGATTGTCTAATTTATACTATTTATCGGTCATTTGCACTGTAAGCTTTGTGTGTCAATAGTTAAAATATCTAAAAATATCTATTTGAAGGTTGGATGCTATTATTTATAGGGTGCTTTAAATGAATACGAAGGTCACTGCAAAATGAGTCTTATCAACTTTTTGACAGACCAGCTTCTACATCAGTGGTGAAGATCTACATTTAATCAAAGACTGTAGGAGTAAAAAAGACTGCATTGTCCGTGCAAGTTTTTATTATATTTACTTTATATAAACAAAATCATTAGGAACTGCCGCTTCTATTAGACGGATACCCCTCTTGATAGTTTCTTTTGTCATTATTTTCATAATTTTCCCGAATAAATAGTTTGCGGAATGTGTTCCTTTTGCCAGAATTGAGCTATTTATTTTTGGCTTTTTGAAATAAGAATAATACCTCAGAGTTTCATTGAGAAAACACGTAGTTTGAAAAAAAAAATTTAAGGTAAATGTACTGTTCAGTTGCGAATTGGGCCTCAATGTTAAATTTAAAAAATATATATAAATCATCTTGGGTTGGCTATACTTGAACCAAGGCATGTCGTGCTCGTATGTAATGTTGTTGACTTACGATAGGGTATATAGCTGTAGTGGGCAGTCTGTCCACCTTTCTTGGGTGGCAATGGTGGCACTAGTATCAAAATGACGCGCTCCTCGTTGAGTACAAAAGCGGGTATGCCAATGTCGCGAATGTAGGTGCCCAGGAGACGCACCACCAGAGGATAGTCCGTCCAGTTGGTAAATATGGACTGCTGTGCCACCTCCGGTATTACATAATATGACCAAGTGTTGTTATATTTGACGCGCTGCAGCGCCGAGCCGAATGTTTTCCGTTTAATGATGCCGCTAACATCGAGCGGATCGATGGGTATGGGCTTGGCGGCAGTGGAGTTAAATTCACGCTGATTCGCCTCTGTTGACATGACCAGCTTGTGGAAGGCACTGCGAAACGTTTGGAAGTCTTCCTCCTCGCCGCGCGCCCAATGCGCAAACATGCGTCGACGCGCCGGTTCTGTGAAATTACCGGACTCATCGAGCTTCTCCGTAGCAAACTGCTTGATGAACTCCATGTGGGTGAGATTGCGTTTGGCATCATTGATATATGACTGTGAGGTATATGACATGGAGCTAAAGTTGCGCACAACCTGTGCATTGCTTAGTGCATTCGGGACAATTGTGTTGCGGCAAAGACGCCACAAGCCCGAATGAGAATTCATAAAAAAGCGGCGTGATTCTGGTATGAAGATGCCTGGAGAAACGAGTAAATAAGCATTCTGCTGGCAAGTTTGCACACATACACATTTTACGCACCGTTTCCGCCGGATATTATAATCCAGTGATCCGTCGAGATGGCCACAATCCAAACAATCAGCGAGATGACCATCAGCAGGCTGCAACCGAGCAGCACACGACGCTGGAACATATAGGCCTCCATTAGCGGTCGCCGGGCCTCATCTCGGCCAATAGTCGAGGTGGAAACGTCGCGCTTCATGATTGCGCTTCGGCACACGTCCAATTTGACGGGCTCAGCAGTTGCGTTGCCGACTGTTCGCAGTCTCCGGGCAATACCAATGACAAATCCACACGCACATGGGCCAGGTCACGTTCCTGCGAGTATGCACAAGAAACAACAATAATAAGGTGAAAATTCAAGACTGAGAGCGGGTAATGCTAGGTTAAATGAAGTCATATTGCGTATACGCTCGGTTGTCAAAAGAAAAAAAATATTGCGCGTAATTATAAATCAGCAGGTGTCTTTTGGCGGATTTTACGCGATTTTCATTTCGCTTTTTTTCAGCTTGCGGTTATTTTTGTTTGTCAGGTTCAATATTCAAAACAACATATTTTCTGCACATTTGTCTGGCGCAAGCAATTAATTATGCTGCTTTTGGAGAATTTATATACATGTTGTTTTTAGCGTCGTCGCTTTGGCAACAAAAACGTTTCGTAAACTGTCTTGGGGCCGTCAATCTTTCCGATTTGTTTTTGTTTTGTTTTTGACAGAAATTAAGCAAATTAGCGAAGACATTCAATGATGAAAAAATATTCTGAATTTTTTTTTTTTTTTAAATATATGAAAATAATGTTCCATTTTATAAAGCATTTTCTTAAAATGAAACATATACATATTTTGTTTTTCTATATGTGTATCTTGCGAATATTTTAGCGAGAATTAGGTGCGGCAGCGTGGGTGGTGTCGTGTGTGCGTGTGAAAGTGCCATAGAGCAGTTGTTTTGTGGGCATGTGTACCCACCGTGCAACTAGTCGGGTTTTTCCTAGTGAATATATTATATGTGTGCTTTAATTGCCCTGTTGCCCATCATAATGAATAATGAAATTTATAAGTTAAATGTATCATAAAATCTTAAACTTGAGAAAAATCCACAGATTCATCACCTATTATTTATTTAATTTATTACTTCGATCAATTCGCAGATACTTAAATTTTTTGTTGATAAAAACTTCTTGTGTTGCACTTCCGCGTTGTATTTTTAAACAAACTGAACTGAATGAGTTTGCCTCTGGTGCAGGAGTTGGGAGTTGCATTTGCGTCGGTCGTTGTCGAAGTGCGTCATTTTCCACATTTAAAAAAAGACAATGATCTCTTTAGCGGGAGAGTTCTTTGTATTACACCCGCAAGTGCTACATTTCTACACTAGTTGTCTGTTGGGATACCCTTACTCAGTGGATATTACAATTATGTCATGATGTGTTTTACGCATTAAGCGAGCGCATCAAGTATGCATATTTTATTGATCTGCATTAAAAGTCGAGTCAATGTAGCCAGCTTCCAAGGGAACAATAAGTTGGTTTTTAGTTAATATATAATGAAATTATTGGAGTTCATACTGCAAGGGTATGTAGATTTCGGCGTCTCTAAGATAGCATCTCTTGCTTGTTTTTATTATATTTTTGGCTTATTTGTTCAATTTTGTTACTTTTATTTTTATATGTATTTTGCACGGTACGAAATTTTACTTTACGCATTTGGCGCGCTCGCCATTTGTTTTAAACAAATTTGTCTTGAACATTTTGTATTTTTAGACAAAATGTACAGTTATCAAGCTTCGGCTATACACTGTGTATATATGTTTGTATATATATGTATATGTGTATATATATATTTATATAGAAATGTATGTAAAAATACAAGTACATTCTTTACGGCCTAGGTGATGTGTGGGCATATGAACATCCATCCATCCATCCATCCATCCGACTGACCGCATGACAAAATCGTTCAAACGGTAATATTTCACCATCGCATTGTCTTTCATTTTTGGTGGCCGCGCATATTGACAGTTTTGACATGAGAAATGTTGTATATATGTATAAATATAGTATTTAGTACATAGGTATGCATTGCAATCTATACAAATAAACCAACAAACACACGCACACACACACACACTCACGAGCACAAAGAAATGTTGTCTAAATCTAAATAAATAAATATATTATGCAAACAAATTTGTAGGCCACATTTAACTTTTTATTTATTTGCCTTTAGATGCGAACACTGCCTTTTATTTTAGTTTATTAATATTGCGTCGCTTGGGCCTCGTCTACATTCTTCTTAGTTTAATGATAAACATAAATTATGTCAGAGAAATGTCAGATTTGAATGTATAACGGTGCGCGCACCATAACTGTCAGCTTTTAACTGTCAGTCAATAATTTATTGTTATATACATACATGCACCCAGCAACAGCAACAATTAACAGTGCAGCATTGTTTACCATTAAAGCTTCCGATCGTGCACTAAACCAATCTTGCGGTTCACGTTCGTTTTTCTGGATATTTTGACGTGTTTGATTTTGATGGACCGTTTACGAGGCGAAAATAAATGTTGCTAATATCGAAACAATAAAATCCAAAGCGCTTCTAAATAAATAAATAAATGAACCATTTAAAAATACAGACGGCGGTACGTAAACGAATTTTCCCACAATGGTACAAAAGAAATGCACAAATAAAAATCACGTCGAGATCGAATACCGCCACTAACTGCTGCTGGCTGATGCAGAGCACTGGCACAGACTGACTGACTGCCTGAAGCAGCAGCAGCAGCAGCAGCAAAAGCACAGCAACATGAGCATTGCCAGGCAACAGCGCCAGTTGTTGCCCTGGTCGTAATGGTGGGAGCACGATAAAAACAAAAGGCAAACAAGGAGCCCCATTGTTGTTGCTTTGGCCGCTGTCGCCGGCGGCGCTGATTTGCGAGCGTAAAAAGGCCCCGCAACATAAACATAGTTGCGGCGTTGGCGTCGCGCGTTCTACATAGATGAATTTTGATATATACAAGCATCGAGGAGGAGGAAGAGCATATGTGTGGCAGGGGTATATAAATAAATATAAATATATTCGAACGTTGCGACAGCAAACAGTGCATGGCCACCTGCAGAAGAAGCAGACTCGGGCTAATGGGCCAAGCCCAACAAGCTGGCAACGACCAAGCAGTGAACTCTCTCGGCATTGTCGTGAACCTCTGCGTCATTGTTTTTTAATTGCGCCATAAAAAAATCTCTGCAACAGCATCAGCATCAGCATCAGCGTAGTGTGTCCCAATATAAAATTAGAAATTGATGAATTTAGGCATCTCTCTAATTTTTTAATGATACAGAGCCATGGGCAGCTATTTATAACTGAATCGTACACACTACTGCTAGCCAGCCTGCCAGCCAGTCAGCCGCATGCCAGCACGCGCTGCGGCCACTGCCGCCCCTAAACAGTTTTTGGGCCAAAATGCTATAAAACGTTGACAACGAGTTTATGAATGTTGTTAGATCTATTTTCTCATTTTTTTCTTATGTCATTTACTATTAGCGCATCACTTAGACGACGGATGACGTCGTGCGGGACTCTACAGATAACCACTTGTTAGTGCCTATTTGGCAAATGGACAGCAAGTGGATTTGCTGCAGATACAGTGGTCACTCGGACCTTAGAACTTCCAGTTTATAAATCTATTATCATTTTTTTATGTACAATTCTTTTGATTTTTTTCAACTTATTCCATTTGAATAAAGAAATTACTAGTTTAAAAAACTATAAATTTAATTTGCAGCTAAAACATTCAGAATTATTTGCGAATTAGAAATATATAACTTTAAGGCAAGTCGCTTTAATGTTTCATCTATGTCTGTTTATCTGTTCGATCTGTGATACGCAGGGATCCCATATCCAGATTTAATTCGCTTAATATCTCATTTGGAGCGGCGCCCTGCATGGTCAAGCCGGCGATAACCTGTTGCGCCTCGGGGCAATTAATGCAGGCATTGCGTATGGCCAGAATGCTCCATTCGCGCATCACTGTGGAAGCAAATAAATGAACAAAGATGTTTCAAATGATTCAAGACAGACTTACAAGGATTACGCGCATCCATATTGGTGCATTCGAGCAACGTCGGCAGCAGTTGTGTATCCAGGCAGTAGCCTCGGTTCGCCGGATTCTCGTACAGCAAATTGGCTGTGCAGCGTACCAGCAAAGTTTTGAGCTCAAAAGACACCTGCGTCTCGTAGCCCGCATCTATTTTGGAACTTAGCGCCACTTCCTCTAGCTTTGTCATGGGTTTGTCCAGGCTGCCAACGTTCTTAGGCTCCTTGTCAGCGGCGACCACACAACGCAGCAGGCTGCTTACATTGATAAATAATGATTGGTCGCTGGCATAGATTTTGTCATATTTCTCAGACCCGCTGGCGCTGGCTATGATACGCAGCAGCGTGTGTACCTCACGCGGATGCAGCTGATGACGCAGTTTAATCGTTTCACGTAGAACGCAATCAGATTTCAGTCGAAACTCTTTGGCAAAAAACCGCAAAATCACAGAGCTTAGTTCGCCATTTGGACTGTTCTCGCGCAGATAGTGCGCAACATAATCCAGAAAGGCAATACGCTCCTCCACCAAGTCTAAGCGCTGATAACACGCCACACAGATACGTCCCGCTTGGACTATAAAGTGCTCAAGTAAAAAGTGTAAGTATTCAAGATTGTACTCCGATTGCGTTTCGTTTATTGCCTGCCACAAACGTACACAGGATTGAAACACCACCAGATCACTAACCAGATGTGCACCCAACCCTGAGTATATGTTGTATATAATCATGAGCAGCACATTGTTCGAGCTACCCAGTGGACGTCTATATGCCTGCTCAGAGATTTGAACGCCATGTGTCTGCCAAATGGTTGCTTGTGTTTTCTTGTTGTTAACAATGCTGTTTGCCAGCACCTGAAGCGTCAGAGTATGTAGCGTGCGCTGCTGTGTTCTCATAATTGGATTTAAAGCGAAATTTTGCACAAAACTCGAAAATTCTGCGTTGTTGGCTAATGTTTCCTGACTTGCCTGACTTTGAGTGAGCCGCAAGCGCAAGCTTTTCAACAGCTTAGTGATTTCTGCTTCATTCGCAACCACACTCAGGTTTATTATTTGCTCTAGAATTTCGTTGGTTTCGTTATCCTATGAGTAGTTGGTTTAATTTAATAAATAAGCATTTAAAATTTACATTTTTTTTGTTTACCGGCTGCACATGTTCCATTTTTGTATATGTTCCAATAAGAACTATAATATAATCGATGTTTCCATCGGTGATATCGATACGCTCATTGTGCATGAATCGATGTTTAATAACAAAATGTGATAGATTTTTAAGTAATTAAATCTGTTTACATGTTTTTAACACAAATGTTAAAGCTTGATTTACAAGGAAAATGTATTTTAAAAAAGTTCCATTTGAAAACATGCTGCAAAAATATTTGAACAGGAACTTTTGTATATCGCTTTGTTATCAATATTAGATACATTTGTTGGAGCCATCTGTAAAGTGTAAATAAGACCATAATTGTGCCCTTGTAGCAGTTATTCGCACAAAGTTGGACGGGAGTTTTTTATTTAGCCGTTATTTACAATATGCACCGAAGTTGCAGTGAAAATATCAAAACTTCGTAAACTCATTTATATAAAAATTAAGTCTTGCTGTTAACAACATTTTTATAAAATGTTAATTTAACAGATGGAAGAACAAAACGCACATCAAAAAATAAACAAAGAGCAGAAAAAAATATAGTTAATATTTATTGTTTAAAACAAAGCTGTAGTTTAGAAGACGAAGCTTCAGTGCGCAAACAAAGAAAATAATACATTAAACAATAGTAACTTAATGAAATCAACGTAATATCAGCTACACCATCCGGCTTTGACGATTCCAACCCGCTCAACGACAACGTGGGCAAACAAAATCCAGGGTGCTCGATGGTATCTTGGTCGATTGACTTCACAGAAAATAAAACACAACACAATATTTTTATGTCAACCTGCTTAGGTTTTCGGCAAGCATAACGCAAATATACAACTCATATACAACTTTGTATGCAAAATTTTTGATTCCCATATTATTATGCTTGTTAATCGCGCGCTATGTCAAAGTTGGCTAACTCAGGTGACGTAAGTAAGGACGCAGCAAGACAGCAAGCATCACATTTATTTATTGGAATCCTAATGTACTACAGATTCAGACTACATGGATGCCGACACAATCTGTCCACACAAAGATTATGGCATTCACCGGTGCGTCACTTTCATGCCCAAAGGTCTCGGTGGAGCAATATCAAACCCACTGTGGTTGAGCCGATGGTGGTAGCGGCGGAGGGTGGAACTGTGCCATCAAAAAACATAGTCAAGGCAATCGCGTTTACAGGTGCCGTAAGTAATCCTCCTCAATTATTCCGGCGTATTGAACTCTCTCTATCCTTTTTTAGTTTAGCATCGGATGTTTTGCCGGAGCCACGATTATAGAATACGAGAATGCACGCAGCATGATTTCCAAGGCAAAACAAGCGCGTTTTAGTTTTTGGCAAAATCGATCAATCGTGGAACGCGATGGCATATGGAAAATTAAGCAGGACGTGCAACGTTTCTGGGACTCACTGTCACCCGGTGATAAAACCTTTGCACCCTTATTGGTCTGCAATCTGCTGGCATTTGCTCTTTGGCGTTTGCCCGCCATGCGTAATATTATGATGACGTATTTCACATCGAATCCAGCTGCACGTAAGTTAAGCTATCTAATGTGTGGCCTACTATTTTTCACTGTTAAATCTTCTGCAGGCATCGTTTGCTGGCCCATGTTCCTCTCTACATTCAGTCACTACTCGGTCATGCACATTTTTGCCAATATGTATGTGCTGCACAGCTTTTCTAATGCTGCCGTTCTGTCCATGGGAAAGGAGCAATTTATGGCTGTCTACCTCAGCGCCGGCGTCTTCTCCACTCTGATGAGCGTGCTCTACAAAGCTGGCACAAAGCAACCTGGCATGTCGCTGGGCGCGGTACGTTTTATAATTCACTCAATAGATCCTTTTTGTATTACTTGCTATAATTCGCTTACAGTCGGGTGCCATCATGACAGTGTTAGCTTATGTTTGCGCTCAATATCCTGATACACAATTGAGTATATTGTTCCTGCCGGCTGTTACGTTTTCAGCCGGTGCAGCTATCAAAGTAATCATGGGCATTGATTTTGCTGGCTGCGTAATGGGCTGGAAGTTCTTTGATCATGCTGCACATTTGGGCGGTGCAATGTTTGGCATGTAAGTAGACTAATATATTTGCCTTTAAATTCCCACTGATTGTGATCCCTTACAGCTTCTGGGCACAATATGGTGCGCAACTGTGGGCGAAACGCATTGGTTTGCTAAATTACTATCTCGAGCTGCGAAGAACGAAAGAGAAATAATGAATCGAGCTAAATTTCCATAACGCAATATGTATTGAAGTAATTCGGAGATCGGTCAGCCTTCGAGGCTCGTGTCATAATGCGTTAGGTTTAATAAAATGACAACACAAAAATGAATTAAAGCTACTCTGCTGTCTTTGTCTTTTGCTTCGAGGTAGGTGGCTCCATTTTATTGTGCTGCAAACGATAATCAATCTCTTTCCGGCGCTGTAGAAACTTTTCTCTCAGCTCTTGGAACGTTTCTCTTTCGGGAGCATAGGAGATGTGTAGTATACCGCCATAGAATTGTTTAGCATCCAGCTGTCGTTTAGCCCGCCGCGCCTGCTCCAGACGATAGAAGTGAACCGCAAAGACATCTGTGAAGGCTTCCAATTCCACTGTCAACATAACAGAATTAGCAAAGGTTGTCAGGATAATATAGCCCCTTTACACACTTTTTCCTGCTAATTCAGTGGTGACACAAGTACAGGATCGAAGTTTTCCAAAACACTGCATCCTGCTTTTAATGTCATTATGCAGATTAACTTTGGGCACGCCAAAGACCAACATGTGTCGGGACTCACTGGCAACTGTGTAAACCTAGTGCAAGCACAATTATTTGAAGATAAAAACCTCTTATAAATGTCATACTCACTCATACCTTTACGGCCTTTAATTCGCGGCCCTGTCGATATTGCAATCTTGTCGTACAGTATTCCAAGCGCTTGTGATGCTCTGTCGGTGTCAACTCCATAATTCTTGTTTCTATTATTTTTAGTTTATTTCAGCTTAACATTTTAAATTCCGCAGGTGGTTTATTCCAGAGAAGATTTGATGCAGAGTTGGAAAACTTAAACAGTTGAAATACTTTACAGCACTTTTTGGCATTCACATATTGCACGTACACAGCTGTTGAGATACCAATGGCGGGAAAGGAAAACTGTACGCGAGAAATGCGCGCTATGAATATAAGGCAAAAATGCATTGCTACTCGATTCATTGAGCTACAAAGATCTAAAACGTGCAGAACTCAAAATATACATCGGCACTTAGTTTATTTTAATTTACGCTCTTGCATTTCAATTAGTGAAAAATAACACCAACAACAACCATCAACATGGCTCAGTCTCAAATTGCCGGCAAAGAAAACATTACTGACAACATGGAAAAGTTCTCGCTAAAGGTACATGACACGTTTTTAGCTAAACTCAGTACATTCTCTATATAAATTTACATTTACATGTGCAAAATGATGTACTTTTTATAGAAATTTCACAATATTTTAAATGGAATTACGTCATTTATAAATGTCTAATATTTACGTTGTTATTTTTTCCCGTACACAGAGCCCCAGCAAGAAAATTCTGACAGAGAACGCCACAAATGTTCGTAAAATGTCCATACCGAACGAAGACAAAGGCAATGGCATTATGGAGAAGGTCGCAGCCCCCTTTGATCCATCGGTGGAACCGCTGCTGCGTGAGAATCCGCGCCGCTTTGTAATCTTCCCCATTCAATACCATGACATTTGGCAAATGTACAAAAAGGTAAGGCTCAGATCTGCATAACGCAATATAAATGGTGAAAATGGCGGGAAGTTCTGAGATAAAGCGCGGCAAAACTAGTCACGTAGCAAACGTGGAAAATTGTTTGCATTCAAGATTAACGATAGCAAATAAAACATATGTTTGCAAAAAATAAAACAAAAAAAAAAAAAAATAATAATTTCATCAATTGTGAAATTCCATTTGATAAAAATTTTTTAATGAGTTAAATATTTTTTATTCTTCTGCTAGGCCGAAGCATCATTCTGGACTGTGGAGGAGGTGGATCTATCCAAGGACATGACGGATTGGGTACGCTTAACAGACAATGAGCGTCATTTCATTTCGCATGTGCTGGCCTTCTTTGCCGCCTCCGATGGCATTGTTAATGAGAATCTGGTTGAGCGCTTTAGCCAGGAAGTGCAGATTACAGAGGCGCGCTGTTTCTATGGTTTTCAGATTGCCATGGAGAACGTGCACTCGGAGATGTACAGTGTGCTAATCGACACTTATATCCGTGATCCTCATCAGCGTGACTATCTCTTCAATGCTATTGAAACAATGCCGGCTGTAAAGCGTAAGGCGGATTGGGCGCTCTCTTGGATTTCATCCAAGGCTGCCAACTTTGGGGAGCGCATTATTGCCTTCGCTGCCGTTGAAGGCATCTTCTTTAGCGGCAGTTTTGCCTCCATCTTCTGGCTAAAAAAACGTGGCCTAATGCCCGGTCTGACGTTCTCAAACGAGCTCATCTCCCGTGACGAGGGGCTGCATTGCGACTTTGCAGTTATGATGTTCCAGCACCTGGTGCAGCGCCCCAGCCGTGAACGCATCATTGAGATCGTCTCGGATGCTGTGACCATTGAACAGGAGTTTCTCACTGACGCTTTGCCTGTAAATCTGATTGGCATGAATTGTGCTCTGATGTCCGAATATATTGAGTTCGTGGCCGATCGATTGTTGGTGGAGCTCGGTGTGGGTAAAATATATAACACGAAGAATCCATTTACTTTCATGGAAATGATTTCATTGGACGGTAAAACCAACTTTTTTGAGAAGAAAGTGGGCGAATATCAGCGTATGGGTGTGACATCAAATCGATTGGACAACGTATTTACACTCGATGCGGATTTCTAAAGTCGTTTATCAAACGCTATCCTCACAGCTGCTGGATTCGGGTGTTATTTTAGCAATTGCAACTAACTTTACATTTATCCTTAACTCTTTTTCTATAGCTTTTAATTCTAAGCTTATTACCTGACGCAAACCCAAAATTATCACCAATGTCATTCCACCAAAACGAAAACAACTATTGCAATGACATTTACGTATTAACCTTGTTTATTGTACCTTTTCGAAGTATCATTGTACCTAACATTTAAGATAAATATTTAGTAGAAATTCATACATTAAAATTCAAATATTTTTTATTTAATAATAGTGCAGTTAGCTAAAACTTATAAATAGTTTGCAGACGTCGTTGCACCTAAAATTGGAAAATGTTGTATTTACATAGTCATTGAATACGAAAGATTATCAATTTGATTGCTTTGACGGGGTCAAAAGCGCAAACATACATAGGTGTAAATGAATTATAGAGGGGACTGCGTCAAGATAATACATCGGTTGCATGTGGAAACACTTTAATTGTTATCGATATCGATAGTTGTAAACAGCTGACGCTAATGGCATGCATATGCACAAGTACATTTGTAATGTCTGTGTTTACGCATATAATCTAATAGATATACAGTTATCAGTTGTTATACCTTTGAAGTTTGTTAATTGATTTCTAATTAACATTTTGGTGACATCATGTGTGTACTCAAAACCGCTTGAATCAGGTGGAAGTCCTATTGACAACGGCTCGAGACTTGCACGAAAGTCACCACGGTTTGTCTCGGCCAAGGCATTTAACATGGTGCATTTGGCACCTGATTTGGTGGAACAGGAGGAGCAGAGTTCACTGCTAGCCGAACCTAGCGCCGGCATAGGTGGGCAAGCAGGATCCGATGACGATGAACCGGCAAAGCACAAACTGCATGCAACAAAAAGCAGCCAGAGGCGACGACAACGTAAACGCTTCCTTCTGCCCAGAAGCTTGAGGCGATATGGCACCTACATGCTGTTTTCCATTGTGTGTATTCTACTGATGTACACTTACCTGCCAAACATGAATGCCCAAAAGCGACATGGTGAGTAGAAATAGACTGTTGTAGTTGTAGTACAATGGATAACCATGGCTTTTTACAGTGTCATTGTCGGATTGGTCGTCCAACACGTCGCTCGACATCAAAGACTACATACAGGTCCAGCAGGATACGGCACTTATAATGCCCCGTGACTTTTGTCGCAACAAAACGTTTCTAATAATTGCCGTCTGCACAGATTTGAATAATTTTGTGGAACGACAGACAATACGCGAGACGTGGGGCAATACTTCTGAATTCAATTATGCTGCTTTTGCCCGCTTGCATAGCCATTTGAAGGGTCATTACCTACCGGCAACATCCACCCGTTTGCAGCTCTATGGCGACTACCTAAGCGGGGTGGGTGACACATTAAAGGTCAGCGTTCGCATTGTGTTCATTGTGGGCCGCAGCACCTATGAAGAACATCTGGGCAACGAAACGCAGCTGCGTCTGCACAACGAAGCTGAACTGTACAATGACATTATTCAAGAGAATTTCATTGACACGTACAATAATTTAACGCTCAAATCCGTTATGGCCCTGAAGCATATAAGTAGAAGTTGTGTCAAAACATGTGCCTACTTTCTGAAATGCGACGACGACACGTTTGTCAATGTACCAAACCTGTTGCACTTCTTGCTTGGCGGCACTGTGCCCCTGTATAACGATACACTCGACTATCACGATCGTAGTTCGGTTCTCGTGATGTCGCAGAAGAATCGTCTCAATGCCACAAGCGGCGTTATGCGCGGCCATCAGTTCTGTAATGTGGTGCCTGTGAGTGATGTGATGAGTAAATGGTATATGCCCTTTTATATGTTCCAAGGTGAGGCATATCCAAAATATCTGTCCGGTGCAGGCTACCTAATGTCCATCGATGTTGTGGAGCGACTCTTTGAGGCGGCATTGAATACAACGCTCATTTATCTTGAGGATGTCTACATCACAGGACTCTGTGCCAACCATGCCCACATCAAGCTGCAACATTCTGCGTTGTTTAGTTTCTCCCGATCCCGACGATTGTGTGCCTTTAAGGGCAGCATTATACAGCACCAGGTGAAGGAGGAGAGCATGGCGGAGGCGTGGCGTTACGTAACGAATTACAGTATTCAGTGCCCACCACCGGAAAAATACTTTCATCATATGCGATTGCGGAAAATTAATTATTGTTAGAAAAAAGTGCTGTGAGTCTGCTGTGTGTATCTTAAAAGTTGGCTTCCATAGTGACCTAGAATTTAAATTATTTCTATACATAGTAGCAATTACAGAATTCAAAATTTATCTATATCCAAAGTTCCTGAGTTTACTCGAATTATATTTTTCAAGTGCTGCCATTTTACGATATTTGCCCTTGTTTCATGTACAGCTTTTTATAGAAGTGAAAGAAATTATAATATAAATCAGATGTAGAAATTTTTACTCACCTTTTTAGGTGTGCCGTTTATATTGTATGTTTTATCGAATATTTGATTTCGTTCATATTATTGTGGCCATATAGCACAAGACAAAAATATACATTCGTTTTAATACAAATTTCGTAAAATGGCTTCTTGGAGTATAATTAAGTGTTTATTTTTCTACTAACGCTCGCAGAGCATTCTGTTTATATTGTTCAACATTATTGAATGTAATATATTTATCATTAATCTTATTGCGCCAAGTATTTATTTTTTACAATTTAAAAATAAATGATATTCATATTCTATGCAGTACTTTTTCTTAACTTGGTATATGGTGTGAGTTAGTTTATGATGTAGGGTCAATTTTTATGTTTGATTGGATATTTGATTTCGTTGAAAACGAAAACAAAAGGCGTATGAAGATACACAACTAAATGCAAAATTTATGTCAATTATATACAATTTTGAAATGTATAGACAAGATAATTTAAAGGATCAGGTTCAAAATGTTTCTAAAAACTATAATAACAAATTACATTCGAGCCTAAAAGCTTGATGCAAATTAAATGTAGCAACAAAAATGTGAATGCGTGTTTGTCTTTGCTTATTTTAAATTAGCAACGCAATCAAATTGCATCATCGTTGGTGTCCGATTCTTCACGGGTGGACGTAGCTGAAGAAGACTTAATTGTGCTGTTGGTTTCCGAATCAACATTGTTCGTGATTCTGTCCTTATAGCTGGATGGAAATTGTGTTTGGTTAGAACAGATAGACGAAACGACAGACTCCTCAATTTCGGGCGCAGGTTTACCGTCAGCTACGTGCTCAGTGATTTCAATGGAATTACTTCTTGAAGTTGTTATTTCTTTGGATTTAACTTTCGCTGCGGTGGTTTTGTCAGCATCCTTATCGCTTGTGTCGGAAGTTTCAGCAGCTTTAGTGTCTTGAAGTGATGGAACTACTGACGTTACAGAATCAGTCATTGATTGGCTGACTTTATCGTCAGCTGTAGTGTCTACTCTATCCGACTCTTCTATTTCGGGTGCTGTAGATATTTCGGTGACAGTTTCGGCGTCTCTCATATCAGGCGCAGCCTTTTCTTGAGTTCTTTCGGCCGCATTAATTTCACTTGTTAAGGATTGAATTATATCTGTCACTTCCATTGCAACAGGTTTGCCAGCTTCATTATGTGTGACTACTGGTTCCATATCAATCGCCGCTTCAAGGGATTCAATTATTCCCAGTACTCCCATAGGATCTTCACTAGTTTTATCAACAGTTTCAATAAATTCTATTACTTCCATGGCTTCTGTTATTTCTGAATCTATGTTTGTTGGTGCTACTGCATCTTTGTCAGCTGAGGTTTCATTGCCTTCAGGGCTATCCATATCTACTACGCTATCGCTTATGCTTGATTTATTATTTGCATTGCTTACATTAGTATTATCCTCAGATTTTTCGTCTATTAACGTTGTAGTGCCGCCGGAGGTGCCCATATTCTCTAGCACCTCGTCACCGTCAGATTTCTCCTGGTCCTCAGCTGATCTCTTCGCGCTATGATCTTGACTAGTAATATCTTCTTTATTTTCTATACCGTCAGACTGCTTATATGTACTATCTGTATCCTTTGCATCACTATTTGCTGCTGCATTCAAGTTCTGTAATTTATTAATCTCCTCAACCCATTTGCGGGCCACATCGAAATCTTTCTCGGCGCGTCTCAGTTTCACGACAAATTTCCTCTTGAGCTTGGCATCGTTGCGCTTCGTTTCCTCAATGCGTTGTCGTTCCAAATGAAGCAGCGCTGGATTCGGTTTGTTAGTCATTTTTTTACGCGGTTGTTTTTTTGGTGCGATAACGCCTGGTAATTCGCCAACGCCATCCGTGTCCACTTCCAGCAGACTGGCCAAAATCGAAGAACTGCAAGCTGCAACATCAATATCTGGGTTTATGTGCCCTTTCGAGGTTGCCACTTTAGGTAAATTCGCTACCGAGGCCGTCGATTTGACGGATGTTATTTTTAAGCCCTTTTGTACTGATGCGCTTGAGCCCGATGCAGACTCTTCTTCGTTGTCGGAATCGATAGTAATTGTATCTGTTTTGGGCTCCACAATCTCGATTTCGTTGTCCTCATCGTCGCTGGCTTGTTTCTCTGCAAATAGTTAAAGTTAATAAAAATAATGAAAATTATTATGGAAAGCATGGCTTATATCTTATTTGTAACGTAAATAAATAATGCATAGACTGTCCTTCACTGTGACTGCTTTTAAAAAATCTCGATTGGTTTATTAATGCTTAGAATGTTCAGAAGATTGGCAAAAGTTAGCTTAATCTAGTTTGGCAACGTAATAAATTATTCCTAGTTTAAATATTAAGAAACCGCATTTCTTCGAGTGGAAAATTGTTGCGTAGCTTTTCCAAGGTTTTCTCATTTGGACGGGGCTGCCGTTCCATTTCGCGAGAGTAGCACTCGAAGGCAAATTTTGCCATTTGCCAGCGTAGCTTGCAGGCGCGTGCATCTCGCCGGAAGCGTGGCAATCGTCTGGCAAGCTCCGCCCACAGACGTTCGCGTGCTGCAACATCATTATAGTCCACATGCCGTGGATTCCAAAGTGTGGGATAAGCGCGCATGGCCAACACCAGCTGCTGCACAAACTGTTTGTCATCGGGCATATCCTTCAACTTGCCAGCTGAATCACTGTAGGCGCCACTACCGGATGCACCATTCTGAACACAATCCTGCAAAGGCTCGAATTCATCACGTAAGTCTTGCTCGTCAATTTTATAGAGAAAATATAAATTGGCTAGATATTTCGAGTATTTTAACTCCAGGTTGGCAAATGTGTGCTTGTCCTTGATGGTTTTGAGACGGAATGACTTGTACATTTCATACATCTGCTGCCAGCGTTCCACAATATACTCGCAGCGATAATCTGTAAGGATTATTAATCAGTATTACCTTGATACCAATTTTTAGACTACTTACTGGGCGCGGACTTCCAAAAGTTTAGCCACAGTGATTTGCGAGTTTGTTCATCGATGCTGTTGAACTCGGGATCGGCAGACTTTCGCCAGAGCACTGGATGACTCTTGGCAAAGTTAATAATACGTATATCGATGGGACGCACCTCTAGCGGTCGCACAGGCAAACGTGGTTTGGCCTTCACCTCTATAGGTTGCTGATGTTGCCGTATATCGACAGAGCCCTGTTGGTCTTTGTGTATGGTATTCTCAATGGCATCCAGTTGCTTGCGCTCGAAACCGTCGCCATCACCTTCGCCACAGTCGACGGGCTGCCATTCGCTGCGCGATAAATCCCTATTGGCCAAATAATTGGTGGCCTTGTCAAAATAGCCCTTGAAACGTTTTCCTTGCTTCAGCAGTCGCTCAATGCGCACGTAACGTTTTCGCACGTTCTTCCAGCGCAGCTTAATGTCATCGCCGCGTGGAAAGTGGCTGGCAATGACGCGCCACTGTTTGCGTGTCACCTTCATTGTGCCATAGTCCGGATGACGTGTGCACCAAATCGAGGGATATTCGCGCAGCAGGCGAGTCAGTTTGCGATCGTAAGCGTGTGCCTGCTCATTGCGATTCATGCTCTCCTCGGTGCCGAGGGCATCGTACTCATCATCTAAATCGTCGGCGTCATCGTCATCGTCATCGTCAGCATCGTCTGCATCATTATCCCGTTCGTCGTCATAATCCTGCTCATCGTTTTCATATTCCGCTTCGTTTACTTGCTCATCGTCTTCATCTTTGGGATCACCTTCGGCACGCACGCCGAGCGGCATTAGAGGTGGAAGTGGCTCATTGATTTCACCCTCTTTGAGATTCGCTTGCAAGCTCTTGCGGTACTCGTAGACTTGATTGTGAAAGCTGTTGCACCCGGTATTGAACAGATCCACGTCATCCAACTGCCCGTAACACACATAATCCACCGCTGAAATAAAGCAAAAGTGAGAGAAAGAGAACAAATTTAGCGAAAAACTGCTGCTGAATTCGATTCCATTGCCTTTTTGGATATTTTGCAAACACATGGACCAAGAACTAAATCAAATCAAAATGCCAATTGCCAATTCAACACCAACGCACAAGCGCAGAATATAAAAGCCAAGGAAATGGAACTCGCAGAGTTTTTCACAAACAACAAAAGATACTTACATGCTGACAGACCATATACATCATATAACTATTTAATAAAGATTTCAATTCCTTTTTTTTTTAAGAAACACCCGTCCATGTGTTTAAATATTCACAAAAGACAATGTACACTGGTTAAGATTACTTGACTCGACTTGCACAGGCATCCGCATTCTAAATTATAAGCTAATTTTTTCGCGATCATTTGTAACACGAAATTTGCGGATTATGCCTTATATTTCAGCATATATAAGCAAATATATAATCATTACTTTATATATTCAAAAGCTGAATGCTTATTTCTTTTTGTTGGTAATCAAATTTGAAAATCCTATTTTAAAATTTAAATGAATACTACTATTTAGAGCTTACCGGCAGCCAATTGACCGTTCTCCAAACTGTTCGCGTCGTTTTTGAAGCCCATGTCGCGCATATCCACTAGGCATTTATCCTGTAGTTGTTTAAAGCGTCCAATAGCATAGGTCATTAGATAGGACAGATGTATGTAGAGCTCCTTCAGATCCATATAGCTTCGTGCCTGATTGTACGCATTGGAATGGGTCAGGGTCTGCACTTTTCCTGTCAGATGCGTGCAGATTTCCATGGCATTGAAGATTTGATCTTGCAATTGTGAGCGCGCTCGGCCAATGGCATGGGGCGGAAACACATGGCGCACCAGGCTTGGCGCCTTGGCTGCCGGCGTTGGTGTCATCATAATAGTTGTGCCACCGTTACTACTCACAGGTGGTGGCGGAGCCTGTTGCACTGGTGCCGGTGACGGAGCGACGTTCACCGAATGCACTTGGCTACCATTGTTGGCGCGCACATGCGGAGCTCGCTGCTGCGGGTTTGTTTGCGGATTAAAGATGCCCATATTGGAGCCATAGCTGGGGCTATTGTGCGCCATGCGCTGCGCTGGCCCCACTGGCGTCGGCTGTTGCCGTATGATGACCTGTGGATTCAATGCAACTGGAGTACGCGTCAGTGTTGTCGAGGGTTGACCGCCGGGTGGCAATTGACGCTTCACCTGTGGATATAAAAGCAATATTTTTTAACAATATAAGTTGGAAAATGACTAATGTATGCTAGAATCTGGCTTATAGCGAGTTCCAACTTTTTGAGAGTTGTTGCAATAGCAATTTAAAATATTTACCTGTATAAGCCGTCCATTGGGTAGGCGATAGGAGTCCTGCTGTGCTGCACTATTGAGATCGACACGAAAGCCATTAATTGTATGAAAAACGGGACCCGCACTTCGCATAGTATTTGGAACCACGGTGCGTCGCACAATTGAAGCTGAACTGGGTGCGGCTTGGCGATAGCGCATGCCCGAGCTGCTAAGCACAAGTGGCGGTGGTAAGCTGATGAGCGGACTGGCGGAGGATGAGCTCCCATTATTACTGGGACTGGGACCACTGTAGTTTTGTTGCACAGTTATGATACGCGGCGTTGTTGTGATGTTAGACGCTGGTGTTAGAGAGCGGGGGCCTGGCTTTTGTGCAACTGAGATTTGGCAGTCCGGCTCTAGCATGCTGAGCAGATCGGGTGTACATACAACTTCATCGTTGGACATTTTGGGACGCTTGGCAGGTTGGATCTGCGGTTTCGCTGATTTCTTGACAGAGTGCACAGAACTGGCATGACTGCGCTTGGAAGCATTCGACTCAAGGCTCTCCATGGAGTCCGAAAGGCTGGTGGACTTCGCCTTGGCGAGTCGACAGCATGTGCTGTGGTCCTTGTGCATTTGCTTACGCAATTCCATTTCGGACAACTGCATCGATTGCAGGCCGCTGTCAAGGAAGCACAAAATATTAATATTCCTATTACGATTTTTTTTTAAGTTTCCGGCACTTACTTCTTTTGGGTTTCGATGTAGTTGATGAGGGCCCAGTGCTGGGCGCGAAGTGGCCATAGTATTTTGGAAGTGCACTTGAAGCAGTTCCAGTTCTCGTTCTGCTCAATGTCCACAATTACGCCGCGCGACAAGTTCTTTATGATGCATGATTTGCAGAACACAAACGGGCAGGTGGAGCAGCAATATACCTCACCGCCCTGCCCACACCAGCGACAATACAGCTCAGAGCCGTCTTCACCCTTGGAAAATTCCCCACTATTGTAAAATTCGTGGCACTTGATGCAGTGCGTTACACGCAATATGGGATGCATTCTGATGTTGCCCTCTGTATTGGCGGCTGTGCCAATGTGCGAACGGCAAACAGTGCAATGGACCTTACGCTGATTAACTACATCCACGGTGGGGTACATTTTGAGGTAGAAGCGCCGCTCCTCCTCTGAAATGCTTGCGTCCATTTCATAATTGGTACCTAAATAAAAAAAAGGGCAGACATTCACATTAGGCAGGCAGAACGAACACTTCAGGGGAGGAGCTACTCCACTTACCCGAAAAATCAAAGTCAAATGGCTTGAGAGATGGCGTTGGCGTCGCTGGCGTTGCCTGCAACGTGACCGTCAGCGCAGGTTCTTCGCTTGGGGTGCTGCTCATTTTGTAATATGCCGGCTAGAATAGTGAGACTACTCACACGTGGTATTGAAGCAAGGAATACCTTCTTTATATATATATAAATGTATGTATGCACACACAAACACTCGCACACATACAGCAGCCACACACGTTAAACTAGTGCAAAATACTGGCAAACCAGTGGGCTGCTGCAGCGCTAATAACAACACAGCGTGCTATTTATTTGCCACAAAAATAACACAAACACCAACGCATGCCTGGCACACAATTAGGGACAGCTACAACCCGGCAAATTATCGCTGACTTATTATTCAAAGTTGAGTTTTTAATTTTGTATGTTTTTAAAATTCTGCTCTTCGCCAGGCTGACGGCATATAAATGATTTTTCACGCGACGGCTATTGAACCATCTCGTTTTCAATATGGCAGCCACTTCGTGTGAACCGACAGCCCGAGCGATATCCACGAAGTATACACAACAAGTTTCACCGAGTATTGCCGATAATGGGAAAAATATATAATTTATATTTCTATGGATGTATACTAATGGTCCTGTAAAGCATTCCAAAATAATATATGAACATATATGGCTCCGATCTAATCTAGATCTTAATTTGCGATAAAGTAATTCAAATCATAACTACTGATCGCAACCAAAAATATTTATTTTATTAATTCGTACAGAATTTAACAGACAGAATTAAAATATTATTATTAAGTATAGTTAAATTTGATTTAAAATGATAAAATATTTTAAAACTGAAATGAACATTGCGGTATTACATGGCTGGCAGCCCTATTAGTAGCGTTATCTCCCTCGCACCTATGTAACTTTCGTTAAGACGTCATAAAGGTGTGACAACATAACAACAATGAGAATAATTGGTTGGTTTTAGATATGTAGCTGTAGGCGATAGACTTGAGAACGTATTTTAAAATTTTTTGTTTAATTTTTTAAATTTGAACTAATGGAACGTCTTAAAAGATTAAGCGTTTTACAGCACTGATTTACAATTGCAACACTGGGTTCCTAATTTTCAGCACTGTGTTCATTGTCTTGTTTATACTTCAGTAATACCGGAGCGTAGTAATTTGTGTAAACGTAACTAGGAACGAATTAATTAATTTAAGAAACCTTTGCATAAAGTTGAGGCATAAAGAGTTAAAGTGTTAGTATTCAGCAACACATACTTGGTATAGTTTTTGTGCGCCTCATTTGTTTCGCAACTTTCCATTCTTTCTTGAATTATGCATTCTCACTTTGTATTTGTATAATTGTCCGTATGTGCATGATACTTGATAATGTTTAAATTATAAAGGCTTATATATACACTTCACTTTGCTACATAAGAGTACTTTAAAATGCAGATGTTAATGCGCCCAATCGAAATGCAGTAGCAACTATCGATTACTTTTAGACGCGATAACCAAATAATTACATTGCACATTGAAGGTTCTGATAAAATATTTCATTTGCCTATTTGCTGTCTGTCATTGTTTCTGTTAATTCTGACAAAATATTCAAGCTACATTTTCCAGTAACATGTGTTTCAATTTCATCTGTAATCTGTCTTCTTAGCAATATCCACAGTCGCAAATGAAATGGAGCCCTCATCTTCCCGATCAGCATCCGAGGCGCTAGGCTCCGACTTCTTTTATGGCTGGGATTTACTTTACAAATCGGTAGACAGCAAAATAAACAAGAAGGCAGATGTTTTAATAGTTCTCAGCCACTTTCTACTGACCAAGCATTATAAGTTCCGCTGCGTTGGTATTGGAGACGATGTGAGGAATCCACAACTTATGTGTGCATGTGAATATAATTGACAATAATAAAATGCTTTTAGAAAACTCTGAGCGAAGATGAAGAGGGCAGCGAACTACTGCCGGATCATTGGAATGGCGACAACACCAAATACGCACTGCGTTACGTACATAATAAAGTGCTTTATTTGCTGCTTGGACACATTACAGAAGATGATTTGATTCTCAATCTACTTGATATTAATACCAAGAATGTGTCCAACATTTGCATCACGCCTGAATCGCTTGTAGCTGAATTAAGAGGTGGCATTACAAAAATTATGCCAACCGCGACGGATATTGTTGAACGTTTTCGCAAGGAACTTTGTGATCCGGTAGGTAGCTGAAAAAAATTATGTTATTGGGAATTTGCATTTTAATTCGCAATCGTCATTATAGGTATTCACGGGCAACTCGCGCGAGGTGACCACACAGACACAGGCTAACACAGCACAAGCGACAGATCCCTTGCGAATTGGAGAACCTAGGCGTCCGGGGTAAGCCACCAATCCAATAGAAAGTGCTGACCGATTTACCTTTGAAATAATATTAATTGCAGCTCCTACATGCCCCATGGATTTGATTCACGTCCTTTCGGTTTTCCTGATGTTGGTCGTGGGGACTTAGATCCACTCGGCCGTGGCTCTGGTAATCTATTTCCGTTTCCCGCCAATCCGGGATTGGCACGTTTTAATCCGTTTAGCCCTTTAAATCCACATGACCCTGGATCCGGGCCAAGTCCGGATCACATGCGCCCTCCAAACTGGAATCACGATTACTACATGTAAAATTACACGTAGTCTGTAAAATGGAGTTCACGGCCTATTAAATCAATAGTTCATTAAGCATTCATTTAAAGTTTCCTTAAATCGATTCCAAAAAAATAAATTAAAATTGGACTGGAGAAATACGATATGGTTTTTATTATTACTAAAATATAATTTTATTGTTGCTCATATACAATACAAAAAATCAGAACAAACAAATCAGCCTAAACAATTATAAATGTATTGATTAAGTGTAATGCATTATAATGTGGCATTACAAAAGATAATCTAATCATTTGAATAAGGCTGCGAAATGTACAAGAAATATCCACTATAAACTACACAATATAATGGCTTGTTATTGCGCAAAAAGAGTCAATTTTTATAATTGTATACGAATGCATGTATATATATAAAGTTGAAAGTGCGCTTTCGTAATCTCAATAATAGAACAAAAATCATTATATGCGCTGCTATTAATAGTAAGTATTATATATTATTTTATATTGTATATGTATATTTTTTTGTGGTATACATTACGGTCTAGCCTAATATTATTATTATATCATAATATTTTGCTAATTTAATTAATTAATGAACCTTCCAAATTGTTTCAAAATGTTCTTTTTCAGCTGGTTGACTTAAATTATCGTTGCTGCACTCTCGCAGCAACGGGAGGCTGCATTATTAAAAATCATTTTGTGCCTTGGCGCTCGGCTGATTGTGGTGCAATTATGAGTGTGTTTGTTTATAGCGAAGCATTTAGCTCTTTCCTTCCATCACCTCGTCTCAGTCCCATTCCCCAATAAACATACGTGGTGTAGGCACATAGCCGCGAGTTGGCAGCGGTAAATGGCGTCCATAGATGTGATTGTATGGGGATTCGACAAGCTCGGAATCTACAAGAAGCGCATCAAACTGACATTAGCAAACGTGTACATACATATATACGTGATTATATATATGTTATGGTAATGATGATGATGATCATGTATGTACAATGTTAACGGTAAAGGTAAACTGTTTGCCGTCCAGGGTCCAAGTTAATGTAGAGTTAGTATTCATAAAATTCGTACAGGTTTAGCTATACCAAGGTATATTTAAGGTGCTACTAAACAAAAAAGCATAGGCAATTTCGCATTTATATATATACACAGCGCATATCCAGATCGTGGATTGGATGATAGCATAAACCCAAACAAATAACCTCATTTTCAATAGTCGAGTATTTGGATTTTCTTCAAACTGAGGCTGCGTGGCTTGCGCGGCTTTAGGTAGCCATAAATGGATTCCATGTCGCTGATGTCAAGGCGGCTGGCAGTGCGCCCAGTTCTTTGCGACTGTGTCTGCAGCCCAGGCGGCGGTGCATTGTTTGTTGTTGGTGCTGTTGGTGTTGTAGTTGCTGCTGTTGTTGATGTTGCTGCGGTTGCAGTCATTGCTGCTGCTGCTGCTGTTGTTGTTGCCAAACTCTTTGCTGTTGCTGCTGTGCCTGTTGTGATACTTTTGTTTTTACTATTGAATTTATTTTTGTTGTTTTTCAAGACGTCATCATTGTTTTTCTTGGCATCGCTGCTGTTGTTGTTGTTCGTTAGCTGTCGCTTCATGTTGTTGTAATTGTTCTTAGTATTGTCATTGGGTTTTTTGTCAGCTTTTGGTTGCGGCTGCTGCTGCTGCTGTTGACGTTTGCCCCGCCAACTTGGCGCTGGCAACTTGGGCTTATTGTAGTATGTAGCTCTGCTGTCGCTAGGCTGGTAGCCAACGTCTGCATCCACGGAGCTGTGAGGCACACGCTCATAAATGTTAACCTGCGCTGCTGGTGGAGATTTTTTGGCCACGATGCGCCGTCGTCCACCGTACATGTACAGTGATCCCTCCTCGTTGGGCTGCTCAAAGAAGCTCTCTGTCGACTGTGATTTGTTGCGTGTGGCGAGCAGTGCTGGCGCTGCCAGCTGCCGCAACTGAGCACGATCCACATACATGTCTGTCTCCTCATTGCTCTGCACAGCCCGTGGACGTTGGTCGTGGCGCAAGTGGCTCGTATGACGCACATAGCCGCTCTCCGTGTTGCCCGTCATGCTGTCGTCAATGTCAAAGTCCATGTCGAAGTCATCGTATTCGTAGCTGTCGTCGTATGAGGGCACGTCTATTGTCATTGCTGTCGGCACATCCTCCTGCACCTGCTCCAGCACCGATATATCGCTCTCACTGCACCACTTTGCCACACCAACGTGCTTGTCCAGCAATCCACCACTCAATCGCTGATGCCGTCGCAGTTGCTGCTGACTGAGGCTGCGCTGTGGCCGTGGTGCCGGAATCTGACCGCAAAGCGGTGCCAGCGCGTAGCAGCTGACACAATTGCAGGCATTCTCGGATGGGAGTTGGGTGCGTTGCATGGATGGACGACGTGCGCCCTGACGCACTGCCATTGCCTCCAGATCATCATAGTACTCTGCAGGCGGATAGTATCTTTTGTTCTGCGCCTGATGCTGATGCTGACGGTGGCAGTGGCGGTGCTGCTGATGCCGATGATGCACTACATGCGTATGGGGCTGGTGTGGGTGCAGGTGCTGATTGCTACGTGCTTTGTGGTGCTGATGTTGGTGGTGCTGATGTTTGTGTTTGACTGTCGGCGCCAGTGTGGTACTTTGTGTCTTGGTTGCTGTAGCTGCTATAGCTGTTGTTGTTGTTGGTGCTGTAAGGTCCGTTGGCAGTGATTGTGGTTGCATTTGCATTTGCATTTTTTGCATTTGCAGAGCGTGCGTATTGTGTTGTTGCAGTTGATGTGGTGCTATTTGCTGGGCTTGATAGCCACCCTTTTTTTTATTATAAATACCTATGCCACTCTCATAGCTGCGCGTCTGCCAGATCTGATGTGGATGATGACTCGGTGGCTGCTGGTGGTGCACGGCATGCGCAGCTGCTGCTGCAGCCGCCATTAGTTGCTGTTGCTGCTGCTGCTGTATGTGATGGGCATGCGGATGCATGCCAGACAAGTGATTGTGTATCATCGATGTCTTTTTCTGGGTGAGCGTGCTGATCCCATTGCTGTTTCCGTTGCCATTCATGATGATGTTATTACCATTACCGTCCCTTTGATCCTTTGACTTGGATGATTTCACGAAGTTAGGCACGCGTGCACGCAAGCCACAGTAATAAGGATCGTCTGCAAAAGTATAGGTTCAACTTATTCGCTTCTGGAAATCCAATTTGGCGTTTGTGTCTTACCGTATTTCTTGTTGTCCTTGCCTTTGTCGGATTTTCCGCGCGACAATTTAATTCTGGTCTCCAAATCGATGTCATCATAGTCCGGCTGTGAAAGAATGTACAGCAATGAGACGAGCGATAAATAAAATCAAATTACATAAAAATAAAATGCAATTAATTTGTTAAAGTGAAAAGTATATATTTTTTTAATTTACACTTTTTGTTCAAATATTAGCCCCAATTTATCTATTTTGTATTCAAGGTATGCATTTTTAGTCGAGCTCGGAAATATTTATTAAATTATACTTATTGCACAATATTAGATGTTGTATATGTTTGCTTAAAATATTTAATTTAGCGCCACTAGCAACAAGCATTAATTTTAAATATTTAAATACAAATGACTGAAAACCTATGAAAACACAAAAAAAAAACAAAAGACTTAGGCAACAAACGCGATGGCAACATTTTGCGCAAGGTGCGCCAGCAATTTGCGCTGCACACGTCGCTATATCTATATGTATGTATTTGTTGTAGATGTATGTGTGCGACGCTTACAGTTAGCCATAACTGTGTAGCCTGGCCAGAGACAGTGAGGCAGAGTCAGAGGCCCATAGCATTAGCTGGTCGGTCGTTGGGCCCATTGGCAACATTCCGTGCATATTAATTACACGCGATTCGTTTGCAGTTATTTCTGTTGCTGCTGAAATTCGAATATTATTGAATGCAAGCCAAATGCTTGGTGAAGCTCAACGACGTCCAAAAGCGAAATCGTCGCCGCAACAAGTGGCCTGGTATTTTTAGCCACTCTGTCTGCCTGACAGAATTCAGCTCATTGGCGAAGGAGGGGCGCAGAGGAGCACAGTACAGGGCTTAAAGCCAGAGCCGTAAACCATTTTGCAAGTGCCCGCGTTGCGCATGTAGCCAAGCATAGCCAACATACCCCCGTTATATGTTTTTGTTGCTGCTGCTGGACTAGTTGCCACACTTCTTGCTCGTATTATATATTTGTATGTATATTAGTACTGCTCAAAATTTTGTTTATTAAGCACGCGCACACACTCAACTGCTTACAACAATGGTTTTAACACTTGGCTACAAAAAACTTGAGCAACCTGGCTGCATTTTTGTGGCAAAATGTCTCACCTTTGGAATCAGATCGTGCGCATACACATTATCCCTGGGTGGCAGTTTGGGTGGCTTCTCGCTGCGTTTGTGCGCCAATTGCTGCGTCTGCAGTAACAATTGTTCGCGGGTGGCGGCCACATGACCATTGTTGCTGCCATTATTCAAATGCTTTCCAAGTTGCTGCTGTTGAAGTTGTTGTTGCTGTTGCAGCTGCTGCTGCTGGTGGCCACTGCCAAAGCCAGAGCTGCCCGAGCTTCCATTGCTGCCATTGCCCGCAACACTGTAGGGATCTTCATCTGGTATGGGTATGCGCGGGCGATTCTTAATGTCCACAATGGGACGTTGCACTGCAGGGGAGAAAGAACCAAAAGAAGAAGATGCAGAATGTCATGTTTACTAAACGGTTTTAACAATAAATCAATAACTGCATAATTACACACAAACACACGGACCAATACAAACATCAAAAGTGCATTTTTTGACATCTAAAAGCAGCCCAATCATTCTATTATACTTACAATATCCTAGAATATCTAATCTATTATAAAATAATGTTTTCAGTAATGAGTGTATGCATAATTCTGAGCAAGTACTCTTTGCTCATCTTTAGAGTATGCAAGCATACAAAGGCATACAGCATGATAGATCCACACGTATACACACACACACAGTCACTTGCACATAACTCACCGGGCGGCAGTTTGCTCTTTAGCATATCCATGGCTACCACATTCACAATGAGCACCCAAATGGGGCACTCCAAAATGTCATTCTCCGATTTGACAAAGGCCACTGCCGATAGGCATTGCGTTTCCAAGCGACGACGATCTGGATAGGCACGGCGCAGTTCACGATTAACGTTCGACTGAAACTTCTTCATGTCGAAGAGCTGAAGGCGACAAAACCGAATTAGTAAACAATAACACAATTTGCATATGGTAAGAAGTACAATGTACAACTAAGTACTATTTCGATTCAAAAGGCAGTAGTATACAACTTACCTTGACTATTTTTTCGCTTTCGAGAGCCTGATTTGGCAGCTTCAATATTTCGGCACCAATGGAGGTCTCCTCGTTGGGATTGCTGGCGGTGCTCTTAACAAAAACGTTGCTTTTCGCATAGCGACGCACAAGTATGTTGCCAGCATCGTCCATTTTGATCTTCACGCCCTAGAGGTGTACATACATAAAAGAAATACGTATTTGAGTACTTAAAGTTAGCTGTATATTTTGACAGGTGGCACCGCTAATGGCTGTTCCTTGTAGCTTTAACTGTGGGCCCATCAATTCTGTTTATTGTTATCAATATATATGCAAATAAATTCGGCTGGCGCCGACGCCGACGCCGAATCGCTCTTTAAAAACTGTGTCGCTCAATTTAATGAGCCATAAAGCTCAATTCACGCTTACCTGGCCGATGACGCGTTTCATCTCGTCCGTCTTCTGATCTCTCATGGGATTGTCAAAGCCGCACAAGCCAATGCTGAAATAACAACCAGCAACATTTGTGTACACATACAGTTAGACAATTATAAGCGTACAACAGTTTATTAATTGCAAATCAATCAGCTGCCGCATTAGGCAAAATACAAAATAAATAAATAAATAAAAGTGGCAGTCGCATTTAGCACTTTGTGGCACGTTCACTTTCAGCGGGACCTCGTTCGAATTCGAGTGGTGCATGAGTCACTTGGCTGCTTGGCTGCTGTAGCATTTTGTTACATTAAACGTTTGACAAAACATTTGGCTGTGCTGCAGCCGAAAACAACACCCCAGACAGCAGCAACATAACTGTGCATTCGCCTGCCACAAATTCGCATTGACAGTGATTTATGCGGTTGCCGCAATGTGTGGCAGCTGCAGCCGAAAAAATCTATAATAAACATTTCATATTTTCTTCACCGACTTGTTTAATTGCAGAACGCGCCTGCAGCTGAGTCATGTTCAATGGATAGTCAAGTTTGTTGCCCAGGTCTTTTGTTTATGTAGCCTTGCCGAAAAGAAACGAAAAAAAACACAAAAAAAAAAAAACTGTCAAGCACATTTTCACATATTTTTATACTGCACTGCGGGAAGCGTAAGCAGCAAAAGCACTTGGCTGTTGTTGTTTTGATTTTTCAGCTTAAGGTCGAATCAAATGTCGGCTAAAATGCTAACAAGAAGCTGCAGAGGAAGCCGCAAACGGCAAACCCACCAGCAGCAAGCAGCAAGCAAAACAATGAAACGAAGCTAATTGTAATTGTCGTTTGCAAAAAGGCCACCGCATGACTGAGGCTGCCACAGACTGTTGCTGCCTCTACTGCTGCCGGCAGCAACAGTTGTTGTTCTAGCGCTCATTATTGTTGTTGCTGTTGCTGTTATCTGCACTGCTCCTGTCTCTGCTGCCAAGCTCACTTGACGCCGCTCTGTCACTATTATGTTTTATGTTAATTTGTATAATGAAGCGCTGCCTGTGCTGCCAGCCAGATCGCAACAGCAACAGCAACAGCAACAGCTTAAAGAACGGCAGCAATTGCCGTTGGCATTTGGCCATGTGCCTTAGTTCTGCGCGTAACATCTGCCGACGTCGACGTTGACGTTGCGGCTGCTTGGCGTTGATTTATTGGTTAAACGGTTGTAAAAACCGTTGAAATGTGTGTCAAAGTTTCCATGAAATGAAATCGACATGGACTAGTGCTGATGTTGCTGTTGTTGCTGCTGATGTGTGCCTTTCAAGGTTGCCCCTAAACAAAGCGGATTTGCAGTTCTTTTGTTTTTGTTATGTTCTTTTTTTTCTTATTAAATGCTTCGTTTAATTCCAGCCAGGCCGATAA